>JARDYH010000006.1:60655000-63055000 GCA_029215795.1 Anniella stebbinsi | reverse complement strand
CTCACTGCCAAAGTCCCCCACCCCCACCCTGGCAGCCAATCCTCCATTTTTTACTTGGCAAGGGGAGAATGGCAGTGGTGGCTCCTCTTCCTCCTCATCTGGCTAACCCCAGAATATCTGGCCATCTGAACCTGCAGGAACATGCTTTTTATTTATATTTTAATTACATTTTAAGTAGCAGTAGTCTGAACCAATCAGATGCTGCCTTTGAAGGACACTTGGCCAACGAGGACATAGGAGTGACAACAACCACTCTGTACCCTCATTGGCCATGTCCTCACCCCTCAAAGGCAGAGCCTGATTGGTTCAGATCACTACAACTCAAAATATACGTTAATTTTTGTTTGGAAAAAAATGGGGCACTATGGAGCCCACAGGGTTGGCTATAGTGCTTTCTATTGCCAGTGAGGATAGCCAGATGGGGGAGGTACATGGTAGTAGTGGCCGCAAGTTCAGGGGCAGGGATGGATCCTTCTGAACCTCTCAGCGTTCAGCAACTGCCTGCCCATGCCAACTCCTGATGTTGGTCCTCACTTGGAGATATCATTTTGTAGATATTTCTGTGCCTTCGGGCCTCGGGGGCAAAAATATGAGGAATATTCAAAATGACTCTGTTCAGATGACACTCTAAGGCATGGTGGTTAAGCATTTTGAGCTAAACATTATGGCTTAGAGTGTCATGTGAACCATGACTTAATGTGTCACGTGAACCATTCCTTACCCTGGTGCTATTGCCTGAATTGGTGGAGAGACAAGAGTGGTTTTGCACATTTGCCCTGCACTCAACATCCCTGTGTGCACCAGCTCTATCCCTGACCTTCCATCTTTGAGTGGGAGGCTCTGAAGGGGGAATTTTTGTGTGTTCGGCTGACTATACTTAGAATTCTTCCCATGATCAGGAATCTTGATAGTAAGGGGTGCTCGATACTTAAAAGGATTCTAAGTACATTCAAACAAACAGATAAAGAAAACCTTATGGCCTTGCCACTTGGGGCATGAAGTCAGCATGGATGGAGACACTGAGGGAGCAGCAGTGCATATGTCCCCTCTTCCCCTCCATGCAACCTTTTAAATAACAAAACCCAAACTGGGTTCTATGTGGGAAATATTTTTAACAGTCTGAAGTGCTATGTAGATGCCAATAATTGTTTACTCATGTGTTTACCTTTTAATTTATTTTTTAAAACACCATGAAATAGGTTCTGCAAGAAGCCATATTTTCTAGGGATGTGCACTGGATCGGACCCGATCCACGATCCGAGTCCGGTCCAGTGGGAAATCGGATAAATTATCCGATTTCCGATCCCGCAGCTGGATCGGCCGATCCAATCCGAACCGGTCCGAAAAGGCTCCGAACCGGTTCGGCGGATCGGCGGATCGGCGGGCGCCCACTGGCGCCCACCGCCGCTTCCATTGGCGGGCGCCAGCGGGCGCCCGCCGATGAAATTGGACAGCGGGGGGGGAGGAGGGGGGCGCTTACCTTCTCGGCCCGTCCGCTCCCGTCCGGCACTAGCAGCTACTACCAGCGGGCTCCGCGGCCTGCTCCAGGGTGGCGCGCCGGGTGATGTCATCACCCGGCGCGCTACTCTAGAGCAGGCCGTGGAGCCCGCTGGTAGTAGCCGCCGGCGCCGGACGGGAGCGGACGGGCCGAGAAGGTAAGCAGGGGGTGCGTGGAGGGGAGGAGGGGGCGCGCGGAGGGGGGAGGGGGGCCCTTACCTTCCCGGCCTGGCCGCTCCCGTCCGGCGCCGGCGACTACTACTACCAGCAGGCTCTGCGGCCTGCTCTAGGGTGGCGCGCCGGGTGATGTCATCACCCGGCGCGCTACTCTAGAGCAGGCCGCGGAGCCTGCTGGTAGTAGCCGCCGGCCCCGGACGGGAGCGGACGGGCCGAGAAGGTAAGCAGGGGGTGCATGGAGGGGAGGAGGGGGCGCGCGGAGGGGGGGAGGGGGCCCTTACCTTGCCGGCCCGTCCGCTCCCGTCCGGCGCCGGCGACTACTACCAGCAGGCTCCGTGGCCTACTCCAGGGTGGCGCGCCGGGTGATGTCATCACCCGGCGCGCTACTCGAGAGTAGGCCACGGAGCCCGCTGGTAGTAGCCGCCGGCGCCGGACGGGAGCGGACGGGCCGAGAAGGTAAGCAGTGGCGGGGAAGGGGGCTTACCCCCCCCGGAGCCGTCCGCTTCTATCCGCTGGCGCCCGCGGGCGCCAGCGGATGGAAGCGGACGGCCCCAGGGGGGGTAGGGAGCGCGGGGGAGGGGGCTTACCTGCCGGGGCCGTCCACAGCGGACGGCCCCGGGGGGGGAGGGAGTTAGGCCCCCCCTCACCCACCCGCCGCCATTTTTTCCTCATAGACTTGCATTGCAATGCAAGTCTATGGGGAAAAAAATGGCGGCCGATCCAAAAATTTACGATTTTTGGGTCGGGATCGGACTCGATCCGGTCCAGGGGGCCTCCGATTTTGTCCGAACCGGTCCGTGACAAAATTGGAGGTCCCGATCCGGGTCCCGATCCGATCCGGGGGGTCCGTGCACACCCCTAATATTTTCTGGTGAAAATATTGGGGCATGTAAACATCTTCTGTTATTTGACACTGAATTGTCCCATTCTCCCGGGCTTTGGCCTAGCTCCAGGAAATGGCCTCAGTTAGGGTACAGGTGAGAAGCAGGTGCAATTGCAAAAGTAGCAGGGATGAAAAGGAAGCAGGAGGGCAGGCAGAGCTCTCAAACTCAAGTCAAGTTGCTTACTTTTGAGTTGGTATCCTTGCAAGGGCTTTAGAGGGCCTGCTGTGTCCTGATTGGTTTGGAGGATCAGCTGACAGTATTCAAGATGGGTGTTGAGCTGACTTTCTTCAGCCTGAAACTGCAGTCTACAGAGTATTCTTCTTTCTCCCCCCCCCTCAAGTCTTTGTCTGTCTGACCTTCTGAAGATCTGGAATGCTGGAAGTAAGATGCTAGAAATTGGCTGATGGAGACTTCAGGCCTTCCTTCACACAGTCTCTGTTTTGTTTCTCGATTCCCTAATTCAGTTTTTGTTCCTTTTGTAAAAGCTATTAGTATAAAGGTGTTGAACCTCTTTCAGCCCCAAAGCAAAATTCAATTTTAGACAAACAATAGGGGCTACATTCCAGTGGAGGGTGAGGCCTATGACAAAATGGGCCAGGGACAAAATACCAAAACTGCCGGCATAGATTAGTTTAAAGCTCTTACTGCCAGTAACTAAGTATTAGGAGAGCCATTTCAACTTCTAGAATTGGGGAGGGGGGGAGAGAACTGCACAAAAGCTGTGAAACTACTAAATGACTGGTGATTTGGGGAAGGGGGTGGGGCCAGGGGAAGGGGCTGTGGTCATCTGGGGAACCCTAGAGGGCCAGATTCAGATCATAGGTGGACTGTATTTGGCTCCCCAGACCTGAAGTCTTCTGCACCCCTGCATTAATTAGTGTGTTAATACTCACTAGTAATGGGTTTGTTTTTTTCACACATTGATTTATCCTATTACCAAGAGGTAACTGAAATGGCTAGTAATATAATATTAAATTCATAGCTGGAAATCCATTGGGAGAAACTGCTGCCTACTTCAAACACAGCATGAGAACATGTGGAAATAAAAGAATGAAAACTAACTCTTTCAAAGGCAAGCAGCCGGAAAAAAATGTGAACACAAGCCTAGAGTTCCCAATGATGGAAATAAAGCCTTCTACTAGATTAAGTATTTGCAAGATCAGGCTTTTCAAATTGAGGATATTCTTAAAACAATTATTCCTTTTAGCTAAGCATTTATTCAATGATCCTCTATTTAAAGACAGGATTATTCTAAACTGACAAAGTCATTGAACGAACCGGTTGTGCCATTTCTAAGAAGGAAATAATGCAAGGTCAAGTGCAGGAACATTTCACAGTCTTTAAGGTCCCTGCCTCTATTTTACTTAGATATAACTGGGAACAGATGGACAAGATGAACATCTGGCTTAGATAGTCAGGATCAATGTTCCTGACATTCCTGAGTGAATTTGTTTGGTGTGTGCAGAAAATAATTGGTGACAGAAAGAAGGATCAGGCATGAGCCAAGAGGTCCAAAGTAAACCATTTGCTGATCCTATCAATAAACAGAGTGACTGCAGTTGTCACCCTTGTCAGACCTCGGCATGCCATGAGTGTTTTCTGAAGATTGGGGTGGCACTTAGGTTACTGCAGCAGCATCCCTTTGAAAAGGAATGAATGAAAGCCTCTCGCAGCCCATTTCATTCACATTTAATGTCTAACGTTGTCATGTTTGCATTTCAACTTCAACTGAGTTGTTTAGACATTTCGGAGCTGGTTTGCAAGATGCCTCTTCCTCCTGAGTTATGGGCTTAAAAAGGGGGGGAAAATGGAAGATTCAAAACTTTCCGTTCAAATAAAACCGTTTAAATGGAACTCAGCTGTACTTGTTTTTCTTAACCGATTGTGCAGTCAAATATAATGAGAAAGGCTTTTGTTATTAAAGTATTAAAATGTTTCAATAAAAATAAAGTAATGCATTAATATAATGAAAGCTTCAAGACAGCTTCTTACCTAATCAAACTGTTTGAAGTATGAAATGCCTACAGTTTCCAAAGTGTGCAGTCATTACAGAAGCCTGTTTGGAGATTCTTTAAGGACATGTGACTTTGAGCCAAATAACAAAACATTTTGTGGGAGGCAAATCACTTTACTAACTTGTACCATCAAGACAAAGTCTGGGCTCGGATGACACCATAAGAAACGGGGGGGGGGAGAATAAAGAGTCAATTGTCCATTGTGTTGCTTATTGTGTTGGGGGTGGGGAACAGAATGAGCATACAACTCATGGTACACCATTTTTTCCATTTAACCCACTGAAAAAAACAATGGGCTGCTCCGTTGCTTACCCGGAGACCCATAGATTAAAATGTTGTGAGGCAAGCTCTGTTGCGTGTACCATGCCTAATTTCCATTGGCCATAGAGTTCTCCGGCAGGAGCAGCCAATAGCATCCTAGCTGCTCCTGCACAGTTGGCAGAACTTGCAATGCATGATGGGATAGGGCTGAGAGGACTGAGGGAGGAACACCCACTACCCAGAAGGACGACAGGACTTTCAGCCATGCGACGGGGTGGGACAACAGGTCATGTGGGGAGTGCCGGCAACATAACACACGGTGAATTGCCTCTCCCCCCCCCCCATTGCCTAAAGTGTCATCCGAACTCAGCCAAAGTTTCATAGTACATCTGTCTTATCAGACTTTCACACCAAGATCTACGTTTCCATACTCCTGCATGGCAAGTCAAGTCTCTCCAGTAAGGGATGTGACTAGGGCACCGGATGAAATATGGTAAAGGGCACAGCAGGCTACCCAATGCTATCTGAGCATCTAGCAGCAATGCTGGATCTGGCAGCCCAGGCTGCAAACTTGCTCCTCAAGGGGAAGTGTACCCCCCATCTAGAACAGATTGAATGCCATTTCCTTGGGCTGATTTTAAAAAATGGCTGTTGCTGATCTGGAAATAGTAATAATCAGAATAATTATTTAGGTGAAGTTGTGTTGAGCTTTGAAACAAATTTTACGTGAGAAATTTAGACCTTCAAAAACTAAACATGTTTGGAAGAGGCATTATGAATAGCTTACTTTGAACAGGTGAGTCGGGACCCCATGCAATGATGGAGGATCTGTGATCCAGTGCCTGTAGACTAGCAGAAATCAGCATTAGTGGGAAAGCTTAACACACACAGTCTCAGGGCACTTCCCCTTTCCCATGAGCAATTTTATTCAAGAACTGGAGGCAATCCAATCAAGGGAGTTAGCATCTGATCTAGTTTAGTCCTCAGGTCCTTTGTAGCTTGCTGCTCTGTTAATGCCATGGGGTGGGGGGAGAAAAAGAGGTAAATAATCCCATGGTTTCCCCAGTTGTGTTTGTAACAATTGTTTCTATCTCCTTTTAATCTGTTGGATCTATCATCATGATTGTTTGCTGCCAAAGGCAAAGAAAACAGGAACTCTGATGATACATCTCTGCAGATATTCACATTGCCACCAGAGGTTACTGTATGATTGAATGGACTGAAAAACACAAATGTTATCAGGGCTGTATTCTGCAGTTAAGTAGTGATAAAATGGCAGTGATTTTGTAAAAAGCTTGTCTCTGGTCTTTCTGCACACCACAATGTATGAGCTAAGCTTAAGAAGCAGTTGAGGCATTCAGCAGTAGGATGTGCTAAATGAGAAACTGGCAAAGGCTTCTCGTGTGGGTCTGGCGTACACACACCTCTGTAGCACAACTGTTGCTTCCACTTTTGAAAGTGTATTTCAAGATCAATGCATGCAGTGGGCTTTGTACTGTTATTCTGTAACATATGGAAATTGGTTCTTGTTTGAACAAGATCTAAAGTGTGTATGTGTGTTTCTTAGGAATTGGTTGTAATGGTTCTTGATGGTTGTGATTCGGTTGGTGCTTTCAAGGTTCTTGTTTACCTTACGACAAGGTAGTGGTACCGTAGAATCTGCGCATTGTAGTTTTTGATAGCCAGGAAATTTGATGGTCACTTTAGAATCTGGAAATAAGAAGCTCAGAAGAGAGGAGCACATGTGGATATACTCACCATGTAGTTGAAGCGAAGGGATTTACAGAGAGATTACCTCAGATTGATCTGCCATGTGTAGAAGTGGATGTGAATATTGGCAACAGTGTTGGAATATCACACTTCCCTCATAGTCACAGTGGGGACTATGAAATGGAAGCAAGGTGTATGAGAACCTTGTTTCTTACTGATACAAGACAAAGCACCGAAAAGAGAACTCCCATGACTTTGATGGACAAGGGTAAACCTTTATTGATCTAAGGGTAATCGACTCTGCTTATTCATGCAGGGGCACTGGAGGAGGGGAGTTAAGCTTTTCCACCCATGCTGTTCTCCAGGCTTTCTGCCAAGCTAACAATGTGCCCCCCTCCAAAAAAAAAGTAGGTATGTTCCATTGCAATAAAAAGAAGAACCACTTGCTATGCCTGCAGGAACAAGGGCCACACAGTTAGGGATGATCAAATTGTATTTAATCTGTTCTGCATGAGTTCCATGGATTGGATGGAATTTGGAGGCACATCACTCGCAAACTCACGAATTCAGATATTTTTCCTGCTCAGAAAATCACATAAACAAATTTGCAGCAAGTTACAGAAGTATTCATGTAATAGTTTACAGAATGTATATTTGTGAATTGCGTAAAGTTCTTCATCTAACTTGCAGTTTTGCCTATGAATATGTTTACGTACATTTCTGCTTTTTAAGCCACACATCCACGGAATTCGCTACATGCTCAGATGCCGTTTTGGTGCAAAATTTATCTGATGTCCCTACACACAGTTAATAATGTGTGCTCAGCATTTGTGTTTCAATAATAATAATAATAATTAATAATAATAATAATAATATATTTATTTCTTACCTGCCTCTCCCTCTGGATCGAGGCGGGAAACAACATTAAAGCAAATGATATAAAATACATAAAACTGATTAAAACATATAAAGACTAATGCATTATTAAAATACCAATAAAACTCTTAAAATTTGACTGAGTAGGCCTGCCGGAAGTGATCAATCTTTATGACTTTCTTAACAGCAGCATACATACACAAATACTCTCAAACTACTTTTTAAAGGGCCAAAGTTCACATTACTTAAAACACATAGCTAGCAGCTTTGTATTTTTTCCCTCTAGGGTAAGGTCACGGCCCTCAATCTGGATGGGGATTCTAGCTCTTGCCCACTTTTATGGTTTCAATCTGGACCTGCAATATTTATTGCCAGATAATGATCCGTTTGCTTTAGTGGATCACTATTTCAGAATACAAATTTTATGCATGGGGTGGGTTGGGGGAATGATCCAAATTTGGACCACAGTGGTGGGAAAGGGTTGAAGCCTCCAGAACAGAGGCCCTATGCTTAATTTAGAGGAAAGAGAGAAAGGGAAAAAATGTAGCTTCTAGCTTTATCTTTAGTGATGTGTGTTTTGATTCTAATGTCAGTCAGGGGAGTTTCAGAAACAGTTTGTGTTATGCCAGAATTGTTCTGCTGTTTCAAGGGGGAAAGTCCCACTGGGTGTGGTAGCATCAACACCCTTTCAAAGCAACACATCTGTTACTGCTAATGTTCCGTTTTGACTGGAGCCAACTCATTACTGTTATTATTTTATCTTTTGTTCTCACCTATAACAACCTCCACTATTTATGATTCACAATGCAAAATCCACAGCCTGCACATCCCACTTTTTAGGAGGGGATCAAGGGTGAGCTCTTTGTTGGCCTTAATTTTCTTATGATAAAATACGAATGTAGTGGCTGTCTTGTCAGAAAGAGCACAACTGCACACAACATCTGAAATGTATTATCACCATGTTCATTATCAGTGGGATTGAAGTAGGCACCAACTAGGATTTCTTGTGTTTTTTCTATTCATTAGCCTTCTCTCCGACAAGGATTCTGCACAGACGTGACTAGTGATAGCAAGCAAGTTTTATGAGTGGTTATGAATATGTGTTTTGGGTTGTTTTCCTCAAGCAGTTTATCCTGTTGTTTCTCTTGCATGGGGTGCCTGTCATCATCTCAATTTTCTTTTAACCAGCTCATCAATTCTCATTAGGCTCAGACAAATCTGTAGGTGTTAGGAGGAATGCAAAATAAAAATGTTTCTCTCCAAGCGGCTACACTCGAACTTGCAAGGAGATGGGCCCAAGCAGTTACAAAACAGGGTCTTCACTATAGAAAGCAGCACTTTGGCTCTTCCCATTTTCCAGCCTCATGGTATGACCCTGCGTGCTACTGCTCCAGGGGGCAGTGTCAAACCAGGAAATTTGGCAGCAGGCACCTCGCTCCATGTAGCACTGGGACAACTCTCAGACAGGTGGAGTTATTGGCCTACACTTTGTTCCAGATAACTGCCAGCAACCGTACTGCTGCTCTTCTGCCTGGCTGGTCCAGAAGAACTGATATGGACATGACTGCCTCTATGCAGGGATATCACCTGGACCCAGTCAGGCACCTGAGGCACGTTCGCACTTCAAATGCCTGCTTGACTCAACAAGCGCCAGGTAGCCATCCACCGTCATCCAGAGCCTCCATTGTGAGGAGTATTCACACCTTTACTCTTGCATAAATGGGGCTTTTATGGCCACCATTTACTCAGTGGGGAATATATGCAATCTCCAGAAGCTCACACAGTGTTGCAAGTGGAGGCAAGCAGTGGCAGGGTGAGCATCTGATGAATTGGATGTGGGTGAATCCATCCATCCCTATCTCCAAGCAACTGTTGCTCCAGGCTTGCTTCCTCATTCTGAACAACTTTTCTCACAGAGTAGCAGCACTATCTTGGCTCCCTCCACCAGCCTCATCCACAACCTGACCACCTGCCTAGACCCTACTACGTGCCTCTGGACCTTTCAATCCTTGTCTACCTATTCCAGAACCCAATCATCGGTTTATGTAAGAAAGCATCATTGTCCACAGTTATAATGGGCCCTGACAGGAGGTATGGAATTCCACCTCAGATCTCTCACAACAGAAGCCATATTTCTCCCACTTGCAACTTACACACACTGTTTATTGAGGGTCAAGAAAAGTGTCGAAAGTGGAGATCAATTTTGTGACTGAGAACATTTCATCTACGATTTCCCTGTCTCATACCAAATACATGAAAATGCAAGCAAATTGGGTATATGAATCTTCTCTCCCTCTTCCCCATCCCATCAAATGAATTTTAGGGCAGGAGTTATTTCTTATTTAAACACAAGGTAAAAGCAATTTGCAAGTTTGATACCGTAACCATTTTTGTAAATAAAAAAGATAAAGCAGCAGAATTCCCATGAACATTCCAGTGTGGCCAGTTCCTTGTCACTCTAAAAATGTCCCCATTCAGTGTCAAATGGACACTTGCCATGGCAAGATGACTGCACGTTCTTAGCAGAAAAGTGTCCATCTCTCCTGACACCTGAGGTGCACTGAACAAATTCAATATGCTTCAACTATCATTGTGCAAATAAATGTTTGATGCACCATATGGACCCAGTGGACACCTGCTGCAAAGTGTCACCCAGCAATATTGCACATCTAATGGAACAGCCCTAACATTATTTCATTCAAAAGGCAAAGCTTGGCACCCTGCTGAACACACATCGGTGACATGTAGTGATGGTGACCTGAAAACTGAACGATCTACTGCCTGTAATTTTGGCAGGATATTCTAAGTGTCTCCAAGTAAAAGAGTTTTGCATAGGATCCTGACCACTAAGTTCATCCCGTCTCAGTAGAATGTCCCTGTCACTGGTATTCTTTTGGAAGTCTCAATTTTGCTGTGACAATCTCTGAGTCCCCTGGAGGGTAACAACCATACTTTATATGGCAGCAATAAACTGGGCAATAAACCATGACAAATGTTGTGACTACTTGCAGTAGGAACCCGATAATTAAGTTAGTAACAGTTTGTATCTGGTAAAAATGAGGAATTTTGCATCCCAATTCCTCACAAGTGGCTCTTCCATATATTACAAAACCACCTCTTCATGCCTGTAAGCACTATCTGGGTAGACACTAGCAAACAAAGAAACCCAACCCAGAAAACAGAATCCTTTTAGCACAGAAGCATCTACAACATCAGAATAGTCCTTGGCTACATAGCAAAGAGGAGACCAAATTGATCCCATCGATTGGCCAGAGAAGGAGCAGCTGCATGGAGTTTGCTTCTTCTCACCCCATCCCTACCCTGCCAGAAAGAACTTTGAGCTCTAACTCCAGGTGCCCTGGGGCTGCAGAGCTGAATGGAAACACACTCGGAGGACTTTCAAATTGGGGGGGGGGAATTGCATTTCCTTACTGTTGGGGTGCCTCTACAAGAGAGGTTTAATGCGCTTTGAAGGTTCATTAAAAATTTTACCTCTACAAGAACGGAGCGCAAATCGGGCGTAGAGGCGCGGTATCTCCCCGATAATGCGCATTTTCGAATGCGCGTTAAATCGCGAGTTTTATTTTGCTCCGGCCGTTAAAGCGCATTTTCCCCGTGTGAACAAGCGATTATGCGCATTAACTTCTTGTAAAGCGCTTTTTGGACATCTATTAATGCGTTTCGCCGCCTCTCGCAGCCTCCCGTGCAGAGGGATTAGGAGTAAATGCGCGTCTGCGATAATGCGCATAATTGCACAACTGGGCGCAAAAGCGCATCCTTGTAGAGGGGGCCTTGCTCTCTTCCTGGTTTTCTTCCATCTTTGAAACCAATGAAATTACATGGAGAGGAAAGCAGCGACCATGTGGGCTGTACATTTCAATGGGACAGTGCCCTCTAGTGGGCAATTTATGGTATAACCTCAGAAGAGTCAGGTTTTTTTGGAGTTTATTTTGTGACGCTAAAACTGAGAAAAGGAGCAGGAGATGCATCTGTTAGTAGCCAGTAAAGAACGTGCTATAAATTGCTCATTTAAAGAAGCTCTCTGGCTTCTTCTACCAGCCAGCAGACAAAGGGCTTGTGGGCTGTGTGCCTGTACGAGTTTGTGTGTGAGTGTATCTATTACCTGTTGCCTATATGTGACCTTGGAAAGCTTTTGTGCGATGGGCAGGGTATATATCTTCAAAATAAATCAATAATCTGATAAAGCAAGGTAATACAGATGCAGTGGCTAGCTAGGTAAGGTGGATTAAGATGTTGTTGCTGTTGAATGGTGACTGAGGAGGATGGGGCACCACTATGCTCCTAATGGTGGGTATTGCTGATGGCAGCAGAGGCAGAAGAGATAGACAACACCATGAAGCTGCCCATCTGGTGAATGACTTCTGTCAAGCAAAATCATCCCTTCCTCCTTGGTCACTTCTCATTCAGAAGTCGTAGGCATTTCGTACTAGAAATTTGCATTGGATTTGGCCAAAGCCCAAGCTGAATTGGGCCCCTTTGGATGACACATGCATCCCTTTGAAGCTACTAGAATGAAAGCTGGCCCTGCATGATGCTTCATTGACAATTTGGCTTTAGAAAGGCAGACAGTGGCTCAGTTCGGACTACATATTAAGCAACGGAGGGGTAAATAACGTACTGACCGTGTGTTAGGCAGGAGGAGCTCCACAGACGACATGCTGCAGCCAGCGCTGCTTGGAACCGGCAAACACCCTGGCTGCAAGGAACTTGTGGCGGCCATTTTGTTTGCAGCCTCTCCTCCGTGTGTCCCCCAGTCGTATCCCAGCATACACCATGAGTTCTGCAGGCTGCATAGAGCTGCCGGGTGTTTTTGGCTGCTCTAGGCAGCAGAACTCTATTCCGAAATGGAATAGTCCACGGAGAGGGGGGGCAGAATTTGGATGACACTTTAAACAATGGGGCTTCAGGCTAAACAACGTGCAAGCCCGTTGTTTCGCTCCGTTGTTTAAAGTGCCTGATTAACGTACTGTCAGTTGTGTGTGCATTGTGTGTTGCCCTCCAGACGATGCAATAAGCAACACAACTGACGATTGTTCCCCCCTCCTCCATTGCCTAGTGTGTCATCCGAACTGAGCCAGTGTGTTTCCAGAAATAGCATCTTTTGCATTCTTTTCTCTTAATGCTGATTTCCAAGCTGTTCTTGCTCACCTATCACTGCACCTAATCATATCAAGCTTAGAAGTCTCGATCTCAGCAAATTTAATCCAATTACATCAAGAAATAGAAAAAAAATCTTTTTTTTTTAAAAAAACATAATATAAAGATACGTAGCACAAAAACAGGCAAAATTCCCTTCTAAAGGGCTACTGTGCCTGAAAATGCCATCCACTTCTGACAAACAGAAAAAAAAGTTATATCCACTTGATGATTTCCCATGGTAGTTGATGGGAGGCCTGATATTCAGATTTCTGAATATCAACTCTGGTTCAGTACCTGAGTCAAAGTGGATGGCCTCCGAAACACTCTAAGCAGAATTGGGTCTGGTCTTTTGCAGGTATCCCTAAACATGGACACCTGCAAAAGACATCCCAAATGATGTAATCATTTAAAAAATCATTGGGGATGTGATCATTCAAAAGCACTCACTTCTAAAATTTCATATGATGCATACTGTCCCTTAGTCATGGATGTAATTCCTTGAACAATGATTGAAAGATGAGAATGCTGGAAAATAAAAAAAAAAGCACAATATTATTAGTTGTCATAAGAGGTAGGGAGAACGGTGTATTTTTTTTTCTTACAACATGATGTAAAGTGATAATATACAAGAGAAAAAATGCAGAGAAAAAATAAAAGGCCTTCTCAGTAGTGGCCCCAACACTGTGGAACTTCCTGCCGAGAGATGTATGGTTAGCCTCTTCAGTTTTAGTGTTACTAAAGCCTTAGAAGATCTGTTTGAAGTGGCTTTTACTTGATATGATTTTATTGGATATACTGCAGATCTATTGTTCTGGAGTTTTTATTGCTCTAGTTGGTTATTATATTAAGCTGGCTGTTTTATATTTTAAAATGTTATTGCTTATCTTCAAATTTTTGTAATTTCAAAAGTTTTAATAATGCCATATTGTTTCAGTCTTGTGATTCATGTTGTGTTTTTAATTATTATTTTATCATAAAATTTCAACAAAACAAAACCATCTAGAGGAAAAGATAAAAATGTAGCTACAAAAATCTAAATATATCAGTTTCACTACATGCATTACTACATATCAATTTCATTACACTACTTTCTAGAAATCATACATAAATTTCAACAATGGCAGACCAAATATCTATATAAGTATCAATTCACAAGTGGATATATCACCCATTCAAATGTTGAAAGTGTGTTAGATCTTCAATCCATTGCATTATAGGTGTTGAGTGTTTATTCTTCCAGTGTTGTAATATCAGTCTTTTATCTGTCAAATGGGTACAGAGAATCCATTTGTGCTGATTGTGTATTAACTTCCAGGAAGCAGATAGATCTTTTAAGAGGACATATGCATCAGTAAATATTAAAGGTCATTCCAATATGAAGTTTATCCAGGTAATGTTCTCCCCTAAAGGGGGAAATTATTGGGCTTTGCCAAAACATAAGGTTAAAAGAAGCATTACCTGAGTTACATCATCAGCAATTAGCTGACTTAGACAGACCCTTATTAAAGAGATGTTGTGTTGTCTAATACACATGGAACAAAACTTTTTGCTGAATAAGACATAGTCTGAGATCCTTAGATGCTTCATATACAGATGCTAAAGTAGCGATATATTAATTAGGCAAAATGGGACAATCCAGTTCCCTGTTCCATTCCTGCTTAAGACCCTCTGTATCATATTTATTCACTGTTAATAAATATTTAGAAACAAGGTCTGTGGGTCGATATAGCTGTTCAGCCTCAATAGGGGCTTCCAATAGTGAAGGAGACTCTGACGCTGTAAAAGCAGGAGGCCAAACCTAGATTCTAACAAATGTCGCAATTGCAAGTATTGCAATTTAGCTGTAGCAGGCAAATCATGCCGAGAACGACAAAAAACTTATTTATGTTTTGTGATTTATGTTGTTGTATGCTACTTTTTTTTGTTCAATCAATCAATCCATCAATGTATTACATATTCTGCATTACTCAACATGATTGCATGTTTGCAGCAGATCCTCTTGCCTGTTTTACTTAGTTTTACTCATGATGAATAAAATCAGGGGTTTTCCATTCCTAGATGTTCACATGTATATGTCATAATAAGAAAGGCTTTGGTAGGCATTTAGGCATGACTGATTGATTCCTGGGTAGTAACACATGCATCATCTGGATAAGGCTAAGTGCATGCAAATTATTATTATGACCCTGAGAGCTCTTGCAGTTTTGTCATAAATATACGTTTGTGTTCACAATCATAGCGTTTATTTCTTCTCTTGTTCTCCTTGTAAGAGGCAACTGCACCCCCTGGGGTCATATATAAAGGAGGAGGTCCATTCATACAAGGCATGGAAACGGTTCAATGAGTCATCAAAACATAATAATTTGACAAAGAAAAGGTTCCGTAATAATGTTTAAGGAAGTTGGAAGTAATTGCAACACATCCTCAGAACAGTCATAAATAAGGCACAGTGCATAAGAGAAATATTATTCTAGAAATAAATTACAATTTTTGTCTAAATATTGTCAATAATGTGAATTAGACCTGTCAGCTTGATTTAAAACAATATTTGGAGTAGCAACACTTAGTTCCTACTGTAACAAAATAGTTTTGAAGATGCAATCCTATGCCTGTTTAGACAGAGAAAGGTCCTACAACTCCAAGCATGCTGAGAATTGTAGGACTTTTCTCTGTCTAAACAGGCATAGGATTGTCCCTTTAATTATTTAAATGGAATATGTTTTCCAGTGTTCCTCTATTAATTATTTCTTTCTTACAAGGAAATGGAGATCATTTCTTTCTATAGCTGTTGTCATTAATTCTAAAGAGAACAGAATATAAATTAAACAATGCCAACAAAAATCAATTCAAAATAAAAACCAACACTAAGGCTGCAATCCTACACTTATTTACCTTGGAATTCTCAATTGAATTCTACAGGACTTACTTTTGAGTAGACAGGTATAGATTACAGTGCTATCTATACACAGCAATCTTCTGGGATCATTGCTGACTAAAAAGCCACAATGTTAATTGTCAGAACATTAAGCTGAGAGTACAGACTAATGCCAGAGCCATTAGATGGCAGTGAGTGTAGCAGGTGGGGGGAGGGGGCTTGCATTTCTGAGTAGGGATGGGGGAGAAATTTGTTCAGTTTGCATATTTATGTGAACTCACCCAATTTCATAACTTTAAACTAATATTTGAACTGAAACTTAGCACGTCATCAGATGAGCATTTTATGGCATCCTTATTACTGGGCACTCATGGTTTTTGCGGGTCTTCTTGATGACAGTGGCTCAGTTCGGACGACATATTAAGCAACAGAGGGGTAAATAACGTACTGATCATGTGTTAGGCAGGCGGAGCTCCACAGACGACATGCTGCAGCCGGTGCTGCTCGGCACCGGCAAACGCCCTGGCTGCTATGAACTTGCAGCAGCCATTTTGGTTGCAGCCTCTCCTCCGTGTGTCCCCCAGCCGTATCCCAGCATGCACTTTGAGTTCTGCTGGCTGCATAGAGTGGCTGGGGTTTTTTGGCTGCTCTAGGCAGCAGAACTCTATTCTGAAACAGAATAGTCCACGGAGAGAGGGGGGGCTGAATTCGGACGACACTTTAAACAACGGGGCTTCGGGCTAAACAATGTGCAAGCCCGTTGTTTCGCTCCATTGTTTAAAGTGCCTGATTAACGTACTGTCAGTTGTGTGTGCGTTGTGTGTTGCCCTTCAGACGACACAATAAGCAACACAACTGACGATTGTTCCCCCCCTCCTCCGTTGCCTAATGTGTCATCTGAACTGAGCCACTGTCTGCCTCCCATACATTTCCCGCCCCTTCTGCTTGTTTTCCTGTTGGAAAAAAAGAGGCCTGGAAAATTTGACTTTTGGCTGTAGTGAAATGGCCCACCATTTCCTGCTGTGTGCAGGAGAAGCAGCAGGATAAAAACACCCATTGAATAGGCCACGTGGTCATTGTTTACTTGCTCTTTCTTCTCCATGTAAAGAAAGAGGGAGTATCATGGGACAGAAGCAGGGGGAAAGCAACAGTAAGGAAACACAATCCCCCCATCTGATGATGCACTTAGTTATCCTTTGAAATTCACATTTTCCAAATTTTTCAATGGGGGTTGCCAATAAAAATAACACACACACACATAGATAAAGAAAAAGTGCACACAAAAATGCATATATTCAATAAAATAATGTTAAAAATGTATTACATTAGTAAAATCACTTGCAAAAATGTGTCTATTATGCAAAATTGTGTACAAAAATGTGCATATTCGGAGAAATACATACACAAAAGTATACGAATTTTCAAGTGAAATTAAAAATATATATCAAAGTTAAGGATGAACCAAATTTAAAATTGAAAAAATTCTCAAACTTTGGGATTTAAGATTTGAAAAATGGGAACCTGAGAAAGACTGACATTGATAGATCTGTCCATCTCTACTCCTGAGGCCTTGGTCTTCAGGGAATTCAATTTGAACTGCTTGACTAGCTCAAGATGTGGAAGTTCAAGCTGTCAAGCCGAAATTCCAGTGGCCTTCTCTTTTCACTTTTGGAGCTTCATGCAGGCCCATCAGGGGAGAGGACTTGAGCACATCTAATCTAGGAAACACCTGGTATAATAGATAGGAAGGGCCTGAGCTTTGTATTCTATCAGGCAAAATTTTTCATAAGAAGTTGGATTTTAGCATAAAGCAACCTTCCCCAATAAGGTGCTCCCCAGATGTGCTGGACCACAATTCTCAATTGTCAGGTATGGTGGGTGTTGTAATCCAAAATGTCTATTTGGCACCAGATTAAAGAAGACTGATATCAGTGTTTAAGGCTAAGGCATTCAGGCAGCTCAAACAATCCCTGCAGGTGTTTTAAGCAAATTCTGTAATGAAGATAGATCACAGCACAGAGGAGTGTAGGTTAGGGATGTGAATCGTATAGTTTCCGATACACAATCCAGTGACGATACAGGGGATATCAGACATCAGATAGCCAATAATGACAGCAAACAGTAGAGCTCCGATATCAAACGATATGATATTTTTCGATCGTTTGTTTTCCCACCATAGGCTAGCATTGTACACAAGACAAGCCTGTAACTGCTGTAGTTTTAAATATACAGACATGAAACTTTGCCACAGTGAACAGGCATTGAAGGGAAGCATGCTCCCTCCCAAAATCCCAGAAAAAATGGGTCAAGTGTTTACTTGTAAGGAGGTTGGGAACATTTCCAAAGACAAGCCTCTAGGCTGTAATGGTTTTTTTCAAAAAAGTTTCTTAACAGAGGGTGGGAAAAGGTGGGATGTGTGTGATTGGCAGCTTCGTGCTGTTCAAGGATTCAAGCAGGCTCCAGTCCCAATGGTGGAGGAGGGCTGAGGATAACCCACCATAAAAACCACACCTTTGCATTTTGACTCTCTGTGGGGAGTAGTAGTTTGAGAAGGAAGGGTGGTTTTGGTCGGAGCTCTGTGAGATTGCATTTCGGTGGAGATTGTTTGTTGGTGATTCTTTCTTCTATTTCCCTTCCCTTCTCTCTCTCTTTTGGCTTATTGTTTCTGCTAGTTGTTGTAAGATTGTTTGTTTGCTAGTGTCTTCAAAAATATCTTTGAGTGAGTGCATGTGTTTGGAGCTTTGTCCTCTCTCTTTCTTGCATTTACTTTCTGGTACTTGTTGTAAAAGTAGCAAAAAGCCCATCTGTGAGATCCCCATCTGTAATGGATGTATCTTGAAAAATGACCACATTACAGCCACCTTAAAAAGTGTGTTTTGAAAGCTTACTTACGAGTAACGCTTGCACCAATTGTTCTGAAATTTGGAACACATGACTAGAAATACTCAGTCTGCACTATGGGCAAGTTTCAAGTCTCTAACTTTTAAAATACAGAAGTTATAGGCATTTATGTCTCAAAAAGTAACTATACGGACAAAACAGGGATCCAATATCGGAATCGGGACTTCCAATATTTATCAGATATTGGATCCGATCTGATACTTGGGACCTCCGATATTATCCGATCCGATACTCTTGATATCGGAAGTTCCGATTCCAATACCGATACCGATATTTCTGGCCATGCACATCCCTAGTTTAGGTGTGCCTATTATCAGGTGTGTGTTTTTTAAGCAGTCCAGAAATTCAGGTTTATGTCTTACACTATTAGTAAAAGTACTTTCTTTCATTTACAGGACAGGATACTATTTGGAAGTATAATCTGCTTTTACTTCCTTGAGGAAAAGTTGTGCATGGGGGACTATCTACTTAGAAAGTAGATAGTGAGGCATTCCCTCCCCATCTCCTCATAATTCCCAGGGTCATTGATAAAGTTTTAAGGTGGGTGATGCAGGACAGACAAAGGGAAAGTACTTCTTGACATAGCACATTGTTCAATGATGGAATTCTCTTCCACAAGATGTAGTGATAGCCACTAATATAGATGGCTTTCAGGGTTAAGAAAATTCATGAAGGATAAGGCTATCCATAGTTACAAGTCATGATGGCTATATATTGCTATCAGTAACAGAGGCAGTATGCCTGTGTATGCCAGTTACCAAGAGGTCTATCATGAGTCCCCCAGCACCAGCTTGTGAAATTTACCTCCAAGGAAGTGGCCTCAGTCCCATCCCTGCAAGGATACCATGGTTGTTGGTATCAAAGCTATCAAGGGATCCAGCACAATCCATAGGGATGCAGTCTCCCTGTCTAGCTACCTCCTAGAAAAGATTGTCTTCTAGAATGACCAGGGCCATTTCAATCTCAAACCCACGTCTGAAGCCAGACTAAAATGGAAACATAATCAGTTTCATCCAGGGATTCTTTGAGTCACCACTAGATGCTCAAGCACCTTACCCTATAATTTAATGTTTTAACATATTTTTTCAAATGCATATTTCTAAATGCATTTTCTCTCAAAACACAGATTCCAAAATGTACTTGGATATGTGTCCTGAGCCTGTAATTTAAAATTCAATCTGCAGATTAATTCAGGAGGGCTAAATTAGGTCACTTTCTTTAAAAATTATCAACAATCAAGTGCCTCAAGGATATCTCATTTGCAATCTTCTTAAATGTAATTTAGGAACTGCTGGAATGCCATTACTTGGGTTCCTAAACTATTGGAAAAATGGTGCTGAAAAATATATGTGTGTGTATGTATATGTGTGTGCATGCATGCATGCTACTGCATATATCACACACACACACACACACACACACACACACACACACACGAGGTAGGCTGACCGTATGAAAAGGAGGACAGGGCTCATGTAACTTTAACAGTTGTAGAGAAAAGGGAATTTCAGCCAGTGTTATTTGTATGCAATTAGTCCCTGGTGAAATTCCCTCTTCATTACAACAGTTAAAGTTGCAGGCACTATACTAGAGTGACCATATACAAAAGAAGGCAGGGCCCCTGCAACTTTAACTATGGTGATGAAGAGGGAATTTCACCAGGAACTAATTGCATACAAATGACACTGGCTGAAATTCCCTTTTTTCTACAACTGTTAAAGTTACATGAGCCCTGTCCTCCTTTTCATATGGTCAGCCTAACATGATGCATATAATACACAGTAACACACACAGGTATAAACTAACCTGTGAAACGATAGAAGACTTTTTGCTCTTCTGTGAGGGTGAGCTTATAAAGAAAAGCATTCTGTGTTTCTAAACAGTTCAGACTAACTAAATTCAAGCTAATTAATAAATTAATAATGAGAAATACTGGAGCAAGGAATTCGTCTCATTCTCTTAAAATAGGCAAAGGTATACGTGTAGGTGTGTGTGCTTGGGAGGGGAGATAAAGACACAACAAGAAGAAATGAAGTTTTCTCTAATTTTTCTGTGGGTGTTCATCACTAATTGCTGTCTTCTGGGCATACTGTGAATAAAGAAACGTGGATGTAGTTTAATATAATATAGATTAATCAGCAGGACACAACTGCAGTTTCGCATATCTGGCATACAGCTGTTTGATTATATAGGTTTTCTATTTTGCCAGCAGTGGCTATAGATTTTCAGCTTTAAACCTTTAGAGAGAGAGAACAGGAGGGAGGGAGATGGAATGACTGGATGAAAGGGATGACTGTGCACTGTCAAATTAATGCTAGAAATTTTATGTGAAAGGTTAGAGCTGCAGCAAAATTGATTTGGCTTGTATTTTGTGTCAAATTGCGGATTTCCCCCTTTTTGTATGGAGGGGTTTGTTGTTTTTGGCAGGCTACACACCTATTCCCCCCCCAATTCTCAAGTTCCATTGGGAGGTAAATGGCTTGGCACCATTTTACATCCTGTGTTGCCAACCATTGGCTTGCCCTCCACAGCTGGCAATGCTACCACTCCCACCACTTCTGCAACAGCTGCTGGCTTCATCGATGCTGCCAGCTCTCATTCCCAAACACTGCCATATGTGCTGGGATCAGCCAGTCGCATGAACACCAGTCTCCTGGATCCAGAGTGCCCTGGGAGTACTTGGTGAACAGCTGAAGCTCTATAAATACCTGGGATGCAGAGTCAGCAGAAGCTCACGCATGTCCACTGGCCAACAGGCATGGTGATCCCATCACGTCATGGCTCTCTGTAAGACGGCACTGTCATTACATAATGAAGACTGCACACATTTTGAAAATTGGTGCAAAAGCGTATTTAAGAAAATATCAGTCGCTGGGGGGTTAGGCTTGGGGAATTACTACGAGCAGTTCTTTCACTCCTTAGAATTCCTAGTCAAGTGTGGACACTCTATTCTATGACTTTTTTCTCTTTGTGTTGGAATCTGTACCCTGAAATAGAATTTTTCCAGAGGCAGCAGAGAAAAATCCATGATTTCCAGCTATAGGAAGAGAGAGCACAAGGTTGGGAAATGCAGCTATTTACATCATTTCAGATATACAGAAAAAGTAAGCTTTGTCAAAAAAAGAAGGGAGTTGCTCTTAGACCTACAGGTAGGTACGCCAGAGAAATCTGCAGTAGATCAAAATGACACCACATTTCTATGATTTTGCCCCATGGAATTCTCAGAGAACTGGCTTTTCCGAATCACATGGATTCTGTGGGCTTGCGGACCATTTAAAAAACCTTCTGGAATTGTACACAGCTTTAGTTGTACAAAACTATGGAAATAGCGTGAAAAATACGGCAGCGTATACGCCATTTAAAAATACCCACCCACAATGTTTTGCACGTGTTTGAACTTTCTTGAACTTCTGCAGCATAGCAATCTTTTATTATGTATGCTCTGCTCACTGGTTTTATCTTGACTTAAGAAAAATATGCAAAACATTAGGTACCAGCAAAAGTTCCATGTATTCTGGTGGACTCTTTTGCAAACTTTTCAGGGTGTGGGGAGGAATCCACATCTGTAAAGGAGACAACAACGGATAGGATGATGTCTGACAATCTGCAAAACACCGATTGTATAAGACCTTTACAGCCCTACCTGAAGGTTTCAGTTCAAGTCTGTTGTCTATCATGTCTGTACGGCCTTAAGTGAGTGTCTGTTTCTCAAGGCCAAAGTATATGTTCACTTACATAGCATGCAGTTATATATCTTGTTTTTCCTTAACTAATTATAGGTGCACTGGGTGATTTTAACTAGGAAGGCAGTGCATAGGGAGAGGAGGTTGATCTATTCATTCCTCTACTGCAACTGGAATGGAAATCAATCAATACCCCCCCCCCCCACACACACACACCAATGGTGCCAATGAGAACTTTTTCTAAAGCTCAAAACCACCGGGGTGGGGGCGGATAGGGAGATTCTATTCTAATCAGAGTTGGGCTGGAGGATGAAGAAACAAGCCTCCCGTAGTTGCATACTAAAAATCCCATCTGCACTTGTAAGAATTTAAGGAAAAACAAGATGTGTAGCTGCATCCTGCATATTATGTAAATTTCTACTTTGGCCTACAGTCACCTCTCTGTAAAAAATGAAACAAAAGTGGCCTACCTTACATGGTTGTTGTGAGGGGGAAATAAAAGTGTGAAGCACATTGCTAGTGAAAATGGCTGTTTAACAGATCAGTGCTGGTTTCATTGCAAAGCACTTCAGGGAATCCACGTGGGCATTGCCTGTACTACTTCTGCACTGAGTCAGACCTCTGGTGTGTATTCTTTAGTTCATCGCCTCAGAGAACTTGTTTTTTTCTTGCAGACAGATAGGAAGCTGCGAGCTTTAGCTAGTGTCCATTAATGCAAAATGTAATGTTTCCCCCAGGTTACAATTCAGTGCTACTGATGCCCTGCTCTACTTCATGAGATGGTCTCTTTTGCTGAACAATTCTTGAGTGACATTGCAGAGCGCAGTGGAGGAAGAATCAGCAATATCATGCCTCACTAACTCCGCTTTAACAGATCCAGCTAGGAAATTCAGACTTGCATGAGCTCAAAACTGGCAGTGTCTCTAATTCACACACTGCTGCTAAGTGAACGTTGTAAAAATTATGCCACTGATATGACTGTAATTCCAACACACCCACTCAAGAGTATCACAGAGTCTGTTCCCCCCCTCCCCCGCAAAATTAAGTGCAATGCCCTGTGAGATCAGGGAGTCAAAAAAGAAGAGAGAAGTGGTTCTTGGAATGCTGAGATTAATTCAGCAGGGCGTGAATTAATAAAGTATCTCAGCATTCTGAGAACCGCTGCTCTCTTCTTTTTTTACCTAAGTGGATGCTCTCCTCCTTTAGATTAGGAAGTTAACCTTCTGCAGAGAGGGGAATAGTCCAAACAAATAGTCATGTTTAGCATTTTCATCAAACAGCTCCTGCATTATTATTATTTTTAAAATGTCATGCCCCAGGACCCAATATTTGATGAAGCATGAGATTCCCACACAAGGCATATGTTCTTGTACATGGACACTGAGCAGATACAAGGTATTTTCCTACACATTCTGCCACATACCTGACCTGGAGCATCGTCACACAGGGGAAAATCATATTTCCTTACCGTCGCTTCTCCACCCTGCTTTTGTCACTCATTACTTCCTCTTTCTTTCTGGATGGGAAAGAGAAAATAAGCAAAGACCACATGGCCCATTCAGGGGCCATATTTATTGTGCCACTTTTCCTGCACACAGCAGGAGCTCACAGCACATTCTGTGTGTGTGTGTGTGTGTGTGTGTGTGTGTGTGTGTGTTAAGAGGTCTATTTTGTTACAGAAAAATGAACAGAAGATGTGGGAGGTGCAAAGGAGGTGGACATAATTGTCTAAAGGACACATGCACGTCTGTTACTGGACAACAGTGAGCGTGCAATAAAAAGCTTGTCTAATGAACCTCCTGAGATGTGGGGAAATCCACCTTACCATATGACAGGATGATACAGTAGTCCTGGGTGCAGAACTTTAACTTGACATAATTCGTTCATTTGTATGGGCTCTATGCTATGGATGTGTGATAAATGCATTCTATTGTATTCTCCAGTACACATCACCTGGAAACAGTTGCAGTCTGGACACACTTTGCATGCAGAATTCTGTACTTTTGAAACATGCACAGTTGAAAAGTGTGCAGAGAAAAAGATGTGCATTAAAAATGTACAAACATGTTTTAGTCAACAGGTGGATGTGTATAAAAATGCATTCATTCTAAAAAAATGCAAATTTTAAAAAGATGATGTAAAGGTACGCACAGATCTTTTTCATTAAAAAAAATCTGCACACAATCAGCATGGAACAGACTTGGAGGTGAGAAATGGAAGAAGTCCATGGAAATGGACTTGAAAGATCTTCCCATCCTACTCTATGCTTTTGCAAAATGGAGCTTCAACAGCATATGAAATAAGGCTGGATTAGATTGTTACTGAAGCCTTCAGTTCCCCATTTATGGAATTCAGCTCAAATGGTTGTTTGCAAGGCTGCAACTTGATAGGCTTTCAAGTGTGGCCCTACAGACTTACCTGTTTATCGTGGCCCATAAGTGAGCTGGGAGTTCATTGGATGTTTTATTAGATTATATATGGTGTTATTTGGTTTTAATTGCTAATTTTGATTTTATCGTTGTTTTATCATTGTTTTATTGTCTCGTGGTTTTACATACCGTACACTGCTTTAGGAGGGTTTGCTGCAAAAGGTGTCTTATAAATGTGATAAACAAACAAACAAACAAATTACTTTGAAATGTACTTTATTCTGGCAGGATACAGCATCATTGTTTGATATTGCCATTGTCTGAGACCACAAACCATCACTGAATTTAATGTAAATCAACACTTTACTGAAGTAATTTATTTTTTTACCTTTGTTTTCATAAAGCCAGCTGTGAGCTGCTTCATGCCATCTCTCTCTCCACCCAATTTTGAACCCACACACATTACTGTGCAGAAAAAAAAATTAACAGTGTGAAACAGCCCTATCTGAGGGACCCAAATGTTACTGGGGCAGAATACTCTGAATTTTTATATTCCCAAAGATTACAGATTTCTCATTTACAGCTTTAGCTTTGGATGACCTATGTAAACTGAATTCTTTCAGTATGTTTATTATTTATGAAATGGATAACCTGCTCTTCCCCTAAAGAATTAATGGCAGCATACATGGAATTCACTGATTTTTATCTTCATAAGAACACTGTGAAATGACCCTGTGAAATAAATTAAGCAGAATGATAGCAACTGCCCTCAAATCATTTGGAACTTTTCTACAACTTTTTGATTTGTTGTGCACTCGGCATTGTTTACTCATGGTTGTTTATGGATTCTTTAAATGACAACATATCCCCCCCCCCCCCAGCTTCTGTGTCTAATGAGCACTTCCAGCAAGAGACCAGGGAAAGTGCAGTAATATTTGTGAAAGTGGAAGAAAACATTTTTTTAATTGTGTGTTTGCACTATTCTGCTCTACCACAGTGCCACCTAGAAGATATATAGTGAAAAACCAGGAAAGGAAATGCTCTTTGTGTAGTGCTTGGGTCCCCATTCTGTGACAAAAATGAAAGTAGATAACAGCACATTAACAGCCTTGTATAGAAAAGCCCCCAGTGAGTTTCATGGATGAATAGGATACCACACTGAAATCTAATTTATCACAATATGCAATATAGCCTGTGCTTAACTCTAATTAACACTACTCACAGATGATTCAGGTCCATGCAACCAAAGGGGGAGTGGGGCTGCATTTCTGGCCCCACCCTCAATGTCACATTGCTTCTCTTTCCCCGCTTCAACATCTATGCATTGCGTGTGGACAACTGCAGCAGGGAAGACTATTCATATATACCTCTATGTGCTGCTTAGGTTCCCACAGCTCCTGGCATTTGGTCCCATACAATGAGCTTCAATTAGTTTAACAAATTGTTTTTAGGTATATGTTGTCTATAGTTTTATCTAAATGCCTTTCTTTTTTGTATTTGGTATATTTTTAATGGCTTTTAATTTTTGTAAACTGCCCAGAGAACTTCAGGAATGGGGTGATATAAAAAAATAGCAAATTATATGAAATGAAAATTGAGACCAACGTTAGGCTGACCATCTGAAAAGGAGGACAGGGCTCATGTAACTTTAACAGTTGTAGAGAAAAGGGAATTTCAGCCAGTGTCATTTGTATGCAATTAGTTCCTGGTGAAATTCCCTCTTCATCACCACAGTTAAAGGTGCAGGGGCCCTGCCTTCTTTTGTATATGGTCACTCTAGTATAGTGCCTGTAACTTTAACTGTTGTGATGAAGAGGGAATTTCACCAGGAACTAATTGCATACAAATGTCACTGGCTGAAATTCCCTTTTCTCTTCAACTGTTAAAGTTACATGAGCCCTGTCCTCCTTTTCAGATGGTCAGCCTAACCAACGTGACACAGGAACAATTGTGCCAATATTGATGTTGAGGAAATAATAATAATAATAATAATAATAATAATAATAATAATAATTCTTAGCTGCCTCTTTCTTTGGATCGAGGCGGGGAACAACATTAATACAATAACAATAAACATCCAATACATAAAGTAATTAAAAGAGCATATAACACAATCAACACATTTTAAAGTTCTTGATTTAAAGTTCATCTGGGTAGGCCTTCCAGTTTGAAAGAGAAAAAGGAATGAGCATGACAAAATAAGAGCAACTCGCTTCACATGCTACTTGTGTGAAGAGGCATCACACAATTACTGAAGTTCTCCTAGCCCTACATCTAAACATCCACATGTTAATGTGGTCGCCTGGGATGATGTTGCTTATATGCAAGCATCATGCATGGTTGGTGCACCCAATTAAACTTATGTCTCAATCATGTTGAAGCCCACCTGTGAGCAGCTGTTTGCATGTAGGCTTCCTCACTGCAGACAACCATGCAAATGATGTCACATATCTGCTATGCCCCATGGCCAACACATAATCTGCATCAGTTAGAAGGAGGCCACTTCTACACTCATAATTTCCTCCACAGAGATGGAACATCTATTCACCATGTTGAAAACCCTACATGTGAAGAAGTACTGATGGACAAATTTGTTAATTTCAGTCTCTCTCATTTTCTCATTAACTTCCCAAACATTGAGGATTTCTCAAACATTGATGATTTATCCAGTCTTAAATTTAGTTCATCCCAAAGGCCCAGATGATGATGTATCCAAACAGAGAGGGATTTGGGCAATGCAGATGAGATGTTCCTAGCAAAGGCTCCTTGCCTTTGCATCAGCTTAATAGGGGAGGTGTGGCAGTAAGACAACTCCTCCAGACCACTTGACAAACAAGGGTTTTTAGCCTTTCAGCAAGGCCCCTGCCCAAACAGGGCGTCACTGCTCAGCCCTCTGGGATGATGCTTTAATTTGGGTGATCCTTCTACAACCCCCCACCCCTGCTCTGTCAGGTTCTCATGGCAAGCTACCAGTCTCCCTGCTTCTCAAGTTCTACTTTGCAGATGGGCGGGGGGTGGGGTGGGGGTGAAAGTACAGCAACTCCCCCCTGCTCTGCTCTGAGAACACTGCCAGCGATAAGCTTGCACCGATTCCGACATTCCACGAGGTGAATAGGCCCAAACATTTCCAGACTACTTCTCATTATATCTGAGCTACAAACTACAAGACCCACTGCAGTGCTGAAACTATTCCTTCACAGTTTTTCTGCAAAGTGCAACCCAAACCTTGCTAAGAAGAAAGGAGCTGAATTTTATCACTTACCTAGAGTGATTTTCTTCAGGATGAATTTCCATTATTATTTAAAAAATAGTAAAGATTTAAAGGAGGACACAAAAGAAATTAAACACACACATGCATACACTCTCTCCTAGTAGTTTATGAAAGTTGACTGTTCCACTGGAGCCGTTATGGTTTATCATGTGTTTAAGACCTTCTAAAATATGAATTATTGATAGACTCCAAGGAGCAATGAGGGTTTATCATATAAATATTTATTTAGTGTGCCCAGAATGGATATTATTGACCATAATAGACCATAATAGCTCCAAGTGGTCTATTATGTGAAGGGATTCAGATATCACCTTAAAAAACAAATGGAACACATAACTTGAGCAAAACCTGAGACAAATGCTATAAATACATATAACAAAGAATCAGCTTTGGGAATATTAGACTTCTTATCTACCTAACACAAATCTGGGAAAGAAATGGAAGATTAATCCTGAAAAGAGCAAACGTAATCTCTTTCTACCAGACATTCTATACCACACATTTATATCAAACAGTAATGGCAGAACCTTGTTATGGAAGGGAAACAGTTCACTCTTTTTTCAAAACTCTCTGTTTGAAGTGCAGCACATCACATCTTGCCTCCAACAAAACTGACAACAATGCTTCTAATTACAATGTTTGGATAGATGAGGTTCAATTTTTGGAAACATGGGCTTGGAAACAGGAATATTGGAGGGTATGAAGATTTTCTGGCCGTAATATATGAGGATGGTTTAAAGACAATGTTTCTCCACTACATGGGGATCTTTTGCAATCCCAACAGGGCTTTTCTGATGCGGGCTTTCGTGTACTGTGGTTTAATATCCTGGTTTGTAAGGATCACTCTGGACCGACCTACACGAGCAGGATATACAACACTTTGAAAACGTTTTG
This sequence comes from Anniella stebbinsi, assembly GCA_029215795.1. Taxonomy (NCBI): domain Eukaryota; kingdom Metazoa; phylum Chordata; class Lepidosauria; order Squamata; family Anniellidae; genus Anniella; species Anniella stebbinsi. Next base: position 63,026,427 of record JARDYH010000006.1, on the reverse strand, counting down.
AAAACTGTATATGGAGTGTGTCCTGGGGCCCCAAGAGTTGTCACTACTATTATAAACCATTTTAAACCATTTTAAAATGGTAGTGCAGATAGGCTGTCTGTTTTCCAGTTCAGTTGTCACATGAAATCGTGCCATAATAAAACAGGAAATATTGAATTAAAGGTGCAAATTATTATTATTATTATTATTATTATTATTAACATTTCTATACCGCTCCATAGCTGAAGCTCTCTGGGCGGTTAAAGCACTTAAAAACAATACACAAAATTTTAAACTACAGAAACATACAACATATGCAGAAACATACATTTCAAACAACTTTAAAAACAGATCTGGGATCAGTGAAGCTCACCACATATTGCTAAATGCCTGGGAAAAGAGAAAAGTTTTAACCTGGCGCTGAAAAGATATTAATGTTGGCGCTAGGCAGGCCTCGTTGGGGAGGAGGGGAGGAGGAAATAGAAGGGAGAAGGATGGAACACACAGGCAACATGTCTGATCCTGATCTGAACAATGTTGGTTTATTACATAAGAACTGAAGCATAATTTCTCCCCAACCTGCTCACAGCTCTGCCTCTCCTAGTAATCTAATTACACAAACATTTTCAGACTGGCTGTGCTATGGTTGTGGATCTCCACCCTTCTAAGTTCAGTAGGACTTGCTCTGATATAACAGCATAGGACTGCAGCCTCCATGTTGTCTTTTGAATATTCTTAGAATACTATTGTAAAGCTGCGCTCCCACAAATTTGCCCCTCAGTCCCCTCACCACAGAGAGACTCATGAATAATGCAAATGTGACTCATGGAGAGTGAATCTCCCCTCCATGTGGCACAGCCCCTCCCCTCCTTCATGCACTCCAACTGTTAAAGTTGCAGGGGCCCTGCCTTCTTTTGTATATGGTCACTCTAGTATAGTGCCTGCAACTTTAACTGTTGTGATGAAGAGGGAATTTCACCAGGGACTAATTGCATACAAATGACACAGGCTGAAATTCCCTTTTCTCTACAACTGTTAAAGTTACAGGAGCCCTGTCCTCCTTTTCAGATGGTCAGCCTATTTAAAGTGGATTCCTGCATCAAGCAGGGGGTTGGACTCGAAGGCCTTATAGGCACCTTCCAACTCTACTATTGTGTAATTCTATGATTCTATGATAACCCTTTGACAAAGGTAAAAAAAAAACCAACCATCACACACCACTGCTGGAGATGGTGTATTTACTGTCCCTCTCATGGGAAGCAGTGGGAGAGAAAATAGAAAAGGTCAACCACAACTGATAAAAAGGTTAAATGGGAAGAAAGGAGCCACCACTTATCTTTCACCCTGTCTGGCAAGACCCTGGCAAGGCTTTGGCAGCTCATCTTTAGTTCATCCTCTCCTGTTCCCATAGGGTTCCTCTACCCAAGATACTTTGGCCTCATGCCAATTATACATTCTCTCCTTAAAGACCTAGGGTTGGTTGACATATTCTGTTATTTATTTAAAGAATTGGCAAAAGATGTTTAGGCGTACTTTACCTCTTTCTGTTTTACTTTTAATAGGCTACAGCTATCACCTTATTAAGTTGGTGGATTATTTATATTATTAATAAAACTGCAGTCACCTTTTATGACAGATTCTGTCCTAATTGGTTCCTATTTTTCTCAAGAAATCTTGTTCCTCAGTGAAAAAGAACATTAATAAGCTGAAAACTAATAAAATATAGCTTTGTGAAATATCAGCTTCCTTTAACCTCATTTCATATACTGTATATTATATTTCCTGTTATGGAACAAGTTTCAGTATGAGAATTTCAGGCTCTTCGTACCTCAAAATATACTTCTCAATTCAAAATATAGTATGGTTTTTAGGTAATGAGAACCTTGAACATGGTTTATAAGAAAAGGTGTCCACTCATAGTACATGTGTGGAAATTAACAAGCACCTACTTTTAGCTGGAATTCCAAAGGTATCTTGTAGTGGGCTGAGACTTGCATTTTTATTGCAATTGCCTTATGCTATTTCTAGTAGCAATAGTATGCCTCACTTGGATTTTTCTGACACCATGTATTCCATTTTGTTTATGCACCATAAAAATGTAGAGCATTATAATAGCTCAATATACTTTCTTAAATATCAGGTCAGCAATGACAAAATTAGAAAACTTTCTTTATGATATTTGTTACAACCCATTAAGATTTATCTTGAGAAATGCTTTGAAAACACCACAACTATGATACACACACCATAAACCTGAGATTTCAATGGTAAGAGTAAATTAGAAAGGAATGAGTGAAACACTATTATATTTTCTTTAGCTCTGCTAATCAGTAATACAATTGCATCACAGCTGCTGTAAATTATTGAAATATGGCTTTTTTTAAAAAAAACAATGCAGCACAGTAGAAGTACAGAATTGTGAGTCTGAAAAGAGCTGGGGGAAATCATGTAGTCCAACTGTTTGTCCTGAGAAAGAAGCCATATTTCAGTGTTATTCTTTATATAACCAACTATCTCATTTCTGAGTTTGTAATATGATTCACGGACACCCACACACCCATGCACCATATGCATATAATTAAAAAATGAGTACATTTCAAAAATGTGCACAATTGATGTGTACATTTGGGAAAATATGCATGGAAATACGTATGGATTTTCATGTGAAAAGAAAAAAACTTGCAAACTGATATAGACTCAACTTTGAGCGAGCTTTGAGGTGGAATTTGGAGAACTTTGGCAAGCTTGAGTTTTTCTGATTTGCACATTCCTATGCAGCTGCATCTCTTCTTTTTCTTTACCCAAAGGTAAATGTGGGGGACCCATTCAGGATTGAGATATAAGCTTGGGGGCATGAGTATTTAACTCTTTGCCCCTCATTGTGGTCCCAATCTGGATTGGAGGGCATGCCTGCAATTTGCATAGGAGCGGAAAAAACATTTTAGTGAACAGAGTATTTTCCCCCCCCACCCCATGCAAATTGTAGGCTCAGGGGAGGGATGATCTGGATTGGGAGCATAGCAGAGGGGAAAGCATTAAACCCCCTTTCCAAGGTCCGCACATCAGGTCCCCACACTCACTTTTGAGTAAGGAAAAAGAACAGGCATAGCCACATGCCATGTATTGAAAGTAATGTGTGGTTTGCCTGTTTGAACCTTGCATCTAAATCACAGGGAAATCCCATCTATGTAGAGGAAAGCCTCTGTGTGTCCCTTCATGCATGGGTGGTAGGAGAGTGAAATCAGAGGGCTGCAATGGTAGTGGGAGACCAGCGAGCATGGCCCTCATCTCCTTGTCCTGGGATTTTTGAACCCCTGGGGAACAATGCCCTAATAGGGCTAATATCGCATCTGTATTCAAATTCTATATGAAGCTGAGCCTTTGCTGCAATAGAGCCAGAACAGAATATGGCCTGACTGGCTGTGGTTGCCAGACTGTTTTCCCTTTCTCCCCCCCCCCCCCTTCTATACTGCATTTACTAGGGGGGGGAAATGGGTTGGGTGACATTTTCCAGATAGGCTTGTCACATGGCAAAGCAGTGAGGGAAGGAGGCAACATAGGGGAGTCAATAGTGAGCACTCTGAGGCACCTTTATGGTGATCTGGAATCTTCCAGACTGGCCTCTTAGGGTTGTGGGGCTCTAGGGAATGAAGTGTCTATGGGGCTTAACTGGATCATACACTAAAGCTTTGTAGCTTGGGGGAGTAGTTACTTGGGACTAGTTACTTGGGAAGGCCCTCAGATGAAACCAGGTGATAAACTGACTTGAGAAAGGGAAGCTTGACCTGAGTAAGATAGTATAGAAAGAGCAGCAATTGGCTTTGACCTTGGTCAGATCCTGCATTGATTATGGCTTACTGCAGGTCTCTTATGTCAGTTAAGAAAGCATGGCTCCTAGTTACCCAATTCTTTCTTTCTGGTACAGCCGCAAATGAAGATTTTCAATATCCTTAGCTCTGGTCCCTAGGAGTCAAAATAATTATTTATGTATTTATTTATTTATTAGTTAGTTAATTCACTTATATCCTGCCTTCCCATCAGAAAATGACACTCTAACCATAAAGCACAGGTTAAAAACTGAATCTATATTAAAACACAGCATAAAAAACAAATATAAGAAAAACAATATTAACAGACACAACAATAATAGAAATAAATAGCACCAACCAACTAAAACCCTCTTCAACAACAGGAATGCCAGTATTGTATTTTCTGGTATGTTAGAATTGTTTTAGATGATTGTGGATGGTTCCTCAGTGCATTAAACATTTTTATAGTTTATTTAAATCTAGAATGAAAAAATATTTCTTTTATTCTTTCTTATATCTAAGGTGGCATAATGAGCATGTCACAACCTTGCAATAAAGAAAAGTCTGCAAAATAACTAATAGAATTTTTGAAATTCATTTTTGAAATGGCTTATTGCAAATCATGTAGTTTGTCTTAAAATGGGAGATAAAAGTGTGTTTTTGTTTGTTTTTAAACCCACCCTTCCAAGACAATCTTATGTGTACTCAGACATAAGCCACTGGGCTGAATAGGATTTAGTCCCGAATAATTAAGTATAGAATTGCAGCCTTATAAGCTTTGGAATTCATGCTTAGTATCATAATTAGAAACCATTTGAAAACCAGTAGTTGAATTACTAGACTAATTTGCATTTTATTGTGTAACATGCAGTAAACGTGAGAGTTAAGATTTACAGCAGTGTATAGGGCTAGGAAATACAGAAGTAAGGTGAAGGTCAACAGACAAAAGTTTGCCAGTTATAGATTTGATAGAAGGATAAAGCCTACAATATCCTTCCACTCTCCTTCCCTTCTATCAGTGGCAACATCTTGCTCAGTCACAAAGCTGAGTCTGAAATATTGTCTATAGATAAAAGATGTGCTTGACTCCAGCACAGCTAAAACCTTTGCTCTTTGATTGCTCGATGGAATCGGGATAAAACAACATTTGCCCCAAACCTGAATTCATATGTAAACATTCTGGCTAAGTCACAATGAATGGCCGATTTAGAAAAAGAGAGTAACAAAGATTTTTGTTTTGTTCTGGTTTTCTACCCTCTATACATCTTATCATTTGAAATCCTCTCCTTGATAAGAGAAAATCCTATAGAAAGAGCCACTGAGAGTACCTGAGATGCATACACACACACACACGGAGTTTTCCTTTACTGTTTATGAGTTAAGTGCAAAACAATAGGGAAAGACCCCAGAATAGTGTGTATTAAAAGGGCACTTAAACTTGCTAATTAAATGGGCAAGGTAGACTCTTACAATAATCAATAAACATCAAATGTTTCAGAGCAACCTTTCCTTCATGAGGAAAAGGTTGCATTTATGAAAGAATGTAAGGAGGGTCAGAAAAGTTTCCTTGTGTTTTTGTGTTTTTTTATATAAGGTTCTCGCTTTTTTTTTTTCTCCCTCATCCTGTGACACATACTTTTTCTGGGCAGAAGGAAAAACAGAAACAGAGCTTCAGGTGAAACTCAAATTGGGGGAATTTGGATGAACACCTCCAGTTTGAAATGTCCCACCTCAGTGCAAGGTGCGTCCAGACCTTTCCAAATTTGGACCCGGGATCATATTGCCTTGCATTGGGGTTTGTGTACAATACCACTGCTAGTCAGCCCTCCTTTTCCCACTGCCCCCTTTCCCCTGCCCACTTGCTTTCTCCCAAACTTATTTGATGGGGGCACAAGGGCAGTGGCAGCAATAACCTCTTCCTCCCTACCATTTCACCCTGCCTCCACTCTCTTTCTTCAGAGGCTTTTATGGAAATGTTTCCACATGTCCCCGTGTTTGGCTTGGCCAACATGGGGAAGTACTATGTATGTGCTGATGTATGTGTATTGAACTCCTCCATGTCAGGGGAAATCTAGCTCATTCAGCATCCCCCCCCCCACACTGAAGAGCTCCCTTTTTTGAAGGGGGAGTCATATCAGCTACACTTCCTTTGTAGCTGTGTTTCTCCCTCATTATGTGCATTTGTGTCCATGCATTCTTGCTCTCTGTTTTCTACAAGTATCTCTTCAGGGTTATACAAAGAACATTTTTTTAAACGAGAGAGAGACACACACACTTTTGTAATATGACCTTACAAGCAGTGTAAGGGAGATAATTAAGGTTCCCTGATATTGTAGGGGGTGTTGCTTATATAAAGCCTAAAACACACCATCTTATTTTTATTCAGTCATGCTCAGCACAGGTCCATACAGTGCAATGCAGTCACCATTCTTCCTCCTCCTTCAATTTTTTGAAGACTGTGTCTGTGCTATGTTCAAAGGCAGCTGCACACAGAAGATTTCATGTTGTCCATAGATGCTTCTTTATATAGCATAGCAGAACATAAACAAGAGCAAACAATCAGACTGGCTAAGGAAGTGTCAAATAACAATTTATGAAGGTGACTCATAGCATCCAGAGGGCATAGACTTATCGTTTTCCATCAGACTGTAATGTAAAAGCAAGGCCTTTGAAGGCAAATAGTTATGACCACTGGGGTAAGGAAATTTTATCTGCCTTTCTAAAATGCTGTGTCCCTCCCCCTGCCCTCTGGATAAACAGGCTGAGAAGTAGACTTGAATCTCAGTGAAATTTTCTTCTGAGGAGAGTCTGTGGATGGCATTTGCTTTGTACGCAATTTAATTAGCATCTTCTCAAATATTGGAATTCTGGCATTTTTCACAATGTGTGTGTGGAGTGGGAGCAGGCAGAGCAGGTTCTTTCATTCAAAACATCTAAGTTGGGAAGCTGAAGTCCATGTCTATGGATTTGACCTCTATGAAAAACAAATTTATGAAGCAAGCCGAAATGAGTAACATCTTTGAAATGGTAGCAATGTTATAGATTGCTTTGGGCTGGATGGTTGGGCTAGCTTGACTCATTTGACTATCTAAAGCTATATCCTCCAGATGTGTGGTGCACTTTGACCTTAGGGATAATCTTGATGCACTGCACCTAGTTGGCTCCTGCTGTCTGGAGCAAACAGTATCCTGCATTATCTATAGTAAGCTACAATTAAATTGATTAAACTGGTGTGTGTGTGTGTGTATTCTGACTTGAGCTGCAGGTAAAATTTGATAATCCCTTCCAGATGTATGATTCTATGAATTTCAGGAGGAGGGAGAGCTGATGCTCTTTTTTCTTTAATCTTAAAATTATTTGTGTGTATGTTAGCCCCTTAGAACTGAATTCTGCCCCAGATAAAAGGGCATAATTTTTATATACCCTTGCTCATTAATGTAAATCTATGTACATTTAATTTTTACAGCGGTTCAGACAAACAAAGTGGTAGTAATAACAATCCCCATCATTTTTACTACCCTCTTTTCCTGCCCAAAGTAACCATGTCTTGAATTATTTCATAGGAACATACATGGAACACATGTACATATAATGGGCGCAAAATAAACCAAACAAGAGAAGATAATTAACATATGATACTACTAGTTAAAATAAAACATGAATAAACAGATACAGCCATCTTTACCTTAAAATGATGGAAACTGGGTTGCTGAAGCTGGAGGCAGATGCCATTCAAGGTGGTCAATAACTGAAGCTGAATTTTTATTTTATTTTTACTGGTGGAACAGATCTTGAATTGATACAGATCTTCATAACTCTGGAAAACACCTTCATGCTGTACTGGGATCACCTAACAGTCTTGCTTAATATGTAGTAGATATAATACACTAGGCAGTAGTCTTGGGTCCACTGAATTATTAAAGCTAAGCAGCAATAGGGATATATGAAAAAAATGTTTCCTTTCATTTTTGATCAGGATTTACCCAGTTCACATCATTTGTATTGAACACGGACTCAGATGTAATCTGCAATCGAAGCTTGAACTATCATTTGCAGAACAAAAAAACAGGGGGAGGTGTTAAACAACATGCATACATTTGGAATATATGCGTGAAAAGTGTGTACTTTTGAAAATTGCAAAGAAATACACTTTAATTAATGGAAGAAGAATGCATAAGTTTCAAAGATGTGCACAATTGATGTGTGCTAGGGATGTGCATAGTAAAAAAATCGGATCGGAATCAGAATCAGAACTGGAAGTGATGCCTCGGATCGGATCGGATCAGAGGCTTTCTGGATCGGATCTGATTCCGATCCAAAAATCGGACGTCCGATTTTCGGATTGGACGCCACTTTAAGTGTTTTCGCCATAGGCTTGCATTGGGGGAAAGAAAGCTTTCCCCCAATGCAAGCCTAGGCGGAAAACATGGGGGCGGGTGAGAGGGGACCTAACTCCCCCCTCCTTGTCCCTCCCCCCACTCGCGCGCTTTACCTGCCAGGGCCGTCCACTGCTGTCCGCTGTCGCTGCTGGTCCCTTCTACTGAGAAACAGGCTTCGCGGCCTGCCTCTCAGTAGAGCGCCGGGTGATGTCATCATCCGGCATGCTACTGAGAGGCAGGCCGTGAAGCCTGTTTCTCAGTAGAAGGGACCAGCAGGTGGCAGCGGACAGAAGCGGGCGGCCCCAGCAGGTAAGTGGGGACCTCCCTCCGCCTCCCCCTCCCCCCACTTGCACTCCTTACCTGACGGCGTCCCACGCTGCCGTCCGCTGCTACCATACTACTGATAAGCAGGCCTTGTGGCCTGTTTATCAGTAGTATGGAAGCAACGGACGGCAGCGCAGGACACTGGCAGATAATGGGGGACCTCCACCTCCCTCCCCCCTCCCCCCTCATGCTCCTTACCTGCTGCCTCCTCACTGCCATCCATTGCCACCTGCTGCTTCAGTACCACTGAGAAACAGGCCTTGCGGCCTGTTCCATAGTAGAGCAAGGGCGTACCGAGTGATGACATCACCCAGCGCGCCAGTGCTCTATTGTGGAATAGGCCGCAAGGCCTGTTTGAAAGTAGTACAGAAGCAGTGGGCAGCAGCGAACGGCAGCACAAGTGGGGGGAGGGGGAGAAAGTCCAATCCTCCAATTTTTTCTGATCCGGATTGGGTCCTTTTGGATTGGATCAGATCTGATCGGACGATCCAAATGATTGGGATTGGAATCTGATAATTTTATCCGATTTCACCAGGATCGGGTCCGGATCGTGGATCGGACCAATCCGCTGCACATTTCTAATGTGTACATTTAGATAAATATGAATGAAAATATGCATGGATTTTCATGCAACCAAGAGGGAAGCTCCCAATGCGATACAGATTTGAGTTGCAATGAGCTTCAATTGGAATTCAAAGAACTTCAGCGAACTCAAATTTTGCTGAATCACACACCTCTCTAAGCAGCACAAAATCTAAATCAGCTTTCCCTAAACTGGTGGCCTACAGATGTTTGGGACTAGATCAGCCCTAGCCAGCATAGTCAAAGCCAATGGTCAGGGATGATGTGAGTTGCAGTCCATTTGGAGAGCACCTGTTTGGGGAAAGCTGCACTATAGAATTCTGTATTAACTGCCCAGACATTTTAGATTTATGGCCATTTCTCTGCTACAAAAAAAGTAGCATGGCAGATAAGGTAGGATCTTCTTGATTGCTTTAAAATGGTTTATAACAGTAGTGACAATCAGGACACACTCCGTATACAGTTTTCAAATCATTTTCAAAGTGTCGTATTCTGCTTGGTGTAGATAAGGTTAAAATACATTGGAGTATATGGCCCAATAATTCCAGATGAATAACTTTGTTATTTATAAGGTCTTGTAATCACTGGAGGCTGCACATAATTCAATGTAATGAAAAGGCAGGTAATCCTCAGAAGTACAAAAAGAAATATTAATTCCAATATTTTTAGGGTTCCATCTAGTTGCAGATGCTGACGTTCTATTGAAATCAGTGGGATTTAAACATGTCTAATTCTGTGATCAGCTGCAGTCCTAAATCACAATAACAGAATGGTATAGTTAAAGCTAATTTCATTTGTTACTTAAGAGTCATCACTGCTATTTCCGGGTGGTCATTTTCCCCATTGCCACTCCAGCAATGCTGAAACTAGGAAATGAGGTGGGAGGGGTAATGGCCTGGCTCCATCCACATCCATATTGTTCAGTCTCCAGGGAAGAATGACACTGGCATGGAGAAATGTACACAACAGCATCTCCCTCTCCCATCTGATGACCTCACTTCCAGCATTATTGATGAAACCAGCCAGAAGTGATAATGCAATGGAGGTAATGTAATAATCAGACACAAGTCTCCTTGTCCAGGGAGACTTGATTTCCCCCAAATAACAGTCCCAATAGACCAGACACAGCGTGTCATCAGACGACTGTTTTATTGCACACTCATTACTGGGCAGTCATGGATTTTTTCGGGTCCTAATCATGACATCGTCTGTGTCCCATGTGCCTCCGCTGCTTCTAGCCTTCTTCATGCAACAACAACAAGACCCTGGTAAATCTAAATTATTTTTGAGGCGGAACTTGCCACTATCTGCTGCTGTGTGCAGGAGAAGTAACATGATCAAAATGGCCCACTGAATGGGCCACAATGAATGTGCCTGTCAATCGATTTTTTAAGCCAGGGAATGTTCAATTATGTCTTGCAATGCAGCATGGTGAGTTGTGTTTCTTGGAGAAGCATATCACTTGGCTTTCTGGTTTCATAGAAGCCACTGAGTGCACCTAAATAAGACATATTGCCTGCATTTCTTATGTGTAAATTTCAGGACTGATGCTCACACACACATGCAATTTACAGGAACTTTCATATTCTCTACCGTGACATGAAAAATACTCTATGTGATAAATGAAAGTGTGTGTGTGTGTGTGTGTGTGTGTACTCTCTTCTCTCATAAAAGTGGATGGGAATTCTCACCTTCCAAAGGTTTTTGGAATGTCCTCAAGCATTTAGCACTTAAAAGGCATGCTCACTATACATTGACTAGCAGATCATTACAGATAGTTGTAATAACCTCGACACTAATGATCTCTACTTCTATCTCCTGTCTTTTGAATTCTACTAAAAGAACATTTTGTAGAGGTTTACTTTTTAGGCCAAAGACCAAAGGGTCAAAGTAAGAAAGTTGTTGTATTGAGAGAAACGCTCACTCAGAGGTGACAAGCTATGAGAGAAAAAGGTACCGCATTCTTTGGAAACTAAACCTGTTCAGAAAGAAAGATTTTGCCAAAGGCTTTTTTTTAAAAAAAAAATCTTTATACTTATGCATTTGCCTTCACAGAGAGAGGCCATCATTTTTTTAAAAAAACTAGAATGTATTCTAAAGATAATCCAGGGGGTTGTATTTTTCAATGTTGCTTGTCAAAGTACACTCTGCCTTTTTTTGAAGGAAAAAAACAGAGGTTCCAATTCTTCATCTTAGTTTTATATCTTTCTGGTTGTCACCCTGAGAAATCAGTCATTAACTATAACAACAGTGTGTAGCAAACTTGCTTCCCATATTCATATTTATCACTCAATCTGGGAGCCGCGCAAAGCACATTGATAACAGTGCCTGGTAATTGGAACATGCAGTGTCAGCATGTCGCTGTCAGATCACTCCTTTGTACTACTGCATGCGGCTTAAAGATCCTTTTGCTGAAATCCTGAGTTATCAGGAGCATGACTGATCTGAAACTTTTAATACATTTTGAAATTCTCTATGTAGAGTATTGTGATTCAGACACAGCTATGAGAAGTTTCCAGCATATGCTGTGTTCTTCCTCCTCCCCTCTTTGGCAACATATGAAACAATATATATATATATATATATATATATATTGTCTGAGATCTGTTTTCTTTCCTCATTTTTAACACGGGTGGTCTGCTGTCTTTAGCTTGTCCACCTGAGTCTAAATGAAACTTTTTTGCAGGTTTAGAAATATGTTATTCATTGGTTCATTTTTGTCTATTGTATTCTTTATCAGGCAGTTCAAGAATGCAGATGCTCTTTCTCTAACTCTGAGCCAGTCTACACATTCTCTGGCCGCAAAGCAAGGGATGTGGAAGAAATTTGTTTGGCTCATAACTTTTTATGAATTTACCCAATTTGCATGCCCCCGAACAAAAGAGAGCCCTGAACGTAACTCCCATTCAGAATTCTGTGCATTTACGAGCTGGTAATAATTTTTTACTCCTAATAAGTGAGCTCAGAAAAGTATATACATTTGAAAAAAGTGCATGAAAAAAATGCATACATTGAAAAATGTACACAAACACACTTTAGTTAATGGGACAAAAATGTGTCTATTTCAAAAATGTACATTGAAATGTTTACGTTTAGAAGAATGTGCACAGAAATGAACAGGAATTCCATGTAAGAGAGAAAAAGCTCACATATTCTCCTATGTACCCAAGTCAGAATGACCTTCAAGTTGGAAATAGGAGGACACTGATGAGCTCACATTTTGCTGATTTGTATATGTTACTATGGAGTTCCTCCTTGACCGTTCCCCCTAAGTTCTTCATGTTTCATGATTGGACCAGATCTTGCAATTCTGTAACTGTAGACCCAGAAGTAAGCCCCTTTGAAGTCATGTGTATGACTGCAGACCCAGTACTGAAATTAGAGACTAGAAAGCAACTTACTTTGGGGGAATGGGAGTTGCAGCAACGGCCGAGTGAATGGGGGTGGATTCAAAGGATGGCTCCTCTGCACACACCTCATCAGTACATAAATGGTTCCTTGGAATTGTGGCCCAACAGTTTTCAAGATGTCATTACATTTAGAAAAATGCTAGGTAGCTTAGTAGACATTTTATTAAGCATAGACAAATTTAGTCAAACAAAAGATGAGTTTCTATACTGGAGGCTACATTTACCATGGAGTAAGTGCCATTGAACTCTAAAGGGGTTACTTCTGAGTAGGCATATATAATATTGCACTGTCAAAGTCTTAGAATGTTTCATACTGATATTTGGCACCAAATCCACTCACATGCGTCTTTACATAGAACAGATTTATTAAGAGCCTATCTACACAGTACCTTGGAATGTTTTAAATTAATGGAGGCACAGTCGTGCCTCCATTGTTAAGGGCCGTCAGTAAAAAACACGTTAAAGCTGCACAGTTTCCAACCAAGCACCAAAAAGCAGGGAAATTGGGAGTTAAGGCTCCCAAGCCTTAACGCCACATCCTCCCTAAGGAGGCAGAAAGTGCAAGTGAAATTCTCATTCTCCCAAAGCAGATAAACCATGAGGACAGGGTGGAGAATATGCTATGCAGAGGTGACTGTGGGGTTGTGGAAAACTGATGATGAACAACTTAGGGCCACCTACTTCTCTTTTTTTGTTTAGAGCAGCCCTTCTCCAACCTGGTGCCCTCCAAAGGTGTTGGACTACAACTCCCATCATTGCAAGTCAGTATGTCCCATGGTCAGGAATGCTGGGACTTGTCATCTCAAACACCTGGAGGGCAGCAGGATGGGGAATGCTGTTCCATACCCTTACCAAATACAGGGTCTGCCCAATACTTTTCTCTCACACACATCTCGCATATAGCAGCACTCTTGATAACAAAAGGGGCACTATTCATTACAGATCTAGAACCAGAGCATGTGCCAGGCACTTCCAACTTTTGGTCAATATCCTGCCTTTCAAAGAACCAATGTTTTTTTTCTTTAAGTGTATTTATAAAAAATATACCGTTCACTCCCCACAATCCCTGCACAATACATCATCTCATCAAAGCAACAGTGGAGCAGAAGAGGTTTAGTTTGGCTGTCTTGAACACCTTTCATATGAGATTAGTTTGCAATCCTATACCTCTTGGGAGAAAGCCCTAGTGAATTCAGTGGCACTGACTTCTGAGAAGACATGTATAGGAGTCAATCTTCTCCAGCCTGGTGCTCTCCAGATGTGTTACACTGTAACTCCCATGTTATGTGTTATGGGGAAGACAAAAATCAATTCATACTTAATTTTAAAATAATACTTATGCATGAAAGTATTAGATAGTAGCTCTGCCTTTGATCTCACACTGCTGAACAAGTAAGAGAAATCCTTTATCTGATATTCAAGAAACAGACATCCTATGCCATGTGTTGAAAACTAATGTTGATGTCTGAAGGGCTATCTGGATTAGGTATTCAAGATTAATTCATTGTTGTTTCATTTGGTTTTGACAGTTTATTTAAAGTGATGCAGCTCTTTTGTAGTTCCTTGATTGATCACATATCTTAATGCTGGAAAACATCATACTTTAGTACAGATGTGGGCAGAAAATAGATCTATCCTGATGATTTGGACATCAACTCACGGCATTCCTGATAACTGCCCATGCTGATAGGGGCTTTTACAAGTTGAAGTCCAAAACATCTGGAGATCTACATTCTGCCTTCCCTTGTTCTTGAACAACATTCCCCAACCTGGTGCCTGTCAGATGTGTTGAGTTGCAACTCTCAATATAAGGAGATGCTCTAAGAAATGAGAAGTAGCTGGTCCTACGTTGTTCATCATCATTTCTCACAACCCCACAGTCACCTCTGCATATCAAATTGCATATCTAGATTTTTGAGATGACAAGTCCCAGCATTCCTGACCATGGGACATACTGACTTGCAATGATGGGAGTTGTAGTCCAACACCTTTGGAGGGCACTAGGTTGGGGAATGGCTGCTCTAAACAAAAAAAGAGAAGTGGGTGGCCCTAAGTTGTTCATCATCAGTTTTCCACAACCCCACAGTCATATCATATTCTCTGCATATCATATTCTCCACCCTGTCCTCATGGTTTATCTGCTTTGGGAGAATGAGAATTTTGTTAAGATTTTATTTGTTTAAATATAAAAGCAAATGTATTTTTTCTGTTACTAAGAAGAAAAGTAAAAGAGAGATGACTTGATATCTCAAGTACTCTGAACAGTTGCCAAATCAAGTGCAGCTGGTAAGCACCTAAAGACCAAGGTCATTTGGTTTCTTCCCTTTGTGCTGTGAGGCATAGCAACACATGGGGAGATATGCAGCCAACGCTGTGATAGGTCCACAGTGCTATAAATGTACAGCATGTGGAGAAACAGTGTGGGTGATGATGATGGTGAATGTTAGTGGTAGGTTATGGTTGGTTGGAAGTATTGCTGAAGATATTAGAGGAATGTTTTGTTCTATGTAAATACTTGTAAGTAAACTTAGTATAGTAGTTTAAAACACTGCTGTGTCTGAGTGTTTACTGACTACCAGGACATCTGTCTGCTACCAGTGAGCTCTGCTGTTATTCCGCTGCTGTGTGCTTGCACTCTGTACATGCTCAGAGAGTGCAGTGCATCACAAACTCTGACAGGTTATGGGCCCAGCCTGCTAGGGCTGCTAGGGCTGCTAGGGCTGCTAGGGCTGCTAGGGCTACTAGAGCTGCAAGGCTACCCAAGGTGCCCAGAGTGTCCAGACAGCCTAGAGGACTCCCTGCGTGGTGGCAGAGCGTTGTGAGAATCCTGGAAGTGAAAAGTGACTTCTCAAATCTGCAGTCCGGTGAGTGTCGTTGCTGAGTGCCTTGGAGGGGCTGAAAGCTGAAAAGCAAGCAAGACATCTGTGTGCAGTAATTTGAGATGGCAGCAAGTATGTCGGCAGCTAATCTACCACTCAATCGTCTAAATGAAAACAATTATCTGGCTTGGAGCATTAAGATGGAACAATATCTAAGGAGGGAAGGTTTATGGACGGTTGTCTGTGATCCTCCAGCTCAGCCAGATGAAGACGAGCAGAGAAACATAGAGAAAGCTTTGGCAAGCATTATCTTGTGTTTAGAAGATAACCAACTTGTTTATGTAAGGAGGCTGGTGTCCGCGCAGGAATGCTGGAAAACTCTCAGAGAGATTTATGTGAGAGAAACGGCAGCCAGCAAAGTTATGCTAACAAGAAAATTGTACAGAGCACAACTTGAACCAGGAGCCAGCATATCTGCACATTTAAGCATGATGAGGCAACTGTTTGCGGATCTGGAGGAGCACGGCATGTCTTTCACTGAGTCCCACAAAGTGTACGTCGTTCTCAGCTCACTGGATGATTCGTGGGACAATCTTGTTTTGAGCCTGGAAGCAATGCAAGAATCCGAGCTCACGCTTCGTTTTCTGACCGGCCGATTGCTGGAAGAAGAAAAGAAGAGGCAAGAGAGGCAGACTGCCAAGCCTAGAGACACCCACGTTAAACAAGCAGCTTGTGAAGATAAGGAGAAAGTGTTTGCAGTTCGGCGCTGTTTTCGTTGTGGTTTGCCCGGGCATCTGCGGAGAGATTGTCCCAACCAAACGAAGGAGAAAGCAGCAACAAGCAAGAAAAAATCTGCTAAACCGAAGGTCTCCGTAGTTAAAGCTGCAGAGAACAACCCAGAATGTACCTGGTTGATGGACAGTGGTTCCAGTCAGCATATTGTGAACAACCAGAGTTTGTTTACAAGTCTACATTCTGCTAGCCGGGACCATGTTACATTAGCAGATGGCAAATCTTCAGCTGTGACTGCAGAAGGTTGTGTATATGTGCCATGTATTGATAAAACTGTAAGCAAGGTTCTGTGTGTGCCAAGTTTGGAACACAATTTGTTAAGTGTATCTTGTTTGGACAAGGAAGGATATTGTGTATCATTCTCAAACAGCAAGTGTGAAGTGAGCAAACAAAACAATGTTGTAGCTTTAGGTGTACTTAGGAACAATCTTTATGAAATGTTGCCTAAAGGTCTAGAAACATCTAGAAATGTAAATTCTGTTATGAATAACACACCTTTGCATAATGATTGTGTGCATTTGCTGCATAGGAGACTTGCACATGTTGGGTTCCAAATACTGAAAAAAATGCCTGAAATGTGTGTAGGACTGAATGTAAAAGCCTGTGACAAATATCTAGACTGTACTGCATGTAAGGTGGCTAAATCCAAGGTTGCTCCAATCTGTAAGAAGAGTAACAGAGTTGCCACGGCAGCATTTGAGATAATACATGCAGATTTAATTGGTCCTATGACTGCAACATTAGGAGGGGCAAAGTATGCTTTAATTCTGGTGGATGACTACACTAGATATGGTTTTTGTTATGTGATGAAAAACAAAAGTGAAACGTTTACTGTTTTCAAAGATTGGCTGAGTTGGGTGGAGCGGAAATTCTCTACCAAAGTAAAGCAATTGCAAACAGACAGAGGGGGGGAGTTTATGGCTGAAACGTTCCAAAAATGGCTTAGGCAGAAAGGAATTTCAGCAAGACGAACTGCTCCACACTCACCATGGCAAAATGGCGTTGCAGAAAGAAGGAATGGGGTTCTGCAAACAATGAAAGATGCCATGTTGACAGACTCTGGGTTGCATGCTCATTTTTGGGGAGAAGCAATGCTAACAGCTAATTACATTGCTAATAGGCTTTGGAGCTCAGCAATAGATAACACTCCATATTTCCTCATGTTTGGGAAGAAGCCATCCCTGGCTCATCTCAGAGTTTTTGGGAGTGATGCCTGGGTGAACATCCCCAAGGTAGCTAGGAGGAAAGGGCAGCCAAAAGCCAGGAAAATGAAATTCCTAGGCTATGCACCTAGTTCAAAAGCATACAGGTTTTATGCTGGAAATGGAAACATAGTAATTTCTAGATCAGCAAGTTTTCAGGAGCAGTGTGACTGGGAACGTTTGCACGGCAGTGAAGTGTGTTTGCCTATACAGGAAAACATAGGCAGATCACCACAGCCAGTAGAGAGACAAACAAACAGTTCCACAACTCTTTCAAGTCCTAAGAAGGAGGAGGAAGAGGAGGAGGAGGGAGAGAACAGAAATGTTTTTATTCCCAGACGGTCAGAAAGAAGTACAAAGGGAATACCTCCTGAGAGATATACGGCCAATGAAGTACGAGTGTGTCAAATATCTTATGAACCAGAGAACTATGCAGATGTTCAAAGATTGTCAAATCCAGAGAAAAATCTATGGTATGAGGCTATGGATGAGGAAATGGAAGCCATGGCAAAATACAATGTGTTTACCCCTACAATGCTACCAAAAGGTAAAAAAGTGGTAGGTTGTAGGTGGGTGTTCAAAAAGAAAATACTTATGTCAGGAGAGACAATGTATAAGGCTAGACTTGTAGCAAAAGGGTTCACACAGGAAAAGAATGTGCACTATGATGAAACCTTTGCACCTACTGTGAAGGCTGAGTCAATGAGAGTAATGCTAACTCTAGCTGCAAAATATGATTGTCAGGTGAATCATTTTGATATAAAGACAGCATATTTGAATGCACCATTACAGGAAGAGATTTACATGGCTCAAATTCCTGGTTATGAGTCAAATGTGCCAGGCTCTGTGTACAAATTAAACAGAGCTATCTATGGTTTGAAGCAGTCAGCAAGGAATTGGAACCAGTGTTTGCATGAAGCATTGGAGTCAATGGGTTTCAAAAATGGAATGGCTGACCCATGTTTATATACAAAAGGTGTCAACAGTGAACAAATGTGGTTGTTATCTTTTGTGGATGATATATGTTTAATTTCAAAAACAAAAACTCAGGTTAAAGAATTTGCAGAGCAACTGAGTAAATATTTTGAATTAAAGGATTTGGGTCCAATCCATGACTATCTAGGAGTGGAAGTCACAAAGCAAAAAGGGGCTTATGTGTTAAGTCAAAAACAGAAAATCAAAAATCTGCTTGCAAAATTCCACATGGAGGAATGTAAAAGTGTTAAAACTCCCATGGTGGCTGGTTTTCAGTGTAATGACAGTGACACAGAATTTTGTGACAGAGACCTATACCAGTCAGCAATAGGAAGTCTACTCTATTTAGCTCAATGGTCTAGGCCAGATTTGGCTAATGCAGTTGGCATATTGAGCAGATTTGTGTCCAAACCAACGAATAGTGCCTGGCAAGCAGTTAAAAGAGTACTCAGGTACTTAAAAGGGACTATTGATGTGTCTTTAGAATTAAGACCATTGGACACATTATCACTAGAGTGTTACACAGACAGTGACTGGGCTGGTGACAGTCAAGACAGGAAATCCACCTCAGGAATTGTAATAAAACTGGGCAACAGTTTAGTGGGGTGGAAATCCAGAAAACAACGGTTAATTGCCCTGTCTACCTCAGAGGCTGAGTTCTCAGCATTGTCTGAGGCTTGTACAGAAATAATTTGGTTCATCCAGTTGCTGAAAGATATGAAATTGCAAGTGAAAACTCCAATTAAAGTTTTTGAAGACAATCAGACTTGCATTCATATGGCAAAGTCAGAAAGGGTGAACGCAAGGAGTAAACATGTTGATATTCGTTACTGTAACGTAAGACAAGCTGTACATGATGGATTGATTGAACTTGTGTATTGTAACACCGAGGTAAATGTGGCTGATGTATTCACAAAACCTTTGAATGTACAAAGACATGAACAATTGTCAAAACAGCTTGGAATGCTAGAATGTCAGACAGAATGAAAATGTTTGTTAGTTACAGAAAAAAAGGAGGGGTGTTAAGATTTTATTTGTTTAAATATAAAAGCAAATGTATTTTTTCTGTTACTAAGAAGAAAAGTAAAAGAGAGATGACTTGATATCTCAAGTACTCTGAACAGTTGCCAAATCAAGTGCAGCTGGTAAGCACCTAAAGACCAAGGTCATTTGGTTTCTTCCCTTTGTGCTGTGAGGCATAGCAACACATGGGGAGATATGCAGCCAACGCTGTGATAGGTCCACAGTGCTATAAATGTACAGCATGTGGAGAAACAGTGTGGGTGATGATGATGGTGAATGTTAGTGGTAGGTTATGGTTGGTTGGAAGTATTGCTGAAGATATTAGAGGAATGTTTTGTTCTATGTAAATACTTGTAAGTAAACTTAGTATAGTAGTTTAAAACACTGCTGTGTCTGAGTGTTTACTGACTACCAGGACATCTGTCTGCTACCAGTGAGCTCTGCTGTTATTCCGCTGCTGTGTGCTTGCACTCTGTACATGCTCAGAGAGTGCAGTGCATCACAAACTCTGACAAATTTCACTTGCACTTTCTGCCTCCTTAGGGAGGATGTGGTGTTAAGGCTTGTGAGCCTTAACTCCCAATTTCCCTGCTTTTTGGTGCTTGGTTGGAATCTGTAGAGCCTTGTTTTTGTAAACCGTAGGTTTTTTGTTTAATGAATAGTATTTTAAAACGTTCCAAATAAGTGCATTCCAAAACGTCTTAGGCCACATTCTCATGTTACAGGAGAATAATTCTTCAGTCTTCAAAGCAGTATGTGCCGTCTCACACCCTTCTGTCCGTCTCTTTCTATTTCGTTTTTACAATGAGATTAGGGCAAGGCATTGTGGGCGCTGTAGTTCACTTGCCCACTTCTTCCTTAGTTCCCCTTTCATTCCCTAGCTTTCAATGAGTATAGGGCTAAGCATTGTGAGTGTTGTAGTTTCACTCGCCCACTTCCTTCTTAACCCCTCTTTCTTCCCTACTAATCAAAGGCTAAGCATTTGGGCACTGGTAAACGAAGCACTGCTCCCACAAATCATAAACAGTAAGGAAGGACACATTATTTTACTTAAAATGATTTATTACAAGTAAAAACCATTGTATATAGCTGAAGTGAATTTTTAAAAACTTCGGGTATACAACGTTCAAGGGAGTGTGTCATGTGGCCCAAAGAGTTTTCATAACCCTTATAAAACGTTACAAAGCTAGTGTGTAGATCCCATGAATCACAGTCCCACTGAATATTATGAGAATTGGCTATAGTGATTTCAGAATAGAGCTGTTCTGTCTGTCTGTCTGTCTGTCTTTAACCTTTAATTTTAATAGATTTAGATACTGCTCTTAGCAGAGCAGTATTAGGATATATATAAGGTCACGTATTCTACCATTTCATCCGTCAGAGCTGAAGCTATTAATAGTATGTGGATTGGCCAACTGCCTCACAAAGCTTTATTAATGTACTAGGGGAGATCCCCATTAAGTAATGGCATGTGAAAGCTACTGCTCCTATAATCATCAGGCTGAAAGGCCTTCCTTTGCTCTGCTAAGAATGTTAGCAAAAGTGCCACAAAAGGAACTGGAGGCCAAATCATGCATTTTGCGAAAACTCTCTTTGATCCTTCTCAGCTGTGGCTGATTGGAAGTTCCCTTTTAGAGGGTATTAATATTAATGCAGATCTTTGAGCTGTTTCTTCCTGTCGTTAATTAACTGGAAGAGCAGCAGAGTCCAAAATCAATCTTCTTAAAATTTTATATCTTAACCTTTCTTCAAGTACGATCAAGGTTCCTCACCTTTACATTTGATTTGTAAGTTCCTCTTGGAAACTTTGACACCAATAATGCTGATAAGCAAGTCTTCCCCCCGGAGGTAGCAGAAGACTGAAAATGAAATCATGAAGCAGAGTATAAATGAGAACCTGAAGCACAAGGTTATTACTTCCTAAAATGAGATGTAACCATTCATAGGAAACCTACAGCATTACCTAGTCCCTACAGAGCTGTTAGTCCAGCTCTAATGGCCCCTGTTAGTAAATAATGGACCACATCCAGTGGGTCTGCTCCACCTCTGCTGGTTCTGTTGCACTTGTGGGACCCGCTGCTTGTGCAACAAGGCTTTGGCGCTTCTAAAAATAACCCCAGAAACAAATGGAAACACTCATTTCTGCAAGTTCTGCTGACCTGCCCCATTCCAGAAACTAGCGTTTCCGTTCATTTTGGGTTAATTTTAGAAGTGCCAATGCCCCATTGCCCTAGCAATGTCTGTGAGCGCACGGGCACTCACTGTACAAGCAAATACTGCCCTTTTGCCTTTGGCTTCACCTCTTTTGCCTTCAACCACCCACACCATTGGAATGCACCCCTGACAGCTTTTGTGGGTAAGTGGACAGAGGGAAATAACAAGATGAGACACAGAAATGGAATTTAAATAGGGCCATAGTTATTGAGAAATATGTCAAGGGGAAAAGCTTAAGAAGGCATCCTGTCTAGGCTGACCATATGAAAAGGAGGACAGGACTCATGTAACTTTAACAGTTGTAGAGAAAAGGGAATTTCAGCCAGTGTCATTTGTATGCAATTAGTCCCTGGTGAAATTCCTCTTCATCACAACAGTTCAAGTTGCAGGCACTATACTAGAGTGACCATATACAAAAGAAGGCAGGGCCCCTGCAACTTTAACTATAGTGATGAAGAGGGAATTTCACCAGGAACTAATTGCATACAAATGACATTGGCTGAAATTCCCTTTTCTCTACAACTGTTAAAGTTACATGGGCCCTGTCCTCCTTTTCATATGGTCAGCCTAATCCTGTCTAAGCTGACATCCTGCTGTTCCTTGAATCGGGCGAGACATTCAATGCTTGTTAATTGGTGCCTGTGAGATCACCACCACCCTATGCTTGGCCCTTTTGGGGAAGGGAGGCCTTCCCATGTCACCCCCCAGCCCACAAAACTCTGAGTGTACACAAAATATGATCACAAAAACAATAGCAATCCAAACCGTGCTTCCAGATTAGACTTCTGTTATACAATTGCCCTGCCGCATTCATGGCATTTTACAGGTATTGTGTCTCCCATTTGTAATCCAGCCCCTGCTTCCCAAGGAGGGAAAGTCAAACTAGCTGCACAATGCCATTTGATTGATAAGTCTAGTAGCTGGAGAAACCTTGACAATTTTTCATGCTTTAAGCTGTGTTCAGGTACTCTTGTTCAGGGTTCAATGAAATTGTGAGGGTGGAGGAGAGCGTGGATGAGGATGCTAGCTCTCCATTTCCCTCTTTCATTGTTCTCATCACCCGCCATGTGGTGAGGGATCATTTCTGCCGCATGGAGACTTTTCTATCCATGTAGGCTCCCTGAATAATGCAGAGCCCTGAAAAACCAGAGTTCTGAATCACGGGGCAGTGGGGTGGGGATGGGAGTGGAGAGTCACGGATGTGTAGAAAAAGGCTCCCACTGCAGAAGCTATGCCTCAATGTGTGAAGGGTGACAAGAACATATGACTGAAGGTGAAAACAGATGCAATATTTCAAGTGTGGCAGAGATGCTTTGAACACACATTCACTAGATTCTGAGGCATGAATGCAGGGCAAACTGTCACCATCACTTTCTTCATCAAACAGGGCTGGGCCCTTCCTGCCCTCACAGAGGCCATTCCAGCCACTGCCCTGTGAGTGGGAGAGGGAGAGGAAGTAAATGTCACCATCTCTTCAAATAGGCTTTTAAAACCAAATTTACTTTTATAAACCCTCCCTCTCCCTTATTCCTCATGTGTCATGTCTTAAATTTAGATTGTAAGCCTGAGGGAAGGGACTATCATGTTATTCTTCTTATCTCTAAAAGCCTCCATGGGAGTCTATTGGCTAAAGGCAGGGGTATAAATACTGTAAATATATATATACATACAGACACACACCTGAATGGTGGGAGATTCTAGTCATGAGGTTTATATATTATGTCCAGTAACTGAGACCGTTTGCCAGAGAGGGTGCTCTTGTTCCCCTTATATTGCCCTCATGTCCTGCTTGTAGGACTTCCCATATGCATCTAATTGACCAGTGTGGGAAACAGGATGTGTTGAACTAGATAGGTCTTTGATCCAGCATGGCTCTTCTTCCATTCTCATATTTTATGTTTACATGGATGTACTATGTTCAGTGAGGCTTACTCCAAGGTAAGCAATCCTATGAATATTTACCTGGAAATAAACCCCATTAAGAACAGTGGAACTTACCTCACATTAAATATTATTATATTGTTATAAATCACTTTTTTTACCACCAGAGAACAATAATAAAATTATAATGTAAAATCAAAACAGAATAAAAGGAAAAACAAAACACCCTTGAAAACAAGCCAGAACAATATTACACTCCATCAAAGTACTGGCAAAATAGTACAATGTTACTGTCCCTGTAAAACTCAGTAGAATTGGACCCAACCTGATCTCCCTCAGGTGGCAGTTCCACTGTTGGGGTGCTGCTACAGAAAAGGCCCTGTATCTTGTGTATGCACCAAGCTAGCATCCCTTGGTGGTGGGACATACACCAATGCCTCTGAGGAAGATAAAACATTATGGACAGGCTTATACAAGAGGAGACAGTTTTTCAGATATTCTGGCTACACAGGCTATTTAACATGCACAGGACTGGGTAAGTATAGGAAATTTCTAAGTTTATATTTCTAGCATCTTGTGGTTTGTGTGTATGTCTTTTACTTTGACAATTCATACAATACTCCTTGGGCTCTCTGGGCCATGAAAACCTTTGGATCTGTCAGAGAGACAACATTCCCACTGTGAAACCAAAAGAAAATAAATTGAATCAAATGTGTTTGATTCAAAAAACCTGTTGGGGATTTGTTTTGTTTTTAGCCTCTGTAACTGATTACTTATTGTTAGAAGGTTAGTGTTGAACTACAATTCCAATTATAAAACTTAATGATGTATCTTATGTAAAGAGAACATCTTATTTTGTTGTGTTGTCAAATGTAGCTTTATCAAAATATAATTTTCACACATAGCATTTTCCTGGCTTAAAAATGTTGTCCCTTGCATCTGTCAGTGATCAGACAGATTTCTAGTAAAAGCAGATAAAAGCCATTCCTGAGCACACTCAAACAAGATGTATTTTGCTAGAGGCTTTGAAGGGAGGCCAGGTAATATACCTCTAAAGACTCATGAAAACTGTCTACCTGCCTAAATCTGCTAAGGTCTGCTTGCAATATGTATAGGCTGCAGGTTTCATACAAATGAAAGGTTTATAAAGTGCAAGAGAAATATTCTATTTTGCTCTTAATAAAAAAACAAAACAACAACAAATCAATAGGTACTACCAATTACTTCATTCTTAAAATTTGGAGCAGAATTAATTATTCCTTATGGTGGGATACAAAATATTAAACTATCTGGAAAGGCAACTGCCTGGTATGGAAACAGGAGACAATTATTTTCGAAAGGCAGGGTTTTCTGAAATCATTTATATAGGGAGTTGATGATTATTCATTCCCACAGTAACTCTAAGAACCAGGTTATTATCTTTCCATTTTACTGAGGCTCAGCGTAACGCGTTCAGTCATTGGCAATGGGTGAGTTGCTGCATGGCCTAATGCATATTCCAGTGGCCAAACTAGATGAGATACCAACGATTCATGATTGGATATTCCATCTCTTTCCTTTCTGGACAATGGTGTACCCAGAAGGGGGCTTGTGGAACATGGTGTGCCCATACATTTTCCTTGATGGGGCAAACAGCAGCTTCTGGTGTGTGTGTGTGTACTTTTATTGGGAAAATAGCACAGGGATAACGAGTTAATTGCTTCCCCAGTAATGTGGTCCCTATCCAGATTGAGTTGCTTCTAAAGGGGATTGTTCTGCCCCTGGTTAGAAGGAAGAGTATTTAGTAGGGCTGTGCAAGCCTTGGGCATCGGATTCAGAAATCTGAATCATGGAGGCTATTTTATGGCAGATCTGCCATTTTCTTGCACAGCCCTAGGCCTCTATAAGCAAGTTACAGCCTACAATTCTCAACATGCAGTGCCTAGGAGGGTTGGCCTTACCAGGGCCCAGGAACAATGGGCACACGTGTTGCCACCACAATTGTCCAATTCTTGGTATGATCGCCACCTCATCGGCACAATTGGCCACTGCTGCCACAATCCAGGATACTCCAGTCACCCTGGAGGGCTCCCCACATGTTCCACTGGTGCCCCGCAGCCACCTGCTTCCCCTGAAAGCCACTCACTTTCTTTACTAGAATGTCCAGCAAGGACATGCATGCATGCCCACCATTCCTGGGCCCCTGGTAAGTGCGGCTCTCCCAGGTACTACATGCTGGGAGTTGTAGGCTGTAACTTGCTTATGGAGCCCTAGGACTGTGCAAGAAAATGGTGGATCCATCATAAAATGGTGGATCTGCCATAAAATGGCTCCTGTGATTCGGATTTTTGAATCCAAGGCCTGAGGCTTGCACAGCCCTAGTATTTAGAGTGGGGGGAAAGCTGTCCCATCTGAATCCTTGACAACATTCTGACTGGTTTAAAACATAGAGACAAGCAAGTCACTCAACATGCTTCACCCTGTTTAGGGTTCCTGCCCCATCATTGTCCTTGAAGACAACAGGGAGGAAGAGGAAGTAAAAGACCCTCCTCACTTCCATTGGCAGTTACTGTTTCAAAGAAATAAAGGTAACATGTAAAGGAATTTTATCAGAACCACAACGTTTATGAGGTTTGCGCTAAACTTTTATGGTGTGTGTATCTGTGTGCTTATATGCCCAGGGAGTCGGGGGGAACTCCAGCTTTAGCATACCTTCTTCACCTCTTCCTCTTTCTCTCACAGTAACACAATAAGCACTTCACCATGAGGAAAGGCCTTGGAGGGAGGAATACACATGCCACACATTCCTCAGTGACTTCTCAACTCAGGCCAATGTATGCAGCCTCTGGCACACCTTCTGTGCCTCATACCAAACCTTCTTCAAAGAACACAGACTTTCCTCTCTTCTGCTCTCTTGAAAAACCTCAGCCTTTTTTATTCCAATTCCCCCAGTGGTTCTGCCAGAGAGAAGCAGGCCATAGATAAATTGTGAGGAATGGAAGTCACCATCATACTCTCTGAGACCCTGCTTTTTCTGTGAGGGCTAAGAGACGTATAGTGAGTTGCAACCTGAGGATACAACTGCACAAGAAAACCACCTAATCCTTAGCTGTGCAGCACACAATCCCAGTCATACTTTTTCTAGAGACTCACCAACCTTCCCAGGATGTCTTACCATGTTGTTTCCAATGAAACTGGCACTAAACAGAGTGGCATTGGGGAAGCCTGAATGATTATCTATTGATGTTCAAGAGATCTTGTACTCATATGCAAGTCAGAGTCTCATACATATACAGGAATGTAAGAACATAAGAGAGGACATGCTTGATGAGATCAAAGTCCTATCTAGTCCAACATCTGTTCAAACTGTGGTCAACCAGATGCACGTGGGAATCCTACATGTAGGATCTGTGTACAAGAGAACTATCCCTCTCTTGTTCCCCAGTATCTGCTACTATACAGATTATACTGCCTCTAATCCTGGAAGTAATATATGTGCCCATCATGACCAGTAGCCATCAATAATCTTATCCTCCATGAATTGTTTGTATAATCCCCTTTTAATGCCAACCAAGTTGGTAACCATCACTGCACATTGTAGTGTAGTGAATTCCATAATTTAACAATGTACTATGTGAAGAAGTACTTCCTTTTATCTGTCTTGAATCCCCCACCATTCAGCTCCATGGGATAACCTTGCATTCTATAATTATTACAGAAGGAGAAAAACATCTCCCTACCTATTTTCTCCATAACATGCATAATTTTGTATACCTCCCCAAATCTCCCCTTTCACCCCACCCCCAGCTAACAAGTCCCAGATGTTGTAACCTTTCCTCATAGGGGAGGTGCTCCAGCATGTTGAGCATTTTGGTAGTGCTTCTTTGCACATTTTCCAATTCCATAATATCCTTTTTGAGTGCCTAACACATCGAAACCCCTCCTCCCTACACCGCTGTCTCATCCATTCCTCAGCTTCCCTTCTCTGCTTGGTTTATGTTTGGACCAAGTAGCATTTCAGAAAGAGCTACCTTGTAGGTGCAGGTTTTCCAACTCCTACCTAGCAACCTAAATTTGGCTTAGGAAGCTGCCTTATTTTGAGTCAATTGTTTGGCCCATCCAGCCCTGTTTTGTCAACACTGGCTGGCAGCTGCTTGCTAGGTTTTCACGCAGATTCCCCCCATCCCTACCAGGAGATGCCAGGGATTGTAGCTGGGCCTTCTGCATGCAAAGCATGTGCTCTACAACTTCCAGGACCTCACAACTATATTTTCTCACATCTATGGTACTGACATGCACCATGACCATTGATTTCACTACAGCAATGTTCACTCTCCTAGGAACTGGTCTCTTCTATGGATTATTTCCTGCTTCCTTGGAATGACACCCTCCTCCCCTGAGAATCATATTCTCCATAATTGCAGAAGAGCTGTTGCCCAGGGTACAGGATACTGCTGTCAAATCCCTGACAACACCTCTTAAACATCTGGCAACACTAAAATGTGTTATCTTCCTGAAAGCAGGAGGAGTCATTGGGAAAAGGTATAATGGGACTTGGATGCTCCCAACACTGCCTCAAGGCAAATACTGCTGTCTTCCAGTGAACACTGATTTTATTCTTACAGCCACTTGGATCTCTAGTGGCTTTTCCTGGAAGCAAATGCAGCTGATCAGAGGTGTGGGGAAGAATTCAGTCAGAATGGTGACACTGGAGAAGGGGGGGGTTAAGCTTTCCTCCCATACTATTTCTCCTGTTTGAAATCCCCTGCCCAAACCCATAATTGTCACTTGCCTTGTGGAGACAAACCATTCACAAATACCATAAATGTCTCCAGTTACAGATATATTACCATCTCATGAAGTTGCACTCTATTCTTTTACTGATTCCCACATCAGCTGACTCACAAGTTTGGCTTTTATTTATCCCTTCTTGGTGGGAGACCTCACAGTCTTAGAACCAGCTAGTCTGGACCAGCCTTCCTCAACCTGGTGCTCTCCAGATGATGTGTTGGGGATGACTACAGCTCCCAGTGGCTATTCTGGAATTCTGGTGGGCTCCAGGTTGGGAAAAGCTGGTCTGGAAGATTCCAATCCTGCTGTGTCATTGAGATTTATTTGTTCATGACTTGCAACCCTTAAACTCAATTTTTCCCTCCAATGACTTGCCTCTAACCCTCAGTTCACAATGATGATAGATTTGGGTTTAGTTCCATCCTATGCCAGACCTGGCAAACTCTGCCTTGGGACAGACCCTCAGAAAGAATAAACATAGTGCTTCTTTTAAGTTTAGACTCCTCTTAGAACTCTCAAGTTTTCTGTTTGATATACTAATGTGCTGAACTTCAGCTAAAGTTTCAGTAATAGGGATGTATGATAAATTCATTTCAGTTTATTTTTGATCAGGATTTCCTCAGTTCACACCTTCCAGACTGAACATGGACTCGGACTCAGTCTGCGGTTGAAGCCCATATATTTCTGAGCTTGCAATGTGATTAACGGACCAAAACCTAAATATGTTCATTTTGGAAATTGTGTACAAACAAGGCAAGCTTTTAAAAAATGTGCACAAATACACTTTAATCAATGGGAGTAGAATGCATAGATTTCAAAGATGCACACAATTGATGTGTACATTTGGAAAAATATGCACAAAAATATGTACAAGTGGGAAAAAAACAAGGCTTGCAATCTGATATGGAAAAGTCAGAAAGAAGTTTGAGAATTTAAGAGAACTTTGGTAAGCTTGAGTTTTGCTGATTTGCACATCCCTATTAAGTATATGTTTGATGCTGCTGGATTTGCAAATGCACTTCAATGTAAGCAAGTATAAAGTGATGCAAGTTGGGACAAAAAAAAGATAACTTCAAATATAACCTAATGGGATCTGATATATAACCTGATGGGACTAACAAAGAAAGAGATCTTGGGGTTGTGGTGGACAGCTTGATGAAAATGTCTACCCAGTGTGCGGCCACTGTAAAGAAGAATTGGATAAATTCAGTGGCTACTAGTCCTGATGGTTATGTGCCGCCTCCAGTATCAGAGGCAGTAAGCCTATATACACCAGTTGCTGGGGAACATGAATGGGAGGGTGCAGTCGCAGCGTGTCCTGCTTATAGGTCCTTGGTTGACAGCTGGTTGGCCACTGTGTAAACAGAATGCTGGACTAGATGGACCCTGGGTCTCATCCACTATGGCTCTTCTTATGTTCTTATTTTAAGTGGGATGCTTAGGTCAGTTGCTTCTTGTGAAACTGGGGATTGTTCTTCTTTGTGTGTGTGTGTGTGTAGTGGGGAAGTATACTTCCATGAATGAAAAGTTAAATCCTGTTTTTGCTCCATTTACACCTCTGATTGTTTTTCAATAACCTTCTGCCCTATAAGCCAAACTAAACTATTTATCAGGCTTTTGTTTGCAATCTTAGGAGCAAAGAAATCTCTGAACTTCATTTCATTGCAATACAGCCAACACTTCCATTACATTATGCCACAGGACTTACTTTATAACTCTGCATCTGACACAGTTTGTGTGAGTTACAGCTGTGTGATATGTTATAAATGTATATGATTTTCATGATGGCATTAAACTTATAGAGCTAATTTAGCATTATGAAGCAAGCCAAAGGCAATAATAACAGGGAGTATTATTTTCTGCCAGAATAAAATTTAGCTCAGCCTTTGTTGACAGTGCTAACATGTGTGCATTATCAAATTTGAGTTTATATCTGATGTAGGTAGTAATATTGACATTCTTCTCATCTATCAAATGATAATAAAAGTCAATACCAACTTGTCAATGGGATGCATATCATTAGAATATATTTATGAGTAGATATGCCACAACATTTATTGTGTGCAGAGAGTAAGGGGGTAAGTTGCATTAGGTTATGTTCACAGTTTGGGGCACATATTGCAGAAAACACTTACAAACTTGTAAAGATTTACTAGGTAGTTTAGTCGTATGGTTGAACCCAGACATCCAAGCTGTATTTGAATGATTCTTCCACAGAGTGTTTCCAGGATAGTTAAAACAATTTAAGCATGATAAAAACAATCAATAAAATGCCATAGGTAGCATAAAAATGTTAAAAACAATTTTTGTTTTTAAAAAGATAAAACAAGCAATAAAACCATACAGTATAAAATATATATAATGGTATATAGACATAAAATGTATAATGGTATATAAAATATATAATAATTGATCGGGTATCCAACCCTGGGTTATTTGTTTTGTTTTATTTCTATTGTTAGCAGTCCCAACAGTATTCATACTTAACTGAGGGCTATATGTTTAAAACAAACAATTAATTTAACGAGAGAGAGAGAGAAGAGAATTGCATCACAAAATATGGGGAAGGGCAATATTCAAACGATAATTAAGTTTCAATCTGTCCAGAAGATCTGGAACATGTCAAGGTATTTATTTATTTAATACATCTGTATCAGAAT
Organism: Anniella stebbinsi; assembly: GCA_029215795.1. NCBI lineage: Eukaryota > Metazoa > Chordata > Lepidosauria > Squamata > Anniellidae > Anniella > Anniella stebbinsi. The sequence continues at coordinate 62,995,608 of JARDYH010000006.1, read as the reverse complement.
TCATAACGTCAAATTCCTCAAGTATTCTCTAGTAGATGTTTTTGTATTTTGCTCTTTGATCTGTAGTGGGCTCTTTCTCTTGGTGTTATAGTCATTGAGTAATGAAATCACACACCTATGAAAATACACCTCATACATTCCATGCATCTATGAGAAGGAGAAGCATACTATCTTACTGGCCACAGCAGATATATTACATGGTGGTGGATTGAACACTTGTTTGCCAAAACAAATGTAAACCAGACAGAGAGACATGGACAATTGGAGCTCTGCAGCAAGAATATATGTAATAATTCCTGCCTTTGCAAACATGTGTTGGCCACATTCATATCTAGCACTAGGCTGCTAGAGAAAAATGAATCTCAACAAGAGGAGAATGTTTCTGGTGTATGTGTGGTTTAAAAAGATGGCATCAAGGGACAGACTGTCGTGGGAGGGAAACCATCAACAATGAGAAAAAATGAGATCTATAAATATTTATATTAAGAATCAGCAAACATGTGTAAGCCTGTAAATCTTTTTTGTTCTTGCGGTTAAGCTCTGTTCTTGCATGCAGGTCATACTCCTCCTAGCCCTTGCTGTCTGTGCCTTTTCTGCATCTTCCCCCTGAGGGCTAGACTCAGTGAAATGTTACCACCTGTGTTCAGTTCTAAGAGGAGCAACGATAAAGCTGTTCTCCGCAGATGACACCAACAATCAATTTTGTCTCTAATGCTTCAAAGAAGTGCTTCTCAGCATAACCCTTGTATGAAGGGCCAGAAACAAGAGATTAGCTTCTTTCTGTTAATTGTACTGGCTCAAGCCCCCACCCAAGAACTTTGAACTCATGTATATGCATGGAGAAATTCTTCGTCACCCACAACATAGAGATGTGAAATCAAATATTAGTATTCAAATACAAAGAAAAAACAATCATGTGGAAAAATCAGCAGCTTTGTCAAACCCTTTGGCAGATAAGGTTCTGTTGCCAGAGGGTTTTTTTTGTAGGGATGTGCACCGGATCAGGTCCAATCTGGCCAAAATCGGATAAAATTATCCGATTATGCATCCCCGCATCTGGATCGTCCGATCTCATCCGATCCGATCTGAAAGGACCCGATCCGGTGCCATCCACTCCTGTCTGCTGCTACCTTCTACTGAGAAACAGGCTTTGTGGCCTGCCTCTCAGTAGCATGGCGGGTGATGACGTCACCCAGCACGCTACTGAGAGGCAGGCCGTGAAGCCTGTTTCTCAGTACAAGCCTATGGTGAAAACCCCTAAAATGGCATCTGATCCGAAAATTGGACTTCCGATTTTCGGATGGGGATCGGGTTTGATCTGATCTGGAAAGCCTCCAATCTGATCCGATCTGACACACCAACCCCGGTTCCGATCCGATCTGGGGGGTCCATGCACATCCCTAGTTTTTTAATTGGCTTGATGCTTTTGATTTCTTTTATCATGTGTTAGCGTACTTGTTTTGTTGCATTTTAATTTATTTGTTTTATGTTATATTTTAATAATGATTCTGTTTTTAATCTGTATTTTATTGTTAGCTACCTTGAGCACTATTTCTGGCCAGAAAGTTGGAATATTAATTAATCAATCAATCAATTAACTGTGTTTCTAAGGGCCACTGAAGTTATTCACACAGTTAAGCAATCATGTGATACTTTAAAAGGAAGAAGACGAAGAAGACGAAGCTGCCCCCTGTGAATGTGTGTGTGTGGGGAGTTGTTGTTGATGCAGATTGGGATTGTAGCAGGAAATGCTACAGCAGGGAATCTAATGGCACCAATGAAAGCTTACTTCCTGATGCAAATAGCAGTTGTAAGGAGTCCATAGTCTGGACTGAGACCATACTGAAGACAAAGCTTTAAAGCTCCACCCTGATTATCACAATACACATAAGGGTGAGGGGAGTTCCAATGGCAAATACTGATGTGGTTCAGTAGGGGACACTACCAGTAATTGTTGCATAACAACAATAGAAGGGTGAGGGCCTTTCCCATTTTTACCATTTCACACTGAGAGGTAATGCTGGAGCTGGTGTGCCAAAGTTAGTACCATACAAGTGCTTGGGTGCTGAGTGAATGACCATCCAGTATGACATAAAATTCAAAAAAAAAATACTTTCAACCCACCTCTAGCCATCCAAGAAGGTGACAGTGGTAGCAGCAACTCAAGCAAAGGTCATGGGAAACCCAAGCAGAAGATAGCCACATACCTCACATAGGCATACTAGACATAGGGCAGTACCCAACACTGCCTATGCACCTCTGTTGATTATGTTGGACAAGCGGGATCCACCACTGCAATAGGAAGCCAGCACTTCCTTGAACAACCCTGAAAGCAAGCTGAAACACTTATTTCCATAATTGGACGGCTCAGCAGAGCTCCTTTTGGCTGACCTACAGTTTCAGAAATGATCATTTTCAGTTCACTTCTGATTGCTTTAGCAGTGGATCCTTCTGGCACACAGGCAGCATTGGATACTGACTCTAAAACCTCCACAGCCAGATTATGGTGGGGATTTCATAGCCCTGGTGGGGGTAAGGAACACTCCTGGTGGGTGATACAGGGAAGGCCACTTTTATCTTTTTCCTTGTAAATGGTGTAGCATTCTGGCAATCTATGATTCTTATGTAAGCAAGCCTCTTGCTAAGCCTACAGGGAATGTTAGCTGTCTAAGTACTGCACATAAAACCATTTGATTTTAAAGAACAGATAAAACATGGAACAAGTCTCTAATCTTTTAAGAGATTTGCAGATGGATCAGTTTCTAAGTGGAAACTTACCTCTGTTTGTCTGGGTAAATGAAGAGGTAATGGGAAATGGATTTGACTCTGCAGACAGTGCAGTTAACAATTCAATTTGAACCTCAAAGGTCTCACAACAGAAGGTAGATCAGACTTTTTAAGTGGTTATGCCTGAGCTAAAGTGGTTTAATTGTTAACAGACTGGACCAGAGTCATCGGTTTTATCCTTTAGAGACTCTATTCAGCATTTTGATAATGAGAACAATGCCAGGGCAGACAACTGCCCTACAACCTTATAATTTCACTTAACCTTTGGGGCTTGTCCTGTCTTACTAGATCATTCTTTTAATTGCTGCACATCTTGGAACACTCCTATAAAATAAGCAAGCGACATTTGGGGATAACAGCACTATCATGGACTTCAGGGGAGGTAGTTTCAGAGAAGTGTTGTTAAACTTTAAAGTTCAAGCTTAAGGCTTTGAGATACAGAAAGATAGATCAATCGATTAATCAATAGTTTGAAAGACAAACAGACAGAAATATATCCTTACAATAGTTGTCCATTTATCAAAAAAAGGTGAAGGTGACATGCCATTTGTGTACAAATGGGTGTCCGTTGTCACAAATATTAGTTCGCAATTTGGAACTTCGGAGAGTGTTGAAATATTGATTAAAGCCTCATTATGCTACAGCACACACAAAAATGTTGTAGAAGCGTCTGTGTTACTTCATTGCCTTTTTCATTTGTCATGGCTACCTCTATCACATCATCTCTCAGAAACTTCACTCTCTTTTTCCAGATGGCTATGTAATATTTTAATCCAAATTTAGACCCAGCATAGCAAACTCTTGCTTGATCACTGTAGCCCATGGGATTCCAAGCTGTCATGGTGACCCTGGCTAAGTCAGTCTGTTCCATCCTCCCCACAACACAACTGAGGCGCACTGTTTAACTCGAAGCTTTCACACTTTCGCTGGGCCCAGTAGGAATCAAATCAAAGGCGGGGGTGGTGGGAGGGGGGTCAATTAGATACATGCAGTCCCACAACATTATTTACAGTTCAGAATTAGGAAGAGAAACCAGGAAAATCAAAAGCAAACAGCAGTGTCCGCACAGTTCAGAAAACCCACAGTTACCCAGAAATTGAAGTGCAATTATCCAGATGGTTTTTAAACAGACTTTTTTTTTTTTGCCTTCCAGCCACATTCAATGTTACTAGCTCTGTACTTTGCATTTAAATGAATTCCATATGCAGATAAGCTATGGTTGCAGCCTCCCTCTCGGAGAGGTGGAAATTCTTCTGGGTCATCAGTATGCTACCTCCTGGCCCTTTCAAGGCAGATGAAACAGCTAGGAACTTCCATCTGCCCACACCCTTACGAACTCTTAAGTGCATTACCAAGAAATGGGGAGGACTCCTGGGGCTCTTACTAGGAGGCTTCCCCCATTCCTGTCCTGTTGGGAAGATCACCAGGGAGTGGGGGAGCAGGTCATACCTGCCAGACTAGGGTCTCAGAATCTGAATTCTAGGAGGAATGAAATACTGTCCTATTATTCTCCGTTGTTGTGCTGAATCTGAATAAAAGTAAGCAGAAGGTACAGGAGGAGCCTTTGAATATTGGTTATGGTGCCCTTGGAAGCGAATGTTACTTTCACATAAGGATGAGAGAACCAGGGATGTTTGAGCTTGCCGAAATTCTCCAAATGTCACTTTGGTTTGGCCCGCTCCTGCTTTTGTTTGTGACCTGTTTTTCAATTTGTTCAAATGGGGAAAGTATGCATTTTGAACAGCAAAACTGCATTTCTGTGCACATTTTTCAAAAGTGTGCACTTTCCCCCATTGACTAAAGCATGAAAATGCACACATACACACACACTTCAAAGTGCACTGTGTGTGTGTGTGTGTGTTTTTAAATGCACATTTTGTAAACAAAATCAGAAGTTTGGGAACCTGCAAACATTATTCCAAAAAAAAAAAAGAAAAAGTGTTCCTGTTCATGTGAATGGAAATGAAGTTCTCATACATCCATACTTTCGAGGGGCCTATGCATTATTGTGCTTATTACATTTTTATCCCACCCATCCTCCAAGAAATCCAGGGCACTGTACATAGTTCACACACTCTCCCTGCCTACCTGCTTTATCCTCAAAGCGACATTGTGAGGCATGGTAGACAGAAAAAAAGCTAGCTCAAGATCATTCAGTGAGTCTCATGACTGAATGGGATTTGAATCCAGAACTCCTCAGTCCTAAATGGGGCGGTATACAAATGTAATAAATAAATAAATAAATAAATAAATATTGCACCACACTTGAATTCGATAAGTACAATTTACTCCATGGATGTAGCCTATAAAATTAATTTACAGTCTTTCTAAATGGGCTGGGATATGAATAATTGTTAGGATGGTTGAAGTCATTGATGATACCCCAACCCTTGTAAGATGCATGCATGTAGGTTATGCAAAGACACTCTGAGTTTTGCAAAAATAATAATAATAATAAATCTGTTTCTTCTAGTTTAGGTTTGATTTATCTCCACTAGGCCAGTAGTTCCTTTATGGTAACCATCTGTCATATTTCCTTTGTATACTGAATCAATTACACAGTTTCAAACAACCAATTTAAACAAACCACAAACAAGAATGCTTTCTGGTAAGGGCTGCTTATGAATGAAATGTGCATTTCTTCTGAAGACAGAATGAGTGAATTGCTGAGACCATGCAGGGAAGTGGCAATATGCTGTTCGATGTAATAAATAAATAAATATCTACCATTATGAATGTGTATCACTTATCTAAGACTGAAATGGATTTCTCATACATCCCTAGGCAGAAATCCTTGCCAATCTACTATAGATCACCCAATAGATCCAGATCTACCAGCTGCCTGTCTCTGCCTTTAGAGTATCCAGACAAAATTTGACTGGAGCAAGAAGTGCAGTTTAAAAGAACTATAAAACAACATCATCATCATCATCATCATCATCAACAACAACAACAACAATGAAGCTAAATAGCTGAATGTGTTTATGCTGCCCTAGTCATTTTAGTGAACTTCTGCCATTGAGAAAACTTTTGCAAGGCTTTCCAGAATCAGCAATACTTTTTGTCTTTGGAAAGATTTTTAAAAAACCTCTAGGCCTAGGTCTGGTTTTATTATCTTTTTCTTTTACCCTCTGTTATTTGTTACACCATTGAGAAAAACAGTACATAATGGTTTTGAATCCTGTTCTCAAGGAAATATATTAGTGTGCCTCTGCAGTGACATTGGTATAGCTTTGCCACATGACACATATAGAAAAGACTGGGGAAATTAGTCTCAGATTTATAAACAAAACCTCTTACACAAGTGACTCATTCAAGCTGGCTGTAGATAGCCCTTAATGGGAGCACATATGTTTATGCTAAATAACCTGTAGTACCAACTGAGGTGCCACAATTCTCTTCACCATTAGCAAGATTGATTTTGCCTTGGAGTGTCTCTATTCAACAGAAGTACCCTTCAGGTAAGTCGAAAAAGTTATCAGGCATGTAGTGTAAATGAGCAATGAAGATTTGGGAGATGCAGGAAACTGTAGCGTTCCACTGAAAAAATATTTTTAGTTCCCAGTGATTCAAAGTAGTCATCTGTCAAAATGAAATTACTAGATATGACTGCTGCTGCTCTGCAGCAATTCTCAATGGCTCAAAACAAGGCCTGGCATGGGAACAGAACTTTAAAGTTTAAACATACAGATATATGAATAAATTGTATGCAACACTACCCAATAATGCCTTGTAGAAAATATGCCCAGGATCTCTGCCAATATTTCATATAGGATTTTGAGGGCTTCATGGTGATTTTATTTGCACATCATCACAAACGGTAGAAATACCTGTCAACAAACGTCCGTCATAATTTCACTAAGGCACGTGATGAATAATATCATGTTTAGTCAAAGAAAACTTCGATAATACTTTGTTTGAAGTCAGCCTTCCAAATTCCATGAAGAGTGCATCTATTAAAGGAGATGAAAGAGGATGCAGTGAACTGAAACGTCTTCTGTAAAATGCAGTTACTTACTTAATGCATGGTTGAATGGTCCGGAATGCTTCTCATCTCTTCCAGTTTAGCCACAAGCCTTAGGAACCACTTTATGTGGAATTGTATTTGCTGTGGAGTTACAATAAAGATTGTTTTTCTACAGAAGAAGTATATATTTACAAATACATGTTCTGAAACACCTATATGCAACTATGAGAGACTTGTGCCCAGCCAGGCTTACAAAATCAATCTTCAGACAGGTTAGCAGCACAACAGAATTTTACTTATAACAGAGAATCAGTTTTGGTAACGAGAGAGGAGGTTTGTTAAAATTCCTCAGTTCTTAAGGTTAAATGGAAGCTTAACCAAAACCATGAAAACATGGTTGTCTGCCTTGGTGTCTTGTCGACCCAATACTATCATATAACAAAGTAATTACAAGAGTCTTGAATCTTTCTTTTGACACATCATGCATTCCTTTATAGAAATAAATATACTTTTGACCCTCGCCTTTCTTTAGTTTTAAAAGCCACATTAAATAAACTTCATGTTAATAAAATCTAGTCATTATGCAAAGAACGCAAGACATCATCTATTTACCAAGAACTGACAATATTCTATTCTTACCTGAAAAACATTTCCCATCCTCTCCTGATTTATCTTCTGTTCAAATAACAAAGCAATAGTAATGGCTCAGTACACCCCCAAAGTGGTGGTGTTCAATGCTTCAGGTTCTCACCGTGTTCTAAGTTCTACCCACAGACATTCCTCACAATTGGACCATTCCTAGCTCTTCCCCAGTGTCTCGTTCCTCCCTCTACTCGCTTCTGATCTAGTCCATCTGAACTTTATTCATTGGACCTCAGGAGTTTCCAAAAAACCCTTCATATGTATTAAATCTTTGTCTTTCCTGTCACCTCCTCACCATGGCTGCTGCTATCTGACATTGCAATGCCACACCCTTTTATTACATTAAAAATAAGAAATACAGATATTACAAAATGCAAAGCAGCTACAGACACAAGTATGACTTGCAAAATAGTATGGAAACCTACAAAATATCTATCCCAAATGCACCCCTTCATAAAGCACACACACATACGCACACCTTGTGCCCACTGCAGGCTGCTCCCCCCCCCCCAACAGTTACAAAAACAGGGAGGAACCTTCAGTATCTCATTAAATACCATAAGTCAGACCCACCATCAAACAAAAAGTTTGGTAAAATTCAGATGTTCACACAAAAGGAGCAGAATCCCATCCCCCCACCCCCGCTGAAGAGAGACAAACAATCCTTCAAAGATGGGTGAGACATTCGGTTTGGGATTTGTTAAAAACATAGATACAGATGTTGATTGAAAAGTTGGCAACTCCATGTGACATCCCCAACCCAACATTGCACCATGTCTTATGTGGACTGGCCTCCTATTATCCCTGTCTGGTAGTATAAACCATGTAGAGGGGTGGGCAGCAAAGACCTTTCAGAATGGCTGGGTGCATGCAAATTGCAGGGATCAGCTCTCTTAAGTGACTATTTCATTTCCCCCTTCCTCTTCTGAAAAGGAAAAGCCTTGTACAAATTCACCTTCATATTTCTTGCCAATAGTATCACTTTGCTAGGGTAACCATATGAAAAGGAGGACAGGGCTCCAGTATCTTTAACAGTTGTATTGAAAGGGGAATTTCAGCAGGGGTCATTTGTAAGCATGCAGCCCCTGGTGAAATTCCCTCTTCACCACAACAGTTAAAGCTGCAGGAACTATACTAGAGTGACCAGATACAAAAGAGGGCAGGACTCCTGCAGCTTTAACTGTTGTGATGAAGATGGAATTTCACCAGGAGCTGCATGCATACAAATGACACCTGCTGAAATTCCCCTTTCAATACAACTGTTAAAGACACAAGAGCTCTGTCCTCCTTTTTATATGGTCACCATAACTTTGCACTCAAAATGTCTGCTGGGCCATCAGAATGGGTGGGAAAGAACTTTGGCTTTTCTCCTGGACAGATCTACACCAAGCAGGATATGACACTTTGAAAATGTTTTGAAAACTGTATGTGAAGTGTGTGTCCTGAGCCTCAACAGTTGTTACAACATGTTATGAACCATTTTAAAGCAGTAGTGTAGATCCTGCCTTGGACAGTGCAGACAGACATCCACAGGTAGGACCTTGGGGGTGCATACTCTATGATCTAAATTGTTTCAGAAACACAGGCCATGGTACATTTAGCTCTTTATTTAGCCAGAATAAAGACTATTCAGGTTTCATGCAGTCAAGAGCCAGATGCTTTCTAAAATGATGGCATTTATTTAAAATCACTCAGTGCTATTATGAAGTCAGTTTCTTTCATTTGAACATTATTATTTATTGTGGTGTCACTTAATAAAGGTCAACCATCCAGCAAGTGGATTGACTGGTACGCCTTTCAGCTAGCATTTGAACATATTGTACTGAATGGAAAAGACCCACAATTTTTCCGAACCTGCCATTCTCTTGAGGATCTGTTTAATGGGATAAAAGTATGATGCATTAGCAAAGGGAGGGGGGGAGAGAAAAAAGAAAAAAGAAAAACAGTAAATACTTTTTAAAGAATGGTGAGAAATCATTTATGGCAGCAACTTTTGCCTAATAGCCTGAATACTGCCTATTCAAAATTGATAGTTACATACTCAAAAAAAGCAGCCTGCAGACTAGAGTCTCGCATAACAAGACTGCCTTGCTCCAGGCTTCTCAGTAATGGGAGGGCTCGATTACTAGTTCCATTTTTGGGTACCTCTTCTCAGGGAATGATCAAAGCTTTCAGCCAATGGCTGACAGTAGTTGTAAGGCAATTTTCAGACAATCACATAAATCCTCGGATACCTCTTGTATATCATGTCTGTCTATGGATGATGCAAATCGCTTGCATGCAGCTAATTTGTTTTGGTCTCCTCCATGCAATCTTCATCTTATTAAGAGGGAGGGTTGGCAACTGTGCATTAATTTAAAGATCCATGTGATCTGTTGAGGACGTATTCATGTCCTCAACTTGCAAATGACACCCCCCCCAGCCATATGGAAGAATATGTAAAACTGGTCCCATTTATTTATTTATTTATTTATTGCATTTTTATACTGCTCAATAGCCGAATCTCCCTGGGCGATTCACAAAAATTAAAACCATAACAATTATTCAAAATATAAAACAACAACAGTATAAAAGCATAGTATATAAGAACACAAGCAGGATAAAACCAAGCAGCAATGTAGATTTAAAATACAAATTTAAAACAGCAAAGTTAAAAATTAGACTAATAAGCTGTTAAAATATTGAGAAAATAAAAAGGCATCTAAAAGAGTATAATGTAGGTGCCAGGTGAACCTCTCTAGGGAGCTCATTCCACAGCTGGGGTGCCACAGCAGAGAAGGCCCTCCTCCTGGTAGCCACCTGCCTCACTTCCTTTGGCAGGGGCTCATGGAGAAGGAACCCTGAAGATGATCTTAGGGTCCAGGCAGGTACATATGGGAGGAGGCGTTCCTTCAGATACTCTGGCCTCAAGCTGTTTAAGGGTGACTATATTTTGGAAACTAAAAGGGAGGACAACATGGTCATCCCCCAAGGGAGCGTCCCCACCAACATGTCTGCCCCAGGGGGCACGTCCAGCAACAAGGGGGGGGCCACCTGAACATAGCCTTGGTCACGTCTGATTTTACAGCACACAATTAAGACGAATCTGTTCTACATAATATCTTAATGTTAAAATCAATGAAATAACAAGTGAGACATCCAATGTATCTGAAATTAACTTCACTCACTCCTACTTTTGTAGCTTTTGCTGTACTTTGTTGCTATACTTTGTGTGATACATTCTCCCCTTCCCTCAAATATCTTTTCTGACTGTATCCTCACTCTGCTGCAAGTTGCTGCTTAACAGAGCTTGCTGCCTACTGGCTGGCTTTTTTCCCCCTCTAAGTTCATTTTTTTAAAAAAAACAACTTGTATATGATTGTCACAAGTTTCTCTACTCTAATATTAGGGTGTGGGCTGTGTACACTACTTTCCCCATTCACACTTCTCACTTATATACATTAGCTTCTCAAGGCTTGTGCGTTGGCACCACTTTTCACACCCAGACTTGAACTCCTGTCTACTTCCGGCACAAACATGTGACTGCTTTGACTGACCTCTCTTTTCCCATATTTTGATCTGTGGACGCCTCACCTCTGCTGAGCTCCAGGTGCCTGACTGCCCACCAAATCTGCAGCAGGAAAGGTGCCATGCTCGCCCAGCATTTCTTAGCTAAAAATTCAAGATTCCCTTGATGCCAAGGGCTGAAAGTGATCAAGGTGCATGACCCCAAAGAGGAGGTTTGACAACCTGAGTTTGAAGGATATGGCTCCAGTGTTTTTTAAAAATCTTGAACTTTAAAAAAATCCTAAAAATCAACGGATAAACAGATCTGCTTGAAACTTGGCATGGCTAAAGCACTACTTAAGAGTTATCATGATGCTAAGTTTCATCTCTTTTTCTTTAAAAATAACATTTAAAAAATAATAATTTTAAAACCTCAAACTTTAAAAACTTCCTAAAATTCAATGGATGAACAGATCTGCTTCAAATTTGGCACGTCTGAAGCCCTACATAAGGACTATTAAGTTGCCAAGTTTAATCTCTGTATCTTTAAAAATGACAGAGCTGTAAACATTTATGTTAATTCCCATTGACTAAAAAGTAGAGCTGTCCTTTGGGTGGGGGGAGGATGGGGAAAATCCGGATTGTTCTTCAAATTTCATAATTTCCCCCCTACCCAGATTTGTTACCAAAAATCCTAACATGTCCTGGTTTTTCGTGACACATGGTCACCTAGCACTTTGTATCGGGCCCAGACCTGGACCAGCAGCCAGTGAAGCTGGAAAAGGACTGGCATATTATGGTCTCATTGGCCAGTCCCTTTTAACAGTCTGGCTGCCCTGTTTTGTACCAGTTGAAGTTTCCGGACTGTTTTCAACGGCAGCCCCACATATAACACATTGCAGTAAACCAGACGAGAGGTTATCAGAGCATGGATAACTGTAGCTAGGCTATCTCTCTCCAGATAAGGATGCAGTTGGTATATCAGCCTAAGCTGTGCCTCAAGTGATAGTTCCAGATCCATTTCTGCATCACCTGAGGGTTAAATGACACATTATGTTAATTACGAAGTGTGTCGCTGACCTATCTCTAGTTTCCCTACTCTAGATTAAATGTGCAGGTCCCAGATTTGGATCAGGATCACCGCACAGGGACTGGACGATTAAAACTCCCAGCTGTTTGCGTCCCAAAATCCAGATGTGGGAGTGTACAAAGGGGAAAGCCTCCACTGATGTCAGTGGAAGCCCCCCCCCCCCATGGACAATGGAATGATTTCAGGGAGGGAGAAGGTTTAATCCTCCACTCCTTCTGCATATTAGTCCCAATTTGAACTGGGGATCTAGAATAAGAAAACAAGAAGGATCAGCTATGCTCTACATAATTAAACTAATATGTAGTTTGATCCTGAGAGCCAAAAAAGACTTTACTTTAAATTTGTATCTAGCAGCTATGTCTTTTTTCATTTTTGCAGTAGGTGCAGTGGCCTGTTCTGGATCTTAAAATCTCTCCTGCCCCCATACTAGGGTCCAGACCTACTCTAGCATAAAAAAGAAAAGAAAAAGAATAGAAAAAAAGATGCAGCTGCTAGTTACAGATTTAAATATGTCTGTTCTGGCCCTGAGTATTATGCATTTAAAGGATAATTCATACAAACATAGATTTTGAGTTAATTTATATTTTCTGTGTTGCATAGTCCAACACTTTTGCACAAATCCAATTGTTGATTGCATTTGCCCTGTCATTTATGAAGGAAATGAAGACATCATTTTACAATGCACAGGTGTGGGATGGTTTTACTTTAACCCTTACACATGTGCAATATGCCAAGTTCTGCAATGAACAGGCATTTCAACAACATTGTTGTTTCTGCTTCTGGCTGTTCCGTTTCTGGAGCTGCTGCCTCTGCCTGTGATGGCCACATGTCTATCTATTCCATTTTTTGTATCAATGCATATAAGATAAGAGCGAATTGGAAAAGGCTGTGTCGTGATGCATGATGTTGCGATGCATGGGGTGGAATGGGGTATTACATTATGCATACCACATTTCCAAGATGCACTTTGGTGATGTACACACACAAAAATGCAAAGATCCTTCAAATTTTACACAGTGCTGGCTCCATGTTTTTGAGGGACCTTGGGCAAGACACCATCAATGGGTCCCCTCTCTGGGTGAGCTACTTTCTCATCACCATGGTCCCAACTGCTATTGCTCCTCATCTTCTTTTCCATCCTTGCTACCATTTCTTGGACAGGCAGAGAGCCAGTGAACACATTGGTTGTGGCATCTACCACTCCTCCTTCTCAGCAGTACTGTTGTTTGGGCCAGAGCAAGAAGCAGGTGAATAAGCAGGTTGCATTAGTGACAAGGAAGAACAACTCCCAGGGAATGTGGGCCCTTGGCAGCTGGCCCTGATGTCATAATAACAAAAAATGTTCATCTTGGGTTATAAAGTTGGATTTGTAACTCTCTGAGCTTTCTTCTTCTTCTTCTTCTTCTTCTTCTTCTTCTTCTTCTTCTTCTTCTTCTTCTTCTTCTTCTGCTTCTTCTGCTTCTTCTTCTTCGATAACATTTGAAAGAGTTCAATAGCTGTAGCAGCAGTAGACAACAGAGGACAGAGTTTCAGCTGCAGCTGTGTTCCCCACCACCCTGAATGGCCCTAGAATGCAATGCTGCAGCACTGCCTGCACCATTCCATGATTATTCCATGGAAAAAGCATTGCTTTGACCTCCAGCTGCTGCTGCTGCTACTACTATTACAGCCAGATGGACTTTCCAAGTTTTAAATAAATAAATTAAAGGTCTTACAGCAGCAATCAACATTTTTCATGATTTTTTTTTTAAAAAGGGAGGGATAAGAAATAGTAGTGGAACTAGTACTGAAATCACAAAATCCATTTCGAAAATGAAATGGCTCCCCAAAATTCAGGTGAGACAGCAATTTTGGGGTGGTTGGTTCAGCTCTAGCACAGGAGAGGTATCCCAAACTTTGTTAGGCTGATCTAAAATGGTCAGAGGTTCTTTGAGTTTTTCCTTCCTTTTCTAATTCTCCTCAAGTTCTTTCTATCTCAGGCATGGTGAAATAGGTGAATTTTGCTAAATCCTTATAAAAAATGAACTGAAACAAAATTCTCACCTATCCCTAGCTCATAAAAAGCTTTTTTAAAGAGAAGGAATTTTTTTTCCCCACAAGCCCATTCTAAAGTTTGGCCTGACTGCACTTCCAGTTATGTCACTGAGAGCATGGTATGTCTTGGAGGCATTCCTGCCCCCCCCCCAACATAACTATAAGCCCCCAATACTCCATGTTGTCCCTTCCCTAAGCTGATATTATGGTGAGAGGTCATGGTAAGGCCTCCAACAGGCCCTAAACACTGCCAGGATGGTAACAATAGCATCCAGTTCTACTAGTAACCTCACCTCCTATAGGCACTGCGGAAGGATCTACACTACCACTTTAAAACAGTTTACAATGGTAGGGACAACTGTTGGGGCCCAGGACTCACTCCATATACAGCTTTCAAACCATTTTCATAGTGCCATATCCTGCTTGGTGTAGATCTGGCCTGAGTTTGGATGGGAAAGGGCAAGAGCAGAGGTGGCTGCGTGGAGGGCTCATGGTGAGTCTGATGCGAATTGAGCCCTAAATTTGGAGGGGTTTGGGATCAATTGGGTATGAGCTCAGGAAGTTCTGAAGTGTGTGTGAGAGAGAGGGAGATGTCTTTCTAAATATTCTGAATTTCACCACGATCACTAAACATAGGCCAATGCATTTGCTTCCTGGAGAAAGGTGGAACCTCCAGCTTGGCAGCATAGATTACTTCCTCAAAAGATAGGCTGACCATATGAAAAGGAGGACAGGGCTCATGTAATTTTAACAACTGTAGAGAAAAGGGAATTTCAGCCAGTGTCATTTGTATGCAATCAGTTCCTGGTGAAATTCCCTCTTCATCGCAGCAGTTAAAGTGGCAGGCACTATACTAGAGTGACCAGATACAAAAGAAGGCAGGGCCCCTGCAACTTTAACTGTTGTAATGAAGAGGGAATTTCACCAGGAACTAATTGCATACAAATGACACTGGCTGAAATTCCCTTTTCTCTACAAATGCTAAAGTTACATGAGCCCTGTCCTCCTTTTCATATGGTCAGCCTATCAAAAGACAAACTTTCAGAAAACCCGTTTTTCCCTTGGCAACCAACCCGAGCTCTATAGGGATTTCATAATGATGATTGCATTGTTCTGAGAAGAGACAAGGCAAGAAAATCATTCACTTATCTAATTTTTAGAGCACAGACTCTTTCTCTTTAAAACAGTCTTATTTTTTTTCCCAATAGGACCTTTGCAGGGATGCCACTTTCAATGACATCATTAACCACAATTACAAGAATTCCACCTTTTTCAAGCTCTAATCATACTGTGATAGGCTATCATAAATCAAAGTAACAGTTTGTAAAATTTGAGCTTCTTATTCACAGGAATATGAGCTTGTTATGTTCATTGTACCTTGCATTGTCTTAGCTTTTTTCTTTTCTTTTCAAAATAGCATCGATCGCAGGGATAGGCAAGGTGGTGCCCTCCAGATGTTTTGGACTATAAATCCATCAGCACTAGCCAGCATCACAGTGATGGGAGTTGTTGTCCACATCAGTCCCTGATATATTGGTTTCCATAGGCTAGCTAGCCTAGAGTTCTGGTAGTGATAATATTGAGGAACAACAACAAGAAGAAAAGAAAGAAGAAAAGAGTGGGACAGGACATTTGGAGAGCATTAAATTCAATTAACTACAGGGTTAATTGGAACTCCCTCACTGGATCTCCTTCACTGGAGATTCCCCAGCAGAGGCTGGCCAGACATCTATTGGAGCATGTCTAGTTTTTGATTTCCAGTTTATTGCACATGGGAGTGGACTGCTCATAGAATCATAGAATAGTAGAATTGGAAGGGGCCTATAAGGCCATTGAGTCCAGCCCCACCTGCTCAAAGCAGGAATCCTTCTTAAAACACAGCTGACAGATGGCTATCTAGCTGCCTCTAGTGTGGGAGAGCCCACCACCTCCCTAGATAATTGGTTCCATTGTCGTGCTGCTCTAACAGTCAGGAAGTTTTTCCTGATTCCAGACTTCTGGCTTCCTGTAACTTGAGCCCATTATTCTGTGTCCTGCACTCTGGGATGATCAAGAAGAGATCCTGACCTTCCTCTGTGTGACAACCTTTCAAGTATTTGAAGAGTGCTATCATGTCTCCCCTCAATCTTCTATTCTTCAGGCTAAACGTGCCCAGTTCTTTAAGACTGGATGAGCTACAAGTCCCCCTCAAATTCTGTGATCCTCTGATATAGGGATGTGCACATGGATTTGCTGGAATTTCCAGTAATGATAAAAAGAGATAAGACCTATTCAGGCATTGTCAAAATTACTTAATCTAACACACACAGGCATGGGGGCAGAGGGAGAAGGGATGTGCAAAGTAGCTCCATCCACAACATCACCTTCCCCATTTAGTCCCTCAGATTCTGTGGGCCATTAAGTGTGAACATGTGCAGGCTTCTGCACGTGCAACTGTACATGTGGAGGCTTCCATGGGAGCCCAAATACCGTGTTGTCAGGGTTGATTGATTGAATTGGTTTGTACCCCATCTTTCTACCAAGAAAAATGGCACACAGTCAAGGTGGCTTTGCAATCATGAATAAAACTTGACTGAAAAAAATAACAAAACAAATGCATGTAAAAACACAATGAAAAACACAACAATAATGGAATGAAAAGCATTATTAATAACAGAATACAAAAGGGATTCTGGTTTGCATTCAGATGTACACACAAAGGCCTCCTTCTGGTAGAGCTTCACACTGTAAGTCTGGGGGAGAGGCTAATTAGCACACATAACACAGTGGGCAGAGCTACTCAGCACAGCCCCATCCATGTTTAACTAATTTTGGTAATGCCTGAATAGGGCTAGAGCCTCCTCCTCCTCCATCTTGCTGCCCTCTAGATGTGTTGGACTACAACTCCCATCACCCCATCAACTATGACCATTGGCCACACTGGCTTGGATGATGGGAGTTGCAGTCCAACACATCAGACATGGGGTAAGGGTAGAGTAACTCTCCTGCACCACTATGCAACCATAAACAAGCCAACATAAATACAAAGATGAGGGTAAAAGACTGCTAGAGAAGAAGGTATGTCATCAGGCAAGCTTGATACTTGGGCTAATCTACACCTGCAGCCTTTTCACAACGGAAGAGGCATGCTCCCGTATTTTCACTGCTTCCGCAATTGCAACTTACAGGGTACATGTGACTGATCTCTCCCGCAATTTCAGGAGTGCTGTTGTGGGGGCACATGTCCCCCAGTGCAGCAGTTCCACATGTGTATCGGAAGAAGTGGGCAGGGCTAGGCAGGTGGCTATGGGACAGAGGTGGTTTTTTTAATGAGTTGTTAGGGATGTGCACAAGCACAGCAACACATGGGGGATAGGAACGCCATCAAATATGCACTCCTGCACAGAGATATGTTTGTATTAAGAAAACACACACCACTTGGCAGTAATGCCAATACCCATGCACACGCCCCTCACAACTGATTGGCTGTTCGCTGAGCCTGGAACTCCCGGTGAACAGCAACGACCTCACAAAGGTGTGGGGGGGCACACTTCAAACATCCTTTGGAATGCAAGTGAGTGAGTTCAAGAAAAATGCAACAAAAGCAGTCAGTGATATTCCTGAATAAATGAGAGTTGGACCCGAGATAACCGTGGGAGCAGGTGAATGTCATGTGCCTCATTAGTGACGACTGCGATACAATCCTGCAATAAACAGCTGGTGTAGACTCCCCTCTTGTTAAATCAGATCTCAGTCTGATGCTATGCTTACTGCTAAATGGATTTTTAGTTAACAGATCCATGTCTTACACATTTTAAGACGACAACGACAATTATGATGATGAACATTTTTGCCCTGCTCCTCAGCCAAAAAGACTCCAAGAATGGCATACATAAATGCAATAAAAAGGCTTGCAAATGAAATATGCCACAAAAGGAAAAAAGGGATGAAGAGGGAAAAGGAAAACAAGCTAACTCAGGCACCACTTTTTAGAAGTTGCATAATAGTTCTTATAATAACCAGCTGGAGTGGAAACAGTTCTGGGCCTAGTTTCTCAAAAAACAGTTCTAGAACAAGACAACAGCATGGAAGGCAGCAGAGCATTTAGTGCTGGCCTGAAAATTTGCAGTTTTCGGAGAACTTGCAGCTTGAATTTTGGAGGTGAAGGTGGTTCTAGGAGATGAAACAAGAGATGAACCTTCCCCTCAATTTTCAGGTGTGGGGTTAAAGATTGAGGTGGGAACAAACATTACCACTGCTGCGCAGAGCTCCTCCTACAGGTCGCCTGTTGGTGGCCACTCAGAAGCTTCCATAAGAATGAAGCTATGTCATTGCTCCCAAGGACTTGGCGGAAATGAAATGGTGGTCACCAAAGGGTGGCTACTGTGGAGAACTCCAGATGTTACTCTCCATGGGAAAATACCCCCCCCCCTGCTTTGTGTGGCCTGCAGATGGGGCCACAAAGGTTGTGGAGGGTTCCATTGTTGTTCAGGCCTGGGAAAGGTCCACATGAATAAAAAAATCGAAGGCTCCAAGGGCAGCTTTATCCCACAATTTCCCTCTGCTGCTAGCCAATCAGGCTCACTGTTATCATCTGTCTGGGGCACCAGACAACAAGGCAAACCAGGCCACAGAAAAGGAATTCAAGGCCAGATCTATACCAAGCAGGAAAATGGTTTGGAAACAGTATATGGAATGTGTCCTGAGCCTGAACAGTTGTCAATACTGTTATCAACCATTATAAAGCAGTAGTGTTGATCCTGCCTATGTGCAAGCAGGCACTACAGACAGGTTGGCAGGCCTCAACCTTTCATGGATTCTCTACTGAAGGCATGTGCTGCCCGGTGCCCTGTCTAATCTCTCTTCTATCC
The DNA here is from genome assembly GCA_029215795.1 of Anniella stebbinsi. NCBI lineage: Eukaryota > Metazoa > Chordata > Lepidosauria > Squamata > Anniellidae > Anniella > Anniella stebbinsi. The sequence continues at coordinate 62,976,752 of JARDYH010000006.1, read as the reverse complement.
CTATTCTTCCATGCATTGTGCAAAAGTCTGCATTGTTAATATGCAGGCACATGCACACTGCAAAGTTTTAGTTTAAAAAGAATCCCCAGGACAGTAATTTATCCAAAATATTGAATGGGAAATCATGGCAGTCCTGGGAAAATAATGACAGTTGGAGGTTCTGCAGCCCATGTGGTTAGCTTGACACAGACAACAAGCTTTTCCAGAAGTTTACTTCCTTCAGTCTTCCTGTCAATCAAACTATGTGTGAGGCACTGCAGTTTGCAAAATGCATATTAAACAGTGCCATCGGTATAATGTCTCTGTGAAACAAGCACGAAGTCCTTATTCTTGACATGGAGCTGCTCTTGCAAGTGCATCCTTAGAAGAGAAGTGCCCATGTGTTGCAAATTATAGGATGGAGCCATTTTGACCAACTATGTACATTTCTCTGGTGAAGTGCTCAGGCTTTTGGGTGAGGTTTGAATGCAAGGACTCCCCAGTGAACTAGCTCTTCAGTCTCTAAATAATCAATTTTGTTGACACAGAAAATTGGCTAGAGTGTAACAAGGAAACCTCCATGTATTTCAATGAAATGCCTTTCTTTTAGTAAATGTTTTCTAGACTGTTAATAAGGTAGATTATCATGCTTCCAAATTAAGTTGCGTTCATTCTATAAATCTTGCGGAAGATAATAATACAATCTGTACATTAATCTTCTGCATGGCAATTAGCCTGGAAACTAGAGCTTGACCTCAGCATTGCAATGAAGCATTAAAAAGAAAAGAAAAGAAAGAGGTGTCAAACACTTTTTTTAAAAAAAAAAAAGTAATGAAATTTTACGCAACCCACTTACCAGTCACCTTCCCAGCTATTAAATGTCTTCAGAGGAATTGAATAACTTTTTTATTATTAAACATAAATTAGCAGGCAGATAAACACTAGCAGAACTAGAAATAAGTAATGAACAGAAACCAAAACACTTGTGTTACATAAAAGATTAACCATGGTTAGTCTATACCATAGAACACATTTTATTATTGTGCTGAGATTCCAAGGGCAGCAAGGACCTTGCATAACAAGGGATTTAATTTGAGTAAGCAATAGCAAATTTTCTACAAAATAGTCCAGGAATACTAAAGAGGGATGACTGGCAAAAAGGTAGGGATGTGTGAGAAATTTCCTCTATCTCACATTTTTTTTTAAATGGGTTTACCCAGTTCATATCTCCTGGACCCAAATGTCGACCACATGGCAATTTGCTGTGGGCTATCTGAACATTTCCAAGTTTGTGATATATTCCACAAAACAAAATGTATTCAACGATATGCACACATTTGAAAAATGCACAAAGAAAAATGAGTACATTTACAAACAGAATGCAAAAACACTTTGGTCAATGGGTGCAGGTGTCAAAAATTTGTATGTTTAAAAATGCACAGAATGTTTTCAAAAATGCACAAAAATGTGAACATTCATGTGTACCTTACAAAGGAAGTGTACTAATTTCTGTACAGTTTTTTTTTTAAAAAAATTGCAAATTGTAAGCTCATGCAGAAATGGGATGGAATAAACTTGACCTAAAATAATAATAATAAATCAGTACCACCCAGCCATTGATCAAGACCGAGACTGACAAATCTATCCATCCCTACAAAAACAAGGTTGCTTCTTCAAAAGAGAGAGAGTGGAAATAATTATTAACATCCTTACACTCATTGTAAACCTTCTTCAATGTTTAATGACTTCTAAGAGTACATGGGTCTTTTTAAGGATCCACTGATCGAAGCCCTGGAAAATTCATGACATGAAATCCACACTCGCTACCACTATCTTGGTGCTGGCAAACGAGCAGGATGATGGATTAAGGATCACAGAAGTGATGTGAGTATAATAATAGACTCAAAGCAAGAATCATAGAATACTGGAGTTGGAAGAGGCCTGTAAGGCCATTGAGTCCAACCCCCTGCTCAATGCAGGAATCTGCCTTAAGGCATCCCTGACAGATGGTTGTCCAGCTGACTTTTGAATGCCTCTAATGTGGGAGAGCCCAACACCTCCCTAGGTAATTGGTTCCATTGTCGGATTTCTCTAACAGTCAGGAAGTTTTTCCTGATGTCCAGCCAGAATCTGGCTTCCTGTAACTTGAGCCCATTATTCCGTGTCCTGCACTCTGGGTTGATCAAGAAGAGATTCTGGCCCTCCTCTGTGTGACAACCTTTCAAGTATTTGAAGAGTGCTATCATGTCTCCCCTCAATCTTCTCTTCTCCAGGCTAAACATGCCTAGTTCTTTCAATCTCTCCTCATAGGGCTTTGTTTCCAGACCCCTAATCATCTTCGTTGCCCCCCTCTGAACAAGCTCCAGATTGTCTGCATCCTTCCTGAAGTGTGGTGTCCAGAACTGGATGCAATACTCAAGATGGGGCCTAATCAGTGCCGAATAGAGGGGAACCAGTACCTCGTGCGATTTTGAAGCTATATTTCTATTAATACAGCCCAATATCACACTGTTGGCTCATATTCAGCTTGTGATCTACAACAATTCCAAGATCCTTCTCGCTTGTCATATTGATTAGCCAAGTATCCCCCATCTTGTAACTGTGCATTTGGTTTCTTTTTCCCAGGTGTAGAACTTGGCATTTATCCCTATTAAATTTCTTTCTGTTGTTTTCAGCCAAGCGCTCCAGTCTATCAAGATCACTTTGAAGTTTGTTTCTGTCTTCAAGGGTATTAGTGATCTGACCCAATTTTGTGTTGTCTGCAAATTTGATAAGCATTCCCTGCACCTCCTCATCCAAATCATTAATAAAAATGTTGAAGAACAGTGGGCCCAGGACTGAGCCCTGCGGTACCCCGCTCGTTACCTCGCCCCAGTGTGAAAAGGTACCATTGATAAGCACTCTTTGAGTCCGATTCTGTAGCCAAATGTGGATCCACCTAATAGTCGTTCCATCTAGCCCATTTTTCACTAGTTTGTTAATCAGAATGTCATGCAGCACTTTGTCAAAAGCTTTGTGAAGTCTAGATATACTATATCCACAGCATTCCCACAGTCCACAAGGGAGGTTACCCGATCAAAAAAAATGAGATCAGATCAGTCTGACAGGATTTGTTCTTGACAAATCTATGCTGGCTTCTAGTAATCACTGCATTGTTTTCAAGGTGTTTACAGATTGACTTCTTTATAATCTGTTTCAAAAAATTCCCAGGGATGGATGTCAGACTAACTGGTCTGTAGTTCCCAGGTTCCTCCTTTTTGCCCTTTTTGAAGATAGGGACAACATTAGCCCTCCTCCTGTCATCTGGCACTTCACCCGTCTTCCATAATTTTGCAAGGATAATTGAGAGTGGTTCTGAGAGTTAATCTGTCAGCTCCTTTATAACTCTAGGATGCAGTTCATCGGGCCCTGGAGATTTGAACTTGTTCAAAGAACTTAGGTGTTCCTTGACCATTTGTTTATCAATCTCAAACTGTAATCCTGCCCTGACAGCTTGTACTTCACTTTTTCCAGGGGGGTCATAGACCCGCTTTTGAGAGAAAACTGAGCCAAAGTAGGAATTAAGCACTTCATCCTTTTCTTTGTCATATGTTACCAATTTGCCATTCTCATGAAGCAGCTGAACCACCATTTCTTTCCTCTGTCTTTTACTATTCACGTATCTGAAGAAAGCCTTTTTATTACTATTAGCTTCCCTCGCTAGCCTCAGCTAGCTTTAGCCTTCCTGATACAATTCCGGCACTTCTGTGCTACTTATTTGTACTCTTCCTTTGGAGCCTGACCTTCTTTCCACTTCCTATATGTATCCTTTTTTATTTTCAGGTCATCTCTAAGCTTTTTGTGGAGCCACTAGAGTTGGAATACCTAAAGACAGTAGTGCACATGCTGGTAACTTCGAGGTTCGACTTCTGGCCTGTAGTTATTAAGATCCAGGGGGTCCAGGGAGGGCTTTTTTTTTAGAAGCGGCTGTACCACCACTTCTTTGAAACATGATGGAAAACTCCCCTCCCTGAGAGATGCATTAATAATATATTGTAATTGTGATCTAACTGCATCTCCTCCATGGGCGACCAGCTAAGAAGGACAGGGATCAAGAAGGCAAGTTGTCTTCCTCACTCATCCAAGCAGCTTGTCCTCGTCCCGGTACTCACCAACTGAAACTGATTGAGTGTAATCCTACTCGTAGAGTCACTGGACACTCCATTGTCAGCCTCTGCTATAATGACAGCATCTAAGTTGGCTCTTATCTGAGAGATTTTATCTGTGAAATGATCATTAAAGGCATCACAGCGAACTACCAAAGGCTCCAAGGTCGGTTTCAGGGGGAAAGGTGCCTGGGTTAGACCCCTCACCACCCTGAACAGTTCTGCTGGACATGAATTCACAGACACAATGCATGCAGAGAAGAAAACTTTCTTTGCTGCACGTATTGCCACCCCATAGGAACGAAGATGTTCTCTTTGTCATGTCCTGTCAAATATAAGTCGAGTTTTCCACCATCAGCGCTCCAGTCGTCGTTCTTCCCACTTCAACTCCCTGAGATCTTGTAGACCTGTAGAGATGGGTGGGGAAGACAAACAAACACTCTTCAGGCTCAGGCTCAGGCTCAGACCAGCCAGCAGCACAGCACACCCTCTCTGCAATGACCACCTTTCCCCTCAGTCTTCAGCAGCCTGAAGGCTTAAATACCTGTGGAGATGGGCGAGGCAGTCAAACAAACACTTTTCAGGCTCAGATATCAGGGTAATTGAAGTCCCCCATTACTACTACATCGGATTTCCTTGAAACATTGGCAATTTGCTTTTCAAAAGTTTTGGCCTCATCTTCTCCTGATTGGGTGGTCAGTAGTAGACTCCGACTATCATGCTCCTTTTATTCCTTTCCCCATTTATTTTAATCCAGATGCTCTTGATGGGGCTCCCAGGCTCATCCTCTTGTATTTCTGTGCAAGGATAAGTATTTTTAACATGTAGTGTGACTCCACCTCCCTTTCTATTTCTTTTGTTCTTTTTGAACAAGTTATATCCTTCAATTGCTATATTCCAGTCATGAGAGTCATCCCACCAAGTTTCACTTATACCTATCAAGTCATATTTGCCTTCATGTATCAAGAGTTTAAGTTCATTCTGTTTGTTTCCCACATTCTGGGCATTCGTATATAGACATCAAAGCCCATGTGTTTTGCAGTCTGGCTTCTTTCCTACATTGTTGTGAACACTGTTTTGGGGCACTATTGGAGCTGTTCTCTCTGCTATGGTGCATAAGCCTTCATCTGTTGTTGCCTCAAGGTTTATGTCTCCCACCCCCGTAGGATTCAGTTTAAAGCCCTCTTAATGAGGTTCTTCTTGCTGTGGCTGAACACATTCTTCCCAGCCCTTGTGAGGTGCAACCCATTCCTTGCCAGCAGTCCATCTTCAAAGTAGCGTAGCCCGTGGTCCCAGAATCCAAATCCCTCACATCGGCACCACCTTTGTAGCCAGTCATTTACCCTGAGTATTTTTCTTTCCCTTTCTATTCCTCTTCCATGAGCTGGGAGGATGGATGAGAAAACTATCTGGGCCCCAAAGTTCTTGAGATTCCTTCCCAGAGCTTCAAAGTCTGATGCGATTTCTTCGTAGCTCCGCTTGGCAATATCATTTGTTCCATCATGGATGAGAAGAAAAGGATATGTGTCAGTGGGCTTGATGAACTTTGGCAACCCTTCAGTCACATCTCTAAACTCTGCTCCAGGGAGACAGCACACCTGGTGAGTCCATGGGTCTTCGCGACATACTTGGGTTTCAATCCCATGCAGCAGGGAGTCTCCCACAATGACTACTCTTCTCTTCTTCTTGGTCTACTGACCTTCTGCCTCTTGCTCACTGTTGCACGGGGTCCCCTGTAATTCTTCCTCTGCAGGCTGTCCTCCAGTCTCTTCCTCCAGTAGCTGAAAGCGGTTGCATCACTCTAATGGTTCCACTGGTGCAGAGTGTCTTCTAGTTGTTCTGCTCCTAACTGTCACCCCCTTCCAAGGAGTTCCCTCTTCGTTGGCTTTTCTCATCTCAGCATTCTTCACTTCTACTTCGGCTTGTTGTTGCTCTTCAATCTCTTGCGCTTCTTGTTGCTGTTTCAGTTCCACCATTCTGTCTAAGAACTCTTCGCCTTCTCTTATTCCTTGGAGGGTGGACACTCGCTGCTCAAGTGCTTTCACTTTTTCTTCCAATAGTGCAACCAGCTTGCACTTGTTGCAGGTGTACGCCATGTTGATCTCAGGTAGGAACACAAACATTGCACACACGTTGCAGATCACCACCACTAGAGACTCCTTTCTGTCCATAGACTCCATTTCTGCTTCGTTTCTGCCTTCCGATTGTGTTGGAATTTTGTTAAGGACCTCTCCCTTGACCTCCCCTGCTGAACTCCCCCTGACAAACTCCTGTTTTCTCTCCCTGTTCACTCACTCTGATCACTCTCTCTCTCTCTGGGAGCTCTCTTCCTTATATTCCTTCTATTCCAGCTGGGGCAGCTTCTGCTCTGCTCAGCTTGGAGTCAGGAAACAGAATGACTCTCCCCACCCACTGAGACAATCAGGCAATTGCTGAGGCAATCAGGCAATCAGGCCACACCTTTCCAGCCCAGCAGCAGCTTTTAGCAGCTTTTAGCAGCAGCTTTCAGGACACACCCCTTAAATCAGCACTCAGGAGCACATGGCAGCTCTGAATAGGCAGCCTCCTGGATTTACTTGAGGCCTCTCTCCTCTTTGCATTAGTCTCCTCTTCCACTGCCCTATGCTCCCCCTGACAAATTCCTGTTTACTCACTCCTATTGCTTGGTCACTGGGAGCTCTCTTCCTTATTACCGTGCCTCCCTTGTTAAGGGCCATCAGTAAAAAACACATTCCACCATGTTAAAGTGATAATTGGGGAAGGGTCATTCTAACAGCAATAAAATCGAAAATGTTTCACTAATCTCTCTGAAATTTACAGGTGCCAGAAAGAAATGTTTGTTTTACATTACCTGAAAATTTCAAGAAGATTGGTGAAAGACTGAGGGAAGGAGAGCAGTTTAAAGAAAAAAGATTAAAGAATCCCCTGCATCCGAAACCAAAAATTGAACTCAGGGGTTGCGACTATTTTTGCGCAGCTGTCCTTACCTTCAAGGAGCCTTATTCATTAATCCAATGGCAGGGTCTACTTCCTCCCATTCTAGTGTAGGTGGAACTGCTTTTCTTTTTAAAAAAATCGCTTAAGTGGATTTTATTAAATTTAAACTGTGCCTCTTTAAGAAATCTGGTGGCCATTTTGATTATGCACACGTTCAGTAGAGTCTCTCCCCCCTCCCTCCTGCGTCAGCTACAATGGCTGCTTCCTTTAGCAAAGACAGTGCTGTAGTCTCTTCTCAGAAGTAAGTTCCATTGACTGAATGCAATGGTCTTACTCCCAGGTAAGTGTGTAGAAGATTGTAGCCTTTATTTTAAAAAAAACAATCTGGAACCTTGGAAGGCGGAGAGGGAGAGATGTGAGTGAGAATTCCCTCTCCTTTACAGCACTATAACTCTATAATTAATAACTTGCTTGCATGCTTTGCATGTGTGTATGTTCATTTGATTATGCCTGTTGATCATTAATTTTCATATCAATTCAATCCAAGGCATGTCTACTCAGAAGTTAGTTCCACTGAGTGCAATGAGTCTCATTCTCCATACACTAGCTTGAAGGGGTGTGTGGATTTGGTTGTACTTCTCTTTGAGAGATTTGTGTATATTTAGGGACCAAGGCTTTTCGTAAGAGAAGGGGTTAAGCTCCCCCCTCTTTTTCTTTTTTTTTAAATCCATGTATTTGATTTTTAAAGAATTATTCCTTCATTGTTATTATAATTAATAATAATAATAATTAGTAGAAGTAGTAATACATTTATTAGTGTTACATTTATATCCTGCCTTTTTTTCCTCTTGCAAGGAACCTAAGATGATTTACACAATCCTCCTCCATTTTATCAGCACAACAACCCTGTAGGGCAGAAGAGTCAGTGACATTCTGAATTCTCTTAGCTTTTCTAATATTTTTTTATCAGGTTGAACAAAACAAGACTCCATTTAGTTGATCAGTTGCAAAGAAGCTTCTCTAGTAAGGAGGAAGGGGAAAGCCCTAGACTTATCATTCTTTCAAGTGCCATATCTCCCCCCACAAAAACCCATGAGGTAGGTTAGGCTAAGAGTCTATGACTGGCTCAAAACCATCTAGTGAGTTTCTTCTGCTGCTCACTTTCACAGAAATGTAAAACAGATGTTTGGTAATGTTTGGGTGTATGGCATGTGCTACTTTTACCCTCACAACAACCCTGTAAGATAGGTTAGGCTGGAAATTTAGGCCTGGCCCACTGTCTATCTATGTCTGTGTGCCTGCCTCTTTCATCTATACACACAGAAAGGCATCCTTGGGTTTGTTCTTTACTTACTACATACCATGAACTATGTATGAATAGAGCTGTCACAAATGATGCAATACACTCACTTTTTGCACTTCCTAATACATTTGTTTCCCAACTAACTTACCGCTAATACAGTCATGAATCTAATACTAAAATATGTCATTTTTACTATAGTAAGATTAAAGAATCCACATACATCAAGTGCAAATCAGAGAAACCACTATTTTTCATATTAGTCTTCAAGAATTAGGATTCTTTTCCTAATTACGCCTTACACGGAGGTTGCCTTCTTCACAGCAGCCGGATCAACATTTTCATCAAGCTGTCCACCTCCCCTACTCCAAACTCTTTCTTGGTCAGTCACCTCTAGATCCTGTTAGTGTATATGTGAAATTGTGATTCCCCAATGTGCATCATTTTACACTTGCTTACACTGAACAGTATTTGCCCTTTTCATGACCATTCTCTCGGCATGCAGAGATCTTTATGGAGCTCCTCACAATCCTCCATTGTTTTAGCAAGGCTAAATAATTTGGTATCATCACCAAACGTGGCTACGTCGCTGCTCACTTCCACCCTCATTCTAATATTATGAGAAAGGGAGAAACTGCCTCCCTATCCACTTTCTTCACAACATGCATATAGGAGTGAGCAGTGAAATGGCCAAATTTGCTGCTGACCTCAAAATATTTTGGGTTTTTAAAATGAAGTGAGATTACCAAGAGCTCCAAAAGAATCTCTCCATAGTGGGAAAATGGGCATCAAAATGGCAACAACAGTTCTACGTAAGCATTTGTAAAGTGATGCACACTGGAGCAAAGCATCCCAACATCACATATACACTGATGGGATCTGAGCCTGCAGTGACTAAACAAGGGGAAAAAAACTTGGGAATGTGGTTGACAACTTGGTGAAAATGTCAACCCAGTGTGTGACAGCTGTAAAGACAGCAAACTTCATGTTAGGCATTATAAGAAAAATAATTGAGAATAAAACTGCCAGTCTCATACTGCCTTTATACAAATCTATGGTGTGACCACACTTAGAATACTGTGTACAGTTCTGGTTAACTGTAGAGTTTAGTATCACAAGATGTTGTGCTGGCCACCATTTTGGATGGCTTGTCCTCCTTTCCATGTGGTCACCCCATAACATGACACTATTCCCCCTTCTGAAGAGGTCTGGACCTCAGACTACTAAAGATAAAGTGGCAGACCATAATAACAGTGTTCATATGCCCATTGCTTTATGAGGCTTCTGCAGGCTACCAAGTTGCCTAAATGGGTCTGCCAGAAACCTGGCCTCACCGTTCCTGTTGGGTCCATGTCCTACAGCAAATGCTCTCAGCTGAACTTGATGGAATTTCATCCTTCATCCCTTGGTTTAATTTACTGACCTCCCTTGGCTGGGCCTTGCAGGGAACAATAGGGTAGACGGAGCAGGCATACATAGCACGCGCAGAGAGCTGAGAGTGGCAAATCTAAAAGCAAATACGTTGCTTTTAAAGAACCAAGGAAATTCAATGGGTCTTTTAAGTAAATATCTATGGATGGAAATGCAGCCCATGCAGGCTTTAAATTTGACCACAAACATGATCACAATCAGCTACTTTCAGATGCAAACAGGAAGAAAAAGCATGTAGCATAAAATGAGCTATAATAATTAATATAGTAAACTGTAACTTATTCTAATTTGGATATTTTCCTGTATCCTCTTGTGTGCTTCCAGAATTAATCAGGGAGTGTTTAGTCCAGTAGATTTTTTTTTCAGGTTCTCTCCAAATACAGACACAAAACATGAAATGCTTCTTTTCATGAGTCAGTCATAGAAAGCTTTTATTTCTGGACATTGGCTATTGAAAAATTCAAATGAGACCCCTCAGATTTCAAGTGAGAGAGCATAACTTCTGGGGTTCATTTATTATTTTGAAAAGTGGGTGCAACACATATCACTAGTTTTGATATTATATTGGATGTCAAAATGGTGTAACATCCTAGCTGATGCTGGCTGCTTGTCAACTGTATAATACCCAGTCATCTATTACACAAAGCCATGAAATTCATTAAACAAAAAACCTACGGTTTACAAAAACAACGTTAAGGCTCCACAGTTTCCAACCAAGCACGAAAAAGCAGGGAAATTGGGAGTTAAGGCTCCTAAGCCTTAACGCCACATCCTCCCTAAAGAGGCAGAAAGTGCAAGTGAAATTCTCATTTTCCCAAAGCAGATAAACCATGAGGACTGGATGGAGAATATGATATGCAGAGGTGACTGTGGGGTTGTGGAAAACTGATCACGAACAACTTAGGGCCACCTACTTCTCTCTTTTTGTTTAGAGCAGCCCTTCCCCAACCTGGAGCCCTCCAAAGGTGTTGGACTACAACTCCCATCATTGCAAGTCAGTATGTCCCATGGTCAGGAATGCTGGGACTTGTCATCTCAAAAATCTAGATATGCAATTTGATCTGCAGAGGTGACTGTGGGGTTGTGGGAAATGATGATGAACAACTTAGGACCAGCTACTTCTAATTTCTTAGAGCATCTCCTTATGTTGAGAGTTGCAACCCAAAACATCTGACAGGCACCAGGTTGGTGGATGTTGTTCAAGAAGAAGGGAAGGCAGAATGTAGATCTCCAGATGTTTTAGAATTCAACTTGTAAAAGCCCCTATCAGCATGGGCAGTTGTCAGGAATGCCACGAGTTGATGTCCAAAACATCAGGATAGATCTATTTTCTGCCCACATCTGTATTAAAGTGTGATGTTTTCCAGCATTGTGATCAATCAAGGAACTACAAAAGAGCTGCATCATTTTAAATAAACTGTATAAACCAAATGAAACAACAATGAATGAATCTTGAATACCTACGGTAATCCGGATAGCCCTTCAGATGTCAACATTAGTTTTCAACACATGGCATAGGATGTCTGTTTCTTGAATATCAGATAAAGGATTTCTCTTACTTGTTCAGCAGTGTGAGATCAAAGGCAGAGCTACCACCTAATACTTTCATGCATCAGTATTATTTTAAAATTAAATATGAAATGATTTTTGTCTTCCCCATAACACATAACATGAGAGTTAAAGTGCAACACATCTGGAGAGCACCAAGCTGGAGAAGGTTGACTCCTATACTTGTCTTCTCAGAAGCTAGTGCCACTGAATTCACTAGGGCTTACTCCCAAGAGGTATAGGATTGCAAACTAATCTCATCTGAAAGGTGTTCAAGACAGCCAAACTAAACCTCTTCTGCTCCTCTGTCGCTTTGATGAGATGATGTATTGTGGACGGATTGTGGGGAGTGAACAGTATATTTTGTTTAAATACATTTTTAAGAAAAAAAAAAACATTGGTTCTTTGAAGGACAAGATATTGACCAAAAGTTGGACGTGCCTGGCACATGCTCTGGTTCTAGATCTGTAATGAATAGTTCCCCTTTTGTTATCAAGAGTGCTGCTATATGCGAGATGTGTTTGAGAGATGTGTTTGAGACCCTGTATTTGGTAAGGATATGGAACACCATTCCCCATCTTGTTGCCCTCCAGGTGTTTGAGATGACAAATCCCAGCATTACTGACCATGGGAGTTGTAGTCCAACATCTTTGGAGGGCACCAGGTTGGGGAACGCCTGCTCTAAACAAAAAAAGAGAAGTAGATGGCCCTAAGTTGTTCGTGATCAGTTTTCCACAACCCCACAGTCACCTCTGCATATCATATTCTCCATCCTGTCCTCATGGTTTATTGCTTTGGAAGAATGAGAATTTCACTTGCACTTTCTGCCTCCTTAGGGAGGATATGGCGTTAAGGCTTGGGAGCCTTAACTCCCAATTTCCCTGCTTTTTGGTGCTTGGTTGGAAACTGTGCAGCCTTAATGTTGTTTTTGTAAACCATAGGTTTTTTGTTTAATGATATTCTTTCTAATCCAGCTGGGGCAGCTTCCTCTTCTGCTTTGCTCAGCACAATTCTATATTTATGATCTTCCCCCACTTTCATTAGGTTGTGATTCCTAATTCACCCTCTCCACAACTGTCTAGCACTTGGAAGACTAAAAGGGAGGGTGAATTAAGGATTGAGCAAGTAATCAGTATTGACTGGGTTTGCACAGCATGGTAATCCACACTCAGTAGTTGAGTGTGGATTATTTGTTGAACACTGGGTTAGGGTGTTGTCTGAACCCAGGACATTTTCTGTAGTGTAGCTCATTTTTCTCAAACAAACCACCCTGAGAGTCTGTGGTTTGTTGTTGGATTGTTCAGTGTGGTTAACAGCTACCCTGCAGAAAATGTCCTGGATTCAGCAATACAAATTCACTTATAAGAAAGCACAGGAATGGTGAAGAGAACGTAGAACAAGAGCAAGCAACCTGATGCCCTCCAGATGGTCTGGAATACAACTCCATGAATCCCTGACCCTGGGCCATGCAGTCTGGGACTTATGGAATTTGTAGCCCAATACCTCTGGTAAGCACCAGTTCCTACCCCTAACACAGAGCACTAGAATGGTGAAGAGAATGTACACAACCCTAACACCCTATGGAGCATTGCTGTTGGCAGTACATCTACATGGATAGCAAAACAAGATTCCTGAAACTATCTATTTACATGGAAAATACTTTATCTTATGTGCTAGAAGTGAAAGGTGAGGGTTTTTCTGCAGATTGTCGAGTGACTGTGCACAGTTTTTCATCCTGCCTCCTACTGTAAATTATACCTGACTAAGAATGTTTTTAAAACTTATGATGGAAGCCAAGGAGGAGGAAAGTAATGTTTTCTCTAGTACCATCATTTCTCACTTGAGAAGCACATAATTTAAAGACAGCTGCAGAGTGTTCCCTTTTCTGTGTTTACTAAGGAGAGGATGCCTTGAAAGCACAGAGATTATCATGTAATTGAGATAGCTGGAGATCTTTGGAGGGGCTGGGAACTAAGATTGTCATGCACAGGATGGGCCCTGGATGATAATCAAAATAGGTGAGAACACCACGGCGGGAGGTCTGGAGGCTGCAGCAGCGTTTATGTAAATAACAAAAATGCAAATTGGGCAAGCCAATTAGTATAACTCATTTATCCAGCAGGCCCTCTCTCTCTGTAATTTGGAGGGTATGCTTTTCTGTGGATAACTCCAATTTTGCACATGTTAGCCTGGGCAGAAACAGATAGAAGGCATGAAAGGATGGTAGAATGGGAGAGGTAAAAGGTAGGGGTGTGCACTGGATCGGGTCTGATCCACGATCCAAATCCGATCCAGGGGGAAATCGGATAAAATTATCCAATTTCCGATCTCACTGCTGGATCGGCCGATCCAATCCGATCCGATCCGATCTGGAAAGGTTCCGATCCAGATCAGATGGATCGGCGGATTGGCGGGTGCCCGCTGGCACGCGCTGCTTACCTTCGGGGGATGTCCGCTCCCGTCCGCTACTGGCCGCTATTGCGAGCAGGCTTCGCGGCCTGCCCTTAGGTAGCGCGCCAGGTGATCATCACCTGATGATGATCAGGTGATGATCACCTGGCACGCTACCTAGGGGCAAGCCGTGAAGCCCGCTTGCAGTAGCGGCCAGTGGCAGATGGAAGCGGACGGCCACGGAAGGTAAGCAGGGGGAGGGGGAGGGAGCTTTCCCCCCGGGGCCGTCCGTTTCCATTTGCTGGTGCCCACGGGCGCCAACGGATGGAAGCGGACGGCCCCGGGAGGTAAAGAGCGCAAGGGAGGGGGCTTACCTGCCGGGGCCATCCACAGCGGACGGCCCCGGGGGGGGAGGAGGGAGTTAGGCCCCCCTCACCCACCCATCACCATTTTTTCCTCATAGACTTGCATTGGGGGAAAGAAAGCTTTCCCCCAATGCAAGTCTATGGGGGGGAAAAATGGTGGCTGATCCAAAAATCGGATGTCCGATTTTTGGTCGGGATCAGACCCGATCTGGTCCGGGGGGGCTCCGATTTTGTCCAATCCGATCCGGGACAAAATTGGAGGTCCCGATCCGGGTCCCGATCCAATCCGGGGGGGTCTGTGCACACCCCTAGTAAAAGGGATCTAGGAACACATGGGGATTTGCACCTAGTCCACGCTGTTTGAGGCCTGGGATGCCAGCTTTCATTTTGTTTCTTCTGTGTGCAGTGATGGAACTGTTCCAGGTTTCAAACCTTTCTGGGAACTACACCTTCTGACTTGGATGCCCTTTCCCAAATTACGGATACACTGATGGGGGCAAGAGACTCAGAGGCAGGCCGAGAGGCACTATTTCACATTCAACAGGAGATAGAAAACCAAAATCATACAAACTGCAAAAGACTGAACAATCTGCCCCCACCCCTGCCTTTACCATCATGACTTCCCCCACAATCCACTTATAGGGCAAAAGTATGCCCTCTAGAGGACACTAGGACAATGAAGATGCTAACTGTCTCCTATAAAAGAGGGCAGATAGCCAACATGGATAATATTACATACAACCTGAATCCTATGCATGTTTACTCAGGAAGTAATTCACACCCTGTTCAATGGGGCTTACTTCCAAGCAAGCATCTGTAATACAGCCTTAGGGTTTCATGTGGGTTGCTATTGTGTGTGTGCGTGTTCTTCTTAAATACTGAAAAAGTGTGGATTGGTAGTTCACTGGATCTAACCTTAAAATGTATTTCTGTTCATTCAGTTCTCAGACAGTAAGTCTGAAATCCATCAAATAATACATGCTGAAGGGGAAACAGGAAATATAAAGAGTGATTCACCAACCATTTCAACTGGCATAGTCCTATTGACTTAAAGGGGCTATATCTGTATAAATGGCTCCTGAATCACCTTTGATAACTCCTGTTCCATATGCAAAGGGTTTTAGTGCCTTTCCAGATACTCTCACTTTCTCAGGAGGGCTGCACAGTTGGGCCTCAAGGAATCAAACAATGTTGCTCCAGCAACTGTTTAAGCCTTTGATGGAAGAATTAAGTACATCTAGGAGCCACCTAGAGAAAGAAGTGCTGTTACTGCATGCAATTCCTCTTCACAAGGACTTCATTTGCATACGAGGAGGAAAATGAAAGAACTATGGGCATTGGGCTAGAAAGCAGTAGACTGCCTGTTTGAAGTTTCATTGTTGTAAACGTTGTTTTAGATTATTGTATTTATGATGTTTGGAATGTACCTCAGCTCTCAAGACAAGGATGTGCCTGCGGAAGGCCTAAATATAGGGAAGACTGTAATCTCCTAAAGTCCTCTAAGGAATGCAGTGAATTAAATAAATAAATAAATAAATAAATAAAATAACTAACCCAAACAACCCTGGGGAGCAAAGGAAAGTGTTATTAGAAGATTTATTTATTTATTTATGTATTAAAAATATTTATAAGCCACCTTTCCAGACAGAGTCCAACCAAGCCGCTGAAAAGCAATATAGACATAAAATGAAATAATACCACACATTGTAATAAGTTTGGTAGGGTTAAAGCCTATTTGAATACCAGGATCGAAGGGGCCAATTACGCATCTCTTAGGAGTAGGGATGTGCACGGACCCCAAAAATCAAATTGGAATTGGAACTTCAGATTTTGTAAAGTACCATATCGATAAAATCGGATGTCCGTCTTATCGGATCAGATCCGATAAAGATACAAAATTGGAAGTTCTGCTTTCGATATCGGACCGCCATTTTAGGTGTTTTCCCAATAGGCTTGCATTGGGGGAAAGAAAGCTTTCCCCCAATGCAAGTCTATGGGGAAAACACCTAAAATGGCGGCCCTCCCCCCTCCCTCCCACTCCTTACCTGCCGCCATTCCGCACTGTCGTCCGTTGCTGTCTGCTGCTTCTGTCAACTGCTAATTAGCCTTTGCAGCCTGGTTCTCAGTAGAGTGACGATGTGCCGGGTGATGTCATCACCTGGCACAACATGCTCTACTGAGAACCAGGCTGCAAAGCCTAATTCTCAGTAGACAGAAGCAGCAGAAGGCAGTGCAGGATGCTGGCAGGTAAGGGAGTCCTTCCCCTCCCTCTCTCCTCATGCTTCTTACCTGCTGCCATTGTCCACAATGATGTGATGACATCACCTGGCACGCCGGCCCTCTATTGTGGAACAGGCCTCAAGGCCTGTTTATCAGTATTATGGAAGCAGCGGGCAGCAGCGAGGAGGCAGCAGGTAAGGAGCATGAGTGGGGGGAGGGAGGGAGGGAAAGGGAGGTCCCCACTCACCTGCCACCGTGTTTTCCCCATAGACTTGCATTGGGGGAAAGCTTTCTTTTCCCCAATGAAAGCCTATGGCGAAAACACGTAAAATTTTCTGTTTTTTTTTCTGATATTAATCAGACTGGGGAAAAAACAGATTGGGAGAAATCGGACCTCCTATGGCCAGCATCGGATTCGGACACTGGATGCCCAATTTCCTCCAATTTGTATCGGTATTGGGTATCGGATCCGATACGATGCACATCCCTACTTAGGAGGGCATTTCATAGAGTAGAGGTCACTACTAAGAAAGCCTTGTCCCTAGTGCCTGCAAATCTTACTGATCTTAAAGATGGCCCAAAAAGCAGGGGACTTCCAATGCTGATCTACAGGCAGGTTCATATAAACACACGTTCAAACAACTGGGTCCCAAAACTTTACACCTCAAAGATGACAAATTCAGCGAGTCTGGCAAGTTGCTAGAAATGGCTTGGCAATCCACATGCAGCCAAGCGCTACACTTCTTGCACACCTGCATGAAGGATTTAAATGTAAGAACTAGAACTTTGAATTGAGTCCAGAAATGCACTAGTACAGAATCAGTGGCTCAATTTGGACAACACGCTAAGCAATGGTTGTTTAATTACCTACTGATGGTGTGTGAAAAAGGTGGTGATCCACAGATGACAAGCTGCCGCAGGCGCTGCAAGGAATCGGCAACCCCCCCCCCCCCCCCCGGTTGCTAATAGCGTACTCGGCTCTGACTGACAGCTCGGTCGCCATTTTCCCTGCTTACTGAACTCCATTAGTCCTCCAGCAGGTATCCCAGAACACATTGCGGCCGAAAAACATGAGCGCCGCCATTGAATCCAATGCAGGACTCGCCTCCCAAACCCCATTGGCTGTTACAGTCAGTGGGCGGAACTCAGCAGCCTCGGGCAAAGAGGCAGCCAGGAGGAACGGCAGCACCAATCCTGAAAGAGGCGGCAGTGAGGCCACTCGTAAAGAAATCTCCCCTGGACCCAGAAAATCTTAATAACTACAGGCCAGTAGCAAATGTTCCATTCCTGGGCAAGGTCCTGGAGCGGGTGGTTGTGAGCCAACTCCAGGCACTCTTGGATGAGACTGATTATCTGGATCCATTTCAGTCGGGTTTCAGGCCTAGTTTTGGTACGGAAACAGCCTTGGTCACCCTGTATGATGACCTATGTCAGGAGAAAGATAGGGGGAGTATGACTCTGTTGATTCTCCTTGATCTCTCAGCGGCTTTCGATACCATAAACCATGGTATCCTTCTGGGATGACTGGCTGAGTTGGGAGTGGGAGGCACTGCATTGCAGTGGTTCCGCTCCTACTTGGGGGGTCGGCTCCAGAAGGTGGTGCTTGGGGAACATTGCTCGGCCCCGTGGATTCTCCAGTATGGGGTTCCGCAGGGGTCAGTTTTGTCCCCCATGCTGTTCAACATCTACATGAAACTGTTGAGTGCAGTCATCCGGAGTTTTGGAGTGCGTTGTCATCAGTACGCTGATGACACGCAGCTCTGTTTATCCTTTTCATCTTCATCAGGTGAGGCTGTGGATGTGCTGAACCAGTGCCTGGCTGCAACAATGGACTGGATGAGGGCTAATAAACTGAAACTCAATCCAGACAAGACTGAGACGCTGTTAGTGGGTGGTTCTGCTGACCAGATGGAGGGTGTTCAACCTGTTCTGGATGGGGTTGCACTCCCCTTGAAGGAGCGGGTTCGTAGCTTGGGGGTTCTCCTAGAACCATCTCTGTCACTTGAGGTGCAGGTGGCCTCAGTGGCACGGAGTGCCTTCTACCAACTTCGGTTGGTGGCCCAGCTACGTCCCTATCTGGACAGGGATAACCTGGCTTCAGTTGTCCATCCTCTGGTAACCTCCAAGTTAGATTATTGCAATGCACTCTACGTGGGGCTGCCTTTGAAGGTGGTTCAGAATCTGCAGCTTGTGCAAAATGCAGCAGCCAGATTGATAACTGGAACCAGTAGGTTCGAACATATAAGACCTACTCTGGCCCGCTTGCATTGGCTGCCTGTATGTTTCCGAGCCCGGTTCAAGGTGCTGGTTTTAACCTATAAAGCCTTACACGGCTTGGGACCCCAATACCTGATGGAACGCCTTTCCCGACATGAACCTACCCGAACACTACGTTCAACATCTAAGGCCCTCCTCTGAGTGCCTCCTCTGAGGGAAGCTCGGAGGTCGGCAACAAGAGAGAGGGCCTTCTCTGTGGTGGCTCCCCAATTGTGGAACGATCTCCCCGACGAGGCCTGCCTGGCGCCAACATTGTTAACTTTTCGGCGCCAGGTCAAGACTTTCCTCTTCTCTCAGGCATTTGGCAATATCTGAGGAGCCTGGGTTTGTTTTGTTTTGTTTTGTTTTTTGTAGCTTTTTGAAGTGTTGAAGTGGTTTTTAAATGTACAGATTGTGTGTATGTTGTATGTTTTTGCTGTTTTAATTTTTGTATATTGTTTTTAATTGTTTTTAATCCTATGTAAACTGCCCAGAGAGCTTTGGCTATGGGTCGGTATACAAATGTAATAAATAAATAAATAAACAGTCGCACCCCATGCCCAGCACTGCAATTCCAACATTGGCACCCATGCCCCAGCCCCCCACCCCCCCACCCCACCTCCCTCCTAGAGCATCTTTTGCACACACAGGAAAGAAGGCAAGAGTGGGGTGGCATAGAAAACTTTATTCAGCAGGGAGACCAGACATGGGCAATAAGGCAAATGGGAACCACTAAGCCAGGGCAGAACCTACGGAGAGGATAGTTGCCCCCGGGAAGGGAGGAGGCGGCTGGAAGGCACAGCGGTGAAGAGGGGACGGCCGAGGCCACACCCCCAGGGAGCCAAGCACAGAACGTGTCAAGGGGATGAGGTGGAGAGGGGCAGCATGCCAGGGAGAGATGTCAGTCCACAGATGAAACTCCACAGCCGACGCTCACAGGGGGTGGGGGTAGCACATCCAGATCCAGGCACTGATGCTTTGACGCACCCGGGACGCCTCCGCACGGGCGCGATGCTCCCCAACGGGATTCTCGGGGCCCGGCAAAGGCTCTCTGTCCAGCCGTGTTGGGCGGATGAGGGGGGGCTCTCTAGTCGCCGCTTCCCCTGCCCTCATCCTTCTGGGTGATGCGAGGGTGGAGGTGGCGGTGCAGTGGGGGTCTACTTTGGATGGGTTGTTGTTCTCCCTCTTAGTGTGTGTGTAGGGGATGCCTCTTGCTCCAAGGTGCCTGGGGTTTTTGGTTATTCCATCTCCCCCTCCCCCCCTTTGCCGTAGTGCCCTTCTGGTGAGCTTCCCTTTCTGTTTGGGTAGCTGACTGGGCACCCTGTGTGAGTGCTTGTAGGAGCTGGCCCCTTGTTGAGCTCTGTGCCGGCTGCCTGGTGGGGGAGGCAGGCATCCTGGTTGCTATGGCTGCGATGCCGGGGATCTGTTGTGAGCGTGCCTGAGTGGCCGCCCGCTTTCTGCCGCTCCACTCTCTGATCTTCCGTGCTCAACAACTCACCATTGTTGTTTCACCCACGCACCGCTCCAGTTGACATATTTGTCAATTGACAATTCCCTTAACAACTCGCAAATGAGTTGTTTCTCTCAGTTGTTGAATTTTGCCACTTTGCCTACTGTGGGTTGTTACTGCATTGTGTGGCTACCTCCAGACAACACATTTAACAACTCAACGGGTTGTTGCTTCATCAACCCACAGTCCGAACTGAGCTACTGTGTAATATATTCTGACTTGTGAGCCCCAATGAGCACCTGCATTCTCTCCCAGATGATGTTTCCAAGTCATCTGGAGGGTACCATGTCGGAGAATTGTGCTCCAGGGTAAAAAGCACTCATAGCCACCACCCACACCATCTGTGCTTCCACACTGTGAGATCCACCTACAGGGATGAGTAAAAAAACACCCCCAAGTGTGGGCTTGGTCCTTTTGGGGAGTGTAACTGCATCCAGAACCAGTGTACCACTCTAAAAACCCATCTTTTCCAGAAAGCTTCTGGCTTAGGCTGACCATATGAAAAGGAGGACAGGGCTCATGTAACTTTAACAGTTGTAGAGAAAAGGGAATTTCAGCCAGTGTCATTTGTATGCAATTAGTTCCTGGTGAAATTCCCTCTTCATCACAACAGTTAAAGTTGCAGGGGCCCTGCCTTCTTTTGTATATGGTCACTCTAGTATAGTGCCTGCAACTTGAACTGTTGTGATGAAGAGGGAATTTCACCAGGGACTAATTGCATATAAATTACACTGGCTGAAATCCCCTTTTCTCTACAACTGTTAAAGTTACATGTGCCCTGTCCTCCTTTTCATATGGTCAGCCTATTCTGGCTTAAATGCCTAGTTCCCATGCTCTATACTAAGAGACCAAGGTTCTGGTTCAACAGAAGCCAGTGAAGTCTTCAGAAGGTAAAGACAAAAGTGTTCCTGTTAAAGGGACCACTTTTGACTCTTCCTCCCACATTTGCTATATTTCAACATTACGGTTTCCATTAACTATAAAAATATAAGAAGACCCCTGCTGGATCAGATCAAAGCCCTATCTAGTCTTACATCCCATTTCTCACCGATGTCTATGGAAAACAAAAACAGGACTTGATAACAATAACAGCTTCCTGTTCATGTTCCCCAGTAACTGCTACTGAGAGGCACATTGCCCTTGAAGCTGGAGCTAATATATAGCCATCATGACAAGTTGCCATTTATTGTCCACGAATCTGTTTAATCCCCTTTTACAGCTGTCTAGGTTGGTGGCCATCCCAACATCTTGTGGAACCAAATCCCATAGTTGATCTGTGCTCTATCTGAAGAAGTCCTTCCTTTTATCTGTTTCACTATCAAGTTTCATATTAGGACCCCAGGTTGTAGTATAATGAGAGGTGGGGCAAATTCTCTCACTTTCTCCACATTGTGCATTATTGTAGACATTGCTTTCACATCCCATTTTACTTACTTTCCACCCTTAAATGAATAGCCCCAAATATTGCAACCTTTCCTCATGGGGGAATTGCTCCAGGTCTCTGATAATTTTGGTTGCCCTTTTCTGCCCCTTTCCATCCCTTTTTCTTGACATTCAAATTGTCAGCAGAAGGGAAGCATTCATACTCTCACTAATATAATAATAAAGAGATAAGAATACTGACTAGAAACAAAACTGGAAATAGAAGCATTCTGAATTTTCATGAGCACATCTCAAATTTTGAAAAATTGTGGCTCTTTAGTTCAATTAATTAAATGAGGGGAATTTTTGTATTAAAGGCAGGAGGAGGAAGAGAAAAAAAAACCTTTCCTACATTTTGTTTGCCTTCCCCATCAATAACCATTTTCTCTCTTTTTCTCTTCATAAAAGTTAGAGTTAGCTTTGTCAAAATTGACTTCCACTTTCCTATTCTGTTTCTATTTCCATACTCAACTCAACCCTATAACTATACAACACTTTACAGCTAGAAAACTGATGCTGGTAATAACACCTTTAATCAGGAAAGATTCAGTAATGTAGGCCTCTTTGCTCATGCAACCTCATAAATCAATTCCAAAAGCCGCGACAGACACAGCATGAAAAACTGGCATTTCCACTGTATTAGTCACACCTATTATATTTCTATACTAGTGATGGGCAGCATCATTTCTTCCACTCTTTTCAAGGTAAATCACTATGTTCCTACAATTGACCTCAGACTCTAATATATGACATCTTGTGGATATTGCTTGTGATGGAAAATTATTGTTGCCTACTTATTATAAGGTTGAGTAGAGTTATCTGATTTGCAAAAGAACTTTGTACCTGATGTCTGGAAATGAGCTTATCTCTGGATAAGACACATCCTAGTAGGACAGAAATCTGTGCAATTAGAGCAGATATAATTAAACATTTGTTTTTTCAGGAAGTCTTCCTTGAGTGACCAGCCACAGTTTTATCAGAACTCAGTTTTATCAGAACTCTATTTCTTTTTATAAATAGTAATTATTTTAATGTGATTTTATTCTTTTATCCTATCTGCTGTTCTCCATTCCGAAATCTTGGATGTGGAGCAGTATACAAATATTGTAAATAAATAAATAATTAATATGATAAAATAATATTTTATAATAAACCTCCAGGCTTTACCTAAAAATTAACTTTAAAAAAAAAAGTATACAGTGCTTCCATAAGATCCACAAGGTAATCTCCAGAAGGAATGGGTCATCTGTGTGGATCACTCACTGAGAACACATTTGTGAATGTCTCTGAAGTCCAGCAGTGGTGTAGTGGAGCTAAGGCTCACAGGGATGCAGTGCTAGCATTTTTATTATTATTAGCAGGGACACTGATGTCATATGTCACCCCCCTGAGAGTTCCCTGTTCCCTCTGAGCTGAATGGAAATCCTCACAGTAGCTGGGGTGGGGGGAATGAATTTTGGGCAGGATTTATCCAGTTTGCACCTTCCAGGGTGAACAAGAACTCATCTGCGGTCAAAGTCCATACATTGCTGAGCTTGCAGTGTGATTCATGGACCAAAAATATATATACATGTGTTGGACACAGCATGCATACATTTGAAAATTGTGCATGAAAAATTACATACTTTTGAAAAATGCACACAAATAGGCTTTAATCAGTGGGAGAAGAATATGTACATTTCAAAATGCACATAATTCAACTGCACATTTGAAAAATGTGCATGAAAATACACATGGATTTTCATATGAAAAAGGAGGGGAAACATAGTTCATAATCTGATATGGACTCATGTCAGAATGAACTCCGACATGAAATCTGGGGAACGTTGGTGAGCTCAAGTTTTGCTGATTCCTACATCCCTAGTCAAGCCTGGCCATCTCCATTTCCCATTTGATAACTTTATTATTCATATTGTTTGGTCGTGTGGTGTGAACAATTTTATCGCTTCTCTGCTTCTCTGGATGAGGGATGAGTAAGGCTCAAGCTTGTTGATGGTCTCTGATTTCCACCTCAAAGCTCCATCTATTTTCGCATTCCTGCATGTGACTTTTTTATTGTTCAAATGGGAAACGTGTGCATTTGGGTACACATTTTTTTTAAGTGTGCATCCAAATGCATACTTTCCCCCATTGACTAAAATGTAAATATGCACATTTTTGTAATGAACACGTTTTTCAAATGTAATTGCAAGTTTGGGAATATGCGAACTTTGTCAAAATCACGCACCTGTATCCAAAATTCAAGCTGGTAACGTTCCGACATCCCTACTCTGGATTATCAGTTGCAAAAGTGTGATAAAAAATTCTCCTTGTAAACAGGTGACTCAAGTAATTCCATTAGAAGTCCATGGTAAGACTGTGATAAGATTGTGCAGGTGGTGTGTGAAGAAATGCCATGTATATAACTATTGTTGTTCCGTAATGTTTACTTTGTGTGGCCTCTGAGAGGCTATATTGTATCTCTATAAGCCTGAGTTGTGGTGTTGTTACTGTATTGAAGGTCTGTTTTAATAGTCACTGTTTGGTAACATTCTAAAGGGTGGGGGAGAGAGACAACTGCAAGTAATATTTTTTAGATAGTTTTTGAATCAGGTGAATTCAAGTTTGATTGGCTTGGGGGTTCTAGCTAGGTGAAAAAGAGTGGTTGGGAAATGACAGGTGACAGCTGGAAGGTAGTTAGTAAGTGGGTGTAAGTGAGGGAGTCAGTTGGTGTATGGTGTGTGAGGTAAGGACAATGGAAGAGCAATGGGAAAAATGAATAGCTAAGGTCTAAATATTAAGCTATTCCTAGGCTCTGTGTGATAATCATACATGACTGGTGAAGAGCAGGAGCAGGGGGCTGTCTTATGACAGGAACCTGCTCTAAGATCTTATTAAAAGAAAGTTTGCACAAACAGGCATTAATGAACAGATAAACTATCCAAGCAGCCAGTACTACAACAGGATGAGCTTTGGTATCAGAGAAGAACTGTACCCAAGGGATGGACCTGGTTGTGAGTGTATTTGGCCTGAGGTTAGAAGAAGAGGAAGCCATTAAGAGGCTTTTATTAGCAACAGTGTGTCTTGAGTATTTAAAAAGTAACAACACACATTCTTTTGAAAACCCCAAAATAAATAGTTGTCCTTATGTACAAAATAACCCCATCTGTAGTGTTGGTGCCCTGTTATGCCCAAATCTCTTTTACCAAGCTACTAGAAAATTTTAAATTATTCTAAGAGAATTGTGGCAGCACAAAAAAAATCAGCTTGTGAAACTCTGATTTATAGTGGCAGAGAGTTCCTTAAGCCCATTTGCTAAAAATAAGAAACCCCATATAAGTGATGGCAGGACTGGAGAGAAAATCCCCCACATCATGGTCAGTAAACAGTTGTCTGAATGGATTATGAGAACTATAAACTATGTTAAAGAGGATTTC
The DNA here is from genome assembly GCA_029215795.1 of Anniella stebbinsi. Taxonomy (NCBI): domain Eukaryota; kingdom Metazoa; phylum Chordata; class Lepidosauria; order Squamata; family Anniellidae; genus Anniella; species Anniella stebbinsi. Next base: position 62,951,832 of record JARDYH010000006.1, on the reverse strand, counting down.
TAATATATTCAGATGAAAGTGGGTGAGGATATGCTTCCGTTTGGGCTGTATAATTTAATTTTGAACTCTTCTGAGAAGATGTGACAATCTCTGAATCACACACAGCTTACCCTGTATTCCCATCCTCACTGTTATCTGTCAGAATCCTACCACCTGTGATAAATAACTGAGATTAATTGGGGACTAGAGTCCTATGCCGATGATAACTTTATTGGTTGCAGACATGCTGCCGCATGTCTGTAATTGTGTTATGTTTTGAATAAGCCCATCATGTCACAAATCTGTTCTCACATAGCTGACAAATTGCTATCTTTTCGACAGCATCAGAACCTGCACATGGCCTGAAGAGACTTCTGTTGTAGAAGCCATTGAATACATGACTGCATTACAGTCACCTCTGATTTCTGTTCATTCTCTAAGTAATCATGACACCGCGGTTGAAGTCAACTGAACTGTGAATGCTGGGAAAAGTTGGAATAAGGCCTTATTCTCTACCTGTTACACTCAGCACAGAAAGCAAATATTCAGCATTAACTCATTTGAACTTCTTAAGGGATTTAATAACCCATACCAATTGCTGAGTAAGCTATAGCAAAAAAGTAAACAGGTCTGGGATGAAACTATCAATGTTATCATTCTGGGAAAGCAGTTGCTTTTCTCTGGGGGTATTATGAAGCTGTAGGTTTCGGTATTGGAAGCCCAGGTCAAATCCCTGCTCAACCATGAACCTCACCGAATAGTGTTGGGGAAGTTACTATCTGTCAGACTAATCAAGGCTGTTTTGACGATAATGTCTGTGAAGTGGAAATTACTGCAGCACACTTTGTGCTAGACAATGTTATAGAAATACCATAAAAGAGAAGAAATGCCCCTACTAGTCACATAATAAGCCTACATTCCATGGAATGAAGGTATTATAGTGGACATCTATATCCCCCTCTACCAGTTTCCCAATACAGATATTGTTGTACATATCTGAACCTGCATGATTAACTCAGCAGTACCAAATTGCATCCCACCAATATTCATGGCACTGTGCTATAAAATTTAATATGGACCCACTAGGAAAACAAAAGTGGAATTCCACTGCATGTCCAAGATGATTTATTTTTCTTCTTGCTACTAGTTGGTTACCCACACCCCTTTACCAAGTATGCCTCATCTACTGAACCTCAGCTATTTTCCTATGGGTTGTGCAGGGTGTCAGGATGCTTGCTTGTTGCTACAGACAAGTGTAAGGTCTGAAGAAAGTTTAGAAGCCTGGGCTGGATGGCCCTGAGTTATGATAGACTCAAAAATCAGCTAGAAATTACGAAATCAGAAGTCTGGTTTATTGGGGGGTTTCAGCATGTATATATGCATGTGATTCAACAGGAAGTCAACCAGCCTGACTCTTCTCTCTGGTAAGTGCTACGGGTAGGGCCTTTGGGGGATGACTAAGGAATTCCTATTTGTACTACTGTTTAGAAGGATTACCTGCAATTTGTAATCAAGTGAGTAACTATTTTTACAACAACAACAACAACAACAACAACAACAATAATAATAATAATACCTTACCTGCCTCTCCCTCCGGATCGAGGCAGGGAACAACATCAATGCAAAAACTATAAAATACATACAGTAAACTAATTAAAAACATATAAAATTAATACATCATTAAAATCAAAAAAGTCTTAAAATTCAACTGGGTATGCCTGCCTGAAGAGATCAGTCTTTATAGCTTTCTTAAATTCGAAAAGACTGGTAAGTTGGCGGATCTCTCCCGGCAGGTCGTTCCACAGTCTGGGAGCGGCAGAAGAGAAGGTCCTCTAGGTAACAATTGTCTGCGTTGTCTTGGCTGACTGTAGCAAATTCTTCTCAGAGGACCTGAGCATGCGGGGTGGATTGTATGGGAGAAGGCAATCCCACAGGTAACCTGGACACAAACCATGTAGGGCTTTAAAGGTAATTACCAACAATTTGTACTTTCCCCAGAAACTAATTGGCAGCTAGTGGAGCGATTTTAAAGCTGGTGTGATATCGTTAACCCAGGTGTACCGGTGACCAACCTGGCTGCCGTATTTTGAACTAATTGAAGTTTCCAGACTAGGCACAGAGGTAGCCCTATGAACAGCACACTGCAGAAGTCGAGCCTCGAAGTTACCAGCATGTGCACTACCGCTTTTAGGTTTTCCAACTCTAGGAAGGGGTGCAGCTGGCGTATCAGCTGAAGCTGATAGTAGGCACTCCTGGCCATCGCATTTATCTGGGCTGTCATTTGGAGCGACGGATCCAGAAGCACCCCCAAGCTGCGAACACAGCATTTCAGGGGAAGTGTAACCCCATCCAGAACTGGTTGACACACCTCCAAACCCAGGTTGGGGCCTTTGACAGTAAGCACCTCTGTCTTGTCTGGATTCAGCTTCAGTTTGTTTTTTCTCACTCAGACCATTACCGCCTCCAGGCATTCATTCAGAGGAGACACACTATCCTTAGCTGACGCTGTTGTCAAAGGCATATAGAAATATATTCGGGTGTCATCAGCGTACTGATAGCACCCCGCCCCATGCCTCCAGATGATCTCTCCCAGTGGTTTCATGTAGATGTTAAACAGCATTGGGGATAGGATGGTGTCTTGAGGTACGCCAAACAACATCTCCTTCTTTGAGGAGCAACTATCTCCAAGCATCACCATCTGGATCCTGCCCGAAAGGTAGGACTGGAACCACTGAAGGACAGTGCCCCTGAGTCCCAATCCCCTCAGGCTTTCCAGAAAGATACCCTGGTTAATGGTATTGAAAGCCGCTGAGAGGTCCAGAAGTACCAGCAGGGACACACTCCCCCCTGTCAATACTCAAGTGTAGATCATCCGCTAAGGCGACCATAGCAGTCTTAACTCCATATCCTGCCTTGAAGCCAGTTTGAAATGGGTCTAGAAAATCAGTGTCATCCAAAACTGTTTGGAGTTGGAAGGCAACCACCCTCTTGATCACCTTGCCCAAAAATGGAAGATTTGATACTGGCCTGTAGTTATTAAGATCCAGGGGATCCAGGGAGGGTTGTTTTTTTTAGAAGCGGCTGTACCACCGCTTCTTTTAAACATGATGGAAAACTCCCCTCCCTGAGAGATGCATTAATAATATATTGTAATTGTGATCTAACTGCATCTCCTCCCTGGGCGACCAGCCAAGAGGGACAGGGATCGAGAGGGCAAGTTGTTCTCCTCACTCGTCAAAGCAGCTTGTCCATGTCCTCGGTACTCACCAACTGAAACTGATCCAGTGTAATTCTTCTCACGGAGTTGCTGGACACTCAATTGTCAGGATCTACTATAATGACAGCATCTAAGTCGGCTGTTATCTGAGAGACTTTATCTGTGAAATGATCGTTAAAGCATCACAGTGAACTCCCGAAGGCTCTAAGGTCGGATTCAGGGAGGAAGGTGTCTGATTTAGACCGCTCATCACCCTGAACAGTTCTGCTGGATGTGAATTCGCAGATGCAATGCATGCAGAGAAGAAAACTTTCTTTGCTGCACGTATTGCCGCCCCATAGGAATGAAGATGTTCTCTATGTCATGTCTTGTCAAATATAAGTCGAGTTTTCCACCATCAGCGCTCCAGTCGTCATTCTTCCCACTTCAACTCCCTGAGATCTTCAGTATACCAGGGTGCCCGATTAGTAGTGGGTCGGAAAGGATGTTTGGGGGCGATCGTGTCGATAACCCTAGTTAGATCTTGATTCCATCTATTGACCAAGGCTTCTACAGGATAGTCTACGATACCAGCCATAGAACCCTCTAAGGCTTTCTGGAATCTAAGAGGATCCATCAGCCTCCGAAGGCGAACCATCTTAATAGGTCCGCTACCCCTGCCGGGGCGGGTGGTAGCCGTGATACTAACCCTGACCAGAAAATGGTCTGTCCATGACAATGCACCCACATATCCATCTGAAAACAGCATTGAGGATGTGATCTGCTGAATGTGTAGGTCCAGAGACCATCTGGGATAGGCCCATGTTTGTCATGGATGCCATGAACTCCTGAGCTGCACCTGACAAGCCAGCCTCTAATGGGATGTTGAAGTCGCCCAGGACCAAAAGCCTGGGCGAATCCAACACCAGCTCCAAGACCAGTTCCGTGAGCTCAGCCAGGGAGTCTGATAGGCAGCAGGGTGGCTGGTACACTAACAGAATCCCTAGTCTATCCCTGGCCTTCAGACTCAGGTACACACACTTGATGTGATTCAATTCCTGGACAGGAAGTCTGGTCAGGTTAAGATTGTCTTTGTAGACCACAGCTACTCCGCCCCCCGCCCACTATCCCTCACTTTCTCACTAACACAGTACCCAGTTGGGAGGGCCTGGGCCCATGTTGGGCCACTGTCATCTCCCAGCCAGGTCTCTGTGAAGCATGCCAGGTTGGCCTCCTCATCTGTAAGGAGGTCATAGATGATATTCTTTTTGTTTTTAACTGACCTGGCATTGCATAGGAGCAAGGAGAGGTTCTGTAGGTGGCCTGGTATCTCATTGAATTGGTGTGAGTGTGAATGTGTGTATGTATGTGCATACACACACACACATACACACACACGTGCACACACACAGAGGCCAGTTAACTATTTTAAAGGATCTTTGAAAACTTCAGCATCTTGTTTTAGGGGTAGAGCAGTGGTAGTGTGGTCTCAAGTGAGTTAAAGCCCTCAGGTTTCAATTCATTTTAGTTCAATGGTTTGCCAGTTCCTTCTACATGCAGTTTCTCAGGTTTCCAGAGCAGTGCTGGAAAGGGAGATACTGCAGTGTCTGTCATGTTGCTGAAGTAACGCCAGGAAGAGGGGACGACTATTTGCTAGGCTTTGACATGTATATATGTTTTTTTCAAAATTTTCTCCTGAAGTTTTATATCTTTCTTTTTTGTCACCAATTACGAAACTCTGAGTGCTGAGGAAAAACAATCTTTTCTTTTCTTTTCCAATGTGTGAAAATTCTAGCCACTAGCGTCTATGCAATGTATTGTGCCAGAAGCATATATGTGCTTCAGCAATACTAAGTAGAAACGATGACTCTCCCAAAGGATACAGTATCAGTCCTGCTTCTGAGGGATTAGTTCTTTCAAATTATGCGTGGGACATATATTGCATTTAAATTGCTTTGGGTCTAAGTAATGGTAAGAACAATCTTAGTGCTGCTCAGTGTCACCATGTGCAAGTTCTTGGGAAATGACCTGATGATTACCAGGTGTAATGAGATGGAGGTATTACATTAAAAGGGAAAGAAAAGAAAATCATAGCGTTAGGAAGAATCAAAAAGGAGTTTGCCGGGTAACTGTGTTTTAAGCACTAGAAGGGACTGCTGCAGTTTCAGGAATAGATGACTATAGGTAGCAATTAATTATTGCCACATTACTACAGACACCCTAAAGGATTACACACCACAAGCAAATGAACATCAAGAGAATTCCTTGTGATTACTAGTTTTGTGGCAAATGACAAATAAACAGACATACATTTCATTCACTCTTGTTGTCAAAGAGGTGTTTTCAGGGAGCTCTGGAAAAGGGAGGGAGGGCCTCTCCGTTTTTGAAAAGTGTTTTTAATAAGGAAAGTGGTTTTCTCAGGAGGCTTGCAATTTTTACAGATTTAACATGCTCTTTCTAAATGTCAGTAATTCACGAAAACCAACCAATGACAGAAAAGCCTATCACACCTTCAACTACCCCCCCCCCAAAAAAGGAAAAAAAGCACAAACCCTTATAAAACAACATGTGACTAACACTTTCTGTTTCATATGAGAAAAATGAATCAGACCTTCTGGTTGTGTGAAACACAGATCTTCGGTGTGATCTGAAAGAGAGAAGGCAGTGCCTCAAAGTTCTGATACACTGGCTTTGAAATATGCACCCAGCCAGCAAGTTGTATGGGAGGAAATGCTATATCTTGTTGAAAATTGTTTTGAGGAAGGCTGTAATATCAATAACAGACTTATTGTGAGGAATCTAGCACAGAGGCATGCATAGCAATGGCAGTGTTTAAAGCTTTGATGCAACTTGCATTCTTTCACCAAGGATGGAATGGGGGGGGGGGGGGAATCTTAGCGATAATTTGCAAAGAAAATATCTGTCACAAATGAAAGCTCATGAAACTTTCCAAAAAGGTGTCCTTTAATTACTTTATTCTAAATTCAGCCCTGATCTCGCTTCACCTCTTCTAACCACATTCTCCCTCACATGCTCATACACATTCACACACACACAACTGAAAGGAATTCTGTTAATTTTTCTCTAAATTACACCAAGTTTCTAAAGAGACATGTGAAGTTATCTGAATAAGCGGCGGGATGTTGGATATTCAGTCTATCCTTTTCCACATTCTTTACTGGCAATTGTACATATGCCCTTTTCAGGCATTCACCTGAATGTGTAAGGATTTAAAGTGTGTATTAGGGTGGGACTACATAGGCTGGTCCCAGCCCCTACATCTACAGAGGTAGCAGACCTGCCCCTCTGAGATCAGACTTTGCCATGTTGAACTGACAAAGACCTCCATCACACTAAATCCCTCCCCCGGTTTGCCTCCACATTTTTTCACCTCTGAGACAAAAGCACATCAAGCTTATACGCCTTTCATCTGAATAGCTGCTCTTTAGCTCCTTCGCTTGTTAGCTCTTGGGTTCCACTCCACTCCACCCCTCCCCTTCTCTTTCTCTCTCCAGTCAGGTCCTGGCAGATAAGTACTTCAACCAGACCGCCTTTCTGACAGGCAAAAATGGAACGACCCTTTAGTCTGGCTTTTGGGGGGCATTGAGGGAGTACAATTCTGTCTCTGCAGAGATTCAGGCTTTGTATGATTTAAAAAAAATGCTTTTGATTCTGGGATGCAAGGTTTTGGTTTTATATTGAGGCTTGGAGCCAGCTGCTGGGAGAGATCGCTTTTCCCTGCCAGGACCAGATGCAATCCATTCAAGTCACCAGTTCCTTTATAACTACAAGGAGACTTAGGGTGCGTTAAATGCGCTTAAGGAAAATAATCCAGACTTTTAGCACTCTAGGAAAGGCTGGGGAAGTAGGAGGGCTGTCAGCAGGACAGGCATGGTGTCCTGCCTGTCCTGCCCCTACCCCCAGAGACATAGGGGGTAGGGGCAGCATACCTGGCCCCGTCCTAGTACACACTTTAGACCAACAACTTCTTCTTCTCTACAGGTTCAAGATGTCTGTTAGCCCTGGGTTCCAACTGGAGCTGGCCCTGAAGGTCTCTCTGCCTGCTCCTGTCTCCCTCACTTCTTCCCCACAGGGTCAAGATGTCAGTTCACAGTTGCAACACACCTTCCAGTGAGCCAGTGGTAACAAAAAATTGCTTGAAATTAATAGAGTTTTATAATCAGTTCTGTTTAAAACAGTTTAATAGGCATGCATAGCCTCCCCTCCCCATTATGAAAACTAGTCCTTTTCTCAGAAATTTAACATCACCGTTTATAAAGCAGTTTGTAATAATCCAATTTTTTTTACTTGGAGGTTGATCTCATGACTTCACTCACTGTTGGAGACAAAATGCTGAAAGATTTGAGTCTCATTAAACCAGTATAGGTGGCAGAATAGTGGATTTAAAAATATATAAAGTCAATTACTAATTTGTCAGTCATTCAAATTCTCTCTGCTTTGATCCATAAATTGTCATTCAATTTCGGGAAACATTGTCTAGCTGCTGAATGTTAGAAAGTTGAAGCAGTTACATCTTTATCTAGCAATCTTCAAAATTCGAACTCATTAGTAGTTTTTGAAGTTTTTGTATTCAGGTCTCTCGCCTCCCTGACCCACCCTCTCAAAGCCCCCCTTTTTTACTACTGCAAAGTCTCCCAAGGCTATTTTTGCAACCTTAGAAAACAGGCACAAACTCCCAGACTATTGCAATCTGTTTTATATACTTTGGAAAGCAGTTCTTTCTGCAGCAGCTGTGATGGGGAGGGTCAAAGGGAGGGATATGGGGGAGTGATTGGCTTTGGGAATGGGGATATGAGAAATCCGGTGATCCTTAGGCTGCTCTCCAGGGACCATAGAATTGCTCTGTAAATTAGTTATACCTTGCAATGTAGGATGTATGGACTACTTTTGTTTTTACTGTGCTATATAAATGTGGTTGTGAATTTGTGTAAGTGGATTCATTCGTCAACTATATAAAGTTATGCTGTGGGAATTTCATCTTATATTATTTATGAATCTTCTACTAGTAGATCTTAGTGGAAGTTAAGAAAATATTGTGAACCATATCCTGGTTGATTTTTTTTTTTTAGTAGGGTGTCAGGCTAAGACTAGTGATCAGAATATGAAGACTCAACTCCTTCAGGATAGCAGGACAAATCAGCATTTCAAACTAATGTAAAACAATGGTTCTGAATAATGGTAGCCAAGTTATTTTTCCTTGGAAGAGTGATGAGCACAACAAGAAGGCATGCTCACCAGTTCATGTACAATATCCTCTTATCATGGGTGGAATTATTAAACATTTTAGGTTGTATTCAATGGATACAACTTGAAATATCCCACTAGAGCAAAGCTTTTACCACTTGCAAAAACTCTAATTTCCATCTTTGTGCAAGCATTAAATCAAAATAGTTTGATTCCACTTACACAAACCATAGTGCAATCTGTTTTACAAGCCGTTCCAAAATCTCTAGAACAAAGCATTTCACTAGTTAGTAGTTTCACTAGTTCTTATGACTTCATTGGGCTATGTGTTGCTTATGCTACTTGACCCACTTAGGGATGGTCAAATCTGTCAGGCTCGATATTACTGAGGTTCTCATTTTCCATCGCTAAGGTTCTTCCGACTCAGGTTCACATAAGATTTCTCTTCCTCCACAGAGAAATTTGTATGTATTTCTGTGCACATTTAGTTCTGAATGTACATATTATTTGTATGCATTCCTTAAATAGACACCTTGTTTTTCATTGAGAAAAGTGGATTTGTGCACATTTTTCAATTATACGCATATTTCAGCTGATTACATATTTGGTATGTATTCCCCCCCCCCCCACGAAACCCATTACAATCCTTGGAAATGTATGAATTTGGTTAACAAGATGCATTCCACTCTGTATTCAATCTCGAGAGGTGCAAATTGGTTATTCTCACATTAAAAAGAGAAATCTCACCCATCTCGTTATTATTGAATCAGCTGCACAACCCATTGCATTTTTTCTGCTAGCATAACTTTCGATACAACCCTGGACATTGTTATAGGAGGCACATGAGCACCTGTGCCCTGGTTATTTTGAGCTGTGCCCCAGTGCTTTAGAGTTCCCCCTATACCTTAATTCATTAAACAAAAAACCTTACAGTTTACAAAACCAACGTTAAGGGTCTACAGTTTCCAACCAAGCACCAGAAAGCAGGGAAATTGGGAGTTAAGGCTCACAAGCCTTAACGCCACATCCTCCCTAAGGAGGCAGAAAGTGCAAGTGAAATTCTCATTCTCCCAAAGCAATAAACCATGAGGACAGGATGGAGAATATGATATGCAGAGGTGACCGTGGGGTTGTGGAAAACTGATCACGAACAACTTAGGGCCATCTACTTCTCTTTTTTCATTTGTATGCAATTAGTTCCTGGTGATATTCCCTCTTCATCACAACTGTTAAAGGTGCATGCACTATACTAGAGTGACCATATACAAAAGAAGGCAGGGCCCCTGCAACTTTAACGGTTGTTATGAAGAGGGAATTTCACCAGGAACTAATTGCATACAAATGACACTGGCTGAAATTCCCTTTGCTCTACAACTGTTAAAGTTACATGAGCCCTGACCTGGATTTTATCTGGTCACCCTATCTTACAGGATCTATTGATTCAGTATATTAATGAGTCACACTATTATGACTCAATAATCTATCAATGCAGCCATGCTAATACCTAATGGGTATTTTGGTAGCTCAGAAGACTCATGGAATTGTGACTGAAGAAGGAATCAGAACATGGTGTTAGAGATAGGCTGACCATATGAAAAGGAGGACAGGGCTCTATACTAGAGTGACCAGATACAAAAGAAGTCAGGGCCCCTGCAATTTTAACTGTGGTGATGAAGAGGGAATTTCACCAAGAACTAATTGCATACAAATGATACTGGCTGAAATTCCCTTTTCTCTACAACTGTTAAAGTTACATGAGCCCTGTCCTCCTTTTCATATGGTCAGCCTAATGTTGCCTACAGGGCATTATATTTTCACTTGACATTACACAACAGCATTTTCAGTACAATATAATCATCATCATCCCTGCATTCAGCAGGGGTTGGACTCGATGGCCTTATAGGCCCCTTCCAACTCTACTATTCTATGATTCTATGATAAAGAAATGTTACTTGACTTGAGATAATGCTGTGAAACTACACTTGTGCCCACCCACTCTGTTCTCATCCCCTGCAGTTTTCATTCCCCCAGGCTCAATTTGGGTGGATACTTACTTCAGAGTAAACAAACACCCATCAGATCAGTTTGCTCATCACAGCAGGGATTTTAGATTGCTGCTTTCCTTAGTCTGTTTCTGCAGCTTTTACTTCCTGGATTTACAGCTTCTTGTGCCCTCTCACCCCGGAGTTCTCTTTCTCCCAGGCTACTCCAGTGGAAGGAAATCTCAATTTGGGTGGAGACTTACTTTAGAGTAAACACCCATCAGATCAGGTTGCAGATTCAGAACATCCCTTAGATCACAGTCTGCAGATTTCCTCCACTTCAGAAAAACACACCCCCTAACTTCAGAAACCATCCAGAACCTTGAAAACAAAACATAGACCTTTGCCTCAAGCTGCCTGGGTCGCCAGAGCAGCCCTCCCCCTCCCCCCATCGCATTTGAAAAGGAAGAACGTTCCTCTTTTCAAAGATGAGTCAGTTTTCCCCCTCCCCCTCCCTTTTGATAATAAGCTCTGTGGTGCCGTGTACGCATGCGTTGCACTATGGATTGAAGGAAAAGAATAAATATTCATTAAAAATCAACGGTAGGGATTTTTTAAAAAAGGAAAAGCATTCCACCAACTAGACTGAAGGGAGAAGAAGACGCTATCAATGGATTAAGCAGTAAATCTATAATCCCTCCGGAAATTGTGCGCACAAATACTCGCAAGCCCAAAATCATTTTACAAAAGCAGGCAGACAGGTTTGTGTTCCTTTTCTACCTTAAACTGCTCACCTTCCCTCAATCTTTCACCAATCTTCTTGAAATTTTCAGATAATGTAAATCAAACATTTCTTTCTGGCACCTGTAAATTTCAGAAAGATTGGTGAAACATTTTCATTTTTATGGCTGTTAGAATGACCCCCCCCCAATTATCACTTTAACATGGTGGAACATGTTTTCTACTGACGGCCCTTAACAATAGAGGCACTGCCGTGCCTCCATTAATACAAGCTTCTAATCTCAGTAGCCTTGCAGTGACTAGGAGACAATAGGAGTCACTCTCTTAGCAGACTAATAGGGGTTGTAGCATGAAAGCAGCAGCCTATTAAGCTATAGGAGACAGTGCCACTTTTCCTTCCACAATCTGCTCATTGGTTTTCTTCCTCCCTTTCTGGTTTTGTATGCCCACTTCTGGGAGATTACTTGCAATGGAAGTTTGAAGAGGGAAAAGGAAGGGCAGGAAGATCTCCCTGTGAAAGAGTGGTGTTACATACTGCATCTGTTTTTACTGCCCCAAACTGGAATTTTGGCTTCTGCAGAAACACAACGAAATATGTAATTAGCCCTCATGAACCAAGTCCCCCCCCCCATTCTTAACTTCTCCAAAATAGCTGCAGGTAGCAGATTATACCAAAAGAAGGGTTAGAACTCTGTGTTGTCAAGTTCTATGAAGTGCCAAAAGGCTGCATGAAGAGTGTGTCATGGCACTGGCAGCCATTATGGGGGTTTTAAACAGGTTTTATGGTTTAAAACAACAACAACAAGCCTTCAGTCAGGTGATACATGCTCAGAGGTACAATCTCCATAACTTAGCCCTATTATTGAAAATAGACTCCATGGCTGAATCCTGGTGAAGTCTTGGCACAAATTACATTATGGGGAGGAGGGGACAACAAGAGCTTGCATATAACAAGCTGGTGGTAGAGGATGGTTGCAAAGAAACAAAATAAAACATGTTTTTATAAAAAAAAAGTGCTGAAGAAGGATGGAAAAAATTAGGATGGATTGGTTTGCGGAGGTGAAGACAATGCAAGTGGTCTGGTTGTAGTTTTCTTGCAACTGGTATGGTCAGTGCTTTATCTCTAAAGAGGGAATGCTGAGGCTTTAATCTCTGCAGGATATATTCCATCACTATTAAGTATGTGGGGAGGAGGGCCTGTAAATTGCTCAGTGGCAAAAGAATGTGTATGCTCAGAGACATTCTTTGTTACATTCTTATTTTTGCTAACATTGATGAAATGTAAATAAATTCTATAGTGATCTTAAATTTGCATATACGTGCACACACAAATATGTCCCAGATCTTTTAAGTACTTAGCAATGCCCCTGCTGTGAATCCACATTTCCCTCCTAGGTAGTGGGGGTGGGTTAAATCACAGTACAGGTATTTCAAGGGACAAGTCGGGCTGTAAGACCAACGAGGTTGTCCAATAAGACCAGAGATGGCATTTCAAGTTTCAATGGATGGACAGGTTTCAGTTTATGTGTGCAGGTTTTAAAGGCTTTCCCTTGAATATATTAAAGATTAAATTGTGAAATGCAATGTGTGTTAAGAAGATCTATTGCAGTTACTTTTACAACAACTTTTTTGCTAATACTTCCCCCACCACCAAAATAACTAGAGTTCTTGGTGCACCTGAGGAATAATCACATGTGATGTGAGATACAGAGCAGGAACTGTTTTACCTGCCCTAAATGGCACTATTGACTGGCACCTCTAGATTAGTTAGGGATGGATGAATCTGTCAGTATTGGATCCTCTCAGTGTCCATGTTTGGAAGACACTTTAAACCATGGCTTTAATTATGGTGACTAAGACAAAAAATCTTATTAACCATGTTTAAAGACATGGTTTAAGGTGTCTTCGGAACATGGCCGGTGTCTCCTTTTTCCATTCTTAGGTTCAGTTTATCTCAACTTTTGAGAATTTCTCCAGTCTAAAATTCAATTTGTCCTGAACTTTGAGATTTCTTTTTAAGGTCTGCATGAAAATCCAACAGTTTTTTGGTGCACATTTCTCTTAATACATGCAATTTACATGTATACATATTTTTTGCAAGCAGCTTTCCCAATGCAATGCATATTTGAACATTATTTTCTCTAATCTATTCCTATAACTCCATTGCAAAACTTAGAAAAGTAAAAATTTCATAGGATAACTGCATTTCAGTTCATATAGTGGTGAGAAAATGCAAAACTGGGGAAATTTGCATTAAATGTGAACTGGATGAATTTCTACCCCTGCCTCTGAACACAAACAAGGCAATCAAATCCTTGGAAACTGCTGAGATCTATGATTTGTCTGTCTATGGTTGATGTCTAATGAAGCTGTATTCCACATTTATAGTTTTAAGCTCCTTTCTTGCAGTCTACATGGTGTTTGTTAAAATATATATTTTTTACAAGATGCCTAACATACAGAAGAATGTGATTTTTTAAATGTCTATGCAAACTCTTAGTTCTTCACATATTTTTTCAGCACTCTAACTCAGCTCTCTGGATATTTCCAAAGAAATTTGAATTATAATAGAAATATAGCTCCAATTTAGAGTACAAAATCCTATTATTAAAATGAAAACAAAGCTGAATTTCTGCTACGCTTTTATTTTTGGTACAAATAGGGAATTGCAGCTTGAATATAAGATATCTTTTCTTCTTTAAATGACTATTTCTAAATGAAAGCACCAGGAGATAGGAGAAGAACAATTAGATCTCTTATCATGAATTTCCTCTCATTTTAGAATTTAGTGAAAGATGTATGGGAAAAAGGGAAGCAATATTTACTCCACTTCATTTTCAAAGGGGTGGTATTTCAATAACTTTTCTTTGGGCTTGTTCAGACAACACACTAAGCCATAGTTAGGACACTAACCCCTTTGCAGCAAATGGTTAGTGAGCATGTTTAAACCATGGTTATGTAGCCACCATGCCAAGCCATGGTTCACATGGCATGCTAAGCCATAATGTTTAGCTCAAAATGCTTAACCATCAGGGCTTAGTGTGTTGTCTGTACAGGGTCTATGTACCGTACAGATTGCCATAAAACCTTTCCTGCAAAGAAAAGTGAGATGAGGTGACTCATCTCCCATCACAGCTATTATCAGGAACAGGAAGGATTTGAGGTTAAATCCTATAAGAACAAAACTGAATAGCGTCATCTACTTAAAAGAGGCATAGGGGATCCTCCAGCCCATGGGCTAAATCCAGCTTTCAAAGGGTGGGTCGGGGGGTTGTCCCTGTCTATCACGTCAATCTTCTTTTTCCATTCTCTCCCAAACCCCCATCCCTTTCCCCTGCCACAGTATGAGACAGAGGGGAAAGAGCTTTTCTCTGATTACAGGATTTCAGGCAAGAGGGAGGTTGGTGGAGAGGACATCCTGGATTGCTCCAGTTAGACTTCCCGCCACCCCCGAGCAATCTACCATCAACTTCCTTAAGGGAAGGTTTCTGGGATAGGGAAGGAGGCAATGAAGAGGATGACACTAGGTGCCCTGCTCCGTTCCAGCTGGACTCTCCCCTCCCACACAGGGCCATTTGCCACCAGCTGTCTTGTGGGAAGGCACTGCTGACAATGTTAATATTGTTTTGGGGCATTATTTCATTAATATATTTAGATATTATCTCTAGGCCACAATGGAAGGATTTGTATCTTGAAAATGGGACATAAATATTTGTAACAAAGAAAGAAATATGAATTATTTTTGTCTACCCTAAACTTTTTCAGTGGAATAAAGAGATGAAGTCTCAAGATGTTGAAAAAAATATATATGCAGGATTTATCTTGGAGACTACCTTTTTCAGAGATCTCTGCAGGCTCTTTTAAAAATACAGATCCCTGAAGAAGGCCCATATAATAGTCATGGCCAGAACATGAAGGGCTATTCCTTTTTTGCAGCACTTGAGACTTTGTCTTTTTATTCCATTGAGCACTTAGGGATACTGGAGAAATTTGTTCTTGGGGTGGAACTCAGTGAGTTTTTGCCACTTTGCTCCCCCCCCACACACACACACCAGATACCAGCATACCATGTAACAACCCTAAGCTATTACTGAGGCTTAATTAAAACGTCTCACTTATATACAATATAGACTCCATTTGGGAATGACAAAAAAAAAGTCAGCCCAATTTGATAAACTTTTGTTGCTTATACAAGCCTAGACTTTGGGCCACTGAAGAAGACCTTTCGGTTGAAACGCGTTTGGCCATAAGAGAAAAACAGAGCACTTTATTATTATTTAATAGATGTTCAGTTTTCGAATATAAGTGTTCTTATGAGAAAATACTGTTAATTTTATTTACTTTGAATTAAATTTTGTATTTTGTATTATCCTGATATCTGGTTAAGGCTAGCACCTTTGTGTTGGCCTAAGTGCTAGCATAAGCGACGTTTAGTGCAATGTCAATGGCATATACTGGCAAGTTCTTTGTTCTGGGGGAATCCCACCACCAGAGCATATGCTATTGGCATTGCTGTAGAGGATGGTGTAAGCAGAGTGGCAGCATTGATATTGCCGATGATTAGAGCTGTCAGAGGAATCTGTCCGGGGGGGGGGGGAGGGGGTGAAGTTTGCTGAACTTTCTACAGCTCACACACACACACACACACACCCTGCCAGATTCTGGTCATTTACCTATAAGCTGGCCTGATTCGATCTGTCTTGCACATTTCAGCCATAATTTGCTTAATTTGCATAAATTTTAACCACAGTAGTCTTAATCCGGAGGGAGAGGCGGGTAATAAATAAATAAATGTTATTATTATTATTGTTATTATTATTATTATTATTATTATTATTAATAATAATAATAATAATTTTTGCAAATCGCACCTGCAATTTGGGTAAATGACAATTTTAGGGGGAACCTTCCCCCACTCCGAGAAAGATTCCAATTTCAGGAAAAAGCCAGCAGCATGGCTTGCAAATGCAAGCTGAGTCAGGGGCTCTGGGGAAATGTGGTGAGCCCCCAAAGAACTGGATTCCTTTGTGATGGCCATCCCTATCCATGACATCAACTTGCCTCTCTTCCTTGTTTCTCCTGGTAACATTTTATTAATACAGTCATGTGACATGATGCTCAGCATGATAACTTCTTATCACATAGCACACAAAATTCCCAGGAGAGACTGGGAGAAGTTATGGATCAATGGCTAAAAGGCAAGATGCAATTTGGCCTTAATATGACAGTGCCATAGATTTCTATAAATTATATATATTTTCAGCACTTTTCAAAGTAATTCTGAGCAATTAATGTGCTTTTTTCATTGCTGCAGCACACTCAGTTGATGTTTTCAGTGAGCTCTCCATTATGACATCACAATAATTTCTTGGGAATTCACAGCCCTGGGATTTTGGTTGAAATATGTATCTCTGCCATTTATACTCATCTGCCCTTTCTTTGCCCAGTCAGTCAGTATAGATATCATGTTGGAATTATTTGCACACTCTGTTTGGATGTTTACCATCCTAAATCACTGCCCAAACCTGATATGTGATTAGAGAAACTGGCAGTCCGTGCATGGGTTCTAAAGGAGCAATTTGATCATGTCTGGATGCAAAAATGTTGCATTGAATTTTTAGATTAGCTACATGGTCTACTTGCTAGACTGATCATTTGGAGATAACAAAAATGTCACTTTTCTCTTTTCTATTCCTACTGATACCTGAACAATACAGAAAGTGGGAAAATAATTTATGAAGGAACCTTTGGACTTGATACAATAACCTGTTAGCCTTTGTGGGGAGATGCCTCTTTTGACCTTGCTTCCAACTATTAGAGGAGTCATTGTAATTCTTAAAAATATGAGGAGCTCACTTTGAGCAAGAGCAATGGAATGGTTTTCATTCTTCTCTGACTCCAGAGATTCTGAAAGATTTGGCGAGGGCATTGGGTTTCTTCTCCAAATGCTGATGTGTTATTCAAGGCACCTATAATAGTCATAGTGTGATATCGGAGGTGAAATGCTCTGATAAAATGATGTACCTTTAGAAACATTTGATTGCTCTCTTCTGCTTAAAGCAGTCGAAAAGTGCAAGAAGCAAGAGAGAGCTCACCCTGCGATTCTTGTGGCTGAGTTGCACAGCCCCAGGCAGGTCACAACTGCTATTAATTCATCAACCATAGGAAGAGCATTTTCAATATTTCAGCTCTTAAGACTAGCAGGGATTTTTCTCAGCCTGTAAAAAGGTTTTAATTTAGCTGAACACAGTGGCAGCTGCTACTTCTGCCTCAAGCTACAATTGCTTTTGCCCTGAAAAAGTCTTCTTGCATGTTAAATATGCAATTTAAGTGCCAAGTTATCTTTCACAATATTCTGTATTCCCCCCCCCCCCATTTATCTGAACGCACTGCAACTCCCTCTATAGAGCAATATAGGAAATGGAACAGTGTCTAGCAAAAATCATGAATTTACATCATGTAAATATGGAACTCATAATTAAGAGCTGATGGTCCAAATTTCCATAATGATGTAGCCAGATGAAATGTGTTCTAGGTGCCAGTGGGACTGTCACTAGTGTGTTTCTCATTAATGTTTATTATAAGAAAGCAAAGTGAAATTCGGAACTAGATCCACATCTATAGATTTATGTATATGCCGTTCAGGCATAACAACGTATGTCTGTTTCCCATTATATCCATACCATTTTAACAACAACAACAACAACAACAATAAATAGTCCTCTCTTGATGTAAAAGATGTGATTAGCAACCCATTGCAATGTCAAAAATTAATGAAATGTCAACATAATTATACAGAGGGAATGGCTAAATGGATGTGTTTGCTGAAGCTATTTATGCATTATGTAGCATTTCAAAATTGTTTAATTTGGCAAATGAAATTCAGAATTCTTATGCATTCTTAAATTATAGATTATTCCTCAGAGTGAATTATATTAGATAGTACATCTAACAAGGTTAGCAAAGCAAACTCTAAAAGAACTGGATCTGAATTAATATGTTAGAATTAGGGGTGTGCACGGACCCCCCGGATCAGATCGGGACCCGGATCGGGACCTCCAATTTTGTCATGGATCGGTTCGGACAAAATCGGAGGCCCCCCGGACCGGATCGAGTCTGATCCCAATCCAAAAATCGGAAATTTTTGGATCGGCCGCCATTTCCCCCCCCCCCCCATAGACTTGCATTGCAATGCATGTCTATGAGGAAAAAATGGCGGCAGGTGGGTGAGGGGGGGCCTAACTCCCTCCCCCCCGGGGCCGTCCGCTGTGGACGGCCCCGGCAGGTAAGCCCCCTCCCCCGTGCTCCCTACCCCCCTGGGGCCGTCCGCTTCCATCCGCAGGCCCCCGCGGGCGCCCGCGGATAGAAGCGGATGGCTCCGGGGGGGTAAGCCCCCTTCCCCACCACTGCTTACCTTTTAGGGACGCCTGCTCCCATCCGGCACCGGCGGCTACTGCCAGCGGGCTTTGCGGCCTGCTCTAGAGTAGCGCGCCGGGTGATCACCCGGCGCGCCACCCTGGAGCAGGCCGTGGAGCCCGCTGGTAGTAGCTGCCGGCGCCGGACGGGTGTCCCTAAAATGTAAGTGCCCCCCTCCTCCCCTCCGCGCGCCCCCTCCTCACCTTTCTGGGCCGCCCGCTCCCGTCCGGCACCGGCGGCTACTGCCAGCGGGCTTTGCGGCTTGCTCTAGAGTAGCGCGCCGGGTGATCACCCGGCGCGCCACCCTGGAGCAGGCCGTGGAGCCCGCTGGTAGTAGCCGCCGGCGCCGGACGGGAGCGGACGGCCCGGAAAGGTAAGGGCCCCCCTCCTCCCCCTCCGATTAGCAGATCGGGAAGTTGGCCTTTATGTGAAGATAGACGACAGTACTGCTCTGCCGAAGGAACAGTCAGCTCGAGACCTGACGTCCAGACGATAATGCTGGGCGAAGGTGAGAGGCGTGGACCAGGTAGCTGCCCGGCAGATTTCTGGGATCGACACGCCCCAGTGAAAGGCTGAAGACGTGGCTATTGCACGGGTGGAATGTGCTTTAATCGGGGCTGGTAGCTCGATTTTTGCTAGTCTGTATGCCAACGTGATACATTGTACAAGCCATGCCGCTAGGCGTTGTGACAACACGGGTTGACCTTTTTTGGCAGTGCCGTAGCACACGAACAATCATTTGGTCGTGCAAAAGCTCTCCATGCGGGCTTTATAAAAAGCCAGGGCACGGCACACATCTAGCGTGTGAAGCGCTTTCTCCAGGGCTGTCACTGGAGATGGAAAGAATGCCGGATTGATGTGGAACGCCAAAACGACTTTCGGGAGGAAGTGGACATCGGGTCAGAGAACCACCTTGTCCCGGTGAAAATTGAGGTAAGGCTCATCAATTCGTAAAGCTGCTAGTTCGCTTGCTCTATGAGCTGACGTTATGGCGACCAGGAAAAGGACCTTCATGGTAAGGAGCCTGAGGTCAGATGTGGCCAGAGGTTCGAAAGGCTTTGTGAGCAAGGCTTGGAGGACAACTGATAAGCTCCATGGCGGGTTGAGAGGTTGCCTAGGTGGGGCAAGATTCGAGAGGCCCCTAAGGAAACGCTTGATCAAACAATGTGAGAAAACTGTTGACCCTTCAACTTGGTCATGTGATGCTGAGATAGCTGCCAGGTAAACTTTAAGTGAGGATAACTGCAGACCTCTGTCAACTAACTGGAGTAAAAAGGACATGATCTGCTGTAATGAACAAGTAGTGGGGGAGAAACCATTCTGTGAAGCGAAGGTGGCGAAGGCCATCCATTTCCTAACATAAGAAATGCGTGTACACGTTTGCGGGCCGCTAGTAAAACATCCTGGACCCTTGGGTCTAGAAAGGTGGTGCCAGCCTCCAGGCCGTGAGGTGGATGGAGTCCAGATCCAGGTGGGTTACTTGGCCATGTGCCTGATACAGCAGATCCCTTTGGTTCCGGAACTGGAAGTACTGGCTGCACGACATGTTCAGAAGGGGGGCGAACCACCCCTGTCTGGGCCACCAGGGGGTGAGGAGGATGCAAGTTGTTAGATCCGACCTGATCTTGGCTAGGACTCGTGGGATGAGGGGAATGGGAGGAAAGATGAAAAACAGGTGTCCTGTCCAGCGTCTTAGGAACGCATCCCCTTGAGATTGTGGGGCAAAACCTGCCCTGCTGCAAAATCGATCGCATATGGCATTGTCTGCCATTGCGAACAGATCGAAGGTAGGGTGGCCCCATAGGTTGCAGACTGACTGGAGTGCTTGGGGGTGGATTTGCCACTCATGGGCGAGGGAAAGGTGCCTGCTGAGGCGATCGGCAAGGTGATTGTGATGGCCTGCGATGTGAATTGCCATCAAGGTGATCCCTCTGTGAATGCACCAGTCCAGGATGTGTATGGTCAGCTTTGACAGGGCTGGGGATTTTGTGCCTCCCTGTTTGTTGATATAATAACCTACGGTGGTGTTGTCCGTAGTTATCTGGACGTGGCAGTTTTGCAAATATTGTATGAAGGATCTTAGCGCTTTCTGTACTGCTAGCAGTTTGAGAAGGTTGATATATGCCTTTTGTTCCCTGGCAGACCAGGAGCCTTGCACCTGGAGAGCATCGCAATGAGCTCCCCATCCCCGTAGGGCCGCATCTGTGGTCACTGTCCGGGTTGGTGGTCGAGGTATGAATGGGACTCCCTGTAGGAGGTTGGGGAGGTGAGTCCACCAACGAATCGACTGAATGACCACTGGTAGCACCCAAAGAGAAGTAGTCCTGGTGTTTGATTGAGGATGGAATGCTTTGGTGAACCATAGTTGAAGACGGTGCATCCGAAGGCGGGCAAATGGGATGACCATTGTCATTGCCGCCATGTGGCCTAACAGCCGTTGGACCTGGATTGCTGTCAGCTGTGGGTGATGTACGGCGTGAGTGGCTAGTGACTTCAGGGTGAGGGCCCTGTCTTCTGAAAGATAGGCCTTCCCTTTTGGAGCATTGAGGACCGAGCTGATAAACTTGATGGTTCGTTTTGGCTCGAGGGACAACTTCTTCAGATTTATTAGGAGGCCTAGATGGTTGAGAAGTTGTAGGACATAGTCAGCATCCTTGCTTAGTTGGTTGTGTGAATGAGCGATGAGGAGCCAGTCATCGAGATATGGATGAACCTGGATCCCTTGTCTTCTGAGGAAGGTGCACACCACCACCATGCATTTGGTGAAGACACAGGGTGCTGTTGAAAGGCCGAATGGTAGTACCCTGAACTGGAACGGTTGATGGCCAATTGCGAAGCGTAGAAATCGTTGACTTGCCTCATGAATATCGATGTGGAAATATGCATCCTGTAGGTCGATGGAAGCGAACCAGGCATCCCTTGTTAGGAGGGGAAGAATTGTGGCGATTGATGCCATGCGGAATTTTTTGGGAGTGATGAAAGTGTTGACCTCTCTGAGGTCCAAGATGGGGCGGTATCCTCCATCTGGTTTTGGGACAGTGAAGTATCTGAAGTAAAATCCCTGGTACTTCTGGAAAGGTGGAACTGGTACAATGGCGCCTTTTTCCAAGAGATCCGTAACCTCTGCTAGCAGAGGGGTGGATGGTTGAGTTGTCCGGAAAATACCAGATGGTGGTAGGTTGTCGAATTCTATGTAGTAACCATCCCTTATGATGGAGAGGACCCAGGAGTCTGATGTGATGGTTTCCCACATTGATAAGAATGGGGTGAGATGTTTTCCAAATGTTGTGGTGGTGAGGGGGAAGGAGTCAAAGACGCCGTCTATCTCCAAAGTCAGTCCTCTTTCGCTGAGAGCGGAACTTGGAGGACGGGAAAGATTGTTTCTTTGCCTGTTGGGAGGGTTGCTGTTGCTGTTGGGATTGTTGTCTGGAAAACGGGTGGTCGGATTGGTATCTACCCATATTGGAAAAAGGCTGGTGGGACCAACGCTTTGCCTTGGAGTGTTGTGGGTAAGTTGAGAGGGCCATCTTTTTGGCTGTGGTCTTAGCCTTTTGGACAGTGTCCATAGTGTCATCTGTGGTGGTATGAAACAGTCCGGTGCCATCGAAGGGGAGGTTATAGATACGCGTACGTGCCTCCTGTGATAGGCCGGCAGAGCGGAGCCAAGCGTGTTTGCATAAGGCAATACAGCTGACCATAAGTTTAGTGCCACAGTCAGTTTGGTGGCATGCTGTATGCAGTTCCTGTTTCGCTAGGCATACCGCCTCTGTCTGGAACACACAGGCGAGTTCTCTTTGATCGTCTTCAAGGTGGTTGCATAGAGAACCCATCTTTTCCCAAAGGAAGAGGTGATATCGTGCCATAGTCGCCTGATAGTTAGAAACTTTTAAACTAAGCGCTGCTGTAGAGTACATCCGGCGACCCATCAATTCTAACTTCCTTCCCTCTTTATCCGCAGAGGTGGAGTGTGTCTTTTGCGATCGTCCCTGTGAGGATTCTACTATAACCGAGTTTGGTGGAGGGTGAGTAATCAGGAACTGTGTGTCCTTGTCCAGGATTTTATACATATTTTCCAGGCGTTTGGAGGTGGGCGCCAGGGAAGCTGGGTTTTTCCATGCCTGCTATACCGTTTGAAGAAGAGTTGAGACAAACGGTATGGCTATTGTAGAGGCAGATTCCATCTGGAGGACATCGTAGATCGTGTCCATCACCTGTTGATCAGGCTGGTGTGTCTCGAGTCCTAAGGACTTGGTCATACGTTGAATCAGATCCGTGAAGGAACCGTAGTCATCCGATGGGGATACAGGCTCCTGAGAAGCAACGAGAGAGTCTGGCGAAGCAGTATGCCTGCCCCTCGAGGTCGACGAGGAGTCAGAACGGTAACCATCTGAGTCAGACTCAGAGCGGTGGATGTCCTGTTGGCCAACAGAGCGTGGCGAAGTACAGCGCCTGTGCTCTGACAGAGGGGGATATGGTATTGGTTGGCGTGTCTGTTGGTGATACTCCGTCGACGGTACGAGCCTTCCCGTCTGGCCGGATGCTGTATGTTTGCTAGGCTGATGCCTGAGGGGTAATCATTCTATTGCCCCATGGTCCTCTGCATATGATGTTCGACTGAGTTCCGAACAAGGTGATCTTGAAGCGCGAGAACATGTCTCCCAGTCAGAGGCTGGAGAACGAGAGCGATATGAGGCTTCTCGCTGTCGTGGGCGTTCTCTGTAGTGAGCCTGCACCGATCTCTCCTGATGAGGGGAAGATAGTGTTGGGGGCAACGTTGTAGTTTGTCCTGGGTGCAGGTATGACTTTGGAGAAATCTGCGTTTCCGGTTCCAAGAATGATGTCAGGCGTCTTCTCGGTGTCGATCGTGTGATCGCGTCGGCGTCGACCGTCGAAGCTCGTACGGTGTCAAGAGTCGGTGTCGAGCGATGAGGCTCCAAACCCTGCCTTGAGGTGGTGGAGGAGGATGCCCTCCGTGTCGATGGGGAAAGCATCCTTGGTATCGGGGATGTTCCCGACACAATCCTTGGTGAGCCGACATGGAGCCTCGACGTCAGTGTCGATCTCGATGTCGAGAGAGAACTTGGCTCGGTGTCGAGTCTCGGTGTTGAAGTTCCCGATGGTTTGTCGACCTCGAGTTTCCTCTTTTTCTTTTTCTTTTCTCGGCCTTCGAGCAGTTTCAGCTTTTGACCCGTTTTAGGTAGGGACTTCGTCACCGCTGTTGTGAGAGATGGACCCGGTAAATTGGGTGACTCTCTCTGAGCTGTACCATGTTGGGAGCTTGTCGGAGAAGCTGGTACTGAAAGGATGACCAGGTCGCGGCCCAAAGTAGCCAAGGGGGACCCCATGGCCGGGGATTCGGTTGCTGTTAAGGCTTTGGACCAAAGTTCTGCTCTCAGCTTGTCAGCCCGGTGTTTTCGCATTTGCTTTGAAAAGGCCTGACAACTGGAGCACGCCGCGACCTTATGGCTTTCGCCCAAGCAAAAGAGGCAAAGACTGTGTCCGTCCGATGGCGGCAGCTTGCTACCGCAGCAGGAGCACTTTTTGAAGGGGGCCCAGAGTGCCATAAGAAACACCCAAAGGTAAGTCTTACTATTATTCAAAGATTGAGCGATGTTTTCTTTTGATTTTCTACAGGAGTCCGAAGATGATGTTCCCGACGATGCAGCCGCGATGGCGGTCAAAGAAGAACTGAGGTACTGGGCGGGAACCCTCCCACGCATGCACACTCGGCAGTGGGGGAAGGGTTCCCGCCTAAAATTAACTAATAGCTATGGACGTTTCACGAATCGAGCCTCCACGCAGGCGCAGAAGCCCATATGTGTGATGCACAGAGACCACGAAGAAGAATTAACAGAATTGCCCCCTATCTCACTTTGCACTGTGTGTGCAAAGATAAAAGAATCTCTCTCTCTGGCCAGCTCTACATCAATCAGGATATTGCACTATGAAAGTGGTATGAAAGCAGTATATAAAAGGCAGGAACCACACCAAGCAGGATATAGCAGGATATGGTATGTGTCAATGAGCTCCAACAGTTGTCACTGCACTTCAATACTGCTATAAAGCAGTAGTATGGCTCCAGCCTTTTCTATACTGCTGTCATACCATTTTCATGGTGCTATATCCTGCTTGGTGTAGATTAGACCTCTCTCTCTCTATCTCTCTCTCTCTCTGACTGAAACGAACGCTGCAAGACTGAGAACCACAACAAGCGCAGAAGCCAAGGACACTGTGAGAAAAATGATTGGCATTCCCTTCCCTAAACACTGCGATTGGAGGAGAACAGAACAGGGAGCGAGTGCTCTGTGGCAATTCCTAATTGGTTAGCCACAGATGTCAATATCAATTATCAAAACTACTCCACCCCATCACCCCATGTTCCTAATTGGGAAGTTTTCAATTAGACACACCACACACACAAAACAGTCAGATAATTTCAGAAACATTAGAAGCTCCGACTGGGTGCATCTCCATTCTGAAATTATTTGATGGGTTTGGAAGTGGCCAATCTCTGCTCTGGAAGATCGAATGCACCGTGGATGTTTGCGGTTATGAGATCTTTCCAGAGTGGAGTGCACACCCCTAGAGGATGTTGAAACTGCTTCTTCACAGCAGCTGCTACATGTAGCAAGACTCACCTTTTAATTGTGTTATTTTATTTTAATTGTTATTTTTTAATGTTCATCCCAAAGCAATAAAGAGATTAGTAAAAAGGCAATGGCCTGGATCCAAACTTTCTCCTTCATAAATAAAAGGGATGCTTATTTTCATTTGCAAAACGGCCTTTGATCCAGTAGAGGCTCCTAGTAGGAAGAGGGAGAGTCTCCCAATGCAACAGCAGATTTTCAAGGAACACAGAGGGGGTAATTGGGAAAAATGTCTCCTCCTTTCTGCCACCCGGAATATCCCATGAGTGGAACTCCATCTCTGTATCTGAATCCCCAAGATGGCCAGAGAAGCTTTGTAGAGACATAAAGATATTGCAGTGGGGCTGAAACATTTCAGAACATGGATGGAATCTCCTGCCATTTTCCTTGGGTGGAAACACCATTCACATTTCTTTAGATCATCTCCTAGCACTCTAGTTCAGAGTAGAGTCAGCAGCTGAGGACATCTTTCAATCTTTTCCAGAATGCATACCCAGTTCCTTCTCAAAAGAAGGTACATTTAGGGGTTCAATTAGCACAAGCACTAGGCACAGTTTAAAATACCTTGCTTGGAATTGATCACTTTTCTTTCATTAAAAAAGAAAAAAAACTGCTACTGGGGACTCCACTGTAGATCCAGATCACAGCACAGAGGGGATGGGGTGTTAATCATTCCCCTTATGCCATCTTCTCATAAATAAACTCACCACCACTAAACTGCTATTTGAACTGATTTTTAAAAGCTACAGAATTTGATATTCTTTTCTAGGCTAATCAAGGGACTTCATGCGAGTGTCATTTTGATCTCTTTTTCCCTGGGAGCATACTCCCCTTAAGAAAAGAAGCATTTTTGCGGGTAACAAGATAGAAGCATTTACATTGTTGTTAATATTGCCACTTGAATCATGGAGAAGTTGGTGTTGTTTGGTACTAAGTGCATTACAGGTTGATCAGCATTCATTGAACAACCTGTGTACTGTAAACTAGGGCTGTGCACGGATCCCCTGGTCCAATCTGGATCCCAATCTGGGAGGTCTGGATCAGGCCCAATCTGCCTTGGATCTGGATCCGCTCTGGGTCCATGCAGAGCCTTCCCATTATCACCACTCCCTTCCTCCCTCCCTCCTTCCCCCGTGTACCTGCAGCCTCCTCCGCGGCATCCTGCCTCCTCGATGTCGGCCGGCCAGCCACTTTCCCGCCCACGGTGGGTAACATTGTCACCTGGCATGAGCGGGAAAGCAGCCGGCTGACATCGAGGAGGCAGGACTCCGCGGAGGAGGCTGCAGATAAGGAGGGTGATTGGGGGGAGGGAGAGAGCGGGAGGGAGGGCTCTGCATGAACACCGAGCGGATCCAGATTGTGGATCCGTTCCAGCCCGATCTGGGCCCAATCAGAATTGTATTGGGCCCAGATCGGCCTGATCTGCTCCGGATTCAGGATTCAGATCTGGATCTGTGCACAGCCCTACTGTAAACATTGTTTGAAAGTCATATTCATTGGACGAGGATGAGCAATCAATGGTTTAGCTGCCCAATTCTCTCTATGCATATAGTCACTGGCACTTCCATGCATCAGACTGAGGGGATCACATACATTTGGTTATCCAACGAGGGAAAATGGCATGACATGCCTTTTTAGATGTAGAAAATCATTGAAAGCAAATACGTGTGTATGAATTTGCTTAAAATCCATATATCTATAAAAGCACTATAAATAATGCATCCCTCAATTTTCCTGCTGCCCTTGGTTGCCTTTGTCATTGGCTTCATCTCTAATATAATGTTTACTAAGAGTTCTGCGGAAGAACTGTATTTCCATAGCAACAAATGAACAATACTAGAGAGATTAATCATTTCTGCATTATCTGTGTAGAGTTTGCTGTAAAGCAACATTTTGTAGTTTGATAATTGCAAGTCTAGAGTGATTTTACATTATGCAATGATTAGCATAAACACTTAAAAAGACAAAGAATGTCCATTGAATGAGAAGAACAAGGCAGAATAGGTGATCCTTTATCACAAACAAATACTGTATCATGACTGTGTGAAGAGCTAAGTCTTTGCAACACATTTCCCATTCAAATTCATTCGGTATGATCCATTTCCAATACATATCCTAACGGAAAAGCTTCTATGTCACCATCAGCTGTTTTGCAAAAGATACCCTTCGAGGAGTGGCAGGCCATTTCCACAATGCAGCCATCAGGCCTGGATATATTTATCATCTGCCCAAGCACTGTCAAGTGTGGCCTAGTCTTATCTTCAATAGGACATCACATGAAAGAGGTGTGCTTCTTCTCTTCTCAATTCCCTTAATTGTTTTGCTTGCCTCGGGATAAAACTGTTTAGATTGGTTACCCTGTCATGCATGTCATGGAGGAGAAGGAAGAGTAGAGAAAGTTCCCAATGTGTTAATGATAACTGCCAAGGAGGGTATATCCAAAGCTGTTGAGCAACGTAGGGTGACCATATTTGGGAAACCACAAAAGAGGACACCTAGTGGGGAGGGGGGAGTGGAAAAGCAGCTTTCCAGAGCCTCTGGAAGGTGTGTCATTCACCACCACCACCACCACCACATTAAAGGCCCCAATTGGAGCAGAGGAAAGGAAAGCATGTCATTCCCACCCCTACACCCCACTGCTCCAATCAGGCCCTTTTCTATAATGCCCAGGAATGACACGCTTTCCCCTTTAAGGCTGTGATTGGAGCACTGGGGGAGACTGACACAACGCCAGAAAGCACGTCATTCCCCCTTGCCCTGCTAATAGTGGCCTTAAAAGGGAAAGGATGTCTTTCCAGGACATTATAGAAAATTACAGAAAATCTCCCGACACCTATGATAGAACAAAAACCAGGACAAATCCAGAGAAATCATGACAGTTAGACAGTGCCATAGCAAGAGAGCAAGATTACCAGATTTAGAACCTAAACATATTTACTTAGAACTAAGCTCAGTTGATTTCAATGAGCCTAAGTCTTTGAGTGGTTATGCTGGAATATTGTTTTATGCAACATGGTTTCCCCCATGTTGCAGTAGCCAGTAATATGTTGGTCCTTTATATCAGTTTTCATATGCTTCCATGAACTCCAGCAATCATGTACCTCTGTTCCATTCCCATCTCCTTCAGAATGACACAACAAGCGTCCATCCAGAAAGTTTTGTGCAGCAGGTAGAAGGGGCATGGAGTGGTGGTAGCTATATATAACCAGGTTCCACCTCCCCTTCATCAGTGGCATTCATTCTAGGGATGGGGAGCAAATTGTACAGCTCACATTTTTTATCCAATACATGAACTGAAATTCTGTTCTCCATTGAAACACACATTTCTCATAAGCCCATCTTCAGTGAAAGAGTAAAATCTCTTATAAGGGCACTCACATCTTCGTAATTTTGCATGTGAATCAATGGAGGATTCCCAGTCTATTTATATTCGAGTAAACGTCTTCTTGAATTAACAATGCTTTTTGATTTCTCTCTTCACCAATTCTAAATATTTTTATTGTTACTCTTTTAACAGAACTGCTAAGTTTCTTTTATAGCAACATTGAATTTCAAATGGAAGTAGATTTCATTATTTATTCATAGAATCTGATTCACCCTGATTGTTATATTATTTCTGGCATTCACAGTTCTTGGTGAATAGTGTGCAAAGCTAGAGGGCATTTATGTGACCATGAAATACCATAGATAATCAAGGGATGCCACTTTAGTCTTGAATAGGAGCTTTGCAGCCTTTTGACAATTAAAAGAACAAAGGAACAACATAAAGCTTTGCAGTTTACATTCTGCTTCTGAACTTTATCACCTTATTTCCTCTGCGGCCACCTGTGCTGTATAAATATTGACTATACTAGGGTGTTTTCAGTGTTTTGGGGGAGATCACAAAATAACCCCTCCCCCAAGCTGAATTTTCAATTTTCAGTTCTTGGTATTGTAAACTGGTGTGTGCTTTTTAAAGTCATCTCTGCATTCTTACCTCTGTGGGAGATAAAAATCTGAATCTGATTCAGCTGAGTAAAACACACCCACACCCACACTTTTTGTGTTGACCTTTCCTTTTTGTCTGAGAATAGGGAAAAATGGTTTTCAGCCCCCATTAGGATAAAGAACACTTCTAGACAGATCTTTTTTTTTTAACCAGAAGAGCACTAGACCAGTAAAATCTAGGGATGTGCACTGACCCCCCGGATCGGATCGGATAGCGGATCGGAATCGGACCTGGGGGGTCGGATCGGATCGGATCGGATCGGAGGCTGGTCGGATCGGATCGGACCAGATGTCCGATCCGGATCGGACGCCATTTTGAATGCTTTTTCCCATAGCCAAGTATTGTTTTACAAAAACGCCTATAACTTTTTCATTTTTAAAGATAGAAGGATGAAACTTGGGCACATTGTAGACTGGTTAGGGGTAGTTGTCTGTGAGAAATTTCAGAAAGATTGGTGCATGCATTTTGTGGCAATTAATTTTTTAATAAATACCCAGGAATGCCTATAACTTTGTCATTTTTAAAGTTACACACATGAAACTTTGCCACATTGTAGGGGGTACCTTGGGACCTATGTGTGTGAAATTTCAGAAACGTAGGTGCTTGTCTTGTGTGGCAATTAATTTTTAGAAAAATGGGTAGTAGTGGGGTAAATACAGTTACGCCTCCCATTTTTTTATTTTTGAAGATACAAACAGGAAACTTGGGCACATTACAGGTACCACTTGCCTTGATATGTGTGTGAAATTTCAGAAACATTGGAGCTTTCCTTGTGTGGCAATTAATTTTTGAAACAATGAGGAAAGAAACACCTATAACTTTGTCATTTTTAAAGTTACACACATGAAACTTTGCCACATTGTAGGTGGTACCTTGGGACCCATGTGTGTGAAATTTCGGAAACGTAGGTGCTTGCCTTGTGTGGCAATTAATTTTTTAATAAATACCCAGGAATGCCTATAACTTTGTCATTTTTAAAGTTACACACATGAAACTTTGCCACATTGTAGGCGGTACCTTGGGACCTATGTGTGTGAAATTTCGGAAACGTAGGTGCTTGCCTTGTGTGGCAATTAATTTTAGAAAAATGGGTAGTGGTGGGGTAAATACAGTTACGCCTCCCACTTTTTTATTTTTGAAGATACAAACAGGAAACATGGGCACATTACAGGTACCACTTGGCTTGATATGTGTGTAAAATTTCAGACAGCTGGGTCCAGGCATGTGGTGGCAAGGTATTTTTGAAACAATGAGGAAAGAAACGCCTATAACTTTTTTATTTTAAAAGTTAGAAGTCTGAACATTGCTCACTTTGTAGATGGGTTAGGGGTAGATATGTGTCAGAAATTTCAGAATGATAGGTCCAGGCATTTGATGGCTATGGAATTTTTAAATTACATGTTTCAAAAAAATTTCTACAGAGGCCAGGTCTTCCCCTCCCGCTTCCCGCGAAGAAAAGGAAACACTCTCTCGTCTCGATCCCTTTGATCCTTGGTAGTATCCATTACAGGGCTCGTGTCTGCTTGAGTACAAAGTGAAAGCAGACACGAGCCCTGTAATGGATACTACCAAGGATCAAAGGGATCGAGACCAGAGTGATCCTTCCTTGCACGCATGGCTGCAAAACTCAGCTAGGCTCAGCCGTTCTGCTTGAAAAGTGAAAGGAGGAAAGGAAACACGAGCCCTGTAATGGATACTACTAGCAACTTCAAAGGGATCGAGACGAGAGAGTGTTTCCTTTTCTTCGCGGGAAGCGGGAGGGGAAGACCTGGCCTCTGTAGAAATTTTTTTGAAACATGTAATTTAAAAATTCCATAGCCATCAAATGCCTGGACCTATCATTCTGAAATTTCTGACACATATCTACCCCTAACCCATCTACAAAGTGAGCAATGTTCAGACTTCTAACTTTTAAAATAAAAAAGTTATAGGCGTTTCTTTCCTCATTGTTTCAAAAATACCTTGCCACCACATGCCTGGACCCAGCTGTCTGAAATTTTACACACATATCAAGCCAAGTGGTACCTGTAATGTGCCCATGTTTCCTGTTTGTATCTTCAAAAATAAAAAAGTGGGAGGCGTAACTGTATTTACCCCACCACTACCCATTTTTCTAAAATTAATTGCCACACAAGGCAAGCACCTACGTTTCCGAAATTTCACACACATAGGTCCCAAGGTACCGCCTACAATGTGGCAAAGTTTCATGTGTGTAACTTTAAAAATGACAAAGTTATAGGCATTCCTGGGTATTTATTAAAAAATTAATTGCCACACAAGGCAAGCACCTACGTTTCCGAAATTTCACACACATGGGTCCCAAGGTACCACCTACAATGTGGCAAAGTTTCATGTGTGTAACTTTAAAAATGACAAAGTTATAGGTGTTTCTTTCCTCATTGTTTCAAAAATTAATTGCCACACAAGGAAAGCTCCAATGTGTCTGAAATTTCACACACATATCAAGGCAAGTGGTACCTGTAATGTGCCCAAGTTTCCTGTTTGTATCTTCAAAAATAAAAAAATGGGAGGCGTAACTGTATTTACCCCACTACTACCCATTTTTCTAAAAATTAATTGCCACACAAGACAAGCACCTACGTTTCTGAAATTTCACACACATAGGTCCCAAGGTACCCCCTACAATGTGGCAAAGTTTCATGTGTGTAACTTTAAAAATGACAAAGTTATAGGCATTCCTGGGTATTTATTAAAAAATTAATTGCCACAAAATGCATGCACCAATCTTTCTGAAATTTCTCACAGATAACTACCCCTAACCAGTCTACAATGTGCCCAAGTTTCATCCTTCTATCTTTAAAAATGAAAAAGTTATAGGCGTTTTTGTAAAACAATACTTGGCTATGGGAAAAAGCATTCAAAATGGCGTCCGATCCGGATCGGACCTCATCGGATCGGATCGGATCGGATCGGAGGTTGTCCGGATCGGATCGGATCGGATCGGATTTTCCCGATTTTGGGTCGGATCGGATTCGGATCGTGGATCGGATCCGATCCGATGCACACCCCTAGTAAAATCCCAGGAAATATTTTGAACATTTCTTGGTTTCAAGTCAGTCTTGCTAGATATGGTGTATAAAACTTTTTTTCATTTTTTTCAGAAGAGGTGAGATTGTATTTATTTAGTTATTTGGATTAATGGGGCTAAGTATGAGTGGCATTTTTACAAATTGCAACTGTCAGTGTATCAATTGGCCGTATGTCCCCTTATTTCAATGAAATGGGAACTAAGAATGGAATCATTGTTGCAGCCATTATCCATAAATATCACAAAAGAAATAAACAATGAATCAGTCAGCACAGCTCTTTTGTATTTTAGTTTGGTAGAGAGAATTATTGTCATGTTTGACCTAGAAAAGGAGAAAGATAAAGTGGGCAAGGTGAACATTTTTATGGATCAACTCAACACACAGAAGTTGGTTCAATAAAAGTTTCATCTCACTTATTTTATGTTTTGTTTCAAGGTCAGCTTCCTCCATATTCCCTTATGAAAGAAAGTAAGGGAGCTGGTACATATGGTATATTCACCAGAGGAATGTGCTGGATTCATATGGGAGAGTCTTAATAGACAACCCCCCCCCCCCAGGGAGTGAGTAGAAAAATGTCATGCAAATGTACCATCTACCCCCTAGATCTACCCTTGGAGCCTTTTCCATATGCAGCAGCAATGATTAATGTTTTCCTTCCTAATGCGTTCTTCCTTCAGGTCACTTTTGCCTTGCCAGCACTTCAGCCTTATTTAATCATGGTGGTGGCTTAGTCCCAGCAATATTTAATGTTGGGTAAAATGTTTAACTGAGTCCTTGTATGAAATACGGGAATGAAAAGAGGATAAAATCAAGCCTAATTTTAAACACATACCTGGGATAACCTGAGGGCTCAGGACATTGGGCAGTGAAGATGGGAGGTCGAGGCAAACTGTTGAAGGAATCAAAGTGGAGTTATATTTGGAGTTTCTCTGGCAAATGATCAATACTGTGGTAGGTTTACAGAAATGAAGCAGCAATGTGTTGAGATATTCATATCCAAATATTTATTGCACAACTAAGTGTATCTGGAAATGGCTGACAAAATAAGTATACAATGATGATACAAAACAGCAACTATACATGAGTTTCCCACACATTTCTGTTTGCATGTGCCTGCTTTGTATGAATTTTGCAATAGGCAAAGCAGACCTTAGAGCATCACCGGGTCCTGGAAATAGTATGGAACAGTGCAATGGCTTGGCCTTTCTAAGGCCTGTGAGGTATCAAATACAATCATATATTCCTAGATTAGCTAATCAAATATATTTTAGAAGTGATAAAACACTGCCTAATGGAAAATGCTAACCTCAGTAGCAACTCCTGCTTAATTTCTACCACTAACCAAATCCTAACATTGTTATGAAGACTATTAGATTAACAAATTCTTGTGACAGTGTTTCTTTCCCCCACACATTATTAAAGTCAGGCAGCTGAAACTGCTGGTTTTTCATCAGCTAATGCCTTGTAGTAAATCTATTAGAAAGCCATTGGTATCTAATTGTCTAATCACAGCAAAGCCCTAAGAGTGACATGGCTATAATGGGATTAAAGTAGATTGTAGTGTTCTACCTCCAGTCTCAGATCTATTCTGTAGATAGCAATGACCTTGCAGGTCATTTCAGTTAATTTAATGAGACTAAAAGAAAAAGAAAAGGAGGGGAAAAGGAGGAGGGAAATGGTTCTTTGATTAAATGGGCAAGCAAATGTACACTAGTTTGTTTGAACCTCTTAAAAAGATAATGTTGGTGTGAATGAATAAATATGTCATTAGGTACAAGACATGAAATTCAAGAAGCATCGCACCCTACTAGCACAGAGCTACTGGCTGAAGTTCAGCTGGTGGTACATAAGTATCAGAGAAAATTTTGTTCATTTTATATTTTGAGATGTATCAAATTCGCATTTCCAAAAGCAAGAAGTGAACCGAAACACAGCCATCCTTTGGAATTCACACTTGTCAGAATTTTTCAAGGCAGTTCTCAGAAGAAGAAGAAGAGGAGGAGGAGGAGGAAGAGGAGAGAAAAGGAGGAAGAATTTGTACATTTGAGGAAAGTAGAGAAAATATACCAAAAATAACATATAAGGGGAAACCAGTGGTGGATATTAGACAAAATTGTGTGCAGCAATACACATTTTACGAAAAATGTACATCAAAAATGCATATGAATTTGTATGTGGACTTTTTTAAAAAGTCACAAATTGATGTGAAAATGAAAGAGAATGAACTGAGGAGTGGAAAAAAAGAGAAACTGAAAGGAACCAAGAGTGACAGATTTGCCTATCCCTAATATAGGGATGCACAAAACCTGCCCCATTATTTCCACAGAGTTTTTTTGCTTTTGTCTCCTAACACTCTGAGTTATCCACAGAAATTCTGTGGAAACTGTTGGATATCAATGTCTAGTTAACAACCTCTGCAGAGGCACTGTTTGTGGTGTTTTTCTCCATTAGAAAGCAGTTGTTCAAACTGATGGGCATTATAATAACAGGCCATCACTTTCATGTTGATTAATTGTGATACTTGTGGGTGATAATGTGCCTTCAGAAGCACATCAGAATGCACAGCCTGTTGGAAGCATTGCAGTGCTGCCACATTTGTACTCAAATGCAGATTCCAATCCCCTTTTGCCTCTGTTTTTCCCTCTTTCTGTCCACCATCTTGCCCAACACTTTGTTCATCAATTACTAATTTCCCCCCTTCCAACAGAATGTCAGATAGAATCATATATAAAAATGCTTTAGGATAATTGTCCACATCAGGATAGCAACTAAGGGTGTGCACCAACCACAAGTTTCTGTTTGGACTTGATTTGGTGATTCCTAAAACAGCCCAATTCAGCTCAGATCAATTTAGTGGCTGTCTGATTCGACCTAGGACTGAATCTGAAGCAAGATCAAGATATCTGAAGCTTCTTGCTTCCCATTGACTAGTGTGGAAAATCAAAGAATAGCTGTACTTTTAAACCTTTTAACGGAATGGATGACATTTGCAGGCATAGCTGCCCCTTCTATGGGGATGAAACCTCCCAGATGTAGACTTATTGGTGCAGGGTTTTGCACAAGGTGAGTCTTTACAGCAGTGATGCACAATTTTGGCCTGCAATTCACCTTTGACCCTATTCAGCATAGCCAATTGGACATTCTCCTATACATGTTTTTTTTTTTTACTTTATAAAGCTTGTTTCAAAGCCCTAGAAAGATAGCCACTTTGCTTAAGCAGTATTTATTTATTTATTTATTTATTACATTTATATCCCACCTTTTTACCTCCAAGGAACCAAAGGCGGCATAGGTAATCATCTCCATTATATCCTCATAACTACAGACCTATGCAGTAGGTTGGGCTGAGAGCCTGTGACTGGCCCAAAGTCACCCAGTGTGCTTCCATGGCGAAGTGGATCTCTCAGCTGTCTAGAAAAATCTCCATTATTAGCCTGTCTAGAAAAATCCCCATTATTACTGCAATTACTGCACAGTCTTATCATCTGAGAATACGGTAAATTTCTTGGAAGGGTCGCAGACTTATTGTGAAGATAAAATGGGAACAGGGAGAATGCTGTACATCATCCTGAGGAAAGTTGAGGAAAGTTGGGATAAAAAGGTAATAACAAATAATATTCTATTAATTTCATGCTTCCTAGTTTTAAAATGGCTGCTTAGTCTGTGACCTCCACCTTCTATTTCTCTCCAAACGCTCTAATATTATATTATGATTATGATTATGATTATGATTAAAAAGCCCTATAAAACAATTATCTGCCCTGCTTCATCTCTGCATGTTTTGCCCTGCTGATGTTTAAGTGCCTTATAGGTGCTCCATATTCCATGCTTTGCGTGCATGTGTGTGTGTGTGTGTGTGTGTGTGTTGGGGAGGACACACACCTGGAAATTTATTCATGTGAAAATTAATGCACAAATCTTAAATGGAATAGGAGTCCCAGCATTCAAAGAAGAGATAGGTAATAGAAAATAAAGTATGTTGAGTTCAAATAATTAAAACTCCATAGTAAATGGAGATGAATATTTCAAGAAAGAGCAGAAGCACCATTTGAAACAACGCAGTCACAGGGCCACACTCACTAACAGTATGCTTATCTGTAATATATATATATAGAAGAAAACTGCTGAAGTAATAAAATCTAAGCACTGTAACAAGACGTTTTCCTCACCATCATCATCTGGTGAGGTCTCTTGCTTCGTTCTACTTATATCATTCTGTGCAGTCATTTTATCTTCATTGCATTCAGTGCATAATACATACATTTCTCTCCCTTCGACTTCTTTCAGTTCTAGTGTCATCACACGAAGCCAGAAAGTAGAATTTCCAAGCCCAGTGGTAATCCTTTTCCTCTTGAGGTTTCCCAATTCCTCGTAATGGAAGAAGAATTTCTAAGGGAATAGTTTGAAGAGTTTAATGAGAGCAAAGGCTGAGCTACTGTTCATTAAATTTCAAAGATTTCGAGTGAAAGCCAAGAAAACACAAATCACTTAGAAAAGACAGGATGGGCAGAAAGTGCTGGAAAGGAAGTCACTTAGACTCACAAAATTACTTCTGAATGACTATGCAAATTAACACAAAAGGGAGACAGACTCCACATATAACCAAATGCACTCTAATAATGTTGCTGCTGACATCCATTTCACTTGCTTGATCACTGCGGAGAAATATCCAAAATGCAAAAGCTTCAAAATATTGCTGTGCATCTTAAGCACATTTATTTGGAAGTAAGTCCGATTGAGTTCTCCACTAAGAGTGCATAGATTGCACCCTTAATCACTTTTCCAGCAAAAGGGGGTGGGGAGAAGAAAAGAATGATCTGGTTCGATATGAATAACAAATGTTAAGTCTCAAAAGGGAAAGATCATAATTCCATTTCCATTGCTGCGTAGATGAAAAGCAACACTGCAGCCAAGGGGAATGAGAACACAGGATAAAAGAAAAAGAATTGGCACTAACTATTGCTCATCATCTTTGAAACCTGTGACTGATATCTTCATGAACATTCCCACAACTTGATTAACTTTCACCAAGGAGATCTGCAGCAGAAGTAGCTGAGTGAGCGTTGCTAGTGTTAGCTAATATTGGCAAGCCTGATTGGGCTTTGAGACCAGACACAGTGCAATGGCTGTTCCTGTCCCTTTCGCTGCCCTCCTGAGTCACCACTTCGTTGAATCTCATGACATTAAGTGTGTGACCCGTTCAGGCCTCAAAGGGGCCCCTGTCCCAGTCCCTGAATTCCTCAGCCCTGGCAGGCAACTGACAGGTATCTGCTTTCACTTTCTTGGCACATCCAGGAATTTGCCAACAAGTCATGGCTATGCGCACTACCATACTCCCCTCCACATGAAAGGACAGGCCTTGCTTAGTCCTTTTTACCTCACTTACTATCACACAGGTCCCACTGCAGATCTTCTAAAACTAAAACATTACCAACATCCACATCTTACAGATGGATGCCATAACCCTGGTAAATGTGCTGCAAGGAATACACAATTCCACAGGTGGGGCAAATAGCTGCTCCTCAGCCCCCACAAGCACTGCTGCCTTCAGCTCTCTGTTAACATTTCTCCTGGCTTGATCCAGGCATATGGCATCACCCTCCTACTGCCAGTCTCTCCTGGGCCAGCCATTTATCCCAGGGTCATCTCTAGGTCATCTCTGTGCATCCATATGATGCACAGGAGATCCTGGAATCAACTGGGGACAACCTAGGGATGACTCCAGGATAACTGGAACCAGGGATATCCCAGTTTTCCTGTGGTCCTTGGTCCATACCGAGGACCGTGGGTGGTGTGAACGCCACTCCCGGGTTGTCCCTTCCTCCCTGCAAGTAGCAGGGCTCTTAAAATGGTCACAGAGCTGCACAGGGGCAGAATGCTGGAATAGATGGACCCTTGGTCTAATCCAGCATGGCTCCTCTTATGTTCTTCTCTGGCCTCCAAAACCTGGAGCTGCAGCTGTGGAAGCTGCCTGTTCTAAAGGGCTGGGTGTTGAAAGCAGACACTTCTGTGCTCAAAATCCTCTTAGTGAGCACCCAGAACTGTTGCTCTGTTAGCAGTATCACCACATCTAAGGCACTTCACACCAAGAGGAATTAATCAACAATAGGGATAACTATATCAATGCAAGGGGCAATTTACTCAAACCCATTGGCCTGTGGCAGGTGAAACATTTTGCTTTTCTCGGGTATGGTGCCAAGAGCTGAACCAGGTATGTCCTTTCCAGCACTATGCAGTGGACTCAGCATGGTTTGCCTTTTGACCATAGATCACAATCATCTGAAACTGCAACTACTGTTATTCCTGTTGATGTGTAATAATTAATAATATTAATATGTAAATATATTAAAATTATATTTTATAATATATTATAAATCACTCAAAAAGGATCCCAAGGAGCTTTGCAGGGAGGGGGGAAATCAAGGCCATAAAATCATTCAAAACACTCCAAACAAAACCAAATATGATAATGTTAGAATACAGAAAAGTCAGCTTTCCAATTCCAAAAATGGTTTGTGCTTGCGATTGCCAAAAGCCAACCCAGGATGGCTTCAGTTAATAAACATGGCTGCCACTGGCTGAAATGTGAATTGACTTTAATGTGTCTTTAAAGCATTGCAAAATCTATAGTTGAATGAGTTCATTGTTGCATACTCATTGTTGAGCACCATTAACATGCTGGGGGAATTGTGCAATTTCTGGAGGCCTCAGACATGTGCTTTCCTTCCCTTCCCTTCCCCCTACCCCGCACCCACCCACGGCTTGAGGGCAGATGGAGACGAACTCCTGATGGATGCAATCAAACACCGGTAAGTGCTTATGGTAAGCTGTATTCAGGGGCAGTGAGGGCAGCAAAAAAAATTTACTTTGCTGCCACTATTCAATCATCAACCTGCCGCCCAGCAGAGCTTTTCAGAGTTGTCCGGGGGCTTTTACATGCTGGCCCCAAAGACATGGTAGAACCATCTGAGGCCCACTGTAATACATTTGCTGGGCACTTCCAGAATAAAATCTCTGGCATCCGTCAGGACTTAGACTCCAGTGTTATAGCAGGTGAATCTAGTGAGGTATCCAGAGCACAGGCTTGTCCTGTTTTCTTGGATGAGTTTCAGTTGGTGCAGCTCGAGGATGTTGACAAGGTGCTTGAACAGGCTCGTGCAACCACTTCCATATTGGATCCTTGCCCCTCTTGGCTAATAAAAGCTAGCAGGGATGGAACAACTGGCTGGGCCAGGGAAGTGATTAATGGCTCTTTGCAAGAGGGAGTGGTCCCAGGCCTCCTGAAAGAGGCGGCAGTGAGACCACTCCTAAAGAAATCTTCACTGGACCATGAAAATCTTAATAACTACAGGCCAGTAGCAAATGTTCCATTCCTGGGCAAGGTCCTGGAGCGGGTGGTTGCGAGCCAACTCCAGGCACTCTTGGATGAGACTGATTATCTGGATCCATTTCAGTTGGGTTTCAGGCCTGGTTTTGGTATGGAAACAGCCTTGGTCACCCTGTATGATGACCTATGTCAGGAAAAAGACAGGGGGAGTGTGACTCTGTTGATTCTCCTTGATCTCTCAGCGGCTTTCGATACCATCGACCATGGTATCCTTCTGGGACGACTGGCTGAGTTGGGAGTGGGAGGCACTGCATTGCAGTGGTTCCGCTCCTACTTGGCGGGTCGGCTCCAGAAGGTGGTGCTTGGGGAACATTGCTCGGCCCCATGGATTCTCCAGTATGGGGTTCCGCAGGGGTCAGTTTTGTCCCCCATGCTGTTCAACATCTACATGAAACCGTTGAGTGCAGTCATCCGGAGTTTTGGAGTGCGTTGTCATAAGTACGCTGATGACACGCAGCTCTATTTCTCCTTTTCATCTTCATCAGGTGGGGCTGTAGATGTGCTTGGCTGCGACAATGGACTGGATGAGGGCTAATAAACTGAAACTCAATCCAGACAAGACTGAGACGCTGTTAGTGGGTGGTTCCACTGACCGGATGGAGGGTGTTCAACCTGTTCTCGATGGGGTTGCACTCCCCTTGAAGGAGCGGGTTCGTAGCTTGGGGGTTCTCCTAGAACCATCTCTGTCACTTGAGGCGCAGGTGGCCTCAGTGGCACGGAGTGCCTTCTACCAGCTTCAGTTGGTGGCCCAGCTACGTCCCTATCTGGACAGGGATAACCTGGCTTCAGTTGTCCATGCTCTGGTAACCTCCAAGTTAGATTACTGCAATGCACTCTATGTGGGGCTGCCTTTGAAGGTGGTTCGGAAGCTGCAGCTTGTGCAAAATGCAGCGGCCAGATTGATAACTGGAACCAGTAGGTTCGAACATATAAGACCTACTCTGGCCCACTTGCATTGGCTGCCTGTATGTTTCCGAGCCCGGTTCAAGGTGCTGGTTTTAACCTATAAAGCCTTACATGGCTTGGGACCACAATACCTGATGGAACGCCTTTCCCGACATGAACCTACCCGAACACTACGTTCAACATCTAAGGCCCTCCTCCGAGTGCCTCCTCCGAGGGAAGCTCAGAGGTCAGCAACAAGAGAGAGGGCCTTCTCTGTGGTGGCTCCCCAATTGTGGAATGATCTCCTCGACGAGGCCCGCCTGGCGCCAACATTATTATCTTTTCGGCGCCAGGTCAAGACTTTCCTCTTCTCTCAGGCATTTGGCAATATCTGAGGAGCCTGGGTTTGTTTTGTTTTGTTTTTGTAGCTTTTTGAAGTGTTGAAGTGGTTTTTAAATGTACAGATTGTGTGTATGTTGTATTTTTTTGCTGTTTTAATTTTTGTATATTGTTTTGAATTGTTTTTAATCCTATGTAAACCTCCCAGAGAGCTTCGGCTATGGGTCGGTATACAAATGTAATAAATAAATAAAATAAATAAATATTAAAAAGATAGGAGTTTACTAGGTATGGCCATCGTGGGCAAATTCGGCCCTTTTGGGGCTCACTGGATTTACCCGCGGCCCCTGGCTTGGCTTGCGTTTGTGAAATCCATGAACTTTTATATATTTTACCCTCTTGTTAACATCAGCGTTTACCCACATTGTGGCTGCAATTTGCATAATTTACGCTCATTTCAGCTGTAATTGAGTAATTTGCACAAATTGTGACCATATATGCTTACCCTTCCTAAAGCAGTCACAGTGATTCAGAAATGGTTGTAGCTCGCACACCAAACATAATGCTTCCACTGGCAGATCCAGGGACAGCATAGGCTCAAATCCCAAGTTATGGAACTGATCCATCACGGGAGCACAAACCCTTACAAAACAGGTTGGACCCTATCCCCAAGCCAGGCTTTCTACTGACGAGCAACACCCCTGTCATGTCTGGGTTTAACATCAGCTTGTTCACAAGTAAGGAGTGTGAAGCAATGCCCATTTTACTATGTGGTAATAACAACATTTTGATATTTCTAATTAACTGTAAAACATCCACTGTTAAAATATACTTCACGTAAATGTTGTATACTGTATGATGACTCCCACTCCCCAGGAGCAATTAAATTACAAAATCAAAGATTTATATATGTCTTGCTAATCTTCCCCCATCCCCCTCATAACACTCTAAATGCATGGATGGATGGATGCAGCACACATGTTTAAAAGATTTGCGGCTGTAGTGTCTGGGACTGCTTATGAGTGTAACCTTTATAGGTCAAGGATCATTTCTGTACTACATGCCAGATGGCCCTAAAATCTTGTAGTGGGTTGAGGTTTGATTTAATTTTTGATTCCAAGACACAGCAATCTACAGAAATCCCTTTTGCAAACAGAAGCTTAGTACTTAATTGGAAAACTCACCAACTTAAATCATCCAGAACCACGGACTATTTTCCAGAAGGATTAAAGCTCAGTTATAGGGTGGAGTTCTTCTAGTTCACTGTTTTGCCTCAAATGAAGTGAATGGAGGGGGCTCAAACTCCCCAAGCCCCTTTAATCATGGCTGTTTGAAATGCCATGCAGCTACCGGGTGAAATCCAACTGTGTCTGTCCACAGACAGGAAGCAGCCACCAGAAGGGATGTCCAAAAAAGGGCTTGACCGACTCCTGTTGAGCAACTGACTTGGCTTGCATGGGTTTTCTCAAAATCTGGGATCTTTTCCCATTTAATTTGTGTGTGTGTGTGTAAATAAAAATGTGTGTAAATTACACAAACTGTGCCTGCAATTTGCGCACATTTCTATTTATGATTTTTTTTAAAAAAGGAAATCCACAAACTGGCTTGACTCAATACACATTGAGTTGGGCAAGCTCCCAGGAAAATGTGCTGAAGTCTTGGAGACTGAGCTGATGAAAGCTCAGTGAACTCCACCACCCAACTGCCCAGCCACGGATGGAGTCCTCTGATATCCTTATCCACTAGTGGAGTAGATTCTCCTGCCTCCTTGTAACCTCCTGGGCCACCGCCATCTCCAATCTAATCTGTGCAGTTGATGACACTCCAGAGCAACCTATGGGGGGATGGAGGGCGATAAGGGATGACAGGAAGGCTTTGTTGTATGTGCAAGAGTCCACTCGCACAACGTTGAACATCAGCCAGTTTCTCCCACTGTTTCATACCTCCATGGGTATTCTCAGCCAATCAGCAATCACATACTGAACTGAATATGATGATGTCATGACACTCTTTCCAATCAAATGTAGGTAAGTGCTGATGACACCAAGACCAAATGAAGCCCATTTAAAGTCAGTGCAATGCTACCTATATTTGTCACATTGGCATCCAAGCCAATCTGGTACCAGCCTAAGAGTCAGTCTCCAGAAACTGCCAAATAGAGCTCCTGTTTTGATGCTAAAGACTTTTGTGAAAAGGGTTCCTTCTTTGAGCTCAGCCCTAGTTAGCCTGTTCTAAGCTACAGAGAATATGCATAGACTAACATGAGAAACTTACATTAATTCCAAATTTAGTCTTTACAAATGAACAAAATTTCAAAGAATGCCAACTGGATTCAAAATAATGGAAATAGGAATTATAGAGCTGCCATCACCTTTTGCGACACGCTCCCTCTGCTTTTGTTGATATTTTTTCCCATTCCTTAAAAATTAAAAATAGCTTCACACAGCTGCTGTGTGAAGTAAAATATTGAGTAAACTTACTAGGAGTAATACAGTGCAAACCATTGTGCTGCCTTTGAGGCAAAAAGAACAGCAAGAAATTCAAACTGAAAAATCATGTGAAATAAAGAGGAGAAGCCATCTGGTTTGTGCTGATATCTGCTCCTGAATTCCACCCCATAATGCCTATTTTTGTGTATACAAACTTAAGTCAAAATGTTCAGCTGCTTCTTTGTCTTCCCACTGCTGGACTTACATTGCTGGGTTAGGACTCATATTCAAAGATTTCATTACATCTAGCACTTATAAACCCTATTCAGGCAGTTGAGGGAATGCATTTGAGCTGAAAGTGTTGAGTGGGATAGGGCTGTACATGCCCCCCCTCCATCGCCATACAGGCTGTCCCTCCCCTTCGCCAGTTCATGTTGAATTAATTGCAAGGGTCTGAATGTATGAATGGGAGTTCTACACACATTCACTTGAAAGCAAGTAGAACTCTCGCTGTGATCAGGGACCTTTCTTTATCAGGGTTCTCTGCTTTATCAGGGTTCCTGATCATAATGGGAGTTCTATTTGTGATCAAGTGAATTCAAGTAGAACTTCCATTCAGGCCTTACAATTCAACATAACAAGGTCCAAGCAGGGGCAGGGGAAGAGGGTTAGCACACAAAGAACACTGTTCAATCTGTACCGTGGGCGTACGTTGAGCCCTCAGATGAGCCTTATTGTGGGGCCTGCTGACTAGATCAATCACTAAATCACTGAATTGGTCAATAGGCATTCATTTCATTTCATGGACTTTGAGCCCCTACGTGTTCCCTCAAACACCTGAATAGGGCTATACAAGCAGAGATATGAGTAAAATGTGCAGAGGTAGGATTAGGGCTGAGCTAGGGTTCAAGGCAACCTCATCATGGGTGAGTTTTTACTGCTGCCTCCTTTCTAGCTTGACCTGGAAACACTGATTCTGTTGTTTATCTCTAGAATTAATGCA
Source organism: Anniella stebbinsi (assembly GCA_029215795.1). Lineage (NCBI taxonomy): Eukaryota > Metazoa > Chordata > Lepidosauria > Squamata > Anniellidae > Anniella > Anniella stebbinsi. The sequence continues at coordinate 62,907,585 of JARDYH010000006.1, read as the reverse complement.
TGCCTCTCTAGGCATACAGACATCTTTCAGTGTCGGCTTTAGTGTCAGCATATCTAGTTCTTCTACTGCTTTTGTCCTCTTTCCAAAATCCTAAAATATCAAGGCCCTTTAACTATTAACCCATTCAGAGTTCTGCTGGAATGTGACATGTGTAAAACAATAATAATAAAAAACCATGATGTCAACCCAGGGCAACCTTGCCAAGGGCCTTCCCTGGTGACCCCAAGGAGTCCTCACATGGCGGCGTATGCATTGCAGGTTTGCTGCACTCCCATTGCTATGCTCAAACAAACCCCTACTGGGTGGGCTGTGGAAGTTGCCACCTGGCCTCAAATGTAACAGCTGAATTACAGTATATACCTATTATAAACCCTGTTTGCTTTTCTCTCCTTAGGACACTGACACATACAATTTCACTTGCATGATTGTAGTTATTCAGCTCAGGCTACTTCCAACTCACAAGCAGGAGACTGCCCTGTGAAATATCATTCTCTCTCCATCATTCCCACTGTCAAGAATGCCCGGAGGAAAAATAATAATAATAATACTTTTTTTTCTTAAAAGGGCACTTTTTTAGTTGTTTTTTCCTAAACATTGTTGGAGCCAGGTTCCTTGCCAAGCAAGAATACAATGAAGAAGGACCAAGAAATGAAAAGTGGAAGGCATGCCCAAATAAATGCAGCTGGTTGGCATTTTCTGATGTAAGATGCAATCGAAGAGCCAAGCTTTGATATTGGGGGGGGGGGGGAGTGAGGAAGTATTGGAATGCTGACTTACATTGTTCATCCTGAACATAACCAAAATCCAGTCCTGGCAGTGAATTTGGATACCAGACTCTCATAGCTGCAAGCTCCAAATGTTAACTCAATCCCTCTGTTTGAGAAAATGAGTTTCTTTTTATATATAGTGCTTTTGTTAACTCCCTCTCTAATTAGCTTGATTATTGTGAAGGATTAGGGCAATTTTTGTGTCAAGAACAAAATTTGATGTCATTTGACCATTCGTTCAAAAGCATCAGATGAGATGGCTTTGTTCCCAAAGACAATTGACTGTCCTCAGCCCCTACCATATCAGGCGAAATGACTTCCACAACAGGCCCACATCACAGACCTCCAGCTAGGTATAAAATAGATGAAACAAGTCTAGCTATCTCCTCTCATTATTTTGTCAATGTGCCAGTGCTAAGTGAGCACAGAAGCCATACAGTTATTGCATGGGGGAAGGGGAGAGAGCTGATGAAATTATGGCTCAGCTGCCTTGATAAATGCCTTTGCAAAGGCTTTGCCAGCGAAGGGAATGACAGGGAGAAATACATGGGGCTTTAGGGAGAGCTTTTATCCATGCTTCTGCATTTTAATGTTCACAATAATTTAATTTTTTAATAATTGAATGCTAACACTAACAGGGCTTTGGAGAAAACCTTGGTAATACAAGAGAATTGAGACAGATTAAGTCAATGAAAACTGGGAAGGGGAGAAAAAAGCAGGAAATATAAAAAAGAAAAGAAAAAATCAGTGAAAAATGAATGGTTGCAGAAAAGAAGGGGGCAACCATGAGGCAGAAGAAAGTTATTCCGGAGAAAATATAGGGAAATTACATGGGATCAACGTTCATGTTGGCTTACAGTACTGCTCCATATTCCTGAACATCTGCGCTGATGGAGAGGGAAATGAAAGCACATAAAGAATTGCTGCTCCCACTGAAATAAATAGATAATTCATTTGTTACATTTGTATTCCACCCTTCCTTAAACAAATTCAAGGTGGCAGATGTAATTTCCCCCTTTTTATTCTTACAAGAACCCAAGGAACTGGGTTAGGTTGAGAGGAAATGTTTCCTGAAGATCTGTTCCCCTTCTAATTAGCTTGCTATAGTTTTCCTTTTCAGTCTCTTCCTCCCTTAATATCCCTCCATACAGTTCTGATATAATTTCCGACTGTCAGGCATATCATTTGTGCAACCCATTTATTGGATGAATTTAGCCCGTTGTCTGTTCATGAATTATGTGAACAGCTTTAGACCTTTGGAAAACTATTTGGTATTTGAATTGTTTACTGAATGTTTTATGCAAACATATGCAGCTCATAAATTGTTTGCAGACTATTCATGGAATTATTGTACAAAATGTGCACCAGGGCAATTCAGCCATAGGCCTAACATTCCTAGCATCGGGGTCATGACTACAATAGACAGAGCTCGGGACTTACAGTGGTTGATTCTCCAGAATTGTGAGAAAAAAATCAAACTGAAAAAACCATCAGTGGAATGGGAAGTATGTAGAAATATTGCTAGAACTGTCAGAGAGGTGATGTTCCTTTATTCATTGAGTGGGAGTCCAGCACTTGAAGACCTTTCTGGTATCAGACTGAAGGCAAGGTGCTCCCAGGAAATGATAAGAGTTTCCAATCTTTAACATGATCAAGGGAGGCTTTGGAACTACCGTGTCATGTGTACCACAAGGCCAGAGGCCTTGTGGATTGTAAGTTGATGCATTAGAAATAGATTTAAAAAGTCAATGACTCTGGAAGCTTATCTCTGTCAGAGTTTTCCACGGGAGTTGCTTGCTGCACTCCCTGTCTCGGCCTTGAAGCTGCTAGTTTCTCTGTGAACTTGGGAGTGTTTTGATAAGATGGGTACCACTCTTTGAGGGTGTCACTTACATTGTAATGTCATCAAAAGGGGGTTGAACTGTACCGCCCTATTGGCACATAGACATGGTTTACAGGTCAGAGGACCTGTCTGTCAACTGGCTTTGAATAAGCCAGGCCTCCAGTCTATAAGAGGGGGGAGTAAGGCTGAAGAAGCCTTGCTAGAGATCATCTTTCCACACAAGGCCTGAAACCCCTCGTTTGGATTCTACCTGATTTGGGATTTTGGAAGCACTCTGCACATGCTCTCTCAATCGCTATATGGATTTCTAAGGATTGAGCCATGGAAAGCACTGTGAGGCTTTTCATAGACTTGAACTTGTGTTTGCTGTGGATTGTGTGTTTGACGGGCCTGAGGTTTGACTTTCCCTGTGATCACGCATACTGTATCAGCTCAGCTTTCAGCAGGCTGTGTTTGATGGGGCATGATCTTTCATCTCTGCCCGGCTTTGGTGGCTCAGAGCATAAATGTTTTCCCTCCCTGGGATTTTCTTTAGGCCATTGGCCATGTCCCTTGAGGTGCCAGAGTATGTGGTGTCTGGAGAAGCTCAAATTGGATTGTGGCAAACCCTAACACACACACACACACGCCTCAAGTGCTTGCCTGAAGGATCGTATCAGGAAAGGAGCCTGAAGCATTCAAAACGTTGTTCAGCTTGAAGTGGGTGTCGTTTGAAGAATGTAACCACTACGCTTTTTACCATGTGATTTCCTCAATAAAAAGAAGTCTCACTGATGTGAGTATCTCGTGTCAGTTTGCCAGTACGTGTGAATGCCAGAGGGAACATGCATGCATATGGCATACTGGATCCAGAGCCTCTTTGTCCCCAGAAACATCCCTAGAATGCCCTCCTTTTGCCCTTGTCACCTCCAGTCAGGGAAGGACCACCACAATGGACCTCCATCTCTGTGAGTAGCTATACTACTAGGCTATAAGCACAACCTGCTCGACCAGCCCCACAAGTGTCTGCTGCCTCCTTCAGAGATCTTCAAATGGCATGTCTATGATAGAATACAATGAAGTGAGAGTGGAGCTGGCCACTATAAAGCTGCCTACCCGCCTTATGAACTCATCCCTGTGTGACACTGTGAGCCAGCCACCATCTTTCAGGCCAACTGTTCTATCTCACAAGATGCTAGCGAGGCAAATGGTATAGCCTCCATTGTACACCACCCAGAGCTTCTAGAAGGAAGGGTACACTAAAAATGCAGTAGTTAAAATATGTAGGGTAGCATGCAAATTGATTGATCCTGTGGGTGGGTATGGATTGCACCTGTGTGACTCATCACAAGCATGAAGCAAATGCATGCAAACATCCCCATTTCCAGCAGCCATTGCACATGCAATGGTCCCATGAAGTACCTACAATCATTCACTCTCTAGGTCCAGCAATTTGAGATAAAGGAAAGTACAGACAAATGCATTCTTCATTCTGTTTGAGGCTTCATGAAGGAATCATTTCCTGTGCAACGGTCCCATGCAAAGGTTGGCAGTGCTTCTCTGCTGAAATCAATCTGTGTTCAGTAAATAAATAGTCGATCAAAATGCCTGCTCATTGACATTGCTCAGAGGAACAGATAAAACCCCAGCCAATTATTCTACTGGTCTAGGAAACAGGTAGCTGGCAGATAAACAGTCTTTTTGTCCTTTGTGTGTGTTTGTGGGGTGGGGGTGGGGTGTCTTTGTGAGAATGCTTCCTGCACTTATGACATCTTTCCCTATCCGAAAGGAGGAGAAAACAACCTTTCACTAACCAGCAAGCTTCCAGTTCATGCAATTGTGTAACCCAGCCAACTGGCTAATACAGGTAACACATTAGTTCAAATATCTTACCCTTTGTGGCTCTAAAATCATAAAGTTGCTTCTAGAAAAGACAAACAAAAAAACAAGCAGTTCAGCTATTCAAAGTGGAATTTGATCATAAATGTGTAACAACAGCAGCAGCAACTTGCAACATATATGAAGCAACAGTACAGCTCCAGTTTCTACAGTACCATATTTTCTCGATTCTAAGACGCATTTCCCCCCCCCCCCATATTTACCTCTGTAAAAATGGAGTGCATCCTAGAATTGATGGCGTCTTAGATTCGCCGGATTTCTCCAGCTCTGGAATGGGCTTGAAGCTACACCCACCCACCCATAGAGCCTTCACAAAGGGGCTCTGCATGCCCCCCCCACCAGCGACTCGGCCTCCCCACTCACCTCCTTCACGCCCAGTCCTCTCCGCCAGCGTGCACGCAGTGAATGCATGGGGGAGGGAGACGTAGGACTGAACCTAACATAGGCTGACCATCTGAAAAGGAGGACAGGGCTCATATAACTTTAACAGTTGTAGAGAAAAGGGAATTTCAACCAGTGTCATTTGTATGCAATTAGTTCCTGGTGAAATTCCCTCTTCATCACAACAGTTAAAGTTGCAGAGCCCTGCCTTCTTTTGTATATGGTCACTCTAGTATAGTGCAAGCACCTTTAACAGTTGTGATGAAGAGGGAATTTCACCAGGAACTAATTCCAAACAAATGACACTTGCTGAAATTCCCTTTTCTCTACAACTGTTAAAGTTATATGAGCCCTGTCCTCCTTTTCAGATGGTCAGCCTAACCTAACAGACCCACCCTTGATGTCGTGGACCCCACTGCCCCCAAACTCAGCTTTTGCAGAAGTCAGTGCAGGATACATGGGGCTTGGCAGCATGTCGGATGGGGCCAGCATTTCAATCCCACAACCCCTTCTTCTTTACACATTCAGTGTTGATATGGTTTTAAAGAGGCTTCTCCCAAGCTAGCAAGAGTAGCTTGGTGGAAAAGATAACACAACAGCAGTCTCTGCAAGTTCCCATTACCAAAAAATATTATAATGTAAAGTGCTTTATTTTAATCTTCTTCAGGAAAGCTCAGTGCATCATTTGTTAGATGCACTTTCCTCTGATTACTGAGGGTCTGAAACACATCACACCCTCACATATTTATTTGTTTAGAAAAAAATACTGTTTGTGTCTTTATCAAGTGCAATGGGGATTATTATATTTTTCTTCTCCATTGTAATTAGTAATATACATGATATAGCCTAATTTTCCTTCCTGATTAAAATAATTGCAGTTGTGTGTGTGTGTGTGTGTTAAAGTTGGTTGTTGCCTGTGAATAGGGAAGGATAGATCTGCCAATTCACTGAGATTTTTGTTGTTGTTGTTGAGGTCAAGCTTATTCCATCCCATTTCTGCATGAGCTTGTTTGTGTGTTTTTAAGTGTATGGGTTTTTTCATAATGTACACATTAATGTCAGCATTTTGTGCACATTTTGAAGGTACATTTTTTTGGATACCCACACCCATTGACTAAAGTATTTTTTCTGCACTTTTTGGAAATATACACATTATTCAAATGTACACACGTTAAATGCATTTTTGTTTTGCATTGCAAGTTCAGTAATGTACAAATTTCCCACTGCAAATGGCATTGGGGTCTGTGTTTGGGTCTGGGAGGTAGAATTGGGTAAATCTATATATGACAGAGTGAACTTCTCACACATCCTTGTGAGCCCCTTTAACTGAAGTGCTGCCATGACTTCAAATGTTCATAAATGTTCTAGTTGCTTGAAAAGGAAGTATCAATGGCAGAATATTGATAAATACTGCAGAGGTGAGTTTAAATGCAAGGAGGGGGTTCACACAGGACTTAGTCCATAGCCCTCTGGATATTGTTGGATTCCAACTCCCAACAGCCCCAGACAGCATGGTCAATAGACAGGCATGTTGGAAATGTAGTCCCACAACATCTGGAGGGACACAGGTTCCCTATCCCTGGCTTAGGGACAGGACAAGTTCATAGTACTGACAGAAAGTGAAGCAAATATAGACTTACTGATCATAGAAGCTGAGAACCCAGGAGGTAGATAAATGTGGAGGTGAGAGCCTAATGGAAAAGCAACTGAAGAAAAACAGCAGATGGCTGAAAGTTGGGAGAAAGGGATCAGAATAGACATGAGGCTCAAAGGTCAATAGAAGATAAAGTCAATTTTCCAAACAAGGCTTTGGTGCAGGAAAGATGATCTGATCTTGTCCAGAAGTTGAAGAAGAGACATGAATGTTGGGTAAACATATAGGCTCGCAGCTGGGCAGCTGGTAAGGGTCTATATTAAGACTGGCTGGTTAACTGATGATTTTATTGCATGTGACCACAGGTTCTTACAATTTTGCTACAACAACAAAGAAAAAAGCAGTCACAGAAATAAAAAGGTTGAACACGCCACTCAAAATCATTCATCATGTGCATAATCTACACCAACAGTTTCTAGGACCTTTGCTATAATCTTTTTAGTAGTCACTGTGGATAAGAGTACTTGATTAGTTAAATAAGGATCTGTATGTACAAGTAGTTTACACATCTGCTCAGCCAAAATTCTATCAGACATTCCTCCCAGCAAAGGTACAAGAAATCTTTTCTTGGGACTAGAATACAGTTCACAAATCTACAAATCTACCAATCTATCTATCACTATATATCTATCATCTATCTTAATATCCTGTATTTGTGGAGCCCCACATATATAAAGGGTCTTGAAATAAGGGAACCTTATATAACCAGTCCAGTTATGCAGAAGGTATCGTCTGGAAGCGTAATTCAATAAATACCTCCCTTTGCTTCGAGAGAATCAAGGAATTAAGATAATTGGCGAAAGATCGCTCACTCCTGAAAAGATTGTACCACATAGGCTGACCATATGAAAAGGAGGACAGGGCTCATGTAACTTTAACAGTTGTAGAGAAAAGGGAATTTCAGCCAGTGTCATTTGTATGCAATTAGTTCCTGGTGAAATTCCCTCTTCATCACAACAGTTAAAGTTGCAGGCACTATACTAGAGTGACCATATACAAAAGAAGGCATAACTGTTGTGATGAAGAGGGAATTTCAACAGGAACTAATTGCATACAAATGGCACCAGCTGAAATTCCCTTTTCTCTATAACTGTTGAAGTTACATGAGCCCTGTCCTCCTTTTCATATGGTCAGCCTAGTACCACCTGCTAAATTCTTTTTGTTGAATGGAGTATAACCCACCTCCAAGTTTAACCTTATACCAACATAGATGAAAGGAAGCCAATGAAAGAGAAAAATGGGCCAGTTTTTCAAAACAAGAAGTTCAGCCACCCCTGTTTTTCTGTTCTAGATAGCATCGTTTAATCAAATGGTGTTCAGTCATGTTAATCAAACTTTTAGATATATGAAAATGGCCTTGTTCACTCTGACAGACATTGATGGTAACCAAACTTCAGCATGAAGAACCTGGCATGCAAGGAGAAAAGGCTATAAATGTATTCTGTATAACCTGTCAAAGGTTCCACCTTTACCTGGACCCCTTAATCAGCTCCTTAAAGAGATCTTGCCTCATTAAGAGCCCTTCTTTTCGTCAGGTATCCAGTTTTTACCTCTCACCTTCCCCTCTCAGTAAAGTGGGGTTTAGGCCTTAGGTGTGGTGAAAATGACACTCTGGACAATAAGGTTTTAACAACAGTTTACTATGTTATAAGGTAAAACAAAATCACACAAACTTAAGGAATTTACACAAATAGAACTGTAAAACTTATAAAGGCATTTACTATGAAAATAAAATATCTAAAATCGCAGTATTCTCTATCCTAACTGCACTTCTACCTGTAGTTAAGCATAAAATCTCTTCTAACTTCCTTTTCGAGCCTTGGTACTTCTTCCAGGGTCTCTCTCTGGCTCTCTTCAGTTCTCTTTTCTCCAACAACCACAACCATACTGTGCAGTTCACTCTACCCCTTTATTAATGGAGGCACAGCCGTGCCTCCATTGTTAAAGGCTGTCAGTAAAAATACAAATTCCGCCATTCTAACAGCCATAAAATCGAAAATGTTTCATCAACCTTTCTGAAATTTACAAGTGCCAGAAAGAAATGTTTGTTTTACATTTCCTGAAAATTTCAAGAAGATTGGTGAAAGATTGAGGGAAGGAGAGCAGTTTAAGGTAGAAAAGGAATACAAACCTGTCTCCCTGCTTTTGTAAAATTTACTTTCGGGTTGCTACTTTTTGTGCTCTCAATTTGCATAATTTCTAGAGCCTTATTAACTAATCCAGTGGTGGGGTCTTCTTCCTCCTTGACTGTAGTTGATGGAAAGCTTTTCATTTTTTAAAAATTCCCTTCGGTTGACTTTTAAGGACTATTTTAACCTCTCATTCAAGTCAATGAGGCGGCCATCTTCCCTCGTAACGCGACACTGACACACGCTCAGTAGCGTCACTCTCCCCCCTCCCTCCTGCCTTGGAATGTGGGGTGGGTGAGTGAAATGGCCACTGCCTCTATAGCACAGGCCTTTTGAGTGAAGAAGAAGAGTTTCTCTTTTCTCTTCTGGAATATGCATTCCTTTGGCTCTGAGAGTATTTGGGGCTATCTTCATAAGGCCAGTTTGCTCTTTTGCTCCCTGATGAAGCAGGGTGTGGTTCCTCTGGATCCATGACAACCTGATCTTCAGATCTCTCCTGGGAATAGGTGGCTATACTTTTCTTTCTATCCCTCCCACCCCATACACACACAGTGCTCCTTCCCTCTTTTCTAAGAGTTTGGTCCATACTGCTATAAATTGAAAGCTTCAAACACTTCATTTAATTAGTTTGGGCCAGTGTTCAGTTTTAAGTACAAGGTTGAAACCTTTCAAAGTGCTTCAGGGCCTACAACGTTGGTTTCGGCCTAGTCACCCTGTTTTTCTAATAAGGTTTAGAAACAGTTGACCTGTCGTTTATTTTGCATAGTGTACGCACATGGATTTTCTTTCTAGTCCTTGCAGTCTACACTGGCTCCCTCCTTGATGTGTTTTTGGATGCAGACAAACCCTTTTTTGTTCCAGCAGGCCTTTGGTAAATCATCTAGACCTCTGTCTATACCTTTGACTTTTAAATTGTTATGCATTTAAAATGTTTAAAATGCTTTAATATTGAAAAGTATTTAATTATATTTTTAACTTTTGTATAATTAGGCTGACCATATGAAAAGGAGGACAGGGCTCATGTAACTTTAACAGTTGTAGAGAAAAGGGGATTTCAGCCAGTGTCATTTGTATGCAATTAGTCCCTGGTGAAATTCCCTCTTCATCACAACAGTTAAAGTTGCAGGCACTATACTAGAGTGACCATATACAAAAGAAAGCAGGGCCCCTGCAACTTTAACTGTTGTGATGAAGAGGGAATTTCACCAGGAACTAATTGCAAACACATGACACTGGCTGAAATCCCCTTTTCTCTACAACTGTTAAAGTTACATGAGCCCTGTCCTCCTTTTCATATGGTCAGCCTAGTATATTCCTATTTATAGGTTTTAGCTGTATATGTTTTAGTTTTGTAAGGCTGCCCTGAGGCCCAGCATTGGGCAAAAGGCAGGATACTACTACTACTACTACTACTAATGTTTCAGATTTCACTTCTGCATCTGATGTTCTTTTGCATTTACTTTTCTTTATAAACCATTCATATCTTAAGACTTCTTGTGTGGCATATCTTCATTGGTTTAACAAGTCAAAAGAAGTATTCATTGTTATCATGCTTATGTTATAAAATCTATTTTCAACAGGCCTAGTAACTTCAAGAGTAACAGAGTTGGGGAAAATCCTCAATCTCTTTGCTATCAGAGGCACTGAGTAAGGTACCCCTGGAGATAATTTAGACTGACCCCAACCACAAAACACTATTCCCCCTTCTGAAGAGATCTGCACCACAGACTACTAAAGACAAACAAAGTAGCAGGCCATAATAACAGTTCTCATGTGGCCATTTGCCTTATGAGGCAGGTGCTCTGCGGGCTACCAAATGGAGGGACTAACAAGCCATAAAGTTGCCTGGCTGGGTCTGCCAGAAATCCAGCCTCAACACTCCTGGAAGGTCCATGTTCTATAGCACCTCCTGTCAGAGGAACTTGAAGGAATCCCACCCTCCACCCCTGGGTTTAATTTACTGGCTTCCCCTGGCTGGACCTTGCAGGAATCTATAGGGACAGACAGAGCAGGTATTCATAACACACATACAATGCTAAGACTGGCAAATCTAAAAGCAAGTGTGTTGCTTTTCAAGAACCAAGGAAATTCAATGGGTCTTACTTTTGAGTAAATATCTAGTGATGGAAATGCAGCCTGTGCAAGAACTGAGTAGGGTGACCATATTTGGGAAACCAAAAAAGAGGACACCTAGTGAGGGGCAGGAAAATGGCTTTCTGGGGCCACCTTAAAGTCCCCTATTGGAGCGGAAGAGGGGAAAGCATGTCATTCTCACCTCACCCCACTGCTCCTATCAGGCCCTTTTCTATAATGCCTGGGAATGATACATTTTTCCCTTTTAAGGCCTTGATTGGAGCAGTGGGAGAGAATGACACACCTCCAGAAAGCATGTCATTCCCCCCTGCCATGCTAATGGTGGCCTTAAAAGGGAAGTGTGTAATTCCAGGTCATTATAGACTATTACATAAAATCCCCCCTGACACCGAGGATAGAACAAAAACCAAGAGAAATATGGGGAAATCCTGACAGTTTTTAATTATTATTTATTATTGCATTTATATCCCACCTTTTTTCTGCCAAGAAACCCAAGGCGGCATACATAATCCTCCTCCTCTCCATTTTATCCTCACAATAGCAACCCTGTGAGATGGGTTGGGCTGAGAGTCTGCAACTGGTCCAAAGTCACCCAATGGGTTTTCATGGCTAAGTGGGGAGTAGAACCCAGATCTCTCAGCTCCCATTCCAACACTTTAGCCACTAGGCCAAACCCTAGTGGTCACCCTAGAATTGAGCCATGCCAAGTTGGAAGCAGATTGGTTCGTGCCTTGATATTCAGGATATTTTTTGGAAAAAGTTTGACTTCAAATTTTTTTCTAAAATTCAAGGCATGAACCAATCTGCTTTCAACTTGGCATGGCTAAAGCCTTACTTAAGAAATACCATGGTGCCAAGTTTCATCTCTTCATCTTTACTTTCTTTTTTTGAATGTACTGCTCAAGGCCCTAGATCCCAAAGAGGAGAATTGGGTTTGAAGTTTTTAAAATTCCTAAAACTCAAGGCATAAACAGATCTGCTTCCAATTTGGCATGGCTCAATCCCTACTTAAGAGCTACCATGCTGTAAAGTTTCATCCCTTTATCTTTAAAAATGATGGAATTGTAAGCATTTTAGTTCATTTAAAAAAATAAATTGAAGTTTTAAATATTTCTAAAAATCAAGGGATGAAAGGATCTGCTTCCAACTTGGCATGGCTAAATCCCTACTTCAGAGCTACCATGGTGCCAAGTTTCATCTCTTTATCTTTAATTTCATTTTTTAAACTTGTACTGCTCAAGGTCCTGGACCCCAAAGAGATTTCTGTTTGAACTTTAAAAAATTCCTAAAAATCAAGGCATGAACGGATCTGCTTCATGCTTGGCATAGCTATATCCCTACTTAAGAGCTACCATGATGCCAGGTTTCATCTCTTTATCTTTAAAAATGAGGGAGATGCAATCATTTTGGTTGATTTATTAATGTTAAAAGTGAGTTCAACACATAACACTAGCTTTGATTTTATATTGGATGTCAAGATGGTACAACATTCTGGCTGACGCTGGCTTGGTTGTCAACTGTATAATATCCAGTCATCCGTTACACAAAGCCATGAAATTCATTAAACAAAAAACCTACGGTTTACAAAAACAAAACATGAAATGCTTCTTTTCATGAGTCTGTCATAGAAAGCTTTTATTTCTGGACATTGGCTATTGAAAAATTCAAATGAGACCCCTCAGATTTCAAGTGAGAGAGCATAACTTCTGGGGTTCATTTATTATTTTAAAAGTGGGTGCAACACATAACACTAGCTTTGATTTTATATTGGATGTCAAGATGGTATACCATTCTGGCTGACGCTGGCTTGGTTGTCAACTGTATAATATCCAGTCATCCGTTACACAAAGCCATGAAATTCATTAAACAAAAAACCTACGGTTTACAAAAACAATGTTAAGGCTCTACAGATTCCAACCAAGCACCAAAAAGCAGGGAAATTGGGAGTTAAGGCTCACAAGCCTTAACACCACATCCTCCCTAAGGAAGCATAAAGTGCAAGTGAAATTCTCATTCTCCCAAAGCAGATAAACCATGAGGACAGGGTGTAGAATATGATATACAGAGGTGACTGTGGGGTTGTGGAAAACTGATCACGAACAACTTAGGGCCTCCTACTTCTCTTTTGTTGTTTAGAGCAGCCCTTCCCCAACCTGGTGCCCTCCAAAGGTGTTGGACTACAACTCCCATCATTGCAAGTCAGTATGTCCCATGGTCAGGAATGCTGGGACTTGTCATCTCAAACACCTGGAGGGCAGCAGGATGGGGAATGCTGTTCCATACCCTTACCAAATACAGGGTCTGCCCAATACTTTTCTCTCACACACATCTCGCATATAGCAGCACTCTTGATAACAAAAGGGGCACTATTCATTACAGATCTAGAACCAGAGCATGTGCCAGGCACTTCCAACTTTTGGTCAATATCCTGCCTTTCAAAGAACTAATGTTTTTTTTCTTAAAATGTATTTATAAAAAATATAATGTTCACTCCCCACAATCCCTGCACAATACATCATCTCATCAAAGCAACAGTGGAGCAGAAGAGGTTTAGTTTGGCTGTCTTGAACACCTTTCAGATGAGATTAGTTTGCAATCCTATACCTCTTGAGAGAAAGCTCTAGTGAATTCAGTGGCACTGGCTTCTGAGAAGACATGTATAGGAGTCAACCTTCTCCAGTCTGGTGCTCTCCAGATGCGTTGCACTGTAACTCCCGTGTTATGTGTTATGGGGAAGACAAAAATCAATTCATACTTAAATTTAAAATAATACTTATGCATGAAAGTATTAGGTGGTAGCTCTGCCTTTGATCTCACACTGCTGAACAAGTAAGAGAAATCCTTTATCTGATATTCAAGAAACAGACATCCTATGCCATGTGTTGAAAACTAATGTTGATGTCTGAAGGGCTATCTGGATTAGGTATTCAAGATTCATTCACTGTTGTTTCATTTGGTTTTGACAGTTTATTTAAAGTGATGCAGCCCTTTTGTAGTTCCTTGATTGATCACATATCTTAATGCTGGAAAACATCATACTTTAGTACAGATGTGGGCAGAAAATAGATCTATCCTGATGATTTGGACATCAACTCACGGCATTCCTGATAACTGCCCATGCTGATAGGGGCTTTTACAAGTTGAATTCCAAAACATCTGGAGATCTACATTCTGCCTTCCCTTGTTCTTGAACAACATTCCCCAACCTGGTGCCTGTCTGATGTGTTGGGTTGCAACTCTCAACATAAGGAGATGCTCTAAGAAATGAGAAGTAGCTGGTCCTAAGTTGTTCATCATCATTTCCCACAACCCCACAGTCACCTCTGCAGATCATATTGCATATCCAAGTGTTTGCGATGACAAGTCCCAGCATTCCTGACCATGGGACATACTGACTTGCAATGATGGGAGTTGTAGTCCAACACCTTTGGAGGGCACCAGGTTGGGGAAGGGCTGCTCTAAACAAAAAAAAGAGAAGTAGGTGGCCCTAAGTTGTTCTTGATCAGTTTTCCACAACCCCACAGTCACCTCTGCATATCATATTCTCCACCCTGTCCTCATGGTTTATCTGCTTTGGCAGAATAAGAATTTCACTTGCACTTTCTGCCTCCTTAGGGAGGATGTGGCGTTAAGGCTTGGGAGCCTTAACTCCCAATTTCCCTGCTTTTTGGTGCTTGGTTGGAATCTGTAGAGCCTTAACATTGTTTTTGTAAACGGTAGGTTTTTTTGTTTAATGAATATACCCTAATACAGAAACTGAAACCTACAATCTGGTAACCTAAAACTGGAGAAATGAAACTTAACTCCTTTAGGGGAAAATGAAACTCAACTATGCTCCCCTCCCATCAGAGGCTTTCCAGGCCTTCAGGCCTAAACCAAAACCAAGCCTGTATAGGCCTCAAACCTTCACACCTCCAAATGTTCTGTTGTACCCAGCCCCCAAACTTTTGTACCATACAGAATTTACGCTAGCAGAAGAAAACATGGAAGAGGGGGATGTTGTTATGTATCAAAGGCCATGAGACGTCCATATATACAGCTAGTAATAAGAAAAAGGAAAGACAAAGGTGCCCATGAGCCTGGAGGATTAGATCAGAAAACCAAAAGGACAGAGGAGCCATAGCTGTGGTACAGGGTGAATTCACATAATGAACTAACCTGCAAAACCTGGAGTAGGGACTTCAGTAGGGTGGCCAGATAAAATCCAGGTCAGGGCTCATGTAACTTTAACAGTTGTAGAGAAAAGGGAGTTTCAGCCAGTGTCATTTGTATGCAATTAGTTCCTGGTGAAATTCCCTCTTCATCACAACTGTTAAAGGTGTATGCACTATACTAGAGTGACCATATACAAAAGAAGGCAGGACCTCTGCAACTTTAACAGTTGTGATGAAGAGGGAATTTCACTAGGAACTAATTGCATACAAATGACACTGGCTGAAATTCCCTTTTCTCTACAACTGTTAAAGTTACATGAGCCCTGACCTGGATTTTATCTGGTCAGCCTAGACTTCAGTATTTTCTATTTATTATAACCATGAGGGAGTGTCTGAATTTTTGTGAACCACCCAGAGAGCATTGGATATTGGGCAGTATAGAAAAGAAATGAATGAATGAAATTCAGTAGAATGGAGGTCTGTCAATGCCAGTACATTTAGACCCCCCAGTTACATGCAATTTAGTTCTATTGACTGTGAGCCCACAAAGTATAGTTCCAGCCATGATCAACTACAACCCCTCTCTTTTTACAAATCTTGCATGGAGAGGTATATATGTTCTGTGGCAAGCAGAAAAAAAGGAAAACTGCTGCCAGTCATGGCCTTCAAGCTCTCTCCCACTAGCATGTATGTCGCATTCACCCTCTCGGTCTCTAAGAAGTTTGGCCAAGCATTTTTCTGATTCACATGGCTTTCCCTTTTCACCCCTAAAATGGTGGGTCGTCCACAAAAAATGGAAGCTTCGTTTAAATAAGCCTAGAGCAGGAGGAACACACCCTAAGTACTTCCAATGATTTCAGCTCTGTTCTGGCTTTCCTTTTTAAAATTAGGTTGCAGGAGCCCCCTGCTTTCCTCCTTCTCCACCACCTTGTCCTTTACAATTGCCAACCTGACTGGACATGTACCAAGCCACCACTTCTATCAGAGCTGCCACACTGTGCTTTCCCTGGTGCTCTGAGCCATGGGCTCTTCCAAACCACACTCCTCCATATCCATTGGCCTGGAGGAGACCACACTTACAAGGGGGACTACTGGGAAGCAAGTCTTCCCTCCAGTCCAGCCTATCCAAAGTGCACCCCCAGTGCAGAATTATTTAGTGAGGTCATCTCAAAGGACAAAGTTGCTAGCTCACTGAAGGACCTAAGAGTGCAAGTAGACATGTGCTGGATCAGGCCAAGGGTTCATCTAGTCCAGCATTCTATTCATACAGTAGCCAACCAGCTGTCCATGGGAAACCCACAAGCAGAACATGAGTGCAACAGCAGCTTCCTGCCCATGTTCCCCAACTGGTGTACATAGGAATACTGCCTCTGATATTGGAGGCAGCATATAGCCATCAGGACTATTAGTCACTGATGCTAGCCATTGATACTTCTCATCCATGAATTTATCTAACCCCTTTTTAAAGCCATTCAAATTGGTGGCCATCACCACACCTTGTGCATCATCACTGAGTGCATGCAGTGCAGCCAGCAAGGTATTGCCACATAGCCACACTATGCTCCCTCTCACAATTCCATCCCCAACTGTAGGGCCGTAGTGTCCATTATAGACCAGTCTGTAAAGTTCTCCACTAGCAGTAGTTTCCAAACCATGTTCAAGCAACCCACCCACCTTACATTGTCATTGTCAGCCTAGAGGTTACCATGTCATGGACCTGTGTGCCCACAAAATGAAGATCCAAGAGCTGGAAGCAGTCAAGTGCCGAAGTAAGTTTTGCACTTTCAGTGGCAACAGAGGAAGTAAAACGGACCAAACACATTTGCTATCATTGAAAATATATTTCACTCTATGGTCCTAAGAGAGAGTAAGCTAAAATGGCTTTTATGTGTTGATCACTGCTACATTAAAGTGAACTAAAAGTGCCTTTAAAAAGCTAACCTGAAAGAAAGGAAACAGCTGCTGTTGAAATGAGCTGATTAGTTGCAGACATGAAAGGAATAGGAGCAACAACTTGATCTCCAGCGAGGGATTTTGAATTTAAGCTTACAATTAGATTGCAGTCATTTTTTCCCCTCCAATCTCATTTGCAGCTTCACCAGGGAAAAGAGAGGACAGACCTGGTGGCGACAGCAAGGCGGGGTGCTTCTTGGGAGCCAGTGTCGGTTTTTCTATACAGGAGGACAGAAAAGTAGAACTGCAGCTGTCTCATAGAGCTAGCATACAGGGCTGACTAGAATTAGCCATTGACACACAGTGACTCCAGAGGAGCCATCAAAAGTGCCACTCTATCTAGCAAGTGTCATTGTAAAGTGGTGGCATCTGGAAAGCGAAAAGATTGGTTGATGAGAAACTGCAGGATCTCTGTCATTGAAAGCACAAGTATCTGTGTATGTCTGAGTTTCATTTTTGTCTTTGCAAGAAGTTAGCACTCACATTCGTTTTCATGAGCTGCTATTCCTGAAAGGAAGGTGCGGCATATATTCAAGTCTGTTTATGAAGTCTGGGAAAACATCATAGAAAGTAGGGATAGGCAACCTGCACCCCTTGACCTAATGTCATGTGGCCTTCAGCCTAATCTCAAAAGCCATCTGCATGTGATCGTTTTACAGCTCTGTCAAGGGCAACCTGTCCTTTCCCTGGCAGTTTGATGGGTGGGAAGGAAGAGGATGAGAAAGAAATAGGCTGTCCAGATGGCTCGGGATTTCCCGGTCCTAACCGGGAATCCAGGGGCGAACCGGCCCAACCGGGGGGCGGGGGGGCAAACCGGGGTGGCGGGGGGTCACGCGGCGGTGGCAGCAAGCAAGGAGCGGTGGTAGACCCGGCGGCGGTGGCGGCGGAGGAGCCCGGGAAGGGCCGCCCCAGCAGGTAAGTGCCTTCCCTCGTGCCTCACGCTCCTTACCCGCAGGGGCGTCCGCTTCCCTCCGGTGCTCGAATCTACTGAGAAACAGGCTTACCGGCCTGTCCCTCAGTAGCGCGCCGGGTGATGATGTCATCACCTGGCGCGATACTGAGAGACAGGCCGTGAAGCCTGTTTCTCAGTAGATTCGAGCACCGGAGGGAAGCGGGTAAGGAGCGCGAGGCGCGGGGCGCGGGGCACTTACCTGCTGGGGCGGCCAGGTCCAGCCACCGCCGCGCCGCCACCGGGTCCACTGCCGCGCCGCCGCCGCCGAGTCCGCCGCCGCGCCGCCGCCGGCAGGTCCCCCGCTGGCTCGTAAGGCCAGCGGCCGCGCAGAAGAGGGCCGATTTCGTCACTTCCGGATCCGGCCCTCCTCTGCCTCTTCCGCGCGGCTGCTGGCCTTACGAGCCGGCGGGGGACTCGCCGGCGGTGGCGGCGGCACGGCGGAGGAGGCAGCAGAAGAGAACCCGCCCCAGTAGGTCCGGGCTGATGTTTTTTGGGGGGTGGCTTGGTGGGGGGGTTGTTGGCGGGGGGGGGGACCGGGATTTTGGGTTCCAAAATCTGGTCACCCTAAAAGAAAGGGAGGTGTGAAAGTGAACGAGAAACGGAGGCAGCAGAAAGAAAAAGGAGGTAACCCATACCCATTTGGCTGGGGACCTGCTGCCCATGATATGAGGCCCACGACAGATAACCTGGAAGGAAATGCGGCCCTCCACGGGAGGGGGGGAAGGGTTGCCCATATAAAATATTTTAAGATATTCCCTCATTCAGTATCCATTTCAGCACAACTTGGTGCATTGCCTTACAATTATAGCCATGTTGTATGGACAGTGGGTCTACAGTTATTTTGAGCTACTATTCTTTTGAACTCCTATTGGTGTGTGAGTGAGTGAGTGTTTGCCAGTGAAACCACCACCTAAATTTATGCATAGTTATTTGCATCATATATACTAATAGGAAATTCGGTTCTCCAACTGCCGCGCCTTATGTACCCAAAATGACACCATTCATGCACAAGAAGGAGGTATCAGCTGACTCAGAGGAACTTCAAAGGTTGCATAAGTTCAAAAAATCTTTTGGACCTATCCCACTGGGCATGTTCAGTGGCCATGCGAACCAAGTATGAGAGGTGGGAGGAATGGAAAACCAAGTAGAAGGAGAAAGTAATATCTTAAAGAGGAACACTCTAAAACAACTTTTTGTTGCAGATCCCACTTGTTTTATTTATAATATTAGTGTACACAGCTTGTTGTGTTTTGCATTATTTTTCTATTAAATGCATGTTCTTGCTTAATTATTAACAGCTTTTCTTTTCTTTTCTTTCCTTTTGGAGTTTTGTTTTTTTCCAAAAATTTTTTTTAGACAAACTGGTTTCTACTTTGTTTCCTTTTCAGCATTTGATGTTCATTTTCTCATTTTCTCATGTTGCAATATCATTTTATTGCATATAAGTTTTATATTTGTCAATTCCTCATTACCTTGCCCTTCAGATACTATTTCGATTTGTGTTCTGCCTGACTGGATCCGCAGTATTGTCAGAGTCAGTAGAGACTCCCATTTTATCACCCATAACAAATAAAAGTTATCTTCACTCTTTAAAGCCTAGCTGTGGCTCTGAGAGTCCACAAGTTCAACAACATACTGTTGATGGAAGGCCGTAATACCAACGAGCAGATGAAACAATTAGATTGTAACCATTTGTTTAAAGGATTTAGAGCCTCTTCATTGCCTCTGCAAGCCATTATTTTATTGCTTTGCCATATATGGAAGGACAGATAAGATCAGAGATAATTTTACAGTTTGTGGGGCTATCTTGTAGGGGAATGCATTAAAAGGTGACATCTTGGAACCTATGAAGTACTACATAAATTGGAACCATAACCCACTTACTCTGGAGTAGACTCAGAATATTTTATTCAGCCTTGGTATGTGCAAAATGGAAAATGTGTATTAAAGAAAACAGGGCTTCTTGTGTAGAGCAAATAACTTTTAAAAGCAATATAGGGCTTTTTGAGATGGGAAAATCATGTTTCCTTACCATCACTCTTGCTTCCTGCTTCTCTTCCATGATAGGGGTGAGCAGAATCACACAAGGGATAAAGGGGGAGCAACCAGTGACCATGTGGCCCATTCAATTTAGTGGGACAGCACCCCCTAGTGGGCATTTTATAGTGAAACTTCCCCTGCACATGGCAGGAAATAGCAACAAATATTGCTATAAATCCGAAGAGTCACATTTTCTGAGGATTATTTTATAATGAAAAAAATAGTGGAAGGAGCAAAAGATGAGCGGGAGATGTGCAGGAGGATCACTGCGTCATCAAAATGACCCGCAAACAACCGTCAGTGGCCAGTCACAAGTGTGCCATAAAACGCTCATCTGAAGAAGCTCATAAAATCTGTAGCTCAATGGGAGAAGTACAGCCTTGTGTATGACCCCACACATAGTATATCAATTTAAAGACTTTCTTCGTATAGGGCTAGAAAATGTGCCTGCCATCATCATCATCATCATTATTATTATTATTATTATTATTTATAGCACTTATATACCGCCCCATAGCCGAAGGCCACTTCTGAACTTTGTTTAGTAAGGAAGTATAGATATCAGTTCAAACTACACATGTAATCAGTGCAACATGACACAGGTACTGCCTTGGTTACCTCGAAGGTCATAGAATCATAGAATCATAGAATAGTAGAGTTGGAAGAGGCCTATAAGGCCATCAAGTCCAATCCCCGTGCTCAATGCAGGAATCTACCTTAAAGCATACCTGCCAGATGGTTGTCCAGCTGCCTCTTGAATGCCTCTAATGTGGGAGAGCCCATGACCTCCCTAGGCAATTGGTTCCCTTGTTGTATTGCTCTAATAGTCAAGAAGTTTTTCCTGATGTCCAGCCAGAATCTGGCTTCACTTATGCCAAGCAAATGACAGGGGGACTATGGCCCCTACAATACCATCAACAATGGTATCCTTCTGGAGAGGTTCTGTGGGATGAAGATTGGGGTACACTGCAATGTGATGGTTCTGTTGCTACCAGGAGGGCTGGTTGCAGAATGCATGTGATGCTGAGAGACCATTATTTGATTCCATGGCACCTGCTCTCTCCTATCCTCTTCAATATCTACATGAAGCCACTAAGTGGGTCATCTGGGGATTTGGAATGAAGCATCATCAGTATGCCAATAATACCCATCACTATTTCCTTTTGCATCTGATTCTGGTGAGACATTAGCTCTCTTCAAGTATTCTGTTCATGTGTACCCTAAACACCTGAATACTCTAGCCCTGTCACCTCTTCATATTTTTCTTTCAACCTTTAGTCATGGAGGGTGATTTTCTGAAGAGGAGAGCCTTCTATATCTGTGGCGGTATTCCACGCAATTGAGACCTCTGATTTTCCAGCATTTTCAACCACGTGGAGTCTTCAGAGATATACAAAGCTCCTTCTTTAGAAAGTCATCCTTCACAAGCACAGGATGATGGAAACTCATGAAGAAGGGGCAGGGCTAGAGCACTCCCTGTGCTGACACATTTAGTGTACACAGAAATAGAACATCTAAATAGGGCTATTGGAAGTGTTAAATATGTAATAGAGTGGATGAGAATCAATAAACTATCAGCTAATCCAGTCATGGCCCACTGGGGTGGGGTGAATTGCCTACTATTTCCCACTTCCTCTTCCATCTCCCCTAGTCCCACCAGATCCAACGGCAGAATTTTAAACAAGCAGCAGCACTGCATGCAGCCTTCCTCTTTCTCTATTTCAGTTGTTTGTAATGCTAGGGGGAAATTCTGAGCATACATGATAGCTGTGCATGCTCAGAATATTTCCCCAGCAAATACTGTGTGTGTGGATTGAGTTCTGTTTGAGGTTTTTTTAAATGGTCAGCCAGGGCTTGTGCAGACTGGAGAAATGGCTGGCAGGCAGGGCAACCTATGGTCCACTCTCCCGAAAGCCAGGGGTTCCTCAATTGCACTCCCTGGCTGAGAACACAGGAATTAAGGATAAAACCATCCCAAGTCTTTATTGTCATGAGGGGTGGTGACAGCAGGTGCATGAGCCAATCCCCATTCAGTGTTCATTTGTTTGTAAAAACAAACTATATGACTGAGCCTCCACGCAGCAGAAAGCAGCAATAAGCAAAGTTTCAGCTTCTTCCAGACCTTCCCTGCCTTCTTCCACGCAGGAATGAGAGAAGCTATTCCTTTTCATCTGGCACCAAGAGAGATGAGCTGAGAGAAAACAGCTTAGGCAGGCGTACTTTTTTTTTCTTTAATACCTTTCTACAAGGACACATGGCCCTGATCCATTTGCCTGGCAAGGGTCTGCTCAGCCTTTTCCTGATGGAGTAAGTGGGAAAAGGCCAGATCCTTAACACAAGTATTTCTACACATGCACACCTTTCAGAATTGACACAGTATGTATATATTCTGCATTATTTATTTTCAAGATTTAAAAATAATCCAAGATGGCTAGCATCATCAACAATAAAGCATAAATGTTAAAAAACACTATGAAAAAGCTAGACAGCTTAAATCAGCGAAGTAAAATAAAACAGCTTATTGGCAGCACAAAACCAAATGATACATCAAGTAGCAACATGGTAAGAGTAGCATAAAACAATATCATAAAAGATACTGGCAGAATTTTAAAGGGGGCTCTAGAGCCTTGGTGTGACAACCAAGAAGGCCCTCCCTAGGCCTCTGACAATTATCTTAATGAATGAGCAGACTCTTATGGGAGATAACAGTACTTCAGACATGTAGGCTACTTCAGACACAAAAGCTCTACTCAGTTCCCATGCGTATGTCCATAGGCTGAGGCTGGTCATACATCATCTGGGGAATGTGACTGCATGGACTTTGGGGTCTGAGGGGCAGGGCTAGCCTATGTGTGCAACAGAGCCCCCTGGCACATTTGGTATTGTTGCTACTTAAAGTTGACCAAACTGGGGCTAGTTGGGCATTTGACTTGATTTAGTTTGAGGAGACTCCTCGCGTCTTGTATACTTCAAGATGTGTTCAGAAGGCAGGTGGTGCGCATTCACAGGCCACCTGCTCCAATCAAAATACATTTGTGGCTTGCCAAGAGACAGAGAGATAATTTTTGTGGCAACAGTTTGCTCCATATTGTGGAACAAGCCTCCAATGCAACTGTGTATAGAATAAGAAATTCTTCAACCGTGAGAAGGGGAAAGGGATGTGCATTTAAAAATGCCAAAAAGAAAAAGGAAGGAGCAGCAGCGATATGCTTTTCAAAATACCAAAATAAAGGAAGAGAAAAGAATGGAAAGCAGTCAAATCTTGGCTGTAACACATAGCATCTAAAGGAGCTTGAGTGCTCCAATTGGAGGCAGCAGACAGGGAGGTCAAGAACAAAGGTTTTGTAATCAGCACTGAACTCTCTCCTCCCACTGGACCATTTTGCTTTCTATAGCCAGAAAACTGTTCAGATAGACAGCTGTCTACTGACAGATTGCAGGGGATTCAGTTGTAAAGTGTCTGCCTTGAATCGGGATATTTAAAAGAAACAGAATTTGGTGAGATACACGAGGCTTAGGATGCTTACAGAATGAATTTACTTCCCAGATTTTGGGGTTCTTAATGACCTGATCTTGTTTACCAAGCAGCAGTGCTGCATTCATGGGGTGCTTCTAGCCTAACCTACCTCACAGGCTTGTTGTGAGGATAAAATGGAGGAGAGGAGGACTATGTAACCTGTCTGGGTTTCTTGGAGGAAAAAGAAGGGGGATATAAATGTAATAAATAAATGGGGGGGAGGATAGATGGGAAAAGTGGTGGGAAAGCATGGGAAGGTAATACGTTGAAGGCAATGACATCTGAACCCCCTGAAAGATTCTGTAAATGCAGCAGGTAATGGTGCAATAAACACCTCACTTGACCACAGCCTTGAATCACCATTTTTCTGGTTTTGATTTCCAGGTTTTCTTCAGCTCACTCTGCATGCAAAGTTTTCACATCAGTTTCTCCCCCTTACAGATTGCCCTGTGTCTATTTGCATTAGTTAAAACACTGAGCAATAATGAATCTTGATTTGACAATGTGATCACATTAATATTCCTTTATGTATAGTTTTAATCAACGTTCATCGGTGCTCTCATGCATTGGCAACCAGTAATGGGGGAGAGGTGGCAAAAATGAAAACCTGTAGCAACGTGTACATGGCCCAGTTCCAGTATTCATTTTAGAAATTCTCCAAATGAAACCAGAAGGCAAGTAGAATGGGGCAGAGCCAACCTACAAAGCAACAACGGAAGAGGATGACGAAGCACTCTCTCAATCCTAAATCAGATTCTTTGGATTACAGGCTCCTTCAAGACAAATAGTGTTTCAGAGAACTCTGAAGATTTAAGGCACCCACTCCTGCAAGCCACAGTATCATTTAATGGCATTTTCACTTTTTTAAAAAAGACATCACAGACTAACTTCAAAGCTTGTTCAAGCCTTTCAGCTTGAAAAGTTAAAAGCTTTACAAAACAAACATGTTTTCATCCTCAAAGAATGACATTTGAAAGAACTGTCTTAACGGCTAATGGTACATTTAGATGTTTGTGTATAATTTCCAGGCCAAACAGCCTGTCGTTTTTTGTTGTTGTATTACAATGACACAGTACAACTGTCTTAGGGCAGAATCCACTGGGATGTTCTCCTCCATGAACCTCATTGAAATGAATTGAAGGAGTGAAGAGGAAGGATTGTTCAAAAGAGTTTCATTGGAGAAGTTTACATACAGTAAGTCTATCAATGGCTATTAACTGTGATGGCTAAATAAATCCTTCATGTCGCAGATTAACAAATGCTGAAGGCGAAGAGCAAGTGGTAGCTGTCGCCATTGTGCCCCACTTGGGAGCTATCCAGGAGGACCCGGCTCTCCACTCCATGAGACTCTCAATCAGGGATGGACAGCCATTTTTCCTGTCAAGGACCACATTCCCTCATGTGTGAACTGTCAGAAGCCGCATGTCAGCAGTGCGCGGGGCTGAAACTAGTGGTGGTCAGGACCAGAGCCAGAAGCAGTCGTGATACACCATTACTCTTTCTGCCACTCTGTTTTCTCCCTCATTTGGCCACCCACTTCTCGCGGGATTGCGAACCAGCGAAACCCAAGCTCATCAGCATTCTCCAATGCCTTCTCAAAGGTCATTCCTATTCAAGTCTGCATCAGACAGTGAGAGTATTTCCTTATGTAATTTTTTCCAAATGTATGTCACAATTGTGTGCACCGTTAAATGTATGCATTGTTCTCCCAGTTATTTCTGTGCACTTCTCAAACATTCACATTTTTTCATGCACATTTTTCAAATGTACAGATGCTGTCAAATTTGGGGGGCTCCACAAATCACACTGCAGGATCAGAAAGGTACTAACTTTCACTGCAGATTGCATCTGAGCTTGTGTTTGTTCCAGAAGGAGCTAACTGCACAAATCATGATCAAAAATGAATTGAAATATTTTTTTTAATACATCCCTGCACTTTTCTCTCCCTCCCTCTTCCCTCCCATCCAGCAGCAGCCAGGGAAGGGACAGATTGCTCTAGCCATAATTCTGAACTGATAGCATGCAGAGACCTTTGAAAGTAGGCTGAGGGTTGCATAAAGGTGGATTTAAGGTGAATTCCTGCATTCAACATGGGGTTGGACTCGATGGCCTTATAGGCCCCTTCCAACTCTACTATTATATGATTCTATGAAAATTGGGGCAAGGGCCACAGGTTGTTCACCCTTACCCTGCCCATCGTTCATGGGCAGTTTTATATTCTTATGTTCATAAAATGATTTGTGCTACAGAACATACCTGAAGCCATGGGGGAATTATAATTGTGCAATAAAAAGAAGCATAGGTTCCTTCCTTCCACCATGTGGATAACCTTCACATGAATGTCCAATCATGGAATGGTTCCCCTGATCACATGGCTCACACACTCCTCCTCGACAACATCACTGCAGTGCTGGCCTGAGCTAACAAAACCAGCCTTCCTATGCATGTCTACATGGAAGCAAACCCCATTGACTTCCATAGAGTTTACTCCTATGTACGTTGGTACAGGATTGCAGCCTGAATGGATGAGCTCAGACAAAATCTGACAGTTACCAGCAATGTAGCACTAAAATCTGAAAGATGCCAGACATCAAACATGTGTTTATTTGCTTAGAATGAACCTAAGTTATGACATAAAATGACAAAACGGTATGCACAACTTGGCCGAGTTTGACATAATGTGAGAAACCCCTGAAAACAAGTACTATAAATAATTGTTAGAAGTGATAAACTACAAAAAAATGTTTGTGCTGTTATAAAAGCAAATACATTCAGTGTTGGGGATGGCATGAAGTGGCTCAGATAAAGCCATGTGAAATCAGGAGGGTGAACATACAGAGCTGCCTTGGACCAAGATAGATTGGTGATCCATCTAGTGCCGTATTCTCTGCCTGCTTGGTACCCTAGATCTTTTTTAAAGTGGAGATGACACAGACTAGGCCTTGCACATTGTAGATCTGAAGCATCCCCTCTCACTGAGCTACAGCTACTCTCAGGAAGGAATGACGTCTTCTCATATGCCTTCAAGAAGGCTTCCCATTCCCTCTCCACTGCAAAAACAATGCCTTTGCCACATCTACATTCGCAAAATGAAAACTAATCTTAGAGAAGACATACTGTGTCACACAAATCAATGGCAATTAAAAACATCAGGGAAAGCTTACCTTTCCTGCAGTGACATCCCACCAGTCTAAGTCATACACGCAATTTGTAATGCTTGTAAGAGCTACTCATGCTACCCACGACAACTGATCAGGAATGGACCATCAAAAACTCTGAGTCTGGCTCCCCAGGTTTGTGATTATTTTGATTCAACTACACAATGCTAACTTTCACCATCTCCATCAGGACCCTTCCTCCTCCAATGTCAGACATGCTTACTTCTTCAACTACATGAACAGTGGCTGTAACATTAAACTTATTAGGGGCACAATCCTACGCATGTTTAGAAACAAAAAAAGTCCTACAACTCCCCGCATTCCCCAGCCAGCTGGGAGTTGTAGGGTTTTTTTCTGTATAAACATGAATAGGATTGCATCCTAAGACTGCGATACCATACCCACTTGCCTGAAGGAAAGCCCCCTTGAACTTAATGGGGCTTACAGCTGAGTAGACATGTATTGGATTGCACTGTAAGTATCAAATGAAAGAGGAGAGGAGGCTTTGGCCTCATCTACACATTGAGGCCTTCCGAGATGGGGGAGAGGATCCCAGGCTTACCTGTTTCCGGGATCGTCCCCCTGCATCTAAATGCCAGCGCATTGTGCCATGTATCAAGAGGGACGTTCCTGGTGCGATGTTTTTTTTTTTTTCTGCATTGCGGAAGTGTGGGGCCATGATCTGGGGGGAAAGTAAGTTTTTTTTAAAAAAAAACCTTAACATTCGGTGCCCCAACATGCCAAGAGCCATATTGGGGATGGCAAAAATGCTGCCCTGCCCCCAATGGGCACAAAGTCCCTCCGCACAGCCCCATGCCCATTTGAAGAGACCTGCTACTCATGGGGAGAAGGGAGGACCCGGGAACACTCACCACACTGCCCTCAGTCCTCAGGGTTGTCCCAGGACCACGGGAATAATCAGGAAAACCGCAGTCCCAGTTATCCCGGGACTACACAGAAGTCATCCCCGGTTGACCCCGGGATCCCCTGTGCATCATTTGGATGCACAAGGACGACCTCAAGCTAACCCCAGGGATAACTGGTTGGTGTAGTCATGCCCTATAAAGCCCAGGAAGTAGGAAGGGTAGCTACTATCCATATATATCTGCTACATTTATATATTGCCTTTCTTGCAAGGAGCCAAAAGCATTATACATGATCCTCCTCTCCATTTTATGCTCACAACAACCCTGTGAGGTAGGTTAGGCTATTTCATGTATGCTAGCAGGGAGAATAAGTGACATTTACAGTTCATCAAAATAAAAGGGTGTTTTGCAGTAAAACGTTTACTTGACAAAATGGCTATATTTAGTCTCAGAACTACAAACTTTTCTAAAATATACAAGCTAGTCATATAAACTCGACACTATGAGCCAGTTCACATATTGCAATGGGACTTCTTAACCCCAGCCCCCTTAAAAACAAGGGAGTCATCCTTTCTCATGAAAAGTATTTCATGGATCTGAACCACAGCAGTTTCCATGATCACTCATACTCTGAAACATAAGTGGAACATCATGGAATTTTTTAGATGATAGATAGATAGATAGATAGATAGATAGATAGATAGATAGATAGATAGATGATAGATAGATAGATAGATAGATAGATAGATAGATAGATAGATAGAGGTGGTGAGTCAAGAGCTACAGGCTATGTTGCCAAGGGTACCATGCCATTGTAGCAGAGTAATTGCTAGTCACTCTGTTGTGCTATTATATACATAAGCATGTTTTTAGGAGTGGTGTATAATTTTTCATGGTGAGAAAATATGATTATATGAAGCTTTTAACAAAAGCTACACTGGAAGTATCCTACCACCAAATGAAAAAGCACTAACATTTTCTTCATCACAAGCTGCTATTTCTCTTTTTCTTACTGCTTCTATTCTATTCTATCAACACACTACTACTTCAGAAAATAATATATTAATGATGTCAGCCTGAGACAGACCTTCCTAATACATACATACCAAATTGGATCCAAAACCCAAGTCTAGTGTCAGCCAAATTATCACTCCAAAGAATATCAAAACAGCTGAGGCTACTGTTTCTTATTTTTCATGAGGATAGATTACTCAAAGTGATCATATTTAGCATTAACTTCAAACCTGCAGTTTTGGGTTTATATGATTTTTGACAAATCGGGGAAAATAATGCTTCTTTTTCAAAGTTTGAATATCAGGTGATTTATTTTTGCACCAAAAATATTTTGTGCTCAATAAAATACAGGACCTTATTTTTGTGATACTGCATTTTACACATAAGCATAAAAAGTGTTTATTATGAACCTGATATAATTTAATAGGTTTAAGGATATCCAAATGCTAAGATGGAGAGCCCAGGGGACTTTGTGGTTAAACCATAGGCATGCACAGGAGGGATGCCAGGTGTGCACATCCTAATGTCTCAAGCAATAAGTGTGGAATAGAGGAGCCTTTGAGTAGCCTTTCTGCCAGGAGCCATCCTTCAAAGACGGCATGTGGAGGGGTCCCGAAGGCTAATATCGCCTCATAAGCCCTTCCTCCGGCCAGTGCCACCACAATGCCCACCAATGCAGGGGCTTGAGGAGCATCTCCTCATCCCCCTCCCCAACTACAATGGCCCTCCCATGATCAGACAAGCCGAACACTGAGTAGGGCTTGCAGTGTCTACAGTGTTTAATACGTAAATGAATAAAAATGTCCTTTATGATTAAGTATTCAATAAATGTTCACTTTTTTTAAAAAAAAAAATTCAGGCTACACACCCTAATGAAATGTGCTGCACATGCCTATGGGTTAAACAGAAGCAAAGAAAAGAAAGTAGGTGATCCCCCTTGCCTGAAAAAGAATGCACAGTGATATCAGCTACACACACACACACACTGATTGGTGAAATCAAATGTGCCCATATCGCCTTTCTTCAGATTTATTGTTGTCTCTTTGCTTTGTTTGAGGGGGAAACCCTTTTGGGTAAACTTAAAAATGTCTGGGAGGTCAGCTCTGTGCAGAGAAGCAGATCAAAATCTGCCATCCTAAGAAAAGCTTATCTCAATGTACCCAAGTTATTTTAGCCTCCATATCTTTTGTGAAGGTTGTATCGATGATACTGAGGATGTCTGGTTCTCAAAAAGGCCACAGTGAGATAACAAAAGCTTCTCTTCTGCATCAGTTCTTAAAAGAAGAAGAAAAAACCTGACCACAAGCCAGAAAGCCAAAGCAAAGATTGTAAAGCTGGATGGTTCCTGTCACAGGACTCAGGAAAATATTTGCCTCTGTTTCTGCATACAAAGATTTAATCTTTCCAAATTCTTAGTTTCAAGTTCTTTCTCAGACAAATATAAATATATAAGTGTATATAACTGTCAGTAAAGATCCCATTATTTGATCCTTCACATTTGCAGTAGGCCATATGTCAGGGAAAAGCATTTGCTCAAATGTTTTACTCAATACTCAAGCTGTGGCAAAGATACAAATTAGAGATGTTCTGAAAAGCTCTAATGGCACAGATCGATTCAGTTAAAGCTTCAAAACCCGCATTGGCCATCTAGCCACACAGGATAAATGCAGTTCTCTAGGCAGCTGTTGGGGTAAAAGCATGCACCAAGACAATGGCTGAATTCGGACAACACATTAGTCAATGGTGGGTAGAGTAGCCGACTCACAGTTGGTTATTTTGTGGATACTCCCCACACAACATATTCCTACACAACTGTGGGTGGTAGGGTGACCAGATAAAATCCAGGTCAGGGCTCATGTAACTTTAACAGTTGTAGAGAAAAGAGAACTTCAGTGAGTGTCATTTGTATGTAATTAGTTCCTGGTGATATTGCCTCTTCATCACAACAGTTAAAGTTGCAGGGGCCCTGCCTTCCTTTGTATATGGTCACTCTAGTATAGTGCATGCACCTTTAACTGTTGTGATGAAGAGGGAATTTCACCAGGAATTAATTGCATGCAAATGACACTGGCTGAAATTCCCTTTTCTCTACAACTGTTAAAGTTACATGAATCCTGACCTGGATTTTATCTGGTCAGCCTAGTGGGTGGTTCAGGCTGGCGTTGAGTGGACTAATAGACTCAATTCGGACGACACGCTAAGCAACTGTGGGTTGTTGAAGCAACAACCCATTGAGTTGTTAAACGTGTCGTCTGGATGTAGCCACACAACGCAGTAACAACCCACAGTAGGCAAAGTAGCAAAATTCAACAACTGAGAGAAACAATTCAGTTGCGAGTTGTTGAGGGAATTGTCAATTGACAAACATGTCGTCTGGAGCAGTGCGTGGGTGAAACAACAATGGTGAGTTGTTGAGCATGGAAGATCAGAGAGTGGAGCGACAAGAGCGGCAGTACACGGGTGGCCGCTCAGGCACGCTCACAACAGATCCCCGGCATCACCGCCATAGCAACCAGGATGCTCGCCTCCCCCACCAGGCAGCTAGCACGGAGCTCAACAAGGAGCAAGCTCCTGCAAGCACTCACGCAGGGTGCCCAGTCAGCTACCCAAACGGACAGGGAAGCACACCAGAAGGGAGCCATGGCCAAGGGGGGGAGGGGGAAATGGAAGAAGCAACAACCTCAGGCTCCCTGGAGCAAGAGGCAGCCCCCCACACACACACCAAGAGGGAGAACAGCACCCCATCCAAAGTAGACCCCCACTGCACCCAGAAGGACGAGGGCAGGGGAAGCGGCGACCAGAGAGCCCCCCTGTTGGGGAGTGTCGCGCCCATGCGGAGGCATCCCAGGTGCGTGAAAGCATCAGTGCCTGGATCTGGCTGCGCTACGCCCACCCCCTGTGAGCGTCGGCTGTGGAGTTTCATCTGTGGACTGGCATCTCTCCCTGGCGTGCCGCCCCTCTCCACCTCATCCCCTTGGCACGTTCCGTGCTTGGCTCCCTGGGGGTGTGGCCTCGGCCATCCCCTCTTCACTGCTGTGCATTCCAGCCACCTCCTCCCTTCCCGGGGGCAACTATCCTCTCCGTAGGTTCTGCCCTGGCTTAGTGGTGCCCATGTGCCTTATTGGCCATGTCTGAGCTCCCTGCTGAATAAAGTTTTCTACGCCACCCCACTCTTGCCTTCTTTCCTGTGTGTGCGGAAGATGCTCTAGGAGGGAGGTGGGGGTTGGGGGCTGGGGCATGGGTGCCAATGTGTGAATTGCAGTGCTAGGTGCGGGGTGCGACTATTGTATTGGTGCGGCCGTTCCTTCTGGCTGCCTCTTTGCCCGAGGCTGCTGAGTTCCGCCCACTGACTGAGGCAGCCAATGGGGTTTGGGAAGCGTGTCCTGCATCGGCTTCAATGGCGGCGCCCATGGTTTTCAGCCACAGTGTGTTCTGTGATACCTGCTGGAGGACTAATGGAGTTCGGTAAGCGTGGAAAATGGCGGCCAAGCTGTCAGTCAGAGCCGAGTACGCTATTAGCAACCGGGGTGGTTGCCGATTCCTTGCAGCGCCTGCTGCAGCATGTTGTCTGTAGATCACCACCTCTTTCACACACTGTCAGTAGGTAATTCAACAACCATTGCTTAGTGTGTCATCCGAATTGAGCCATAGTCAACCCAGCATAGTCAACCCTACCCTCCCTCCTCCCTCGGTCCTCCCAGTTCTATCCCAGCAGCCTCTGCAAGTTGCACCAGTTGTAGCAGAGTAGCAGCTGCCACTTGGGTAGCTGTTGTTGCCTGCCTCTATGGGCTAGTGTTTTAACCCACTCACCGCACGCCATTAACACACTCACCCCTCCACACAACACTTTAAACAACTGGCTTTGAGCTAAACAACTTGCAAGCCAGTTGTTTCTCTCAGTTGCTTATTTGGGGAGAATAGCATACCGTCAGTAGTTTGTGAGCGGCGTGTTACCGTCCTCACAACACAATAAGCAACACAACTGACGATTGTTCCCCCCCCTCAGTTGCTTAATGTGTTGTCCGAATTCAACCAATGTTTACTATGCTAGATTATGAAAGCTGAGTCTTTGCAGAAGCTGCCTGTCTATGCTCTGAACTTGCTGGACTGAAGCCAACATGAATTTGTCTCGAGACTAGCACAATTTATGTTTGTAGTCACATTTTTTCCATTCCTTCTGAACCTGCAAATCTTGTGATCTCTCAGGATTGTATGCTGCCCAGTGGCATCCAGATGTGCCTTCTATAAGTTCCATCCATCAGGACAACTGAAGCCATCCCTATTCTGTTCAGTACCTGGTCCCACTACTGCTGGGCTGCTCTTGCATATTGTCTGGAAGCTTCAGCTGGTATAATACGTAACAGCCCACCTCCTGATAATATCCTTACAGGCAACTAAGATAGCTTCCAAGCAAAGTTAGGGCCTCCAGCCACTGCCATCTTCATTTCCCAGGAATGCCTCTCTAGGCCACATGTTGGGCTAAAAGACATGCTTAGGAACTGAAGGTGGCAGATGGCTACAGATCAGTGCTTTGATCTGCAGTCTGCTCCCCAGCCACCAAGAAAAAAAGAGGGGGCGGGAGAAAAAGGGACATCTGTCATTTCTGTCTGCTAAACTTGGAGGAGGAACTAAAGAGAGTAGCCGGGGGGAGGAGCAGTGGCAAATAAGTCAGCTGGAAGTCATGGAAGCCATCAGAAAAATGGTGGTGGGAGGGGGTAGGAGGAAGCCAGCTGGTACTGGGGGGACCATCTGGGGGCAACCTGGTGGGGATGGTTGTATATTTCTATGTCTAAATAGATTGTATGGATGGGAGAACTGCATGTATGTGAGAAAAAAAGGGAGAGAGAGAGAGAAAGGGTTTGGGGGGATTTTGGAGGGATTCTGAAAAAGAATCAGGCAGTTTCTACACTGGCCTTTTTTGTTTTTGTTTTTTGTGCAACTGCCCCTGGGTGGTCCCTGTGAGTTCAAATGATGCACAGGGATTCCAGGGGGCAGGGGGGATGGGCATGGGTTTCCCCCTGGATAAGGGATCCCTGGGGAAGCCCAATTCTTCCTGCAGTCCTGGGAAAGCCCCGAGACCATGGGAGGTGTGGGCGCCCATCCCGCCTGGTTCTCATTTACTCGCAAGTAAGCAGGCACTAGAAATGAGCACGGAGCCACGCTGTGCGGCTCCATGCCCATCAAGGGAGGGGGAAAACAAGTCTGCCATCCCCAGGATGGCTGGGGGGTGGGGGACAATTTTGGGGATTATTAAAAAAACCATACTTACCTTTTTGTTGGAGTGCAAGTGCGCTCTTCACGGATCATTAGGGGGAAAATGGTGGGTGCGACTCTGTAACTGCCTGGGAGGAAGCTGGGTCATCACACTTTCCATTTGCATTACAGAGACGATCCCAGAAGCAGGTACCTCCGGGACCATCCCCCCTCCCTCCCTCCCTCCCTCTACACCGGTATGGTGTAGGAAGGCCCTCTGTGTGGTTTTTCATGTGAGGGCAGGAAGAAGGAGGAGGGACATTTTCATGCATTCATGCATCCATGATGGATACAAAGAGTGTGTGTGAGAGAGAGACCAGAGTGAGACAGACAAAGAGATGGATGAGATTAGTTGACTGACAGAATGTGAGGAGAGAAAGAGTTTGCCTTCTATGAAATAGAATCACAGAATAGTAGAGTTGGAAGGGTCCTATAAGGCCATCGAGTCCAACTCCCTGCTCAATGCAGGAATCCACCTTAAAGCAGAATAGGTGTCTGCTGGTGTTAAAAACTGGATTGAAATGAATTGTTTAGTGTGTTGGAGGCTCAGTTCCCACCTCTTCCTTGTACTCAGTCTTTTGGGCCAGTTACTTTTTCGTTGTGACTAGCCTCACCTGCCATGGCAGCTACATTGTGGTGGCACCCAAGACAGTTTCTTGAATTGCTAAATGTGCCAAAGGGCTCAAAAAATTGCCTACCCCAGATTCCAGTGTTGGCTTTGACCTATATATCCTTTAAAGACTTGGATCTACACACCTCAAAGATTGTCTTCCTTATGTTCAAATGCAAGCATCTTTCTCACAGTGCCATCAGCGCATCCAGTTAAAACAGCAATGGTACACAGAAAATAATGGTCACTGACTACCTTTTAATTCTGAAACGTTGTTGCTCTAAAAGTCCATGCAAGTCTATGCTGTATGCCTCCAAGAAGCTTCAGAAAAGTTTCTCAGTTTTATTATCTTCTTCTTCTTCTTCTTCTTCTTCTTCTTCTTCTTCTTCTTCTTCTTCTTCTTCTTCTTCAACTGTCAGACAGAAACCAAAGCACATGGTAAGTCAGCCTTGAAATTAGAAATTCCTTTTGTCTTACCAAAAGTCTGTAAGAGGCCTCTGCAAGATCTGCAGGAGGCCAGACAATAAGTGCTGGTCCTGGTGATTGCAGTGCCCTGCCAACAATATTAGGCCGTGACACAATAGTGCCTTCTCCCTTTGACTTGGATGGTACAGAGGTTTTCACAGTAGCAGGAGCATCTGGGGCCTACAGCTCAATGACACCAGCTTCATGGAGATGGATTTTTTGCTTTTACGAAGTAGAAGGAAATGTGCTTTGTTGGGGTCCCGCATCTGCCTAAATCTTAAGCATCTGAAGTTCTAAAATTCAAATTGTAGTTGATTTCCCTTCTTCCTGCTTTTGCATGGGAAAATGAAACAACTCACCTTCCTATTTCATTATTTTCAGATAAGAGAAGTCTGAAAAGCCATGCTTATTGAGGTTCTCTGAATTCTTCCTTGAAGCTCAGTTTGCTTCCTTTGTGTTCCTAAACATGAGTATTTTCTTTTTTTGATCAGAAAAAAATGCAGAGTTTGGACTGGGAAATATAAGATACACATTTTTAAATTGCACATTTTCCCCGATTGAAAATGTGCTTCTCCTCCCTATGCTAAAGTGGGTGAGTGGGTTGGATACACATCTGTGCAAGGTTGCACTTTCGAACACAAATGCAAAGTTCAGGAAATTGCCAAAATTTCCCAAGAGTTGCATTCCTGCTCACATTCAGGGTTGCAAATGGGACAGGTGCGCATGATTTGCAAAGAGGAACGAAATTCTTAAACATCCCTATTTCAGATGTACTATACGAAGACAATGAAGCCAAAGGGAGAGAGAATGCAACCCACTTGAAAGTTTGGATGTTGCTTCTTCAAGAACAGCCCTTTTCTACTGTCTTCTTTTCTCTGTTGCTGTTGTTTGTTGCTGACTCCCTCTCTCCCCTCCCAGCCCCAGGCCTCATTTCCTTGCATCTGAGTCTTGGACAAAAGTCAAAAAGAGCTGGCGAAACATCCTGGCGTTTGATTGCAGAGATAGGCCTCCTGTTGCCAGGCTTTAAAAGTGATGTGGTTCTATGATAATTTGGGCCCTGCTTTTTCAAGGCGGTAATTGGCTCCTGTCTCACTTAGTATGAATGGCAGCAAAGAGGAAGAAAGGGAAAAGGTTATGTGGCTTATTGCTCTGAGTCAGCAGGGTGCAAGAGAGATAGAAAGCAATGATGGCAAAAGAAGCAGGGGAGAGAGGTTAGAGCCTGCTGGCAGGAACTGCAAACGAAGGAGCAAAAGAATGGAATGAAAGGCAGGTGGGAGCTGCTAAGGTTGCAATCCTGTGCAGGTAAGTACCATTCCATTTATTTATTTATTTATTTATTACATTTGTATACCGCCCCATAGCCGAAGCTCTCTGGGCGGTTTACATAGGATTAAAAACAATTAAAAACAATATACAAAAATTAAAACAGCAAAAACATACAACATACACACAATCTGTACATTTAAAAACCACTTGAACACTTCAAAAAAAACTACAAAAACAAAACAAAACAACCCCAGGCTCCTCAGATATTGCCAAATGCCTGAGAGAAGAGGAAAGTCTTGACCTGGCGCCGAAAAGATAACAATGTTGGCGCCAGGCGGGCCCCGTCAGGGAGATCGTTCCACAATTGGGGAGCCACCACAGAGAAGGCCCTCTCTCTTGTTGCCGACCTCCGAGCTTCCCTCGGAGGAGGCACTCGGAGGAGGGCCTTAGATGTTGAACGTAGTGTTCGGGTAGGTTCATGTCGGGAAAGGCGTTCCATCAGGTATTGTGGTCCCAAGCCGTGTAAGGCTTTATAGGTTAAAACCAGCACCTTGAACCGGGCTCGGAAACATACAGGCAGCCAATGCAAGCGGGCCAGAGTAGGTCTTATACGTTCGAACCTACTGGTTCCAGTTATCAATCTGGCCGCTGCATTTTGCACAAGCTGCAGCTTCCGGACCACCTTCAAAGGCAGCCCCACGTAGAGTGCATTGCAGTAATCTAACTTGGAGGTTACCAGAGCATGGACAACTGAAGCCAGGTTATCCCTGTCCAGATAGGGACGTAGCTGGGCCACCAACCGAAGTTGGTAGAAGGCACTCCGTGCCACTGAGGCCACCTGCGCCTCAAGTGACAGAGATGGTTCTAGGAGAACCCCCAAGCTACGAACCCGCTCCTTCAAGGGGAGTGCAACCCCATCCAGAACAGGTTGAACACCCTCCATCCGGTCAGCGGAACCACCCACCAACAGCGTCTCAGTCTTGTCTGGATTGAGTTTCAGTTTATTAGCCCTCATCCAGTCCATTGTCGCAGCCAGGCACTGGTTCAGCACATCCACAGCCTCACCTGATGAAGATGAAAAGGAGAAATAGAGCTGCGTGTCATCAGCGTACTGATGACAACGCACTCCAAAACTCCGGATGACTGCACTCAACGGTTTCATGTAGATATTGAACAGCATGGGGGACAAAACTGACCCCTGCGGAACCCCATACTGGAGAATCCACGGGGCCGAGCAATTTAGTTGGACTTTCTTCACAGTTAACATGTATGAGATTGGGTTGCAAGAGTTCTAAGTAAAATATTTCATCAAGAGAATATCTATTTTTCTGCTCAGCAAGTTTTTTTTTCCCCACCCAATGAAGTCCTGCATATATGAACCAGTTAATGTGCTAGAGTTTTGTCCATGGAGAATCATGGTTTAAATCAGTCTTCTCCAATTCCAGACTAATAAATAATAATAATAATAGTAATAATAATTTATTTATTTATTTATTTCTTACCCGCCTCTCCCTCTGGATCGAGGCGGGGAACAATATCAAACATGAATGATATAAAGTACATAAAACTGATTAAAAGCATTTTAACAGCTTAAGTTGAGGACTTTGTGGCCAGGCTTAGAAGTTTAAAATGTTTTAAATATCAGCTCTTTTATGTTTTATGGTTTTGAATTTTTTAATGTTCAAACTTTTAACTTTTGTAGGCGGCCCAGAGAGCTTCAGCTGTGGGGTGGAATATAAATGTAATTATTATTATTATTAATAATAATAATAATAATATAATAAAATTAATACACTATTAAAAATACTAATAAAACTCTTAAAATTTGACTGCGTAGGCTGCCAGAAGAGATCAGTCTTTCTTTATAGCTTTCTTAAATTCTGGAAGACTGTGAAGTTGGCGGATCTCTCCCAGCATAATCTGGGTATAATGATTGTCAGTCTACAACTACAACTAACAGTGTTCCTGATCATTGATCATGCTGTTTGTGGCTGATGGGAGTTGAAGTCCAAAATAGCTGGTGGGCATCTGGTTCAGGAAGGCTCACTTAGATGTTTGCCAATGTCTGCTTTCAAATGAGCTCTGAAGAGAGCAATCCTAACTTTGCTGTGCGTCTGCTGGGCCAGATCGACACCTTGTGTCAAATCGTTACAAATGTGGAATAAAAAGCAGGAAATAACACTATGAAAGTGGTATATGGAATGTGTCCTGTGTCCCAACAGTTATCAGTCCACTTTGATACCACTATAAAGCAGTAGTATAGATCTAGCCCTGGTTGGAGCTCTGACATCACAGCCCCTGACATTTCCAAAGCCCTGTCAGGCATTTGCTAGCAAAGTAGAGGAAATGATGGAACCATATCTTGCTGTTTCCCCACCTTCCATTAGAAAAACAACAACGGGGGATTCATTCATTCATCTCCTTTCTATATCACCCAACAGACTCTGGTCTGATCTAAATGTTCCCCTATATTAAGGATGTGGTTAGGGGCTGAAAGTTGTGGTGCTTTTATAATAAGCTGCCTTGGGTTTGGTTTTTCCTCACAGAGAGGCAAGTTATAATTGTTGACATGAATACATACCCTAAAATGTATTCCACATGTTAGGAATGGTAGCACCAAGTCCAAGAGGTCACCAGCATGGTTAGCAAGCAGTGTCAAGGATGCTATTGTAGAAAAGAGGGCTTCATTCAGAAAACGGAAGTCTTGCTGAAATGAGGAAAATAAAAGGGAGCACAAGCTTGCACAAAGGTGATGCAAGCAAACTATAAGAAATGCAAAAAAAAAAAAAAGCATTTTGAAGAGCACATCACTAATACTATCAAGGCCAACAATAAAGAATTCTTTAAATATATCAGAAGCAGGAAACCAGCCACGGAAGAAGTTGGACCATTGGATGACAATGGAGTTAAGGGAGTACTAAAGGAGGACAGGGAGATTGCAGAGAAGCTGAGGGTGCCTCTACAAGAGCGATTTAAAGCTCTTTCAAGGCACATTAAAAATTTTACCTCCACATGAACGGAGCGCAAATCAGGGGTTGAGGCGCGTTTTCTCTCCGATTATGCACATCTTCGCATTTGCGTTAAATAGCGAGTTTTAATTTACCGCGGCCATTAAAGTGCATTATTACCATGTAAAGTGTTTCTCCGCATCTCAACAATTTTAAAGCATGTTTCACACAGCTGGTAATGCGCTTCACCACCTGTCATTTATCGGAATTAGGTGTAAAAGCAATCATGAGATGCGCATAATCGAGCAACCAGGCGTCAAGCCGAATTCTTGTAGAGAGGGCCTGAATGAATTATTTGCATTGACGTTCACTGCAGAAGATACAGGACAGATGCCTATGCCTGAACTGATGTTTTCAGGAAGGAAGTCTGAGGAACTGAGGCAAATAGTGGTGACAAAAGATGAAGTTCTCAACCTTATTGACAAATTGAAAGCAAATAAATCACCAGGTCCATCCTAGAGTTCTCAAAGAACTCAAATATGAGATTGCAGACCTCCTAACAAAAATATGCAACATATCCCTGAGTTCAGCCTCTGTACCAAAGGACTGGAAAGATGGCCAATGTAACACCAATTTTTAAAAAGGGATCCGGGGGGGGGGGGGGATCCCGGAAATTACAGGCTGGTTAGCTTGACATCTGTTCCAGGTAAATTGGTTGAAAGCATTATTAAAGACAACATTAGTAAGCATATAGAATGGCATGTCCTGCTGAAGAAGAATCAACACAGCTTCCGCAAAGGCAAGTCCTGTCTGACTAATCTTCTAGAATTCTTTGAGAGTGTCAACAAACATGTAGACAGGGGTGATCCAGTGAACATTGTTTACCTGGACTTCCAAAAGTCCCTCATCAAAAATGCCTGAACAGACTTAACAGTCATGAAATAAGGGGAGAGGTCCTCTTATGGATCAGTAACTGGTTAAAGAACAGAAAGCAGAGAGTAGGAATAAATGGTAAATTCTCCCAATGGAGGGAAGCAAATAGTGGGGTCCCACAGGGATTGGTGTTGGGATCAATTCTCTTCAACTTGTTCATAAATGATCTGGAATTAGGAGTGAGCAGTGAAATGGCCAAGTTTGCTTACGCCACCAAATTTGTCTTCGTGGTCTCTGTGCATCACACCTATGGGTCTGCGCCCGCGCGGAGCCTGCTCTCAGGAACATTCTATAGCTAAAGACTTTTGGCAGAAGCCCCTCCCCACCCCTCCAGTGTGCACGTGCATAGAGGCAACCACCATTCACCTCAGTTCTTTTCTAAACTGCCACCAAATTATTTAACATTGTGAAAACACAAAGGGATTGTGAAGAGCTCTAAAGGGATCTCTCCAAGCTAGGGCCCCCTCCACAAGGATGCGCTTTTGCGCCCGGTTCGGGGATTATGCGCATTTTCGCGGAGGCGCATTTACGCCTAATCCCTCTGCACGGGAGGCGGCGAGAAGCGGCGAAGCGCATTAAAAGATGCCCAAAAAGCACTTTACAGGTAGTTAATGCGCATAATCGCTTGTTCACACAGCGAAAATGCGCTTTAACGGCCGGAGCAAAATAAAAGTCGCTATTTAACGCGCGTTCGAAAATGCGCATTATCGGGGAGATAACGCGCCTGTACGCCCGTTTTGCGCTCCGCTCGTGTGTAGGTAAAATTTATAATGAGCCTTCAAGGCTCATTAAACGTCTCGTGTGGAGGAGGCCTAGGAGAGTGGGCATCCAAATGGCAGATGCAGTTCAATGTAAGCAAGTGTAAGGTGATGCATGTTGGAGCAAAAAAGCACACCAACGTCAAGTATAACCTGGTGGGATCTGAGCTGGCAATGACCGAACAAGAAAGAGATCTTGGAGTTGTGGTGGACAGCTTGATGAAATTGTCAACCCAGTGTGCAGCAACTGTAAAGAAGGTAAACTCCATGTTAGGCATTATAAGAAAAGGATTTGAGAATAAAACTGCCAGTATCATACTGCCTTTATGCAAATCTATGGTGTGACCACACTTAGAATATTGTGTACACTTCTGGTCACCACACCTAAAAAAAAGATATTATAGAGATGGAGAAAGTGTAGAAACGGGCAACTAAAATGATTAAGGGGCTGGAGCATCTCCCCCATGAGGGAAGGTTACAATAGCTGGGATTGTTTAGTGTGGAAAAAGGGAGGCTAAAGGGAGACATAATAGAGGTGTACAAAATTATGCATGGTGTGGAGAATGTGGACAGGGAAACATTTTTCTCCCTCTCTCAAACTACCAGAACCTGGGATCATCCCATGAAGCTGATTGGTGGGAGATTCAGGACAAATAAAAGGAAGTACTTCTTCACACAGCACATAGTTAAGTTATGGAATTCAATACCACAAGATGTAGTGATGGCCACCAATTTGGATGGTTTTAAAAGGGGGCTAGTCACGGAATGTCATAGTAACGGAAGGAGGGGAAAAGAAGGGTGTGGCGGTTGGAGTCGGTTGGAGGTGGAGGGAGAGGAAGGAGGAGAGGAGAAGGAAATAAGCAGAGGAAGAAGAGAAGGAGAAAGATTTTAAGGGATTGTGGAAAAGAGGAAAGATAAGACATCGGTGGACAGAAGGTCTGTAAGGAGCAGGGAATTGGGCAGTCTGCTACGTGCAAGAGCGTATGGGAAACGTCATCCATTTTACCCGGGCAACGTACAGAGCGCTGAAGAGACCATTGGGACAGTTATTTGATAGTTGCGCCCATCTAGGAAAAGTTAATGGATAAGTTGTTATTAAAGTTCAAGTTTTGCTAAACAAAGGACTTCCATGGTTGTTTAAGTTCCGGTGCCTCCACCAGATTCCTAGCGAACTGTCACAGGGGGCTGGATAAATTCCTGGAGGAGAAGGCTATCAATGGCTACTAGCCCTGATGGTTAGTATCTGAGGCAATAAGCCTGTGTGCACTAGTTGCTATGGAACATGGGTAGGAGGGTGCTGTTGGACCATGTCCTGCTTTGCTGGACCATGGTCGACATCTGGTTGGCCACTATGTGAACAGAGTGCTGGACTAGATGGACCCTTGGTCAGATCCAGCATGGTACTTATTATGTTCTTATTAGATTTGGACTTTGCCCAGGAGACCAAGCCATGTGTGGTATAGTGGCTAAAGTGTTGGACTGAGAGTTGGGAGATTCAGGTTCTAGTCCCCACTCGGCCATGGAAACCCACTGGGTGACTTTGGGGAAGTCACAGACTGTTAGCCCAACCTACCTCACAGGGTTGTTGTTGCAAGGATAAAATGGAGAGGAGGACTACATATGCCACCTTGGGTTCCTTGGAGAAAAAGGCAGGATATAAATGCAATAATAAATAAATAAATCTAGGGGACAATCAAGAATTGTGTGTGTGCATGTGTGTGTGGTGTGCTCCATCCTAAGATGATTGCCATAATCATCACCCATGATACACATAAATGTGTTACCTATGCAGGGCCATCCCTACTATTTAGCAGAGTTAAGTGGTTGCTTTTGGCAGCAGATACTGTGAGGTGGAAGCAAGGGGATGGAGGAGAGAGCTATGGGTCTCATGGCTCACACTGCAAACCCTAAGCTGACCTACTGTCTTGCACAGAATTTTTAACATAGCTTTGTGCTTCTTCTTTTTTAATAGCTCAAAGTATCACCCCTATTCTCCCTGTTTGCCATCATCTCCTCCCTTGGTCATTGCTTAACACCTGTTTCCTTTTCTTTCTAGAGTGACCCCAGTAAATCAGTTATCATGTAGAGAAGAGGATGATGTCCCCTCGCTACATAGCCAATCAGATTGGACTATGTGATGACATCAGTGAGAGCAAACAAATACATTTGAGAGTGAGGCTAGTACTTCCTGGATCAGTCACATGAATGATCTCAGCCCACTGGAGAATATGCAGTGGAGATATGATATGCAACCAGTCTGATGTGGCTATATAACAGCATCACTCAGAGCATATGAAGCCATTTGATATACATATACAGCAGAATGAAGTGGTAGAGATTTAAAGTGATGGAACGGACTGTACCATATCACACTGCAGGCAAGGGGTGCCATTTTTAATCTCCCAATGTGAAGAACTCCCTGTAGAAAACTAAAACAGTGGGAGCTGGATGCTAAAACATTTCTCCTGAGTGTGTTAAGTTTTTGACCTGCAAGTTTTTAAAAATAATAATAATAATGGGAGCTTTCAGAAATGTCATTCAAAACTGGTACAATCCACTCTACCATCTCAGTTTTATATCAACTGTATGGCTCAATTCGGACGACACGATAGTCAATGGTGGGTTGACTAACCCTAACCCTCACGCTAACCCTAGGGGGCACTCCCCACACAACATGGTAATAAATAATCAACTGTGGTGTGGATGAGGATCAGCGCTGAGATGACTATGGCAGCATTCAGATGACACAATTGTCAAAACAACTGACGATTGTTTCCCCCACACCAGTTGTTTATTGTGTCATCCGAATTGAGCCTATGTGTGGATTAGGCTAGAGAGATAGCAATCTGAATAAATAAACAGCTGAGTTTCAGAGTATCCAGCATGGAGGAACTAATATAAGCAAGTTGCAAAGAAGCCTATGCTGATGTAACTTCTCGAAACCTGTGAAAATTCGCAATTGTCTTATTGTGTGTGTGTGAGAGAGAGTATGTGCGTGTATAAAATATGCAGCCCAGTGGAAACTAATTTGCATGTTATAATTACCTTACCAACTGCCTTTTAGAAGATAAAACAGAGCCATTAACCACACTTTAATGTTATCACAGTTTCTTTACTAAATACATTTGCTTTATGGTATTGCTCAACAATTCTTTTTTGGGAACATGGCAAAAAGCATGCTTCATTAAGCACAACACAGTGGACATTTTTTCAAGGATTTAAATTTTGTGTCAAATAATATTCAGTAAAAACCAACTTAATTATACGTTGTTTTATGAAATAAAGCTCAGGTGTTCACAGTATCTTCTGACTTCTCATGTATATGTCTAAATATGCACAATAATAATTGTAATATTTGGACATGCCTTACAAATGAATTATATACCCCCTTCATATTGAGCAACTAGGCTATTACTGGACTTCACGCAATGAAGTGGGGTAAAAGAGAATCGAGGGAGATACTATGGATGTTGGAATTGTCTGTGTAGAAGTCCCTAAATCTCAGTCACCACTAAATCAAGAACCATAGAACAGATGTTATTTCTTCTTCTGCCATAGAAACTGACAGGGAACAAAGGAACCTGCATTATGCTGAGTCAGACCATTGGTCCATCTACCCCAGTGGGTCTCCAGGGATTGAGGCAGGATTCTTTCCTTGCCCTACCTGGAGATTTCCTTGCCCTACCTTCGACTTTCTGCATGCAAAGAGTTATGTATCCTTTCACTGTGAAAGCCATTGTGTCTTACTTTAGACACCTCACAAGCTGCTTCCATGTGGGTTTTCTACTCACCCTGCCCCCATTATGTCTGGATGCTTATGCTACTGTGGGGTAGAAACTTTCTATGTAATTTGGTGGATCCAAGTGGCAAGTCATGCTAGAAATACCTTATTGCAGGGATACAGTTGTACAAATCAGTTCCAACGTTTAAACTTTCTGGCACACACCAGTACAGAAAGCAGGTAGACTGAAGCTAACAAAATACTGCTATGCGAAGCAAGACAACTTTCCCCTCAGGAATTAGACCCACATAGAATTTTAAGCAGTATCCAGGGATATCCCAGCAAAGAACTAAACTGCAGTGGCAGGATACCTCTGCTATTCTGAGACTTGATATGTATATTTACTGAATGCTTAGAATGGCCAACAAAGGTTGGATTTGCCATCAACCTTTCTTACCAAACTCACAGAGCTGTAAGGCCTTTATCTGGCTGGTCTTGGTTAAGAAGATGCTGAGCAACTTGTACCAGTAGCCTGAGCCGGTGTGACTTC
This sequence comes from Anniella stebbinsi, assembly GCA_029215795.1. NCBI lineage: Eukaryota > Metazoa > Chordata > Lepidosauria > Squamata > Anniellidae > Anniella > Anniella stebbinsi. Next base: position 62,862,681 of record JARDYH010000006.1, on the reverse strand, counting down.
GAGGCACTGCTGGGGCTGCTATGCTGGCAAAGGATTTCTAATTAACTGCTCACTGACATATAACATCATCTCACCCCATGAAGCCTCATGGGCTACACTTTATTCTTTGATCTGAACAACCAGAAGACTTTGCTTCAATTGCTGCTTGTTTGTTTCTTGCATTGATATACTACCATTCATACATATTTATCACAGGGAGATTAATATTGCATGTTAAAACAGAAACAATGAAATATATAATAAAACAGTTAATCAAGAAAGCAACAAACACAATTAAATATCACTTAGAATGGCAGATTTTAAAAAACAACAACACATAATTTCTAGTGTTTAAAAATACAGCAGCCATCAGTTCTTAAAATACTACTCATTAAAATGTTTGAAAAAGAATTAAAAAAATCTTATCTCTAACTGAAAGATGGAGCTGAGATGAAATACCTCAGAAGACAGTTTTCTGTGAAAATGTATGAGCTTTTTCCCCTCTCATCTCCATAGAAAAAGGAGGTCCTTCGCAGAATTTTATCTGAATATTCTCCACCATGTTTTGGTATAGTGCCTACCATCACCCGCCACCAACACACACACACAGATACACACACACAATGCCCCAGAATGATGCTCAGTCTGGGGCATTCTGGAGGAGAAAATGGTGGCCAGACTGTTAAAAAAAACAATTGCTGCTGCTGCTTGCAGAGGCAGCAAATACAAATTTAGGAGAAATGAAAGAAGCTGAGTGACTGGCATTGTGAATGATGTGCCCCACTCTAGGAAACCTTTGAGAATTTCTTCTCTCTCTGAAGATATTTGGTGAAATAGTCCTTCTAATTTCTCTACACACAAATAGCGTGGAGAATTTCAAGAGGCCTATTTGCACACAGCTCTACTAAAAGAAAATATTGGATGCCATGTCAACTTCTTTGTGAGGGAGTTTCCAAATAGTTGAAAAGCCACCCTCCTTTGTTACCATCCTCTTGAGCTCTGACAGTGGTGGCTTTCTGAAAAGGAACTCAGTGGAAGATCTACATTGCCATGCAGGATCATACAGGAGGTCACCAAGAATATTATCACCACTGAGAGACTGTGGAGCTGGGCCGAGGCATGGAAGCTGGGAGATCACCTAGATACTAGCACCTGTATTAATTAGTCAGTGAGTGCCTAGTTGCACTCCCAATGTCTTTCATGTTTCTCTACCTTCTCAGGGTGGGGGGTGCTTTGGCTCCTATGGAACCCTTTGGTGATTCTGGGGTAGCAATGGGCAGGCCACAACAGACACACTCATTCACAGATACCCCCCCTCTCTCTCTCTCTCACACACACACACACACACACACCATATTCAAGAAGGCTTCTGAGGGCCACATCTAGGCCATGCACCAGGATTTATAATGGGTTGGGAAACCTATGGTCCATAGCTCAGATGTGGCTCTCAGAAACCTTCCATTCAGCCCACAGTTTCCCTAGCTACTCCCTCCCCAACTTGTCCTCCCCAACAGCGCTTCCACTGAACCCCTTTTTTCCCTTTGGGTCCTAAAACATTTTTTTTTTGCCACTCTAGCCATAAATTCTGTGGTTGCTCTCCCAAGAATATTATTGAGAGGGAAACCACAGAGTGTGGAGAGCTAGAGTATAATTTGCCACTCTAGCCCACCATACTTCATGGTTTCTCACTAGAGTGAGCAGCCACTCTAGCCCACTGTATCTATGGGCTGTGGGTTGCTCACATGTACTCTACCAACAACTGGGTATCCATCGAACTCTAAGAAAAGGATTTTCCACATTCTGTGCTGTGTACCAAGAGTGAGGCTTATCACAGCAGCAGCTGTGGTGGAAGCCAGTTGTTCTCCTCTGGGGTTGCAAGCTGTGTCTTTGCAGGGCTTCTTTGCCTTCCAGAATGGATGGCAGACTGCTGCCCAATAGATATAGCAGTTCCTACCATGCAGGTGTAGCCAGTGGTAATGAAAGCTGCTCCTGTTACTATGTTTCCTGTCATGGAGTTTTCAAAAGCACTGCAAGAACAGAAAGACTGGCAACCCCATTTTCATGTTTCACTTGCAGAATCCACTTCACTCTGATCCTGTTCAATAAATGAATTGTCTTTACAGCCTGCTTAGCCCTTGCTATTGAGGTCAGTTGCTGCCCTACAGCCCACTTAGGGTGGCAATTTGTGGATCACCAAAAAGTGTGTGTGGAGAGGGGGAGAAGAAACCTACTAGTATAAAACTTGCATTTACAAATAATTTAGACATTGTTATTATAATTTAAATGGAAATACAGTGCATCTCACCATAGTGTAGAAGATTGTGACCAGGGGACCTGCATGCCTTTCTTAGTCTGCTGTCCAGGTGCTGTTGATGGGCAACTTCAAGGTACAGCTCTACTTTCTGATGATTCTCTCTCTTTACATTGGACTTGAACTGCACAGCCTTTCCAATAGTGGGCATGTTCAAAATAGAGGACTGTCCTCTGTAAAAGAGGACACATGATGACCTAAGCTGCTTCACTATAGGGTTATGCACTTAGGAGGGCACTGTGGCCTCCTTCTGCTTGCTCAGTTGTGTGTTGTGTGTTGTGATTGTGAACTAGGTCAGCTGATGTCATGTTGCTATTACTATGAGTTGCTTGGTACTTTCCCTACATGGGTAATGTGCAGGCATTGGTGAAGTGACTTCATAATTGATAGTGGAGTTACCAGCTTCATTGTCGGTCTGTCTGTGTGATGACACATTGTCCTTTGTTTTCATGGCTATGGTTGCCATATTACTGTCTCTGCTGGTGGTTGGGTTTAGGGTTGTGACTACATTGTGCCAGCATTTGCCCTGGTGTAGTACCTACCCAGCACAGTTGGACTATAGGATCATCACATGAGGGTTTCAATGTGTCCAAATCACCAACTGCACCATCTAGAGCAGTGGTGGTCAACTTGTAGTCCTCCAGATGTTTTGGCCTACAACTCTTTTCATCTATCACCATTGCCTATGTTGGCTAAGGCTGATGGGAGTTTTAGAACAAAATCTCTGGATAGGCACAAGTTAATGTAACCCTGACATAAAGGGATGTTCCAAAAGTGGATCAGCTCATAAACAAACTTGAAAATAGTGTAACCATTCACATTATTGGATTTACGATGCACAAAAGCCAACTTGGATTGAATCAACACAGGTTCCATCATGTCAAAATAGTCATGGGCATTCGGACATGCATATGAGCATTTTAGCCTATTTTTTTTCTAGTCATCTGATAAGATGGATAACATAACACTTTGTATTGGACAACATGCAAACATGTATGATTTTTATAGTGGAGAGCCTATTATAATGTTACACTGCACAACTCTTCACATTTGCAATTATATTTCTTTTTGCATGAAAATCCATGCATTTTCCTCTATTTTTTCAAATGTGTGTATCATTTGTGTGCATCTTTCAAATGTACACATCCTTCTCCCATTTATTAAAGTGTATTTGTGCACATTTTTCAATAGTGTGCATGCTGTAAACTGCATTTTGTTTGGTCTACATATCACATTGCAAGCCTGGAAAAATCTGGACTTCAACCTCAGATTGAATCTGAGTCCGTGTTTGATCCAGAAGGTGTGAGCTCAGTAAATTCTGATCAGAAATGAAATGAAATGCTCATACATCCCCGCATGATCTAGAATCTCAACTTTTAGGTATGCTAGAATGATCTGGGGTGGGGGGTGAAATCTAATGCTAAATCCCCACAATCAATGTTGCCTGATCTTCTGTAAATATAATTTGTGTAAAAGCTTGAAGTTCATATTCTGGTTTCGGAAAGTTCAATGCTGTTTGTATTCTTCAGCTACAGAGAAGTGTTATAGAAAATCTAACTTAGGGATTTATCACAAAATAAATAGACTTGTTGAAGATACATTCATTTTCATAGGTTTCACCCCACCCCTGCAAATAAGCCCTCTAAATCCAAAGTATACTCAAAGGCATTAGAACTCAGCTCATTTGCATTCCATGTTTGCTCTCAAGGTTTGTTGGTTTCCAGCTCCCCCCCCATGAGCTGCCTCCCTTTTATTTTTTGCATTTCTTACTAGAATGCAGGTATTCCCCCCCCTCTGATGTCTGATCCCACTGATATAAAACAAGGAAGTGTTTTGACATCAGTTTCTGAGGGCAATGTTTATAGATATGCAAACACATCTGTTCTGCTAAATGGTGTTATGGGGCCCTAGTTGCTGTATCCTCCTCAGCCCGGCACAGGCTGGCAAATTCCTGTTTAGTTTCCAGATCAAGAGGTGGGTGAGAACAACAACAGTGACATTAAGAAAAATCACACTGTCAGTTCACACTGAAAATATACATCTGATGTCTCCAGAGTAAAGGTCAGTGTTCATTTTCTTTTAATTTCACACTTGTACCAGTCTCTCTCTCTCTCTCTCTCTCTCTCTCTGTATGTGTGTGTGTGCACGTATTTTCTTGCTTGCTGATGAGCCTCTCAATGAATTCTGAGTCCTTACAGCTGTGGTTTTATTTGACAATCCATTCAAAGCATAGATGAGCCAATTCAATTAAACAACAATCCAAATCAGTCAGTATCGGAAGCATTGAACACCTTGTTTCAAAGCAATTAATTCTGCATCTGAAGAACAAAAAGAAGCTGGTTGTAACTAGGAATATAGGCATTCTCTGCCCAATGGGAAATCCCCATCTTAGTTTATATTTGTTTATCATGAAATTTTGTTTTCTTTTGAAATCATTTTAAAAAAAAGACAAAACGAACATACATAATAATGTAACAAGATCACAAAAGAAACAAGGAAATTAACTAATTCTTTGTCTATCACTAAAATACTAGTGGAAAAGAAGCAGAAGGTTCAAGAAGGAAGGAGAAGAGGCTAAAGTATTGTTTACTATACTATCTGACTTTCCTAGAGTCTCAAGGCAGCTATATGTTACTGAGAGTCCAGCAGGGAAGCTGCCTTTTAAAGTTTAATATTTCCCATCATATAAGACGCACACAGAGGAGACAAAAATATCAAATTTGACCCCTTGCTGTCTTTCTCCCTCAAGCTGAAATTTCTGTTTTAAATCACTTTCTTTGGAAGGTAGTCTGCTCATCGCTTACTGTAGTATCTAGGGTTGGGGATTATGAACCAGTTGGAAGTATGAGTCATTGGTAGGTCACAAGCACCAGAAGCATAAGGAAATTGAGGTGACAAATATATGTTGCAACTAAAACCATTGGAATAGCTCTGGATTGTGCCAAAGCCAAAATCAACATTCATTGCCACAAGTATAGCACAAAATGAAATGAATGTTGATATGGGAGAAAGAAGTATAAAGAGGCAAGATGAAATGGAGAAGGAAATGTGCTCCTAAAACGTTCTAAGTTATTTTTTAAAGAAGAATTAGTACGGATGTCATGAGACTCTGGTTGGGGCTTGAGTTCAGTGATTTCTCACCAACTCGGCACCCTAGATGCCAATCCACAGATCCCCATGCTTGCTGACTGGGCCTATACTAATTAGACCATTTACGCCTATAATTTTGCATAAATGGTGCTACTTATGGCTGCCATTTTATCCAATTGACAATTTACGTAAATAGCTGAGCTGCAGTTGTTACACAAAATGGGGGATGCTGCTCCACTTTCTCCACATCCCCATGGACCATTCAGCAGCTCACCCAGCACACTAAACAAGGGTAAGTGTTGGGGGTACAGCGAGTAGCGTGCGGGGTAGGCATGGGGTGGTTAGTTCATGTCACAACATTCTGTTTATGGTGGAGCTGCACCTAGTTTAAGTCAATGGTCACATGGATCTCAACATACTAGGACTGCATCCTTAGAAGTAGGGGTGTGCATCGGATCGGATCCGATCCACGATCCGAATCCGATCCGACCCAAAATCGGGAAAATCCGATCCGATCCGATCCGATCCGGACAACCTCCGATCCGATCCGATCCGATCCGATGAGGTCCGATCCGGATCGGACGCCATTTTGAATGCTTTTTCCCATAGCCAAGTATTGTTTTACAAAAACGCCTATAACTTTTTCATTTTTAAAGATAGAAGGATGAAACTTGGGCACATTGTAGACTGGTTAGGGGTAGTTATCTGTGAGAAATTTCAGAAAGATTGGTGCATGCATTTTGTGGCAATTAATTTTTTAATAAATACCCAGGAATGCCTATAACTTTGTCATTTTTAAAGTTACACACATGAAACTTTGCCACATTGTAGGGGGTACCTTGGGACCTATGTGTGTGAAATTTCAGAAACGTAGGTGCTTGTCTTGTGTGGCAATTAATTTTTAGAAAAATGGGTAGTAGTGGGGTAAATACAGTTACGCCTCCCATTTTTTTATTTTTGAAGATACAAACAGGAAACTTGGGCACATTACAGGTACCACTTGCCTTGATATGTGTGTGAAATTTCAGAAACATTGGAGCTTTCCTTGTGTGGCAATTAATTTTTGAAACAATGAGGAAAGAAACACCTATAACTTTGTCATTTTTAAAGTTACACACATGAAACTTTGCCACATTGTAGGTGCTACCTTGGGACCCATGTGTGTGAAATTTCGGAAACGTAGGTGCTTGCCTTGTGTGGCAATTAATTTTTTAATAAATACCCAGGAATGCCTATAACTTTGTCATTTTTAAAGTTACACACATGAACCTTTGCCACATTGTAGGCGGTACCTTGGGACCTATGTGTGTGAAATTTCGGAAACGTAGGTGCTTGCCTTGTGTGGCAATTAATTTTAGAAAAATGGGTAGTGGTGGGGTAAATACAGTTACGCCTCCCACTTTTTTATTTTTGAAGATACAAACAGGAAACATGGGCACATTACAGGTACCACTTGGCTTGATATGTGTGTAAAATTTCAGACAGCTGGGTCCAGGCATGTGGTGGCAAGGTATTTTTGAAACAATGAGGAAAGAAACGCCTATAACTTTTTTATTTTAAAAGTTAGAAGTCTGAACATTGCTCACTTTGTAGATGGGTTAGGGGTAGATATGTGTCAGAAATTTCAGAATTATAGGTCCAGGCATTTGATGGCTATGGAATTTTTAAATTACATGTTTCAAAAAAATTTCTACAGAGGCCAGGACTTCCCCTCCCGCTTCCCGCGAAGAAAAGGAAACACTCTCTCATCTCGATCCCTTTTGATCCTTGCTAGTAGTATCCATTACAGGGCTCGTGTTTCCTTTCCTACTTTCACTTTTCACTTTGTACTCAAGCAGACACGAGCCCTGTAATGGATACTACCAAGGATCAAAGGGATCGAGACCAGAGTGATCCTTCCTTGCACGCATGGCTGCAAAACTCAGCTAGGCTCAGCCGTTCTGCTTGATAAGTGAAAGTAGGAAAGGAAACACGAGCCCTGTAATGGATACTACTAGCAAGGATCAAAAGGGATCGAGATGAGAGAGTGTTTCCTTTTCTTCGCGGGAAGCGGGAGGGGAAGACCTGGCCTCTGTAGAAATTTTTTTGAAACATGTAATTTAAAAATTCCATAGCCATCAAATGCCTGGACCTATAATTCTGAAATTTCTGACACATATCTACCCCTAACCCATCTACAAAGTGAGCAATGTTCAGACTTCTAACTTTTAAAATAAAAAAGTTATAGGCGTTTCTTTCCTCATTGTTTCAAAAATACCTTGCCACCACATGCCTGGACCCAGCTGTCTGAAATTTTACACACATATCAAGCCAAGTGGTACCTGTAATGTGCCCATGTTTCCTGTTTGTATCTTCAAAAATAAAAAAGTGGGAGGCGTAACTGTATTTACCCCACCACTACCCATTTTTCTAAAATTAATTGCCACACAAGGCAAGCACCTACGTTTCCGAAATTTCACACACATAGGTCCCAAGGTACCGCCTACAATGTGGCAAAGGTTCATGTGTGTAACTTTAAAAATGACAAAGTTATAGGCATTCCTGGGTATTTATTAAAAAATTAATTGCCACACAAGGCAAGCACCTACGTTTCCGAAATTTCACACACATGGGTCCCAAGGTAGCACCTACAATGTGGCAAAGTTTCATGTGTGTAACTTTAAAAATGACAAAGTTATAGGTGTTTCTTTCCTCATTGTTTCAAAAATTAATTGCCACACAAGGAAAGCTCCAATGTTTCTGAAATTTCACACACATATCAAGGCAAGTGGTACCTGTAATGTGCCCAAGTTTCCTGTTTGTATCTTCAAAAATAAAAAAATGGGAGGCGTAACTGTATTTACCCCACTACTACCCATTTTTCTAAAAATTAATTGCCACACAAGACAAGCACCTACGTTTCTGAAATTTCACACACATAGGTCCCAAGGTACCCCCTACAATGTGGCAAAGTTTCATGTGTGTAACTTTAAAAATGACAAAGTTATAGGCATTCCTGGGTATTTATTAAAAAATTAATTGCCACAAAATGCATGCACCAATCTTTCTGAAATTTCTCACAGATAACTACCCCTAACCAGTCTATAATGTGCCCAAGTTTCATCCTTCTATCTTTAAAAATGAAAAAGTTATAGGCGTTTTTGTAAAACAATACTTGGCTATGGGAAAAAGCATTCAAAATGGCGTCCGATCCGGATCGGACATCTGGTCCGATCCGATCCGACCAGCCTCCGATCCGATCCGATCCGATCCGACCCCCCAGGTCCGATTCCGATCCGCTATCCGATCCGATCCGGGGGGTCAGTGCACATCCCTACTTAGAAGCTAACCATTTTTAGCTGGTAAGCATCTCTGATATAAAGACTGTGGAGTAGTTTATTCCCCCTACAGGTGCTGCAAGTGCCCAACTGGGTCTGGGAATCCTGCCCCCCCAATCCAGTGCCCCAGACCCAGTCTGGCACTCCAGACTCCAGAGTGCAGATCCCACCTGAACACTCACAAGGCCCTGCCACCCAAATCATGTATTACCCCTTCCTGCCAGAGCTTCCATAAATTGTGCACTTTCCCCCGTTGGCGCAAGGGTAAAGACGCAAATGCTCCATCTGCATCAATGGGGCCTTTAAGGCTGTCACTGGCATGGAAGGAAGTGTGCAATTAACAGAGGCCCCATTGACACAGGAAGGGGAAGTGTGCAATTTCAACGCATGGGTGTGTGGCTGCTGAGTGCTCTCCGGGGCCTTGCAAGCCTCTTCTGAGACTCGTGCAGCCCGGTGGGTGGCTATGGGTGGCTGTGGTGGTGGAGCAAGCCCCCACCGAGACAAGCACAGGTGAGTCCGCACACCCTTATTTCCTTCAACTGTGTTTTCTCCACTACAGGCCTTTGGTGAACATTATCTGATTAGGAATGTGTGAATCAGCAAAACTCAAGCTCTCCAAAGTTTTTGGAAGTCCATCTTGAAGTTCATTCTGACTCGAGTCTGTATCAGATTGTGAGCTTCTTTGTTTTACCCTTGCATCAGTGGGGCCTTTACAGCTGCCACTGATGCAATGGGGGGGGGGGAATTCATAATTTCTGGAGCCTCCATTGTGGCACCTCACTGGGCACCTGACTGGGTCCAGGGGGTGAACGTGGGGGAGTCTGTCAGTCATGTGGGGGAGTCCATCAGTCAGGACCCACAACATCTTTACACAAATGTCATATGCATTAAAGTGAAGGGGGAATTTCACAAATTTCGAGCAGAGCAGTAACACAGAGTTGAAAGGGGGGCTCAATATCTCCCCCTGGGCAGTGCCATCTTCTTACTATTAAAACTTGAACTGACACACAGCTGTGTCCTCCCCCCCCCCCCTTTGAACACATCCCTAAGTCCAGAGAAAGTTGGCAAAGGGGAGAGATTGCCCACCTCCATTATGTCTCCTTCTCAGAACAATTACTGCTGGTGCTACTTCAGCTGCTACTCTCCCTCATCCCTTCTCAGGGAGCCCAACATAGAACATGTTACTATAATCAATAGAATGAGACTAAGGCAAGAATCATCATAGCCAGATCAGACTCCAGATATTCAGCTTTGACCTGGTAACTATTTTGATACAGAATCCATTTTGATGATCATTTAGAATAAGGGATGTTTAAGACTGTTATATGACCCCATTTAAAGCTGGATGTCCATTCTATTTAAATTCTCCATGATTGTCCTATTGAGTTTTAAATTAATGCATGTATTATTTTTGATATTGAGTTATCTTCTAATATCGTATGATGTGTGTAAAGTTTTAAGGGCTAGTATATTTCCTCATCTCTGCACACATTTTGAAAAATGTAAAGGAAAATCCTTTAATGCAAGGATAACCAAGTCCGGAGTTCTGCTTAGCAATAGTGTATAGTTGCCACTATGTACATCAGGGTGGGGAACCTGCGGCCCTCCAGATCTTGTTGGAACTCAGCTATCATCAGTTCCATCTAGCTAGATCAATAGTCAAGGATACCAGATGATGTAATCCAACACATTTGGAAGACCCCAGGTTCCCTAAACCTGATATAGATGATCAAAGTTCTTATATTAGAGGCTGAAACTCATTTCAGTACCACGGCTAGCAACCACCATACCAGTCCTTGGAAGTTTACAAAGCAAGGAAAATTTGGGCCATTGGACATTTCACCTATTGAATGTAATCACTCAGTTTTGCTGCCAAATGCACACTCAGTATGGAACTATGTCCAATCCCACCAAAGTACCAGATATGATGCATATTTTTGCAATCACATTTGTCATGTACGCCTAGAAGTCTAGTGCTTAATATGTTTTACATACTCATATTTCATTATGTATTTTTCAACATGTTTCCCCACAAAATAAGCAGTTATAAATGTGTTTTGTCTCAAAACATACATTTTTACATATTTTGAGTCAAGAACAACATTGCATAATTCCGAGAAGGGCATAATCCAATGGATACCTGCATTCCAATCAGCATGTTAGTTCAGAATGTGTGCTTGGCTCAGTTCATATTGGAATTCACAAAGACTGAATTCCTCAAGCATAACTAGCCCTGATCACTGGGTACTGTAATTTCCCCGGAGCTTCTGTGTCCTTACCTACGTACAGAGGAATATTGGCATAAGGAGAATGCTCATCAAAACCCCAGGCACCATAGCTGTTGAGAACTGTGGTTTCTCAGGATGTTTGGATCCTTACTACAGATGGTATCCCCAGCAAATCAGAATCCTCAGCAATACTGATGCATAGTCATCTGTTTATTCCATTTTGGGGCTTAATCGGGGATCCAAGAAGTGCTCCTTTTGTCATCATTGCAACCAGCTAAGATTTGGAACAAGTGGTTGAAAGAGGAGAGGCCTTCAGGTTTCATTGTGTTCTTAATGACATCTTTAGGCACATGACAATATCTGGAGCATGGAATGGGCTATGCTTAATATGAACCAATTTGAGCCAGATCAAGCTGCAAATATTTACTTACATAAAAGACCACAATTATTGAGGATGCCCATAGAAGCTAACCATCACTACTGAAAACTCTTTAGTAATTTATTGCAGTGAAAAATTGGTCAGCTCTGGAGATATCATATTGCCTACCTTTTCTTGATTCCTTCCATTTTGCTTTGCTCCACATTCCCAGGCAGTCCTGCATTGCTGTTGCTAGAAATACTGGTGAAGTGATGAACAAAGAGATTAATAAACTGATAATAAGTATACTTCTACAGACCACTTAAAACCTCTACAAAACCCTAGATCTTCTCTGAATAAGTATTTGGTTTCATTCTACCATCATTGCTGTCTCTGTGGTTTTGCGTTGTGCAGTCTATTTTTTTCTTTTCCATACTCAACTCTGTCAGTCGCAGATATATATGATTCATGATTAATAGTACTGCAAATATCTGTAGTTTCTATTCCCAGATGTAAAAATGTGCATATTTACAGTTTTGGTAAGTGTTCTAAATAAAGCCACAGGTTTCTGAGCAGTTATTGTAAGATAAATTAAAAGAACAATGATACGTTTCACAAGATTTCATGCAATCATAGAGCTGTGTGGAAATGCTCTCTCAAAACTCTCCAGCCTATTAGTGGACAGAGAAATTGGGGAGACCATTTCACCACATTTTTCCAGGGGAAGAAAAAAAGATCCAACAGTTTCTAGGGGGTAGGATTTACCTCTAGCAGTGGCAATGTCCCAGCTTCTGTGTTTCCACTACTTTACTGTTGCTGTGTTGGCAACTGTGTCAGCAGCCTGGCCACCATTTTGGATCTTCTACAATGGAAGATTTAGCATTCAATCTAGCATAATTCCAGGGTCTTGTGCATTGTGGGGGGGAGGGGAGTGGTGGAGAAAATAGGGAGAAAATTCTACAAAGTGTCCCTCTTTTCTAGGATGGTGAGGCAAAGAAAACAAATGATATTTTCTCAAGAAAAAAAATATCTTCTGAGAAATTCCATCTCTAGAATTAAGCCAATTGCACAGATAGAAGAAGGACCTACTGTACAAGACTGGCACTTTGGACAATTATGATGTCCAATACCATGCAAAAGATCTTCAATACTTTTAATGGAGAACCTTTGACAATAGAACGAATGTATCCCCTTTCCATGAAATTCTTTACTTCCCCCACCCACCACACACTCCTGTACAAGGAATATAGGTACAAGGATATATGTGTATTATAAACTTCCATAAAATGAATTTTAAAATAAAAGGCTACCTATTCACCCCCAAAGTAAAAGTAATGAACATTGAAGCCAGGTTTCTTTGCCTTTAAGTGGGAAAATGCATAATTACATGAGCATCCAAAACAACACACAAACTAACAATTCAAAAAAGAAAATTGTTTAACGGCTTTTGTGGATAAGTATTCTGAATATGTAATATTGCTTCTCTATGAGGTGGAAATATCCATAGAAATAAATGAGTTGCATGTCCACAATCCACTCAACTCCAAGTTCCCTTGCTTGGGCTAGCATTAAACCATGAAAAGAAAGAAGGCCTCCTCATGTTCAGAGATTGCCGGATAAATTGCACTTCTGGAAACAAAATCCCCGCCCATCCCAACTACTATTTTGTCTATAGTTGTACTTTATAATTCTTTTAAGTTCTCTTTTTTTAATTAGTTAGCTTCTCTTATCTTTGAAACATTTATATTGCAGAGATGTGCTAGTCAAAACAGATAGAATCATAGCATAGAATAGTAGAGTTGGAAGGGGCTATCAACCTTTTTCATCTCTCCATTCCACGGATATATGCAAGCCTGCTTTTATTATGGTTTGTGCTCATCTTGTCAGACTCCAGCTTTGTAGTTACTCTTCTTGCCATGATCATCCAAAGTTTTGTTTGTGTTTGCAAATCATAGGAACATATCTCATTTGCAATGCCAAACATGAACGCAAGCAGGAATGCAATTCTCAGGAAAATTTTGTAATTTCCTGAACTCGCACCTGCATTCCAAAATGCACATTTCCACTGATTGAAAATGTGCATTTTTCCTGATTCAAAAAAGACATTCATGTTCGGGAATGCAGACAAGGTGAAATGAGCTTTGAGGAAGAATTCTAAGAACCTCAACAAGATTGAAAAGATGCATTTTGCCCATCCCTGTCCAAAGCCATGTTTTGATATTGTTTCCATTTCATGAGCGATTTGAAATGATTGCTGCTTCCCCAACCCCAAAATAATTCCTATTGTGAAAATTCATTTAAAGTGTTTTTTAAATATTAAAGAGCAGAGAGCAGAAATGCCTTTATGATCAAGAACACCCTTTTGTGCAAGAACACTCTGAATGTAGCTTAATTCTGTACATAAACATTCTGAATGAAACAAGGGCAAAAGTTTGTGGGAAATGACTGATTAAAGCAACTCTGCTGTGGAAAGCCAAACAGAATTGTCCAGATGTTTTGGAAGAGCACTGCAGAATTATTATTATGTATACCTTCCATGAAATGCATAGCTGAAGTCAAGAAAGGAACAGAATGCTGGGATAAATTACAAGAAGCAGAGACATTGTAAATCAGTAATGGTAGAACAGTGACATATGGTAACTTCTGCTATATCTCATGGCAGGCTGAGTAGAAGTAATGAGCTGAATCAAGAAGAAATTCTACTGTTTTTATTTCTTCAGTTGCATGTTGCCTTTTAAACAGTGATGGTAGGAGGTATTACTTGACAGCACAGACGGTGATGCTTAGTCTATTGATGTCTTAGAACTGCTTTTCCCTGACCAATATTATTAGTCCATGGACACCATGAATGTATGTGTTCTGGGGAGGGGGGGCGATTTTTTGCCTTTAAAAGAGAAATGCATACATCTGTAAAATTGTGAACATGGTATATTTGAAACTGGTGTTTTCGATGCACACATAGACCCTGTTCAGATGCCACAGTAAGCCAGGTGGTTCAGCATTTTGAGCTAAACATTATGGCTTAGTGTGTTATGTGAATCATGACTTAGCATGTCATGTGAACCATTCCTAAACCATGGTAGCTACATAACCACAGTTTAAACATGTTCACTAACCATTTACTGCAAAAGAGTTAGTGGCCTAGCCATGGCTTGGCATGTTGTCTGAAGAGGCCCAATATGTTGTTTGTTAACTTGTGTTTATAATTCTTTCCTCTTCTTCAGTGGCATCAGAGATGACCACAGGTAAAGACCAGATAGCAGATGAAATGGATGTCTGAAAATAACCTCAAATCTCACAATTATTTTTTAAAAACATTTTCTTCCTTCAATTTTTCTACTATTTTTCCTATTTGGCCAGATGCTTCCAGGCTTGATATGAATGTGTACCAGCTGATAAATTGGCTCTGTTATTCATGAAATTCCCAGCATGCCCAAAATCCTATGCATGTTTTTTTTCTGTCTGAACGTAGGATTACACCCTAAATCTTCTTGGTTACATCATGACTAATATGTAATACCTTACAGACTGAAATCAGTTGAGAAGGAAGAAAACACAGAGGGAGGGGGGAAGGGCTGCTGAAGTAGCACCAAAAGGTACTATTAAAGGGGATGGGTGGATTTGCCCCTGTCACTTCTTTCAAATTGAAACAGCATTCAGCTCAGCCCTAGTTTATGGTGGCATGGCAAAAATCCCCCTATCCCCATGTTGAGCCAGAGCGCATAAACAGTTTCTCACATGGAGACAGCCACAAAGGTAAGCCACTTCAAGAGGCCTCTATGAGGCAGCCATTTTGTGTGCACAATCCCATAGGTGCTGCATATTTCTAGCATAAGATGTATAGACAGAGTGGGGAAAGGCCTTAACATTGCATTTGCACATGGGTTTTGCATCTGGAATTGTCCAAAGGATTTGGCCAGTAATTTTAACATTTGGACCATGGTGATGCTGTAATGCAGGCTGTGGTCTGTTTAACCAGTATCTCTCTTTGTGCCTTCCTGCATGCCATCTGGATGGAAAAAGAATGTTATTTTTTTCATGATATCCAGATGACGTTGGCAAATGAATACTATTACGCCGGCTGATACGCCAGCTGATACACCAGCTGATATGCCAGCTGATACGCCAGCTGTGCCCCTTCCTAGAGTTGGAAGACCTAAAGATGGTAGTGCACGCGCTGGTAACTTCGAGGCTCGACTTCTGCAATGCGCTGTACATAGGGCTACCTCTGTGCCTAGTCCGGAAACTTCAACTAGTTCAAAATATGGCGGCCAGGTTGGTCACCGGTACATCTAGGAGTGACCATATTACGCCAGCTTTAAAATCACTCCACTGGCTGCCAATTAGTTTCCGGGCGAAGTATAAAGTGTTGGTTATTACCTTTAAAGCCCTACATGGTCTGGGTCCAGGTTACCTACGGGATCGCCTTCTCCTATACAATCCGCCCCGCACGCTCAGGTCCTCTGGGAAGAACTTACTGCAGTCGGCCAAGACTAGGCTGACAACTATTACCCAGAGGGCCTTCTCTTCTGCCGCTCCCAGATTATGAAATGACCTGCCGGAGGAGACTCGTCAACTTAACAGTCTTATAGAATTTAAGAAAGCTATAAAGACTGTTCTCTTCCAGCAGGCATATCCAGTGGAATTTTAGAATGTTTTAAGGATGTTTTTAAGGATGTTTTTAGGATGTTTTAGGATGTTTTAATGCAGTTTTAATAATATGTGTTGTTTTAATCTGTTTTATGTATTTTATCATGTTGTTGTTCCCCGCCTCGATCCAGACGGAGAGGCGGGTAAGAAATAAATTGTTATGTTATGTTATTAGTCTCTTTGACACAGCCCCTGGCACTGGCACCTGACCATGGTTCACCTCCAAAAACAACAATTTCAGAGTTACTGGTTTCCACTGGCTCAGAAACAAGCAGGACAGCCAAACTTGATGATGCTTCTGTTTTCTCTTATCTTCTTTGAGCTAGCTTAAAATTAAAAGCACTTCTAGAAACAACACAGCACTTTTCTTTAGACAGAGAAACTGAGTAAATATATTTTTATAGGAGGGTGCTGGAGAGGGAAAAAGCAACAATGGCACAGTTCCTTGTTCATACATCGTAGCATTGAAACAAGCACATTTTATAAAATGAAAGCCATTCCCAAAGAATTCCCTTGAGGAGACTACAGCTCCACAAGGCAGCTATTACTTGTACTCACAATTGCATCAATCTTTGATCTTTATTGTTACAGTATTATTCTTATTTTTGTGCCATAAAAAAGTGTCCCTTGTGGAGTTTCCTTTAATAATAAATGTGCCTCTCCTCAAACTGCTTGGGAAAAGTGAGATAGCAGCCCATCATTGCTGAAAATAAAAGCTAAGGAGCTCCTTTATTTAATTTCACCTGGAAAAAATGACAGCAAGATGGTTATCTTGAAGGAACACTTATATATATATATATATATATATATGCACAGTTTTCTCTATCGACACTAAACCTGCCTGTGAACATTTGTCTTGCTGATAGTTTTCTTTCTTGCTTGCAAAATCTGCCTTGAAAATTAGATAGTGTATTAAATTTTTATTCATAAACATATGATGTAAAATATCACCATATATTGTAATGTTCTGGTCTTCCTATTAGAATATGTTTTATGGGTTGTTATTTTATCTACAACTTATTTGGATACTCTAAATTAGGTTGAAATGGACATTCACAGATTTTGCTTATTTGATTTAATATAAACCTATTAAAGCTCTTGAAAGAACATTCAGACGAGTTGGTCATTGTGGAGGAGGGAAGGCATTACAGCACTGTACATACAAATAAGTAATAAACTGCTGCAGATACAGAACACTAGGGGACAGTCCTATCATCCCTGGGGTGGGACATCAAGATCTGAGGCCTCAGATAACCTCAGAGAGGTCAAATGGGGGCTTTCCAGGGAGTGGGGGAGACAGGAGACAGGAGAGGCCTGGATATACAACATCATAGGATCTCTCCAGCCCAACCCTGGCAGCACAATTGTTCTAGGAAGGCTCAGAGGTCCATCTAAAGGGAAAATGAAAAATAGATAGTGAAGCAAAAATAACCTGTTGCACCTCCTGCCCCCCTGGCAGCAGCCTGACAGGACATACGATACTTAGAAGCCTCTGAGATCTCACGCTTCCTTCTAATGTGTGGCAACCTCATAGGTTGCATCCTAAATCATGCTAAAACTATCTGCAGAAGATGCTAAAGGGTGCCATTTCTGCCTGTGGCCAAGTGAAATTTACAGAGGATGTGTAACAGAAGTGCTCTATGGGTCGTACCCAAATAGAGGACTTTCTTGCAATGTAAACAACACATTATTGCATATATTATCTTCAGTTGTAGCTTTCCCTGGCAATGAATAATTAGCATTTTTCTAGTAATAAGATTTAATACTTCTCAAACACCTACAGCAGCTAAGTAGTGTGTGTAGCATAACTGAATAATCACAATCTTGCATGTTAGCATCCAGCTTAATCCTAAACAGATGTACTCTACATTACTTTCTACTGAGTTCAGTGTGGTTTACTCCTAAGTAACTGTGCATAAGATTGCAGCCTTAAATTAGGGTTTTCCTCACAGTTCTTCCTGCTCTTAATATGAACCTGGGGGAGCTCCATCCAGCCATCCTCACAAATTCCTTCAAGTTCCCCAAATTAATTATTCCAAAAAGGGAGATGGTCTCATGTTTAAGGAAATTGGCCAGTTACTTGGAACTGAGGGACATAGGAAATGCCTTTGACTCAATGGGTTCAGCTAGGAGACATTAGTAAAATGCATTTCCTGTGTTCCCAACTGGCAACAACTGTACCCAACCATGCTCAGGAGTATCTATTGATTGAGGAATCAACAGTGGTCAACCACTCCTTCCCCATCCCTTGCCATTTGTTGTTCCTACTTCTGCTTCCTGTTACATGCTCTTCTCCTGGGCAGGTGTCCACCATTTGCAGAAAGCTGCTACTGAGCATGCCAAGCAGAGCCAAAATCCAGGGAACCACATGACCACATAAGACTCCTGCACTCAGACTCACCTTGACACAAAGCATGAGAAGGACTATAGATGAACTCATGGGCGCCATTGCTGGCATCATGCAGTTCAACCCCTGGCCTTCCTTTTATTTTCCTAGTGACCTTTTCCTCTGAATAATCCATAAAAGCATTCAACCTAGATACTATTTTCTTCCATAAGATTCTAATGTATGATCCAAACCCAGGAAGACAGTATATGTGATTCTAAGGACCAAACTAGAAGTGATGTTAAATGCACAGTATATGATGAGCTTCTTAACTGAAATTGGTTTATTGGGCTTTGGAATTTTATTGTTAACTACGTTAAAATATTTTACATTTTTATATGTTTTAATTTTTGTTCTAAGATGCCTTGAGGGTTTTTTTTCTGAGAAAGGCAACCAAGAAATTAATAATAATAATAACAACAACAACAATAATATGCTGTGGAAGTTTGTATATTTTTAATGCAAATAACAATCAGAGCAGACCCATAATAACTGGCATTGCAGCAAATGGAGATGGGGAATTTATCCCTTTCTTTCCTTGCTGTGATCCTGGGGAAATACCCACTCCCCTCTAAAAATGGTATTTATATTGGAGGAAATCCCCAACTGCTGCTAATAGAGGATTTCCTCCCAAATGCAAACAGCATCTTCAGAAGAGCAATTTTCCTCAGGGTCATAGCAGGGGAGAAACGAGTTAAATTCTCCCTCTCTGCCATGAACTTCCTACTCGAGCATGTACATGCTAAATGCAAAGTCTTATTTACAGTGCAACCTGCATGCACGTCTATTCAGACATAAGTCTCATTGAGTTCAGTCATATGTACTCCCAGGTAAATGTTCATAGGATTGCAGCCTTAATACCATGTCTCATTTGGGCCCTAGCTGCTTTAACAAAGAGAAGAAGCAATTGTCTGCAAATGCCACAGGGATGCTAAGGGCTTGAAAGAAAGAAAGAAAAAAACCCTGTAGTATTTAGCCTTCGTTGTTTCAGATAAAGGTGGGGTGCATATGTTGTCTCTTCCCCACACTTACTGGTTCACTCCCTGTAATAAAGAAGATAGATCATTGTCTTCATGCTGAGATCCGTGATTAGTTCTCCCTCTTACAACCTCTCACTTTGATCTGTGTAGCTCAGACTCATTACTCGGTCATTAAAGTAAATAAACCTGAAACTCCCACCACCACCACACACACATACACACACATATACACACATACACAAAATATCTGAAGCTCAAAACTGCAGGATGCTGCTGTTTTATTATTAGGCATAATAGTGCTAAATAATTGCTGTAATATTTCAGTAATGGGCTACAGAACTGTTTGGAACTGTCAAGGTCAGGACAACCCACATAAGTGGAATGTTAAACGAGAATGCATCTGATCTGAACAAAAATCTATTGTAAATAATGCCATAAAGAATGTTTTTATTAAGGTGTGAAACAGCATTAATATGAGATAACTACACACATATACTCTGTACATTACTGGTTTGAATCCATGGTTAGTTACATATTGAAATACAACCATAAAACTGGCCTTTTTCCAAAGTTCTCTTTTAGCTATCCTGTGGCAAAATATACATCAATAAAATCTGGCAGTTTTTCACTTGTTTTGTGACCAGACCTCAGTGTTGCCTCAGGTGTCATTCCAAACAGGCTTCAACTTAGCAACACTTGGAATATGAACACTACAACTCACAAAAAAAATGGCAAATGATACATCACATTCAAAACTAAATGGGACTAATAAAGAGAAGCCAGTTTTAAGGAAGACCAAGTAGGAGTTAATTACTTCTCAGTGGAAAAATATCAGTGTAAAGAAGACCTCAAACTTGTGGTTACACTTGAGAACCTGTGCACAGCAGCAACGTTAGTAATGGAAGAAAAGGTAATTAGGTCCATGTAAACAGCCAAAGATTAAATACAGAGCATGACTAAAATCATTATTTTCAAATGTTTTGCTTCCAAACAGCTTCTTGGGTCAATGTAAGTCAATGCAATCCACTAATATATATGCACTCAAACCTGACACATCAACTGGTCATTTCAAAAATGACATCCAGATAAAGTAAATTTCCTAGAACTGTAGCATTATATTAAGATCTTTCTACATCTCTCGTCACATCAGCCTTCCCCATGCTGGTGCCTTCCAGCTGATTTTGGATTACAACTCCTATTATTCCTGACCACTGTTGATGTTGGCAGGAGCTGACTTGAGTTGTGGCACCATGTTGGGAAAGGCTAAAATTCTCTGCCTATTTTGTGCTTTCCCCACATGAGCATGCCATTTCTGACCAACCTAATACCTAATACCCACACACACACATGTACTCCACACACCTACACTGCACATGATTAAAAAAGAAAGAAAAACCAGAATAACAATAACAAAAAACCTCCTGGCCTCAGCAGAGTAGACAATGAAAATCTGCAAACTATCACCAATCTGTCTGCAGGTAGAACATTCCTGCTGGGCCCTTTTGCAGCCAGCTAATCTTGTGCCCCAAACAGTCCTAACAGCAGAGGGCAGGTGCCACAAAAATTAGGAGAGGCCTGGCCTGAAGTGAACAGAGTTGGCCTTATATAGCCCCTTAAGCCCTGCCTCTGTGCTGGCACCAGTGCCATGTGTAGGCTGACCATCTGAAAAGGAGGACAGGGCTCATATAACTTTAACAGTTGTAGAGAAAAGGGAATTTCAGCC
Source organism: Anniella stebbinsi (assembly GCA_029215795.1). Lineage (NCBI taxonomy): Eukaryota > Metazoa > Chordata > Lepidosauria > Squamata > Anniellidae > Anniella > Anniella stebbinsi. Next base: position 62,841,659 of record JARDYH010000006.1, on the reverse strand, counting down.
AGTGTCATTTGTATGCAATTAGTTCCTGGTGAAATTCCCCCTTCATCACAACAGTTAAAGTTGCAGGGGCCCTGCCTTCTTTTGTATATGATCACTCTAGTATAGTGCCTGCAACTTTAACTGCTGTGATGAAGAGGGAATATCATCAGGAACTAATTGCATACAAATGACACTGGCTGAAATTCCCTTTTCTCTACAACTGTTAAAGTTACATGAGCCCTGTCCTCCTTTTCATATGGTCAGCCTAGCCATGGCAAATTCAAAAGTACCCCACTTCCCATTCAGAGGGGCATGAAAGCTGTCCCTTCATGAACTATTGTGGTGAGTAGGCATCTTGAAGGGATTCTAGAACCCCACAGTCCCAGTCATACTGGACCTTTAGGCCTCTCATTTCTGCATCATGTCCTGGACCTGTCTTATCAGAATAAACTTTTGTCACACAGACTGCCACTGTTCTGGAATTCATCATCATATAAGCCTGAATTTGGGGGTGGGCGTTAAAGGGGATAAACAGTTGGGGCCGTGCACACTGGCCTCAGTCCCTACATCTCTTGAAGTGCTGGTCCCATATTTAAGACCTTCCCATGTTGAATTGGCAAGGTCTGAAAGGGAGTTCTACACACATTTGCTTGAATGTGAGTAGAACTCCTCTGTGATTGGGAACCCTGATAAAGCAGGTTGTGTGGTTATGCAGAGAGTTCTACTCATGTTAAAGTGAATTTGAGTAGAACTCCCTTTCACATCTTGCTGATTCAACTTTGCAAGGTCTGAACTGAAGTGGGCAGAGCCAGCAGCTCCGGAGACTATGGGGTGGGGCCATTGCGCATGGCTCTGATTTTCTATCCCTTTTAAGTCTTCACGCATTCACCTGAATGCCTGAACAGAACTATCCTTGCTTGAAGAACCTCAGGATTTATCTAGCATGGTGTGTGCTGGGAAAGTGAGAATGGGCTGCCATTAAAGTAGGGGTATATCCCATCTGCTTATAGAGAGAACAAAGTGTACAAGACATGAACTATTATTAATAGTAGCCTAGTAGATGTAACAGAATTGCTTTCATTGACTTTTCTTTCTTGCTGATAGCAAAGTCAGCCCATTTCTCTCCCTTCGCTGCTTGCTGTGCCATGACAATGTTGCCATTTAGAATCAGTTAAGGATAATTAGCAAGAGATTGCTAGTTTCTACTAATGCTTCAAGTACCGCATCCCTCTCCCACTGTCAGCCTTGACTCTTATTCGTGAGGTAACAGTGAAAACATGCATTTATGAGAGAAGAAAACTCCTTGTCAAGGAGAGGTACATGATAAGAAAGTTGGCAAATGGGCCTCTGGAAGCCTTGGTTGCCATAGGAATTCCTCCAAGGAACAAAAGCCTTTGTTTTGAAATCTGTCCTGTGTATACTTATTATTAACTGAAGCAGACCTGACTAGATCACAAACTTCAACATTAATAACTGATTGCTAAATCTCGACCTCTAAAGAATCGCATCTTGGCTCAAGTTCTCCTGCTTGTTCAGAGAGTTGATCTGCTTTTCACATTATGAGACTGGAGGAGCAGCATAAACGAGGAATTATATTCTTGCATGAAAGAAACACATCCCATGAAAAGGATACACTTGCTAATGCTTCAGAACGGCTAATAGTTTCTAATGTATACGGTATATGTGTGTGTGTGCATCTCTCTGTCTGTGTATATATCAGTGCTGTGTCCAAACTCCATTTGCTGTTTTGCAACTTCTTCTATCCCTGTGAAAGATGTGGTTGTTTTTCTGCCTCCTTTGCAGGGATGTTGAGACATTTCTCATCAGTGTGCAGGGCTTTCTTAATTAGCTTACTGTAAGGAGGTGACTGAAGGGCTTTGTGTGTGCTCTATGTATTACAACCTTTTCTCATTCTGTGCTTTGCAGATTCCCCTGGCAGTCTGGGCTTTCTGAAAAGCCCCCTAAAGGACTTACTCCCTTTTGGCTTTCCAGTGTTGCTGCCTGCTGAGTGTCTGAACACGAGTGAGGCATATTTGGTTTGGATTTGTTATTAAAGGTCCTTTTAACAAGGAGGATGAGGAGAAGTCCTCTAGGGGGCTTTTCAGGGAAGCACAAACAACCAGGGAGACTGTAAAGTACAGACCAGGATAAACATTGCAAAATAAGGAGCACCCCTCCCCCAGCCACCTCCTTACAGGACCTGTTCAGACAACACATTAAGCCATGGTTAGGCCACTAACTCTTTTGCAGCAAATGATTTGTGAGCATGTTGAAACCGTGGTTATGTAGCCACCAAGCCATAATGTTTCATTCAAAATGCTTAACCACCATGGCTTAGCGTGTTGTCTGAACAGGGTTGTCTGAACCCTAAACCCCTATGCACTGAGAAATTTCCCCAAAATTCTCACTCCTTCCCACAATATTATTATTATTATTATTATTATTAATAATAATAATAATAATAATAATAAATTTTCTATACCTCCCCATAGCCAAAGCTCTCGGGCTGCTTTACAAAAGATTAAAACATTACAAATCAATATACAAAATTTTAAACCATAAAAGCAGACAACATACAAAGATAATATCCATTTAAAAACAATTTTGAGCTCTCAGCCAAAGATAGATCAATTAAAACTCAACATATGCTGTTAAATGTCTAGGAAAAGAGAAAAGTCTTGATATGGCGCCAAAAAGATAACAATGTTGGCACCAGGCGGGCCTCGTCAGGGAGATCATTTCATGATTATGCAATTTCTTTCCTCCCCCCCTCAACAAATGGTCAAAACTAAATAGACAATAAATAGAAAAAATAAGTGCTAGGATATAGGGTGACCAGATAACATCCAGGTCAAGGCTCATGTAACTTTAACAGTTGTAGAGAAAAGGGAATTTCAGCCAGTGTCATTTGTATGCAATTAATTCCTGGTGAAATTCCCTCTTCATCACAACAGTTAAAGTTGCAGGGGGCCTGCCTTCTTTTGTATATGGTCACTCTAGTATAGTGCATGCACCTTTAACTGTTGTGATGAAGAAGGAATATCACCAGGAACTAATTGCATACAAATGACACTGGCTCAAATTCCCTTTTCTCTACAACTGTTAAAGTTACATGAGCCCTGACCTGGATTTTGTCTCGTCAGCCTATTAGGATATATAATAATAATAATAATTATTATTATTATTATTATTATTATTATTATTTGTAACCCGCCTCTCCCTCCGGATCGAGGCGGGGAACAACAACAATATAAACATAAAAATAACAACAGTTAAAAAATTTAAAAAGCAAGAGAACAATACAACATTAAAAACATCTTAAAATTCATCTGGATAGGCCTGTCGGAAGAGGACAGTCTTCATGACTCTCTTAAATTCATGAAGACTGTCAATTTGTCTAACCTCCTCCGACAGACCATTCCATAGTCTGGGAGCGATGGAAGAAAAGGTCCTCTGGGTAACACTCGCCAGCCTAGTTCTGGCTGGCTTGAGTAAGTTCTTCCCAGAGGACCTAAGTGTGCGGGGCGGATTGTATGGGAGAAGGCGATCCCGCAGGTACCCTGGACCCAAACCATGTAGGGCTTTAAAGGTAATAACCAACACTTTATACTTCGCCCGGAAACTGATTGGCAGCCAGTGAAGCGATTTTAAAACTGGTGTGATGTGATCACCCCTAGGTGTACCGGTGACCAACCTGGCTGCCATATTTTGAACAAGTTGAAGTTTCCGGACTAGGCACAAAGGTAGCCCTATGTACAGCGCATTGCAGAAGTCGAGCCTCGAAGTTACCAGTGCGTGCACTACCGTCTTTAGGTCTTCCAACTCTAGGAAGGGGCGCAGCCGGCGTATCAGCCGAAGCTGATAGTAGGCACTCCTGGCCGTCGCATCAATCTGGTCTGTCATCTGGAGCGACGGATCCAGGAATACCCCCAAGCTGCGAACACAGTCTTTTAGGGGGGGGGGTGTAACCCCATCCAGAATTGGTTGACACAATTGGTTGACACAGGTTGGGGCCTTTGACAGCAAGCACCTCCGTCTTGTCTGGATTCAGCTTCAGTTTGTTTTTCCTCATCCAGCCCATTACCGCCTCCATGCATTCATTCAGAGGAGACACACTATCCTTAGCTGACGATGTTGTCGAAGGCATAGAGAAATATATTTGGGTGTCATCAGCGTATTGATAGCACCCCGCCCCATGCCTCCGGATGATCTCTCCCAGCGGTTTCATGTAAATGTTAAACAGCATTGGGGAAAGGGTGGCACCTTGTGGTACACCACATAGCAGCTCCTTTTTTGAAGAGTAGCTATCCCCAAGCATCACCATCTGGAACCTGCCCGAGAGATAGGACCGGAACCACTGAAGCACAGTGCCCCCGATCCCCAATTCCCCCAGGCGCTCCAGAAGTATACCATGGTCGATGGTATCGAAAGCCGCTGAGAGGTCCAGGAGTACCAGCAGGGACACACTCCCCCTGTCGATACTAAGGCATAGATCATCTACTAAGGTGACCAAAGCAGTCTCAACTCCGTATCCCGCCCTGAAGCCGGTTTGAAATGGTTCTAGAAAATCGGTGTCATCCAAGACTACCTGGAGTTGAAAAGCAACTGCCCTCTCGATCACCTTGCCCAAAAACGGAAGATTTGATACAGGCCTGTAGTTATTAAGGTCCAGGGAGGGCTTTTTTTAGAAGCGGCCTTACTACCGCCTCTTTTAAACATGATGGAAAGCTCCCCTCCCTGAGAGATGCATTAATGATATGCTGTAGATGTGATCTAACTGCATCTCCTCCCTGGACGACCAGCCATGAAGGACAGGGATCGAGGGGGCAAGTCGTCTTCCTCACACATCCAGTACCTTGTCCACTTCCTCGGTACTCACTAACTGAAACTGATCAAGTGTAATCCTACTTTGTTCATTCACTCTTTATGGAGCATCCAGATAACAAGAATATTCCGGCAAACAGCAGATCATACTATTTGTTCTTCTAGAACAGGATTGTCTGTTTTGACTGGGAGTAGCTCTCCAATCTCCTGCAGGGGAACTTCCAGCTGATCCTTTTAACAGGAGATGGCAGGATTAAACCTGGAAACATCTTCATGCATTTCAATGTTTTCTGTGTTGTCTTCCCATTTGGTCTCTGTGTGTAAAAACTGAACACAATTGTGTCACCAGTATGGGCAGGGGAAGTGCTTCTGAAGCTTTAAAGGGTCTGTTGTCTTTAATTAAACAGTTCTTGTTTTCAGGTTCAGCCTGTTTGAGGAGTGAGATAATATTTGTAATTAAGTCCCACTGAATATGACAAGACTTACTTTCAAGTAAGTATGTAGGAATGCAATTAGGTTGAAACTGCAAAGAGGAAGCTTTGAATTAATGTTGCTGGGATGAAACTTACTTGTGAATAAACATTATGAGAAGGTCTTGGTCACAGGAAGTGCTTCGATGGAAACTGTAATACTATATTAACTGTTTGTGTGGAAGCTTTGTTTTAATTCATCTTCCAGCTATTTTCAGAAGGATTTCCAGGATTCCTGACCATTGGCCATGCTAGCTGGGACTGCAAAGAGCTGAAGTCCAAAACGTCTAGAGTGCACCTGGTCATGGAAGGTGATTAAGATAACAGCATAACCTATTTCATCTACACTGCCAATATCCAGCAGCATGTCCTTTGGCCTAGTTGGGACATATAAGAACCCACTACTTCTTTTTATTTGTGGGAGAGCATTTCTGTACACTCTGCTGAGTTTGCAAACAGATGTTGGCTCCAGTGTCATAGAGCAGCCAGAAAGGTGGCTTGATGCCAGTCCAATCTGTATGCAATTGTGTGTACGCTTTCACTATCTTTTGGTGACGGCCCCTCTTTATCGAGAAAAGCAAATCTAAGTCCCATTATTCATAGAAAATGTGGCACTCACAAAGACAGTGCAGTGCCTGGCAGATTTGAGTTGCCAACCAGCTGTGCAGTTTCTGGTTCATTGTGTAAGCTTCAGACATAAATATACTCTTGATGAAAGGAGTGATAGTCCCATCAAAGGCATACAACAAAGCTTTATGATTTGGAATTGGGAACCCACTATTGTTTTATTACATGGTGCTATGTTTGAAGAGCCTTCAAGGCATTTGCAGCCTGGAAAAAAATGGCTATGTGTGACATAAAAATAAATACTTTTTTTTTTTACCCAAAATAACATGATACGCCTTAAATGCTTATACAATGATGACTTACGACAAAAGTGCCATTGTTGCAAGCTATTGATAGATACTAGGTGACTTTTTTTTCTAAGACAGAAAAGCACAGGGTGATGGAAAAAGCTCTTGTTTTAAAGCGCCAACATTTGAAAAAAGGTAATAATATTGCATCCTCTCCGGCTGTTCAGGGTAAGCACATTAGCTGTTCAGTGTGTAAATTGCAAAAATAAATTAGCAGCTCAAAGTTAGAAGAAATGAACAAGAAAATGATCTAATATCTGTTGGAACATATCACCCATGTGATTTTCAGGATCCTTGGGAAATAAATGAACTGTTGTACCACAAGGAGCATCTAAGATTTGAAGCACAGGTGAAAAAAAAGATGAAGAAAGAAATTGGTCTCAAATGGAGATGCTGCGATGTCATAAGCTACTTTCTAAGGAAAGATGGGGGCATTTGATAGGTTGGAGCAGAACATGCTGTATTGTTTCAATGTTTGGGAAAACAAGTGATACATGAACACCTCACTTCTTAGAGGGTTTCATCAAAGGGTAATGACTTCAGGGCCAGCGGCAAACTGAAATGTATCTTGGGTTAAGATTACAGCCTGCATGCAATTTAAATTCACAGGTGGAATCAGTGATTTAGTTTGCTAGGGCCATTTATACCTGCATATTCGTTATTCATTGACTGACTGTACTATAAAGTGATGACTAATCCAGTCTATACAAATCAAGCCACTCATAATGGCCCTATTCAGGTGTTAAAAGTGGATATACAGGAATATATGCCCTGGCCCTAGACCTCTGCCCCCAATCACCCTGTGTTGACAGGGAAGGTATGCTGTGGTGAATGCAGCTCCAGTCCTCCAGTGGGATCAGGAACACTGTGCAATCAGGATTCAGGAATTGAGGGAGAGTGCCCCCTCTGCCCTCCAGGCTTACAGCTTTGAAATGTGTGCATAGGGCTATAGAAATTTCATATCACATGATGTCAACTCAGATATAATATTAAATAAGGCCGGCCCTGCCATAAAGCAGAGTAAGGCAACTCCCAATATTAGTGAATTTGGGGCACCTTTAAAAAGTTGGAATTGCCAGGTATATATTATTATAGTCCCCTGAGCCAACCTTGCTTTTTAAAAGGAGGCAATTCAATTTGGTTTGAAATTCATCGACCAGTGGGCCATCAAGTTATGAGGGGTTAAACTTACATTTTGTGAACCATCTCTTAATAAGTATGCATTGGATGAAAGTTATTTGACCCCATAGGATATGCTACCTGAAGTTACCACAAGATTTCTTTTTGTCCCTTCTATTTTTCAACATGCAACTTCTCACCAGTTGGAGTTATTTATTTATTTATTTACAATATTTATATACTGCTCCCAATCAAAATTTCAGAGCGGTGCACAAGTTATCAATATGCTGATGACAGCTCTATTCATCATTATCAAATCCACCATCAAAGGGTGGAATCATGGATGAGCTAGTCATCATGGACAGTATTGCATTCTCTGCGGAGAATGAGGTTTGCTAACTATGGGTCCTCCTGGATCCCACCTTGGAATTTAAACCTCAAACTAAAATGCCTGGGAGGGGGAAAGGTCTTCACCTGGCACTAAAATGAGCACAATGTAGGCACCAGGCAAACATCTCTGGGAAGCTCATTTCACAACAGGGGTACCACAGCAGAAAAGGCCATCTTCTGAGTAGCCACCCACCTCACTTCCTTTGGAAGGGGCTCACGGAGAAGAAGGGTTGAAGCTGATCTTAGGGTCCAGATGAGTGTATATGTTACCACCTTTAGTAATGTACTTTATGTAGGGTTGACTTTGAAGACAGTTTCGAAGCTGTATCTCATGCAGCGCAAGTTTTGATGTGAGTGTGTTCTGAACTAGAGCATATTATTACACCTTTTCTGCATCAGCTTCACTGGCTGCCTATTTACTTTAGGGCCCAACTGAAAATTCTGGTGTTGACCTTTAAAACCTAAACAATTGTATGATGCACAAGGCACACAACTGCAAAACAATGAAAATATTTTAGAAAAAGGAAGTAATTCCTTATGAGGTTTAAAGAAATTATTCTTGAAATCCTGGTATACTGAAGTCTCTGATATGGTATTTACCCTAACTTTTGAAATATTTTCATTGTTTTGCAGTTGTGTGCCTTGTGCATCATACAATTGTTTAGTTTACAAACTGCTGCCTTCTGTTTTTGTGTAATAGACCTTTAAAACCCTACATCAGGGGCAGGGAACATGGTGCATGTGGAGACAAATGTGCTTCTGGACACCTTTCTTGGTACTCACAAGGTGCCTTCCCACTCCCACTTTTTAAAAAAATAAAAATAAATCATTTTCTTAAGGTCAGGTAAGATTGCAGTGAAATAGGTTTCTGTTGGTGCTGAAAACTGAGGGCTCAAAGGAGTTGTTTAGTTTGTTAGGGCTCAGACCCCACCTCTGCCTTGTACTTTGTCTTTTGGCATGTTGCTTGCCTTTGTCATGCCTTCCATAGCAGCCATGTTGTGGTGGTGCCCTGGACAAATTTGCCAAATGGCCCCATGGCCCAAAACACTTACCTATGCCTGCTCTACAATGTTTGGTGTTTGCAATTCTGAGAGAGCATCGCCTTCCATATGTATCTCTCCACTGCTTAAGGTTGGCAGGGGAGACTGCTTTTTACCATTTTTCACTAAGATAAAAAAAACTATGAGGGCTCAGGGCTAGATCTTCTCTATTAGAGCACCACTTTTTGTAATATGCCTCCAACAGAGACCCACCTGGCTTCTTCTTTGATGATGTTTCACTGAGCCAATATGGGGTACTAAGCTCACTTTACTGCTGCTGCAAACAGTGGTTGGTTACTTTTATGCTGTATTTGTTTCTATTTTATTATTTGCTGGTTGTTTTATTTATTAATTTTTTAAACCATTTTATTTGATTTGGATTTTATCTTGCGTTCAGATTTTTAGGTTGTATGCCACTGCCGTGGGTATTGCTTGCAACAAAGAATTTAAGTTTAGTAATGTTACAAATTGATACATAACGTTGATTTCTTCCAGTCTGTTCCATCCCTGTGTCTTGGGTTGGATTCTACCTACATAAGGTGCAGACTAAAGCTATATAACAAAACCTCATTCCTGACTGCAGGCTTATCGACAGCCACAAAAGCAAGTCCATAGATGTTTGGAAGTACTTCTGGAAAAACAGCAGCTGCAGCAACAACAACTCCTCATTTTGGCATATTTTGAAAGTAAGGAAGTTTCACACATGTAAGGTAGCACCAAAACAAGACTCCACATGCCTTTGTTATCTAAACCTGGTACACAATGAAATAATGAAAAGGGTCTAATTTATAATATTTCAATGAACTGTTTCTTACTGGCTGGGCTTGGACAGAATGCAAACCATGGTTTAGCATTATGGGCCCAAACATCAGGCTCAGTCACACCTCCTCCCATCTCCTCCTCCAGCACAGCCCCTGGGAAATCAGTAGCTTTCACTTTCTTATTCTGTATCTAAACCCAGAACTGTAGTTAAGATTAACTATGGTTTGGGAGAGTCTACCCCGACATGGTGCTCTTTAAATCCTTTGAATTATAACTCTCATCATCCTCAGCCAGCATGGCCAAAAGTCAGGGCTGATAGGAACTGTAGTCCAAAGCATCTAATGGACACCTCATTGGGGAAGACTGTTTAGGGACAGACGCCAAGATCAGAAACCACAGTTTGAAGCTGGCTGGCTTCTTTCTCCAAAGCATAGTAAAACTAACCTTATTTGTCTGAGTTCAGACATAAAAAGCATAGCTGAAAATGTAAGCAAAAGCTTCTGATCTCCACTTCACATCTGCATGGAAGAGGGGGGTAGCACATAATGCTAAGCCAGCCTTCCCCAACTTGGTGCCTTCCAGATGGCCTTGGCCATGCTGGCTGGGATTTATGGGAGTTGCAGTCCAAAACATCTCAAGGGTGCTAGATTGCAGAAGGTTGTGCTTAAACCATAGTTAACTGTTATGTCCAAAGATAACCCGTGTATGTGTCGGGGAAATCTCCTCTTCACTATCTTCTGCTCTTTGGTGCCCACCCTCCCCATTATCCCCACATTTGGCTTATGCACCAATCAATGAAAGTCTAGCAAAATAATCCTGTTAAGTGATATAGCCTTGTCTTCTGTTATGAGGAAGAGAAGACCGAAGAACAAGGGCTTAAAGTTGTTTCCATCAAAATAAGAGCAGCCCTCCCACTGTTGCTATTGCAACAAACAATAGAGATTCATATGATGCAATTAACTGGATTTCACAGTCTGCTGAGAATGGCAGGCAACCTGTGCTTCAGAGCATGGTAAATAAACCCACAGGGATGATACTCTCAAACACTTTCAGAACATAACATGAAACACTTAAATTAGTGAGGAAATATAAAAGATTCAAAACTTGCAGCTGACAGTGTATTTTCTAGTGGAATCCAACTAATTTTTTTACTCTCGGTTTATAAATAAACAACCACTATTGCTTCAAAGTGCAATGACCACGACCAATCCATCAGGTATAACCTGTGGTCTTTTTCTTATGTACACCTCAAAAAGAAAGAGGGGGTAGAGAGGTGGAAATAAGGAAAAATGACTTATTTATTTATTTTATTAAAACATCTATATCCCGCCCTATATCACAAGGATCTCAGGGTGACGTGCAGATAAAATCATACATATAAAATAGAATAAATATACAATTCTAAAACAAATTAAACCATTAATATATTAAAACCTATACGTATTTATTTGTTAAAACATTGAATTGTGTGCTAGTGGTTCAGCCCAAACTCAATGGAGAAAAGATTCTGTTTCTTTTCCGGCTGATGTATGTACATTTGTTGGTGAATCAACTGAATGGCAAATTGCTCCACAAGACCAAATAGCACATGGATTGGGTGTACCATATAGTATGATTAAAGAAATCTCACGCTTACCACCTAGCTACAAAGGAGACAGGGATGGAGGTGGGGCATGCAGGCCACAGTGAGTGCTTTTAGATAATGCATGCAGCTTTTCAGATATGAGAGTGCTTGGAGAATTATTACCCCACTGCTTACCCTTGCCAGCTCTATTTGTTGCTTGTCTCAGTGCCCACCCAGCAGTCCCTAGAATCACAGTGAGGGAATAGCTAGTGATATAAAGGTTAAGTAGGAATATTTGCCTTTCAAACAAATTAGGTCAAGGAATGACCTGCCGGAGGAGATTCATCAACTTAATAGTCTTTTTTACTTTAAGAAAGCCATAAAAACCGATCCCTTCTGGCAGCCTTACCCAGACAGATTTTAAGAGTTTTATCTGTATTTTAATAATGTATTAATTTTATATGTTTTTAATCAGTTCTATGTATTTTATGTCATTTGTATCAATGTCGTTCCCTGCCTTGGTCCTGAGGGAGAGGCGGGTAAGAAACAAATTATTATTATTATTATTATTATTATTATTATTATTATTAATATTATTAAGGGGTGGGTGGGTAGGTAATTATTAGGGCTGTGCATGGATCCGGATTGGGCCTGGATCAGGCCAGATCGGATCCGCGATCCGGATTTGATCCAGATCCTTGTAGAGCCCTCCCTCCCACTCTCCCCGCTCCCTCCCCCAATCACCCTGCTTACCTGCAGCCTCCTCCGCATTGTCCCCCATCATTCTCCATGACGTCCTCCCTCCTCGATGTCAGCTGGTCGCTTTCCAGCTCACGGAAATATCCTATGCATATTTGAACAGAAGAAAAGTCCTACAACTTCAGGACAATTGTAGGACTTTTCTTCTGTCCAAGCATACATAGCATTGCCTCCGAAAAGCAAGAAAGGTGATTGAAGCTTAAGAGAAGAGACATAGTGCAGTCATATTGGAGTCCTTCGGAAAATATAATTCCTTAAAGATCCCATAGGTATCTAAAGGAAGCTCTGCATATTATGGTTGAAGTGAGAGTCTGGGTCTTACACCACCATTCCCCACATGGAAACCATGGATGTGACTGGAAGAAAAATCGTAATGCATGAAGGAGGAAAGCCCATTGGAATCCACCATATACACATACGTATTTGAAATATTTGTCATGACTATATATATATATATATATATATATATATATATATTCCATCTCTGAAAAGACTTTGCTAGTGTTTGCAAGGCTATCTCAAACATGTAAGCAACACAGGTGATCCCTTTGGAGCATCAGAGGGATTTGGGGGGGCAGGGGACACACTGTCTAGAATAAGTTATCAGCTTTGCTAGAGAAGGCAAATGCTCCAGAGTATCTAGCTTAGGAACTCTGTGTACAGAAGCCCATATAGAAGGAGCTATTCTTCCTTTCCTACCACTCTTACATAGCTTGCAGAGTCAAAGGTGCTGTTTTCAAATTGGTTTAGATCAGACAACATTTGCAAGAGAGAGGGAAATGCTTCTGTTGGCTAGCCAGTTGCTCTCTCCACAGACAACTGCAGACCTCACTGAAACAGCCAGATCTCTCAGCAGGCAGCCATTAGTGTAGTCACTTATCAAAGAGTGAGTTGATAATTCCTTTGAATCTTGGTTGCACCTTTCATCTTATTCTGCATTACAAATTACAATCCTAGGGTTAGGAAACAAGGTATTCTTCCTGGCAATGATTAGTTTGAATAATTTGGTAAGGTATCTGTAGTGCCTATGAAATTCACACCGACACTGCAAACAAACGCTGGGACTGAGTCTTAACTTCTAAAATATTGCAATGTTTTCTGTTACAATAACATTGACAGTGTTGTAAGTAATGACAATAAATTAAACATGTATTTAAGAAAACAGAAACTCATGAGCCAATGTCCATCCACAACTTTCTCAACATATCCTTTTTCTCTTAAACAGATGCCAGCTGTTTTGCTTTCAGTTGACACATACCATGAATCCAGACTACACGAAGTTGTTGTTCTCGTTGTTCATTGTGAAACAAGTTAAACAAATTCAGACAAGAGTGTATTTTGGCATATGCAGAGTGTCTTTCAGCTCAGGTAACAAATCCTGCCCATTCACCATCACTTCTGGGATTGGGGTTATGATATTCACAACAAGGGATGTGGCTTCCAAGGAAGGCTGAGCCTCCTCTTTCTTTCTTTCTTTCTTTCTTTCTTTCTTTCTTTCTTTCTTTCTTTCTTTCTTTCTTTCTGGAGCATTGCCTTCCCCACTTTGAAATTCCCAACCCCCTAACGACAGATGAAAAGTGGTCAAAGGCATACCCTCTGTCCATATACTCTGTCCACAATTTTGCAGTGGTTAGACATTTACAAATTAAAGACAGTTCCCCATTATCCCACAAGCTTTCAAAGTGGGGATTGCTGAGGCAGTAGGGCTAAAAATAACTTCTTCTACTTGGTATCTCCCTACCCAATTCCCTGGTTCAGGTAGATGGAGACGTTGCTGTTTCTCTACTGAACACCACAGGAGTGTGTGCAGTCTGTTAGATTGTAATCCTTACACTAAAAAAGTAGCTAATCATTTCTCCTTTAGCCTTTGCCTGAAGCATGGCAATGGGTTGGATGCCAATCACAGCTATCCAAAGCAATCATTCTTTCCCTGGACTTAGAATTTGTACATCAATGGCACAACATTGATTTGATTAAGCTACAAATATAATATGATGAACTCTTGATAGAAGATAATTACTACAATGGCAGAACACCATTTCCAGATCATAGGACAGACGTTCACACTGATAAAGCTGTAAATCCAATCACTGCTGCACAAGCAAATGTAAAACAGTGAGATATTATTTAAAGGACATTTCATCTAAGCGTGTCAAGAATTATTAAGAGGAGAACTCAAGCATGTTTATATGACATTGATAAGAAGGTATTGTTGAGAAAAGAAGAGATATGTGTCTGAAATGGAGATACAAACTGTAGCTATCTTCCAAAGGGCTGTGGCACATTTTGTATAGCAGGACTTATGAGCCTTTTAAAACAGAATTCTTGTGCACAGCTTGATAAGCTGCTTTTGAAATCTGGGGGAGGGGGTGTTAAAAACACACACCTTAAGATCATTTTCTAATGCAATGTGAGCTGCTGCTATTAAGGAATGAAAATGTAAACCTCCTGTTTGTGAGCATGCTATTGCTGCCATTAGAAGTAAGTGCTCTGTTGGTGTGCTAGTCTCTCTCTGCATTGGTCTCACTCACAAGCTGAAAAACATAAAACCAAATCAGAAAAATACCTTTTCTTGTACTACAGCAGCTAAATATCCCAAACATATGAGGCCAAGATGGCAGAAAGAAATACCTGTGGAAATAAACTGAAAGAGTGGCATGTCCCTGTTCATTACCCCACTGATACTGTTCTAAAGTTGATAGTGTTGCCAATTCAACCAAAAGTTATAGTAAACACACTTACTAGGTATTAAGCTTAACTAGAAACACAGAGACATCTGAAAAAACATACAAAGCTGACTTATACCAAGCCTGTCCATTGGCCAATCTAACTTAGTATTGTCTAGACTGAGTGACTCTGGATGAATTTTTCAGGTGGACCTTCCCTCCCCCCCCATTGTAAACTGACATATAATAAGGAGGGGGGGGAAGAGAAATATGTTTTGAAAAGTTCACAAATTGGAAGAAGTAAAGCAGATTCATCCATGCCTAATCATAACTAATGTAAGTGGAGTTGTTTTTGATGTAACCTGATTTTCTACATCTAAGGCATTGTATCTTTTTAGAGCTGTTTAATTGGTATTTTCCACTGAAATGTACAAAGGAATAAAAGTGGCTGCTTATCTTGTCCATCATTCTCTGATGGTAGCACTTCCTTCACGAAATTGTTAATTCAAAGACTGAGACTCATAAATTCTTGGAAGCACGGTTATATCTGAGACAATCACTCCCAGCAAAGGTCATCAGCCAATCATTGTGTCTAGTAAATCAGTAGATGTTGATGTAAAAAATAAAAACTAGGCATCTTTATCAAACTGCAATCCTATGCACACTTACACAGAACTCAGGAGAAGTTACTTCTAAGTAAATATACATAGGATTTCACTGTAACTCATCAATATATATGAATTCATGAAGTGTTATGAAGTGTTAGCTATCTCTTAGGATTTTTTTTTAAGTACTCTTACAGGCACTTTTGGAGAAGGAGACATCACTGTTAATTCAGTTTTTTGAGGCTAATATTGCTGTGATAAATAAAGAAATATTTCAGGGAGACTTTGTATTTCAGAAATGAACAATTAACTAAATATATTGCTGCATGTTACAAAATATGTTCAACTAAATCCACAAATCGAGTGAGAAAAGAAACATTTATTAAATGGAATTAATGAGTTAGACTGGAGAGGAGGGAAACCCAAAGAAGTAGTTTAAAGCATAATCTCAGAGATGCTTCCTCAGACTACAAATGTTAAGTCACCCTTACATTTAAAATCTTCACATATGCAAGGTAGTAGTTTCACTCCAGATATTTCTACAGTAAATACAAACTGTGGATATAGTATTGTCCATGCTCTTTGAACAACTATATATACATGTCTGGGAACCTGTTTGAATCAGGATTCCTATATGCATATTCATAGTATTGTTGTACAAATGTGGGTTACATCCATGCTTTCCATGTGGGAAATGGTGGTGTAAGACCCAGTCTCTCACTTCAACCATAATGTGCAGAGCTCCATTTAGATATCTATGTTTTTCAGGGGCAAAAAGTGCAGTCTAAATTAAAGCATCTGCTTGTGGCATATCAGTGGTGATCAGCAGTACTATAGACATTGATTTTATTGGTGTTCAGGCCAAATTGCATGTTACATGGGAGAACCATGGTTGGATCTGATGATGTTCTTGTTTTTACTTGAATGCAGTAATGGGGAGGGCAGCTGTGTTTTCCCCCTGCACCATTGTCCCTCCCTCCTCGATGTCAGCTGGTCGCTTTCCAGCTCACGGAAATATCCTATGCATATTTGAACAGAAGAAAAGTCCTACAACTTCAGGACAATTGTCCCAATCTAAATCATGTCCGCATGCTGCTGTTAGTGATGCAGCAGGAAGGGGAAAAAATAAAGGTATATACAAAATGTCAGAGGCTCTCCCATGTAATGTGTTCATTGGTCTCTGAACACTTGAGCTTACAGTTAGGGATGGATGAAACTGTCAATTTTGTTTTCTCCCAGTTTCTCATTTTTCCAAAATTAAGTTCAGTTGATCCTGAATTGATAATTTATTTATTTTGTAAGTTCACCTGAAAATTTCTCTCATTACATATATTTTTGTATGCAAGGATGCCTAACATACACTTTCCCCTATTATGGTTACTAGTCCTGATGGCTATATGCTACCTCAACTATCAGTAAGCCTATGTACACCAGTTGTTGGGGAACATGGGTGGGAAGGTATTGTTGCACTTTCATCCTGCTTGTGAGTTCCTGATCAACAGCCGGTTGGCCATCGTGTGAACTGAATGCTGGAATACATGGCCCCTTGGTCTGATCCAGCATGGGTCTTTTTATGTTCTTATATCTCTGCTAAATTAAAGTTTACACATTCAGAACTACGGAATAGGTGCATAAAGAAGCATAATGTGGAAAGGGAACTTCTCATAGAAGTTCTCCTAACATTAAAGAAATAATAACAATTCTTGCATTTGTCCAACGTAGATGAACTCTTTTACCATCATCATCAACAACAACAGGGAGTTGTAGTTTATTTAATTGTTGTTTAAATGTATACATGTATATATGTATTTAAATAACATTTAAAATACAAAGAAGGGTTTTCCAGGGAATTCCATCATACCAGCTGATTCTATTTGTGTGGCACTAGAGGTTCCTTGCACTAGTGTGCAACACATTTTACATTCATGCTCATGTCACATAGGATACTGCCCATTGGTTTTATATTTATTTGACTAACATAACTTCCACCAGATAATCTTCACCAAAGAATCATGATAATGATAATTGTTGTTTAATGAGGGTGTTCAGAACTATAGTCCCCAGTTTCTTTCAGAAGAGGGATAAACCAGTTTAAACTATGTAATGTAGACAGACATGCCTCAACAGGAAGATTCCCTATTCATATTCTAGACAAAAAATGTCACTTAATTTTGCATTGATTATAAATTTTATGTAGAATTAAGGACAGTGTTATTGGGAGAATAAAACTGCCAATATCATACTGCCCTTATACAAATCTATGGTGTGACCACAGTTAAGAACATTGTGTACAGTTCTGGTCATCACACCTAAAAAGATATTGTAGAGCTAGAAAAAGTGTGGAAACAGGCAAGGAGGTGGAGCAACTCCCCTATAAGGGATTGTTTAGCTGGGATTGTTTAGCTTGGAAAAAAGGTGAATAAGGGGAGACATGATAGAGGTGTATACAATTATACACGGTGTGGAGAATGTGGATAGGGGGACATTTTACTCCCTCTCTCCTAATACTAGAACCCAGGATCATTTCATGAAGCTGATTAGTGGGAGATTCTGAACAGATAAAAATAAGTACTTCTTCACACAGCACATAGTTAAACTATGGAATTCACTACCACAAGATGTAGTGATGGGCACCAATTTGGATGGCTTTAAAAGAGGGTTGGACAAATTCATGGAGGAAAAGGCTATACATGGCTACTAATCCTGATGGCTATATGTCCAGTATCAGAGACAGTATACCTATGTACACCAGTTGCTGGGGGAAGTGGTTTGGAGGGTGATTTTGCACTCATGTCCTTGTGGATTTCCTGTGAGCAGCTAGTTGACCACTTTGTGAACAAAATGCTGGACTAGAACTTTGGTCTGATCCAGAATGGCTGTTCTTACATTCTTATGTTAGATATGGTTAAACCCTAAGCTATATGCACTGAAGTTATTCTGCAGCCATACACTCAAGGCAACTTACATATAAAAGTCATATTTCCTCCTTAGTGCAGATAGCCTTTCCAAACTCATCCCATGTTCCATCCCACCCTAAATATCATAGGGGCAGCAAAGTTCATATTCTGAATCAAGGAATTACAAGGTTCATTGACATCATTACACAAGATTAGCAAGGCAAGGGCAAGGCAAGTGTGAACGACTATTTCTGAAGTTGCAAATAAGCAAATACGGTACTCCCATTCCCTCAAATACCTGCTACCTTACAACAAACCCTATTCCATCAGTTAAAATAATCCAGGTAACAATAGCACTTTATGATAAAAACCTGAATTATTCTACTATTCAACATTTATGTGAACTGAAGCACACTATGGTAAGGTTTGAAAAGTTTCCTTTTCTGTTTGCACTTTGTGTTTACTACCAGCCACTCTAGTTGCAAGTAATGAAGCAGAGTAGCACCCCTGTGGAAACTGTTAAACCATATGGTTGGGTGAAAATTATCTCAGTGTATGTCATTAACATGTAGGTCTTACACTACATTCCCAATGAGGCCACATTTCCCAGGAAAGTTATTTGCTGTCTTCATCAAGTTGTCAAAACTTGAAAACGATCAACAGTGTAAATATAATAAAATATCCATTAACTACAGAAAACAAAATGAGCAATAAAGAAGAAAGGCAACATTGTTAAAGGTTCAGCTTAACCATAAGCACTTAATAGGAAGCTACTTTATACTGAGTCAGACCAGTGGTCCATCTAGCACAGTCTTATCAACACTGACTGGCAGCAGCTCTCCAGGATTTCAGGCAGGATTTTTTTCCAGCCCTTCCTGGAGGTGCTGGGGATTGAACCTGGGACCTTCTGCGTGCAAAACAGGTGCTCTACCACTGAGCCATGATCCCTCAGGGCAATAATTAAGGCCACAATCCTATGCCCATTAACACAATGGGTCTTACTTCCATAGGGATGGAAGGACTCACATCTGTCCGGTTTCACCAGTTGCTTGCCAAACTGCCGCTGCCACCCAGCTCTGCTTGCTGTGCTGCATGAGCTGTTAGACAGCCTAGCAGATGCCAGATGAGTGCTACAGGAATACCAGTCTCCTTAGCAAGCCACCATTTTGTGTAAAAATCGTGACTAGGGGATTTCCAGAAAGTTACGCAACATTACAGGCAGGAATGATCCATTTCGACCTTTAAGAACGAAGAAAAAGCTGCACAAAATCTGGGAAACCACCAAATGGTCAGTGGTTGAGGGAAAGAGGATGGAGCCAAGTGATGGGGGTGGTCTTCTGGGGAATGCCTAAAAGGCTGGATTGGGAATCCTGGAGGGAGGATTCGGACCCTAAGCCTCCACATACTTTCAAAGCATGCTTTACGGGTGATGTTAGGTTTTGAGTCTCTGGTGATTCTGAGCATGTTATGCTAATTGTATAGAGTGTAGCTAAGGTCTGGCATTTTTGTTTTATTCTAATGTAAGGTTGCATAGCCCCAATTCAGATCATGACCACCACACTCTGGGAGGAGATGGTTAAACTCCCCCCTTCCATTTTTGTTGAAATTCTCCCCATGGGTGGTGGTAAAAAAAGAAAATGCTCTATTAACTCAATGGATAATTGATCATTGGTCATGGGAGTTGCCGTCGAAAACATTTGGAGGTCACCAGTGTGCAAAAGGCTGCCTTGAAATATACAAACAACACAGAGATATTAGCTCCTTTTTTCCTTAACATCATGCATCTCCATCCCTGCTTTCATTAACAGCATCAAAAAGTGTAGATGTGATATGTTTGGCTAATATGGTGTGTGTGTGTGTGTGTGTGTGTGTGTGTGTGTACAGTATTTTGGATGTACTCACCCTTATCTCTAGTAAGGCAGAATTTGTCAGTTTAGCACTGTGGGAAACCATCCATTAATTAATTCTGGGAGGTTCATCATCTGTGCTGATTTCTAAATTGAATATGGCATATGATTGTATGTATCCCCTTTCCACAATGTTTCCTTTTTAATCAAAAGCAGGTTTGGTTATACTTGTGCCTTGGAGAAGAAGATCAAGAACAAGAGGAAGAGGGGGAGCATAGGAAGCTGCCAACTAGATAGACCAATCAGAATATTGGTCCATCTTGTCCAGTATTTTCTAAACTGAAGGGCAACTGCTCTCCAGGGTTTCAGACAAGATTCTTGTCCAGCCTTACCTGGAAGAGTGTCATCAGACAGGAGGAAATCATGTTTCCCTATCGTTGCTTTGCCTCCTGCTCCTGTTCCGCAATAGGGATGAACAACTTCATCTTTCTTCACCTGGGGAAAAAAGAGGAAGCAAGCAATGGCCACGTGGCCCATTTAGTGGACATTTTTATCAAGCTTTTTCTGCAAGTTTCATCACAGCCAAAAGAATCAGATTTTCTGGGTCTTTTTTAGTAATGGAAAAATGAGCAGAAGGAACGGGAAGCATACAGGAGGTGGATGGTATCATGAAAAGGACCTGAGAAAACTGTGAGTGGCTAGTAATGATAAAATGCTCATCTAATGACACTCAATATGTCAGGGACTGAATCTGGGACTTTTTGCATGTAAAACATGTTCTCTACCAGTGAGTTCTGAACTTTTCCCTCAAGGGCCAAATTAGAGAGGTTATTACCTTTGTATTTAATTTGCATGCTTTAAAAAATGGAAATAGCAACAATTTGTGTGAGTGTGTGACGGGGGTAGCTAATTATGGGCAACACACCAGGAGAGGAGATGGGTTTAACCGTTTTCTCACCTGCTGTGGTCCTGAGGAAAATCACCCCTTTAAAGCTACTACTCGCATGGGGTAGAAATCCCCCATTGGTTCCAATGGGGAAAAAAATCGCTGACTTTTGAGGTCAAGCATTACAAACTGAATACGAGAACTCAGCTTGTGCATTGTTTAAATTTGTTATTGTGGGCTCCTTACTGGTGATTTAAATTATTATCTAAATTGCTTTGATTTAATGAATCCAACTGACAGATATAATGTATAGGTTGCATTATCAAGATGCTTAAGGCGTCTTGCTAAGCTTTAAAATTACATGTCAAAAAAAGTAATAAAACAATATAAAAAGCTGCCTGATAGCAGTAGTATAAAAATGTAGACGCAGGGTGAAAGCCATCTTCATATCACTCCATATCACTGAATATAAAGTAGACCCATGTGTGAACGTTCCAGTTCAGGAGTGGTAAATCCTATTTCTCAGGTCTGTTCTAGCCGCTTTAGGATGATTTGCTTTAATTGCAGAGTCCGGTGGCCTCAGACTTTTATTTCTTGAAGAATACTTGCTGCAACTGGCTTTTAATAAGTGGGTATGGGTTATATAACTCTTTTTATTGGCATCATGTGCATTTTTGCATATTTTTGCTTTGAAATTGTTCCTGTACAAACCTTAAGGATGGGGTATACTACTTTTACAGCATCTTCTCAAGACTGGGTCCATTTCTTTCTTGGAAATGCACAGGCTTAAATCATAACAATGCCGGGGGAGTTTGTATTAAGGTGTTGACTTGGCTCTGTTCACTTTGTGCCCTTTGAACACTGACCTTTGGACCATCTAGCCCTGTGTTGTGGACACTAACTGGCAGCTGCTCTTCAGGCAGGGGTTTTTCCAGCACTACCTGGAGTAGCCAGAGATTGAACCTGAGACCTTCTGCATGCAAAGCTCTGCCACTGAGCTATAGTCCCTCCCCAGAGTCAGACTGTAACTATCCTCTTGGACTGATAACAACTTCCTGCTTCTATCTTGAAATTGCTGCAAAATTATAGCAAACATTTTAAAAACATGTTTATTATCATTAAAAATATCAAAATGTTCCCACTTTTCTTTAAAGGTGTCCCATCTCTGTCTGTTCTGTTTTGTTCTAATATAATGAGTTAAATTTGCTATCACTGCTAAGTTCTGCATTTTTTTCATACCAATCTTTCAAAGAAGGACTTTTTTGAGATTCCCAGTGCTTCACACACAACATGCTAGCATTCATTCTTAGGTGTCCTGAAGCTACCAACCCCCCAATAAAATGCAAAAGGAAGATAACTCATCAAAGGAATTTCAAATCCAAAACTATAACAGCACAGTCCTATGCACTTTTACTCAGAAGTAAGTCCCACTATATTTCATTCTTTTCCAATATTTTTGAGGTAAGGTTCATTTCCATCATAAATGAAAATAATCACCTATTTTGTCTCTACACTTCCTACAAATAGGAGAATATTTTGTTTATTTTATCTATAGAAGCTGTTTTAAATACAATTGTGTCACAATTTTGTAACATTGTGTTTTGTATAGAGAAAAAAAAGTGTTTATTTCCAAATATTTCCCCAAATTTCCACTGGGATATTTTTCCCTCTATTCTGTGTCCATTTAATCATAGAACCAATTACTTATTGAAGTTCACTATCATATTTTAGATATAATTTCTAAAGTTTTGATACTAAATATTTCTTCATATATTCTTTTTTAAATTCTGTGATGACAGTGCATACTGGTTGTTTTGGGGTGAGATAAAGGCTGATTCTGTTTTCCCCCTTTTACCTGCAGAGATGATTGACTGTGGATAGCAGGCTTTTTTAACCTTCTCTATCCTGTATCATATAGGAGCAGTAATTGGGCTGGAAAAGAACATATGTTGCAGAGGGGAAGGATTCTGAGGTTGAGGGGGGCATCATCCAGTAAACCATTTTTTGTTACCACAGGACCTTCCAGGTCAGAGGATGTAGCTTTATTGGACTCTTCAAACTCAAAGGGCACTTACCTGATGCAGTCCTACTGTCTCAATGCTGGAGGAGCCAGTGGCTGCAGAAACAAGCAATGGCCCTTTAAGAGACAATAAGCTCCTCAGAGGGATGGGGTTAACAGCAGGCCCAGATCAGCCAGCCTCTATAAAGGCTCAGAAGTCCTTTGCAAGTTGCTGAGACATCAGTTTTACCTGAGTGAGTTTCAGTCAGTATTGAGCTGTCCAGGGCCCTGGTAGACCCAGTCTGGGCTGTCCTTGCTATCTGGCATAGCTGGACTTGACTCTGTGTTTTCCTTCTATTCTAGTAAGTGCAATTGCTTCAGATTGGCTCCCCTGTGAACCTTGAGCCAAGCTAGACACCACTGATGCTTAACCAGCTCACACACACCTAAAGTCATGGGCTTGAAAGGGCAGGGACTTGACAGGGCTTCCAAAACCATCTGAAGGTGTGGACGGTGGGCCTAGAGCCAGGCAAGGCATTGACTTCAGAATGGGTCAGGGATGGCTTGCCCAGGTAATGTAGCAGAGGAGGAGTCCTAGGAGGGCTCCTGCCTCAGCCACAGCCTGCACAGCTGGATGGGTTTTGCTGCAGACCTCTTGTGCAATTAATACATGTGACCCTAGTTTACCCTATACTGACACTTGCCTCTTTCTTTCTGATGTGGTGGCAAGTGTTCCTACAAAGGATTGTTCCTACAAAGTACAATGAAGCTTCATGGTGATTATGACATGGTATGGTATAGGCTGGGCTGGACAGTTGAGATTTATTCATGATCTGGCAGCAAAAGAACAATAATGTGAAGCAGCAGTGCGTTGATCATGATGACTTTGGGAATGCAAGTCCTAAATCTGGAAGATGATATGTTCCTCATGATGTTTCCCTTGCAGGGTAAAAGCAAGTTCAAGCATCACTGCACAAGAGTCTCTTTTGCAGATCCACATTAAAAGTCCTGCAGTTAATGTAAACATGTATGAAAGCCTCCTTTACAACAGATGTCAGGGCACTGGAAGTGCATTGTGGCCACCCAAACCACAGACTGTTGATAGATATAAATAGTGGGGATATCATCAGAATGCTTCAGAAAAAATACCACATGTAATTTTAATGAGAGCCTAGCGCCACTGAGCCAAGACTTCCCTGTATTTTCATGCACTGCAGGCTTCCTCAACTAATTAACTTCCCAGATCAGGTAAAGAAGCAGGAATGAAAGCTCCCTGCAGAGAGGACTGCATTTGCCACTCAACCAGGGACTTGGATGAAAAGTCAGCTGACAGCCTGAGTCATGCTACATCTTCAAGCAGTAGCAAAGCAGGATGCAACTACATTTGTCAAGAAAGAGGCATTACAGGGTATCAGTCAACAGAGTGAATGACAACCATATATGTTTACCAGGGCAGGTCATGGGAAAAACAGAAATAAAAATTAGGGGTGTGCAGGGGAGGAAAAATCATATTGGAATCGGGACCTCCGATTTTGCCTTGGATCGGATTGGACAAAATCAGAGGTCCCGCGGATCTGATCCGATCGGATCCGATTCCAATACAAAAATCAGACGTCCGATTTTCGGATGGAATGCCATTTTAGGTGTTTTTGCCATAGACTTGCATTGGGGGAAAGAAAGCTTTCCCCCAATGCAAGCCTATGCGGAAAACATAGGGGCAGGAGTTAGGGAACCTAACTCCCTCTCCCTCCCTGTCCCTCCCCCCCACTCGCATTCCTTACCTGCCAGGACCGTCCACTTCCATCTGCTGCCACTCGCTGGTCCCTTCTACTGAGAAACAGGCTTCGCGGCCTGCCTCTCAGTAGAGCGCCGGGTGACGTCATCACCCGGCACTCTACTGAGAGGCAGGCCGCGAAGCCTGTTTCTCAGTAGAAGGGAACAGCGGGCAGCAGCGGATGGCAGCAAGGAGGCAGCAAGTAAGGAGTACGAGTGGGGGAGAGAGGGAGGTGGAGGTCCCTACTCACCCACCACCATATTTTCCCCATAGACTTGCATTGGGGGAAAGCTTTCTTTCCCCTAATGCAAGCCTATGGTGAAAACACAAAAAATTGAGGTCTGATTTTCCGATTTTCCCGATTAAAGTCGGGGGAAGAGGGAATCAGATCGGAAAAAATCGGACCTCCATTTTTTAAAATTGGAATCATTTCCTTTCATTCCAATTTTGGCTGGATCAGATCCAGTTCGTAGATCGGATCCGCTGCACATCCCTAATAAAAATACTTTAAAACATACAATGCAGCACACTTCTCAGGAATATGTACACACACAAACATGTATAGCTAGGGCTGGAAGAGTGGATAATCTTTTTTTCTGCCTCCTACCAGAAATAATAATAATAATAATAATAATAATAATAATAATAATACAATGTAATTAGACTAACTAGGATAGCACTGTGTATTTTCTCCTTCTGCGCTGCTTCATATATTGAAAAAGGCAGCTTTGCTACTGAGCCACAATCACGACAAAACTGTTGTGTGACATAATGCAGACATCAATCCATACAAGGATTGTAATGCATAAATATCTATGTATTGTGAATTTATTTGGGTGTGTGTGTGAAGAAGGCAAGGGGAAATGCCTTGGGCTACAGGCTGTGCTTTGTCTGGAGTTTGCTTATGGTTTGCTTGGGAGAAGGAGGAGGCAGGAATGGCTAGAACCGATGTTGTGCAATTGTTAGAGTGATGGACTGGGACTCAGGAAGTCCAGGTTCTAATCTCCACTTGGCCATGAAGCTCACTGGGTGACTTGGGTCAGTCACTGACTTAATTCCCATGGTTATTGTGAGGATAAAATGGAGATGAGGAGGACCATGTAAGCTGCCTCGCATTCCTTGCAGGAGGAAAAAAAGGACATAAAGGTAATAATAAATAAATAAATGGTGAGTCAGGGTCTGTCACCACATTGAGAACTATAGGAAGGCTGGTTGAGGGGATGACCCACAATCACAAGGCTTTATCAGGTTTCAGGAGATACAGAGCAGAGGGAGCTGGGAGAAGGAGCCACACAAAGGAAACTATGCATTGCCACACATTTGCCATGTTCAAAATGAACATGAAGGAAGATGTGTTGCTGTTGCTAAAAAATATAGGCAGGTCATAGGAAACAGGAGGGTGGAAGTGTCAGAGAGTGCAGCTGTTATACCTTAATAACTATCTTGAAGAATTCACCTTTGCCAGTTCAGTTGAAGTTCCTAGAGAGGGGCAGGAAAAGGTCTCCTTAAAGAGTAAGGACAGCTTGCTGGAGGGGGGGACCCTCCTTTGCTCACCAACATAAATAGTGAAATAGTCATGTCACAGTAGTGTGCCCCCCCCCCCCCCGGTCTCAGGGTAAAAAGGTTGCACCTGAGGACCAACCTGAAACACCAACTTGTGTGTTTCCATGAGTATTTGGCAAAGTTAATTGGAAATGGGTTGTCTGAATTCACACAAGAAGATCTCATGAGCAGGATCCTCAATCCCTGTTCTGGCTGCTTGATGAGGTCTACACATCTACTGGACTTGGCACCCTTGCACTTTCTTGGCATGAGTCTCTGCCTTGCTACCACTCCTTTCTCATGCCAAGAAAGGGGCAAGGTTCCATAAGGTCTCGGGGCTTCCATAGATGTGTGGAATTTCAATGATGCTCACCACCACCCTAGATACACTGCCTCAGACACACTGACCTACCCAACTTATGGCCCATCAAGCCAAGTGCAGCTCACCAGCCATTTATGGAAGCCTACCAAGGTTTGGATAATCCACTTGGTCTTGCTAAACGACTGGGACTGCAAAAATGGGACTTGGGTTGTCAAGCACCATAAGCCAATCGGCTGTGTTCAGCTCAGTAGGTTACAAGTTGTGTGGGCACACTTTAAGATCTTCCAGAACCCTATACCCTTATTGGAAAACTTTAGGCCTTCTGCATGCCTCCCTGCCTACCCCTTCTGCAATTTAGGAGTCTTACAATAAACAAGTATGCAAAATATTGAATTTAGCAGCCTGATGCTTACCGTTACTGTCGTAAAATTCATCAATCCTTGTAAAGCTACATTTTCAAAGTTTCAGAAATTGAATATGAATCCTGAAATTTCACATACTTATTATACGAATGCACACAGGGATTTAATGAACGTTTGCATGCTGGAACAAATGATATTGTCCTAGTGAGTGGCCCAAAATGATACAAATGAAAGTTATCAATTAAGTTGCTGAGTTATTAACAAAGTGTATTTGTCTGGGCAACAAACACATCTTAGGGAAATGTGTGATTTACATGAGAACCCTGCAGACAATAGTACCAATAAATTTGGTTGTGTTTTAATGGCATGTAATCATCAAATACACATGTCTCTGCATCATATAAAACATTTATTTACAATTGCATTTGTACCCGGTACAGGCTGTTAACTCAACATCTCATTCTACATTACTTTTTCTCAACAATGATCCTTAAATATAACCCACACAGCAGCTCTTGATTTTTTTAATGAATAATGATATTGAATTTACTACAGCTGCACAGTGGCATGGTATTCTTTTTGATACGATGAAAAAAAAACACTCAGCAAACTTTAAAGTACACATAACTCATTTAGAAATAAATATGAATTTAATGGGGGAAGAGAATATACTATAATCCAACACAGGCATTTGATGTATGTGTGGACTGAAGGAAGAGATGAAGATCATGCCTGCTGGATGCACCTTTTCAACACACCAGACTGCCTGTCCATGTAGATAGGAATCATGGGAGCAGGATGCTCTTTTGGCTTTTCATGTGTGGTCCCTAGGCATACACAATTTTCTATACATGTAAGTTGGCCATGCATACTAAAGGGACAGGTGTCGTATTCCCAACATCCATGTGAATCCATGTTTGCACGATATTAGTAATTAAATCAGTACAGAGATTATAATAAAAAGAGGACACATATAACATCAGGTTCTTGTCATATAATTCTTTCCTCAGCCAAGTAAACACCTGAGGGAGGTCTGGTTAGTCCCAACCCAGTTCCCTGGCAATTACCATACCTGCACAAAGTATGATGCACATTTAGCACAACTAAGATTGCTGCATCAATACTTTACATTTTCATCAGTAGATGTACATTCTCTTTTGAAAAAGTGAAGTGAGAAGTGGGCCAAGGCATCTGTGTTCTCAAAACCTACATGCCCATAATGGTACCATCAAAGGAACAGAAGAAATGCATTCAGAAAAAAACCCTAGCTTACAACAGGCCAAAAAGAAATTTGCTTTGAAATGAGCCCTAATTCTTGGCAACAAATGAAAAGATTTTTTTAGCAACAATGAATAGCTGGGTTTATAGATTCCAAAATGAAGTATTGAGGTATACAACAACGCAGAAACATCCTCCATTGCTGAAGTGCAATGGGCACAATCCAGCCCTTCATCAGGAAGTGCAGGTGTATTGCTTTGTGCCCACTGGGAGGATCTGTGCTGGCTGGGTGTTCCACAGCCTAGGATGTCCCCATGCCAGCCAGTCTCCTCTTTTCAACCCTCCAGGATAATGCCTAGTTTTGAGTACAAGATCACCAGGATGGCAGCACAGGAATAATCTCCATATGAAAGTAGGCTTGTTCAAACTAGAGGCATGAGGGTCTTTCTGTTGTCATGCCTCAGTCTGCTCTAGCAGTAATATGCCCAACATGGCTGTGAGTCAATGGATGAAACATTCACACATGCATTGGCCTGTGAGCATTGGATATGAGTGCCAGTGGTTCTGTGTACCAGAGGCTAAATACAAATTTATAGTCACACCTAATGTACTCATTATTATTATTATTATATTAATTTATTTATGTCCCATCTTTTCCCCAATACTGGGACCCAAGGCGGCTTACGAATTAAAACACATACAATTAAAACAAATAGAGATATACAAAAATTAAAAATATAATTAAACATAGTACAATTTTACAATATTTAATACATTTTAAAACATTTTAAATACACATAATTAAAAAATCCAAAATAAGAGCAGTACATCCACAAAGGTCTGAACTACTCCCCAAAGGCCTGCTGAAATAGAAAATGTTTTAGCCTGCCTCCGAAAGCACACCAAGGAGGGAGCCAGTCTAGCTTCCCTGGGAAGGTGTTCCAGAGCCCTGGGGCAGCCACTGAGAAGACCCTCTCCCACATTCCCACCAAGCGTGCCTGTGGTGGTGGTGGGATAGATAGAAGGGCTTCTCCTGAAGAACTCAGGGGATGAGCAAGCTCATAAGGGAGAATACGGTCATTCAGATATCCTGGACCCGAGCCATATAGGGCTTTGTAGGTCATAAATAGCACTTTGAATTGTGCCTGGAAACAGACTGGAAGCCAGTGGAGCTGTTTTAACAGGGGAGTTGTATGCTCCCTGTAGCCAGCCCTGGTCAACAATCTGGCTGCAGCTCTTTGAACCAGCTGGAGTTTCCGAACACTCTTCAAAGGCAGCCCCACGTAGAGCGCATTACAGTAATCCAAAAAGGGATGTAACTAAGGCATGTGTCACCATGGCCAGGTCCAACATATCAAGGAACGGGCGCAGCTGGCACACAAGCTTTAATTGTGCAAATGCACTCCTGGCCACCACCAAAACATGGGCATCCAGGCTCAGGGTTGAATCCAGGAGTACACCCAATCTGTGGACTTGTGTCTTCAGGGATAGTGTAATCCCATCCAGCACAAGCTGAATCCCTATTCCCTGATTTGCCTTTCGACTGACCAGGAGCACCTCTGTCTTGTCTGGATTAAGCTTCATTTTGTTTGCCCTCATCCAGTCCATTGCTGCCGACAGACACCGGTTTAGGACCGAAACAGCTTCCTTAGAATCGGGTGGAAAGGAGAAGTAGAGTTGGGTGTCATCAGTGTACTGGTGGCACTGCACTCCAAAACTCCAGGCAACCTCTCCCAACGGTTTCATGTGTATGTTAAATAGCATGGGGGACAAAACGGAACCCTGAGGGACTCCACAGGCCAATGGCCAAGAAGTCGAACAGAAGTCTCCCTGCACCACCTTCTGGGTCCGCCCCTCCAGGAAGGAATGGAGCCACTGTAAAACAGTGTCTGCAAGTCCCATCCCAGTGAGGTGGCCCAGGAGGATACCATGGTCGATGGTATTGAACGCCGCTGAGAGGTCCAGCAGAACTTACAAGGACACACTCCCCTGTCCAGTTCTTGGCATAAGGCGACCAAAGCTGTTTCTGTCCCATAATCAGGTCTGAAGCCAGATCGAAATGGATCTAGATAATCCGTCTCATCCAGGAGTCCCTGAAGTTGGGAAGCCACCACGTGCTCCAATACCCTAACTTTCACTAACTTAGCTGACAACACCAGGAATACATACACCAATGCAGGCAGGGAGTTTCAAAACTTTCGGTTGGGAATGCAATTGCAGCAATTGTGGCCTATTCCTGTGGAGCATCTTCTCCAATTTTGTGTCCATTCCCGGCGGAAAAGACTTTCAGCCAGAACCATTGGAGGTAAGATGGCAGCGCTTGCCTTCTGGTCCAAAATGAAGTGTGTTCAAGATAACACCAGTGATTTTAGAATTAGGCATTCATTGCAGGGATTGGCAAGGGAAACTCCCAGGGTAGCAGAAGGAAGACAACCACCATTTCCAGATATATTAATGGGTTTACTGGAAACTTGGCCATCTGCTTGCAATTCTCAATTCGAGGCCACTTTATTTCATGCAGCTTCTCTTACTGCATTCTTTGGGGCATTTAGAATATCCGAGTTGGTGGTTTCATCAAGGGATAATAGTTCTGGAAGGGCACTGTTGTACCAAGATGTTTCTGTCAACCCCGATGGGATATCTATACAGCTTAGAAGGTCTAAGACAGACCAGGGGGGACAGGGCATGAGAGTGCCCCTTTTTCCTGCTCAAGTAGTGGAGCTGTGTCCGATAAAAGCATTAGAGACCTTCTTAGCAGTACAGGGAACAGAGGATGACCCTTTATTTCAACATGCAGATGGCATGCCTTTAACAAAATATCAATTTTGCACAGTGACTAAGTTGGCACTGCAGGCTATAGGCTAAAAAGCTTTTCGTTTTGGCATGCATTTGTTTTTGAATCGGGGCTGCTTCTACAGTGGCAGCTTTAGGGTTTTCATCTACAGAAGTCAGGCGAGTGGGCAGATGGCGGTCTAAGGCATATCGTGCATATGTCCGGCCATTGCCTAAGATATAAGTCAGCTCTGTTTCTTACATCCTTCTCTTTCTTAGATATCTGGAACGTGCGGGAGCCAGTGCCTGTGCTCATTTGTGGGCACAGTATGGTATTCTGGGCTGGCCAGAGGGCTTCCCAGTCGAGCTGCGAATCTCAGCTCGGACTCAGCCAGTATGCCAAAGTCCAGTGGTTGGGCAGATGTGGCATGCACTGGGAGCGCCTCCTACCCACATTGTTCCAGCAAGGTTTGGTGCGTGGTCCCCCACAGGTGCTGGTGGTACACCTGGGAGGAAACAATCATGGTTTGTGTAAAGGCAAGGCCCTTATTGTTCAGGCCTTGGCTGATTTTCAAGTGATACAGCGGCATTGGATGGGTATCGGCATTCTTTGGTCTTGCCTGATTCCTAGACGGGAATGGAGACATGGTTGGGATCCGTGGGCCCTGGCCAGGGCATGAAAAAAAGTGAACCAAGAGATCACCATCGCCTTGTGGTCACATGGCAATGGGATCATTATTCACCCTCAGATATTACAGACAAGGAGGGAGCTATATAGGCAAGACGGGGTCCATTTGACAGATACTGGCAATAATATGTTTCTAGAAGACCTGCAAAGGGCCCTGCAAGAGGTTTGTCAATCTCCTTTGGCATTAGGGGCGGGCACATTCAGAGAACAGGGATGGTGATCATTCTGTGGCACCATTCTTTGGTGACTGGTGATGCCTGAGGCCTTCCGCTGAGGGTTTTGCGGCCCCAGTGGGGGGATAGGGCTTACCTGTGAGGCCAACTCACCTTGTTCCACCTGGGTTTTGTGGCCCTGGGGGAGAACAACACTGAAAGGCCTCCCGTCCCCCAAAAGGGGTAGGCCTGGGGGGGGGGTGTTCAAGGTGACACCACTCAGCAGGCATAGAATGTTTCACCCATTAAAATGCCTGTTAGTTAATGGCGTAGTTTGGGCCCGCCCAGTGCTTCCTTTGCAGATCTTAATAAATGTGGCCCTGATTTGAAACCATACATATTTTGTGTCGTCTCTTTATTTCCACTCTATTCGCCTGCAACAAGAGAATAAAATACTGAACATACAAACACACACACACACACAAAGAGGCAGGGAGTAGACATTGGAGCATCTGGTCTTATTTGTATCTATACAAACAGGATGGCCCAAATAAATATGTTGCCTGAGGCAAAGGACAAGATGCCTGCTAGACACACACATTCCATATACAGAATCTGACTAGATTTATTTATTTATTTTATTCTATTTAAAATATTTCTTGGCCACCTTTCGGGGCAGAAGCCCTCACAGGTTTACAACAATAAAATACATTTTAAAAGTTAAAATATTAAAAGCAATAAAATGTGATCACAATAAGCTATTAAAACAATAAAATAAACAATAAAACCATCAGGAACAATAGCAACAATAATCATGGGAAGGCCACGGTAAAATAAAATGTTTTAAGTCCTTCTTAAAAGCCTGCAAGGATGGTGCATAGCTGACCTTCAATGGAAGTTTGTCCCAGAGGTTTGGGGCCACGGCAGAGAAAGCCCTGTCCCCATGTGGATACCCACCTAATTGCTGTCACAGGTGGGCAAATGAGAAGGGCCTCTCTTTCTGATCTGAAAGTGCAGGCTGATATGGGGTGAAGGCGGTCCTTCAAGTAACTAGGTTCCAAACTGTTTAGAGCAGGACATCCTCCTCCACTACACCTGAGGGCAGCAGGCTAGGGCAGATTGACGTAGGGATTCAGGGGCAGCAGCAGTAGGGACAAGCAACCATTACCAATCCAGTCCCCAGCATCTGCTGCCTGAGACAGTTGCCTAACATGCTACCTTGGAAGTTTTCCTTTTCTTCTATTGATCTAACATCCTTTCCTGTACCTCAGTTCCCCTTTCAAAGGTACAGCCTTCCATTCTGATGCTTGCTGCCTGCTGAAAGAATTTACAGAATTCAAAGTTCTGTGTCAATTAAAGAGCAATTCTCTACAATGTTTCCCTGTAGCTGATGTCAAGTAATAAAAAGTTACCAGCTGGCATTAGAGAAAAAGAATAATTTACAATGGGGAAGATGCTGCTGGTGTTTAGTCTCTTTCTATATTTAATGAGATTATTGAAATGTGGTTGCTATTGTAGAAAGCAATTACATGCAGCATTCTAAGGATTTATTTAAAAACTGTGGGGGGGATCCTTTTGCAGGGTGGAAAATGCTGGAGGTGTGTGATCTTAGCAGCATGGAAATTGGTTGACCCTGAATATGTGTATAGTCATACATAACCTTCCAGTCCCTATCAAGTAGCCTGGGAATTTCAGTGCATAAATTTAAATAATCTCCTAATGTTTCTCTAACTAGTATTTTATAACAGAAAAGCAGACAACAGCGTGAGAAAAAGAAGTGGTACAAATACAAAGGAGTCAGCGTCAACTGTAACTAGCTCAAATTTAAATATAGATATATTTATAGTCATAGGGCAGTATCTTTCAATTGCTGGGTAACATGTATTGTCAGCCTTTTTTCCACACTGTTTATCTAATATCACTCTTCTATTATTTGATTTAGTACAGCTAGCTCATGCCATTTATTGTGGTCTCTGTATGCAGAGTCATGGAGGATGCTAGATACATTACCATAGCAGGCTATCCCAAGGGTCTGACCATGTGATCGAAGAGACAAAACATTCACAGTGTAAATGAGAATCAGAAGAACAGTGTACAGTATTACAATCTTTTACATTTTTTAAACACACACTCAGTGATACAAGTTATTGTTAAATCTCCAACTGAGTTGGTTTATTTGATCAAATGTATTAAAACAAATTCATTCCTGAAGCTTGACCTTATTAAGCTGTGGCAGCAGAAAGAAAGAAGACTCCATGGTACCCAAGAAATGGGTATCTTCTACAAATGTAGCAGAATCAGGAATAAAGCTTTTACTATAATCCAACTCTTTAGGCTGCCCACATGTGTACAAATATGGAGACAACTTCATGCTTGAATGTATCTGCATGGAGAAACATCTCTGTGTGTAGAACATTAGCATGTCAGGGAAAGAGATTCAGCCTAGCCTGCTTTTCAACATGCTATTTTTTCTAGATGCAGGGAGAGTATTTGTTTGTGTAAGGAGGCATTCAGCCATGCAACTCTGCTCCCCTCCACACATATGCAGTCTAAAGTAGTAAAGCAGAGGGAAAGCTTATCACTCAATTCCAAATAATGTGCAAACTCATCCTGAACAGGCTTCTTGTTCCTTTAGCCTTTGGAGAGAACCATATACTTCATCAAAATCATGAAGTGGGCACAGAAACCTGCAATATTTTTATTAATATTGTCATATAATATATATAATTTGTTTATCTGTTTGTTACATTTATATTCCACTATTCCTCAAAGGAGTCTAAGGCGGCACACATGGTCCTCCTCCTCTCCATTTTATCCTTACAACAATTCTGTGTGACACATTAAGCTGAGAGTCAGCAACTGGCCCAAAGTCACCTAGCTGCCTGGAAACTTGACCCCAGATCTCCCTAGTCCCAGTCCAACACTCTAGTCACTACACCACACTGGCTGTCTAATTCCAATCTTCCATTGCTTATGTAACCAACATGGCACCACATACTTACAAAAGAGAGCTATCAGCAGTGCTTGGGCAAATCCCTGGGTTGTCAGAAATGGGGGGGGGGGGTCTTTAGAAAAATACCAAGTGGGAGGAACCTAAATCAGGGAAATAAAGACTGGGCATGCTCACTGGTCCCAGACTGCTGACTGACTGTTGGGGCAGGGGAGGAGGACAGAATGGAGTATCTGGAAACAGGAAGCATTCACATACACACCAACACACATACACACACACACTGTGCAGCATGATTGCATATTAGGCTTGTTCCTCTAACATCATTTTCAAAAAGACCATGCAGGTAGTTTCAGGGGAGCCCTATTGTACAGTTGTTTCACTCTCTATGTTCTGTGAGTTCTGAGTAATGACAACAAACTCATTGCTTCTGTGAATGTCCAGGGCTCCCTAACGTCATATTTACAAAGTAAAAAGTCAGCAAATGGACCATATTACCAACAGAGTGTTAACATTCTGAAATTGGGCAACTGCTGAGTAGGTACTTTTATAACCACAAGTCACTTTAAATGGCTGCACCATGAAATTATTGAGTCATGAATATATAGGACTGAAATGACTTGTGGCCACAAAACCTAACTTTGTGCAGAGGCATAAAGGAAATGTATTCGGAGGGATATTTTTTGCAGCTGGCATGATGTGCACATAAAGTGCTTTTGAAGATGTTACCTGGGCATGTATATTCCCAACACCTGAGTCATAGGAAATCAATAATGACAACTATGAATGCCAGACAAGACTGTACATCTCTACCTATAAAACCAAAGCCATTTCTTAAAGCTTTAATACTGTACATATGACTTGAAAACTGATTTTCTGAACTCTTGCAGAATTAATTAGACAGAACAGCCTTTGAAAGCTTCTATTGTTTGTGGAAACAAAAGAGCAGATGACCAGCAAGGCACTTTAATCTTCCACAGTATTTATTAACTAATGGACACCCTGTCCAGAACAAAATGGCAACTTGCTCTCGTGTTTTGGTATTATATTTGGGAGGGAGTGGCTTGAAGGCACTGGGGATCAATAAGTGGAAGCCATTAGGTCCATGCAATCAGGAAGATATACCTATCCAGAATATCATTTGAGTGAGAAATTTTGGCTGATGTACCAGACTAAGGCAAGAGCTACACTTTGAGCATCATCAGACAAGTGTTTTATTGCATGCTCGTTACTGCCCACTCAGTTTTCGCTGGTCGTTTTGACAACGATGTCCACCTCCACTCCTTCTGGCCTTCTTTCCATAACAAAATAAGACCTCGTAAAGTCCGATTTATTTTTAGAAGTGAAACTTATTGCGATCTCCTGCTGTGTGCATGAAAAGTGGTGCAATAAAAACGTCCACTGAATGGGCCATGTGGTCTTTGTTTACTTCCTCTTTCTTCTCTGTGAGAAAGAGGAAATATTGTCTGACAGAAGCAGAGGGGGGAGAAGCAACAGTAGGGAACCGTGATTTCCCCCACCCCACCCCACCTCCATCCGATGATCGTCTTTGTGTCAAGTCATTACAATCCCATCATGGTAATGCTATATCCCTCTTGCGAATTTATACCTCGTAGAATACATAATGACATTTGTTATGATATTTTGGATAATGTGGAATAAAAAGCAGGAAATAACACTATGAAAGCAGAATATGGAATGTATAATGTGCCCCAACTGTATCCCGTATAAAGTAACAGTGTAGATCTTGCCTGAGAAAGATGGAGGACCAAACAAGTTGGTTATCAAAATACACTGGGAAACGTGTATGTAACTATAGCCCTGTTCAGGCATTCAAACAGGGTTCAAATCAATGCTTGAGGAAAAGGAGAGCACCAGCCTCAACTCTCTCTGTCCCCCCTCTACTCATGAAGGGCAACAGTTTAAAGAGGAAAGCCCCCTGTATCCACAGATTTGGAAATTAATATTGTGACTATATGCACAGTTCTTGTATGTGATAGATAGATGGGCATTTTTTACTGCTAATCTGTTTTTTAATTTTTGAGTGAGATATTAGCATTTATATTAAATTGATTGTAATAGTTTTAGATATTCATTATTTTCCTTTAACTTAATTTGTTTTAGTATATGTAAGTGATTAATAGGGATGTGCACGGCCAGAAATTTCGGAATCAGAATCGGATCAGAATTTCTGATATTAAAAATATTGGATCCGATCATATTGGGGGAAAAACACTGGGCCGGCACTCCCTCCCTCCCCCCACTTGTGCTCCCTCCCCCCACTCACACTCCTTACCTTCCACCACCACCGCCCAGCACTGCCACCCACTTGGTCCGTAGTACTGATAAACAGGCTTTCCGGCCTGTTCCTCAGTACAGAGACTGAGGAACAGGCCGGAAAGCCTGTTTATCAGTACTACGGAGCCAGCGGATGGCAGTGCAGGATGGCGGTGATGGCAGCAGGTAAAAAGCATGAGTGGTGGAGGGGAAGGAGGGAGTGCCGGCCTAGTGTTTTGGCCATAGACTTGCATTGGGGAAAGCTTTCTTTCCCTCAATGCAAGTTGTGAGGGTTCAACTGTATAAAAAGGGTTAAATTGGATGTAACGAGTTAAAATGTATGTACAATGGGTAAACTGTTAAGAATCAGCATACTCTCAGGAGGCATCCCGGTTAGTTTAGCTTGAAGGTATGGAAGTACAAATGGGAGGAAGACATTTCAGAGTAAGATTATATACACGCAAAAGGTTTCCTGATTACATTAATGACTCTCTGGCCTGGTAAGATCAGGTTTCTAGGTGAAAGGTAGAAAACTGAGGAACGGGAAAATTACTGAGAGAGGTGGAGTTAAAACAGCAGTTGACAGTTCAAACTGAGAAGCAGGGGAAAAAAGAGCCAATGGGAAGAGCTAGCCAGAGAGCCAATGGGAAAGGCTGGCTGGTCAGTTGGAGAGAGTTTTTAAAAAGGAGAAAGGAGAGAGGGGAGGCATTCAAGTCATTCAAGTCGTTCAAGTCATTGGGGATGGAGGATTGAGTCATCCCAGAGAGATGCAGGACAATTGGACACTGGGAAGCCTGATTGAGGAAAGCTAGACCTAACTACCAAGTTTCAGGTAGCCAAGCTAGAGGAAACTGCAGTTTTATTTCTGTTTGTTTGTATTGCCTTTGAAAGTAACAGTGTGCCTTACTATGTCTGGAATAGCAAAGAGTTTTGTTTTAAAACATGAGTTGTTGGAGATTCCATTTCACGCCCGCCTACAGCTAAAACCCCCACGCTACTGAGAGGGGAAAGAGGAAAGGTGGAAACTTGGGTCCCAAAAGGGACAGAGTGGCTCTTAAAGAGGCAAGATATCTTTAAGGAGCAGGATCAGAGGTTCCAGCCAGGAAGGTGGAACTCTGACAGTCGGGGTGGATCCCCGACACAAGTCTATGGCGAAAACACCTAAACTGGCAGTCTGAAAATCCAATATATCCGATAGTTATTGGACATATGGAAATTGGATCCTATCAGATAGGGCCTCCTTAGGAAATAATCATTATCGGTCATCGGATGTCCAATAATGTCCATATCGGTTCATTATCAGACCCGATACAATACACATCCCTAGTGATTAATGATAGAAGTGGTTTTATTGGTCTTTGTTTTTGGCTCTCCACCCGGGCCAGAACTTGTTTTTGTTTTTGTTGTCCTCATTTTTTAGTTTATGCACACACACACACACACAGAGTCTATATTAGTTTTACTAAATCTATGATTAGATTTAGATTAAGATTCATTAGATAAATTCATGCAAACACACACACACACACACACACACACGTACAGAGCCCAAACCAAAAATGTTTGGGAGGCCTTCCTTAATGATTTGAGTATGATCCTGTAGAAACCATTGGTCAGAAGCGATTCTCTTCTGAGTTTGCTGTTCATTTGAATAACTCTTACTATTTGACTGTTACAGCTAAATCCTTATTTGAGCTAAAAATGCTGCCGCCTCTTCAAAAGGTGATGTGAACATATTTGCATGAGAATCTTGTGAATTATCAGAAGCCAAATAGCAGGTTGCATTACAATAATGTCACTTGGAATTGTTCCTTTCCTGAGCTTTGGACCTGCCTCATGTTTTGTATGTAAGCACGTCTGCCAGCTTCTGTTGTTTGAAAATGGAACCCTTGAAAGTTACAGCTGAAACTATGAAAATACATGAGGAGTCGAGAGTCTTTTGTGAAATTTCATTCATCTCCCTTTGACAAGAAAGAATGTTGTTGATAAAAAAAAAACACCTACAACCACCAAACTACACTTGATTCTTATATTCATGTTGTACATGATGCTGGTAATAGGTTTCTCATTGTATTCTGACGTTAGTGCCATTTTTACTCTATTTTCTTCATGTTTAGAAGATATAATACTTTGAATGAGATAAAAATATTCTTTTTTTATTTTCTATTTTATCCTATCTCAATAATGTGAAGAATAAAACCTGTTCAAACACAGTGGCAAATCTTACTGTTGACACAAGTAGATTAATCAGAGAGCCATTAACCATGTGCAGAAGTTCAGGTGCTTTGACTGAATGATGGTAGGCTCCCTTCCTCCACCATATGCACATTGTGGAGGTCCCTGTGCATGAAGGCATGCTTCAGTTGTACAACTGAAGGAGGAGGCTAGATCTACACTACTGCGTTATAGCTGCATTGAAGTGCACTGATAACTGTTGGGGCACAATCCACATTCCATATAGCACTTTCATAGTATTATTTCCTGCTTTTTATTCCACATTCAAAATGATTTGACACAAGGTGTAGATCTGGCCAGAGCCTACCTTGATGATGCTACCCTCTCCACACAATGAGCCAGATGTCTGAAAAGGGCTGTTGCTATTATTAAATGGGAGAGTCATAGGAATTGTAACAATGCTCTGCACATTCTATTACCCGGCTAATATTCCATTAGAATACGAGAACCACTACCTAGGGATGTACAAGATTTTCATTTCTGTTCAGAAATCATGCGAACATGTCAGATTCACAATTGTGAATGTGAATGTGAACATGAACAGCCCCTCCCCTTTTTAGAGAAGTATTCACAAATTCCTGAACTGACAATCACGATTGAAAAATGCATAGTTTTTTGAAATGTGCACTTTGAAATGCACTTTAAAAAACAATCCATTTTCATGCTTTAGTCAAAGGGGAGGGGATGCACACTTCTGAAAAGCACACGTAGAAATGCACATTTTTCCAGATCAAAATTTGCACTTTTTCCATTCAAAAGAGCTGGAAAACAGGTCAAAAATGAAATGGGCTTTGAAGTGAATTTTGGAGGAATTCCAGCAAGCTTGAATAATATTGGTTTTCCCATCCCTATTACTAGGGATGTGCACACCCGAAAATTTCATATTGTATCGTTATCGGAATTTCGGACCAAAAAAATTATCGTCTCCGATAATATCATAGGTTAACCGTATCGTATCGTTTCATATTTCTGATAATTATTGTAAATCCGATATTTATATAATTTCTATATTTTGCCCTATAGACTCTAGAGTTGATTTTAGAGTCAGAAAGGCCTAAAACTTCTTAATTTTCCAAGTTACAGGTTCGAAACTTGGTCACAGTGCAGACTGAGTGTTGTTAGTCATGTGTGCCAAATTACAGAACAATTGGTGCAAGCGTTACTTAGAAGTAAGTTGTCAAAATACACTGTTTCAGGTGGCATGAGTGCTCCTTTTTCAAGAGACGTTGTCCTCATGGGCATCTCACAGATGGCCTTGAGGGGACTCATCTGTGCCCAATTTCAGATGCACAGCTGCAGCTGTTACTCAGAAGCAAGCTCTCAACAACACATGCACTGTTTTTCTGGTGGTAATTCACTCCATGCTGCTGCTGAGAAATCCTCATTTTTAAAGAGCTAGTCCTTAAAGTTGGGGACCTTATCGAAGGGCCATAGGGGGACTAGTGGACTCATGTGACATAGCTTGTTCAATGAATTGATGAGGGAGTTTGCCTCTCCTCCAAGGAAAGCTAGATTTTTAAACCACACGTAAAGCAGTACTACAAGCAGCCTGCAAGGCGGGCCCAGTATGACTTACCATACAGGAATAAGCCAGACGTTGAGCCAGACAATTCCTGGGCACAGGCGGCAGGCAGGTAGGAAGATGCAGGCAGGCAGGTTGGCACAGGTGAGCAGATGCAGGCAAATGCAGGCAGGCTCAGGTGGGCAGATGTGGGCACATGCAGGCAGGCTCAGGTGGGCAGATGCAGGCACATGCAGGCAGGCTCAGGTGGGCAGATGCAGGCACAGGGAGGCAGGCTCAAGTGGGCAGCAGGCTCAGGTGGGCAGATGCAGGCAGCAGGCTCAGGTGGGCACAGATGCAGGAAGGAAGGTTCTTCTTCTTCAGTCAGTCAGTCAGTCAGGCTGAAGGCAGGCTCAGGCTGCACCTGAAAAAATAGATGAAAAACCAAATCAATGAGGAATTCCCTGTTTCCCAGGAGGAATCCTGAGGAAGCCCATCCCTGCCCGTGCAGCCTGCTTCACTCTCAGGCAGCATGTCCTTGATTTTTTTTAAGGCTACAACAACCAGTCCTGCAAGGTGGCCCAGTACAACTTACCCAAAAAATGAATCCGCTAGATGCAGATGCAGGCAGACAGAGGCGGGCACAGGCTCAGGTGGGCAGAGATGCAGGAATGCAAGGTTCAGTCAGTCAGGCTGAAGGCCCAAGGAAGTGAGTTGTTCCCAGGAGGAATCCAGAGGAAGCCCATCCCTGCCCGTGCAGCCTGCTTCACTCTCAGGCAGCACTTCCTTGAATTTTTTTAAGGCTACAACAACCAGCCCTGCAAGGCAGGCCCAGTAGTCTGACTTACCATGAATCAGCCAGTGTCAAGCCACCACACAATTCCCGGGCACAGATGGCAGTCAGGCAGATGCAGACAGGCAGGCAGGCTCAGGTGGGCAGATGCAGGCAGCATGCACAGGTGGGCAGATGCAGGCTGAGTGCCAGTTGCTAGCTCTTTGCACAAGTATGCCATAGAACTCAGAGCCTTAACCCAGAGATCCAGCTACTTCACAAAGGCAGCAAACTGGCTGGCAGATGCAGGTGGAGATGAGCAGATGCAGTCAGCAGGCTCAGGTGGGCAGCTGCAGGCCACTGCAGGCAGCAGGCTCAAGTGGGCAGACACAGGCTGTCTCAGAAGCTCCAGTGAAGGCAGGATGAACCTGAAAGACAGGACATGAAATCATCAAAGCAATGAGGAATCCAGAAACTCACCCGACTAAGGAAGCCCATCCCCATGTTGCCTGCTTCTGTCAGGCAGCCTGTCCTTGAAGTTGTTGCAAGGCTACAACAACCAGCCCTGCAAGGCGGGCCCAGTACAACTTCTTACCCAAAAAATGAATCAGCTAGATGTAGATGCAGGCAGACACAGGTGGGCAAAGATGCAGGCAGCAGGCACAGGTAGGCAGATGCAGGCAGCAGGCACAGGTGGACAGATGCAGGCAGCAGGCACAGGTGGGCAGATGCAGGCAGGTTCAGTCAATCAGGCAGACTGTTCTCTTGCCCAGAAGTGGGAACATTGGCTGGAGCAGTGTTCCAAATCAAAAAGTCAAGGTGTGAGGGATGTTTTGACTGTCTCTCACTGATGGAGTCCACAAGGAGGAGGAGGAAGGCCATACCCGTGCAGGCAGGCAGGTGTAGGCAGATTCAGGCTGCAGGCACAGGTGGGCAGATGCAGGCAGAGGCAGGCAGAGATGGGCAGAGGCAGGCGGAGTGCCAGTTGCTAGCTCTTCACACTAGTATTCCATAGAACTCAGGGCCTTGACCCAGACATCCAGCTATCTCACAAAGGTGACAAACTCGCTGGCAGGCAGACAGATGAAGGCAGGGCTAAACTGTAGTCAGTGTGAGATGCTTAGCATCCCCTTAATAGGTTATGGTAGGAGAAACAGGATCCCTTGGAATCCTGTCATCAGAGTTGAGTTACTGAGCTGTAAAAACAACAAATAAAAACAAAATGAACCCAAAAGTCGAGCCTACCCGACTTAATGAAAGGCAGGTCTCTCACTCCCCAGAGGGCTTGAGGGTGGGATATCCCAGCAGGAACAGGTTCACTTTGAGAAAGATGAGCTGCTCCACCAACTCAGTGTCCAAGCGAGAGTGGTGGGGTGTCATGACATCACCCGCCATCGATAACACCCGCTTGCTTGGAACACTGGTCGGCGGACAGCTCAGTCTATCTCAGGCCACCCAAGCTAGATCTGGCCACATCTGGCTCCGCAATGACCAGTAGGCCAGGGGTTCTATGGAGATGTTTTCTTTGGCTTCCGCCAGGTAACGCTACACAGCAGTTGCTGTGGGTTGGTCGCCTGCCTCACAACCACTTCCTGTAGGGCATTTGCCCACAACCCAAGGCCTCTGCTGCTCTTGCTGGGAGGGATGCTGCTTCTGCTGCTGCAGGGACTGCTGACCAGGGAAGCCGTGGCCTCCTCTTCTGCCACTGCTGCCTGCCCAAGCCTGATTTCCCATGTAGGCCAAACTTCCCCCACTAGCAATTCCACCAACCCCAGCCTAGAATTGGATCACACATCGTGGCCAAGATGTGGATCTTGTCCTTCACGATGGGCTCCATCCTCTTGGCTAGTCCTGCCTTCAGCCTGTTCACCACTTCCCACACATCTTGTGGGAAGTGCGTCCCAGTGATGGGATCCCCGACCTCCAGAAAGTGCCACATCTTACTCTGGAGATGCCTGGCCACAGGGATCACCTGGCTGAGGAGGGCGGTGCTGCTGCTGAGGGTCTCTGTGGCCTCAAGGAAGAGCTTAAGGACCATTACCAGATGGGGCATGGTATCCCACTGCTGCCTGGCCAGTGGTGTCTGGATACCTATGTCCCCGACCCTGCACATTTTGTGCACAGCATGCTGTTGCTTCACCATATGTTCAAGCATGAGGTGGGTGGAGTTCCAGCGTGTCGCAACATCCTGAAGGAGCTGGTGATGCGGGAGATCCAACTCTGCCTGCTTCTCCCACAGCAACTGACTTCCTTTGACACTGTGATGGAAGTGTCCAGCCATCCTCTGACAGCTGTCCAGGACGTTGCGCACTGCTGGCATGGGAGGGGAAAGGCTGCTGCTGCTGCTTCCCCTTCCAAGCCCACCCCTCACTATGAGGTTAAATATGTGGGTGATGCAGAGGACCCAATCAAAACTGTCCTCATGCACCGCCCTGACCATATTAGCTCCCCCGTCCATGACCATTTAACTGCGGGTGTGCTGATTCCCAGACAGCTACCCCTCCACCATGCGGTTAATGGCCTTGGTAATCTCCGCTGCCATGTGGGACTGGCCCATGACTTCAGTATGAAGGAGGGCCCAGCATTAGCCTTCCTTCCCAGTCCCACATGTGATGGGTGTTTCCTTCCCTGTGGCTTCCCACTAGTGAACTGTCAGGGACAGGTAAGCGTGCACTCCGCCCTCACTGGACCAA
Organism: Anniella stebbinsi; assembly: GCA_029215795.1. Lineage (NCBI taxonomy): Eukaryota > Metazoa > Chordata > Lepidosauria > Squamata > Anniellidae > Anniella > Anniella stebbinsi. The sequence goes on along the minus strand of JARDYH010000006.1, from coordinate 62,797,680 downwards.
ATGTGCCTGGCACAGTTGACCCATCACCACCTCCCTGCATGCCCAGTACAGGGAGGGCACCACACTCCTGCTAAGGGTGGTGCAAGATGGCAGCTTGTAGTATGGGACCACCAGAGCCATCAGCCTCTTGAACCCTGCATTTTCCGCAAGGCTGAATGGCTGGTCATCCAATGCCACCATCTCACTGATGCAGCTGGTGAGCTGGTTCGGCATTGGAAACCTCCAACGCATAGTCCCATGCTTCTCCCATCCCAGGTCTTCCATGGTGGCCTGCTGAAGACACTTGAGGATGGGAGATGGAGAAGCAACAGCCTTCTGCTTGCCCTTAGTGCCACCACTCACCTGTGAGGTGCCCACCTCTCTCCCAAGCAGGAGTGCATGGTGGTTCCTCCTCAGGTGGTAGTGCATGTTGGAGATAGTGAGGTGCGCCATATTTCCCCCCCTGCTGATGGCAGCCTTGCAATGCCGACATACAGCAAAGAGGGGATCCGCAGCCACCTCAGAGTAGTCTCACACCGTGCTGCTCTGCTTGTGGGATGAGCCAGTCTGCTTGTCGTCAGTGCTGCCTGGACTCTGGGGTGCCACCACAGGAGCAGGGGTAGAAGGCCTTGAAGAAGAGGTTTGGGAGAGTGGCAAGGGAGCTACTTCTGCCTGCTGCTTCTCCTGAACCTCAACCAGCTGCTTGACCTTAGCGATCTCAGGGAAAAGATCCCTATGTGGGCTCCCCGCCTCAACCACTGGATCAGGAGATGGTGGTGCTCCTAGTCCAAGGCCAGTGCTGCTGCCACCGGCCTCTGGAAGTGTCTCTTCAAAGAGGGCCTTGCAGGCAGACCTTTCAGGAGGCGCTGCTGGTGCCTCTGCCTGCTTCAGCGCAAAAAAGGCAGACGTGCGGTTAATTTTAATGGGGGGAGAGACAGCCACCCCAGAACTGTCCCCAGCAGAAACAGCATCTCTCCTTGATCCAGAGGCAGAGCCATCTCAGCGAAGGCATGCCTTAGAGCTGTGTTTCATATTGTGCTTGCAAAGAATCAAAATTATTTACATTAATAACAATCCCTTGCAAACACACACAAACAGAGAGAGAGAGAGAAAGAAAGAGAGAGAGAAAAAAATATTTTATTTTGTATTTTTTGGGGGGTTTTATATAACAGTAAAACAGGGAAGGGAACAACAACACACTCACACAGAACCCTCAGCAGTCACGCTAACCTAACCAAGCAAACACACAAGGAATGAGATACAGAGGGGAACAGAAAGATTCAAGAAGAAAATAGATAGAAGAATAATACTATATATTAGACTCTATCACCAAAATATACAGACCTCCTCCAAAATCCACCTTTCTCCTTCAACTCCTACTCCTAACAGAGATGGAAACCCCAAGGTGGGGGTGCTCAGCCCTCCTCCGACATTGTGATTGGCTCCTGCTAGAATCTTTGCTGAATCTGTCATTCTCAGCAAGCACATCCCACCTTCTAGCTCCCTCCAAGTGGCAGAAAAAGAGAAATAGCCTTCCAATAATATGATAAAAATCTGATAATTATTAGGGGTGTGCAATGGATTGGGTCTGATCCACGATCCGGACCCGATCCAGGGGAAATCGGATAAAATTATCTGATCTGATCCCCAGCACCTGGATCAGCCGATCCAATACGATCTGATCTGAAAAGGACCCGATCCAGATCATGTTGGATTGGAGGATAGGACCCCCTCCCCCCACTCGCGCCACTCACCTGCCGGGGCCGTCCACAGGTAAGGAGTGTGAATGCGGGGAAGGGGCTTGTCGGCCGGGGCATGTAAGGAGCACGAAGGGGGGGCTTACCAGCTGGGGCCCATCCACTGCCATCCGCGGGCGCCAGTGGGTGCCAGCGGACAGCAGCAGATGGCCTGGCAGGTAAAGAGGAGGGGGCCACCACTTACCTGCCAGGGCATCTGCCACCTTCACCTGCCGTAGATCTACTGAGCACTAGGCTTCGTGGCCTAGTTCTCAGTAGAGCACCAGGTGATGATGTCATCACCTGGCGTTCTACTGAGGACTAGGCCGCGAAGCCTAGTTCTCAGTAGATCTATGGCAGGTGAAGGCGGCAGATGCCCTGGCAGGTAAGGAGGATCGCCAGGGTGGGGGCTTACCTGCCAGGGCCAGTCCGCTGCCATCCGCTGCTGCCCAGGCAGCAGCGGATGGCAGCGGACAGGCCAGCAGGTAAGGAGGATCATGAGGGGGGAGGAGGGAGGGGGATCCCACTTACCTGCTGGGGCCGACCACTGCCTTCCGCTGGTGCCCGCATCTGCGGGCACCAGCGGATGGCAACAGATGGCCCCGGCAAGTAAGGAGTGCGAAGGGGAGGAGGGTGGTTATCTGCCAGGGTCGTCTGCTGCCAGTGGACGGGAGCAGAAGGCCCCTGCAGGTAAGAAGCATGAGGGGGAGGGACAGGGAGGGGGGGACAGGGAGGGGGGTTAGACCCCCACTCACCCCCTTTCTTTCCCCCAATGCAAGTCTATGGGGAAAAATGGCAGCCGATCCAAAAATCGGACATCCGATTTTCAGATCGGGATCAGGTCCAATCCGATCCAGGGGACCTCCGATTTTGTTCCAATCAGATTCGGAACAAAATTGGAAGTCCCGATCTGGTCCCGATCTGATCCGGGGGTCTGTGCACACCCCTAATAATTATTGTAGGATTTTTATCATCTCCGATAATTATCGTAGGATTTTCTATCGTATCGTTATCATTAATCGGATGTACGATAAAGACCATATTGTATCATTATCAACATTTTAATGATATGATACACATCCCTACCTACTTCTACAAAATCACAAAATCAAAATCACAAAATCAAAATCAAAATTCACAAAATCAAATGGAAATGGGACACACTCAACTTCCCCTCCCCATCCAAGCCAGTGGGGTTGCTGTGGACCTCAGCAGCTGTCTGAAATATTAGTACTTTTTTCTTTTCATATTTTTTTGGCAAACCTGAATGACTTTATACTCCATGTACTGCTCAACAGTTATTGACTGAGTTTGGAAAATCCCAGGGCTTAAAGAACTTATTGCAGCTTCTCCCTCTTCTCCTGTGCATGCTGTGTGCATGCCAGTTGTTTCCATAATGACCAACCCTGCAATGTGTGTTGGCATGTTATCAAACTCAGCATAAAGAGGATGGCTCTGTACTCGCCCTACAATCCCTACTGCAAGTTGTGGATTGTAGGGTGGGTATAAAGCTACTCCTACCTTATGTGCACTGGATTGGGACAACACATCAACCAGCACTGCAGTGCAGATAATTACGTAAACAACCAGTGCATGCATAGATTGTAAAGAGGCAGGGGGAGAATCCGCAATTGCTTCTTTTCTTCCAGCGATCATCTGAACACACCTATAAGGTGCCCCATTTACCCTGATTGAAATGAATGGAAAAGTGAGAAACTATTGAATGACTAAGCTAAGTGGAGTCCTTTCTATGCCCATTAACTTCTCAAAACAGGGCAAGAAAACTAAATTAGCATTTTGCCTGCATCATAGATTCCAGTGTGTGTGTGTGTGTGTTTGTATACTACTTCAAGAGCTCTAGAGGGAACATTTTCTTGGTTTTGTATTTTTTTCTTGCAAAGCAGTGTTAGGCCCCAGGAGTAAACTTTACCCTAGGGATTTACTTCTGCTCCAATTTGGATTTATCTTGACATAGGTGTTAAGACTCTCATAGTACAAACTTCCAACATGGTGTTCAAGATATGACTGGGGAAAAGAAAGTACTTATAGAGCTGGAAAAGGTAAAAGAAAAGGCCCAGGGTGCACAGTCCTAAACATGGTTCCTCAAAATTCCTGAATTGCATGGGAACTACCCCATATTAAGAGTGCTTGCAGCCTAAATGATCAAGACCTTCTCTGTGAGGAAAAGCAATGAGGTTTGTGGGTCTCGACTACGGATAAGAGAACAAGCCATGTTTGAGATTGCCAGGATTCTCCAAACATTATCACGGTGCTCATCTCATGCCCAATTCCCATGTGTGCTTGTGATCGCTGCTCACTCTGTGCGAATGGGAAACTTGCCCAAATTGAGCAGCGATTGAATGGGAGATTTGTATGAATCCCCTCCAAATTCTCCTCAAATTCTAGCCGAACTCCCCAAATGTGTGCAAATTTCCTCCAAAGGAAAAGCAGGGCTGATTCAGTCCATGCAAATTGAACTGAGAATCGGGATGAGACATGATCAACAAATTGAGAATATTCGGGCAGACATGGTACATGTGCTTGTGTTTACCCTCATGTTCAGAGTTTCGAACAAGGCATGCTCACAATGTTTTGTGAGCAAAAACAAAATTCTTACGTATCCCTAGTTTGAAGAAGTATCTCTCTCCCATTATACTAGAATAACATCACCCAATTAAGAAAGTTTGTGCTGGTTCTGGACATGCAAAGCCATTGCATAATTATCAGGTGGAATTCAATGCAATAAATATGATACAGGTTCCTACCTTGCATGACTTTATACTGGGAAATGCATCAATTCTGGATGTATCAATGACTCTTATCTATAATAGCTCTATAGAATATCAATTTACCTCTGTATACTGGATGCTGAGGACAGGCACCTGGAAATGACCATCACCTTCCAGACATATTCTCTGCCCGATTTTGGAGCTGCTCCCCTTACTCCGCCCTTTCGGATTACCCGGCAAAGAACCACCTGTTTTCAGATACCTGCTCTAGTCAATGGAATAACTCAAATGCTTACAGCTCCCTCAAATGAAACTTGGCACAGTGAAAGCTCTCAAGTAGGTCTTTAGACATGCCAAATTTGGAGCATATCCCTTAAAGCCTTGGGTTTTTAAGGATTTTTTTTAAGTTGGTGGTTTTAATTTTTTTAAAAGTTATTTTTAAAGGTAAAAAGATTAAAGTTGGTATGATGATAACTCTTAAATAGGGTTTTAGGCATGCCAGGTTTGTAGTAGATCCATTCATGCCTTGGTTTTTTAGAAATTTGTAAATATTTCCCCCTTATCCTCTTTAAACACACACACACACACTGGTTAATCCCCTCTCCTGCACGTTTATGGAGGGAGCTTTTATCCTTTACTTTGCTGATGCAGAGCTGAGAGCATCACTGCTGCTGGTGGAAGTTTCTCCTCCAGCCTTCTCCAACCTGGTGCCCTCCAGATCTATTGGACAGAACCTCTCACTTAAACACTGGAAGCTCAGCTAGCAGCCAATAGGAGTAATAGTCTAACTGAAATAACAAGCCTGTGCCTCACTTTCTCACTCAAGATGCCATCCAGCAGCACTTTCACACTGTGGATGATAGACTTCTATGAGTCTGAGCAGAAATGTGCTTCCTCTCCCAGAAGCTTGCAGGATGATGAGGGCGGTGTGCATCAAAGCAACAAGAGCCAGCTTCCTCCTCCATGTGAGGAGGCTACAATGAGGCAGGGAGGGGAGAGGAGGAAGGAGGAGGAGGAGGAGGGAGCCAGTCAGCCAGTAGCCAACCAAACACTTTCACACTAGCATGCTTGGATTTTTAAAAAGTTTTTTCCGTGGGTAAACACAGCAGACAGGGAGTTTTAATGATTTGAAGAAGGATCTCTCTCTCTCTCTCTCTCTCTCTCTCATGCGCATGTTTCCCACTAGAATGATTGACAGGCAAGTAGGACAAACACTGTAATTGGAGGAAGACAGTGTGGCTAATGGCTATTGCTTAGCCACAAATTTCAGTATACCCTCACCCCACTCAGCGTCTTCCAAATATGGACACACACACACACACACACACACACACGCACTGATGCCTGAAAAACAGTCAGATAATTTAAGAGACTTTAGAAGCTCCGAATGTGCACATCCCTGCTCTGAAATGATTCTACTGGTTTTCAAGCAGCCAATCCTCGCTCTGGAAGATCAGATGTTTGCAGTTTTGGGGTAATTCCAGGGTGGACTGCACATCCCTAAAATTTGGCTATGGCCCATTCTTGGAAACTGCTGATTCCCCAGCAAAGTGATTGTAAACTCAAGTTTGTAGTGGCCTTGTAGTCCAATTTGCATTGGGAACATCCTCATGATCAATGAAGTGACTCCAGGATCACATCAGCAATGAACTGTTGTTGTTTGTTTGTTTTTTGCATTTCTTGTAAATGATTAAGCACAGCCTTCCTCAACCTGGGCCTCTCCACATGTTTTTGACTACAACTCCCAACTTTCTTGACAGGTATGGTCAAGGGATGATGACAGCTTTAGTCCCAGCCATCCATAGGGTACCACCAAGTTGGGAATGAACTGTTACTTTAAATATTTCTATACTCAGCTGCTGGACTCCTGTGAATTACTTTCAGGCTACATATCTAACAGTTCCTTTATGTTTTCAAAGATGATCAGTAGTGTTACAGTGAAACAAGAACATTAAGGTTTTTCGTTGTTGTTTTTGTTTTCTAGCATCTTTGTCCAAACCATAGAAATGGAAGTTCATTCTCCAATGAAATCACTTTCAGCTTTTGGATAAGTTGTCAGGGTTTGAGTTTGTTTATAGGCAATTGCTTTTGGTTCCTTTTTATATACAACATCCACATATTCCCTCTACTAGTAATCTTGGCCTTGTCATATTAAAGCACAAGAAGCTAGGAACTATCCAGATGATAGGGATACTATTGAATTTTCATTTCCTTTGCAGTGTCCTGGGAAAGACCTGAACCGAGCCAGCTGTGCAGCTGGCAGAGGTTTCTTCTATGACAAGTGCTGGGCTAAGATTAAACTAGGCAAAATTCCTGAAGTGATAGTGAATAGGGTTGATACAAATTATACTGTCTTGCTGCTTTGAAAGTGCACATTACTAGAATCATTAACCATAATCATCCTCAATTACAAGCCCTGTGAGCATGAATACAACAGACCAATAAATGCAGCCATTGTCTGCATGCATTGCCCATAATTCACAAAGATGCAGTCACCACTTCAGATGCTAGGATTCTAACTGCAAAGTATTATGATGAATTTATTTGTTTTTCAAGTTTTGAATTGGATGTATTTGCATACCTCTGCCTCTTGGCACTTGGAATGGTGAAATCCTAATCACCCTGAGGATGAGGGTTGTCCTTTTACACTGGGGAGATCACTCCCTATTTCTATTCATCTGATGAGTTGCAAAACCTAATGAAATCTGAAAACTTGCTTCAACCCCAAATGCCAGTTCAAAATGTCTAGATGGCATTTCACCTACAATTCATTTTCTTTCCAGCTTAAATCTAGCAAAACCTAACATAAGGAATTTAAGGATGGGATCCTATGGTCCCTGGATTAGTATCCAAAGGGACCATAAGATATATTGGACCTCCCCCTCGGAGGGCAAAGAAAGAGTAATGATAGCTACATTAAGATTGGATCACGTGAATTAATGAATCTAGATGGTCCTTTTATAGGGTGGGATCCAGATGTGGTCATGTTTAGAGTAGGTCCATTGATATCAATGAGACTTTAGGGCAGAATCCAAAGAGACACTTATGCCCGCACAGATTCTCTTGCATCCCACTGATTCAGTTTCACAAGTGGTTGGTCCCACTAATTCTCTTGTGTGAGATTTTGTGCTTCCCGGAGGAAGCCCTGAAATGAGTGAAAAGACTTATTTCTCGATTGGGACAGGTCAGTGGAGCACCCTTAGGTGATCTTTACCAACCTGCCCTGTTCCAGAAACAATTATTTTCACACATTTCTGGGTGGCCTGGAAGCAGTGAGTCCTGCTTGCAGACAGCAATTAGCAGGGTGTAAGGAAATCGTTGAAGGCAGAAGTACCCTGTTTGTTTCTACCCTTAATAAGTACTAGAAACATCAATGGGTCTGCCCTATGTATGACTAAATTTGGACCCAATCCATATCTCTGGAATCAAGATATTCTGCCTCAGCCTTGAAGTACATTCACCAATAATTGGATCATTGGTAACTAGTTTAATACCTTGCATCCAGAATTTTTTTTCCAGCTATCTCTTGACATTTTCTGAATCTAAGAAAGATTTCTAATCATAAATCTACTACTTGGGTGCAGTTATGAGTTTCTAAAAGCAATGATTGTATAATGATTATTTGATGAGATAAAGTTTTGATAAACCCATACAAAAGGTCTATGAATATAATTTTCACAAAATCAACATCTTCGTTTCCTGGAACCAAAGATTTTATTCTTCACATTCCTTAAGCATTGCCTCATCATGGAATTCACTAAGCATACTAATCACACTGCTTATTGCTTGGTTAAAAATAGGATTAATTTGGCACTAAGGAAAGGTCAGCTGGCCACATTAATTGCTTTTTGAAAATAAGCAGTCTTTATACTTGATAACGGTTGTCTTTTAAATGTTGCCTTCCCCCTTCCCCCAGCTTTAGAAAGATATTATATTTCCAGCACCCCATTTTTTACAGTAATTATGTGAAACATTTGGAAACGAAGTGACAAGTCTGACAATTGATGAAGTAGCATGTTAAATATACATTTGGGTGGATTTACATAATCATTTCCCAACACAGACAAAAATGACTTTCTCTCCCCATTTTTCTATGAGCCCATTTTGAGATCAGCATGGAACTGTCCTTCCTCAGCTTCTCGTAGAAGGGAATGCCACGATTTGCAACAAAATGAAGCTTAGGCAACTCTAGACAAACCAGGTCGGAAGTCAGGTGAAATCACAACTGGGTCTAAAGATGTGGCCCCAGCAACTGTTCTGGCTGAAGTGGCAGCTTCTATCCCTGGCATGATGCTGGGCCGAATCCTACACCCTATTTTTGGGAACAGTTTCTCTTCCTGTGAAAGAGGCATTGTGTTTTCTGCCTCTTTCGCAGGGAGAGGGAGAATTTCAGAGAATATTCTCCTGGGGAGGGGTTTAGTATTTACACATACCTTTTAAAAGTGTAGCTGGTTGTTTCAGGGTCTTCTTTCTATTTTTTTTTTTTTTTTTTTTAAGAACAGCTCTTAGAGGATCCTAATAATTCTTGGGACACACAGTGAGAGCAGAGGCCACACCATGAGGAGTAAGCAACTAGCTGAGCTGGCTGGTTGAGTAAGTGAAGAAGAGGCCAGTCAGCAGTATGGCCAGCCAAGAAGAGAGGGAAGAGGGCATTTAGGAGCACAGGTGGTAGCAGCTGGGAGTGTGGGTAGTGGTGGCATTGGTAGCACATGCGGCTAGAACAGTAGTAGGCCAGGCGGGTGGGGAGGGACTGCCCTGCTTGAGGCAGCAAGATACCTTGTGCCAGGCTTGACAACAGCATCATGCCTAATTCCTATGTTCATCAAACTATGTTGTTCACAGGAATTACAGAAGGAGATCTATGAGGGTTTGAATGTCCAATAACCACAGTTAAAATCCAGCGGTTAGTAAACATATGTTTTGCTGAATATCTGCCAACAGCACCACAAGGGCCTCCTGTCAGAAGTTACATGTTAAAGGGGGATCTGTCTAGCTCTTACCAGTCAGTCTGAGAAATGTCGAGGCAGCCAAATAATGCAATGCAAAACAGGGAAGTCACCCATGTGTAAGGAATTTAACTGTAACTCCATTTAAGCCCGTTTAATTTGCAGAACCTACTGTTTATGGAACAAGGCATTCAAATTCCCATTCACGGAGGCAGAACCTGTTACTCATTGTTGCCGTGGGATGATAACAGCATGTGCAAACGTCTCTTGAGAAAATAGAGAAAGGTTATACTCACCAATGTTTAAATAGGTTATATTTATGCACCTTCAACACAAGAGAATTGGAATTCTCTTTTGTGAAGGAATGAAGATGGCTGATGGCATTTACACATGGGAAGTTGGGAGGGTGGGGATTGTTTCTGTGAGCCTATCTACACAAGCAGGGTAAAACACTTTGAAAACATTTTGAAAACTGTATATGGAGTGTGTCCTGGGCCCCAACAGTTGTCACTACTGTTGTAAACCATTTTAAACCATTTTAAAGCAGTAGTGTAGATAGGCTCTCAGATAAAAGACGTTTCAAGGATACAGCTTCCTTTGATGGAAGTTGTAGTCCAATAACAGATGGGAACCCAAAACTGGGAAAGATTGTCATAGAGAACGTCTAATAATTTAAAGAGTGAGGCAATATAAATAACAGCTGCTTCTTAAGACACATTCTATAATTAGAATTGTATACAGATATCTACATAGTATGAAATCTATGTTTATCACATCATGAATGATGCACTATTATATTTAAATCAATGCCTTAAGATTCCCTCTTAAAATAGAAGGAATTAAGATTCGACTGCTCTTGAGTATTTCTGATGTACAACTATACCATAAGAAATGCTCACCACTTCCATGTATGGAACATTCTCCCCATGTAATCTTGCCTGGTGACAACACTGTCGTCTTTTTGGTTCCAGGCAAAGATGTACTTATTGTCCCAGGGCTTTTGGACATTAGTTATAGCCCAAATGTTGTGGGCTGCCTTTGTGGTGTTCATTCCAGGTTGTGGGTTGGGCAGGGAGGGACATAGAATGAACACTTTTAGTATTATATTCTTATGGTGTTTATTCTTATTTGCATTATTGTGTTAATTATGGCTTATACTGATTTTGTTTTCTCTGTTATATTAATTATGGATTTCTGTATGTGTGAGTGTGTGTGTGTGAGAGAGAGTGTGTGTGTAAGGCTCTTCAAAGCTTCTTTCTGTTGTGAGAAGTGGCACATCATCATCATCATACATTTGCATGCATTTAACATGTCTGTGTTACTTTTCAACAACATAACCTGCAAACTCTTGACAATGAAATAGTGTAATGCAAAATATTGATTAGAAGACTGAATTGTGGGCTAGCGGGTTCCTAGTTCAAATCTTCCCTTAGCAATGAACTCATTGGTTGCCCTTGGTAAGCCACGTTAGGGCCTGGGCCTGGGAGTCCATCAGACACCCCCATGTCTGATCCCTTCAAAGCAGTCAGGTGTGCCTGGTGTGAGCACAGACCCTGCTCAAGTACCTGCAGTGCCCCTAGAGCATTATTGCACCAAAATTGTGCACTTCTCCCCAACATTAATACCAGTTGCCATTGATGCAATGGGGAGATTGTGCAATTTCTGGAGCCTCCATAAATTACACACCTTCCCTGGCTTTAAAGGCCTCATTTATGGAAGGGCAAAGGTACAAATGGAGCATTTGCCATTGATGTGAGAGGGGGAAGTGCACAATTTTGGCGTGAGGGTGAGTGGGGACAGAGGGCAGTGGCCACGGGGAGAGTATCTGCCAAGGCAGGCATGGCGGAGTTCTCCCACCCCTAGCCACTATATTTCAGCCTCAGCCCTCTTTCTGTAATATGGGGATAATGATTGATACTGGCCTGTCTTACCTGACAGATGCAAAGATTATTAAAATAATATATGTGTAACACTTTGAGAAATTAGGAAAATTATGTGGGTTGCTGTTGATGTTTTATTCTTAGCACTAATAGTAGTATTAGTACTAAAGTAAATATCAGCATTTTACTGAGCTCCAAATGCTGCTTCAACTGACTTTTGTAGACATTTTAAGTATCTAGTGCTAGAAAAGCACGAAATACCAAAAAATCTACAATATGAGAATATTTCCATTTCTAGATTTAGTCCAAAAGTGTAGAACTGTTTTAAAAAATATGAACCGATTATACACCAAAGGAATTATGCCCATTGTCTGAAACTCAGCAGTGGGGCAAAGGTGAATGATTTATATTTTATCTGAACTGGGGCTTGCAACCCTTATAACTGAAAAATGGATTCCAAAAACCTTATTAAAAGTCCTATGCAGCTTAACGGTGAATTTTAACCTTCCTTGGAATTTCATCATCTACCACAATGAGGTTGACCCTTAGGGCAGAGAAGTCATATTTATAAGTCAAATAATAATTGGTAGGTTAACCTGTAGGATTTTACTACAAGAAATATAATGCTTGGTTTAACTAGCCCAATACACCCAACATGAAACAGTAGATTCCATAGGGTCCTTTGAATAGCAAACATTATTTCCTGTTTATGTAACTTCCTGTTCAAATCCACCGTGCTTTCAATATGAAAGTGGCAAATTCAGACTTCTATTAATAAAAAAATTAGACAGAATGTCTTAGAGAAAAAGGTGAGGGCTTCAATGAATTTAATAAACCCTCCAAGAATTGACTGTATGAGCTGATCCTGTACTTTCAGGAAAAAAGGGGCCATGCAGTTCAATGCAGTTTTTCTTTATTTAATTTTGGCTCCTTAATTGAAGAGATGGAGCATTGGAGTGAATGGCTCCTACTAAGAAGGGATGCTTTTCATGAAATTAAACATGGGATGTGTGGAGGCAGGGATAGCCTCCTGGAAAAATCTACAATTAATCCAGCCAACAGAAGCCACTGAGTCTTCTGGAAGACCCCATCTCTAATAATAACCCCTTCAGTTTTCAGATTCATTTGTCACATACGCCAACAGAAAACATGTATACAAGTTAACCCAAGGATGACTTCAAGGTTTCCTTCTTAACAGATTAAAGAGGGGAACTGGAAATTACATCAATGCTCTGAGTGTAATTAGTGATAACAAATGAGAGAAGAAATACTGTGGTTTGCTTTTAAGAAATGGAACAATAGGCTCAGATATGGGAAATCTAGGTCCAAATTCCAGCATTACCTTATATTTCTTATGTAGCTTTCCATAAATAAGAAATGAGTACCCCATTTATTCAATGAAAATCAGAGTGACCCATAACACAGGGTTCTTGTCAAACAAACATAGTGAATATTTTAAAGCTCTATGCAAATTAAAAGACGAAGTAAATTATTATTCAAATCAAAAGAAATGCTTATTCCCATGGTTAGCTGGCTAACTGCCAGTGAATGGTTCCATCTTCAAATGATAAAGTTTAAAGTATATTCAGTCAATGATCCATAACCTTTTCCAATAATATAATTAGGTGGAAAATACCTTTACAGTAGTGCCCCCCCAGTTGTGGGTTCCCCTTCCCCTTGATCTCAAATAAATTGTGTGTTGCTTTGAGAGATTCATGATAAATCAATAAATATGAAGAGAAGATGTAGTTTTCATGTACCTCTAGTTAGCCTTGTGGATTTATCTCCTTTATTCCATTTCACAGCCATTTTTAAATTCATTTTTCTTTGTTCTCCCTGGGTCAGGCTCTTCCACTGTACTCAATGCACTGTGTCTCCATGATTGCCTGACGGACTATCTTTGCAATAATACAGTGTAGCTGTGTACTGAGGATCACAATGTAAGTTGTTGGGGAACTATGGTATTTTCCTTGAATGGGAAAATTCAAGTGAAATAGAAGATAACAGTTAGTTATTGGGAGATCATGCTGCGTGTTCATTTATTTATTTATTTAGATGTTGGGTCGATATAATTCCTGGGGTTTATGGCAAAGGTGGGGAACATTTTTTTGGCCCAATAACCGCATGCCTTTGTGGATAAACTTCTCTTGCTCTTGCCCTTATACACACACAATCATATGCTCACACATTCGTACACGTAACATGCATCCATCCATTCAAGCATTAATTCACATTCACATTTGTGTATATAATACCTTCACATTCATTCACACATGAAGCACACACTCATAATGCACATAACAAAAACATTCAGTCATACACATACAAAAACTATACTCATTCATTCTCTCTTTCTCTCTCTCTCTCTCTCTCTCTCTCACACACACACACACACACACACACTGGAGCCAATGGTAGGTTTTTCTAAAACACACACACACACTCACAAAATGTCTAGTTGCCATAGAGTAAGATTTGGGGGGCAGGACTAGAGCATAGGGAGGGGAAGGCTAACCCCCACTCAAAAATTGAGCCTTGCGCTGCAATTTGGCTTATTTATTTTTAGGACTTCAGAGAGCAGCTCCCTAGAGCCGTAAACAACTGGCATTATGAATTCCCTACATAGCTCCAGTAAGAAAACAAAAACATAGAAAAATAGCTCCAATTATTTGGATGCCTGTTTGATCAAAAGAAAAAAAGAAAGAAAATATCATTTCTCCTCTTTAGATATACAAACTGTGACATAAGAATCACAAATTACCAAAATTTGACAAGGTACTGATCAAATTCTCATTCTCAGCAGTCATCTAATGGAGATTCGTGTTTAACTTGTTCTTGAAAGTACCATTAAAATGAGTTCCTTGTGTGCTTGGGCACCCTTCTACTATTTCATTTATAGATTTATTTACCATATGTAATATTCCACCCTTCACTTCCAAAGTGCTTCCAGGGAAGCTCATGATAATTGTAAATAAAAGAAGATATCTATACCTATATCAATATTAATATTAATATTTATGTATCAGAGCAGTAACAATACAGCAACAGAAATAATCTCTCTATGGCAGGATCTACACTCCTGCTTTATAATGGTTTATAAGGGTGTTGACAACTATTGGGGTCCAAGACACATTCCATATACTGTTTTCAAACCACTTTCAAATGTTATATCCTGATTGGTGTAGATCTGGCTTTGATCAGTTTATGGGCTCTAAGGTTGGAAACAAGGCTCTGGCCTATATTGATTTACAACTACAAAACTGGGTAAAAAAACACCGGCCATCGTATATTAAAGAGATAGATTAGATAGATGATAGATAGATAGATAGATAGATAGATAGATAGATAGATAGATAGATAGATGATAGATAGATAGATTGATAGATGGAGGCTCTGAACATAAAGGTGCATTTCAAAATATAATGCCCTATCAGGGATCAGACTGGCTTTTGACATAGAAATAGCTTTGGTTGCCCTGCCTGATAACCTATGTCAGGAGAGAGACAGGGTGTGTGTGCCCCTGTGGATTTTCTTTGATTCTATGCTGGCTTTCGATACCATCAGCCATGGTATCCTTTTGGGACAGCTGTCTGAGTTGGGAGTGGGAGGTACTGCATACTGAGTGGGAGGTTTACCACAGATGTGATTGGAGGTCGCTGATTCATAGGGTTGCCATAAGTTGAAGTCGACTTGAAGGCACATAACTACTCTCTCTCTCTCTCTCTCTCTCTCTCTCTCTCTCTCTCTCTCTCTGTGTGTGTGCTGTCTATTTAACTGTTTGCTTGTAAATGGTTCTCATATTATGTACAATATTGTATTTTTAAGGTTTTTAATCTTTGTAAAACACCCAGAGAACATTGGGTGGTATAGAGATTGGGTGGTATAGAGTGGTATTGGGTGGTATAGAGATGTAATAAATGAAATGAGGTGAGTCTGTCCATCCTATCAGGGCCTCTGGATCATCTGGATTAGTCTGGAGCTATCTGAAGCATTTCAGATCAATCCGACCTGCTTCGGATTTGGTCTGAATCACCCCACTTTGGTTCACGATTTAGATCTGGATCCAAAATGGTGCACAGCCCTAATATGATGGTCCTTAAATACCAGGTACCAAGCCTACGTAGCATTTGGAAGTGGACTGGCTACCAATTAAGTTCTTCATAAGACAGGCGGGATAGGTTTCCTTTAGTTAGTCCTGGTCAACAATCTAGTAGCAATATTTTTGACTGCCTGATATTTCTTAGAAGTCTTCAAAGACAATGTCCTTTTGTTTTTAACCACCCTCATGGTAGATTCTGTTGATAAGCAGCTACATTCCCAAGTTGATTGGAAGTATAACTAAAGGAATAAAATCAACATGTTCATTCCAGGTTGTCTCTCTGCTCACTGAAGGCTCTTTGCTCCAGCAGAGGACTCCATGAACAGAAGGGGGAAGGAGATGTTTTTATAATACCCCCTTTGTCCTTTGACTCCCTTTATCATCTCCCATGCTGTTGCAAAGATCCTCAAACATCTATAGAAGGTTGGAAGGTGCAGAAGGAAAGCAAAGATGAATTACTTTCTAGGAATGAACAAATCTGTCAGGTTTTCTTTCTCCAACCTTCACTTGGGGAAAAAAAATTTCACCTTGTCTATGAATAAATTTGCAAATTTCGGTAAGTTCTTATGATACAACAAACTGAACAAAATTCCCACCCATCTGCACTGGCCAAATTCTGTTGGTACAACTGATCCAACAATGGCGAGGACAATGTAGTCCCTGTCTTCCATGTGGCTGTTAAAGATAAGGAGCCTGCCAGAAAAACAACAACAACTAATTCTCAAGGTTATCCCCATCTTGTTTATAAAGAAATGTGTCTATTTTGATAAGTTCTTATAAAAAAAAAAATGAACCCAAGGAAATTCTCACCTCCTGCCCCCTTCCATTCACAGAAGCATCCAGTGAATCAAAGAGCCTTCCATGAACATACACACACAATTGGACACATTTCTAGAGAACTGGATCTCCATATCTAGAGAACAAGGCTTCATTACAGGACCATTCAATACCACTACTGTAAGCTATGGCTTCAAATTAGTACCTATATCTTTTCCAATCTGCATATTAATTCCATCATATTTACTGGTCCATTTTCTGCAGGTCTATGCAGATTTTAGAGTATACCATTAGCACATTTCCAGTGAAGAATTAAATATTAAGGATCTTAGCCTTCCTTCATTGCAATTATATGCTTTCAAGTTATACCAAACAGATATAAACAAAAGGAAGATGTAGCAGAGGGAGTTAGGAAGCAGGGCCATTCCATTAGCTCTGCTGAAAGACTGGCTTTAGTCCGGTTCCTCTTCTCCCTGAACTGTCTCCACTCCAGCTGGCTATTGTAAGAAGTAATATTTAACTTTAAGAATTGGTGGCCAAGATCACTCTCCCCCTCCCTCTACCCTCCCAGTCCCTTCTTCCTTTTGTAGCATATTTTGTAGATTGTAAGTCTCCAGGAAAGGAGTGTTTTTTGTATTGATTGTATGGTCTGGGAGCTGTTTTGGCTGAAGAGATTGCTGCTTTTAACTGATTGCTCTATTGCACTGCTTTTATTTGATTTATACGGATTGTAGATTGTATTTTTAAAAATCGTATTTTGCCCTAGGAGCTAGTAGCAAGAGGGCCACTAATAAATCTTATAAATAAATCTAATAAATCTAATAAATAAATCAGGGATAAAATACTTTAGATAAAACAATATAACAATGAGTGAGTGAGTGAATGAATGAGATTTCACTAGGCCTACACCATTGTATTTTCCAGCTCTAGAATTTAACTTCTGGAAGCATCATACTCTCTTTGCCCTCAGGCAAAATTTATTGTCAACTGACACTTAACCTGTCCTTAGGCTAGAGAAAGCGTGCATAAACAAGTTGAACTTCACTTCAAAAAGTCATACTGGCCACTTGATACCAATGGTGTCTTTCAGGACATTGCTGTTACTGAAGATTTTTCAGACATATTGTTACTTCTTTCAAGCATTCCTGAGTGTTTTGTAATTTTGAAAGGACAATCTTGCATTCTGAGGTACTGTTGATGCAGTCAAAACCAAAATGTATTCAAAGTGGTATGTAGATATACATCTCCATTTTTTTGCACATTGCTAGAACTTTAGAGTATTGCAAAATTTAAAATGGCAAAATTAACTTCAAAATCATTTTCACGGATGCTTCCCTTCCTTCCCTATCACTCACAAACCATTGGTAAGTTCTACTGCTTCTTCAAAGTTTCAAAAATCTACCCTTACATGTCTGGATCACAAAGTCCTCATCACCCGATGCACATCTCATTGTAACCTATAGAGCTCTGCGCAGCCCTCAACTCACATCAGAGGCCATTTTGGATCCTCCCAAACAGCCCAGATTCAACATGGGGTACTTTGGGGCTGGGCTCCTTACTTTAGAACCAAAGCTAAAGCAAGGTTTGCCCCCCCCCCCCAAGCAGGTCAGCCCTTGTGGGTTTCTGGGCACCTGTTGTGCAGCAGTGCAGCAAACACTCAGGAAAGCCGGTCACAAGGCTGATCTGGAGCCCATTGGACTCCATGCTCACTTCCTCCCTCCCTCCCTGCTCACCCCCTGAACCCAGACCTGCCACTGCTGCCCACAGGACTTATCTTTACCATCTGTCCTCCTCCATTAGAACCATGATTTGAAAGTAAGATGGAGGGTCTCTAGTTTTCATAGATCTATGGTCGCAAACTACAGAAATGCCCCTTTACAGCTGCTACAGTCCGCGGCCATCGATTTATGAAAACTGAAGAGCCCCCATCTTACTTTCAAATCTTGGTTCTAATGGAGAAGGACAGACAGCAAAGATAAGTCCTGCAGGTGGTTATGGTGGTGGCTCCATGTTCAGGGGGTGAGTAGGCAGGAGAAGGAGAAGAGGGGGGAGGGAGGTGAGTCCAATGGACTCATGGTTGGCGTTGTGCTGTCTTTCTCATGCAAGTGGGCAGACGAGGGCAGCAGCCTACCACTGCCCTGAATCGGCTTGAGGCACTCTGAGGCACTTTGGAACTGATCCACTTTACCTCAGAGGTGCCTTGGCCTGAACCAGTACCACCTCATATTTAGGCCTTGCCTTGGATTCAGGGATTCGACCTGAGGTGGTGCACAGTCCTAGTAACCTGTTCTTCACTGCCCTTTTCCCCCCTGATATCTCCCCTTTCCCCATTCAGTCAATTCAGTCAATTCAGAATATTTCTTGTTATTGCTATCAGTGATCAGTCACCTCCCTTCCTCTCTTGGGGGGTCAGTTTGGATTGGGACTGACAATTATGATCAACAACATTGCAGGACATCATAACTGCTAGCCTGTCTTGAGCCCTTTATCCTCCAATGAGCCATCATACTTCATGCAAACACTTCTGGTCTTATGGGCCACTGATCCCTTTAGTGACTACCAATAGTTATAGTAGATTTTTCAGGTAAAGATAACAAAAGAGAGTGTCATGTACAGTTTATTATTTTGTTATTTATTTCACATTCTGTGTAAGGATTCTTTCAGTATATTACATCCCCAATCTGCTGCTACCACTCAGACCTTTTTATAGTTTGCTTCTTGGAATGTCCCAATGTTGTACTGATTTTAACAATGTAACTAAATATTTCTGAGAACATAACTGCTTTTCAGTATCATAAAGTAAACTTAGAAGAAGGAAACACCTGTCAGTAGGATAAAATATGCTTTGGAATATTAATTCAGCTATTTATCACTGGTCTTTTAAATTCAAGCTAATTAATTAGAGCAGGAAGTGATTTGGATGATTTGAATTAAAAGCTTCTTTGTATGATGCAATTTTGCTCACAGGAACACTCCCACAAGTCAGCGTTGTGATGAGAACAATACTCTGATATATATATATATATATATATATATATATATATATATAATCTCCAAGAGGCATTAATACACCAAACGGCCTGGAGCAGGGCAGCACACCTGTGTCTGGCTTGAAAGTAGATATGTGCATAAATCTCACCCACCCACATTTCAATATAAGTCAAGGGAGTGACTCCCAAGAAAACTCCTATTAATTAAAAGAATGAAAAGAAGCTTTAAGTGCCAATGGTATGGGATTTATTCTATTTTTTCAACCTACATTTCAAGATCAAAGCTTCCAGCTTTCTAATCTACAGATTCATTAGCACCATTTCATAAGAACTTTTCAAGCAAGTTGCTACAAAGATCCCCTTTTATTCTGATCTATATATTAATTCATTTATGTTTAGAAGCACTTCATCCAATGCACATTACTTTCCTTGGTAGAAAGTTTACTTTGTAATATATTATTTACATACATTATTTTTAGTAATCCAGAGCACTATTCAATATTCATTATTATTTTTTCAATAACTGAAAAAGTTCTCCCTTCCCAAACATTAATATCTGGTTTTTTTCTTGAAGTACAATGACTAGCTAAGGGAGATCAATGCTTTTATTGTAATATGATCCTTACTGTACACAGAGAATTCTAAATTAGAATAGCTTTGTTTGATGGGTGTTGCAGCGAAAATCAGGTAAAAATCTAAGACATTCCTACCACCTTCCTTTCCTTAGTCTTGGGTGTGTGAAAAAACAGCAACTCTCTTTTCTTTTCAAATTCTATTGCCTGACACATCATGGTGAGGTTTTCTTCTCATCCAGCTGCATTGATCAGTATGATTCCCAAGCCAAGAAATATGAAGTGGCACAATCTTAAAAGATGCAGTTTAAAAGCCAAATCAAATAAGCAAAATATATAGGAATAAAATACAGTTTAAAATATAGGTTAAATACATGAAGATAAGGTAGATGTCATTATTAAGTTATAATTAGTTTTGCAGCATCCAAAGATATTCTAGACATCCTGTACTACTGATGAAATCATACAATTTCTATCCCTCAAAAAAATATGTTACTCATTTCATGAGATAGGAAACAAACAAACTAGCAGAACAGAACAGAACACCTACTAAAACATGCATTCCATATATCTCCCTGACTTGACTTTAGTGTTATCTTCATTATCTAAAATCATAGAAATATAGATCTGGGAGAGCCTTGCAAGCCAATTTTGCTAACTCCAATCTTAGCCTTTAAAAATAATATTTATTTATTTATTCATTCATTTATTCATTCATCCATCCACATTTTCAACCTAACTTAGCCTTACAGGAAACAGAGATGAATCTCACAATCAAAATTAGGGAAGCATAGATTCTGCAAGTTATGTTAGGTTATTTTGCTGCAATACCATTATGCCTTGGGTTCTATTCTTTGTGTCTTTCATACACATTTGGGTGCACATATCTCCTAATACATACATTTTGTATACTATTTTGCCCAATTAATGGAGGCACAGCTGTGCCTCCATTGTTCAGGGCCATCAGTAAAAAACACATTCCGCCATGTTAAAATGATAATGGGGGTGGAGGTCATTCTAACAGCCATAAAATCGAAAATGTTTCACCAACCTTTCTGAAATTTACAGGTGCCAGAAAGAAATGTTTGTTTTACATTACCTGAAAAATTCAAGAAGATTGGTGAAAGATTGAGGGAAAGAGAGCAGTTTAAGGTAGAAAAGAAATTCCCTCTTCATCACAACAGTTAAAGTTGCAGGCCCTATACTAGAGGGCCCCTGCAACTTTAACTGTTTTGATGAAGAGGGAATTTCACCAGGAACTAATTGCATACAAATGACACTGGCTGAAATCCCCTTTTCTCTACAACTGTTAAAGTGACATGAGCCCTGTCCTCCTTTTCATATGGTCAGCCTAGTATATTCCTATTTATAGGTTTTAGCTGTATATGTTTTAGTTTTGTAAGGCTGCCCTGAGGCCCAGCATTGGGCAAAAGGCAGGATACTACTACTACTACTAGTAATGTTTCAGATTTCACTTCTGCATCTGATGTTCTTTTGCATTTACTTTTCTTTATAAACCATTCATATCTTAAGACTTCTTGTGTGGCATGTTTTCATTGGTTTAACAAGTTAAAAGGGGTATTCACTGTTTTCATGCTTATGTTATAAAATCTATTGTCAACAGGCCTAGTAACTTCAAGAGTAACAGAGTTGGGGAAAATCCTCAATCTCTTTGCTATCAGAGGCACTGAGTACGGGACCCCTGGAGATAATTTAGACTGACCCCAACCACAAAACACTATTCCCCCTTCTGAAGAGATCTGCACCACAGACTACTAAAGACAAACAAAGTAGCAGGCCATAATAACAGTTCTCATGTGGCCATTTGCCTTATGAGGCAGGTGCTCTGCGGGCTACCAAATGGAGGGACTAACAGGCCATAAAGTTGCCTGGCTGGGTCTGCCAGAAATCACCTGCTGTCAGATGAACTTGTTTTAAAATCTTCAGCAAAAAATTGCAATTTACAAAATAAAAACTATGTTTTGTGGAAAAAGTTAACAAATAAATTTCATTGGATGTCCTCTTCCTTTTCATTGGGACTGCTATCACTGTCAAAATCACTTTCCTCATCTTTTTCACTGTCCTCTTCTGTGGCCGTTTCAAGATTTTCTGGGAGTGTTGGACCATCGTACCATTTGATGTGGTACCTGCCATTTTCCAAGTGCCAGCCGTGTTCAGTAAGATCAAGCCCATCATCAGGTTTTCTACAATCTGCTCGTTTCCACAGCCATGATTCTGAATTGCTTCTTTTAATCTTTTGGATCAATGCAGGTTTAGATGGAGGCAGCATTGTTGGGTCAATCTCTTTTACTTTGGAGAATGCCTTAGACTGGATCGTAGGTGTTGTTTTCTTCATAAATAAACTTTTTCTTACTTCACTCACAGAGGAGTATCTAGGGTGGCCGTACATGCCACAGACAAATTTCTCCAACCCAACTATCTTTTCTTCGATTAAAGTTAATGACTCACCTAGCTGGCTGAGAAATTCTTGGAATTCATTATTATTTTTCATGATTTCAAATGGTTTAACTTTTCCCTGTCTTGCAAATGCAGCTGTGAAATCAGACCCTGTAAAAGCATGGTAGCCAGACAAGGCCTCTACCAGATCATGTCCAAGCTCCTCTGTGATACAAGTTAAATTGATCATCCTTCTACTGTTGTTAGAAGGCACACCACAATCAAACCAAACCCGAGAGTTTACGAAGTGCTTTTGATGGTAAATTAACAGAACCAACACATCAGTTTGCCTGATCACTACCATGTGATCTTTGCCTGATCACTACCATGTGATGTATGTTGGATGTGCCAAATAATCCTTGTGTCTGCCTCTTGATGATGGCAAGCAAGATCAGGCACCTCTGTTGCCTCAACACTGACATCCTTGCTGGTGTATTTGTAACACACAGTGGCTCAGTTCGGACAACATATTAAGCAACGGAGGGGTAAATAACGTACTGATCGTGTGTTAGGCAGGAGGAGCTCCACAGACGACACACTGCAGCCGGCGCTGCTTGGAACCGGCAAACGCCCCGGCTGCAAGGAACTTGCGGTGGCCATTTTGGTTGCAGCCTCTCCTCCGTGTGTCCCCCAGCCGTATCCCAGCATGCACCGTGAGTTCTGCCGGCTGCATAAAGCGACTGGTTTTTTTTGGCTGCTCTAGGCAGCAGAACTCTATTCCAAAACGGAATAGTCCACGGAGGGGGGGGGCAGAATTCGGACGACACTTTAAACAACGGGACTTCAGGCTAAACAATGTGCAAGCCCGTTGTTTAGCTCTGTTGTTTAAAGTGCCTGATCAACATACTGTTAGTTGTGTGTGCGTTGTGTGCTGCCCTCCAGATGACACAATAAGCAACACAACTGACGATTGTTCCCCTCTTCCTCCATTGCCTAATGTGTAATCCAAACTGAGCCAGTCTCTGCTCTGACAAAGAGAATTTTGCCTGCCAGAAGTGAAACATACTTCTGACTTTTTCACTCATTGCATAGGAAAGATGTAAGTGATAGGGATGTGCACTGGATCGGACCCGATCCACGATCCGAGTCCGGTCCAGTGGGAAATCGGATAAATTATCCGATTTCCGATCCCGCAGCTGGATCGGCCGATCCAATCCGAACCGGTCCGAAAAAGCTCCGAACCGGTTCGGCGGATCGGCGGATCGGCGGGCGCCCACTGGCGCCCACCGCCGCTTCCATTGGCGGGCGCCAGCGGGCGCCCGCCGATGAAAGTGGACAGCGGGGGGGGGAGGAGGGGGGCACTTACCTTCTCGGCCCGGTGGCTCCCGTCCGGCGCCGGCGCCTACTACTACTAGCAGGCTCCGCGGCCTGCTCTAGGGTGGCGCGCCGGGTGATGTCATCACCCGGCGCGCTACTCTAGAGCAGGCCGCGGAGCCTGCTGGAAGTAGTAGGCGCCGGCGCCGGACGGGAGCCGCCGGGCCAGAAAGGTAAGGAGGGGGTGCGTGGAGGGGAGGAGGGGGCGCGCGGAGGGGGGAGGGGGGCCCTTACCTTTCCGGCCCGGCGGCTCCCGTCCGGCGCCGGCGCCTACTACTCCCAGCAGGCTCCGCGGCCTGCTCTAGGATGGCGCGCCGGGTGATGTCATCACCCGGCGCGCTACTCTAGAGCAGGCCGCGGAGCCTGCTGGAAGTAGTAGGCGCCGGCGCCGGACGGGAGCCGCCGGGCCGGAAAGGTAAGGAGGGGGTGCGTGGAGGGGAGGAGGGGGCGCGCGGAGGGGGGAGGGGGGCCCTTACCTGCCCGGCCCGGCGGCTCCCGTCCGGCGCCGGCGCCTACTACTCCCAGCAGGCTCCGCGGCCTGCTCTAGGATGGCGCGCCGGGTGATGTCATCACCCGGCGCGCTACTCTAGAGCAGGCCGCGGAGCCTGCTGGAAGTAGTAGGCGCCGGCGCCGGACGGGAGCCGCCGGGCCGGAAAGGTAAGGAGGGGGTGCGTGGAGGGGAGGAGGGGGCGCGCGGAGGGGGGAGGGGGGAGGGGGGCCCTTACCTTTCCGGCCCGGCGGCTCCCGTCCGGCGCCGGCGCCTACTACTCCCAGCAGGCTCCGCGGCCTGCTCTAGGATGGCGCGCCGGGTGATGTCATCACCCGGCGCGCTACTCTAGAGCAGGCCGTGGAGCCTGCTGGAAGTAGTAGGCGCCGGCGCCGGACGGGAGCCGCCGGGCCGGAAAGGTAAGGAGGGGGTGCGTGGAGGGGAGGAGGGGGCGCACGGAGGGGGGAGGGGGGAGGGGGGCCCTTACCTGCCCGGCCCGGCGGCTCCCGTCCGGCGCCGGCGCCTACTACTCCCAGCAGGCTCCGTGGCCTGCTCTAGGATGGCGCGCCGGGTGATGTCATCACCCGGCGCGCTACTCGAGAGTAGGCCGCGGAGCCCGCTGGTAGTAGCCGCCGGCGCCGGACGGGCCGAGAAGGTAAGCAGTGGCGGGGAAGGGGGCTTACCCCCCCCCGGAGCCGTCCGCTTCTATCCGCTGGCGCCCGCGGGCGCCAGCGGATGGAAGCGGGCGGCCCCAGGGGGGGTAGGGAGCGCGGGGGAGGGGGTTTACCTGCCGGGGCCGTCCACAGCGGACGGCCCCGGGGGGGGGAGGGAGTTAGGCCCCCCCTTACCCACCCGCCGCCATTTTTTCCTCATAGACTTGCATTGCAATGCAAGTCTATGGGGAAAAAAATGGCGGCCGATCCAAAAATGTACGATTTTTGGGTCGGGATCGGACTCGATCCGGTCCGGGGGGCCTCCGATTTTGTCCGAACCGGTCCGGGACAAAATTGGAGGTCCCGATCCGGGTCCCGATCCGATCCGGGGGGTCCGTGCACACCCCTAGTAAGTGATGTTTTAAACTGCTCATTCCAAAGTGCATTCCAGGAACTTTGAAGTGTGCAACACAAACATTGCATCATATACAGCCACATCTATGTGAGGTTGACCGATAGTTATATCATGCTCCTTGTCGAAATTGTGGTACGTTTCTAGCCTGTGCATTAACTTACTTTTGTCTGTTTTATTCATTGATCCACCAATCTGAGCAAGAGAGAATGGCACAGGAGTTAGAGAATACTCTATCACCTTTTTCACATCATATTTTTGAACAGCTGCCATATGAATTACTTTACTGAAAGCAGTTAAAGTGCATTTGGCAACCTCTAGTTTCTTTCGTTCTGTTTTCAGGTTACTGGATGCAATAGAAGATGCGCAGTTAGCTACCAAATTTTGGGGGGGTATATGGGCTTTTCAACATTCTTTGGATCTTGCACATACATCTTTTTTTTACCTTTTCAGCAGCTTCTTTTGCCCTTTAGAAGAAAATGAAAGAAGATCCAGTGTGATTTTCTCATTGATTGTCTGTCCAGTTGAAATGTTCCTTAGAGGTGCCTTAGGATCCAATTCTTGAAATGGGTTTGAAAAACTATTCAGGGTTGAAATTATTTTTCAATATCTCTGTGATCTTTTTCAATATGTCATTATTGCAAATCAAGCTTCGAATCTGGAGCTTTTGTAATTCCACTGCTTTCAAGCAAGCTGCTCTCTATCTCATTTTCAATGACCTTGTGATCATCCATCGGGCTCTAGCAGATTCTGAGTTTGCAAATGCCGTGATGCCTGTGAACCTTGAAGCAGCGTCAGCATTTACAGTCTGCTCTAGTGCCATGTCAACTGGTACCCTAGAGAATGAGTTACTAGAGCGCTTTATGCCTAGACTGCCATGAAAGTGCATATATGACTTCTGGTGATTCGGTTCCTAGGTTGAGAAGTTTCAGGAGGTACACCAACATCCATTGAGCATAGTTCAGCCTCTTGACTGAGAAAAAAGCTGGAATCATTTTCTCCAGGGCATCCATATACATTTCAAGGTTACTTGTCCTATAGGCTCTGCTGAAGAATTTGTAGATGTTAACGAACTGAGCTGTTTTAAAAACAATTCAACCTAATAGTCTTTTTAAATATATATCATCATACTCATCCTGTTTGAAATTTTGTAAAGAACATTTGAACATGGATATTTCTGAAATGAAAGCCCTGTATGATAAACTGTAAAATCCTACAATCCTGAGAAAGTGGACGTATAATGAGATATCACTCAGAATTCCCTAAGCGTTGGGGTAAACCCCATGTTATTATACATTTTCTTAATCCTCGAAAAATGCAACTTTTTTGTTCTTGAGTATACTTTCGAAAGTCATATAGTGTTTGAGTAAACATCACACATAACCAATGTGAACACTGATGTTATACGTTCAAATGAAATTATCTCAAAAACTAATGGAGTTAACAAAAATGTGTAATTAAAAAAAGTATTTGTCATTAAATTTGAAACATTTCAGAACAAAAATCATCTCTGTAGCATAAACGGGTGAGAAGTTATGCATATTTAAATATGGCAACTACATAATAGCATGGCAGCCATATTGATGATGTCATCACACAGCCCCCCCACTGGAATTTTGTAAGACTCACTATTCTGAGACACTTCTGTCATATATAAACAAAAAATATTTACAAAGCTTTTGCATTCGCTGGGGTAAATAAATCCTGGTCTGGCTCTGGGACTAATAGAAGGCATTCAGTGTACCTACTAGGGGTGTGCACGGACCCCCCGGATCGGATCGGGACCTGGATCGGGACCTCCAATTTTGTCACGGACCGGATCAGACAAAATCGGAGGCCCCCCCGGACTGGATCGAGTCCGCTCCCGATCCAAAAATCGGGAATTTTTGGATCGCCCGCCATTTTTTTCCCCATAGACTTGTATTGCAATGCAAGTCTATGAGGAAAAAATGGCGGCGGGTGGGTGAGGGGGGCCCTAACTCCCTCCCCCCCGGGGCTGTCCGCTGTGGCGGCCCCGGCATGTAAGCCCCCTCCCCTGCGCTCCCTACTTCCTCCGGGGCCGTCCGCTTCCATCCGCTGGCACCCGCGGGCACCAGCGGATGGAAGCGGACAGCCCCGGGGGGGTAAGCCCCCTCCCCCCTGCCACTGCTTACCTTACAGGGACGTCCGCTCCCATCCGGCGCCAGCTGCTACTGCGAGCGGGCTTCGCAGCCTGCTCCAGGGTGGCTCGCCGGGTGACATCACCCGGCGTGCCACCCTGGAGCAGGCCGTGAAGCCCGCTCGCAGTAGCACCCGGCGCTGGACGGGAGCGGACATCCATGGAAGGTAAACGTGCCATGGACAGCCCTGCTAGGGAAGCCCCCCCCCCGCTGTCCACTTCCATCGGTGGGCGCCAGCGGGCGCCTGCCGATCCGCCGATCCATCTGAACCAGATCGGAACCTTTTCGGATCGGTTCGGATTGGATCGGCCGATCCAGCGGTGAGATCGGAAATCAGATAATTTATCCGATTTCCCCCTGGATCGGATTCGGATCATGGATCGGATCTGATCCAGTGCACATCCCTAGTGCCTACAGTGTGTGTGTGTGCTTTTGTGTGTGTGTTTTTGAACCAGGCTTCCTTTACCTTTATGTACACCTCCACTGGGTACATCATTAGAACATGCTGGAACCCAAATAAAAGAATGTTCCAATTTCTGGCTCTAGGTTCAATTAATTTTCTTTCATCTCCTTCAAGCTTCTGCCTCCCCTTATATTTCTCCCACTCATTGGCTTATTTCCACCTTTCCCTAAGCTTCATATGCAATGTCAGTGAGCCTGCTGCTTTTAATAATTTACACAAATTGACAACAGATATAACCACTTTTTAAGTGTTATCAAGAATAGCTGCCGTGAGGAATTTCAATATGCAAGATGCAGAAGAGAAGGGGTGGTTCTTATTATACATGCATAACATCTACACCCATATCACAGGATTAAGTGAAAAATTCTCCCTCTCCCTCCCCCTTCCCTCCCTTCCCTCCCTTTTTTCTATATTAAAGATAGCGAGGCACAGATGAAAGCATATATCACCATAATAAGAAGATGGAGAAGACATGAATTTAAACATTAAATCTCACAACCCTCACATGGGAAAGAACAAACAAACTTTTAAAAAAATTAAAGTGGTGGTAGTTCCACTGAAATTAGAAGTTAATTTGCAATTTTAAATATCAATTTGCAGTAGAGCCTCATGCAAACATGGAACGATTCCTATAATAAATTATATTTTAATTACAACTTTAGGGTGGCATTCAGTTGGTGTCTTTCCGTGGACATGCCATCTTCCTCACTGTTCTGAAGGGGAGCCCAGCCTTGTGGCGCATCCACCTTTTGAGAGGATATAGAAGGCCTCAGAGAGCAGAAGAATAGCTGGAAATGGTCTTTTCCACACAACTGATAGATGTCTTCCAACCGATGTCTTCCATCAGATACCAAACTTAGGAGCTATGAACTAAAACTAGCTAACTACAGTGTATTTCAGTGTTTCAGAAGCATTTAATTAAGTTCAGAGGATAGTTTGAACTGAAGGTTCATCATGCTGGTCTATCTTGCAAATGAAATTGCTCTAAACCTGGGAGCTCCTTGGAAGGAAAGTTGGACATGTATATAACATTAGTAAGAAATCTTCTTTCTTTATTATTTACTAGTGACACAGACAGAAGTAGCTGACTGATGCATATCCCATAACCTACCCTGGGAGCTTCACTGGTGCTGTTCCTGGACTACAAAAAGGTTTGCAGGCCAACAGAAAGTGGAGATGGGAAAGAGCTTGAGAAGAGCTACACAGAAAAGAAGATACTGACTTGATTTTGGAGGGGGGGGTCATTCACAAATCCACATGATATTATTCTGTTCCTGATCCTTTATAGGGTTTTACAGACCCAGAGGGGTATGTCCCATGAGCGTTCCCCCCAACTCACATGTCCTTCCCCACATGAACCGAGCCACATGAGCTCCTGGCCATTTCTAAAGGCTGGGGAAAATGTTTATTTCCTCCCTCCAGGCTAATGGTGGCCACCATTAGCTTGGAGGGGGAAAATACGCAGTTTCCCCAGGGAAATATGCAATTTTCTCAGCCTTGGGGAAGTCATGCATTCCCCCACCCCCAATGGGGGCCTTGTGTTAATAGAGAATTTAGGTCCCCCATTGGTGGGGGGGATGCACGATCTCCCCAAAGCTCAGGAAATTGTGTATTTCCCTGTGGAAATTGTGTATTTCCCTGTGGAAATTGTGTATTTCCCCCTGCTGCATTAATGGCGGCCACCATTAATACAGTGGGGGGAAAGGGTGCGATCCCAGAAGTGTGCCAAAGTCCACAGGCACGCTTGGGAGGGGCATGCCAGCCATGCAGATGGGGTGTGGTCTGCAAACTCCAGCTTGGGAGGCTGAGCTGAGGGGAGCTTGTCAAACTTCAAACCCAGGTGGGACTCTCATGTAGGGTGACCATATGAAAAGGAGGACAGGGCTCCTGTATCTTTAACAGTTGCAAAGGACAGGGAATTTCAGCAGGTGTTGTTTGTATGCATATATAACCTGGTGAAATTCCCTCTTCATCACAACAGTTAAAGCTGCAGGAGCCCTATCTCTTGACCATGTACAAAAGAGGGCAGGGCTTCTGCAGCTTTAACTTTGTGATGAAGAGGGAATTTCACCAGGTTCTGCTTATATACAAATGACATCTGCTGAAATTCCATTTTCTATGAAACTGTTAAAGATACAGGAGCCCTGTCCTCCTTTTCATATGGTCAGCCTACGTCTCATGCCATTCCTAATTTTCTAAGGTGCTGCTCACATGCAGAGCTTCAGAGGGTGGAAACAGAGGGCCTGTTCAGACAACATGCTAAGCCATGGTTAGGTTGATAACTCTTTTGCAGCAAATGGGTAGTGAGCATGTTTACACTGAGGTTATGTAGCTACCATAATTAGGAATGATTCACATGATATGGAAAGCCATAATGTTTAGTTCAAAGTGTTTAACCATTGTGGCTTAGTGTATCATCTAAAAAGGGTCAGTGTGACCAAACTGAGAAGAGCACCATTTTGTGTCTCTTGCAAGTTAACCCCAAATAATAGAACACATGAGGGGGAAATACAAAGTGGATTGAGGGCTCATTTATGCCATGAAATATTAGTTTTGTTGGATCTGGCCTTTTTTAATATGAAGGCTGGAAACTACTCAAAACCTTAGCTTCTTGAATACTTTAAATCCAAGGTTATGGTCCAAAGTATGTTATGTCACTATATATCAGGAAGTAATTTGGAAAGTTGCCTTTGACATTTAAAGCCTGCATTCCAATAAGAAAGCTGTTTCCAGGGCTTTTCACATACAATTATGAGGAACTTTAATACCAGCTAGAAGCTTTGAAACTCTGTCCTGGAATTTAAACCTCATGAACTGATTGCCTCAGAGACATAAGTTTGCCATCAATAGATACTCAACAGCTGGGGTAACACTCACCTGGAAACTTTGGCGGCAGGGCGGGGGAGGAGGGATTTACACTTTTCCAGAGCAATGGATGAGAACAACACTAACAACAATAGCAGCAACAACATGCTCTAGCCATTAAATAGAATAAAAGACAATTAACTTGAATTCATAACAGGCATGTTGAACTGTTATTAAATGCTCAAACCTGAACGATCTGTTGGCATCTTTCCCTTTCTGTCTGAAACATTCCAGATGCAGGACAGGAAATTCCAGACAACTAAACCTTAAAAGCTGAGCCATGGCTAATAAAACAGAAATCCAGCTCCATCAAGGAGCAAGAATAATCTCATCCATATTGAAATGATGATCGCGATGTCACTTTCTTTTTTGGGCAATGAGCCCTTTATTTACATAAATAATAGGAATATGAAGGTAATGGAACTTGCAGGAGGAGAGAGTGCTTAACTTTTTCTGTGTCATTCATTCTCATCTTCAAATGTCCCTCACTGAGGTTGTTTTTCCCCAGCTGGGGACACTTCCCAGTTTGAGGCCCAGTCTGTAAAACTGCAATAAAATAGCTGGAAAGGAACACAGGAAGCTACCTTATACTGAGTCAGACCATTGGTCCATCTAGCTCAGTATTGGCCACACCGAATGGTGGTGGCTTTCCAGGATTTCAAGCAAGAATCTTTCTCGGCTGTATCTGGAGATGTGAGGGATTGAACCTGGGGCCTTTTCCATGCAAAGCAGGTGCTCTACCACTGAGCTACACCCCTCTACAGCCCCTTTGGAAAGAAGAATTGGTGTGCAGAAGAAGGGTAAGTTCTCTCCTGCAAGTGTTCCCTAGCCCCTGCAATGATATTATGACAGAAACACAGGATTAGAAACTTCATCATGTCTAGGTCTAAGGGGGAAAGAGTCTATATAGGTAGTGTTGTATGCTTACAACCCCCTTTCAGACCTTTGTGCTAGACCCCCTCTAGATGGATTCCGTTTGACACCTGGTTAGCTGATTATGCGCATAATCGCTGAAGCGCTTTATCGTAAATGCTTGTATGCAGGAGGTAATTAAGCACTCAACTGGTGACCTTACCGGTTGTTTCAAATGCCCTTTACAAGTAGTTAATGCAGAGAATCGCTTGCTCACATAGTCAAAATACGCTTTAACGGCTGGAGCAAAATAAAACTCGCTATTTAATGCACATTCGATAATGCGCATAATCGGAGAGAAAACGCGCCTCTACGCCCGATTTGCGCTCCGTTCTTGTAGAGGTAAATTTTTTAATGCGCCTTGAAAGAGCTTTAAATGTCTCTTGTAGAGGCAGCCTTAAATGCACAAAGATCTCCATGGCAGCTAAATATGTGGGGCCCTTGGGCAATATCCAATGTGACATGAGCGCTAACATAAATTATGTTGCGGTAGTGTACGAGACTTCTAGTGCAACACAAATAGAATTAGCTGGCATGATGGGTTTTACAGGAATCCTGCAGCACAAGCTAACACTTTTTTGCATTGCGCTAGAGATCTCTTATGCTAGCACAATGTAATGTACCTTAGCTCTTATGGATTGGATACTGCCTATAGCGGGGTAAGGCTTTAGCCCTACTCATGTTGCCGACTGTGAAAAGAAATCTGACTTTTTGTAAGGTAAAATATTAGCTGTTATGTTCTTTTTCAATGACTGAAAGACTAAATAGGTCAACAGAAGAAGAAAAAACTGCATGCCATTTTTCTGTGATTTGTGCTGAGGAGAGATACATTGTAAATATGGCGTGCTGGTGGAATGGCAGTTACTGTTTCCACTGAGAGGTGAATATGAGGCCTGGGCCAGATCTACACCAAGCAGGATATAACATTTTAAAAATGGTTTGAAAACTGTATATGGAGTGTGTCATGGACCGTTATAAACCATTTTAAAACAGTAGTGTAGATCTTGCCCAAGTTTCTGTCTTATATAAGGGAAGGTGGGGTGAAATTGGTACCATCTGGTTGAAGAATAACTGAACATTCTAAAGATGTCCATTGGACCTGGGTTGAATAGAAGTGGTGAGATAGAAAGTTGGTCACACTAAAGTTGATTGGCTGGAAGGTTCTGACTGGAGTAAATATATGAGCTGTGGAGAGGCATCTGGGGGAGAGATTGCTTGAGGGAGAGTTGTCAGGAGGTGTCTTCATGAGAGGCTGGAAGCCTGAGGAGGATGTTGGCCAGGAAGAATAGCTGCTGCAAGACCTGGAAGCTCAACTGAGAGCACATGAGATGGAAGCTAAAGAAGATCTTCAAGTGATGATAGGGAGATTCCTGGAGCAGCTGATGGGGGAAAGAGCTGAAGCCCAGGTGTCAGCAGATGGTGGTGGTCTAAGGACAGAGCAGCTGCTGGACCAAACTGAAGACTTTAGGGAAAAACCTGATGAACAGCCTTAAAGTTTCCAGATAGAGGTCAAACCCTACCAGAGAGAAGACTGAGAGCCTATCTACACTACTGCTTTAAAACGGTTTATAACCGTTTTAAACCGGTTAATAATTGGCTGATTTGGTAAGGGCTTTTAACACCTGATTGGTGATTACAGTAACATTATAGAAGCTCTATTTTTAAAGTACCCATATAGAAAGCTGGTTTGTAAAGTAACAGAAATCTTAAATAACGCACTGTCATGTTTTATTTATTTTCAATCAAATGTTATATACTGTATCTTTGTATCTTGCACCTCTGATCTTTTTGTTTTATGCCTAATTACAAGTTACCTTAGGAAAAGGGTACATGTTTAATAAAGCAGTGTAGTTAGGGTGACCATATGAAAAGGAGGACAGGGCTCCTGTATCTTTAACGGTTGCAAAGGACAGGGAATTTCAGCAGGTGTTGTTTATGCATACATAACCTGGTGAAATGCCCTCTTCATCACAACAGTTAAAGCTGCAGGAGCCCTGTCTCTTGACCATGTACAAAAGAGGGCAGGGCTTCTGCAGCTTTGTGATGAAAAGGGATTTTCACCAGGTTCTGCATATATACAAATAACACCTCCTGAAATTCCCTTTTCTATGAAACTGTTAAAGATACAGGAGCCCTGTCCCCCTTTTCATATGGTCAGCCTAAGTGTAGTTTAATGGTGGTAGCAGAAGTGAAGGGTGGGATTGCCCAGTGGAAGGGTATGGTGGCTATAGCAGTACAGATGCCCCAGTAAGAAGAGGCATTCCTCCACATTTGGTGTTAGTGGTGGGATTACCCTCGAGTACAAGGTTCAATCTAGGGTACATCTTGATATGGGAATTTGCCCCAGGGTGAATCTGCAGTGGTGGCAGATCAGTTATATGGTGCCGCCGCCATTGTGGAGCCATCCCTGAAGATTCAGTTTTAAAATGATGGCTACTTAACCTGACTTTTTTGGCTTGCGGCAAGGCGATGGCATCATCTGCCATCTGTCACCTTGATCTAGAGCTGCGCCAGGGGCGTGCCTCAGCCAATACCAACCCGTGATTGGTCGTATCGGCTGGACAGGGACAGGGGGCAGGCCAGCGAGTCGAATGGCTGCTAGGCAGCCTCTGCGGAGTTTGGCATAAAACAAAAATGTAAAAAATAAAATAAAATAAAATAAACAACTGTAGGTTTTTAAAGCTTTTAAAGCTTTTTTAAAAAAAATAATATTGGATGGGGCATGGCTTACCAGGAAAAGGGGGGAGCTGCCTATGTGCTTCGCTAGACTTGTGACTCAGCTTAGTTACTGAAATATGTTTTTTTCAAATAATAATAATAAGGAAAGAGGTGCAGGCTTACCAGGATGGGGGGAACCACCTCCACGCTTTGCTAGACCAGTGAAGCTGCATAATTAAAGATATTTAAAAGAAATGGAGCGAGGTACCTGTGCTTGTTTGCTGCTCCTGCCCTGTAAACCCTACTCTAGCTCCTTCATGTGGGGACAATGTGAAGAAGTGCAAATGTGGTGGTTTGAGGCTGGTGGTGTTAGCCAAAGTGTAGCCATCTTTGTTTATAAGTACAGAATGCTGGGAACACTTGCTCAAGGCTGAAGGAAAATTCAAAGTGCGTATGCGGAAGGCCTTGCCACAAGCCTTGTTTCATCTGGTTATAGCATTTGTCCTAATGCAAGGCCATCCGCGCACCTTATCTGAAGCTACAGAATTTACCCCAGCAACAATTGAAACATGCACAGTAGCTTTCAACAGTGTGTCAAAGGGCAGTGACTCTCTCGTTGGAATGCATTGGGTTTTGCTTGCGCTTGCGCTGTATAAAGCAGTGACGTAGATCTTATGCTGTATAGTATATAAGGGGGGGGGGGGCTTGCATGCTCCTGGGTGTGACTCTGGTGAGCTGGGAGCTTGCTAGAGTGCACCCGCTCAGCTGAACGTAATAAAAGTGCGTTGGATCAGATCTTTGGAGTCTGTGCTTCTTAGTGGGATTTGGCATATCTCCTAGGAAAAGAGCCTGTTACTTTTGGGCAACAGCGGCATCAATGCATCGCCATCAAGACGCCCCCTCCCCCTCAGCTAGGTTCACCATACAGGAAAATACCTACATAGACCTTTTTTCTAGTAAAGCATAGGGCTAAAGTCATACAGAGCCTATCTACACTACTGCTTTAAAATGGTTTAAAACGGTTTAAAAAGGTTTATAACAGTTTTGAGAACTGTTGGGGCCCAGGACACGCTCCAAATACAGTTTTCAAAACGTTTTCAAAGTGTTTTATCCTGCGTGTGTAGATAGGCTCACAGATACCTAATGAATATTATTTAGCTATATACCATTTTAGGAAGATGGGTTTGAACTATATTGCCCTCTGAACTCATTCCCTTTCTATCTACTCAAAGTGACTTAACATGTTTTAGCCACCCCCCCTTTTTTATATACTTACAGTCACCCTTTTGATACTTACAACTCCTTCTATACTTACAGTAATGAAAGGGTAATTGATATGAGTAGAGTGGAGTTTACAAATGGGAGTCTTAAAAACATAAAGGTTATGAATATGGAACCAGGGACTGGTAATTATTTTACACTGACTAATAAAAGAGTATAAAATCTTATGATGCATTTTGTGATTTTATTATTCTAAAGTATGAACTAAAACTAAAAACTAGCTAAATACTGGCAAACCAATCTTCACATTAATATTTCTGTCTATTTGAACTGACCAGTTATATGATGTCTGGCAGATCAGAATGGAAACTTCACAATAATATCTGTTTCTACTCATTCAAAGAGAACATTAAAGCAGACTTTGGCATTTTGTTATTGGGTATTTCTAAGCATGAGTTAGGCAAAGAGTCAGCCAAATGAACAATGGTAGAATTCTCACCCAAAAGTAGCCATTGAACAAGCTATTTCTTGTTAAAAAGAATAGATAACTAAAAATTACTTTGAAAGTTGCTTTTAAAAAAAAGATTAAATATTCAGTCCATTCTATGGCTGTGCAATGAATTCATCTTTCTTATCCTACCTTTTCTTAGGGTAAGTTTACACATACATGTTGAATAATAGCTAACTGCATGTGTGGAACAGCCATTACAGATGAAAGAACACAGATCTGATATTATCTGACCTCATATACTACAACACTTTTCAGTGGAGGTGGTTCACATATTTGGTAGCAATCACTGATGAGGTACATGTATTTCTGAATCAGTCCTTATTAGGGATGGTTCATGATATGCCAGCCACATGGAGGTCATGTTAAATCTGTGCTTTTAGATAGCTGTCCCAACAAGGCAAGCCATTCGTCTGCACTGGTCACTAGGGATGTGTATCGTATTGTTAAAATGTACGATAACGATACAATATGCTCTTTATCGTGCATGCGTTTAACGATAATGATAATATAGGGAAGCCTACGATAATTATCGGAGACGATAAAAAATCCTACGATAATTATCGTCTGTTATTGTTTTATCGGAAGTCTCTTTCTCTTTTGCCGCCACATGGACGGAGCTAGAATTGGGGTGTGCTTGATGAGACAGTGACCAATCATGCAGCAAGGATTCCAGCAGGCTCCAATCACAATGTTGGAGGAGGGCTAAGGGTGTCCCTGCATAAACCCCCCACACTTGGTGTTCCAGCTCTGTTGGGAGTTAGGCCTTGAGGTGAGAAGGGTGGATTTTGTTGGAGCTCTGTCCTGGCTCCTGGGTCTTATAGTTACTTGGTGGCGAATTGTTGGAGATTCATTGTAGTCTTGCATCTTTGTGTCTCAGGTTCATTTGGCTGTGCGTTGCTTGTGTGTTTGAGTTATAGTTTTTTATACGTTTTCTGGTTGGTTTGATTGAAGGGTTAAGTTAGCATGAGTGGGGGTACTGTGACTGAGGGAGTGTGTTTTGTCCTCTTCCCTGTTTAACTTATATATATATATATATATATATATATATATTTCTCTCCCTTTCTCTCTCTCTGGGTGTGTGTGTTTGCTTGATTGACTGTGAGTGTACTGGTGTGTCCCGTAGCCAGCAAGACAGGATAACACTACACAATCTGTGGTCAAAGCAGCACACAAACTGTTTGCAAAGGATTGTTATTAATATAAATAATAATTTCATTTTCAATCATTTTGTACCAGTATGAAACGCAGCTCTAAGGCGCACCTTGGTCAAGGTGGCTCTGGCTCTAGGGGAGATCTGTCTGTCTCTCCCGCTCACACATTTTATTTCTTTTTTAAAGACACTGCTCCAGCCAATGTTTCCAGTCTGGAGGGACTGCTTTAGTGAGCCTTGAGAGATTCCTGTATTATTATTTTTCGTCCCTACGTCCATGGGTCTGCTCCTAATGGAGTCCATTAGTGAGGGACTGCAGAAGCATCCCCCCTCATGCATTTCCTTTCCTTTTTTTGGGGGGGGGAAGACTCTGGTCCAGGCAATGTGCCTACCTCTACCCCGAACGTGACTTTTTATTCATTTGACAAAGTGCCTACTTCTACCCTGAACATGACTTTTATTTGGCAAAGTGCCAACCTCTACCCCGAACGTGACTTTTTATTTATTTGGAGAAGTGCCTACCTCTACCCCGAACGTGACTTTTTATTTATTTGGGGAAGTGCCTACCTCTACCCCGAACGTGACTTTTTATTTATTTGATGAAGTGCCTACTTCTACCCCAAACATTACTTTTAATAACAACAACAATAATAATAATAATAAATTTATTTATCACCCGCCTCTCCCAACAGATCGAGGCAGGGAACAACACCAAACACAAAATACAAAAACTGATTAAAAGCAGATAAAACCAGTACATCATTAAAATACCAATAAAACACCAATAAAACACTTTAAAATCCATCTAGGTAGGCCTGCCGGAAGAGATCAGTCTTTATAGATCTTTTAAATTCCTGAACACTAGTAAGTTGGCGAATCTCTCCCAGCAGGTCATTCCACAATCTGGGAGCGGCAGAAGAGAAGGTCCTCTGGGTAATGGTTGTCAGTCTAGTTCTTGTTGACTGTAATAAATTCTTCCCAGAGGACCTGAGCGTGCGGGGCGGATTGTATGGGAGAAGGCGATCCCATAGGTAACCTGGACCCAAACCATGTAGGGCTTTAAAGGTAATAACCAACACTTTGTACTTCGCCCGGAAACTGATTGACAGCCAGTGAAGAGATTTTAAAACTGGTGTAATGTGGTCACCCCTAGATGTACCGGTGACCAACCTGGCTGCCATATTTTGAACTAGTTGAAGTTTCCGGACTAGGCACAGAGGTAGCCCTATGTACAGCGCATTGCAGAAGTCGAAGTGCCTACGTCTACCCCAAACGTGACTTTTTATTTATTTGGCGAAGTGCCTACTTTTACCCAGAAGGTAACTTTTATTTGGTGAAGTGCCTACTTCTACCCCAAACATTACTTTTATTTGCCACTGCTCCAGCCAATGTGTGCAGCTCTGGCATGAAGAATTGCCCACCTGCCTGCATGGGGATGGCGGGCAGACTGGGTCATTTTAATTTTCAAGCACGATGAGGTCAAGGCGGTGCGTGAGGGTTGTTTTGATGGGATCCTCCAGGTTTCCTCGCTACCTGGGGTATCTCCTGGCCCAATGAGGCACTGCCTGCTAAGGCTGGCTCTAAAATAAATGTAATGCCCGTGCTATTCCCCTACCCCCCAATCCTTTTAATTTGTAAACATGCATGACCTAATCAATGAGACAAGGCAGCAGCAGTTCACCATCTTCTGATTAACACATTTTAGAATAGAATTTTATTTGTTACGGTCAACCAGACCAGCAAAGATTATCACATTTTACTTTTATGTCTGCATATGGAAGGCACTGCCTAGGTTTATCCACAGGTTTTGAAAGGTCATTGTATTCATAAAAATATACCTATAAGTCTCAGCAGCAGCAGCAGCATGGAGTGCTTTACCAGAAGCAGTGCATGTTGTTGAGAGCTTAGTAACGCCTGCAGTTGTGCGTCTGAAATTGGGCACAATGAGTCCCCTCAAGGCCATCTGTGAGATGCCCATGAGTACTGGACGACGTCTCTTGAAAAAGGAACACATTTCAGCCACTTGAAACAGTGTATTTGAAAGCTTACTTCCGAGTAAAACTTGCACCGATTGTTCTAAAATTTGGCACACAAGACTAGCAACACTCAGTCTGCACTGTGACCAAGTTTAAAACCTGTAACTTGGAAAATTAAGACGTTTTAGGCCTTTCTGACTCAAAAATCAACTTTCTAGGGCAAAATGGAGAAACGATATAATATCAGAAATACTATATGATATGGTTCACCTATGATATTATCGGAGACGATATTTTTTTTTTCTGAAATTCCAATAACGATATGATACGATATTTTTGGGCATGCACATCCCTACTGGTCACCTTGCAGACTAAGCAATTCTCCTCACTGTAAACTAGGGAAGGTTCAAGTTTTCAATCAGTTCACATTTTTAAGCAAACTATTCTTAATTTGCACTTCCCATAAAATAAATAGATCTGAACCCATTTATCATTCAGATTATGCAGTTCTGTGATTTTTGTGATACAGAGCTTCTCTACATTAAGTGAAATTCCACTGTTTATCCGGTGCTGTTGTACTACCTGTTTCTTTGCCAGGATTGATACGAATTGTTATGAACTGGATTACATGGGAAGAGAGGGGCAAGGGAAAGTGCAGCTGCTGTTTCATGGGACTCCTTTAAATGGCAGACACAGTTGAATCAAGGAAGTGCCTCCTTCCTTCCCTCCCTCCCTCCCTCCCTGGCATGTGTGCAAAGGAGGGGGTGGGTAATTGTTGTCTGTTTCCTCCCAGCCCACAGGAAAGCCAGGACTTACTTCTGAGTTGAAATAAGTTTTTGCAGTAAGTTCACAACCCTTGTCACTTCCTTGGGTGTATGCCCCATTGAACACAATGGGACGTACTTCTGAGTAGACACATGGGGATCAGATCTGCCTCCCTTTGTTGCAGGGAGGCATTTTACCCTCTTCTCCCTCTGTTCAATGTCCTTCCTAGCTTCTTTGACAGCTTCATAGAGCAATGCCAGCTTTACACGCAGCTGATTTCATGCCGTTAGAGGTTTATTCCAGTTTATCAGTGATGTATTTTAAGATGGAATAAGGGGAGGGGGACTACGGGAGACCTTCTGTTTGAGCACAGCATTGTTAAATTGACCTGGAAACTTCCGTGAGTGGCCAGAAATGAGCATGCTATAAATGACTCGCTTAGAGAACTAAACAGTCTTGGCTCAAAGAAATGTGCCTAAAGGCATAGAAAAATACATATGTTAAGTAAAAATGTGTACATTTTTTAAATTATTATTTTAGGACAAAATGCATATTTTGGGATGACACATGTGAAACTGCATATTTTATGAAAAATATGTTTAAAAATATTACAGGTTTTGTTGCATTTTTTTTTAAAACAGGATGGTACAGATGTATGACATGCAAAACTGACATGGACCAGAAATAGACTGATCTGTCCATCCATCTTGCAGACCGAAAATGAATGCCTGTAGTGACATGGAAAAAGTAACTTGATTCCCTTGCTGAAGCTGTGCACAAATGACCTGCTGAGAAGAAGTCACCTCAGGAAAAATTCTAAGCAGCCTACATATAGCCCTTATACTGAGCTTAGTGGGAGAAAAAGACAGCCACATGCAAGAAGGCCTGAAGTCCAATTTAGCAAAGGGAGAAGTGTCGATAATCCTGTGGGAGGATTGCAGAAGTCAATGTAGGGGGAGAGAGAGGAAGGTACAAAGGGGCATGGAGCTAACTATGAATGGATGAATCTGCCAATTCTGGTTTCTCTCATTGTTTCACTTTCCAATCTTAAATTCATGTCATCCCAATCTTGAAGAATTCTTTTTTAAAATGATTTCTCCTAATACACACATTTTTCTATGCAATTTTGGCAAGCAGTTTTCTTTATATAATGCATTTTTGCTATCATCAACATTATGCACATTTTTCTGTGCACTTTTCCCCAATATATGACTTTTAATTGGAAAATTCCATTGCAAAACTTGGAAAAGTGAAAATTTCGAAGGGTCACAGAGTTTCAGTTTGCATATAGTAAAAATGTGAAAAATTTGGGAACATCACATGAAAATGTGAACTGAATGGATTTCTCCCCATCCCTAGAGCTTGCCAATATGATTAACTGCTGTGACACTTTTCAATACTGTTAGTTATTTCCTCACTCACTGTTATTTAAATTCCAATAATATTTTCCAAGAAATAGTTCTGAAATTCTTCTCATCCAAATTTCTCCCCAGATTGGAAAGTTCTGAATTACCTGGTATTTTTTCTGAATTGGGAATAATGCTTAAGAATTCTCTATTCCTTCAAACAAAAAAACCAAAACAAAACAAAAAAACTGAATTTTGTTCAGAGCACTAAGCATGCACAGTTTGACCATTGTTTTCAGTTTTTTCATGCCTTTTGACCTCTCTGCATTACTAATGTGCACAAGTAACCCCTATGGAGTAGATGGTTTAGTCCTTTGGGAGGAGTCCT
Source organism: Anniella stebbinsi (assembly GCA_029215795.1). Lineage (NCBI taxonomy): Eukaryota > Metazoa > Chordata > Lepidosauria > Squamata > Anniellidae > Anniella > Anniella stebbinsi. Next base: position 62,756,235 of record JARDYH010000006.1, on the reverse strand, counting down.
CCTTCAGAGGGAGAGCTAAGAGAAGAAACAACTAAAAAAGAGAGCCAGTTTGTTCTGCTGAAAGTTAAATGTTAAAGGATTGCTATATAATCACAGGCTCTTATCATTCTGAATAAGGTAAATTGAACTGTTATTGAGTACAGTCGAATTTCAAGGGGATGGGAAATCATTTTTGCATCCTTGATATTTGTCATAATTATTTTATTATTGCAGGACTAATACATTGAACAACAATGTTGAGGTACAAATTGGGGATTGCCCTGTAAATTAAAGTTAAGAAAACTACAAAAGGGACTTCTGAAATACTCAGTACCTGAAGATACAAACACCTGGGACTAGACTGTAAACAAGAGATCCATAGTTTTGTTTGTTTGGACATTTCTGTAATTTGATGTTAACTAAAGACATATTTTTTTCTAGTTATAGTTTTTGCAAGTTTATTCTAATTATGCCCCATAGTACCCTTATGAGTAGAGGTCATACGTACATATACATTAATAAAAGCAATCTTTATGTGATTACATGCACAGTTGCATCATGATTCTTTGAGTGTGTTTTACCTGTGTGTGTGTGTGTGTGTTACAAATGAATCGGAGTTTGTGTGTACATGAGCAGAACACCTCACAAAAGAAAATTGATGGCTTTGCCTCATTTACATAGTGTTGGATACATGTGCATCAGTTTGTCGTGACTCTGGCTAACTCTCTAAAGTTCTTGCTCACGACTTCAGGTACACTGATACACAACAATAACAGTGAGATTTCTTTTATTGTAATCACACGGAATTCAAAGCATAACGGTTTCATTTCTGCAAACACACACTTGAAGCTGAAGACGGACCACACAGCTTTCAGGTAGAACGGCTTAATGAGAACAGCACTCACTCAGGGACTGACATTTAGAGATTAACTCTAGTCCTTAGAGGGCAGGAGCGGCCACGCTGCACTGGAATCCTCTGGAACATAGAGAGACTCTAGGATTAGGCGTCCTAACAGTAGTATAACGGTCAACTGGCAACTAAATCTTTACTCAGCCTGTCAGGGAACGCTGAGCTGACCACGGAAGCCAGAAGCCAGGGAATGAACCTCTTCGACCTAGGGAGCCTTCCCAATTCACGTAGCTTTAGCTCTGAGGAAGGTCCTCTCACAGGTCTCACACACACACGAGTTTCAGAACAGCAACGATCAGCTTCTGCCTCCCTCTGCCCGTAACTTTGGCTCCATGGAGGGAGACAGCAAGCTATAGAACACGAATCCAGAACAGTAATCTCAAGTCCAAATCTATGAAAAGCCACAGTGCACTTCTCATGGCAGAGTTCTTTAGAAGTAATAAGTCCAAACATTAACAGAACATGTATAGAGTGCATCTCACAATTCCAAATCAGAATAGTAACTCACAGCAGTAGCAGAGCAGCAAGAGGATAGACGAGATAATTCTTAGCAACGGAATTACTCTCAGGACAAAGGCAATATAGTGTGGAGGCTGGGCAAATTCTAAGCTACTTTGATAGACAGGGCTTCAGGCCTGTAATCTAAACTCACGTGCCAACAGGGCGGCACGGTTCAACCTCTTCTGATGACGCCACAGTGTGAGGAAGATAGCCCCCACCTTTGCAAAGCATAGTTTAATTCCCAGAGAACGTTCAAGGCCTTCGGCCTACCATTTGAGATAAGCACATACCAGAGAAGCAGAGATACATTTTCTCATGACAAATTGCCAAGTCTTCAGTCCACAATTCACAGGGCCAGCCCTGTGAATTGTCTACGAAGCATCTGACACCCAACATCTTCCCCTCCCCAAAATGTCCTCCCAACTTGGAAAACTCATACCCCTCCCCCCAACTCTCTCCGGCGCGCAACGGAGACAGCCAAGGGAAAAGAGAAAAGCTCTCAAGCAGGGAGAAAAAACTTTCTACACAGAACATTTTGATTTAAGCTCTAAAAATCAACAATGACATTTTAAAAATATTTTGTACATGGTAAGAAACATTAAAAAGGCAGAATCAGAGCAAAACATGTGGTACATAATACAGAACAAAATCACTGTAGAAATGACAAGGCAGATAACAGCAAAATTCAAAGTTTCAAATCAAATGAACAGTGTCTTTAGCAAGGATGAGAAAAAAAAAGAGAGTTTTAAATTGACTGAAAACGAAAGCAGATGACAGGTGTTTTTTTTTTTTTATCTTTACTCTCCCCCTCTCTTCTCCTTTTTGAAGCGGCATCTATTGGCGAGGAAAACGAAAGTACAATTCGCAGATAGATCTCAATTAGCAAAAACGATGCGGTGGAGGGGTGTGTGTGAATCTTTCAGGCTGATCATAAATTTTCTTACTGGAATGCAGGCAAAGGTTTGTAAAATCTAAGGAACAGGGAGATCTACTTACTCTTTTGAAGAATTTACAGTCTCGGTATTGAAGAGAATTACTTGCAGGTCTTTTCGAATTTGAGGGAGAACTCCAGCGGGAGATATCTGGACACAGCAGGTCTTGGCTTTGTGGCTAGGAATTATACTGTCGTGACTCTGGCTAACTCTCTAAAGTTCTTGCTCACGACTTCAGGTACACTGATACACAACAATAACAGTGAGATTTCTTTTATTGTAATCACACGGAATTCAAAGCATAACGGTTTCATTTCTGCAAACACACACTTGAAGCTGAAGACGGACCACACAGCTTTCAGGTAGAACGGCTTAATGAGAACAGCACTCACTCAGGGACTGACATTTAGAGATTAACTCTAGTCCTTAGAGGGCAGGAGCGGCCACGCTGCACTGGAATCCTCTGGAACATAGAGAAACTCTAGGATTAGGCCTCCTAACAGTAGTATAACGGTCAACTGGCAACTAAATCTTTACTCAGCCTGTCAGGGAACGCTGAGCTGACCACGGAAGCCAGAAGCCAGGGAATGAACCTCTTTGACCTAGGGAGCCTTCCCAATTCACGTAGCTTTAGCTCTGAGGAAGGTCCTCTCACAGGTCTCACACACACACGAGTTTCAGAACAGCAACGATCAGCTTCTGCCTCCCTCTGCCCGTAACTTTGGCTCCATGGAGGGAGACAGCAAGCTATAGAACACGAATCCAGAACAGTAATCTCAAGTCCAAATCTATGAAAAGCCACAGTGCACTTCTCATGGCAGAGTTCTTTAGAAGTAATAAGTCCAAACATTAACAGAACATGTATAGAGTGCATCTCACAATTCCAAATCAGAATAGTAACTCACAGCAGTAGCAGAGCAGCAAGAGGATAGACGAGATAATTCTTAGCAACGGAATTACTCTCAGGACAAAGGCAATATAGTGTGGAGGCTGGGCAAATTCTAAGCTACTTTGATAGACAGGGCTTCAGGCCTGTAATCTAAACTCACGTGCCAACAGGACGGCATGGTTCAACCTCTTCTGATGACGCCACAGTGTGAGGAAGATAGCCCCCACCTTTGCAAAGCATAGTTTAATTCCCAGAGAACGTTCAAGGCCTTCGGCCTACCATTTGAGATAAGCACATACCAGAGAAGCAGAGATACATTTTCTCATGACAAATTGCCAAGTCTTCAGTCCACAATTCACAGGGCCAGCCCTGTGAATTGTCTACGAAGCATCTGACTCCCAACACAGTTAATCATGGAGGAATGCAAGGGAACTGAAGGAACTGAGGCAAACTGCACATTCCTATTTGCACATGATTAGTTCTATCAGTTCCCATATGTAAACAGGATTTCTGGAGGGAGTGGAATGCAGGGAAAGAACATCCATGGAACAAGGAAGGAACAGGACAGGAGAAATTCACTCATCCCAAATTAATCCTACCTCGCTTATTCCATTGACACTGCCATCTGGTGGTCCCAAGTGCTTGTTTATCTTTCCCCAAAAAGAACTTAGGGCAGCCACCTGGCTCAATACAGCCACCTGTTCCCTATTTCTGATCTACACCAGCCAGCTATAGTTACCTCACAGAGCAGGAACAGTTTAATATCCAGGCCTATTTACTTTTGCCTCAGCTTTCTCCTACTAAAACACTATACACCATCCAGCAGACCTTCTCCCTCTCAGTAGGGATGTGTATTGTATCAGTCCGATGTCCAATAACGAACAGATAAGGTCGTTATCAGACATCTGATGACCGATAATGATAATTTCCTTAGGTGGCCCTATCTGATCGGATCAGATATCCATATATCCAATAACTATCGGACATATTGGATATTCGGACCACCATTTCAGGTGTTTTCCCCATAGGCTTGCATTGGGAGAAAGAAAGCTTTCCCCCAATGCAAGCCTATGGGGGAAAACACTGGGCTGGCACCCCTCCCTCCTATTGTACAAAAGACAAAACAAGGTGCTAGCCTTAACCAAAAAACACAAACAAGGAATAACCAAAAAGTTAAGGTTTACAATTTTTTTAAAAATATATTTTATATAAATATGTCCACAATCAATTAGAGCAATTGATATACACATTCAAATTTCCCATCAGTGATGATCAAGCAAATTGTTCTATAAAAATTAATGAAGGAGGCAGGCCAAACGCGTTTTGATGTTTTCAGTCTTCTTCAGTGGCCTGTAATTACTAAAACAAACATACAAACACTAATGAAAAAATACACTAGCAAATTACAGGATACTGGTCATACTATTCTTTTATGTACTATGTATGTATTTATACAATGGTGAATATATCTCCCAACCATAACCTGCATATACAAAAATATAAATATATATACAAATGAAGATAAGTAGAAGGTGTTATTACCCGGCACAAGCTGATGCTGTAATTCGAATATTTAAAGATGTAAGTATCTAGACACGGGGGCTGCCTGACAATATCCTGAAAGCAGGACGAATTGTATCACTCCCAGCAAAGCCTGCAAATAGTAAATTGAAATGTTTCTATCTGTGCTGAATGCTTTCCTAGTCAACAATTAAAGTAAATACACTAAGAGTGTAAAATATTTTTGTCTACATATCTACAGCAAGTGCTCGCAAAACAAACCTGACCTCCGTTTCCCAAAATCAAATGCCGTGACCTAAGCCACCCCACCTGTGCTCCCTCCCCCTACTCGCGCGCCTTACCTGCCACCACCGCCTCGTACTACTGCAAAACAGGCTTTCTGGCTTGTTCGTCTGTACAGAGAAGCACCGAGTGATGACGTCACTCGGTGCTTCTCTGTAATGATGAACAGGCCAGAAAGCCTGTTTAGCAGTAGTATGGGGCGGCGGCAGTGGGTAAGGCCGCAGGTAAGGAGAGTGAGTGGGGGAGGGAAGGGAGGGAGGGAGTGGTCCCAAGGGGTCCCCCTTTACCTGCAGCCTTCCCCACCACCAGCGCCGGTCCATACTACTGCTAAACAGGCTTTCCGGCCTGTTCGTCAGTACAGAGCTGCACCGAGTGATGACGGCATCACTTGGCACTTCTCTGCACTGAGGAACAGGCTGGAAAGCCTGCTTAGCAGTATTACGGACCGGAGGTGGAGGTGGTAGAGGCGGAGGCGATGGAGGTGACGGTGGCAGGTAAGGAGCACAAGTGGGGGGAGGGAGGGAGTGCCGACCCAGTGTTTTTCCCATAGGCTTGCATTGGGGGAAAGCTTTCTTTCCCTCAATGCAAGCCTATGGGGAAAACACCTGAAATGGCGGTCCGTAATCAGATCGGAACTTCCAATATTTATCGGATATCGGATCCAATCAAATCCAAGTACCCCCCTATATGATCGGATCCAGTATTTTTAATATCGGAAATTCTAATCTGATTCCAATTCTGATATTTCTGGCCATGCACATCCCTACCTCTTAGACTACCACAGACTAACTAAACTCCTAACTGTCAACTCCTTAACTGTCATTTCCCAACTGCTCTTTTCTGTCTAGCTAGACTCCTCAGCCAGTCAGAATTTAATTTACCCCATCTAAGAATATTCAGTGCAATTCTCTCCCTCTCCTTCTTCAGAACACCACTAAGTTACTACTATAAGGCTTTTGACAGCAACAAACAAGGCTTCAGATACACTGTAGCCTCACAGAGACCACAAAAAGTACACATTACATAACAACAACAGGGTATTTCTTCACAGAGGGCATCGGCATCTGGGACATGGCTGGCAGGCACAGACCTCCCCCCCCCCCCGCATTCACTGAATGCAGTGGGGGATTGTCAGCACACACCTATCTAAATTGGATAGAAAGACCTGGGTTCAAACCCCTGCTCAGGTTAAAAGCAAACTGGATGGCCTTGGGAAACCAATTATCTCAGTTTAATCTGCCTCACAGGATTGTTGTAAGGACATTATGGGTTAATATCTCATACATGATGTCTATAAGATGAGTGTGGTAGGAATGGGGTTTAAAAAGGCTGCTATGACATTGTCCTTGAAACTAATGCAACATGTCCATACAATGCATAAGCATCTATTCTAAACCATCTGTCATTACTGAGCATGAATTTCAGAGAAAGAAATCCATTACAGTAGCATTGAGTAGAATGCTGAAATAAAATCATATTATGACATAAAACTATGCAATGTGTATGTGACATACATTTTATTTTACAAATTACAATGGAAGGCAGGGCACTGTAGACAGATTTTGTATCAGCAACAAAAGTCTTTTCAACTGCTGCACAGCCAGAACTTTACATAACATACATAACATTCAAGCCCCTACTTTCAGATAATTGTGTTCAGCTCCCAAAATAGCAATGCTGATCAGACAAATCACTTGATGTGTGTGTGTGTGTGTGTGTGTGTGTTTCCTAAAGTATAATTTCCCCCTATGGCTAATTTCTCCCCAATGGCACATAATGATAATAACTCACAATCTTAATAAAGATAATAGCCTCTGGTATCAATGATGGAAAATGCTGTGCTTCTACTCAGGCCTTGTGTTTATGCACTCAAGTTTCTTCTCTACATCCAAGGGGGTGTTAACAGCCATAAATGGGCCCCCAGCTTGACTACCCCCTCCTTCCCTTCCCTCAATCATAGTTCATGAAAAAAGAAGTCTTTGTCCAAGCTGGAAAGAAACCATCTCGTGGAGTGCTTGTTTCATTCCTGAAGATTTTACTGCTTATTTATTATGAAAACGGATTTCCTTCCCCCAGCAATAACTTCATGCAGCTGCAGGAGTCTTTTGGAAACATGACCCATAAAGAGACATTAGAGTAGGCTCACTTCTCTCCTGGCTACCTCATTCCATTGTTGTGCCCCAATCATGTACACAAGGTGTATTATGAAGTGATGTTCTTTGGTTCTGCAATAAAGTAAATTCCCTCAGTGACTTTCAACACGATTGCCAGCCTGGCAGCTTGCCATCTGGAAAACTGACATTTGGTTCCCCTGGGACTACTGAACAGCATTGCTCTGATAGCGTTGCAAAAGGAAATGGAAAAGGGAACGGTATGCTTGCTGAGCACACAGGAGAGAGACACCGAGGTTCTTATTCTCAACAATACAGAATCCTTCAATATATTTTAGCACAGAGTAGCCCTGGAATGCAAAGCAGATTGGAGCTTCCAACTTAGCCTGATTTTATTAGAGAATATTTTATACTTAGAAATAAGGAATGTGAACACCTACATCTTTCCCAAGAAATTAGAAGATAATTGGAATGTAGCTTTTTGACATATCTGGTCAGCGGTTGAAGGAATCCAGATTGCTGCATTGCTCATGATGAAGTCTTGAGTTTTGAGGCATTCCGGCTGTTGTAACGCTTCCAGAGTTGGGACTCGTAACTTGGAACTAGTATCAGAATGCAGTTATCCTTTGTTTTTTGCACTTCTCTTACTTTTGCAATACAGTTCTTGGCTCCAAAATGTATATTAAAATGTGTATTTTAGGTTAAAGATTGTGTATATTGGGTTAAAAATTGCGTACATATTTTGCATATTTTGTGGGGGGGAATCTTGTGTGTGTGTGCGTGTGTGTTTAAAATCAAAGTTTGATGTGGAAACAAGAATGAATGGACTTATGAATATATGAGAAATTGTGAGAGCCAGTGTGGTGTAGTGGCTAGAGTGGTGGACTGGGAGTCGGGAGATCTGGGTTCTAGTCCGCACTCAGCCATGGAAGCTTAGTGGGTGACTTTGGGCTAGTCACAGACTCTCAGCCCAGCCTACCTCACAGGGTGGTTGTTGTGAGGATAAAATGAAGAGGAGGAGGAGGATTATGGATGCTGCATTGGGTTCCTTAGAGGAAAAAAGGCAGGATATAAATGTAATAAACAAGTAAATAATAAATAAATTGACCTGGGCTGGAAAAAGATTATCTGCCCATTTATTTATTTATTTATTTATTTTTACATTTCTATATCATCCAATAGCCAAAGCTCTCATCATCCCTATTTTCTTCACCTGGGATAAGCAATGTGGTGCCTTCCAGATATTTTGGATTGTAACTCCCATCAGACCCAGCCAACATGGTCAATGGTCAGAAATTATGGGAATTGTAGTCCAAATCATCTGGAGGGCACCATAATGCCTACCCCTCATCTATACTGATTAGCACTAGATATTCACAAATTTCCCCTTCACATGTGGCAAGGCACTTGTGCATCCACTTTCTCCAGCTTTTCTGTATTGTGAAAAACACAATAATTCCTTGTATTAGATCGCACAGCATGCCAGGGAAAAAGTGTCTATGTGTATACTGCAAGCAGTGATAGTGTTATTAAGTTGCCCCCATGAGTCACAAGCTTACATCAGTCTTCATCGTGAGACAGATTGGTGTTGCAGTTTTATTTTCCCAATAAATAAAAAGCTCCATAGCACTTTTGAGATTTGCAGTTCCTGTGGATTTCTTGCTGCAGAACTAACAAGGCCAGCTGGTGGGCAGACTCCTTTTGCTTTTCATTGCTGCAGCTAATTAGAGGTGAAGAGAGTAGGCTATTTCACTAGACAGGAAGATTACTATCCACCCTATCTTTTTTGGCTCCTAAAGCCAGTCAAACACACAACGAAAAGGGCCACCTCCCCAGACAGATGGATTAGAACCTAAATAAGCCAGGATGGTCACGGGACAGGTCTGGGAGGGCTCACAGCAATCAGCACATAAGAAAGTCATCAGGCAAGATGATGAGGCCTCCAAAAACCTAAGCCCTGAGATTCAGAGGGCAGCTCCAGTGCCTGTGAGCTAAACAGTGATGTCTGGCAGGTCTGGGGGGGGGGGGCAAGATTCATGGGGTAGTTTGAGGGTGGGCAACATACAGCCTGCATGCCATCCCCACCACCCATTGGTGCAGCCTCCATTGACCAACAGACCAACAAAAACACTCAACCCACTTCATTATGCTATAAGGATTAAATTGAGATTGAAAACAAGCTATGCTTGATCATTGTAGCACTGCACAGCGTTTTCTCCCCCGACACCAAAAAAAACATCAGTGGCAAATCAGTTATTCTTTTGTTGCTACTGCCAAATTCCCCAGGATGCCAAGGGCAGCAGAAGTGCAATCCATGGGTGAGGTAGGAGCATCCTCTTTGTGGGAAAAGAGGATGGTCAGAGGAAGAACCTGGCTAGGCCTGGTGTCTCAGTGGTCAAAAGTGATTGCCATTGGATGGAACAAATAGTAAGAACACAAAGAGATTCTCTGCAATAAGGGAAATTCCATTGTTTATCTGGCACGGTTGTGCTTTCTGTTTCTTTGGCGAGATTGAGATGAATTGATATGAATTGGATAACATGGGAGGAGAGGGGCGAGGGAAGGTGCAGCTGCTGTTTCCGGGACTCCTTTAAATGGCAGACACAGCTGAATTGAGGGAGTGCCTCCTTCCCTTCTCGCTGGCATGTGTGCAAAGGAGGGGGTGGGTTCTTGTTGTCTGTTTCCTTACTTCTGAGTAGAAATAAGATTTTGCTGTAACCCTCATCACACTTACTTGGGAGTACGCCCCATTGAATACAACGGGACTTACTTCTGGGTAGACACACAGGAATTGGATCTGCCTCCTTTTGTTGCAGGGAGGCATTTAGCCTCTTCTCCCTCCATTCAAAGTCCTTCCCCCCTTCCTCCGCAGGCTCATGTTGCAATGCCAGCTTTACATGCTGCTGATTTCATGCCTTTAGGGGTTTATTCCAGTTTATCTGTGAGGCATTTTAAAATGGAATAAGGGGGAGGGGGATACAGGAGACCTCCTGTTTGATTAGCCATGTTAAATTGACCCGTTAACTTCTGTGAGTGGCCAAACATGAGCACACTATAAAGAGCTTGTTTAGAGAACTCCAAACTAGCCTCCTTCCTTGATTGTGGTTCTTTATCCTGAGATTTTAGTCCATTTTCTGGAGACCCTGAGAAGGAGGCTAAAGCCATGGAACTTCAGAGTAAAGCTACTGCTATGATCTGATGCTTGGGACCAGACAGGCAGTAAGATCCAGACGTAGAGACATGAGTTTATTCAAGGACAACAGGAGCTGGAAACTGACTGGAGCTTCTAGACAGATTTGTTCCTTCCAATGCTTTCCCGCTTCAATTACATGATGTGGGATAACTCAGCAGTTCCTTCCCAATCAAATGCCTGACATGTATTTTACCACTGCTATAAATCAGAAAGTTAAATGGGAGAGATTTCATGGAGGGCATAGACAGGAAAAGATCCAAATACAGCTCTAGCCGGTATACAGTTAGCTTTATACTTTTCTGATTAGGGGAAAAATCCATTCAAATTAGTTTTTAGTGAATCATTAACATTTTGGGCGGTTGACTGCACCACATGATCATTTGTCAAGCTTCCCTCATTAAGCCATTATGAGAAAGTTCAAATATTTCCCATTATCAAGGCACATTGTGGTCAGGCAGGATTACAGGCAATCTTGAAGAGTTCTTAAATACTGTGTTTATTCCAGTTCCCCAAACTGCTCCTCATGTAACCCCCCCATCCCTCGTTAAGCTTGCAGAACTACCCATAGTTTGTAACAATAAGATATACAACCCACACTGAGAAATTTCACTAAAGGGGGGGAAAAAATGGTAGCTACTATAGTAAAAGAGAAATCCAGACTTACATTTTGCCTGTGCATGCAATGCATGCACTTACATCTTCCTTTTCCCTTAGTGCCTTCCTACTTATCATAATTATTATTTTCCCAGTTGTGTACAGTTAACGTATGTGTGCAGTTATTCTTGTGTTTATAATGTGTTATCTCTAGAAATGTATGTTTTTGAGTAGAGAATGGGGATGCCTCTTTTAGGTACCCAAACAAGAACTTGGGTATGATTGATCCAAAGTTCAGCATATTGAAGCCCTACTGATTTCACTGGGTCATCTGTTGAACTCAATGGGACTGGAATGTGCTTAACATTTGATGGGTCATAGCCTTGGTTTCCACCCTCCTCAAAGTAAGACTGCACTTATTCACCACTTGATATATGTTTATTTTCAAACCTAGGGTTTCTCCACATAAAGAAGTTGGAAATCACATCATGGAAACTTCCAATAGCCCCTCAACCTGAGCAAGTGACTTTTCTAAACCCATTTCTTTTGGAGGACACTTCTGAAGATGTGCTCAGGCTCATTATATTTCATGACATTTCAGCACCAAGACAGTTGAGGAGCAACCCCACCTGAGGGGAACATTGGTACCACACCTGGGACAGTCAGGAAGAGGCATCCTAATGAACAATGTAGCCACCTCTACAACAACCCCAGCCTTCTAGTGTGTCAGTCAGTTTCTGCTAACTCCATTCCTGCTTTCAGAGACACAGTTCTGGCACATCTGTGCTAATCAGATTCTGAACCCACTGGCCTTTGCTTCAGTAAACACAACCTCAAAAACAGACAAAGTGCCACAGTGAAATTATTGTTACCATAGGGATGGAGCACACTGAAGGAAAAGATGCAACCAGGACTAGTCTAATTATATTAGGGTTTGTGGACAGTGGCTGTATTATTGAAGACATATGCTTTACCGAAGAGTGGACAGGTAATGGTGGAAAGTAGATGCAAAAATACATAAATCCTTTCCTCCTTTCATTAAGGAATCATATCTAAATCAGGGCAAGTTGCTAATACATCTCTCTTCACACAATGTTTTGCTATTGCAAAAGCTCTGCAAATAGAGGAAATTCACAAGCACTTTCTTATGAAGGGTCTTTTAGTTATTCCAGCACTAATCATAAGCTTTCTAATAATAATAACAATAATAATAATAACTCAGCCAGAAGTGCACATGTTGCATGTATTGATATATGTGAAGAAAATGGATCACAATAATTAACTTTTAGATTCAAATATTATAATGCATGCAAGAATTACTTGGTCATACCATTTTGCACATACACATTCAGTTTGATTTATATAGAGGTGATAGTTCCGATTCCCTTGGTAAGGTTAGGATGCTGTAATAATAGTCACAATGGCACATGGTAGTCCCCTAACTTGTAGCATGGCTGCATTTTATCATGCTGGAAAACCAGGCATGATGTCCTTAAAAAAAAAAGCTTTATATTTTAAAAAACAAGTTTGCCATTTCTCCCATATCATGGATAATTATGAATTCATCTCAGGAAACAAAATAATAATAATAAAAAATAGCGATGGAAGAAATTCAACCAGAACAGATTGCATTTGAAAGTGTTTTTCCCAGATTCCTCAATCATTTATTTTCTATGTTAGTCCATACAAAATCCTAGCATTATTATACTTGGGATCCAAGCATTACTACACTTTGTTTCCTATTTAATAACAGAGACCTTGCTTAATCGTGTGTGTGAGGTGTTTGTTGTTGTTGTTTTCCCCTTTGGAAGTGAGCAGGTAGCCTTTTATTTTTTTCTTTTACTGGCCTGCAATTCCCCCCATTGTAATTTTCTACTGTCTGGCTTACTCTCGTGTAAGGGACCAGCCTGTTGCTAAACAGGCCATCCTAGAATCCATGCTAGGATCCTTCAAGGGTTCTGGGTAAAATCTAACCTAGGTCCTACTTAATTGTTAGTTTTTATCCTCTGTACTGTCAGCTGAATTGAGCAAGGTAAGACAGCATGTTAAAATCAATGAATCCACATTGTAAGAGGTTCATCAGACGAGTGTTTTATCTCATGCTCGCTACTGCCCGCTTATGGATGTGCGCACGTCCTTTCGACGATGATGTCCGACTCCTGTGTGCCTCCTGCTCCTCCACTCATTTTTCCATAGGGAAATAGACCACTTTTCATCCAACTTTTATTTTAAAAAAAACTGAATGTGCTACGATCTCCTGCTGTCTGTATGCAGGAAAAGCGGCATGATAAAAATGGCCCCTGAATGGGCCACATGGTCTTTGTTTACTTCCTCTTTCCCCTCTGGGCAGAAAGAGGAAGTAATGAGGGTCAAAAACAGGGGCAGAGAAGTGACGGTAAGGAAACACAATTTTTCCCTGTGTGATGACACTCTAAAACTATTGCTATATTTTACAAACTTTTCTGTAGCTGTGACCAGATGATTTTCAATGCCCAAAATGAAAGTAAAACAGAGGTTCCGTTAGTAGTTTCTCTGCCTGGCAGAGTGATGTTCAACCTGTTCCGGAAGGGCTTCCACTCCTCCTAAAAGAGCAGGTTCATAGTTTGGGGTGCACTCAGAAACAGCACTGTCATTGGAGGTACAGATGACATTAGTGGCACTGTGTGCTTTTTATCATCTTAATCTGGTATACCAATTCTGGCCATATCTGGCCAGAGATAGCCTAGGTATAGTTATTCATGCTCTGGCAACCTTTTGTTTGGTTTACCTCAATGCATTTTATGTGGGTCCATCTTTGAAAATAGTCTGGAAATTTCAGCTGGTCCAAAATAGGGCAGAAAGATTGTTAACTTGTCAATACAATCATATTACACCAGTCATCTGCACTGGCTTCCTGTCAATTTCTGGGCCCAATTCAAAGTGCTGGTATTATTCTTTAAAGTCCTAGGTGATTTGGTGCCTGGTTACCAGAAGGATTGACTCTTCCCATAAATACCTGTCCCAGACCTAAATTATTTCCAGGCCCCACTTCCAAGTGCCCCCAACCATATTGGTACTAAGGAGAGGGCCTTTTCCAGTTGTGGAATGACCTCCCCAAAGAGACTTGCCTGGCATCAACTTTAAGGTCTTTTCAGTCCGAGCTGAAGACCTTTTTTATTATCTGAAGCTTTTGAGTCCTTCAGTTTTCAAACAAACAAACAAAAACATATCATACTTTAAAAAAAAAATCTTTGCACTGCTATTGGTTTTACTTTGGCTTTATTCTATAACTGTTTTAACCACTTTTAATGTTATTTCTTATTATGTTTGTACCATTATTGGGCAGTATAGACATGTAATACATACATACATATTCACTGCATCCTTCACAATGTAAAGCTTATGGGTTGTATCCAACGTTAGTCTAATATAGTGTTGACCCATTGAAATGAATGGGACTTACGTTAGACTAGCATTGGATGCAACCTAGTACCTTGGATCCAACCCTTGGTTGTATCCAATCTCCTACAAGAGCTTGGTTGACTCACCCCCTTTGTAGACACTAAAGAAGCCAGCCTTCTGCAGCAACTGATTAAATCCACCATTCATTTTCCAGTCTTTACAGAAGGGTTTTATAAGAAAGTGCGTGCTGGCACAGGAGGCTCAGATCCTTACAACAATTCCTAGGTTAATTTTGCCAGCTTCCTGCCTTTGACCATGTCTCCCTCTATGCTGAGTTGTGATTTGGTCTGGTATAAGAATCTAAGGATTGATTATCTGAGTTCCTGACCCATCCATTATGATAGTCAAAGTTAGGGATGTAAGAGAATTTAATCTCCATTCATTTTATTTTATTTATTTTATTGCATTTCTATACTACCCGATAGCCGAAGCTAGAACTTGCCTGGTTTGCAGCCCTGAACACAAATGCAAATGCATTTGTCAGGAAAGCTTGCAGATTCCTGGATTTGCAACAATTGTTTGCAAAAGGTGTACTTTAGAAAAATGTGCATTTTCATGTTCTAGTCAATGGGAGTGGGAAGTATGTATTTGGGTTCTCACTTAAAAATGGACTTTCCCAATTCAAATGCGGGCAGAGAGTTTATAATCTGGAATAGGAATGAGGTGGATTGATCTTTGAAGTCTGAGCCCATTTCTAGCCATAGGTCCTGATTTTAACCCCCGCTACTGTAAAACGAAGAAGGAGGAGGAGGAGGAGGAGGACACAATGGCCATGTCTACACCTAAGGGTGTGGAGGATCACAGAAGTGCCAGCTTCTGTGATCCTCCACCAGGGTCTAGACAGCAGCACAATGTCCTGGAAGGGAAGAAGGACATCGCGGCTGCCATTTTTATTTTGAAGAAGAAGAGAAGCCATGCGGCTCCGTGTGGAAAAAGATTTTTTTAAAAACCCAACACTGTGCCCTAACCCTCTCACCATCCTGGGGGTGGCAAATTTGCTTTCCCCCCACCACTATGGGCACTGAGCCACCCCACGTGGCTCCATGCCTGTTTTAGATAGAACTCGGGACAGTGGAAAAGCCGGGATATCTCCAGGTTCTGTTATCCCAGGGTTAACCCAGGGTCATTCTTAGGTCATCCCTGGTTGCCCCTGGGATCCCCTGTGTGTCATGTGGACACACAGGGATGACCTAGGGATGACCCCGGGAAAAATCCCTGGTATAGACATGGCCAATGAAAGGAGTTCAGGAATATGAGCAAAATGTTAATTTTGCCACAGTTTCTTCAGTCTTCTCTCATAGTGAAAAATCCGTGCCATTATTTGTGGCAGGGATTGAAATGTTCCATTTTAAAATAATGCACTGAATCAGAAAAATGCATGGAGTAAATATATTGTACTGTTACAAAGAAAAGGGTGTTGTTTGTATTATCATGCTAAGTGTGGCATGATAATAACAGACACTGACCTCATTATTAGCTGCCATTCCTGTTGAATATGCTACTTAGCTCCGGGTGTCCTCTGTCTCCCTCCACCACCCTCCAAGGAAAAAACACCCACACAAAACATTTGTTTTTAATCCTTTTAAATAGTTGCATGCTTTTCCCTCCCACTCCAACCTAACTGTCAGGCTTAAGTGGTGCCAAGTGTCTTGATATTATTTTCTGGTAGCCATTTCCTCCCTATGAGTCCATATCTATCTTGCATATTTTAGAGCTGATTGTCTTGAGCACTCCTGGTTTTGTGCATCTGTAAATCAAGTGTAAATTTAGCAGCAAAGCACAGCAACCTTGTAATTGAGCTATTACAATGCTTGTGTACTTAAATCAAGTAATTGTGCTATCTCACTCTTCCTCCCTTCTCTTCCCTTATCTTATTCCCTCCCTGTTCCTTGTTATTGTGATTCATCAGACCTTCCTGAAATGTTGGCAATCAGGAATGGGGCTGTGCCCAGTTCATATCTGCTCTTTAAATTGGCTTGAATATTTTTGGACACTGTAAAAATAACTGTTCCCAAATGGCATTATATTCACATATGGTAAGACCAACTCTTAGGCATTGCTCTGTGATTGGAAAGAGCAAGCAAAACTCCTGAAAGATGGACTGTGACTTGCCTATCCCCCACCCCCCACCCCCCAAAAAAATTTGAATGGAAAGAACCATTGATCAAGACATGTAGAAATCTTTATAAAGGATAGTGATTCACTTTGACCTTTCTCTGTAAAAGCAAGAAAAGGATAACTTATATCACCCCAAATATCTGCATTATCTGTCATGCTACTGCATAGGAGTACATGCAGCTCAATGGGTGTTCTTCAGATGGATCGTCCTCTTGATCTTTCAACCTGTATTATCAGCTCCCAAGGAACACCATCTGTCCTTCAAACTATACTTCCTCAGCATTGATAGCTATCCCGCTTCTACATAGCACGTGCAGTGCTATTTCAGATAGTGACCTGTGTCCTTCTTGTTGTATCTACTGATGGATCTGAGCTGTCTTATTATCTCCAGCAGCCAACAGCAGGAGTTGTCAGTGAAGTGGGAGAGACTGTGTGTATCTGAGCTACCATCACACAGCCCTATTATTTGTCCAATGACAGTGCCTTCCTTGTGATAAATGTTTCAGAAATGACATTTGAGATGACAGGGAAGAAAACTCTTCAGTAAGAAACTCCAGTTCAGAGTGTCTCCTGAGCCACAATACTGTCACTCAGACATGGATATTTGCAAAGATATTACAATGAAAAGAGCACAAAAATATATATTCTAATTTATTAGCAAGTCATGAAAGCCTTGTGAAAAATGCAATGCAAACTCAGTAAAGAATAGCACTTGGATTCATATTTAAATTTCCAAATGGGATGGCTGTGTCATGGCCTCTGCCCCACCCTGCCCCCATGTACACACCACCATGGAGGAGAGGCAGACAGAAAATAAAAAATGAACACAAAGCAAGAAATCATGACTGATGGTTTAGGTTCTTTGTGGTTTTGCCTTGCTGCTGCTTTGTGCTGTCATAAATGTGTTTTAAAGATTGTTTTAATGCCACTCGTAGCAACTCCCTTTTTGGTAGTGAAAAGTGGGGTATAAATGTCTTAAACAAATGAACAGCAAATAAATGTAACTAGCTCCCTGATCCCAGGATACCTTTTGACTTGTATGCCATTAACAGCAAATACATACGCATCATCACACTGGAAACCAAGTTTGAAAGACAGGAGAATTGTGTCTAAATGTAGGGAAAATTTTGAGAAATTTGACTTTGAGAAAAATGTTTGATTTTAAAGTTGATTTTGAATTATAGCTCATAAAAAGTAGAGAAATTCATCAAGAAAGTAATTATGAATTGCTATCAGCCATGATATTCATGGAATTCATCCTCCTTCTCTAAGCGTTTGCCAGAGTATATGATAGCATTTCAAACTTTGGGTTATTTTTTTAAGTTGAACATTTTCAGACTTTGCATTTGAAATTCATTATTGACTGATAACTTTTAAAATGTGTACTTTTAACTCTTGTTGATGCACTATAAGGCCAGATCTACACTGAGCAGGATATAACACTATGAAAGTGGTTTGGAAATGATATATGGAATGTGTCTACCCTCTGCAACCCCATACCCCATCCTATGTTGGACCAGAGGATTCCCAAAACAAGAGTAAGCCAAGAACATAAGAACATAAGAAGAGCCATGCTGGATCGGACCAAGGGTCCATCTAGTCCAGCACTCTGTTCACACAGTGGCCAACCAGCTGTCGATCAAGAATTGACAGCTGGTTAGTTACAGCATCATCAAAAAATCTTCCCTACCCAATATGTAAGAAGAGTCCTGGGCAGTATCTACATTACTACTTTATAATGATATTGAACTGCACTGACAACTCTTGGGGTCCATGATACATTCCATATACTATTTTCAAACCACTTTCATGGTGTTATATCTTGCTTGGTGTAGATCTGCCCCTGCTGGATCAGACCAAAGGCCTATCTAATCCAGCATTCTGTTCCCACTGTAGCCAGATACCTATAGGAAGCCCACAGCAGATAATGAATAATAGCACCTTCTTTTCATGTATCCTAGCAACTGTGAGGCATATTGCCTCTGATACTAGAGGTAATGTGTAGCCAACATGACTAGTAGTCATTGATAGCCTTATCCTCCATTAATAGCCTAATAACAGAGAGAGGGCTGGTGTTAGAAGTTCACCTAGTCACAGCAAAGGGGGATTGAATGACAAAAGAAAACTGTGATAGCTCTTTTGCTCAGCTGAAACTTCTTTTGGATTCTAGACTTCTACCCTGAATAAGGTCTATTTGAGTATATAAGAGAAGATGTTCCAGGATTGTAGTAATGGAAAATGGGGGCAATCCTTGCCTTTATAGAGGGGAAAAACAAGGTGATGATGGTTCTCAGGAGAAAATGAAAATAAAAGGGGGGACCCAATATTTTTATTACATTATAATGAAGACTTTTTCCTCATAAAATTTCATGGAGACCCTGGATCAAAAACTCATAATGTTCTATTGTTGTTTTCATTTTTGGCTTTTGTGAAATGGCTTTTAAAGACAGCCCCCAGCAGCTACAGGCTCCCTTGATGTCTAAAGCCAGCTTATAGTAATAAAAGGAAATAATTCGCTACACACAGAAAACATAATGAAAATATTTTTTTGTAATGAATGTAGACCGTTGTATTCCAGGCTTTATTTTATCTAGGCTTCATTCTTGACCCCAAGGGCAAGTGCTCATGACAGCTGGTCTAAAGATACCCACCGGAGCAGGGACATGGTTTTTATTGCACCATTTCACACAACAGCTATGATTCTCATGCCAGCCGAAAATTGCAGAGCTGCAGCCTGGCTTCTTCGGACCTTTTGTGTGTGTGTGTGTGTGTGTGTGTGCTACTCACTGCTGATTTAAGCTCCATCCCTGCAGAATAACATTTTTTTAAATATCCAGTGGAGATGAGGCTAAACAGATGTGATGTTATTCATACAATTTAAAATTGTGTGAATGTATTCTATTTTAAAGTTAATGGTAGCTGCAGGGTCCCCAATCCAGGTCAGGATTGGGTCTTTAACCCCAATATATATATATATTATATATATATATATATATAATAAAGATGCAGAATTATTCTAAGACTTAGTTATATGATAGTGCTGGCTCCTTATTGGGCAGAACCCAAAGAATACCATATAAAAAGGGAGGACGTTTAATGCTATAATCCTATGCACAAGTAGCTGATAATAAGCTTCACTGAACCCAGTGGGATGTACTTATGAGTAAAGACATACACGCTTGTACTGCAAGAAATTTTGGCTTTTGTGAAATGTCCAGGAGTTCAGCACCATCTTTCCAAATCTAGCTAATTTCTTGTGTCTTCCCTCCTAAAATGTTCACTCAACCAGGTATCAAAACGCTTTTCAATTCTCTCCTCAGCCCACTTTTGTTTTAGGACCCTAAATGGGAGTTAAGAATATGAGAACACAGGAAGAGCCTTGATGGAGCAGACAAAAGGCCTATCTAGTCCAACATTCTGTTCTCACAGTGGTCAACCACATACCCAATGGAATTCCATAAGCAGGAACTTCCTGATAAGGTTCACCAGCAACAGGTATTGAGAGGCACGCTGCCTCTCATATCGGAGGTAATATATAGTTTTCATGATCAGCAGCCATTGATGGCTTTATTCTTCATGAACTAGTCTAATTCCCTCTTAAAACCATCCAGATTGGTGGCCATCAATGCATTGTGTGGCAACAAATTCCATAGATTAATTATGTGCTGTGTGAAGAACTACTTTGTTCTATCTCTCCTTAATCTTCTAGCATTCAACATATTTTGGGTGTACCTGGTTTCTATTTTCTACACACAATGCATACTTATATGCACCTCTATCATTCATGTCCTCCCTTATTCATTTTTCCCCTAAGCTAAAAAGCCCCTCAAAGCCTAGGGGTGTTCTCCAGCCCCTTGATCTTTTTGCTTCTTGGTAAGGAATTGTGTGGTCCATGCACACATTGTAGCTTGTGTCATGGCCTGTCACACTTTCACAGTGAATGTACAATGTAGGGTCATCATATGCTACAAATTCCTGTTGTTCTGGCAAGTCAAAGGAAGGGCAGGATTCAAATTTAATAACAACAACTATGCAGTTTGCACAACGAATGGACAAATCTGTCAGTTTTGCTTTCTCCACATTCAAACTTTTTAAATCTCATGTTCTTTCTCTCCCAGATATGAAGAACTTTACAAATTTTGATAAATGCTTATTAAAAAGGTTAACTGAAACAAAACTCTCGCCCATTTTCAATGGCCCAATTCCATAGGTACTGGTATTCCCAGCATCTAAAGGACCATGTTGTATCTGCTTGTCATATAAGTGTTAAAGAAAAGGGGCCTGTAGGAAAAAAGAGCTGGCAACCCTGTTTAATCACTAACACAGTTGAATACACGGGGATTCAAACTCAGAATTTTAAGGGCAAAACACTCCGTCTTGAGCCTGGATGGACAAATCTGTCAGTTTTGGTTGTCCCACATTCAAATTGCTTTAATCTCAAGTTCTTTTTGTCTTAAATATGGAGAATGACAATTTTGGTAGTTTCTTATCAAATCCAAAATGAAATAAAATTTTCACCCATCCCTAGATGGCACTGGGCCTTTGAGAATTTGTTCATATAAATGTATTTATGAAACTTGTGATGATCCCCGGCTGTATGACAATACATTTCAAGCACATGCTAGAACCTTGACTCATTAATTCTTAGGAGGAAGTATACTCTTTCTTTTTTAGAAGTTAGTAAGTTGCAGCTTTAATCATTGGAATGACTTCCTGCTACCCTCTAAAGAGTTAAAGTCATAACATGGGTAGCATCCCAAAGTCATAAAAATGTTGCGATTTTGACACTGCACATCCTATTACACTGCCTGTGGACATCTTGAGAAAAGCACTGCAAAAACTGCTTGATGGAGGACAACTCTTATGCCACTTTTTCACACTTAAAAAGGGAAAGGGAATGTAAGTCCCACTGAAATGAGGGGAGATTACACAGCAACTGCTTGGTGGATTGAGACCCTTCCCCCTGCCAACTTCCCCAAAGCATAACCAGAAAAATGGTTGCTATGACACAACCATGACATTTGACTTACACACACACACACACACACACACACTCACTCACTCACTCACACAACCCCTACAAACCCCTTTCATGTAGCTAGAGTCTCATAATGTGCATAATACTGTTTGCATTTTTCATGCAACACATCCAATTTTGTATAACATTAAACTTGATTTTGAAAGGGGAAAAAAGGATTGTGGTTATAAATGTAGAGGGATGTGTGAAGAAACGTACAAATAACAATAGAGTTATGTGAAGGTGACATTTCGCTATGTGTCATTTCAGCAATCTGTTTTAGCCAAGTGCAATTACCTTTGAAAAACATGCTGTAGTTAGTAACTGTCTCAAAGATCACACATAGTAGTCAACACATCCCCACATTAAGAACAAATCAACCTGTGGCTTGACTGTCAAGGCTGTCAAGGGCGTCACTTAGTTTTATTCCTGCAGACTTTGGAGTCAGTGCATTAGAACAGTGTGAGATACTCAATTCACATATGGAGTGCGCTTTCTTTAAAGTGTATTGTCACAAAACTGCTGAATATACTCAGAGAAATCCAGAGTTGTGTTGTTAGAAGAGACATGATCACTATCTCATCCTAACCCCTTTCCTGAATCTGTTATCCAGCAAAACGCCTCTAACTGCTCAGTTCATACCAATGAAATTACAGGGTGCTACAAGCAGAGAACAGGAATGAGCAAAGTAATGGTAATGGACTAGATCGTGCGAAATAAATAAATAAATAAATAATCTAGACCCCCCCCAGAGATACTTGAGAACTTTGATCTTTGTGAATTCCTATACAAACTGATTTGATTCCCCCTATCTATCTTCCAGACTAATATGTGGATTGGACACCACCTTTCCACCAGCTTTCATATTCCCAAATGTTCCAATTCTCAGCTCAAAATGTATTTTAAAATGTGCATTTTGAGAGAAACAACATTTATAAGTACATATTTAAGTAAGCATTTTAGTTGCAAAATAATGCAGAAACAGGACTTAAACATATGTGAAAGGAATGGATTTATAGGGAAACATATGTGAAAGTGACATAGACCAAAAATAGATGGATGCACCCATCCCTAGTCCCCAAACATCTTAACTCTCTGTTATTATTCTTGTAAACATTAAAGTCTATGTCAGTGCTAAAGACTATTACATTTGTGTGATCAAGAGCCAGGATTCTGTCAAAGATAATATAGTCTCAAGTGGGGCATAGACTTTAAAAGAGATGAGCAAAAATGGTCTAGGAAAACCTCGTTAGTTCCATAGGAATATGAAACCAACCACTCTAAACACTATTCCACAGAAAAAAAATGGGATGGACATAATCATGATTTATTTTATCATCATCATCATCATCATCATCATCATCATCATCATCAATATCATCAATTTCCTGTGTTTTTTGTTGTTTTTTGTTGTTGTTTGTTTTTTGCTCTTCAAGGTAGCTTGAATAATTAGTTTCATTGGGAATTAGAACCTGGATCCCCCAAGATCCACTCCAACAGTCTAACCATTGCATGATGCTAGCTCTTATTAGCTCTTATATTAGTTTTTTGTGTGTGTTTAGAGCTGATTATGGATTTGTTTGGTCTGAATTTTGAAGCAGACCAACATGATTCACACCTCCCGAACTGACATGTGGATGGGAATATACTTATTCTTCAGATTTTGCACTTCTCCAAATGTTATGGCTCAAAACGTGTGCCTATATATATGCTAGGATAAAATACATCTAGAATTGTGTACTTTGAGAGAGAATATGTTAAAATGTGTATTAAAATCTGTACTTAAGTACAGATTTCCATGCAGATTTTTAAATTAAAAAATGCACAAATTAATATAGAAATGGGATGGAATGGATTTATGAATGAACATATGCAAAAGTGACATGAACTGAAAATGGACTGTTCCACCCATCCCTATTTCAATTGGCAAAGCACTGAGGACTTAAGAAGACATCTGAATGCCTTGTCATGGGCCCAGTGCCTCCAGAAAGGAGTCAGAGCTGTGTTGTAGAGGACATGCTTGGCACATAGAAGGGTTGAAGTTTAAGCTCTTACTTCTCTGGCTAAAATGAGAGCAAGACAGCAGGGCTGGGAAAGGCCTCTGCCTGAGACTTTGAAGAGCCACTGTCAGCCTAAGTAATCAATAATGGCCAGTAGTCTGTCTCTGGTGGAGATTGGTGGCTCCAATTTCAGTGGGGCTGTGATTCCATTCTGGGTTTCAGTCAGAACCAGTCAGAACTCTAAAGGAGCTATGCAAGGGGCTGAACACCATCTTTGGTGTTAGGGTTCAGCACCTCGGATAGCTCCTTTAGAGTTCTGGTTGGTTCTGACTAAAGCCCCAAAAGGAATCACAGTCCCACCAAAATCAGAGCCACCAGACGCTAGTGTCTGACTCGTGGAAGGCAACCTCAGTCATTTTGCAGGGCCCCAAACTCCTTTAACAGCACCATTTGCAAAAGAGCACTAAATGGGGAGTTGATCATTTCAGGGCAGAATGCTTAGACACACCTTCATTATCTCAATATTTAAATCTAAGCTCAATAAAAAGTCACCACAGATGTAGAATAAGTCCCTAAAATAGTCATGCAAATTGCCCATGAGTTATCCCTTAATTAATCTTAAATTTCTTCTGCATAAAATCTTTGCAAATCAACTAACCCTGAGAGAACTGATTACTTTCCATATATGTTTGTTAATCCTTCTGTGGTGACAGGCTTATGATAGGGACTGGTGAAGTATTTGTTACTTTCAGAAAACAAACAAACCCCTCATCTTTTGCCAGTTTAAAAGGTGTGCTACTTTATAGAAATCTGAATATGTATCCAAAAACAATGCAGAGATTAGGAAAAGGCAACAATGCTCCTATTAAATAGGAGCCTTCATAAATTATCCATTTTCTTACATGCATTAAAATTAAAGCAATGGCAATGATAAATGTTATCAAACTACATGCTGAAAGTATGCATATATTGTCAGAATTAATGTAAATTTTCCATGTTTGTACCAATAGATGGTGCTAGCAATTGCCATATTTTTTCTGTCAGTTTTACTCAGCCCATTCCCCTCCCCCCCCGAATTGCTTGAGAGAGAAAAACAACAATAATAACAACCTATTCACATGCCAATTAAAGGAGGAAATGTCATCTCATTGATACTCAATTATTTTATTTTTTTTACACACTAAAAAGGTAATAGAGCAGCCAAAGGCTCTCTCTTGGCTGCTCTAACATGCTACTCCAAATGCATGGAAAATTACAAACGGGAGAAGTACCTTTTTCACCCACCCAACTTATTCTTAATGAAATATTACTGTTGCACTGTTGTAATAATCAGGGAATAAACATTAGACCAGACAAGGAACAGCAAGCAAACATATGGAGATTAGAAGTCAACCCAGTACCAGAATGTAACTCTTTAGGGTATAAAGGCATCAAGTCAAACAGATGGCTCATATTATCTACTAAAGAACAGGTATTTGTGTCCTAGAAACATGCAAAGAACAATCCTATACATATTTATTTACTCAGAAGTAAGTCCCACTGAGTTTAATGTGGATTGGATGCAGCTAAATCAACTGGAATCATATAATTGGGGGGGGGGGGTAGCTCATCTAGCCCGAACCTGTGGTGGCTGCTGGCTCCCATGTCAGTGGGCTGGTGAATCCACTCCAGGTTTCAGTTTCTCTAAAAGAGCTATCCAAGGTGCTTTGCACTGTTCCAGACATTGTTGCCCCCAGCTTCCACTGGTCCAAACCCTGCTCTGCTTGGTGCCAGAAATCCAGAGCTAGATAATTCTCAACATATAGCTGACCAGCCCTCTGCAGACTGTAGATGGGGGGTGGGGGTATTTGAGTTCTTATCTCAGCAAACAAAAATGCTGTGTGTTCAAAGTATGATGTCAGGCTGAAAGTCCCAGCTTCCCCTTCTCCCTTACATGCTAATGTTGAATATGCTAAGAGGTACTATTTACACGAAGAAGCATGCAAACATTTGATCCACCTCATCTGCAGTTTGAAATCTATAGTCTGAAATTTCTGAACTGTATGTATCCAGAAACAATCCAGATACATACAGTTAAATCCCATGAGGCTAGTGATGGTGTTTTAGCCTTGAGAGTGACTTTAGCCTTGACTGTAACCTACATACACATGTAATTGCTCTCCTGCCAAAATAAGAGCCGTATTTTCATTGCATATTTTATCTTCCTTAAAGATTCAGAGTGCTGGATAGCATCTAGATTTCCTGGAGGGCCATGAGAAGCAAGTAAATGGTGTTTTGTATGGTTTTGAACTTCCACTCTCTAACATGCTCTGCCACAGATACCACTACTTCCACATTTCTTTGCCTAGGCTGCCAGCATCCATCAAGTGGCTGGATTTGGCCCAAGACATCTACTTGCTGACCCCTAACATAGATTAATCAGACCAGTTTCTCATTTTTTAAAAAAATCAGTTCATCCCAAGGTTTGAGAATTATTTGGTTCATCATGAACTGTAATTAAGAAAAAAAAGCTCACACGAAATTTTGTGCACACATTTTTGTGTGTATTTCTCTTAATTTCATGCCTTTTGGTATGCAGTTTTGCTTAATATACAGAATTTCATAATATGATACATTTGTATGCTGTTTTCACTCATATATACATGGCTGTGTGAACTTTTTGATTGCAAAATTTGCAGCAGTGTGGATTTTGAAAGATAACTGAGGTTTGGTTCATGTATTGGTTTAAAAGCATTAAATTAGGTACATTTGCATCGAAATGTGAACCGAACAAATTTCTCCCACATAACTTGTTTATTTATTGAAACATTTGTATCCTGCCCTATATCACTGGGATGTCAAGGTGGCAGCAGAGTCATTCCATGTGTTTAGAGCTGAAATCACCGGGTAAGGCACTGAACATTGCAAAATGCATGTAAGGGACCATAGCATGGATGAAAAGGAAATTATGGCACTCTTGAAACCAACATGTTTCCACTCTCCTTTTCTTTTTACAGCTACTGCAAACACATCCACTCTCTCCATTATACCACAAAGTCAAGAAGTACAGAGTTGACTATGATGTAATTTAAAAAATGAAGAAAAAAATCCAGACCCAGTACTTCCTCTTCCTTTTGCTATTTCAGGTATCTTTCATGTGAATAAACTAAAGTGTACAGGTTCAGCAGAATAGGAATTCTATTTGCCTGCAGTCAAAACCAAGTTTACAAACCAGAATACTCTTGCCATCTTTATGTACTTGTATGACTCTAATTAATGGCACATCGTTTTCTAAGAATATCAGAAGAAGAAAATAAAGCGTACTCATGCAAGTATAAAATAAAGGATCTTCTTTAAGAGAAAGGGCTTTCAGAAACTGCTGCTACTACTACTGTAGGTACTAATGCTATGGATAATTCTCTGCAAAATGCAGAACTAATGGTGTCATCCATCATCATGATGTTCCTGAACAAGTTATTCCTTGTTCCCCCCCCCCCCACGCAACTGAATATTGTCTTTATGAAATGCCGTCAGATCTTAATTCAGACACTGCCCTGAAAATGGTATTAAAAATAATCATAAAAATGCATGAAGATGTTGGAATAATCATAATTTGTGCATTGCCTAGAGAACTTCAGTTATTGGGTGGTTTAGGGTTTTTTTCAATGTGGGTCTTACCACTGCCTCCTTCAAGAAGGTTGGCACCCTGCCTTGGCAAAGGGAGGCATTAACCACTCCACTTACCCACTCAGCCAGTCTCCCTCTGGCTGCTTTTATAAGCCAGGAAGGGCAAGGATCTAATACACATGAGGCTGCTCTCACCTCTCCAAGGACCCTGTCCACATCCTCAGGCTGTACAAATTGAAAAGTGCCAGAGTTACATCCAGAGTTACAAGTGCCAGAGTTACATCCAGAGTTACATCCAGAGTTACAAGTGCCAGAGTTACATCCAGAGTTACATCCAGAGTTACAAGTGCCAGAGTTACATCCACTGGAACTATATCAAGTATAGCATCCAAGTCAGAGTTGATCTGAGCGATTTTGTCTGCAAAGTGCTGGGCAAATTGGTCATAGCGGGCTTTAGAAAGGTCTGCAATCCTTAAGAAATGGGGGGGGGAGGAGGAGGAGGAGGAGGAGGAGGAGAGAAATGGCTGGCATTGCCTTGGATTGGAAGGAAGATGGGATGGGGAGGAGCCAAGGAGCACCAGGTATCCAGCATGCAGAACAGATCAGTGTAGCAAGCACTGTAATTTAAGAAAAACAAACGCTATTTAAATCTTATTTCTAAGTCATAAAAACTCAATTAAAAAAAGTTTAAACAGAGGAAATGGTGGGATTAAGAAAGCAAGGCACTAAAGCTGTGAGAGGGTTTGGGCAAGATGAAAAATGATTCGTTAAAGAATTTCAACAATGTCAGAGAGACAAAGAAGCCAATTTAGACACATCAAAGGGGAGATCTTTGCTGACTGAAGGCTGCATTTCTTAGAGTTTCTGAACAAAATGAGACTTCTGAGTAAAACATGCATTTCAGCTGTGAGGTTTCCAATCCTGGTAATTAGGGATGTGCACTGACCCCCCGGATCGGATCGGATAGCGGATCGGAATCGGACCTGGGGGGTCGGATCGGATCGGATCGGATCGGAGGATGGTCGGATCGGATCGGACCGGATGTCCGATCCGGATCGGACGCCATTTTGAATGCTTTTTCCCATAGCCAAGTATTGTTTTACAAAAACGCCTATAACTTTTTCATTTTTAAAGATAGAAGGATGAAACTTGGGCACATTATACACTGGTTAGGGATAGTTATCTGTGAGAAATTTCAGAAAGATTGGTGCATGAGTTTTGTGGCAATTAATTGTTTAATAAATACCCAGGAATGCCTATAACTTTGTCATTTTTAAAGTTACAAACATGAAACTTTGCCACATTGTAGGTGGTACCTTGGGACCTATCTGTGAGAAATTTCAGAAACTTAGGTGCTTGCCTTGTGTGGCAATTAATTTTAGAAAAATGGGTAGTAGTGGGGTAAATACATTTACGCCTCCCATTTCTTTATTTTTGAAGATACAAACAGGAAACTTGGGCACATTACAGGTACCACTTGCCTTGATAAGTGTGTGAAATTTCAGAAACATTGGAGCTTGCCTTGTGTGGCAATTAATTTTTGAAACAATGAGGAAAGAAACACCTATAACTTTGTCATTTTTAAAGTTACACACATGAAACTTTGCCACATTGTAGGTGGTACCTTGGGACCTATGTGTGTGAAATTTCAGAAACATAGGTGCTTGCCTTGTGTGGCAATTAATTTTTTAATAAATACCCAGGAATGCCTATAACTTTGTCATTTGTAAAGTTACACACATGAAACTTTGCCACATTGTAGGCGGTACCTTGGGACCTATGTGTGTAAAATTTCAGAAACGTAGGTGCTTGTATTGTGTGGCAATTAATTTTTGAAACAATGAGGGATTCATTGGACAGCACTTGCCCATAGGGATTCATTGGACAGTACTTGCCCATAGGGATTCATTGGACAGTACTTTCCTATAGGAAATCATTGGAAAGCACTTGCCCATAGAAAATCATTGGAAAGCACTTGCCCATTGAGAAATACAGTTATGCCTCCCACTTTTTTATTTTTGAAGATACAAACAGGAAACTTGGGCACATTGTAGACTGGTTAGGGATAGTTATCTGTCAGAAATTTCAGAAAGATTGGTGCATGCGTTTTGTGGCAATTAATTTTTTAATAAATACCCAGGAATGCCTATAACTTTGTCATTTTTAAAGTTACATACATGAAACTTTGCCACATTGTAGGTGGTACCTTGGGATCTATGTGTGTAAAATTTCAAAAACGTAGGTGCTTGCCTTGTATGGCAATTAATTTTAGAAAAATGGGTAGTAGTGGGGTAAATACATTTACGCCTCCCATTTTTTTATTTTTAAAGATACAAACAGGAAACATGGGCACATTACAGGGAACACTTCACTTGATATGTGTGTAAAATTTCAGAATGATAGGTCCAGGCATGTGGTGGCAAGGTGTCTGCACACACCACTTTGAAGACTGTAGAAAATTTCTCCTGTAACGATCCCAGCGAGAGAGAGTGATCCTAGGCTCAGCCGTTCTGCTTGAGTGAAAGTATCAAAGCAGACACGAGCCAAGTGCTACTTTGTTTCTCCTTTTGTAATGGATACTAGCTCAGTTGCAGCCAAGCGTGCAAGGATCAAAGAGATGAGAGAAAGTGTTTCCTTCTTCTTCCCGGGAGGCGGGAGGGTGCAATTGACAGCCCCAGCCTCTGTGTAAAAAAGGTTAATAACTTTTAATCTAAAAAATTCGTAGCCACCACATGCCTGGACCTATCATTCTGAAATTTTACACACATATCAAGTGAAGTGTTCCCTGTAATGTGCCCATGTTTCCTGTTTGTATCTTTAAAAATAAAAAAATGGGAGGCGTAAATGTATTTACCCCACTACTACCCATTTTTCTAAAATTAATTGCCATACAAGGCAAGCACCTACGTTTTTGAAATTTTACACACATAGGTCCCAAGGTACCACCTACAATGTGGCAAAGTTTCATGTATGTAACTTTAAAAATGACAAAGTTATAGGCATTCCTGGGTATTTATTAAAAAATTAATTGCCACAAAATGCATGCACCAATCTTTCTGAAATTTCTGACAGATAACTATCCCTAACCAGTCTACAATGTGCCCAAGTTTCCTGTTTGTATCTTCAAAAATAAAAAAGTGGGAGGCATAACTGTATTTCTCAATGAGCAAGTGCTTTCCAATGATTTTCTATGGGCAAGTGCTTTCCAATGATTTCCTATAGGAAAGTACTGTCCAATGAATCCCTATGGGCAAGTACTGTCCAATGAATCCCTATGGGCAAGTGCTGTCCAATGAATCCCTCATTGTTTCAAAAATTAATTGCCACACAATACAAGCACCTACGTTTCTGAAATTTTACACACATGGGTCCCAAGGTACCGCCTACAATGTGGCAAAGTTTCATGTGTGTAACTTTACAAATGACAAAGTTATAGGCATTCCTGGGTATTTATTAAAAATTAATTGCCACACAAGGCAAGCACCTATGTTTCTGAAATTTCACACACATAGGTCCCAAGGTACCACTTACAATGTGGCAAAGTTTCATGTGTGTAACTTTAAAAATGACAAAGTTATAGGTGTTTCTTTCCTCATTGTTTCAAAAATTAATTGCCACACAAGGCAAGCTCCAATGTTTCTGAAATTTCACACACATATCAAGGCAAGTGGTACCTGTAATGTGCCCAAGTTTCCTGTTTGTATCTTCAAAAATAAAAAAATGGGAGGCGTAAATGTATTTACCCCACTACTACCCATTTTTCTAAAATTAATTGCCACACAAGGCAAGCACCTACGTTTCTGAAATTTCTCACAGATAGGTCCCAAGGTACCACCTACAATGTGGCAAAGTTTCATGTTTGTAACTTTAAAAATGACAAAGTTATAGGCATTTCTGGGTATTTATTAAACAATTAATTGCCACAAAACGCATGCACCAATCTTTCTGAAATTTCTCACAGATAACTATCCCTAACCAGTGTATAATGTGCCCAAGTTTCATCCTTCTATCTTTAAAAATGAAAAAGTTATAGGTGTTTTTGTAAAACAATACTTGGCTATGGGAAAAAGCATTCAAAATGGCGTCCGATCCGGATCGGACCTCGTCGGATCGGATCGGATCGGAGGTTGATCGGATCGGATCGGATCGGATTGGATTTTCCCAATTTTGGGGCGGATCGGATTCGGATCATGGATCGGATCCGATCCGATGCACACCCCTACTGGTAATGCCCAATTAGTGATGCCCACTTTTGCCTTTGCCATGGGGATGGAGTATTGTGAGGTTTCAGTGGAGAAAATGTGCTATATTAGGTGCAGGGTGGAAGCACAGTTTCAATTCCCTGCTGCCAGCTCATTGTACGGTTCAGCTGGGTCGAAGGGCATTAATTAGGGATGTGCACTGACCCCCCGGATCGGATCGGATAGCGGATCGGAATCGGACCTGGGGGGTCGGATCGGATCGGATCGGATCGGAGGCTGGTCGGATCGGATCGGACCAGATGTCCGATCCGGATCGGACGCCATTTTGAATGCTTTTTCCCATAGCCAAGTATTGTTTTACAAAAACGCCTATAACTTTTTCATTTTTAAAGATAGAAGGATGAAACTTGGGCACATTGTAGACTGGTTAGGGGTAGTTATCTGTGAGAAATTTCAGAAAGATTGGTGCATGCATTTTGTGGCAATTAATTTTTTAATAAATACCCAGGAATGCCTATAACTTTGTCATTTTTAAAGTTACACACATGAAACTTTGCCACATTGTAGGGGGTACCTTGGGACCTATGTGTGTGAAATTTCAGAAACGTAGGTGCTTGTCTTGTGTGGCAATTAATTTTTAGAAAAATGGGTAGTAGTGGGGTAAATACAGTTACGCCTCCCATTTTTTTATTTTTGAAGATACAAACAGGAAACTTGGGCACATTACAGGTACCACTTGCCTTGATATGTGTGTGAAATTTCAGAAACATTGGAGCTTTCCTTGTGTGGCAATTAATTTTTGAAACAATGAGGAAAGAAACACCTATAACTTTGTCATTTTTAAAGTTACACACATGAAACTTTGCCACATTGTAGGTGCTACCTTGGGACCCATGTGTGTGAAATTTCGGAAACGTAGGTGCTTGCCTTGTGTGGCAATTAATTTTTTAATAAATACCCAGGAATGCCTATAACTTTGTCATTTTTAAAGTTACACACATGAACCTTTGCCACATTGTAGGCGGTACCTTGGGACCTATGTGTGTGAAATTTCGGAAACGTAGGTGCTTGCCTTGTGTGGCAATTAATTTTAGAAAAATGGGTAGTGGTGGGGTAAATACAGTTACGCCTCCCACTTTTTTATTTTTGAAGATACAAACAGGAAACATGGGCACATTACAGGTACCACTTGGCTTGATATGTGTGTAAAATTTCAGACAGCTGGGTCCAGGCATGTGGTGGCAAGGTATTTTTGAAACAATGAGGAAAGAAACGCCTATAACTTTTTTATTTTAAAAGTTAGAAGTCTGAACATTGCTCACTTTGTAGATGGGTTAGGGGTAGATATGTGTCAGAAATTTCAGAATTATAGGTCCAGGCATTTGATGGCTATGGAATTTTTAAATTACATGTTTCAAAAAAATTTCTACAGAGGCCAGGTCTTCCCCTCCCGCTTCCCGCGAAGAAAAGGAAACACTCTCTCATCTCGATCCCTTTTGATCCTTGCTAGTAGTATCCATTACAGGGCTCGTGTTTCCTTTCCTACTTTCACTTATCAAGCAGAACGGCTGAGCCTAGCTGAGTTTTGCAGCCATGCGTGCAAGGAAGGATCACTCTGGTCTCGATCCCTTTGATCCTTGGTAGTATCCATTACAGGGCTCGTGTCTGCTTGAGTACAAAGTGAAAAGTGAAAGTAGGAAAGGAAACACGAGCCCTGTAATGGATACTACTAGCAAGGATCAAAAGGGATCGAGATGAGAGAGTGTTTCCTTTTCTTCGCGGGAAGCGGGAGGGGAAGACCTGGCCTCTGTAGAAATTTTTTTGAAACATGTAATTTAAAAATTCCATAGCCATCAAATGCCTGGACCTATAATTCTGAAATTTCTGACACATATCTACCCCTAACCCATCTACAAAGTGAGCAATGTTCAGACTTCTAACTTTTAAAATAAAAAAGTTATAGGCGTTTCTTTCCTCATTGTTTCAAAAATACCTTGCCACCACATGCCTGGACCCAGCTGTCTGAAATTTTACACACATATCAAGCCAAGTGGTACCTGTAATGTGCCCATGTTTCCTGTTTGTATCTTCAAAAATAAAAAAGTGGGAGGCGTAACTGTATTTACCCCACCACTACCCATTTTTCTAAAATTAATTGCCACACAAGGCAAGCACCTACGTTTCCGAAATTTCACACACATAGGTCCCAAGGTACCGCCTACAATGTGGCAAAGGTTCATGTGTGTAACTTTAAAAATGACAAAGTTATAGGCATTCCTGGGTATTTATTAAAAAATTAATTGCCACACAAGGCAAGCACCTACGTTTCCGAAATTTCAC
Organism: Anniella stebbinsi; assembly: GCA_029215795.1. Taxonomy (NCBI): domain Eukaryota; kingdom Metazoa; phylum Chordata; class Lepidosauria; order Squamata; family Anniellidae; genus Anniella; species Anniella stebbinsi. Next base: position 62,722,599 of record JARDYH010000006.1, on the reverse strand, counting down.
ACACATGGGTCCCAAGGTAGCACCTACAATGTGGCAAAGTTTCATGTGTGTAACTTTAAAAATGACAAAGTTATAGGTGTTTCTTTCCTCATTGTTTCAAAAATTAATTGCCACACAAGGAAAGCTCCAATGTTTCTGAAATTTCACACACATATCAAGGCAAGTGGTACCTGTAATGTGCCCAAGTTTCCTGTTTGTATCTTCAAAAATAAAAAAATGGGAGGCGTAACTGTATTTACCCCACTACTACCCATTTTTCTAAAAATTAATTGCCACACAAGACAAGCACCTACGTTTCTGAAATTTCACACACATAGGTCCCAAGGTACCCCCTACAATGTGGCAAAGTTTCATATGTGTAACTTTAAAAATGACAAAGTTATAGGCATTCCTGGGTATTTATTAAAAAATTAATTGCCACAAAATGCATGCACCAATCTTTCTGAAATTTCTCACAGATAACTACCCCTAACCAGTCTACAATGTGCCCAAGTTTCATCCTTCTATCTTTAAAAATGAAAAAGTTATAGGCGTTTTTGTAAAACAATACTTGGCTATGGGAAAAAGCATTCAAAATGGCGTCCGATCCGGATCGGACCTCATCGGATCGGATCGGATCGGATCGGAGGTTGTCCGGATCGGATCGGATTGGATCGGATTTTCCCGATTTTGGGTCGGATCGGATTCGGATCGTGGATCGGATCCGATCCGATGCACACCCCTAGCATTAATGTGGAGGCACCCCTAGTCAACAATGGGAGGAAACTGGTCTGACTATTCCAAAGACACATTAAGGAGGAAGTCTGTCCTTTCTGACATCCCCAGTTTAAATGCAAATAAGTTGGCTGCCTAACAGTAATTGAACCAGAGAACTAGTACCTTACAGGCATGAACAACCAACCTTGGCCATTTCTTTGAACCAGTCATGTTCTCTCTCTTTATGCCAGGGATGGGCACCTTCAGACAGTCTTGGAGCCAATTTACAATCCCTGAAACACTAGAGGCCAGACACTCCTGTACTGAAATTGCTACCACCAAATTGCCACCTTGCAGGAGTGGGAATTGGCATTAAAACAAGGTGTTTGTTCCCTGCTTCCCTTGTTTTAAAGCGACAATGTGTGGGGTTTGCTGCTGTCACCACCACTCTGCCAAAATCTGGTGGCAATGTAATTTTGGTGACTTGGGTTGTGTGTGACGGGGTCACAAAAAGGCCGGGGCACATTCAGCCCATGGGTTGCATGTTGCCCACCCCGCTTTACATTCTTTCTGCTCTTTTTCTGATGCCTGCTTGGGGAGATATTTCTTGGCTACAATTGCTTCAAATTTGGGATGATCTAGGACCCATGCCTTCTGGGCTTCCTTGGATATGCAAATTTTGAGGCCTACTCGCTGCCACCACCCAAACCTAGCAGTAGAGCAAGGTTATCATTGCCTACTTCTGCTCATGATAAACTACCCTTATTTTCAACATTCTCACACACTACAGAAAAGGCATTCTAAACCAAAATGTATTTGTGCGGGAAGGCATGTCTGAAGGCATACCCATTGACAATAACAGTGCATAAAAGGACTTTTTTTGGGGGGGGGGGCAAACTTTAGCTCCAAGCTGCTTTACTAATTCCACTCCAAGTAATCTGATTGTGGCTTAGAATGAAGGACAAAAATGGAGAGTGAGGGCAAATTGAGGAGCTTATTATGAAGTGCAGAAATAAGATGCTGTAGAGGGAAATACAGAGTTGCTATGATTTACTTAAGGGTATCATATTCACATTGTCATGGATATGCCAATCACAGCACTCTGAGAAATCTTTCCATCTGGTAATTCTGCTCTTTATAGTGCCAAAATGAGTTTCTTCAGGAGATATCTAGGACATTTCTATAGATAGCACCGGGACGATATTACTTTTTAACTGCACAAACCTATTATACAGATACGACATTGTTCAAAATTCAAGAGGGAACCAGGAGATGGTTTGGGGAGCAGAGAGACAGGAGAATGATGGGCAAAATATCAGGCAGGGGTCTAGGGACAATAGTGCAAAGGTATATGGAGAGGGATGAGAAAAACTGGATTTTACATATTGACTCAAAATAACCAAACCAATCTTTGGCAGTAGATATCACCAGCAGTTCTACATTCATTTACATTCTTACATTTTGTTTGTACAACCCAAGACTAGGGAAAAAAATCTTATTTAACCCAGAAGGTATATTCTTGGGCTGTAACATTCAAATGTACTCTTGAGGATTCCCTGCCCTGTGGAGTGAACTTCAATTACTTATACGGTTTCAAATAAGAAAACTACCTATTGCTGTATTTTGATCCTATCTTATTCACCTACCTTGCCATGGATATATTATTCAATCCATATCTATATTGCATGACAGTCTTGAAGTCACTGGGCATGTTCATGTGGATCAGAGAGAAAGTTGCTGAAAGGGGTTCTCTGATGACTGCAGATTTACTGTGAAGCATCTTCCAAATCTGACCTGTTAAATTCTATTCAAGGAGGGGAAATATTACAAATAAATCATGGAACAATGTTTGATCTGGACGTTTTACTGGGTGGGGGAGGGGGGAGAAAAAGAATGTCCATTTCAGGAGCAAGGGTCTTGATCCTACATAAATCAGTTCAAATTCAGTTATCACTGATAAGTGCTGCTGGTCCCCCTCAGTCCAGACCTTGCCATCTTGAATTGGCAAGGTCTAGATGGGAGTTATACTCACGTTTGCTTATACACTGGCAGAACTCTCCACGCAATCACAGATAAGGGTTCTTGATCATGTGGAGGGTTCTACTTGCGATCAAGGAAACCCAAGTAGAATCCCTGTACAGCTCGACACAGCAAGGTCTGAACTGACATGCTTGCATGCACAGTCCCACTTCAGTAGTAGGGATGTCAGAGGAGCTCCCGAGTTTTCATCAGCACAGCTCCCTGGATGTGGGCCTGTTTCCCATGAGCTGCCCTGACTCGATGTGCCAGTCGGGCCAGTTTGCAGATTTTCTATGGTGTTTTTTTTTTCCAATAGGGTCAATAGAAATCTGTGCAGATTTTAGGCACAATTTGCATAATTTGTTTGTGTGGCCACAATTTTTGTAAATTATGCAAATTGCAGCTGCAATTTGCACAGATTTCTATTGACACAATTTGAAAAATAACAACCAGAAAATGTTCCTGGATTTCAGGGGAAAGTGGCTTGGCTCAAGAAAAAGGGTAAGATTTCCCAGTGACAGGCACACCAAGTCCTCATTTGTTCCCTTGAATGCCTGAACAGGGCTAATATGTTGTTGATATAATATCACAGTCCCAACAGAGGTTCTCTGAAGGTTTACTAATTTGCATTAAAAATAAAAAGACGTGAGCACTAAATACAGGTTACTGAACAATATTCTTTCTCCGCCCCTCAATCTCATTCAAATATAACATACGGCCTATTTACACTACTGCTTTAAATGGTTTAAAATGGTTTAAAACTGTTTATAACAGTAGTGACAACTTTTGGGGCCCAGGACACACTCCATATACAGTTTTCAAAATGTTTTCAAAGTGTTGTATCCTGCTTGGTGTAGATAGGTCCATAGTGTGTCCCTCTCCATATTACAGGGAGAAATTATACAAAGGAAATTATACTGGACTCTGTCCTTTAAAAATAAGAGTAAATGAGCTACTATTTCATGACCAGCGATGGCCATTAATTGCTATGCTGGAAAGGAGCCTGACATATCCCTGGATGGCGCATCTGTTAACTGTATGTAGACCGCAATCAGTTAAACCAGTTTCCCAACAAATGGCTTGTCAAAGCCTTGACACAGGGATTACTTATGTTTGTTGCCAGCCATTCCCTGCCCTCTTTTTAATGGCCCATCCTGTGTCCACATGCAAGAATGTTATATAGAAGAAAAGAGGCTTCACTCTTCATTAGGGGTGTGCACGGACCCCCCGGATCGGATCGGGACCCGGATCGGGACCTCCAATTTTGTCCCGGACCGGTTCGGACAAAATCGGAGGCCCCCCGGACCGGATCGAGTCCGATCCCGATCCAAAAATCGGAAATTTTTGGATCGGCCGCCATTTTTTTCCCCATAGACTTGCATTGCAATGCAAGTCTATGAGGAAAAAATGGCGGCGGGTGGGTAAGGGGGGGCCTAACTCCCTCCCCCCCCCGGGGCCGTCCGCTGTGGACGGCCCCGGCAGGTAAACCCCCTCCCCCGCGCTCCCTACCCCCCCTGGGGCCGCCTGCTTCCATCCGCTGGCGCCCGCGGGCGCCAGCGGATAGAAGCGGACGGCTCCGGGGGGGGGGTAAGCCCCCTTCCCCGCCACTTACCTTCTCGGCACGTCCGGCGCCGGCGGCTACTACCAGCGGGCTCCGCGGCCTACTCTCGAGTAGCGCGCCGGGTGATGACATCACCCGGCGCGCCACCCTGGAGCAGGCCGCGGAGCCTGCTGGTAGTAGTAGGCGCCGGCGCCGGACGGGAGCCGCCGGGCCGGGCAGGTAAGGCCCCCCCTCCCCCCTCCCCCCTCCGCGCGCCCCCTCCTCCCCCCTCCCCCCTCCGCGCGCCCCCTCCTCCCCTCCACGCACCCCCTCCTTACCTTTCCGGCCCGGCGGCTCCCGTCCGGCGCCGGCGCCTACTACTTCCAGCAGGCTCCGCGGCCTGCTCTAGAGTAGCGCGCCGGGTGATGACATCACCCGGCGCGCCATCCTAGAGCAGGCCGCGGAGCCTGCTGGGAATAGTAGGCGCCGGCGCCGGACGGGAGCCGCCGGGCCGGAAAGGTAAGGGCCCCCCTCCCCCCTCCGCGCGCCCCCTCCTCCCCTCCATGCACCCCCTCCTTACCTTTCCGGCCCGGCGGCTCCCGTCCGGCGCCGGCGCCTACTACTTCCAGCAGGCTCCGCGGCCTGCTCTAGAGTAGCGCGCCGGGTGATGACATCACCCGGCGCGCCATCCTAGAGCAGGCCGCGGAGCCTGCTGGGAATAGTAGGCGCCGGCGCCGGACGGGAGCCGCCGGGCCGGAAAGGTAAGGGCCCCCCTCCCCCCTCCGCGCGCCCCCTCCTCCCCTCCACGCACCCCCTCCTTACCTTTCCGGCCCGGCGGCTCCCGTCCGGCGCCGGCGCCTACTACTTCCAGCAGGCTCCGCGGCCTGCTCTAGAGTAGCGCGCCGGGTGATGACATCACCCGGCGCGCCATCCTAGAGCAGGCCGCGGAGCCTGCTGGGAATAGTAGGCGCCGGCGCCGGACGGGAGCCGCCGGGCCGGAAAGGTAAGGGCCCCCCTCCCCCCTCCGCGCGCCCCCTCCTCCCCTCCACGCACCCCCTCCTTACCTTTCCGGCCCGGCGGCTCCCGTCCGGCGCCGGCGCCTACTACTACCAGCAGGCTCCGCGGCCTGCTCTAGAGTAGCGCGCCGGGTGATGACATCACCCGGCGCGCCACCCTAGAGCAGGCCGCGGAGCCTGCTGGGAATAGTAGGCGCCGGCGCCGGACGGGAGCCGCCGGGCCGGAAAGGTAAGGGCCCCCCTCCCCCCTCCGCGCGCCCCCTCCTCCCCTCCACGCACCCCCTCCTTACCTTCCCGGCCCGGTGGCTCCCGTCCGGCGCCGGCGCCTACTACTACCAGCAGGCTCCGCGGCCTGCTCTAGAGTAGCGCGCCGGGTGATGACATCACCCGGCGCGCCACCCTAGAGCAGGCCGCGGAGCCTGCTAGTAGTAGTAGGCGCCGGCGCCGGACGGGAGCCACCGGGCCGAGAAGGTAAGTGCCCCCCTCCTCCCCCCCCCCCGCTGTCCACTTTCATCGGCGGGCGCCCGCTGGCGCCCGCCAATGGAAGCGGCGGTGGGCGCCAGTGGGCGCCCGCCGATCCGCCGATCCGCCGAACCGGTTCGGAGCTTTTTCGGACCGGTTCGGATTGGATCGGCCGATCCAGCTGCGGGATCGGAAATCGGATAATTTATCCGATTTCCCACTGGACCGGACTCGGATCGTGGATCGGGTCCGATCCAGTGCACATCCCTACTCTTCATCTGAATGCTAAACCATGAACAAACCATGTTACATACTTCAACCTTCCCAGACTGGTGGGAAGGTCCAGGTGGGATGTCAGAGAAATCTGGAATGGATTCAAATTGCCGGATTTCTATTAATTCAACCCATGGATTCTGCAATGAACTGGCATCTTCTGAGTCACACAGCTTCTGTGGATTCTGGACCATCCAGAATTCAATTCAAATTTACTTGTATGAAAGCTACTGGAACATACATGGAGGGAGCAATCCTAGAATTGGGCAGGATCTACACTCCTGCTTTATAATGGTATTGAAGTGCACTGACAATTGTTGGGGCCCATGGCACATTCCATAGACCATTTTCAAACTGCTTTCAAAGTGTTATATCCTGCTTGATGTAGATCTGGCTTTGGTCAGTTTATGGACCCTGAGGTTGGAAACAAGCTTTGACCTTGGAGCCGAGAAACTGTGCTTCCCTCCCACTCCCCATCGTAACTGGTGCAGTTCTCTCTGTGCAAACTACATTTCCATGCTCACAAATGGAGTTCGGAGATGGGAAAAGGAGATGTTCACAGGGGCAGGTAGACTGGCCTGGGCATTGGTCATAAAAATCCAAATCATGATGATTGTCCCTTGCTCACCCTCCACCCCCAGTAATAAAAATTTAAAATGCCTGTTAACTTTAATTACTTGAGCCTTCTTGCCTGCATCTACATGCCAACTATGCAGTAGGTACACATTCTGCAGTTTGTGGAAGTTCAGGATTGATGGCAATAGCAGTAAAGCACACATTCTACAACAGGCATGAGATGTACCATTGCCTGAGCCAGGAAGAGGAATTGCTACCACAGCAAGAGAATGGTCAAGTACAAAGCTCAGGAGTGGCTGCCCATATTTTGTGCCTCATTCTGAGAGGTCGTCTGAGGTTCTTTCACCCTGAGAGTGAGGCATAGGGCAGGCTCTCCAGTGTGTTCACCCACCGATGCTTTGATCTGAGGAGTCCTCAGAGTAAAGCATCAGCCTGGACTTGGTGGCAGCAGAAGGCAGGCAGCCCTCTTGATAGTGAGGGATGTGCAACCCACCATCCTTCCAAATAAAATTATTGCCTGAGGTGGAGGATTCACTCCATATCATGGGAGGGCCAGTCCTGTCCACATATATGCTATGTACCTTTCTTTCTTTCTTTCTTTCTTTCTTTCTTTCTTTCTTTCTTTCTTTCGAGACCTTAGTTGCATCAGTAACTACAGCCAAAATAATTTCTGTGACGTGCATTACAAGTATTTGTAATAGACTTGAGTGGAAACAAGTTTTGATTTTAAATGAGGATCCCTTGATTTCTTGGCAGCCTAGAAGCCATTTAATCATTCACCCTACTAACCTGTTTAGGTTACTACCATGTGCTTGAAACATGGTAGCTCCCTTAAAAATCAATAGGAGCTTTGCTACCAATTTCTATAGAATCAGGATTGCACCCTAAAATTAGCATTAAATTAACCTTTTAATTTTATATGTAATTAAAACAAGGGGGTCAGGACTAGGTCACAATTACCCATAAACTATAAAAATGTCTCTGCAACAAACTTTTGGCTCTTTTCTAACCCATGGGAGTTTTATCATTTTTCTAAGAGGAGGAAACAATAACCCACAAGGGACCAGTGATATTTTATTACACAGAGAAATATGGCATAAAACTGAGCTGATTTAGATCAGCTTCATCGGCACTCTTGCCATGAATACTGATACCACATTATTCTTTTTACATTCACCATTGTGCACAAATGAATTCCATATATCCTGGTTTGAATATCTCCATAGAATTGGTTAATTAAAAGAGCTGCAGAAATTTACCAGTATTCTTGTGCAACGTTTTTCTCTCTCTTGGAGTGATATTTTAAGAAGAATGTAATGGTTTTCAGCAGGGATGTTCTGGTAACTGTAGAGGCAAGAGGTTAAGATGTGGAGTCAGTTATCATAACAGGAAGTTGTAGTTAATTTTCTGTATCATTCATAATAGACAGTTGGAAAAGGGATGCTTGGATTCAAAGCTCTGCTCGAGTCAACTTCTCGGGGTGACCTTGGACCATTCACTATTTTTCAGCCTATCCTGGAGTAGAAGGGTATCAATGCCTACTAGTACTGATGGCTATGTGCTACCTTCAGTATCAGAAGCAGTAAGCCTATATATACTAGTTGCTGGGCAACATAGATGGGAAGGTGCTTTTGCACCGTGTCCTGCTTGTGGGTCCCTGTTTGATAACTGGTTGGCCACTGTGAGTACAAAGTGCTGGACTAGATGGGCCCTTGGTCTGATCCAGTATGGCTCTTCTTATGTTCTTATCCTACTTCATGGGGCAGGGTGGGTGGTGAGGCTAGCATGGGATAACCCCATATATGTTACCTTGAACTCCTTGGGTGGTGCATGATACAAATGTAATTATAATAAGAGAATTAAGTATTAAAATCCAATACAATGTAGTTGAATGTCTCACTACACATTATGCAGGAGATCTATGATAGCATCTTGTGATGTTCCTACCCAGGTTCCAGCCTTCTCCAAGGGTTGTTCTTCTTCTTCTTCTTCTTCTTCTTCTTCTGACTTCTAATAACAACAAAATGAAAATAAAAGACCTCTCTCAACTTTTAGGCACTGAGCAGGCAGCAACACTGGAAAGTCCCATAGAAGGGAGTCCTGGCTAAGTTCTCCAGGGGGCTTTCCAAGAAGCTCAAGCAGCCAGAGAGGCCACCAGGACAGAAAGAGGGAACTAGTAAAAGAAAGAGACATACGAACCCCTCCATCCACCTCCTTCCAGTAAGGTAGCCACTGATGCCTTGCATACTGAGAAATGTCTCCAAAATTCTCATCCCTTCCCACAATTTTTGGGTGGAGTTTCTTTTCACCCTCCCCCTGCCCAACAACTGGTGGGAAACAAATAGGTCAAAATTTTTGGCATAGTTTGACCCTGAGTCCTATGAATTAGCCCTTTCCTTTTTGGAAGCCATTTACTTCTAGAACTTGGAGGGTGTGTGTGTGCAGTACAGTCTTGATAAGATGGCAACACAAGAGCATAACACAGTGTGGCTTGTGGTGCCAACTCCTAATCCTGCAGGTGGCATTTCACTTCAATAACCACGTGTAGGTTGTTCAAGTAGCCACCACACACCTACATAGTCATATGGACTGGACTTAAGTCTAACTTGAATGGGATCTCTTTGACTTCAGTAGGATTAAACTGGTTGTTGCATTCAAAGGTGGCAACTTAGGAAAGGAGAGCATGATGAAACCACTGCTCTTCCACACACAAATGAAGATGGTTGGAGAGAATGGTTCTATCATTTCCTCAAATAACATTTGTAGTAACCACTACTTATAGCATTTGTGTGTAACTGACAAAACAAGAGCGATGTTATTTCTTAGCAGAGGCTCTTTTTCCACTTGGATGGTAATGGCACTATATCAATTCCTGATTGCATTTTTCTTGCTTTTTGACATTATGTCCTGTTTTGGCCATTTGTGTATACATGCCCATGCAAACAGTTTCCCAATTAATTCTAGCTGCTGACTCACCTTGAATCACATCACAATATATCTATTATAGTATACACAGTGATTTAGGTTGACAGAAGACCTTATAATATGCTCCTGTGACCCAGGAATTATTGCAATTGTTTGAAACTTAAAATGAAAAGTAGGCTGCATGAGAAAAGGAGAAATGTCATGTCTGGCAGGAAGGGGAGTAGGCAAGAAGAAGAAGAGGAAGAGGAAGAAGAAGAAGAAGAAGAAGAAGAAGAAGAAGAAGAAGAAGAAGAAGAAGAAGTGGTGATGTTTAAACACATTTTGCAGTCGTATATAATATATCCTTCGGCAATGAAAAGCATAGTTCCTTCCAAATTATACTATGGGCGAGGGGTATAGCTCAGGCTGAGAACACATTGTTTGCATGCAGCAGGTTACAGGTTTGATCTTCAGAAAGGAGAGCATGAATGGCAAAGCCCCCGCCTACAGGGCTTGCACAGGTCTGAGGGTCCTTGGCAAACTGCCCTCTGCCCCTCCCCAAATGTCACTCTGGTCCCACCACCACCACCACTGATAGATGAATACAGCAGTCCCTGCCATGTCACTCAGCATTTCTCTGCTCTGCTGAGCTCCAATGCCCACCCTCACCACTGCTTACCACTGCCTGCAGCTAACCCCTTTCCCCATGCTTGCTGGGTGAGGGTGAGCAGTGGCAGAGAAAGACAGCAGTGCTCACCCTTGTAATCAGCAAAGCAGAAATGTGACCAGCCATGAGAAGTCCATATATCAGCCCAGTCCTCCACAGGGCTGAGCCTGAGTTACTTGAGTTCCAAACAACCCTAACCTGTGTGCATGGGCCTCACAAACAGCAGGCTGGTTAGGCCTTCATCTGGGAGGTGCACACAGCCTTCTATAGCAGTTAATGGCTGATGGAGTGCATTGTTGAACGCTCAAAGCTGGCCATGAGCCAGCAAGGAAGGGGGAGGGTCTATTTCACCCTATGGGAACTCCCTTCCACATGTGAAAGAGTTGCACATCTGAGAAGTGTTGTGTTCCTAGATATATTGGTCACCTTTCCATTTTTACTCGCTACCACCTGTAATTTATGGAAATTATTTGCAGACACATGTGGGTCTTCTAGCTTTTAACTGGATGTTTTCTATTGTGGTTTCCCTGTAAATCAGCTGTGTCTAAATCAGCTAAAGTAGGGTGACCTCAACATTTACTTATAGATAGGGTGACTGTATGGAAAAGAGAACAGGGCTCCTGTATCTTTAACAGTTGCACAGAAAAGGGAATTTCAGCAGGTGTCATTTGTATGCATGCAGCACCTGGTGAAATTCCCTCTTCATCCCAACAGTTAAAGCTTCAGGAGCCCTGTCTTCTTTTGTATCCAGTCTAGAGGGCAGGGCTCCTACAACTTTAACTGTTGGGATGAAGAGGGCATTTCACCAGGTGCTGTATGCATACAAATGATACCTGCTGAAATTCCCTTTTCTGTGCAACTGTTAAAGATACAGGAGCCCTGTCCTTCTTTTCATATACTCACCCAATTCAGTGCCCCATCATTAGTTGCTATTTGCTGCGCATTACATCCGTGTGACTGATCCTGCAAAGTTTCGGGCAGGATTTTCATGTTTAATCCTGCCCATGTATCATGGTGGTTGTCGCTTTGCAATTGAGATGCTACGGGTTTGGGGGGGGGGGGGGGTCAGCAGTGAAAGTGGTGCCATGTAGACAGCCACCAAGAGATAATGGCTTCAAGCTACAATCCATAATGAAATAGTTAACTACATGCTGCAATTTGATACATACTGATGAGGGTATAATCCCCACTGGCAACAGTGGAATTTACTTCTAAATAGACATGCATAGGATGATACTGCATAGCTCCAATCATTTGCATATTTACTTGAATTTAGTAGGGCTAACTTCTGGCAAACAAGCACAAGATTGTGTTGCATGGTTACAATCCTCTGTACACTTACTTTTTTCGGTGGAGCTTACTTTAAAGTAAACTTGTATAGGTCTGGATTGTAATTCTAATTATTTTTGTGGCTTGCATTTCTTACAATCAATGCCCACAAACAAACTGGCACACAAAAAGTCTCATTAGCTTGACTATCTTTGATGTGTACATTTTATTCCTTCACTAATAGTTGCTGTGGTGCCAATCATTTTGGATCAATAATACAATGAACATCCATTTGAGCTGACATGGAGTACAGAGTTTTATTCCAGATGCCATCCTAATTAAAGTTCTTTGGATGTGCATGGCTGAATAACCAGTAGATCTAGGGAAATGCTGCATCAACGTTCGAGGCTCTTAACACAACTACATTCACAATTTCCTCCCATGCCACTGTAGGAAATATTCATGCTGTTTTCATCTAGTCTGCAGCAGATTTATGTTGTATCAAGTCTTAATAGATATACTAAAAAGCATAATTGTGTACCCCATTTTACATTATATTAGGTAAAGAAAGAATGATGCACCACATATAAATTGCAAAATGCAACACAATACCTTGCCATGATAACAATAGGATGTTCTCCTTCCAATAGCTCAGCAATAGATATTCACAGAGAAACAATGACTGTCAGCAAAAGGCAAAAGGTATATATTCACTGTCTTGGCACAGCAGCCTGCATAGATTCCTTATGGAAATGGGTAGGATGCATTCTAAAAATAGGAGTTCATGTTATTAGACATTGAATCTGCACACATTTTTCATTGTGAAAAAGAGGAAAGGGGCCAGTAAAACATTCTCAATTATATAATATTTCATATATGTACAAATGGTTCTGTTGTCAGTTGGATACAATAATGTATTGATGGACATTTATCTCACATCCTTCTAGTTGTGCATGGCACTGGCTAGACTTTCTGCAATATTGAATATTAGATTCCTTTGAAATGATCAGATCAGACTCTTACTACCACCAAGCAAATGGTAGTAAGGAATATAATAATATTTAAAATAAATTTGGAAGATAAGATCAAGCGCAGAGGTTAAGCTGCTCTCCATCTGCTATGAGAGATCATGCAGGTGAGAATAAGAAATATGAGGTTCAAAGTGATGATGCCAAAGTTATGGAATTCACTTCTAGGGGAGATCTGCTGAGCTGTTCCTCCTCCTTTTGCTTTTAGATATAGCTTGAATACCTTTTTATTTCATAAGAGCTGGACTGTCATAGATCCACAATTTCTAGGATCCTTATGGGCTGGTTCCTTTGTTCCTCCCTGATATGTTGACAATATGGTACAGAACAGGAAAGAGACTCAGGCTTGCCTTTCACATGTGCATTACTAAATGCATAATGTCAAGTTACCTGAAGCAAGTATAAACACTGAATTCCAACTGATCATGGGGGGGGGGGAGGGGAACTTACAGCTTAGGCACTTATTTTGCTTTTGGACTAGTTGCTGGAAAAGCAACGGTCAATGCCAGTGTTCCCACCCTGCCATATTTTATTTTAAGTGTAGTGAACAAACAGGTTTTGCCCAGAGCTCTGCCTCTGGACCTACCCCAAACTGCTGGGTTCTGCTTCCTTGCTGTATCTAGGCTGACCAGATAAAATCCAGGTCAGGGCTCATGTAACTTTAACAGTTGTAGAGAAAAGGGAATTTCAGCCAGTGTCATTTGTATGCAATTAGTTCCTGGTGATATTCCCTCTTTATCACAACAGTTAAAAGTGCATGTACTATAATAGAGTGACAATACACAAAGGAAGGCAGCCCCCCTGCAACTTTAACTGTTGTGATGAAGAGGGAATTTCACCAGGAACTAATTGCATACAAATGACACACTGGCTGAAATTCCCTTTTCTCTACAACTGTTAAAGTTACATGAGCCCTGACCTGGATTTTATCTGGTCAGCCTAGCTCTATCATTAGACACCCTGGACTTCATCCCATGACTCAGAAAGCTCTTTCCTCTGCCTAGGTACTAGACTTCTTGATTTCAAGAGCTAGCAAACAAAGTCTATGCACAATCCAAACACAATAAAAATGATGAATGGGGTTGTGCAGGCAAGGAAGATGTGAGTGGCCCAGGTTCACATTATGTTTCATATGCAGTGGGAGGGGGTACCTATACAACACTAAATCTATTATTGTTGCTTTCAAATCACCATTTATGCAAATTGTGACTGCAAATGGTATATTTTTCATGAATTTTGGACGTAATTTGCTTAATTTGTGCAAATTGTGGGCATAATTTTCTTTTGACTGTACATGCTGAGACCAAGAGCCTATCGACACTGCTGCCGTTTTAAAGCAGTATGTAGATAGGCTCCTATTCTGCTTTCTTGTGAATAGACATACAGCAGCTTGGTATTTGTAATTACTATCAGTCATGCTTACTTCTGACTAGTCATACAAAGGCTTCTCCTGCTGATTTCTGAGTCAGTTTGAAATGAGTAAGATTCATACTTTGAGCCCACCCACTTTGCCTTTGATCCTGCATACGGAGAGAATGCAGCTCCAAAACCTTTCCCAAGTTGGACTGGAAATGCCCTTGCACTGAAAAAGCCTCAGCACCCCCATCTCTTTGTAGATCTCCCCGTGTATTATCTCTGCTTCTCTTCTCTTCCGGTCTTCTCTTCGTTACAAAAATAAGCAAAGCAATACCAGGAGCTCTAATTATGTAAAGCAAAAAAAATAAATAAAAAAAAAATTAATTTGCATAATGTGTCCACCTACGTACATAACTTGCTTTAACCAAATAGGGGTTTTTAAACTCTTTTTTGAGCTGAGCCCTTACAACCCTAGCTACGATCTTACAGGGTTTGTAGGATTACAAATCCATTCAAGCAGCTAATTGTAACATTTGGGATGTTATTAAAAACAAGCTCTTTTTACAAATGAATAAGGAAAATAAGTTAAATTACTCCAGTTTTACAAAAAAACAACAATTCTGAGATGGATATGTTGTTGATGTTCTGTTCAGACATGTGGTTAAAGTCCACTACCCAGCACTGATAATATTATATCAGTGAGGGCAGTTCTGCTATCGGTTTCATCAACCCAACGTAGCCAGCAGGGACATTTTAAAAGAGCCCTAAAGTACTTTCAGTATCTGTACTTTAAAAATATGATCAAGAAAGTATAAAAATCAAAAACCATATTTCATTCTTATGCTTTCCAGTACATTACTGTTGAATTCTAACAACTGAAGGAAGTGTGTGTGTGTGTGAGGGGGGGGGGGGGAAATAGCTTCAAGAAGGAGCAGAGGATAATGAAAAAGCTACAGAAACTGTTTTTTCTGATAAGCTGGGCTAAGCTGGCAAACGTTACATATAATCAACTCCCCAGAAGTTATTATCAATAATGATATTCTCCTTTTAAAGTAACTAAAATCTTCTTTTGGGTTCCCATAGATCAATAAATTTATAATTCAAAATGATTTTTAAAAATAAATAAATAAATAAAAACTAACAGAGTACTCCTACAGTTCCTGGGAGAGCATCCCAGGGACCATAGAATATAGCAATTCCTCCTCCTCAGGCTGTAGACACTCCTATGAGCTTGGGAAGGGGAAAACAAGATGGAATCACTTGCCAACCTTGGCCCTTCACAGCCACCTAGGAAAGCATGCTGGTGGTTACCCTTCCAAGGTCTCCAGAGCAACCTTGAAAGGCCTTGAGGAGCAAGGAAAGGGGACATGCCGAGGGGAAGGGAGAGGGAATAGACATGGATCCATAGTATCCTTCAGCCTCTCTATTGCCTATCCCTGCCTAATGTAAATAAGTGAGCTACACAGGTGAAATGGAAGGCAAAGTTGCCTTTGTCATTCCTCTCACCCTGACTGGCTCTTGTTAATACTAGAAATTCTGTGGCAACAGTCCAAGAACAAGAAGTATTAAACTAGGACTGTGCACCACCTCGGACCAAATCCCTGAATCTGAGCCAAGCTGGTGCCAGGTTGGCCCAAGACACCCACGGTCAGCCTGAAGTGCCCTGTGATCAGCACCAAAGTATTGGAATGCCTCGGCTCAATTTGGAGCAGTGCTGGGCAACTCCCACCCACCCGCCTGCCTGCCCAGGAAAGCAGGCGCAAGATTGGGTCAAAGTCCAGGTGAGTCTATTGGACTCACCTGGACTCACCTTCCTCTCCCTCCCCAACCTCCTCTCCCTTCCCTGTCACCTCCCACTGCTGCTGGCGAGAATTACCTGTAAATCACGTCCACCTCCCAGAGAGTCGAGCTGCGATTTAAGGTTATGGTCACGGCAGCTCTCTGTTTTTATTATATCTATGGCCACAAACTATGGTGGCCATAAAGGGCCATTTCTCTTTATGGATGCCAGAGTTTGCAGCTATAGATATAGTAAAAACAGAGAGCTGCTGTAATCTTAACTTTAAATTGCGTCTTGGCTCTCTGGGAGGAGAATGCGGTAGATAGCTAAGTCCCAGTGGTAGCAGCTCTGAGTTGGAGATGGGAAGGGGGCTGGAAAGGGGGGCAAGGAGATTGCAAGCAGGGAATGGGAGTTGGGAGTCCCATGGATTCTCAATTGCCCATGCGGTCAGCACCCAAGAACCTGCAAGTCCGAGTTGCTTCAGGGGACTGGATCTCGCTTTGGCATAGAGGTGAGGCACCCTTAAAGTGCCCCAAGTCAAATTGGGACCAAGTATTAACCTTATTTTATGCCATCTAAGTTCATCATCTGGTGGGGAATGCTAAAAGTTGTAGGATTTTTTCCCCTGTCTAAACATGTATAGGGTTGTGCCCTAAATGAACAATAAAGACAACTCAAGATTATTGGTAAGTGCATTACAACTGTTTAATTTGTGGCCAATTCTCACTCCCTTTTCATAATGTGCATGTATTATTTTTTAACACAATGTGTCAGCCTCTATGATGCATTGTGCCATTTTATAACTCTCATTGTCAATGAAGGACTTTTATAACGCTGTCTAGGTCCCCCTCTTTTTTCTGATTTTATTTTTGGGTTTCCCAAGTCCTTTCTTCATATGGAAGACAGAATATCACATTACTAAAGAGTACAGATAAGATGCTTGGCACTGCTATGGCAACAAGCCAGGAGCTGGGGAGTGTGGCTGTAGGAGAAACTTTCCTCCCTCCTCCTGATACAGAAGCAGCAGTAGAAGCAACAAGATCAAAGAGTGGGGGGCTGGAAGGAGGCTGGAAATGTGGGGATTGGTGGCAGGTGGCAGGTGGGGAGGCAGTTGGAAGCAAGGGGGTGGGAGAAGGAGGCAGTGCAGACAAAAAGGGAAAGAAGCACCACTAAAGCAGAATCGAAAAAGAGACGAGCTCTGGTGCTAATGAAGTTGTTTATTATTATTATTATTATTATTATTATTATTATTATTATTATTACTATTATTGCTGTTTTATTGATGAATTGGCTCAGATTAAAATCCAATCTGGAGAATAATTTGGGAGTTATAATGTTTGCCTTGTGTTTGACGTAACTTCTTTTGTCCACATCATCAAATGCTGAAACTAGTCAAATCAGACAAAGGAAACCAATCAAATCATCAGGTCCAGCATCAGCACCTGGCAGCTTAGGGAAGCTGCCAGGGTCCCATCACAGCCCACTAGCACTGTCAACTGCTCTAGGCCACCCACGTCAGCCATCTTGGTCTTGGAGGCTCCATTTTCATTTCTCCAGTGCCCTGGAATGATGCTACATTGAGCGCTTAGGACCACTGAGGGCAATGAAAATGGCAGGTCCCCCTCCTGTGGGATTGCAGTTGTGATTTTTTAAAAATAGCTCAGGTCCCAAAAAGGAGCTCTTACTTGAACTGGCTGTTGAGTTTCTGCAAAGCTCAGCTGCCTTTACAAAGTGCTTTGCTATGGTTCGGCAAGGCCAAATTAAATTTTACCTTGACAATTGTGACCAACCATATTGTTTTTAAAACCCTTAATGGCCCTTAATGACCCAGCAGGCCCAGAGTGATGTCTCTTGCCACTTGAAGTGAACTTGCAGTGCTGCCAGGAAACCCTTTCCCTTGTCTCTCTCCTTGCTATTGCCACCTCCACACATACACCGCCCCCCCTTACCTTTGCTGCCACGCGAAGGACTCTCGCGGGATCTCCCAAGTGCTGTGAGGGTCTCATGTATGAGTGCTATTGCCAGATGAGCCTTAGGGGTCCATCAATAAAACAAAGGGTTCAGAAGATACCTTGTGCAGTAAGGTTTCTCAAACCTGGAGCCAGCCCTGTAGATTGTGCGCACACTATCGTTCCCTGTTTCACTTGATGCTATTTTATTTTACCCTGGCATAATAAGTGTAATATGTAACATGATGGAGCAAAGGAAATCTGCTCCCCACCCCAACTGTAATGCTGACACTATCTCTTACATAGCTCCAACAATGAAATGAGTCCTCATGAACACAGCAGTGAAATGTTTACCATTTCAACAGCTCTGTGTTACTTTTGGTCTTATTTTTATAATAGCTCTTTCAAACCTCAGAAAATAAATATGTGAACATTCTGTAAAAGGAACCACAAATCCCATCAGTATTACTCTATTAATCAGTGGGGGGGGGGGGACTGTAAAGCAACAATATCGTAAACCAAATACAAGAGCTATTAATGAACAGACCTCCAACTCTTGCCAGATAAACCATAAATCTAATTACTGTTCTTTGGCAGATGGTATAGTGTAAAAGGATTTGATTTAAAACTGAAACAGATTGGAGTTTGATAGGAAGCTAGACATATTGTATACATATCAGGAGTTAGATAATGATTGAAACATTCCCCTACTGTTGAGAAACAACACTTCTATGACTAGTGTAGCAGCCTGAACATAAGGGTGACATGGAAAAACCCTCTATTGACACTACATACAGACTGTCAGGCTCTCAGCCACCCTGCCTGCAATGGGGAGCCAGTGGGGTGTAGTGGGTAGAGTGCCCGAAAGGGACTGGAGAGACCCAGGTTCAAATCCCCACTCAACAATGGACATTATTGGGTGACTTTGGGCCAGCCACGTCTTAGCCTAACCTACTTCATAGGGATGTTGAGAGGATGAACTAGATGGTGGAGAATGCTGCCTTGAACTGCTTGGAGGAAAAGGAAGATATAATTAGATAAACATAAATGAGATGGAGAAGCAATTTAAGCCAGTCTTTGCCAGTGTTCTAAGCCAGGCCATAGGACACATCAGTGTGGGAGGGGGGGGGCACCCGGTTGGGGAAATGGGAGCTTTGTAGACAGCAGAGGTTGGATGTGCTACTGGACGAGTAGCTGTCTTTCGGCTCTACTGTGTTTGATGAGCTCATTCCCATAGGACTGCAGCCTTAATTTTTAAAATAGCCAAGGTCACAAAAGGAGCATGTCCTGCTTCTCAGTTTTCTGTGGGCAGCTGGTTGACCACTGTCAGACTAGATGGAACCTTGGCATGATCCAGCAGGGCTCTTCTTACGTGCTTGTGAGCTCTTACTTGAACTTGCCATTCAGTTTCTGCAAATTTGAGTTGGTTTGACAGAGTGCTTTCCTGAGATCTGGCAAGTGCAGTTGTTGGGCATCTTATCTTAAGAATGTTGTTTGACATCTTATCTTGACAACTATTACCAACCTTATTGTTTTGAAAACCTTAATAACTATTTAATGACCCAGGCTAAAAGAAAGGCAGAATGGGAAGACCCAGTTTCAAAGTGGGAACAAGCTAGTTTCAATGAGGGTGGAAAGGCAGCACAGGGCTAGATGGCTCATGTCCTGACTCAGCACAGTGCAGCTTCAAGGGCTCCTATAAGTAGGGTGACCATATGGTAAGGAGGGCAGGGCTCCTGCATATTTAACAGTTGTATAGAAAGGGGAATTTCATCAGGTGTTGCAACTGTTTCAACTGTTTTCTATGCAACTGTTAAAGATACAGGAGCCCTGTCCTCTTTTCCATATGGTCACCCTACCTATAAGAAAATGTTGAGGTTTTCAAAGGAACCTAAGGCTGACAATGCAACCCTATGCAGTGGGGAAGCAATTCCCACTGTATCCAATGGGGGTTCCTTTCTCACAAGTGTTGTTAGTATTGTGGCCTTAGTGAGGAAGATTGCTTCATTTTAAGGGAGAAGAAAGCATAGATATTTACCTAAGATTAGGCTGACCAGATAAAACCCAGGTCAGGGCTCATATAACTTTAACAGTTGTAGAGAAAAGGGAATTTCAGCCAGTGTTATTTGTATGCAATTAGTTCCTGGTGAAATTCCCTCTTCATCTCAACAGTTAAAGGTGCATGCACTATACTAGAGTGACCATATACAAAAGAAGGCAGGGCCCCTGCAACTTTAACAGTTGTGATGAAGAGGGAATTTCTCCAGGAACTAATTGCATACAAATGACACTGGCTGAAATTCCCTTTTCTCTACAACTGTTAAAGTTACATGAGCCCTGACCTGGATTTTATCTGGTCACCCTACCTAAGATGCAACAATTAAAGCAAAGGGGGAAGCACACACAACAAAACACCTCATAAAGAGTCAGTGTCTTGCACATTTCTGTGTTGTATAGATTTTTAAAAAACACTGCAATATTGACTTCTTCTTTTATTCCGTGTGCTGAACATAATTCCAAGCCAATTTTCTTTTAACAGAAAGTTAGTATGGAACTGTATATTTGCAGTGAAGGTCCTATTACATCCAATTACAAAATTGCCCCATTTTGAGGCCTTCACACAATCAAATTGCATGGAGGAAGTTACTGAACAAAAGAACTTACACAATTCAGCTGAGATAAAAGTCCTGATTCTGACAAGGGATGGGTAAGACATTCAGTTTGTTTTTGACCAGGATTTATCCAGTTTGCACCTGCAAGAACTGAACACAGACCCAAATGCAATCCACAGTCTGATGTCCATTGATTTCCAAGCTTGTGATGATGGGAGAAATGGGAGAAAAATGTGTACATTCTAAAAAAATTCATAACTGATATGTACATTTGAGAAAATAGAAAAATGCACACAGAAATATGCATGTTTTTGTGCATAACCCACCCAACACAAATAGATAACCCAAAATCTGATACAGACATACATTGGAACAAGATTCAAGATGGAAATTGGATATGCTCAAGAAACCCAGCTTTTGCTGACTTTCACATCTAAGCCAAACTAAATGTGAGTTTGAATGTGTGTTTGCATTTGGCTTGTTCATAATAATAATAATAATAATAATAATAATAATAATAATAATATAGCTGAAACTCATGGCTCCTTCACTAGCAAAACAAGGCATGCTCGTGATTGGCCATTCATGGATTTTTGTGGGTCCTTTTGATGACATTGGCTACATTCTGCACATCTCTTGCACCTTCGTCCAGTAATTCCATTTTTTTAAAAAAACAACCCTATGATATTCCAATTCTGCTCAAATATCTCTGGATTTTCTACCACGTACAGGGGAAGTTGCACTACAAATCACCCACTAGAGGGTGCTGTCCCATTCAGGGCTTTGAGCAGCAAGAGGAGAAGAAGTTTTCCATTATAGACCACATGGTCACCCTCTCTGGCTGTATAATGTAGCCCCATAATGATTGTGCAAGAGAAGCACGAAGCAAAGCCCAGTAAGGAAATTTAATATCCCTTTAATCTAAAGAAGCCCTCCAGATAACAAGAGCTAGGGAAGAAAAAGGTTTGTGTGACACTATTTCTTTATTTATTTTTGTACCCCATCTTTCTACCCCTAAATGACACTCAAGCTGAACTTCTACTTGTCAAGAAGACAAAAAGGAAGGAACGGCTTAAACCTCCTCCACACCTTCAGTTCTAATCTAATTCACCTCTCCTGGCTGCTATTTGCCTTTTGAAGTGCATACACATTAAATGCAAAAAAGGCATTGACAGTGTCATCCTGTACATCTCTACTGCAAAATAAATCCAGATGACTTCAGTGAGCCTTCTTTCCAGTTACATGGGGCGTGGGTATAGGACTGCAACCTCAACCTCACATTTAGTTTGGCCCAGTTTATATAATAGCCCAAGTGGTATTTCCAAGAAATCGCTGCAGCATGGAATGATTTGACAAAGAGTTTTTTTTAATGAATATTTCAGTTGAAAAAAATAATAGCTAGACTGTAGAAATCCCAGGGAATTTAGCATTCTCGGTGTGTGTGTGTGTGTGTGTCTCTTGTAGTGGTGGTACAGAGATTGCTTAAAGGCTTAACACAAACAGGATATTAAATCAGTGCAATATAAACATTCAATATTAGCCTGAAGAACAGATTGAGGCTGTTACTGAAATTTATCTTCCTCTCAGTGCCTTTTTCTTAAAATAAGGAAATATACTGCTGTGAGCCATGCTGGCCTATTATGCAAAGAGACACCCCACCCCCTTAGGTCTTGTTGCTTGCAGGAGACTATGGAGACAGGGTTGTGATCCTATATCAACATACCCGGGAGTAAATCCCATTGAACTCAATGGAACATACTTCTGAGGAGGCATACATAGAATTGCATTGTTAACAGGCTGTTGGCTTTGGCAAGACATTGTTTGATCCAAGTGCCTGGAATGTTTCTTGAAGCACACCCACATGCCAGTTCCGCATCATCTGACAAGAGATGCTAAAGCTTTAGAGGAAGAGTAATTTCTGAATCACAGGGTGCGTTCAGACCACAATGGCCTTTCTGTGTGCTCGTTTCAGCACTACCAGCATGTATGCTTAATCCATCCATCCATTCATATGTATACACATTGGAAGACACCATGGCTGGATCTACACTACTGTTTTAAGACGGTATTGAAGTGCCCTGATAACTGTTGGGGCACATTACACATCTCATAATGCCCTTTCATCAAATTATTTCCTGCTTTTTATTCCACATTATCCAAAATACCACAACAAATGTCACTGTGTGCAAGAGGGATATAGAGTTATCATGATGGGATCTTAATGCTTGGACACAAGATGTAGATCTGGCCTATGTGTCTCTGGTGCACTCTTTTCCAAAGAAAATTTTGAAAGCTGTCCAGCGTTGGGAATAAAGGGCATAAAAGAATGAGCCTGTGTATAGGTCCTATATCAGTATCTGGAGCCCATTCACCCTGGGGTTCCGCCAGCACTGGCATTTCTTCATCTCAGCCCCACCCCCATTGCCCCACTGCAACTTGCTACCACCATGCTTCCCTTCCACCACTGGCTGGAAGGTACCCAATCGGAGCGAGGTGGCCATGATTTCTTTGCGCTCTACAGTGCAATGTATAACACAGGGCATTGAAATGTGGGGTATGAAAATGGCAGCTGTCTGGCAACTTCAGAATTGGTGTAGCATCTTCCCAGTAGGCTGTCTTACCCAGCAGCCTACCCTACCCTATAGAGTTTCTGGGTTTCAATTCCTCTGCCCCTTTAACTAGGATTAAGGGGGAAAGAGAATGATGTACTTTACACTGAGCCCCTTGGAGGAAGGGCAGGACAACAATGTAATTAAATAATTAATTAATTAATACTACCCATTACAAAGTTATGTTTGTTATTAACAGTATAATAACAAATAAAATATAATAACATATATTTGTTATTAGCAGTCTCTCCTCCCCCACCTGCCCTCCTGCCCCCATTCCCTCCCCGTTAGGTTTCCCCTTTTCATATCATCATGTATTTAAAGAGTGAAGGTACCATGTCTATAAGTAAAACCATTAAGCAAAAACTGGATACATCCATACATGGTTGGCTAAACTATACATGCCAGATGTTCTTAAGAAATTTCAAGGCTTTGGCTAGGGGAAAGAATATACACATTCAATTATAGTTTCCTTTTTCTGCTTCTTTTACAGTGCAATTTCAACAGGTCTACTCAGAAGTGAGTCACACTAGGAATCTACTCCTAATGAAGCGTGTCTTGCATTTTAGCCTTCAAGAGTAAGGAGTACATTTATTTCAAAATGGTCCATTCACTTTCCTCTCTCCTCACCCCCATGTGGGCAATCTCTCACAGAAAGTATTAAACTAGACAGGCTGCGGTGAATGCAGTATTAAAAGCGGATGCAGTTAATCCTGTAAATACAACATTGTGGTTTCCTCTCCATATTTTAAATGAATTCCAATTCCTCTGTGCCTTTGAGCAGAAACCATTGGCTAGGATGGCATGCTCTGAGGTCTCCCCTTCCCCCCTTGAGTATCTCGCAAGGGTGTCCATATTTGCCAAAACAGTTGCACAACATGCTGCACTCACAGGGATAGATAAGATCCAAGACAGGAGTGCTTACATTGCTTGTAAAACCTTGCTATGTGCAGACAGCAAAGCATGAATTCATTTGCTATGAATTTATTAATGGAGGCACAGCCGTGCCTCCATTGTTAAAGGCCGTCAGTAAAAAACACATTCCACCATGTTAAAGTGATAATTGGGGGGGGGTCATTCTAACAGCCATAAAATCGAAAATGTTTCATCAACCTTTCTGAAATTTACAGGTGCCAGAAAGAAATGTTTGTTTTACATTACCTGAAAATTTCAAGAAGATTGGTGAAAGATTGAGGGAAGGAGAGCAGTTTAAGGTAGAAAAGGAATACAAACCTCTCTCCCTGCTTTTGTAAAATTTAATTCTGGGTTGAGACTTTTTGTGCTCTCAATTTGCATAATTTCTAGAGCCTTATTAACTAATCCAGTGGTGGGGTCTTCTTCCTCCTGGACTGTAGTTGATGGAAAGCTTTTCATTTTTAAAAAATTCCCTTCGGTTGACTTTTAAGGACTATTTTAACCTCTCATTCTAGTCAATGAGGCGGCCATCTTCCTTCATAATGCGACACTGACACATGCTCAGCGTCACTCTCCCCCCTCCCTCCTGCCTTAGAATGTGGGGTGGGTGAGTGAAATGGCTGCTGCCTCTAGCACAGACCTTTTGAGTGAAGAAGAAGAGTTTCTCTTTTCTCTTCTGGAACATGCATTCCTTTGGCTCTGACAGTATTTGGAGCTATCTTCATAAGGCCAGTTTGCTCTTTTGCTCCCTGGTGAAGCAGGGTGTGGTTCCTCTGGATCCATGACAACCTGATCTTCAGATCTCTCCTGGGAATAGGTGGCTATACCTTTCTTTTAATTTCCCTCTTTTCTAAGAGTTTGGTCCATACTGCTATAAACATGAAAGCTTCAAACACTTCATTTAATTAGTTTGGGCCAGTGTAAGTTTTAAGTACGATGTTGAAACCTTTCAAAGTCCTTCTGGGCCTACAACATTGGTTTCGGCCTACTCACCCTGTTTTTCTAATAAGGTTTAGAAACAGTTGAGCTGTCGTTTATTTTGCATAGTGTACACACATGGATTTTCTTTCTAATCCTTGCAGTCTACACTGGCTCCCTCCTTGATGTGTTTTTGGATGCAGACAAACCCTTTTTTGTTCAAGCAGGCCTTTGGCAAATAATCTGGACCTCTGTCTATACCTTTGACTTTTAAATTGTTATGTATTTAAAATGTTTTAAATGCTTTAATATTGAAAAGTATTTAATTATATTTTTAACTTTTGTATATTTAGGCGGACCATATGAAAAGGAGGACAGGGCTCCTGTAACTTTAACACTTGTAGAGAAAAGGGAATTTCAGCCAGTGTCATTTGTATGCAATTCGTCCCTGGTGAAATTCCCTCTTCATCACAACAGTTAAAGTTGCAGGCACTATACTAGAGTGACCATATACAAAAGAAGGCAGGGCCCCTGCAACTTTAACTGTTGTGATGAAGAGGGAATTTCACCAGGAACGAATTGCATATAAATGACACTGGCTGAAATCCTCTTTTCTCTACAGCTGTTAAAGTTACATGAGCCCTGTCCTCCTTTTCATATAGTCAGCCTAGTATATTCCTATTTATAGGTTTTAGCTGTATATGTTTTAGTTTTGTAAGGCTGCCCTGAGGCCCAGCATTGGGCAAAAGGCAGGATACTACTACTACTACTACTACTAATGTTTCAGATTTCACTTCTGCATCTGATGTTCTTTTGCATTTACTTTTCTTTATAAACCATTCATATCTTAAGACTTCTTGTGTGGCATGTTTTCATTGATTTAACAAGTTAAAAGGGATATTCACTGTTTTCATGCTTATGTTATAAAATCTATTTTCAACAGGCCTAGTAACTTCAAGAGTAACAGAGTTGGGGAAAATCCTCAATCTCTTTGCTATCAGAGGCACTGAGTAAGGGACCCCTAGAGATAATTTAGACTGACCCCAACCACAAAACACTATTCCCCCTTCTGAAGAGATCTGGACCACAGACTACTAAAGACAAACAAAGTAGCAGGCCATAATAACAGTTCTCATGTGGCCATTTCCCTTATGAGGCAGGTACTCTGCGGGCTACCAAATGGAGGGACTAACAAGCCATAAAGTTGCCTGGCTGGGTCTGCCAGAAATCCAGCCTCAACACTCCTGGAAGGTCCATGTTCTATATCACCTGTTGTCAGATGAACTTGAGGGAATCCCTCCCTCCACCCCTGGGTTTAATTTACTGGCTTCTCCTGGCTGGACCTTGCAGGAAACTATAGGGACAGACAGAGCAGGCATTCATAGCACACCTAGAATTCTAAGACTGGCAAATCTAAAAGCAAGTGTGTTGCTTTTCAAGAACCAAGGAAATTCAATGGGTCTTACTTTTGAGTAAATATCTAGGGATGGAAATGCAGCCTGTGCAAGAACTGAGTAGAGTGACCATATTTGGGAAACCAAAAAAGAGGATACCTAGTGGGTGGCAGGAAAATGGCTTTCTGGGGCCACCTTAAAGTCCCCAATTGGAGCGGAGGAGGGGAAAGCATGTCATTCTCACCCCCACCCCACTGCTCCAATCAGGCCTTTTTCTATAATGTCTGGGAATGACACGTTTTTCCCTTTTAAGTAGGGGTGTGCACGGACCCCCCGGATCGGATCAGGACCCGGATCGGGACCTCCAATTTTGTCCCGGACCGGTTCGGACAAAATCGGAGGCCCCCCGGACCGGATCGAGTCCGATCCCGATCCAAAAATCGGAAATTTTTGGATCGGCCGCCATTTTTTTCCCCATAGACTTGCATTGCAATGCAAGTCTATGAGGAAAAAATGGCGGCGGGTGGGTAAGGGGGGGCCTAACTCCCTCCCCCCCCCGGGGCCGTCCGCTGTGGACGGCCCCGGCAGGTAAACCCCCTCCCCCGCGCTCCCTACCCCCCCTGGGGCCGCCTGCTTCCATCCGCTGGCGCCCGCGGGCGCCAGCGGATAGAAGCGGACGGCTCCGGGGGGGGGGTAAGCCCCCTTCCCCGCCACTTACCTTCTCGGCACGTCCGGCGCCGGCGGCTACTACCAGCGGGCTCCGCGGCCTACTCTCGAGTAGCGCGCCGGGTGATGACATCACCCGGCGCGCCACCCTGGAGCAGGCCGCGGAGCCTGCTGGTAGTAGTAGGCGCCGGCGCCGGACGGGAGCCGCCGGGCCGGGCAGGTAAGGGCCCCCCTCCCCCCTCCCCCCTCCGCGCGCCCCCTCCTCCCCTCCACGCACCCCCTCCTTACCTTTCCGGCCCGGCGGCTCCCGTCCGGTGCCGGCGCCTACTACTTCCAGCAGGCTCCGCGGCCTGCTCTAGAGTAGTGCGCCGGGTGATGACATCACCCGGCGCGCCATCCTAGAGCAGGCCGCGGAGCCTGCTGGGAATAGTAGGCGCCGGCGCCGGACGGGAGCCGCCGGGCCGGAAAGGTAAGGGCCCCCCTCCCCCCTCCGCGCGCCCCCTCCTCCCCTCCACGCACCCCCTCCTTACCTTTCCGGCCCGGCGGCTCCCGTCCGGCGCCGGCGCCTACTACTTCCAGCAGGCTCCGCGGCCTGCTCTAGAGTAGCGCGCCGGGTGATG
This sequence comes from Anniella stebbinsi, assembly GCA_029215795.1. Taxonomy (NCBI): domain Eukaryota; kingdom Metazoa; phylum Chordata; class Lepidosauria; order Squamata; family Anniellidae; genus Anniella; species Anniella stebbinsi. Next base: position 62,695,330 of record JARDYH010000006.1, on the reverse strand, counting down.
ACATCACCCGGCGCGCCATCCTAGAGCAGGCCGCGGAGCCTGCTGGGAATAGTAGGCGCCGGCGCCGGACGGGAGCCGCCGGGCCGGAAAGGTAAGGGCCCCCCTCCCCCCTCCGCGCGCCCCCTCCTCCCCTCCACGCACCCCCTCCTTACCTTTCCGGCCCGGCGGCTCCCGTCCGGCGCCGGCGCCTACTACTTCCAGCAGGCTCCGCGGCCTGCTCTAGAGTAGCGCGCCGGGTGATGACATCACCCGGCGCGCCATCCTAGAGCAGGCCGCGGAGCCTGCTGGGAATAGTAGGCGCCGGCGCCGGACGGGAGCCGCCGGGCCGGAAAGGTAAGGGCCCCCCTCCCCCCTCCGCACGCCCCCTCCTCCCCTCCACGCACCCCCTCCTTACCTTTCCGGCCCGGCGGCTCCCGTCCGGCGCCGGCGCCTACTACTACCAGCAGGCTCCGCGGCCTGCTCTAGAGTAGCGCGCCGGGTGATGACATCACCCGGCGCGCCACCCTAGAGCAGGCCGCGGAGCCTGCTGGGAATAGTAGGCGCCAGCGCCGGACGGGAGCCGCCGGGCCGGGCAGGTAAGGGCCCCCCTCCCCCCTCCCCCCTCCGCGCGCCCCCTCCTCCCCTCCACGCACCCCCTCCTTACCTTTCCGGCCCGGCGGCTCCCGTCCGGCGCCGGCGCCTACTACTTCCAGCAGGCTCCGCGGCCTGCTCTAGAGTAGCGCGCCGGGTGATGACATCACCCGGCGCGCCACCCTAGAGCAGGCCGCGGAGCCTGCTAGTAGTAGTAGGCGCCGGCGCCGGACGGGAGCCACCGGGCCGAGAAGGTAAGTGCCCCCCTCCTCCCCCCCCCCTCTGTCCACTTTCATCGGCGGGCGCCCGCTGGCGCCCGCCAATGGAAGCGGCGGTGGGCGCCAGTGGGCGCCCGCCGATCCGCCGATCCGCCGAACCGGTTCGGAGCTTTTTCGGACCGGTTCGGATTGGATCGGCCGATCCAGCTGCGGGATCGGAAATCGGATAATTTATCCGATTTCCCACTGGACCGGACTCGGATCGTGGATCGGGTCCGATCCAGTGCACATCCCTACTTTTAAGACCTTGAATGGAGCAGTGGGAGAGAATGACACACCTCCAGAAAGCATGTCATTCCCCCGCCACGCTAGTGGTGGCCTTAAAAGGGAAAGTGTGTAACTCCAGGTCATTATAGACTATTGCATAAAATCCCCCCTGACACCGAGGATAGAACAAAAACCAGGAGAAATCTGGGGAAATCATGACAGGTTTTTAAAAAAGTTATTATTGCATTTATATCACACCTTTTTTTCTGCCAAGAAACCCAAGGTGGCATACATAATCCTCCTCCTCTCCAGTTTATCCTCACAACAGCAACCCTGTGAGGTGGGTTGGGCTGAGAGTCTGCAACTGGCCCAAAGTCACCCAATGGGTTTCCATGGCTAAGTGGGGAGTAGAACCCAGATCTTCCAGCTCCCAGTCCAACACTTTACCACTACGCCACACCCTAATGGTCACCCTAGAATTGAGCCATGCCAAGTTGGAAGCAGATTGGTTTGTGCCTTAATTTTTAGGATAGTTTTTTAAAAAGTTTGACTTCAATTTTCTATCTAAAATTCAAGGCATGAACTTATCTGCTTTCAACATGGCATGGCTAAAGCCTTACTTAAGAGGTACCATGGTGCCAAGTTTCATCTCTTCATCTTTACTTTCTTTTTTTTTAATGTACTGCTCAAGGCCCTAGACCCCAAAGAGGAGTATTGGGTTTGAAGTTTTAAAAAAAAATCCTAAAACTCAAGGCATAAACAGATCTGCTTCCAACTTGGCATGGCGCAGTCCCTACTTAAGAGCTACCATGCTGTCAAGTTTCATCCCTTTATCTTTAAAAATGAAGGAATTGTAAACATTTTAGTTAATTAAAAAAATTAAATTGAAGTTTTAAACATTTCTAAAAATCAAGGGATGAACGGATCTGCTTCCAACTTGGCATGGCTAAATCCCTACTTCAGAGCTACCATAGTGCCAAGTTTCATCTCTTTATCTTTAATTTCATTTTTAAAACTTGTACTGCTCAAGGTCCTGGACCCCAAAGAGATTTCTGTTTGAACTTTAAAACATTCCTAAAAATCAAGACATGAATGGATCTGCTTCATACTTGGCATAGCTATATCCCTACTTAAGGACTACCAAGATGCCAGGTTTCATCTCTTTATCTTTAAAAATGAGGGAGATGCAAGCATTTTGGTTGATTTATTAATGTTAAAAGTGAGTTCAACACATAACACTAGCTTTGATTTTATATTGGATGTCAAGATGGTATAACATCCTGGCTGACGCTGGCTTGGTTGTCAACTGTATAATATCCAGTCATCCGTTACACAAAGCCATGAAATTCATTAAACAAAAAACCTACGGTTTACAAAAACAATGTTAAGGCTCTACAGATTCCAACCAAACACCAAAAAGCAGGGAAATTGGGAGTTAAGGCTCACAAGCCTTAACGCCACATCCTCCCTAAGGAGGCAGAAAGTGCAAGTGAAATTCTCATTCTCCCAAAGCAGATAAACCATGAGGACAGGGTGGAGAATGTGATATGCAGAGGTGACCGTGGGGCTGTGGAAAAGTGATCACGAACAACTTAGGGCCACCTACTTCTCTTTTTTTGTTTAGAGCAGCCCTTCCCCAACCTGGTGCCCTCCAAAGGTGTTGGACTACAACTCCCATCATTGCAAGTCAGTATGTCCCATGGTCAGGAATGCTGGGACTTGTCATCTCAAACACCTGGAGGGCAGCAGGATGGGGAATGTTGTTCCATACCCTTACCAAATACAGGGTCTGCCCAATACTTTTCTCTCACACACATCTCGCATATAGCAGCACTCTTGATAACAAAAGGGGCACTATTCATTACAGATCTAGAACCAGAGCATGTGCCAGGCACTTCCAACTTTTGGTCAATATCCTGCCTTTCAAAGAACCAATGTTTTTTTTCTTAAAATGTATTTATAAAAAATATACTGTTCACTCCCCACAATCCCTGCACAATACATCATCTCATCAAAGCAACAGCGGAGCAGAAGAGGTTTAGTTTGGCTGTCTTGAACACCTTTCAGATGAGATTAGTTTGCAATCCTATACCTCTTGGGAGAAAGCCCTAGTGAATTCAGTGGCACTGGTTTCTGAGAAGACATGTATAGGAGTCAACCTTCTCCAGCCTGGTGCTCTCCAGATGTGTTGCACTGTAACTCCCATGTTATGTGTTATGGGGAAGACAAAAATTAATTCATACTTAATTTTAAAATAATACTCACGCATGAAAGTATTAGGTGGTAGCTCTGCCTTTGATCTCACACTGCTGAACAAGTAAGAGAAATCCTTTATCTGATATTCAAGAAACAGACATCCTATGCCGTGTTGAAAACTAATGTTGATGTCTGAAGGGCTATCTGGATTAGGTGTTCAAGATTCATTCATTGTTGTTTCATTTGGTTTTGACAGTTTATTTAAAATGATGCAGCTCTTTTGTAGTTCCTTGATTGATCACATATCTTAATGCTGGAAAACATCATACTTTAGTATAGATGTGGGCACAAAATAGATCTATCCTGATGATTTGGACATCAACTCGCGGCATTCCTGACAACTGCCCATGCTGATAGGGGTTTTTACAAGTTGAATTCCAAAACATCTGTAGATCTACATTCTGCCTTCCCTTGTTCTTGAACAACATTCCCCAACCTGGTGCCTGTCAGATGTGTTGGGTTGCAACTCTCAACATAAGGAGATGCTCTAAGAAATGAGAAGTAGCTGGTCCTAAGTTGTTCATCATCATTTCCCACAACCCCACAGTCACCTCTGCAGATCAAATTGCATATCTAGATTTTTGAGATGACAAGTCCCAGCATTCCTGACCATGGGACATACCAACTTGCAATGATGGGAGTTGTAGTCCAACACCTTTGGAGGGCACCAGGTTGGGGAAGGGCTGCTCTAAACAAAAAAAGAGAAGTAGGTGGCCCTAAGTTGTTCGTGATCAGTTTTCCACAACCCCACAGTCACCTCTGCATATCATATTCTCCACCCTGTCCTCATGGTTTATCTGCTTTGGGAGAATGAGAATTTCACTTGCACTTTCTGCCTCCTTAGGGAGGATGTGGCGTTAAGGCTTGGGAGCCTTAACTCCCAATTTCCCTGCTTTTTGGTGCTTGGTTGGAAACTGTAGAGCCTTAACATTGTTTTTGTAAACCGTAGGTTTTTTGTTTAATGAATTAATACAACAATGTCACTTTAACCGGTAGGTGCAAAGACATCCAGTTATCAAGAGCAGTCAGTCTGATGCCTCCTTCTCTCTGGAAAGAAAATCAAAAAATAATGGATGAGGAGATGAGATGATGAGAAGTTGAGAGGGGAGGTAGGGCCATTCCATCAGTCCTGCTGAAGACCTTCCCCACAAAGTCCCTGCCTCAGCTAGCACCACCAGCAGCCATCCTAATGGCCTGTGCGGATATGAGACGGGAAGCAGGGCTATTCCACCAGCTTTGCTGGTGGATGACTTAATTTCCCTCTCTTCCCTTCCCATCCAGTTTTTACAGTATATATAATGGGCTTGTCTATTTGCCCTGTATACACCCTATCGTGGCTGCGGCGTGGCGCTGTGTTGTTTATATGATGCAACTGCCAAATCGCAGTCACATCAGGCTTTTTCACCCCAAACTGTGCTTTTTCATGGTGTCATTTTACCGCAACTTTTTCAGTTGCTCCGAGGTAGGCTGACCATATAAAAAGGAGGACAGGGCTCATGTAACTTTAACAGTTGTAGAGAAAAGGGAATTTCAGCCATTGTCATTTGTATGCAATTAGTTCCTGGTGAAATTCTCTCTTCATCACAACAGTTAAAGATGCAGAAACATACTGGAGTGACCAGATACAAATGAAGGCAGGGCCCCTGCACCTTTAACTGTTGTGATGGACCAGGAACTAATTGCATACAAATGACACTGGCTGAAATTCCCTTTTCTCTACAACTGTTAAAGTTACATGAGCCCTGTCCTCCTTTTCTGCCTACTCCGAGGTCACCACATTGTTTCTTCATTTGTCAGTGGTGGCCTCAGTTTGGGTTAAGAAAGTAGACATTGCTAGGGGTGTATCCAAGTGCAGGACAAGCATGGGAACACAAGGGTAGGGGGCGGGCTTGACAAACTAAATGGCAGCCATGCTGCATTTTTTAGCCTGCATTCCCTCCTGCTGTATAACTTTATTGATTCCACCAGGTAGCAAAGATGCTGTGGGGTTTTGAGGAAATCAGCTACAAGCTGCATCATATAGATGCCCCCCCCAGCTATTTAGATTGTACACCCTGGGGCAGGGACTGACTTGTTTTATTGACTGCATATAAGCCACTCTGGGAATCATTGTGGCTGAGGAGCAAGATAAAAATACTTTAAATAAATAAATAAATAAATAAATAAATGCTACTTCATGAATATTCCATTAGGATTCAGCTAGCCCAGGTCATGGGTGGACATGTTGGAAACTAAGCCTGAGACTTTTTCAGGAGTGGAGATGAGCAGAATATATATATATATATATATATATATATATATATATAATCAGGCTTTTGGGGAAAACTTTCCCTATGTGTTGCAAAATTGGGTGACTAGGAACAATATGCTGAGGGGGAGGGAACTTGTGACCCTTCAGATTGACTACAACTCCCATCAGCCCCAGCTAACATGGCTTGTGGTTAGGGATTTGCTTCAATAACATCTGGAGGGCCACTGGTTCACCACTCATGTGTTAATGCACAACAGTTTCCTCTGTGGCCACTGTAACCTCAGAAAGACCTTTTCCTGCCCTGCTTGCTTGGGCAGGGGGAGGAGGTTGCGAGCGGGGATGGTGTGAGTCAACGTGGGAGCCTGCAACTGGCAGGCTCCGGATGGTGCCACCAGAGGGAGGAGGGGTCTGGGGGCTATTTAAGGCCAGGACCCTTCCAGTTCTCCACAGCTTGCTGTGTGGCTGGAGACGAAGAACGGCGGAGCAAGGAATGGCGTGGGAGCAGCGGCAGCGACTTACGAGGCAACCGGACGGCGAGAAGAGCAGCAGACGGGATCCCTCGGAGAGCAGCAGCCCCAGGGCTGAGACGGCAGCGGTGCAGCGCAGTGGCGACTGGAGAGCAGCAATGGGAGTCTCGGTGGCGAGGCGGCTGCGGACAGCAGGGACGAGCGGTGGCGGAAGTTCCGGCGACGCGGCAGCTGTGGGCGTGCTTTTCAGCTCTGCAGGGCGACTCAGCACGGCAGCAACAGATGGAGGGGGTGGCGGCAGCCGGCCTCCTACCTGCCTCTCATCCTCTCAACTAGGCCAAATGGTCTGCAGGTTTTCTCCGGGCGAAGGGGGAGAGTAGGCGGGCGTCGGGCCAGGACAGGGCAGAGGCCCCTGCATCTAGCAAAGGGTTTGGGCTTGGCCGGAGGTCTCCGGAAGTGGCCGTTTTTCGGGCCTTCCCTGTAATCTACGGAGGCAAGGTAGCCCAGCAGACAAGCCCCGTTTTCATCCTCTGGCTAGAGGACAGCAACCTGCACACAATACCCATCTGGAGGGTGTTGGCCCCTTTAGGCCTCACAGCCTCAGCGGTCCCGAGCCTGGGCGGCGCGCCCATTTAATTTTCAAGGTTTGGGTAAAACTTGCAGGAACCCCAGATAGGTTGTGGTGATCCTCGGTGGTAGTGGTCCATAGGCAGTAACTCCTTGGTGCCCTAACATAGTTCTTTGTGCAAGCATTATATCACATCACAAAGGCTACTTCACGGGAGGGGGGGGAGGGGCTGTTAATTCTCATAATTTAGCCCATAGTTTGTCTGCTCATATATATTAAAAAAAAAAAAGAGAAGAAGAAGAAGCGGATTCTGTATTTTCTAGTCTTATTGATTCAGAATTTGTGGGTATGCCTTAACTTGCTGACAATGCCACCTAAAAAAGGTCTCGGGGGTAAGAAGGGCAAAGGAAAAGCCCCAGTGCAGTCACCTAAACGGAGAAGGCCCGTGGAAAATTCATCCTCTGAGCAGGATTTAGACCCCAATGTATCCAATCTCTTAGCTCGGCTTCAGAATTTGGAAAAAGAGAAGGGCATTCAAGCTCCCCTCACACCTGCCACGCTGCATGCTCATTCTGGTAGTAGGTTGACAAGAAAGAAAAGGCAGGATGATTTATTGAATTCTATTTCAGCTAGGTTGAAAGTGGTGGAGGCATCTTCCAGTGAGCCCACAAGGGATGTGTTTGCCCTATATGCAAGCGCAATACTGTCATCTACACCTTCCTTTAACACCGTGCATGGAGCAGCGGCTGCTTCAGAACCAGTCCCGCCAGTTAACGTACCAGTACAAGGAACAGCGCCCGTGGGGCAAGGTGAGCAACAGGCACAACTCAGTGCTATACAATCCCAGGTCGCTAACACTTTTCCTGCACACTGGGGTTGGTTTCCCTGGCTAGCCGGGATGGGCACACAAGTTTCAGGGAATGCTGCGCACCCATTCACGATCCCTCCAGCTCCCCTTGTCGCAAGTACACCCAATAATTCGGCACCTGCTCAGCAACAAGTTAATCATGTAAGAGCAGGACCCGCCACAACATCTGAGCAAAATGCTTCAGGGAATCAGCCAGTGGGGGTCAGCACACAGCTTCTACAGGCTTCAGATGCGGCAGTTGCTTGTGCAAGCATTTGGATGGGACCTGCCAGTGCTACCGGGTCAAAAATAGTTCTGGAGGGGCATGACCCGTATGTGGGTGCTAGTAGTGACTCCATCCCTATGGGCAGCACATCTGCACCTCTAGGATATCATCTCCTCCCTGCTACAAGGGAGAAGATTTGCAAGGGAGAATACATAGATATATTTTCTCTCTTGTTTCGTGAACAAGAGAGCTCTGAAAAAGAGTGAGGACTTTTACCTTGCACTGCTTGAAACACAATATTCTTTTCGGGCAAAGCATATACCTGGTCTGAATAATGATATAGTGGACGCTTTGTCACGACATCAGGTACAGAGATTCTGGGAACTGGCTCCCTGGGCTCTCCCAAGGCCGGAGATCATGCCACCAACTTTTGGTCGATTGGAAGGAAGAGATAGATCAGGCCATATGGCAGTCCTTGGCCCATACCGGTGGAGCATGTCCTCCAATTTTGCGTTTGTGCCAGGAAATGTGGTCTCACAGCACGTACGATATCGCTTAAGCTGGCTGCTTTAGCATTTATCGCAAAAGCACAAGGCATGGCGGATTGCATGTCCGACTTTCGCATTCGTAGGTCTTTGAGGGGTTGGGAGAAGGAAGCTCCACGCGTTCCTGATGCCAGGCACCCAATGTCCCCTGATATTCTAATCGGCTTGCAGGCTCATTGGCCGGTCCTTTGCCACTCGCAATTCAAGTTGGTACTTTTCATGCTGCAGCTTTGACTATCTTTGGTGCATTCTGGATATCCGAGGTGCTAGCATCCTCAAAGGGAGATAGGTCTTCCAGTGCCTTCCAGTGTTCCGACCTGTGTCTAGATGCACACACGGTTCAGCTTCACCTCAGACAGTCCAAAACGGGCCAGATGGGTAAGGGACGTTGGGTTAGCCTTTTTTCCTGCCACCAACCCCGAGCTATGCCCAGTAACAGCCTTGTCAGCTTTCATGACCCTGCGAGGGTCCTCTGCAGGTTTTCTATTTTGCCACATGGATGCTTCCCTGCTAACTAAGTACCAATTTTGGGCAATCACAAGGAAGGCTCTCGATGCCTTAGGTTTGCCCTCAGCAACGTTTGGCACACACTCCTTCCGCATTGGGGCAGCTTCCACCACAGCTTCTCTTGGGTTCTCCTCTACGCAGATTCAGACACTGGGCAGATGGCGCTCTTCAGCATTCAAGTCTTACGAGAGGCAAATGGCTAAATAGGGAATAAGCTGCATGTGCTAACGTCTTCGTGTTTATTTTAGAACTGCCAGTGGCTAATGCACCCGTGCGGGTTTCCATATGCGGCCACAGCATGGTCTCTTGGGCCAGCAAGCGGGCGTCCAGTTCCAGCTTTGGATCGCAGCTCGGCTTGAGTCAGCACGCTATCATCCGTTGGCTCGGGAAGCGTGGTATGTGGTGGGAGAATCTTGTACCCACCTTGCTGCATCATCATTCCGCTTCGCAACCCCTGCAAATTTTGCTTCTTCATCTGGGGGGGGAATGATTTGGGCCTGCTGAAAGGCAAAGCGCTTATATTGCATGCTTTGGTGGATTTCCAGCCATTGCGCCAGCTATGGCCAGGCATTAGGATCTTATGGTCCTGCATTCTGTTCCGCTTACATTGGAGAGTCAGTTGCAACCCTCTCACTTTGGAAAGGGCCCGGAAGCAGGTCAATACTGAGATTTTCAAATCGCTGCTGCAGCACGGGGACTTTAGCATCTAGCATCTTAATATTTACCGTTCTCGGAGGGAGCTGTATAGGCATGATGGGGTAATGATCTGTTTTTGGCAGACCTGCAAAGGGGCCTCCGCGAAGTAATTCTTCAAGGGGGAGGGGGAGGGGGAGACTAAGCTAAGACTTGTCCCCCCTGTGGCGGTAGGTGCGGGCATTTTTATGCTAGATCAATAGTGAGCATTCACTGGCACTGTTTGGGTGATTGGTAAAGCCTGAGGCCAACCATTGAGAGCCCTGCGGCATCAGTTGGGGGGATAGGGCTTACCTTTGAGGTCAACCCTTCTTGTCTACTCGGAGCCCTGCGGCACGAGGGGTGATGACACCGGAAGACCTCCCACCTCATAACGAGGAAGCTCGGGGGGGGGGGGGAAGTACAGGCGCCGCTTTCTGGGCTGTGAATGTCTCGCCCGATCCCCACAATGGCCTGGTTGGCCATGGCAAAATCCCCACTTAGGTTCTCCTCCCCCTTTTTTCTTGCTTAACTGCTGAATAAATAAAGTGGCCCATGTTTAATCCCAACTGTTGTGTCGACTCTTTATTTCTCATCCCTCGCTTCGCAACCCAGGAGACAACTTTTCAACTAGCCATTGCAGCTGTGCTCTTAACAGTTGTCTTGATGTGCAGACATTAGCAGGTGATAAAATTTATTCCTCTGCTTTGTAAAGCTTTAGCTGCTGGTTTTGCATGTCCCCCAGTCGCTGATTTCTAATCTCATTTGCTTCTGTCTATCTGTACCTTCTCCTTTCATGGGAAGCCATTTTATATGGAGTCAAACCAAAAGGGGTTCATTTAGCTTGGTATTATCTAGAGCTGTGCATAAATTGCCTCTGAAAATTCTCCAGCCTATTTTTGGGTAGAAAAATTGGGGGTAGGGGGGACAATTTTGCCAAATTTCTCCAGGGGAAGACAAATTCTCCAACAACGTCTCACAGAGCCTATCTACACTACTGCTTTAAAATGGTTTAAAACGGTTTGAAACAGTTTATAACAGTAGTGACAACTGTTGGGGCCCAGGACACACTCCATATACAGTTTTCAAAAAGTTTTCAAAGTGCTGTATCCTGCATGGTGTAGATAGGTCCACAGTTAAAGATGGCTGCATATAACCATTGGCAAAAGTTGTAGCACACCTCCTTTCCACTGCCATTGCAAGTGGCAACAGCATCAACTGTGTGTCAGCAGCCTGGCCCCCATTTTGCATTCTCTACAACACCCCGTACTTAGCATCATTCCAGGGCAGGGGGTGGGGGAATGGAGTCACTACAAAAAATAATACTGAAGGAAATTTGGAGGGAAAAAAATTGCAAAGTGGCCTTTTATTTTGGGGTGGGGGGGAGAAAAGAAAAATCTCAGGACTTCTGAGAAAAATGTCATCTGAGAAATTTTATCTCAGCTCTAGTTGTCAACCATGAGGGTTCTCAGTACCTTCCCCAACTTCCAGACATTCTGAGGGAATATGGTGGATGCCTCTTGTATGTAATGCTGATGCTGATTCCAGTCCTTCCCTGCAGCCCTGGTAGCAAGTGTGGGGGTGGGGGTAGCATCGTTGTGTCCAGTTCTAGGGAAGAGGCGGAGCGAGCGCCGTGCCAAAATCTGACTTCTAATTTCCTAAAAGTTTTCTTCCCTCATGAAAGAGGCTTCCATTTTCTGCCTCATCCTCTGGGCATCTTGCAATCTATTTTGAATTTCTTTTGGTGGTGTTTTTTGACCTAATCACCGTGAGGGGGCCGAAGGGGCTATGTGTGCTTTTCTTTCTTTCTTTCTTTTATTCATATGTCCATTGTTTTGCAGTCTCCCAGGCTGCCTGCACTTCCTAATCTGTAAAAGCCCTATAGGAGGAATGACTTCATGTTGATGTCTTCCCCTTGGCAGGAATTGTGCGAAGCCAAGGAGGCTACTGGCTGCCAGAGAGTTGATTGTACAATGGAAGACAGAATGCTCTCTCTCTCTCTCTCTCTCTCACACACACACACACACACACAGAGAGAGAGAGAGAGAGAGAGAGAGAGAGAGACCAGCCATCTCATAAGTAAAGTAAGCACACCCTGACCACACCCATGTGAATATCTCTGAAATTTCCTCTATCAGTTTGAATTCCTTTCCAAAGGCATTTTTTTTCCTGTTGAATTGAATGATCCATTTTTCGGCATAGCGCAATACTAACTGTCGGCAGCTGTCCAGGGGTTCAGAAAGGAGTCTTACCCAATTCTAGCTGAAGAGGCTGGAGACTGAACCTGGGACCTTTTGCACACAAAAAGCATGTGCTCTACTGAGCCTAAGCTCCAGCTCTTCCTTTTAGAAGTCCTGCTGGGAAATCAACTCGAGCCAGGTACAGCTTGGACTTCCTTGGCTATTCCTGGTGTAGTTGGGTTGGGATCATACAAAAGCCGAGATGTTTTGGGCCAAGAAAGCTTACTGCAAGATTGCATGTCCATGCAGAACCGTCAGGAGTGCTTCATCTGATGACCTCAGTGACTAGTTGTTTAGGGCTTGGTACGCTATGCGCTTCTTTAGATTAAGGGGAAATTGTGTTTCCTTACTGGAGCTTTGCTTTTTGCTTCTCTTGCACAATTGTAATGGGGATGCATTATCTGGGTGGAGAGGGGTGACCACCTGGTCTGTAATTGTATTGAATGGGACAGTCCCCTCTACTGGGTGCTTTGTAGCACAACTTCCCTTGTACATGGTAGAAAATCCTGAGATATTTCAGCAGAATCGGGATAGCCAGGTTTTTTTAAAAGAACGGAATTACTGGGGAATGTGCAGGAGATGTGCAGGAGGTTGCCGACATCATCAAAAGGACCCATGAACTTCCATGAGTGGCCAGTCACAAGCATGCCTTATTTTGCTAATGTGAAGAAGCCCAAGCTGTAATACTACCACAGCACCCCATTAAGTGGGCTCACAGGGAAGTTGGAAGAGGGATTACAATCCTTATTTTGCTCATGTGCTTTATAAGAAAACCTTAAACCTGGCATGCAGGGATTTTTTTAAAGTTCTGGAGGATTTTGTGTGTGTATATATAAATTCATACTCTTACTCAAGAGCCACAGTAAAATAATATGTAATCCAAAATACTAGGCATGTGATTGTAAACTCTAAACCAACATTATAATTTATGTACAATTTAATTTACAGTAATTCTCTGGAATAACAACATGGCCCAAGATGAAACAGAGGGGAAATGCATATGAAGCAATCCCCCTATGTGCAACTTTTCCATTGGAAAGCCTCTCAAAAGTCTGGATCTGGGAGAACTATTCCTCTCTCTGCTTATTTAGAGTCCCTTATCTGACTCACAGCTTGCAGATTCCAATTAACTCTTCAGCGCACCTTTGATTAAAATAGTAAGCAGCACAGTGAATTCTCCAGGAAAGGTACATTTAAGGGCCTGAAAGGTAAAGAGAGATAAAGGAAAATGGAAGGAGGAAAAATGAATACAAATCTAAATTTTCCCATCCCCAGAAGTGCAATGGAAGATTCTTCTTTCGAGAAAGTGGTATTAGGATAAGTATTATTATTCTACCCCTGAAAGATTAGCTGCCTGTATAGAAATAGATTGCTTTCCTGATTTCATTGCAGTTTCTGCAGCTAGTCAGACATGAGAAAGGAACCGACGCCGTCATGTGTAGCACTGTGGATATGCTTAAAAGCATGACACAACACTGGCTGTATGCATCTGTTCTGGGCAAGATAATGTGCAGGAGGAAGCTGCTAATTCTAATGGAGAAATCAACATGTTTTCTGAAATGACTGATAACTCCTGTTTCATCAAAAATGATATCTTCAGCAGCAGTAGCAAACAAAAATCAGTACAATCCTTTAGAACTGCACACCATCATTCGCTGTTTTGTTCCCTGAACTACAACTACTCTAATTCAAAGTCATTTTGATGTGTGCATGTAATCTACTTTGAATAATCTTAGGTAAGCCAAATGGGGCTTTGAAGTGAACTTTGGTTCACTGCTAATGCACCCATTTACATGCGGTTTTGGAGTTCTGTTCGTACATTTGTTTTATTATCTCAACAATTAATGACATGTTCCTTGGAGATGACTGTGATATGTATATGAATGAAGATGAGATTTTAGGCATTAGAAAAGAATAAATAAAATTATCTTAGACACTAAATCCAGATGTATCAGGGCTGAATGTCACTATGTTCTACCCTAAATTGAAGGGTGCCAATATTACAGTAACTTATCTCAAGAGAAGTACATGAATATTAATATGCATCATTAATATGATTGCTTGAGATACCAGCATGGAGTCTCTAGTCTCACAGTTGCCTCTTTATAAAGTGCTTGCAGATGTCAGGACTTTGCAAGCTGCCTTTCCACCAGGAGTTTGGGGAGATCAATGCTGGAGACTCATGGACCATTTCACTCAGCGTGACACCCATGCTGCATGCATTCAGCTTCCTGATAAACTTCATGTGAAACTTACAGCCATAGACATACTCTGGAAAATAGCACAGATGTGGAAGTTTGCTCCTTTTGTGCGATTTTAGCTTACAAACCACACATGTCATATAAAGAGGATTTTACCAGTTATATGTAGGCAGGATCTACATTACTTTAAAATGGTTTATAACAGTAGTGACAACTGTTGGGGCCCAGGACACATTCCATATACAGTTTTCAAACTGTTTTCAAAGTGTCATATCCTGCTTGGTGTAGATCTGGCCGTAGTCATAGCAAATTCCAGAGATCATAAAGACGATTGAGAGGAGCAGCTTGTGCTATTTTTTTCAGACTTGCAGAAATTGTGACTGCATCAACCCAAACACACTTCTATGAACATTTTCCACCATATTTTGCAGTGGCTGCCATTTCCCCCCCACAATGCCCCAGAACAATTCTAGAACTGGACCAATTTGGAGAATGGAAAAGCTGTTTATTAGGGATGAATGAATCTGCTAATTTCCGTTTCTCATTTTTCAAATCCAAGGTTCAGTTCATCCTGAACATTAAACATATTTTTTAAAAAGTTTGCATGAAAAATCATCCACATTGTAGTTCATCACTCCTAATACACACATTTTTGTATTCAATATTGCCCAATATATACATATTGTGCAAACAATGTTTCTGATATAAGGCATGTTAATGTGATGTTCACTAGTATATGTATTTTGTGCGCACTTTCCCTGAATAGATGCATATTTGCATGAATTGTTTAATTGAAGAATGCCACTGCAGAATTGGGAGAAATGGGCATTTTGAAGAATAATTGAGTTTTGGCCTGCATATTTGTTTGAAAGTGCAAAACAAATTTCTTCCCCATCCCTACTGACAACACAGTTGCTGCTGCAACCCAACAACAACACCAAACCCCCCCCCCCCAACAACTCACCAACTTTTTTGGGGGGAGATGTTTTGCTACTGCCACTACTAATGTTGAGCCCCATCTCTGAAAGATGGTTGGAAAACTTCTTCCCCTCTGGAGAAATCCAGTAAAATTGTCCTTTCAATCTTCTTGTCCAGCAATAAGGTGGAGAATTTCAAGAGGCCACTTATGCACAACAGAGGTCTAGTGAAATCGACAAAAATTGCAAAGCCCACAAACTTTGACAGCATAACCATTTTCCATGAAAGAGAAGATCACTGGCACACTGCCCTAATATAATGCTCCAATATCTGGATCTAAGAATAAGATCTACAGTCATTTTCTTAACTAATTTAATTTATCTACATCAAGAGGGGATGGGGTCATGTTTCAAGTACTAATGCCCTGTGTGAAGAGCTTAACATTTTACAACTGGGACGCCAAAATATGTATTAGCGTTTTATGTCTCTCATCAATGGACAATTTAAGAAGTTTAACAGCTATTCTTCGTAAGAACAACTAATCACAGGGAATCACCTTCCAGAGGTCAAAATCAGCCATCCCCTCTAATCAGCATGTTATTTCATTTACTCCATTATGTGGTCAGTAACTTGGCATTTGCAGGGGTATCTTTTTGGAGATGCAGAGGAGATGTTTCAGGGAGATGTAAAAGCATTTAAGATTTTGAAGTGACAACTATACATTAGGATATGTAGCCATTGGTTTCTTGGGGAAAGACCAGAGTCCCGTGCCTTAAAGTGTCAATCGACTCTTTGTTCCTTTCACTCTACATGAAGGAGTGGCACTAAACAGTAATCAAAGCATATAGCATATTCAAATTAGGCTGCTTAGTTACAGACCATACACTTTCAGAAATATAGACGCGGCATTGCAGAGTCACTTTTGCACACAGTGTACACATTCACAGGAATCTGCTTTATATTTGGTCAGGCTATTTGTTCATCTAGTCCTCCCTTGTTGACTTTGCTGGCAATGGCTTCCCAGCATCTCTTAGGCAGAAGCATGACCCATTATCTGCTACCTGATCCTTTTACCTGGAGATGCAACACCTGTATTCTGCTACCACTGAACTACAGTCCCTCCACTTCATTTTCTTCTCTCTTACAATGGCTTCAGGCTTAACTGGTTTACAATTCAATCCCATTCACATTTACTCCAAAGTAAATCCACTGTGGTCAATAGAGCTTACTACCAAGTAAGTGAGCATAGGATTGCAGTCTTAGGTCCCCTCTACAAGGATTCGCTTTTGCGCCTGGTTAGGCGATTATGCGCATAATCGCAGAAGCGCATTTACGCCTAATCCCTCTGCACGAGAGGCAGCGAGAGGCGGCGAAGCGCATTAACAGATGTCCAAAATGCGCTTTACAAGTAGTTAATGCGCATAAGCGCTTATTCACACAGTCAAAATGCGCTTTAACGGACGGAGCAAAATAAAACTTGCAATTTAACGCGCATTCGATAATGCGCATAATCGGGGAAATAACGCGCCTCTACGCCCGATTTGCGCTCCGTTCTTGTAGAGGTAATTTTTTTAATGCGCCTTGAAAGAGCTTTAAATGCCTCTTGTAGAGGCACCCTTAGAAGATGCCCAATGCCCTCCAGATGTTTTGAAATACAACTCCCATGATCCTTGGGCATTTACCATGCTGGCTGGGGCTGATGGGAATTATAGTCCAAAACATCTGGAGGGCAACTGGGTGCCTAACTCTGTTCTAAGGTTTTACTTCAAGATGAAACTAAGAGCTTCTCTTCATTGAGGAAAAATCCCACTGCCTTACCAGGGCTTTGTCGTCCAGCGTCTTTGTGGGTATACATTGGGCACAATACACATACTTCCTCCCTCCCTCCCTCCCTCCCCGTTTTTCCCAGTTCCTTTGTGTCCACATCACATATGTTTCATTTATACAACCAATAGATGGTGCTGCAATATTTCTACAATACCACGTGATTCTTGAATTACACGACCTCTTTGATTGCAGTTTTTAGCAGAGTCTTTTTTGCTACTGCATTTTTGGCGATTTATAAAATGGCGAAATAAAACTAAAAACAATGAGAGGTACAAGAACTTGATAACATCATGAAAAGGCCCTCTGAACTTCTGTGAATGAACAATCAGGAGCGCACAATAAATGCTTTGGGTAAAAACATCCTAAGCCAACAGAGTGAATTGTAGCAGAATGTATATATCTCTGCCATGGGCCAAATGAACCTTTGACAGTAAATTCAATGAATAATATATTTCCCCTTCTCCTTGTACCCTTTGTGTCATGCTCAAAGTATTTTAAAAGGTTTTTCTTTGATTTTTTAAAAAAGTACAAAGAGAGTGATAAATGAATAAATAAATAGCATTTTATCCATGTGAACATTCATTAAGCCCTTTAAAAGGATGTGAAAAATGTCACAAGGCTTGCAACACCCCCACAATCAATCCTCCCATTTAAAGAACATTACTGAGAAATGTTCATGGTTTTGGTTCAGGGTTCTTATGCTTACTTTGCTTATAAGATGGCTGAGGAGTGTTTGTGAGTGTCCTGTCTTTCATTGTACAGTCATCTCTCTGACAACCTGTAGTCTCCTTGGCTTCCTGCACTTCCTGCCCGGGAGGACATCATGAATTTATTCCTCCCATACAGCCTTTTCAGATCAGTCTGCAGGCAGCCTGGGAGACTGTAGAATAATGGTGAAATGTGTAATAGAAGGAAAAATATAGATAGTACCTTCAGCCACTTCACAATGATTAGTTAAGGTCAAAAATACCACCAACACACATTCAAAAGAAAATTTAATTTCCTGAGAATGAGGCAGAAAAATGGAAGCCCCTTTCATGCGGAAAGGAAACTTTCAGGAAATTCCTGAGATTTTTCTTTTTTAAACTCCTAGAAATATAAGGACACTTTTCAGAATTTTCTCCACATTTTCTTCACCATTATTTTTATGGTGGCTGCATTCCCTCCCCTCAATGCCCTGGAGTAGGCTGACCATATGAAAAGGAGGACAGGGCTCATGTAACTTTAACAGTTGTAGAGAAAAGGGAATTTCAGCCAGTGTCATTTGTATGCAATTAGTTCCTGGTGGAATTCCCTCTTCATCACAACAGTTAAAGTTGCAGGCACTATACTAGAGTGACCATATACAAAAGAAGGCAGGGCCCTGCACCTTTAACTGTTGTGATGAAGAGGGAATTTCACCAGGTACTAATTGCATACAAATGACATTGGCTGAAATTCCCTTTTCTCTACAACTGTTAAAGTTACATGAGCCCTGTCCTCCTTTTCATATGGTCAGCCTACCCTGGAGTGATGCTTGGTATATGGGACATTGTGGAGAATGCAAAATGGGGGCCAGGCTGCTGACACAGTTGATGCTGTTGTCACTTGCAAGTGGCAGCGCAGAAACAAAACAAAAATCCCTTTGGAAAAACAGAAAGAAGCTGTTCTACAGCCCTTGCCAATGGTGATGCTTACTTGTGAGGAATTGTTGGAGAATTTCACCTCCCCATGAAGAAATTCAGTGGAATTCCCCCTCCCTCCCCCAATTTCTCTACCTATAAATAGGGTGGAAAATTTTGAGAGGCCACTTGTGCACAGCTCTGGAATTATATGCTAGTAAAAGCCTAGCAAAGTGGTGAAGGTTACAAGGGTGTGTTCTTCCTATTTTAACATGCAGAATGGAAAGAACACAGACTATACAATTAACAACAACAAGGTCAACCTATCTGTGTATTTGAAACGGGAAATGCCACGATCACATATACAGCAGATTAGATGGTGGGGTTGTCAAGCATCAAAGGAGTTAATGGGTGAACAATTCTAAACCCTTCCTCCACCTTCTGCTCACCTCTTTGAAGCCTCTCTCCCAAGACTTCCAGCCAGGTTCAGTTCCAGTAATGGAGCCCAGCAGAGGAAAAGATGCACTGGACGGCCAAAGCAGACATTACTTTACATCTGTATCTAGCATAGGATAGGCAACAGGTGGCATTCAGATGTTTTGTCCTACAACACGCATTAGGCCTTACCTTTGGCTCTGCTATGGCTGATAGGAGTGGTAAGCCCAAGCATCTGATGGATCACAAGTAGCCCAGCCTTGATCTTGCAGCTATGTCTTTTTTCAACTTCTAGAATCAAAATCAAAATATGGTATTATTATTAATAATACTAATACTAATACTAATAATAATATTTATATTATTTATTCCATTTATATATTGCCCCATAGCCGAAGCTCTCTGAGCGGTTTACAAAAATTTAAAACATTGAACATTAAAAAATCAATATACAAAATTTAAACAGCATAAAAAGCATAAAAACAGATTAAAAATACAATATCCATTTAAAATCAACTATTCTGGGTCAAACATGTCACAGCCACAGCCACGTCTTGACATAAGAGAAGGCATTTTTTGACCAAGCTGAGGAAGGTCAGACAGCAGGCATACAAAAGTGTCAAGAAAGCAATTTTAAAGAACTCTCTGTCTGTGTCGCACAAGAGACCCCTCCCTCATCATGATCTAATATCGAAAGACGTGGTTCAAGCTTGTATTTTTACTCCCTGTTGCCTAAATACAGGAAGTTGGTGGTCAGCTAGAGACTTTCACTCTGATAGACAGCAGTCTAGATTCTTTTGCTTAGCAAAGAATATTTTGCACATGTTCAGTGGTTTCATGTCTACATGACCAGGACTTGCTAAAACCAACTGTCAAGCCCAGGCAGGGCAGAGTTGCTCTTTGGGCTAAAGAGTTGCGCTTTGGCTAAGGTGGGCTCTCCATCACGATGTATTCTTTCTACCAAAATAAAGGTGTCTTTAGAACCTGGAAAGCGTCTCCGTTGTTATTAGGCCACAAGAAACAAAACCCTCAACATAAGCTGTTAAATGCCTGGGAGAAGAGAAAAGTCTTGACCTGGCACTGAAAAGATAACAATGTTGGTGCCAGGCGAGCCTCGTTGGGGAGGTCATTCCATAATTCGGGGGACACCACTGAAAAGGCCCTCTCCCTTGTTGCCATCCTCCGAGCTTCCCGTGGAGTAGGCACCCAGAAGAGGACCTTGGATATTGATCGTAGTGTACGGGTAGGTTTATGTTGGGAGAGGTGTTCCATCAGGTATTGTGGTCCCAAGCCGTGCAAAGCTGTTTAGGTTAAAACCAGCACCTTGAATCGGGCTCGGAAATGTACAGGCAGCCAATGCAAGCAGGCCAAAGTCAGTCTTATATGTTCGAACCTTCTGGTTTCTGTTATCAATCTGGCTGCTGCATTTTGCACAAGCTGATGAAGATGAAAAGGAGAAATAGAGTTGTGTGCCATCAGCGTACTGATGACAACACATTCCAAAACTCCAGATGACCACACCCAATGGTTTCATGTAAATGTTAATCAGCATGGGGGACAAGACTGGAGAGTCCACAGGGCCGAGCAATGTTCCTTAAGCACCACCTTCTGGAGCCGCTCCTCCAAGTAGGTGTGGAACCACTGCAGTGCAGTACCTCCCACTCCTAACTCAGCCAGTCATCCCAGAAGGATACCATGTGTGATGGTATTGAAAGCTGCTGAGAGATCAAGGAGAATCAACAAAGTCACACTCCCCCTGTCTTTCTCCCGACATAGGTCATCATACAGGGCGACCAAGGCTGTTTCCATGCCAAAGCCAGGCTTGAGACCAGACTGAAATGGATCCAGAAAATCAGTCTCATCCAAGAGTATCTAGAGCTGGCCTTGCCCAGGAATGGAACATTTGCCACCGACCTATAGTTGTTAAAATTTTCCGTGTCCAGGGAAGATTTCTTCAGGAGTGGTCTCACTACCGCCTCTTTCAGATGGCCTGGAACCACTCCCTCTCGCAGAGAGGCATTAATCACTTCCCTGGCCCAGCCAGCTGTTCCATCCCTGCTAGCTTTTATTAGCCAAGAGGGGCAAGGATCCAATAAGGAGGTGGTTGCATGAACCAGTCCAAGCACCTTGTCAACATCCTCAAGCTGTATCAACTGAAACACATCCAAGAAAAAAGGACAAGCCTCTGGACACCTCGCTAGATTCACCTGCTCTAACACTGGAGTCTAAGTCATGGCGGATTTTATTCTGGAAGTGCCTAGCAAATTCAGTACAGCGAGCCTCAGATGGTTGTATCGTGTCCTTGGGGCTGGCATGTAATAGCCCCCGGACAACTCTGAAAAGCTCCGCTGGCCGGCAGATTGATGATTTGATAGTGGCAGCAAAGTATTGCTTTTTTGCCGCCCTCACTGCCCCATAATATACCTTACTATAGGCACTTACCAGTGTTTGATTGCATCCACTAGGAGTTCATCTCCATCTGCCCTCAAGCCATCTCCTATTTTGTTTCATTGCTCTCAGCTCTGGGGTATACCACAGAGCCATATGAGCTCTACACAGGAGAGGGCGCTCAGGAGCAATCATGTCAACCACCCAGGTCATTTTTGCATTCCACAGATCAACCAGGGTTTCGACAGGAGCGCAAGCCCTATCAGCCAGAAAACTCCCCAGAGACCTTTGGAAAACATCTGGATCCATTAGTTTCTGGGGGCGGACCATCTTAATAGGTCCCCCACCCTTGCAGAGGGGAAAAGCTGCTGTATGTCTAAACCTTAGCAAGCAGTGATCTGACCATGACAAAGGGTCATATGAGGTCCCCCACTTTCAGATCACCATTTCCATGTCCAGTTGCGAAAACCAGGTCTAGAGTGTGCCCTGCTACATGCATAGGGCCGATGGCATGTTGGGACAGTTCCATAGTTGTCATGGAGACCATGAAATCCTGAGCTGCCCCAGATAAGGTGCCCTCAGCATGAATGTTGACATCCCCCAAAACCAACAGTCTGGAGGATCTCAGCAGTACACCCGAGATCACTTCCATCAGCCCATCTAGGGAGTCTGTTGAACAGTGGGGTGGGCAGTACACCAACAGAATCCCCAATCTGTCCTGCTGACCCAACACAAAGTGCAAACACTCCAGAACAGTGGTCACATGGACAGGGAGCTTGCAGAGGAAAATGGAGTTCCTCTGGTCTACCCTGATGCTGAACCAAGTACCCTGGTGGGCACAGCTAGGAGAGACTGACTCCTCCCTGCTTACCCACCCAGGTCTTGGTTATTCATGCCAGATCGGCTGCCTCATCCACAATTAAGTCATGGATGAGGGAGGTCTTATTATGCCCTGATCTGGCATTTAAAAGCAGCATCTGGAGGCCCTTGTGTCCATTGTGTCGCTTGTGTTCTTCAAATCAGAATTCTCTTTCTACAGTAGTGAGTGTAGTGGATCCAGTTTGAAGATACACATCTGCTACCATCATGACTAGTTTGACCTAGAAAGAGTTTGTGCAGAGCATTCCAGTTGTCAAGAATTCAAGTGTGTGCATGTGTGTGTGTGTGAATGCAGATGTACACCCCCCCAGAGAACAATCTAGGGATTAAAATATTAAAATGATTATATAGGCTGACCATATGAAAAGGAGGACAGGGCTCATGTAACTTTAACAGTTGTAGAGAAAAGGGAATTTCAGTCTGTGTCATTTGTATGCAATTAGTTCCTGGTGAAATTCCCTCTTCATCACAACAGTTAAAGTTGCAGAGGCCTGCCTTCTTTTGTATATGGTCACTCTAGAATAGTGCCTGCAACTTTAACAGTTGTGATGAAGAGGGAATTTCACCAGGAACTAATTGCATACAAATGACACTGGCTGAAATTCCCCTTTCTCTACAACTGTTAAAGTTACATGAGCCCTGTCCTCCTTTTCATATGGTCAGCCTAGATTATATAAATCCTATATTAAGAATTAGGTTTATTTTTCATAGTTGATTCATTGGGGGTAGGGGGAGAAAATTTAGCACATATTTTTTTCAGTAATTTCACTGTCATCTTTAATGGTATAAAAATCAATAAAGAAATCACATATAATAACAAATGGAATTGCCTCTTGCAAAACTGTCATGGATGAGAAATGCAGAATTATTCAATCATAAATCCATGGAACATAAATATATATATTTTCCATCAAAGCATCCAGGGTTATTAGATTATACCATATCATGGGCTAATTACTAGCCCAGTTCTCCATGATTAAAGGAAGACTTAAAATATGTTTTTATTGATAAACAAAATTGAATGAATTCATCCTTTCCTGCTGAAGTATGCTTCTGTAGACTCCACATACCCCACATTAGAACACAATGGAATCTAGTTATAGAAAACCCATTTGCAGAATGCAAATGACTGCATTTGCATTATATAGCCCACTTCTGGTCTTATTTAATTCATTTCCATCTTATCCCTCTTGCAACAACCTTAGGGTGTTACATGGTGGTTATTCTTCTATTTTGTCCTTAGAACAACACAGTGTGAATGACATTAATTAAACTTAGGCTGACCATATGAAAAGGAGGACAGGGCTCATGTAACTTTAACAGTTGTAGAGAAAAGGGAATTTCAGCCAGTGTCATTTGTATGCAATTAGTTCCTGGTGAAATTCCCTCTTCATCACAACAGTTAAAGTTGCAGGGGCCCTGCCTTCTTTTGTATATGGTCACTCTAGTATAGTGCCTGTGACTTTAACGGTTGTGATGAAGAGGGAATTTCACCAGGAACTAATTGCATACAAATGACACTGGCTGAAATTCCCTTTTCTCTACAACTGTTAAAGTTACATGAGCCCT
Source organism: Anniella stebbinsi (assembly GCA_029215795.1). NCBI lineage: Eukaryota > Metazoa > Chordata > Lepidosauria > Squamata > Anniellidae > Anniella > Anniella stebbinsi. Next base: position 62,671,878 of record JARDYH010000006.1, on the reverse strand, counting down.
GTCCTCCTTTTCATATGGTCAGCCTAATTAAACTGAGAGATGACAATTGATCCACAGAAACCCAGTGAGTTTCACAGAGGACTGGTAACTTGAATAGAATTTAGATCTCTCTGGCCAAGTCCAACATTCTTCACGACTCTACCCTGGCCCTCCAGTGACCCCTACTGTTAAAGTTACATGAGTCCTGACCTGGATTTTATCTGGTCAGCCTATGCTACTGAGCATGTGTCACACTATGTCTGAAAATGGCTGCCGTATTCACTCTACTGCAATGAATAAATATTATCAAATATAATAACTTTACAAATTAAGAGCACAAATCTCGCCAATACAAACCCAGCAATCACAGTGAGTGTGAGAGGTTTCCCCCCTATCTTAAACTGCCATCCTTCCCTCAATCTTTCACCAATCTTCCTGAAAATTTCAGGTTATGTAAAACCAACATTTCTTTCTGGCACACTTCCATTTCAGGACGATTGATTTTATGAATATTAAAATGACCAACCCCCCAATTACCCCTTTATAATGATAGAATGCTTTTTTTCTGGTTGGGTTTTAAGTAAGGAGGCATGGCCATACCTCCATAAATCACAAACTACTTTTGAAACTGCACTCAGTTTCTAAAGAGGCTTACCAACGGAGTGGGGCAGGGTGTGTGTGTGGTGGGGACGGACTAGTGTTTGAAAAACAGGAGATCTCAGCACCTTTCAGTATGTGGAACTAGGTCATGAACTATAATACAATAACTGTAGCCTTATACTGCTAGTAGTAATAACAGATGCTGTAATTGTAAAACGTTACATGCGTATCTTTAGTAGGTACATGCATGGTAATACCTAGGGGTGTGCACGCCCAAAAATATCTTTTTTTATCGTTATCGTCATTTCGGACCAAAAAAATTATCGTCTTCATTCATATTGTAGGTGATCCGTATCGTCTTCACTATAATTAAAAAATGATATTTTTGGCAGAAAGAAAAAATGCCTATAACTTTTGTATTTTAAAAGTTAGAGTCTTGAAACCTGGTCACAGTGCTTATGGGGTATGCCTAAGTATGTGTATGAAATTTGAGATCGCTCCCTCCAACCCGCGATTTTATATTAATTTTTTAAAGATCGTTTCCGTTCTGACAGGTCTGGCGAGCTGTCATTTTGATGTCAAAACGGAAATGATCTTTAAAAAATTCATATAAAATCGAGAGTTGGAGGGATCGATCTCAAATTTGGCACATATGCGTAGCACATGTTGCTACATATATGTGCCAAATTTGAGATCGATCCCTCCAACCCTCGATTTTATATGAATTTATTAAAGATTGTTTCCGTTCTGACAGATCAGAATGACAGCTCACCATGTGCGTTCATTCTGATCTGTCAGGATGGAAACAATGGCATGCTGGGTGAGGAATGGCTTGAATTGTAGGATTTTTTTCAGCCTAAACATGCATAGGATTGCACCTTTAGCGGTAGTTTTATCTTCTATCTACAAGCGCAGAACTTTTTAATACAATGATTCATCCATTTATAAAAGAATGTTAACTTGTCTGAGGATCGTTAATGAGATCTCTTTTCTTGAGATAGATCTCTGCCTTGTTCACTTACTGCTTCCCACTAATGATTGTGCCTAACTCATAATAGTGCAGTTGGAAGCAAAAACAAAAAAGATGTAAAGCAGCACTGTCTTTGAGAGCTCCCTGCTTCACATATTCTGCATGCAGATCCTTTCCCTCCTCAGCACAGAACATCAGCTTGAAAAGGAAACGATGGGGATGAAAAATACTGTACTTGTATACCAAAGGTCCCCAGGTCAATCTCTGCCAGTTACATTGAAAATGCTTTTGAGCAGCAAAGCTGGAAAGACATCTTTCTGTGAACCTGGACAACCATCACCAATCACAACAAATAGTATCAGGCCATTTGGACCATAGGATGGATTCGGTGTAAGAGAGAACAGCAAAGACATGACTTTCCATTTCTGACCATTTCCAATTTAAAAGTTACTTAAAAACAGTCATTCATTATATGCAATACTTCGCTTTTTAAAAAAAATGAATAAAAATTAATTAAGGCAAATGTTATGAGATAGACTATGACATCTGCCTAACAAAATGAAGATAAGGCTAGATGAATTTTTAATTAATCCAGTTAGCAAAATTATGTACAGTCTTTGGAAAAGGGTGTTGTGATCAACGTGGATTAAGAGTCTTGATATAGCCTCAAAAACTCACTGGCAAGCCACAATATTTACTGCATGGCCAATAACTTAGGTTCAAGTGTCACAAACTAAAGATGTAATCCTATGTGTATTTAGACAGGAAAAAAAGATTCTACAACTCCCAGCATTTCCCAGCCAGTATGGCTGGTTGGGAAATACTGGGAGTTGTAGGACTTTTTCTCTCTCTAAATAGGCATCAGATTGTGCCCTAAGACATTATGCTGGCAACACAGTAGCATAAACTGAGCAAGTGGTTAGGAATTCAAAAGGAACTTAGAGGGACTACATGGCAGTAAATCATTTTAAGACAGCAGCCTTGGCAATTTTTTAGTATGTATTGATTACCCCAGGTATTTCTCTGGATGGTTTTTGTTTTGTTTTTAAATTTAATTCTCAACATAATAGTTTTACTATATTTTCTGGAAAGAATGTTAGAATGCCTGGAAGCCCCACTGATTTCAAGGGGAAAGTTAAACAGATGTTTAACTTACATTAGCATGATGTAGTGCAGCCTTCCCCAAACTGGTGCCCTCCAAATGTTTTGGACTTTGATTCCCATTAGCCTCAACCAATATGGTCAATGGTCAGGAATGCTGAGAGTTGTAGTCCAAAACTTCTAGTGGGCACAAGGTTGATATAGTGGTTTAAGTATTTAAATTGAGCTAGAAACGCCTGTTTTCAAAATCTCACTCACCTACAAAGGCCAGTAGGGTTACCATAAAAAAACACTGTCTCTCAACCTAAGTTACCCCACAAATTTGTGAGGTGGATTAAATGGGGATATACACTGCCTACCCTGGAGAAGAGAAGACTGAGGGGAGACACGATAAGCACTCTTCAAATACTTGAAAGATAGTCACATAGAGGAGGGCCAGGATCTCTTCTTGATCATCTCAGAGTGCAGGACACGGAATAATGGGCTCAAGTTACAGGAAGCTGGATTCTGGCTGGACATCAGGAAAAACTTTCTGTCTGTTAGAGCAATACGACAATGGAACCAATTATCTAGGGAGGTTGTGGGCTCTCCCACACTAGAGGCCTTCAAGAGACAACTGGACAGTCATCTGTCAGGTATGCTTTATGGTGGATTCCTGCATTGAACAGGGGATTGGACTCAATGGCCTTATAGGCCCCTTCCAACTCTACTATTCTATGATTCTATGAGATGTAAATATAAATTAAATTCAATCACTTTGATTTAGTTGTTCCCTGATAAACTGACATGCAGGATTATAAATGCTAAACTATACTTTGCATAAAGTTAAATGGCAAATGTCATGATTTTTTTGCTAAAGCACTACTGATGCCCATTATTCATGAATTGAACCACCCGTACGTTCTTAATATTTGGGAAGGGGGTGCTTCAGCACTCTAAGTGGCTCAGAATTCATTAGTTTCCCAGAAGCACAGACACATGGAGACAAATCTCAGCTAGCTAAAATGTTTGTTCCTCCCCTTTGCTACATAGATTTGACAGTCAGGCCATGCAAAAGCCATCATTTGTCACCAAGTTAAAAGTGAGCACGAGGCACATTAACTTTCCTGCCTGCCCTTCTCGATACCAACTTCTGTTATCAGTCAAATCAATGGAGCAAGGAGTCCCTAGGGTGCACTCTTCAAAACATTGATTTGTAATAGCTCTGGAGTAACACTGTAGGCTTCAATGTTGATGTCATTCACTGCAGAGTAAGGATTGCTTGCTTCACGCTTTACACAGCACAGTAGGTCCACTGGTGTTAGATCAGCGTTTGCTGTGATGAATATGGGAATAGGATCTGAATCCAACTGTCCTGCACATCTGACCACCCTACAGATCTTTGTGCATTGAGTGCAAAAATATGAAAAGGGTTCTGCAAGAACATTCAGTAGAATGCAATTACAATGATCAGGAACTCAGCCTTAACAGGGTTCCTGATTACAGGAGCTTTGTAAACACGTTCAGCTGAGCACTAGGGATGGGGGAAAAATACAAATGTATCTAGTCTCACACCTTCAAACCACTATGTGAAGCAAGCCTCAGTTATTCTTACAAATTTGCACTTGTCTGAATTTTGCAACGGGGTTCTTCCATTAAAAAAAAAAAAAGCATACAAAATACTTACATTAGATCCATATGACGTTAGCACAAGTCATGCTTTCCTATGACCAATTTCTTAAACTGCATATGCCTAACCATTTTGTAAATATGTTAAAAAGAGAGTAAGAAAAAAGGAAATATCCCTATATAATGTTTAAATTGACCATCCCCTACTCAGCATGCAAGAACTGGGGATGTTTTTAATATCCATTAAGCCCTCTTTTTTCTGTCCCATGCGTCCCATCTTATTATATTGTAAATAAAGGCAACTGTGGGATGTATCATATTGTCTTCAGGAAATGCAAGACAAAGCGCTTCCGGAAAGTTCTGGAAATTGGGTATTATCTTTCCTTCACACTTCTGCACAGCAACAGGTGTTTTATATTGAAAGATAAGGAGAGAAAACCTGAGCAGCTGTTTATCAGGGGGAAGAGAAGACTCTGAGAATAGCAGGTACATTCATGTAAAAAAGAGGAGGGTGTGTGTGATTACACTTCACTAACATCAAGAAAAGAAGAAGAAAAGTTTTTTGCAAATCTTTCACAAAAAGTGGTCTGATAAACATAGCTTCTATCACCACCACCACCCTGTTTCATCAGAGCTGCTTCCTAATCCAAAGCACAAGCACTGATTAGCTTCCAAGAAACTGCTCTCTTTTTATATGTGATGTTAAGGATAAAACATCTATGTATATAAATGTGTGGAGCTCATATACAGGTGGTCATCATTATTCCTCAGAGTGAAGGGTACAAGTGAGAAAAGGGCAACATCGGAAAGTGAGTTAGAAGATGTATGATCAATGCCCCCACCCACCCACCCACCCCAAAAGAAAAGAGGGAAAAGAAGAAGATGAATGCTTCTGTTTCAGCTTGCATTGTCAGGACCAACTGCTGTAGACAATCCGATTATGTTGAAACAAAAATAACACACACACTGTGCTCAATTCAAAACAAACCTGCTCTACCCTGCCCAGCACTGTAATGGAATAGAAGAAGCAACATGGATAAATAAATTCTCACAACAGTATATGATGTTCTTATGGTCAGGCCAAAGCTGAACTTTGGGATGAAGTTTAAAGGTTCAGAAGTTCATAAAACAAACACAACAGCAGCAAACCAAAAAAGTTTACTTTTATAATCTTGCTGTTTTAAACATAATTTCAGTGGTGCCAAACTAATAAATGTGATTCAAATGTGAGACAGTGTGGTATCATGGTTAAACGTATAAGACTGGGGAGACCCTAGTCCAAATCCCACCCTCACCCCCTCAGCCATGAAGGTCACTGAGTGACCCTGGGCCAGTCACCATCTTTCAGCTCAACTGAACTCATTTGGTTGTCATGAAGATGAAATAGGTGGGGGTGGGGGAGAAAGAACAATATGCAGTTGGAGGATAGGCAGGATAGAAAAGGAAGGAAGGAACTGGCTTTAATTTCTGAATATGCGTGCATTCACCTGGTCCAAGCATATTTGCCTCTTCCCATGTAAGTCCACCTGCTCTTGAAATGCACACTAAAATGGCTCAGAAGACCCCTCTCAGATCTCCCTAGGTTAGTATCCCCAGTACTAATATAGACTAGGTTAACAATTGAGTCTACTCTGCCCTTTCCCTGAGGATCCTACCCCCCAATAAAGTCTAACTTTAAGCAAGAGTTGGTAGGAGACGAGAACCCTCTATAAAATCAAAAATGTATCCTTAGTAATGTCTTGTTCTACTTCCTCAGACCCTGAGCCCATCTACACACACAGGATACAACACTTTGAAAACATTTTGAAAATTGCATGTGAAGTTTGTCCTGGGCCCCAACACTTCTCAAAACTGTTATAAACCATTTTAAACCATTTTAAAGCTGTAGTGTAGATAGGCTGTCTGTCTCTGTCCTCCTGTTCATGGCTCCCTGCTCATCAGTGATCAAGTCACATACATGTTTGCCACATCACATTAGCAGATGTTGATCCCCATGCAAGTGGTGACAAAGCTATGTGCACAAAGAGCATTCGCTAGTCAGTGTCCGCCTTGTAGCCAGGCAAGGACAAGGATCAACTGGAGGTCAACCAGACCACTGCCTAAGCCTCCACACAATCTGGATCAAAACAGAAGAGCCCTGTGAACAATTATACTGTTAAAGGAACAATAACAGTGGAGTGCCCAGTATCAAAATTTCTGTTCAGAAACAGGAAGCCATAATGTAAGACATCTGAAGAACAGGAAGGTCAAATTGAAGCCCCGTTTTTTTATAATTCCATTTTGTCTATTCTCTGTTCTCTTCATTTATCATGTATTTATTTGATTTTGAATGTATAGCTGTTCAGATCATTATTTTTCCCCTCTATAGTTTTTTCTAATAGCTCTTACTATTTAATTTGACTGGCTAACTTCCTTGATGCTTTAGAAGGTTCAACTTCCCATTTATGGCCTACGCTGACCAGGCCCCCCATTACCTTCACTGTGAAGAACAGTGCACACCTGAACATCACACTGTTCCCAGATAATTGTCTAGGTTTCTCAAAATCAGCAGGAGGCATCCCAGTCAATCATGTTTAAGCTCTGGGCTTTCTCAGCAGTTCTGTGCATCTGGCATCTCTGGCTCCATTCCCAGGCAAGTGTAATTTCAAACCCTGGGACGAGTGACAGCTTTTCTATGGATACAAATGTCACCGCTTACAGTTCAATACCTCATGCAAGCTTCCAAATAAGAATTTATTCCATTAGGAAGGAGACACTCCCTTAGCTCCCAGTGAGAGCCAACAGTTACATATGCCTTCCAATGGTAGAGCTGAGTTAAGGCAGGACTTGTATTCTGAACAGGAATATCTTTAGAAGTTTGATGGCTTCCTCTGTTTATCTTACACTAGCTGATATATCCAGCATTGCTCGGGCCCCTTAAGATATATGTCTGCAAGGTAATCATCTTAAAGTAGTAGGCAGGTGCTAGGCCTGTGAGTTAACTTTTAAACAAATTAAATTGCTCAAGGCACGCTGGGAGTTGTAGGCGTAAACTGAGGCTGGAATGGAATGTTGGAGGGGGTAGTGGCAGATGGGGAAAGTCACGTAGAAGGAGAACAAAGACAGTTAGTGAGAGGTCAGAAAAGTGGGAGCTGAATTAGGATAGTGACCTGGTTTGCACACAGTGACCTGGTTTGCTAACCCATACTTTATTTAACATCAGCCACTCTACATGCCAGTACTACTACACCTCTCAGCATGCCCAGGGCCGTGCAGAGGGGGGGGGCAGTGGGGCCAGTTGGCCTGGGGCCCACGATTTTGAGGGGGCACTCCAACAAGGCAGTCCCCCCCCCCAGCTTACGCGACTGCTTCCGTAGCGTAAGCGGCCCATCAAGAAGTGAGGAGCTCGCCTTGCAAAAACAGCGCAGAAGCTGTCAGTCATGAATACCACGGTCAGACTACAATCTCCAGTGGGCCGTGCCGCATGAGGGGAGGGGATATATGTGCCTTGAGGTGTCATAGAACAGGTTTACAATGAAGGTGTTATGTAGAACAGACATGTTGGTGGGCATGCTCCCTTGGGGCAGCCATATTGTCCTCCTTTTTTGAAATGGGGGGCACACACTTCCCATCTGGCCTGGGCATATTACTAGCTCTGCACGGCCCTGAGCATGCCTTTGGTGGTCTGCAGGTGTCCACATCCTCTGAGAGGCGCTGCCCTCCTCTCATTGCTGATGCTGCTTGATATAGCATTGAAGAGTAACATCACAGAGGAGGGGAGGTAAGCGATTGTCGGCGGACATGCCCAGCTTTGGCCAAATCCTGCTGGGATTGCCTCGGCCTGTGCTGCTCACCCACTAAGTGCTCCATCAGGAGCTTGTACTGAAGGCCGTGTACTTCATCAGGCCTATTTCTGGGCATGCACAGAGTGCCTCCCTTTCCTCCCTCTTCCTTCTTCTCTCCTAAGAGCGAAGGCCACGCAAGCACTTCCCCCAGATTTTGAGAAAACAGCAAGATCAGGATAGGGTGCCCTTGAACGTGTACGGCACCTCAAAGTCACACTGTTTTATCTAGTTAAACCATGCAGAGGGTGGGAGGAGGCACCACAAATGGACATAGCCCATTTATGTGGGTTGCTTCCTTTTATGTGGAATTGAGTTGACTGCTCAAGACCAACCTTAGGAGTCAGGATTGTGAAAGGCACATAGCGGCAACCTGCCCATGCACTCACAATGGCCGGCAAAGGCCAATAAGTCTGGCCTCCCACCCAAGGCATGCTGGGAGTTATAGGCATAAGCCCTGGTTTTTATTAAATTCTTTAAAAATACTTAAAACCCCAAATTCTGTGTTTTTAGATTTTTCTGGTACATTGTACAGCCGGCGTTAATCACCCACCCACCCCAAGATATATGTCTGTGAGGTAAACATCTTAAAGTAGTAGGCTGGTGCTAAGCCTGTGAGTTAACTTTTAAATGAATTAAATTCATTTCTTTTTTCCTCTCTCACCCGAACAACAACCCTGCAAGGCAGGCCAATGCTAGGCTGGAGGTAACTTTAAAATGAATTAAATTCATTTCTTTCTCTCTGTCTCTCCCCCGATACAGGCCAGGGCCGCCTTGAAGCTGCAGCTCTCCATGGTTAGAGTGACCACGTGAAAAGGACAACAGGGCTCCTGTATCTTTAACAGTTGTATTGAAAAGGGACACCTACTGAAATTCCCTTTTCTATACAACTGTTAAAGGTACAAGAGCCCTGTCCTCCTTTCCATATGGTTACTCTATCCATGGCCCACTTGTCCATCTTCTGCTTGAGGCTCTTGGTGGGCAGCTGGGTTGAAGGCCTGTGCCTGCCTTGGCCTGCACTTCTTGCAGACCAGGTGCTCCAGCAGGAGGCTGTACCAAAGTGCTGGGGCCTGCTTAGGCACTTGCTCCCCTTCATTGGGTCTACTCGGGCCTGAGGAAGAAGCCACCAACATGATTTTCCTTGTCTCTGCAGAAAACAAAAACTACAACTCCCAGAATGCTTTTTGCCACTGTGCCCAGCTTGCCCAATGGGACTCCTGCCACCGAGGCTCACGGGAAGTGAAGTCTGGCCAAGCTGGTCCATGTTGCATTGCACAAGCTTTGCCCGTGTGTAGGCCATAAGGGAGCAGGCTGGCTGACTGACTGTTAGCTTGGTCATTGCCATTGGCAACAGGCCTGGAGTGACACCCTCCTTCCCTCCCGCACTTGATGGTGCTGGTCCCAGGCGCTCTCCCTTTAAGCCCAGGATGGTGAGCCACTTCCAGATGATGGCTGCCAAAGCCCAATAAATCTTCCCTCCCACCCAAGGCATGCTGGTTGTAAGTCCCTGAATAACGTGTTCATCTTTGAACACCATCTGAGGTGTGGTGGAAGACAACTGGAGAGTGGGCCATCTTAGTTGTGGCACCCTGCTTATGGATTTCCTTTTCCCAGGCAGGCTTGCCTAGTGACTGCATTAATGGCTTTCCAGTGCCAAGTGTTTATATATATATATATATATATATATATATATATATATATTCCAAGGCCTTTTAACTTGATGAGGTTTTTTTATGCTGCTGCATTTTTTTCTGTTATAACTAAATCACAACATTCCAAGACAAATGCAAGAATTACTGAATAAAGTGTATGATTTTTTGTAAAAGCCTGACTTTACTATTGAAACAGAAGAGTGAATGGAGTAATGACTGATAGCTGAGGCTAGAATGGAATGGTGGGCGGGGTGAGTGACAGATGGGGAAAGTCAGGTAGAAGGATAACAAAGACAGTTAATGAGAGGTCAGGAAAGTAGGGGCTGAGTTAGGACTGAGGCTGCCTCTACAAGAGAGGTTTAAAGCTCTTTCAAGACGCTTTAACATTTTTATCTCTACAAGAACGGAGCGCAAATCGGGCGTAGAGGCGCGTTATCTCTCCGATTATGCGCATTATCGAATGCGCATTAAACAGCGAGTTTTATTTTGCTCCGGCCGTTAAAGCACATTTTGACTATGTGAACAAGCGCTTATGCGCATTAACTACTTGTAAAGCGCATTTTGGTCATCCGTTAATGCACTTTGCCGCCTATCGCTGCCTATCGTGCAGAGGTATTAGGCATAAATGCGCTTCAGCTATTATGCGCATAATCGCCTAACCAGGCGCAAAAGCGAATCCTTGTAGAGGGGACCTGAGAGATAGTGATGTGGTTTGCACATACTGACCTGGTTTGCTAACCCATGCTTTATTTAAAGCCAACCACTCTACATGCCAGTACTATACCTCCCAGCATGCCTTTGGCAGCCCACAGCTGCCTGCATCCTCTGAGAGGCGCTTCCTTCCTCTCAATGCCAACGCCGCTCTTCGATAGAGGATTGAGTAGTAGTACCATGAAGGAGGGAAAGTAAGCAGCTGTCGGTGAATGCACCCAGCTCCAGCCAAGTGCTGCCGGGACTGCCTCGTCCTGCACTTCTGGCCCACCAAGTGTTCCATCAGGAACCTGTACTGAAGGGTCGGGGCTGGTCCACTTACTTGCCTTCCTTCGTTGGGCCTATTTCTGGGCATGCACAGAGTGCTTTCCCTTCCTCCCTCCCTCCCTCTTAAGAGTGAAGGCTATGCATGTGCTTCCCCCAGTTTCTAAGAAAACATTGATATCAGGACAGAGTGCCTTTGAGCATGTCCAGAGTTCAGCTTCTCAAAGTCACACTGTTGTATCTAATTATGATTTTAAAACTACACATGGCAGGTGACAGGAGGCACCGCAAATGGATGCAGCCCATTTATGTGGATTGTTTCCTTTTATGTGGAATTGACTGCTTGAGACTCATCTTAGGAATTACAGTGACCACCAAAGGCTGGTAAGTCTGGCCTCCCACCCAAGGCATACTGGGAGTTCCACCCAAGGCATGTTGGGAGTTGTAGGCATGAACCTAGGTTTTTATTAAATTCTTTAAAAATACTTAAAACCCCAAAATTCATGGTTTTAGATATTTCTGGTACATTGTACAGCCAGACCTATCACCGTGTCAAATTTAAAGTTTCTAACTCATCCAAAAGTGGGTTAACTTTTCCGGACATAAATGAAACACACATACTTTCCATTTTATAGGTAGAGGTGGATGGGCTCATACATATGCCTGCTTTTGGGATGTGCATTGGATTCAGCTGAAGTTTGAACTGAATCAGCCCCCTTTGGACTATTCTTGGGGCATCCCAGGGCAAAGTAGGCTTCTCTCCAAAGTGACCAGAACCAAAACTGGACCTTACATGAGGTTTCATTTACAATCTGGCTTCAGGAAGGCAGATAGTGTGTCTCCAAAAATAGCATATTTTGCTTTTCTTTCTCTAAACCTACAAGCTGTATGCTACGAGGTGGGTGTAGCTATGGTCCTGATGTTTGTAGATGTGGCCACACTCACCTCATGTCATTTGCTCCTTGGCTGATGTGCCAGGTAGATCATCCACCCAGCACTTTTGGCAAGAAGCAGGCTTCACTGCATGCAGGCTTTCCCTTTCAGGGAACCTCTGTGTGCAGTGAAGCCAATGTAGATGCAGCATGTGGTGGACAATCCACCCAACAACTCAGCCCCCAATGCTTCATCTGCCCTGCAACTTCTCCTATTGGGCAGCATGCAGAGTGGACAAAGTAAAGCTGCCCTAGTCCATTTCATTTGTCCTGAAGAGGACTGAGACAAATCAGCTTCTTCCACCCCATGTCCTCCCCAATGGGTTGAAGCGCAGGACAGATGAAGCACCAGGCGGATGAAGCACCACTTCCCTTCACACAATTCAAATCATCTGCTCTCTTCCGGCAGGCCTATCCAGTTTAATTTTAAGATGTTTTTAATAATGTATTTGTTTTTATCTGTTTTAATGGTTTATCTATTTTATTGTTTTTATATTTATATTTGGTGTTGTTCCCCGCCTCGATCTAGATGGAGAGGCGGGTTAGAAATGAAATAAATAAATAAATAAATAAAATCTGAGGAATTGAAGCAGCTGAATAGGTCTTAGGAGTAGGGATGGGCAAACTTAGTGCAGCCCGGGACCGTGCGCTGATTGTTGGACCCCCACTGGCACCCAAGCTTGCTCGCTGCATACTGCAAGCCACTGGGTCATCTGCAGCCAAGTGGCTCCCTTGCCAAACTGCCATTTGACATAAAAATGGTGGCTTGGCCTTTTTCATAAAGGGCCATTTATGTGAATGGTGGCCGTAAATGGCCCCTTTATGGCTGCCATTTATGCAAATGGCCTTTATGAAAAAGACAGAGCCTCTATTTTTTACACAAAATGGCATACTGGCAAAGGAGTGGTGATCTCCACTTTTGCCCAACTCAGTGTGCACCTAATCTTGAAAGTGTGGGATACACGGTGAGAAATTGCTGGGCCTCAAGCCCCAGCCAGACACCTATGATATCCATGCTTAGGAGTCTTTCTAATATCCATTCCAGAACTGGAGCATTCACAAATTTCAGTTCCTCATTGTATCTTCCCCGCTACCAATATACTGCAAAAGAAGCAATCATGACAAGAAGCAATATGATTTCTCCAACATTCTTTTTCTATGGTGTTCTGCTGTTGCACATAAATGCTATGACAAATTGTTAGAACACTTATGTCAAAAGTCTCTTTTTTGCAGTGTTTTGCCAACACATGTTGGGGAGAATACCAAATGTATTTCTACTCTGCTCCTATCTATTTGTGGGAGAGGCCATAGCACAATGGTAATTGCACATGCCTTGTACATGCATACCACAAGGTGCCATCCTATCCCCAATGCTGTTTAACATTTACATGAAACCACTGGGAGAGATCATCTGGAGCCATGGGACGGGGTGCTATCAGTACGTTGATGACACCCAAATATATTTATCTATGCCTTCGATAACAGCGTCAGCTAAGGATAGTGTATTTCTTCTGAATGAATGCTTGGTGGCGGTAATGGGCTGGATGAGGAAAAACAAACTGAAGCTGAATCCAGATAAGATGGAGGTGCTTACTGTCAAAGGCCCCAACCTGGGTTTGGAGGAGTGTCAAGCAGTTCTGGATGGGGTTACACTTCCCCTGAAAGGCTGTGTTTGCAGCTTGGGGGTGCTCCTGGATCCGTCGCTCCAAATGACAGCTCAAATAGATGCGACGGCAAGGAGTGCCTACTATCAGCTTTGGCTGATACGCCAGCTGCGCCCCTTCCTAGAGTTGGAAGACCTAAAGACAGCAGTGCACGCGTTGGTAACTTCGAGGCTCGACTTCTGCAATGCACTGTACATAGGGCTACCTCTGTGCCTCGTCTGGAAACTTCAACTAGTTCAAAATATGGCAGCCAGGTTGGTCACTGGTACACCTAGGGGTGACCATATCACACTAGCTTTAAAATCACTCCACTGGCTGCCAATTACTTTCCGGGAGAAGTACAAAGTGTTGGTTATTACCTTTAAAGCCCTATATGGTTTGGGTCCAAATTACCTGTGGGATCGCCTTCTCCCGTACAATCTGCTCTGCACACTCAGGTCCTCTGGGAAGAATTTGCTACAGTCAGCCAAAACTAGGCTGACAACCATTATCCAGAGGACCTTCTCTTCTGCCGCTCCGGCCTGCCAGAGGAGATTCATCAACTTAATGGTCTCTTTGACTTTAAGAAAGCTATAAAGACTGGTCTTCCGGCAGGCCTACCCAGTTGAATTTTAAGAGTTTTATTGTATTGATGTATTAGTTTTATGTGCTTTTAATCAGTATTTTTTATTTGATGTTGTTCCCTGCCTCGATCCAGAGGGAGAGGTGGGTAGGAAATAAATAAATTTATTATTATTATTATTATTGTATGAAAAAGGTCCCATGTTCATTCCAAAGCATCTCCTGGTAGGGCTAGGAAAGATGCTTGTCTGAAACCATGGAAAGTGTCTGCCAATCAATGCAGTCAGTATTAAGAGCCAAGCTACACTTTACTATGAAGACATATCTAGTAGCTACAACTTCCTTTCTTTTTAAAACTGTGCAGGGGGGTCTGATAGAGATTAGCACCCCAGTTTTTTGGGTAATAGAAGGACTCTACACCTTTCCCTACTATCCTACTATTTGCGTAACGCAATATCACACTTCTAGGGGCAAGGCCCAAAGCAAACAGAAATGCCCTTCCCTATCCAGAAATGAGTATTTCCACTCATTTCAGGGCTTGCCCATGGAAGTGCAATATCGTGTTGCACAAACAGTAGGAGCCTTTTGTAGGTCGGGTTGGCGGATCCTTCTGCAGGCAGACTGAAACTGGTGAGGCTGACCGGCCGTGGTAAACCTGAATTGGATACTGCCCTGTGCTTGTGCAATCCATTGCAGAATTCCTTGTGCAACCCATTGCACAAGCCTAATGCATGACCGCTTGCTAGTGCTATTTGAGTTTGCAGAATAACAACATTGGATATTACCCTGATATGTTTTCGGAGGCAAGCAAAAGCTTTCTTATTCTGGCAGGCCTTTGGTGAATAATGGAGATCTATGTTTAAGATTTTTGAACTTTAATACGTATTTTAAATGTTGAATTTTTTTTAATAGTGAAACTTATTTAATTATATTTTAAACTTTTGTATATTTCTATTTATAGCTTTTAACTGTATATGTTAAAGCCGCCTTGAGGCCCAGTATTGGACAAAAGGTGGGATACAAATAAAGATAATAAATAATAATAATAATAATAATAATAATAATAATAAATAATACCCATGGGCATTGCTGATAGCTCAGTCTTCAAAGTAATGTGTAGTTTTAGTCTGAGGTAGAATGACCAATGGTCTGATTCAGTATAAGTATATAACAGCTTCCTATGGTAAACCCACAAGAATAGGAATGGGTTTTAAAAACTATTTGAATGTCTTCCTCTATTATTCTTAAACATAGCTCTGCTATTATATGAAGGACAAAGACAAAAACAGTTAGTTTTACAAAGATGCCACACACTCAAGCTCCTTAAAGACTAACCCTCAGTGTTGTCACTACATTCTGATTCACTCAGAGGATACAAAAGAACCGCTTGACACAATGCCAAATATATTGTAGGCCACATGATCATCCTGTTCCAAATGTATTCCAAGCAAAAGACTAAAAGGAATTGAGCTCCACACTATAGCTGACACTACAGTCACCATTCTCTTTGGCCCCTTGGCTTAACTTCTCTACTCACTTTAGTGATCTATTAAATGTTAATGTTTGTAAAGCACTTCAGAGGTTCAACACGGTGTATAATTGCTGTGTATTATTATTCTCCTATTCCCTTTGATCTTTATAAGGTTATCCAAACTCAGAGCAATTAAGCCTTCGATAAAAATGGCAGCAGCTTTTCTTTGCAGAAAATGTCAAATCCTTAGTCTTCAGTTTCCCATAATCTCTACTGGAATAGTGAATGCAAACCGAAAAGCTATTGATCAAAAAGCTGTGACACAAAGAATACTTCAACAATGTAAATAAAACCCAGCTTGTATGTGTGTGTGTGTGTGTGTGTGTGTATGTATATGTGTATGTATATGTATATATATATATATATATATATATGAGAAGATTTGTATCCATTTTTTTCACAAATAAAGGCATTCCTGTCTCATTTGAGAAGGGAATTGGAAGATGCATTTTTATGGTGTTGGGTAATTGCTGTTTTGAAAATAGCTGTGTTCTCACAGAGAACTAAGAGAAGGTTGGTAGACCTTTGTTCTTTATTTGAAAGATTTATGTTGCTAACCTTCAACCAAAGCATGATATATGGGAGCAGATTTTCACTGGAAGGAGAGGGGGAAACAGCCTTCCTGAATTCTAAAAGACAGAATGCAGGTGTAATAGCATATGTAGCTCACTTAAAAGATTCCTCAGAATGAGGCCAAACTGAATAAAAGACATCATATGGCCATGACCCACTATAGTCATCCTAAATTCTATTGCAAACAGAGAATTAACTGCAACACCAAGCATAGTTACTTGGAAAGAAGGGTCATGGAAATCAATTCAATCATTGGTATATTTTCTGGCATGTAAGCACTTATTATTTATTAATTGGTATATAAAATGCACACAGAAAATTATAATACACATTTTAAAAGATTTGTATCACAAATGCCTCTTTCCCCAACAATTCACTCTCAAATCTCCTCTATTAAGCCTATTCCCTCCCCAGAAACTCACCCATCCTATTCCTTGAAAAGGGGAACACCAAATCTAATGCAATTTTGATAACAATAACCAGTGAAGCAAAAGGAACATACCAAAATAAAAGAAAGGACAGAAGGAGGGGGAAGGTGAATGAGTGTACACACATGAAATCAGTCTTTGGGTTTCTTTAAATGAGCTATTTATAGGCAGCCATGACTGGCCACTCACAGATGTTTGCAGGTCATTTGGATGACAGTGTAAGCCTCCTGCACATCTCCTACTCCTTTTCCCATTTTTTCCATAAAACAATAAATCTCAGAAACCCTGATTCTTCTGAAATATGTCGGGATTTGTCAGGATTTCTTGCCATGTGCTGAGCTATAAAATGCCCACTACAGAGCGCTGTCCCATTAAACTGTATGGGCTGGGAGGTTTTACATTACAGGCCATGTGGTCACTGCTCTCTTCCCATGTAATTCAGCTCATTTTAAATGCAGAACAAAAACAGGAAGCAGAGCAACAATAAGGACACATTATTTCCTCCTGTCTGAAAGTCCTCACTGGAAGTTTTCTTAGGACTTTTAATTGGGGATGGATGAGAATTTTGTTTGGTTTTGATAAGAATCTGCCAAAATTAACTAAAAGAGCCCGATATTTAAAAAGTTCAAATATAGGAGAAAGTGAAACAGACAAATTCATCTATCCAGGTCCATTGTTTCAATCCATGTTGAATAAATGGCTGTTTTCAGCTGTGTTAGTACGTCATTATGGTTGCCACCTCTTTTTTTTCCTGAAAAGCTCCTTGTCATTAACAGCTAAATGGCAAGCGGGTACATCATGGTCCTCTCCGAGCTGGTAATAACTCTACCTATTGAATTTGGCCAGGGTAAATGGGTAAGAATTAGGGCTGTGCACAAAGCTCCCGATTCGCCTTGGAGGCTGATTCAGATATGTAGCCACCATGATAAGGAATGGTACACATGACACATTAAGTCATGGTTCACGCGACACACTAGGCCATAATGTTTAGCTCAAAATGCTTAACCACTGTGGCTTAGCATGTTTTCTGAACAAGTTCAGCAAGTAGGGTTTTTTTTTTCTGTGAAGAGCTGTTGGAAAGCAGTGGGTAAAACCAGAAGTAGGTGGTTTTTGTTGTTGTTGTTGTTGTTTTGAGAAAGGAAACTATGTTCTCTAATTGAGGGCAGTATGCTTGTAAGTAGGGTGACCAGATTTTGGAAACCAAAATCCCGGTCCCCCCCCGCCACCTCCCCCCCAAAACAACCCCCCCACCAAGCCACCCCCCCAAAAAAAACACCAGCCTGGACCTACCGGGTTCTCTTCCTCCGCCACCCGCGCCGGGTCCTCCGCTGCTGCCCCCGCCGGGTTAGCTGCCGCCCCCACTGGGTCTTCCTCCACCACCACCAGGTCCTTCGCTGCCGCTGCCGGGCTCGTGAGGCCAGAGGCTGCGCGGAAGAGACGGGAGAGGGCCGGATCCGGAAGTGATGTAATTGGCCCTTTCCCGCCTCTTCCACGCGGCCTCTGTCCTCCTTGGGGCTCATCGCGATGGCGACGAGCCCCGAGGAGCACGGACGCCCACACGGAAGAGGCAGGGGATCTCCCCCGCCTCTTCTGCGTGGGCGTCCGGGCTCCTCGGGGCTCGTCACCATCGCGACGAGCCCCAAGGAGGCCAGAGGCCACGCAGAAGAGGCGGGAGAGGGCCGGATCCGGAAGTGACGTAATCGGCCCTCTCCCGCCTCTTCCGCGCAGCCTCTGGCCTCACGAGCCTGGCAGCGGTGGCGAAGGACCTGGCGGTGGTGGAGGACCCGGTGGCGGCGGAGGAGCCCGGGAAGTGGCCGCCCCAGCAGGTAAGTGCCCCCCCTCATGCCTCACGCTCCGGAGGGAAGCGGACGCCCCTGCAGGTAAGGCGCGCGAGGCGCGAGGGGAGGCACTTACCTGCTGGGGCGGCCGCTTCCCGGGCTCCTCCTCCGCCTCCGCTGCCAGGTCTACCGCCGCTCGTTGCCGCTTGCTGCCACCGCCGCGTGACCCCCCGCCACCCCGGGTTTTCCCCGCCGCCCACCAGTTGGCCCGGATCGGCCTAGGTTTCCCGGTTAGGACCGGGAAACCCCGGGTGAACTGGATACCCTATTGTAAGGGATTCATAGAGTGCACTTTCTAAAAAAAAAAAAAAAGAATTGCAGGAAAACGGGGCCTGTTTGTGAGCCATGCCACCTGTCCTCTAAACTCGATTCCTTTATTCTGTGTAGAATGAGGCCCTGCAGCAATTGTTTGGTGGTAGTGGAAAAACTCCCTGCACATTCTCAGAGGCATTTTTGACATATTCTTTGTGGTACTAGAAAGTATGGTTTGGTAAGAATCGTTTGGTACCAAGTCCAGTCACATTTTATAGATCTCTCAGTATACCGTTGATTCATAGTCAATAAGGCAGTGTCAAAAGTAGGGTTGGAGATATCTGTCAATTTTCATCTCACCTACATTGCCAGACTTTTAAGGTCAAGCTTGTTCCACCCCACTTGTAGCTGGATTTCAAAGAAAGAAAAGGAGGAAAGGTTGTGATATAAATAATAATAATTATACAGAAAACTGCAAGGTGGGTTTCCCCCACCCATTTTCCCTAATCTGTGCAATTTTGTGTGCTTCTTTTAAACATATATCTTTTTCACAAGCATTTTACATTGCTGTAATGTAGTTTTCTGTTCACTTTCCACTAATATTCACTTTTTTTACACATTATTTCCATAAATACGTTGCATTGCAAAGCCTGCAAAAATCTGGATCTCATTACACAACTCTGTCTCGATTCACTTAAAGTCTTAGAAAGAGCAATTCATTAAAAAAAAAAACCCACTTTAATGAAGTGAACATTTCACCCACCCCTAGTCAAGAGCTTAGCTTATTTTTCCTAAGAAAATTTTAAAGAACCAAGAAGATTGCCCCCATTTAAGGATGAATGGGTTTGCACAGTTGGACAAGGTATCAACAATGAAAGTAAAGAACAGGGGTTTTCTTTAGGCTTCCTCCTCTTTTGCTGTCATATCTGTGCCCTTTAAACATTATATTGTCAAAGGGATGTACGAGAATTTTGTTTCAGTTTACAAATCATCTGAATATGCCCTGTTTCGAAGCCATTTTTTTAAAGAAATGTTTACACATTCCCAAACTTGTGATCATGTTAAAAAAGCATAATTTTTTTAAAAAAAAATGCATACTTTAAATGTGCACTTTTTAAAAACACATGTTCCTGCAATGTGAGGAAAATGTGCATTTTTGAAAAATGTTTATAGAAATTCTTGCTTTTCTCATTCAAAATGCACACTTTTCCTTTTCAAACAAACCAAAAAAGAGACCACAAATGATAATGGGAAGAATCCTAACTGAGCTCCAAAGTGAAGTTAGGACAATTTCAGTGAACTTAAACATCCCTGGTTTTCCCATCCCTATTGTCATGGTTAAAGTATTGTGAATCAAGTCAAACCATATGAATGCATCTGTGAAATGCAATGTTAATTATTTTTTTTACAAAAAATCTGTTTCATACAAGATTTTCTTCCAGTATGGGCTTTTCAATGCCATAATTGTGGTTGGCCAGCTTAGGGCCAGATACTTAATTTTATACAACAGTATGCTGATGACACCCAAATATATTTCTCTATGCCTTCAATAACAGTGTCAGCTAAGGATAGTGTGTCTCCTCTGAATGAATGCTTGGAGGCGGTAATGGGCTGGATGAGGAAAAACAAACTGAAGCTGAATCCAGACAAGACGGAGGTGCTTGCTGTTAAAGGCCGCAACCTGGGTTTGGAGGCGTGTCAACCGGTTCTGGATGGGGTTACACTCCCCCTGAAAGACTGTGTTCGCAGCTTGGGGGTGCTCCTGGATCCGTCGCTCCAAATGACAGCCCAGATAGATGCAACGGCCAGGAGTGCCTACTATCAGCTTTGGCTGATACGTCAGCTGCGCCCCTTCCTAGAGTTGGAAGACCTAAAGACAGTAGTGCACACGCTGGTAACTTCGAGGCTCGACTTCTGCAATGCGCTGTACATAGGGCTACCTCTGTGCCTAGTCCAGAAACTTCAACTAGTTCAAAATATAGCAGCCAGGTTGGTCACCGGTACACCTAGGGGTGACCATATTACGCCAGCTTTAAAATCGCTCCACTTGCTGCCAATCAGTTTCTGGGCGAAGTATAAAGTGTTGGTTATTACTTTTAAAGCCCTACATGGTTTGAGTCCAGATTACCTACGGGATCGCCTTCTCCCATACAATCCGCCCCACACGCTTAGGTCCTCTGGGAAGAACTTACTACAGTCGGCCAAGACTAGGCTGACAACTGTTACCCAGAGGACCTTTTCGTCTGCCGCTCCCAGACTGTGGAATGACCTGCCAGAGGAGACTCGTCAACTTAACAGTCTTTTAGAATTTAAGAAAGCCATAAAGACTGTTTTCTTCCGGCGGGCATATCCAGTGGAATTTTAGAATGTTTTTAGGATGTTTTTAGGATGTTTTAATGCAGTTTTAATAATGTGTGTCATGGTTTAATCAGTTTTATGTATTTTATTATATTGTTGTTCCCCGCCTCGATCCAAACGGAGAGGTGGGTAAGAAATAAATTATTATTATTATTATTATACAGCAGCGTTATGGAAGAAGGTAAATTCAGGTGTCAATTGTAAAGAAATAATTGGAAGGATGCTACCTCTTCCTCATACTGAATTAATGGACTGTTTGAATATGGAATTGATCATATCTATGTCAATCAAGATATTTTTTTTATTGGGGTGATGAAGAACTAAGGAATGAAACATATTTTGTTTTGCACATTGCAGTCATGTGAACACATCTGCATGTTGTGATGTAGGGATTTGGGGAGTGTTGGGGAGGCAACAGAGAAGGAGTATTTTTTAAAAAAGTGAATAAAATCAAACCAGCCAATGCTTAAATCAGGATGAAAAGAATCTGAATGCAATACACACACACACAATACAAAAAGAAATAAATTTCAGAAATATCAAAGAAATTGAACTCTTTTGAAAAGACAAGATCATGAATATTTGCAAATTTATTACGCCCAAAAAGACAGTTCAAAAGAAAGCCTGTGATATCGATGAGTGACAAAGAGCTGAAATGAGAAATAAAACCAAGGAACGAAGGGCTCAGGCTAAGAGAGATGAGGCAATACCAGGTAATAAAATTAGCAAGCCAATAAACACATGAGAAAGGGCAGGGAGAAACCAGAGGAAATGGGCAAAGGGACATCCCAAGGGTAGGAATTGGAGAACAACTGTCAGCCCTCACTATTGAAAGAAACATAAACCAATGAAATTTACACAGTTGGACAAACGTGCTTTGTACTGGAATATCAGCACTGAGAAGATGCCATTATGTTCTTGGTCCCAGGAGATTGCAGAGGGTTGCTATGAAAATTTGCTTACTCCAGAGGAGGTGTTCCAAAAGTAATACGCTTGAAAACCTAACTTGGTAATACAATAGACCAGGGGATTGTTCTGCCAGCCAAACAAAAACAAGGTTGATTCTGTAGAAGACTACAACAAAGGCCTGTCACAAATGTGGTATGAATGTAAATGACTTATATTTCAAAAGCTTCCAACTATCATGCACCTTTTCATTAAAAACACTACCCCACTGTCAGAGAGAAACTCTTGCAAGCCAACTAGCAGGACTGCCAAACATTATTTAATATTGTTAAATATGTGTGAGCAAATAACAATAATAACAATATCAACAAACAGATTAATTTTATTTGAAACTTTTTACACCTATTGAATTCCAGCATTCAGCCCCTCAAGTCATGTTCTTATTCTTGTCTTGTTTACCAGTAATGTAACATTGCACTCTTGTTTACCATTGATGTAATATTGCTTGTGGGTTTCTCAAATTTTGTGCTTTTACTTTCCACACTGCAGACTGGCTCAACTCCAGAGCATATGGCTCATGAGATTGCAAGTATGAAATGCTTGGCAAGGCAAGCCCCATACATATGGGTGATAATATACCACCTTTAGCAATCGGTAGTGAGAGCACAGCCATCCCCCATTTATTAGAAGTACAGAAGTATTGTGAGAGGAAAACGCATGAAAAGTAAACTTTCAGAAAGATTTTCATATGGCAAGCACATCATCCAGGAAAATAAATTCTGCCTCTGTGCAAAATTCCATCTGAACATACCAATGGGGGTTGAAGATAGGTGCAAGAGCAAAAAGCTTTGCTAAGGAAGAATAATTAAAATTGCAGTGTGTAGCAATTCTTGGAGCAGGGGGAATCAAGTACATAACAACAGTCTACAAAAGAATACTAATCATATTCTTATCATTTACTGTGCTGGACATTCTCCCCTACCACACACAGATTTTTGCAAGGACATAATCAAAAACAGAGCTCCGTTGCATTTATGCCTGTTGTTTTAGCTTAAGACTCATAATGCAGAACTATGTGACACAGCACATCTGTATTTTTAGCATTTGGTCTGTTGAACCAGTATGCCTGTTAGACGTTTACATGAGGAACATGCCAGTTATCATTAGCCTGTTGATTGACACCTAACAAATCAGTTTCAGGAGTTTGTCTGATGGAAGCCAAATGACACATGATGCTGTAGCACATGGTCCATTGCGTCTATGTCACTTCCAAATTAATTTTGGCAGTCAAATTGACCACTTTTTTCAAGTCAAGGCCAAACTCAACATTGTCAGAGAAATGGATCTGAGGCTGCCAGTAGTTGTGTCTCTTCACTCTCTCTTCTTTCTAATGTCGAATATTAACAGTGTGTGATGCCACAACAGTATGCTGTGCATCTTCCCTCCCCTGCCAGTTGTGTGTGTGTTTGCGGAGTGGGGGTGGGGGAAGAGATGAAGAACAATAACGCAACATTGTACACTTGGTGTACATTAATGTTCTAAAGAAGAGCAAGTAAAGAGACATAGTTTGGTGGCATCACCCTGTCTTTTACAATTACTTTAATAGTTTGTGGTTAACACTGGTGTTTTAAGCTGTTTTATGGGGTGGTTGTATTTTAGTGAATAACTGTTTTAGCTGTTTTAAAATCTCTATATTGTTGTGAGTAGGCTAGAATCTCTTTTGAGAAAGGTGTCAAAGAAATGTAAAAAGTGCTGAACAAGCTGTAGTCAACAAGTTTATATATTCATATGTGTTGGTCATGTCCAGTCGTGTTGCAGTTCTGGAGCATGATATTCTCAAAATTGTCAAGGATTATGCATCAGGCTATGTATCTTACATAAGCATTAGCTCTATTAACAATATGGGAAGAACAAAATGCAAAAGTGAGATCTAATGAATTAATTGTGGTTACCCTGATGACAGCTCGCATGGTGATAGCTCAAAGTTGGAAAACTGCAGGACTTCTGTCACTGACGTCTTGGTACATGGAGCTGTAGCAAATAGCCATGGCAGAAGAATTGACAAATCGACTGAAATTAGCTAAAGGCGAAGTAAATAAACCCATGGCATGATTTTATTGTTTATTTAAATCAAGAATATATGCAGCAGCAATACTTATCAACACTTTTCCTCAGATTGTGGAAAAGAGAGTAAAATATAATTTGCTATTATGAAGAACCATAAAGAAAACCTCCATGTAACCAACGAATTCCACCTATATTTTTGTCTGTAAAGGGGGAAAAGGACTGTTAAATGTACTACCCTCTGTCAACAACTAGATTTAAATTCAATGATTTCTTTTTTGTTTGGTTGTTTGTCATTGTAAATACAAAAGACATCCAAACAACAATAGTGAGTTTGGCCACACTGTTAGTGTATTAATTCCTATTTGTGGCAGATTTCACCATTGCAAAGTCAGCTAATGCTGACTGGGCCTCATGGACTACTGACCTAAAGGTACTTCCAGGTTTGAGGGGGACTCTGGCAAAGTACTTTGCAGGAACTCTCTCCCTCTGGCTGCTCTCTCTGCTATCCTGATTTATTTATTTTTAACCTGGGCAGGATCTACATTACTGCTTTATAACAGTATTGAATTACACTGACAACTGTTGGAGCCCAGGACACATTCCATATACCGCTTTCAGAACACTTTCATAGTGTTATGTCCTGCTTGGTGTAGATCCGGAGCTGGTCAGGAATTTATTCCTCAGCTCTTCAGAGTAGCAGTGATCTGAACCAACCAGACACTGCTTCTCCCTGCTAGATCATTGTTCCATTCTTGATCACATAGTTAAAAAAAGCATGAAAGATCTATCAAGGGGTGTTTATGTAGCCTTTCTTGATTTAAAGGCAGCATTGGATTCAATACCTTGTGGTTAACTATGGTCCATGTTCCTGTCCTTAGGTACTGACCACCTTCTGAACCCTATTACAAGTTTATATATAGATACCACTTTGAAAGTAAGGGCAGGGATTGAGGGCACATTATCTAATAAGATCCTGGTTACAAAGGAAGTGTGTCAAGGCTGTATTTGGGCTCCTCTGCTTTTCTATTTATATTTGAATACTGTAGCTGGCTTTTTAAAGGGTGACTAATTCTTGCCTGCAAAGGTGGGGACCAGTCAATATTCTATTCATTTATATACGGATGGTGCAATATTACTTTCTCGGCCACAAATTGACAAATGCAGATTGCTAAGAAGATCCAGCCAGTACTGCCAAATTGAACCCCTGAGTATAAATTAAATCAATCAGACACTGCCTTGGGTGCATGCAGCCAATAAGAGCACCAGAGTGGTGAGATGTGGTCTTCTTGCTGCTGTGGGTGCCCTCATTGCCCTCCCACAAGGCAGCATATCATTAATTCTGCTTGCTCATACTCAGGAGAGGTGAGCCTGAGGAAATACATTAATTTAAAATGGCACGCAACTGCAGCCTCAAACAGCCAGCCAACTCCAAAGTGTTTTCCTCTAGAGTCAGCCTTTGCTATTGTGTATGAAAAATTCATTTCTGATCATTTTTTTTTTAAAAAAAAATCAGGATTTGCCCAGTTCGCACCTTCCAGACCAAAGATGGACTTGGACGCAATCTGCAGTTGACATCTGTTGATTTCAAAGCTCACAACACGATTCATGGACCCCCAAAAAATTGTTTGATGCATGCACACAAACACACTTTAATCAATGGGAGAAGAATGCATACATTTCAAAGTTGTGCACAATTGAGGTGTACCTTCAGAAAAAGACACGCAAAAAGATGCACAGATTTTCTTGTAAAAAACCAAAGTTCACAGTCTCAAGTGAGAAAGAGCTTAGACATGGAATCCGGAAAACTTTGGCACACTTGAGTTTCACCAGTTCGCACATTCCTAGACTTGGGGGTCATTTGGGGGCTCTCCTGATCCACCCCATCATCTAGCTCTAGCAGTGCCACTATCCTCGCCTCTCTATTCCATCAATGCATCCCACCAAATAACGAATGCTGTAGAAGAAAAAAGTTAGCCTTTATTTATTTTTGAGAGCTTCATACGATTGTTTCAGCAGTCTCTTTGATACTATCTGGATTCAGTAGGTCAGATACTATTAGTTTCACCAGTTTTACATGTTTCTACCCACTCCCTGCCCTTTTCATCAAGGTTATCAGTAAATCATTGTGTTCAGGAGGATCAACAGGCTGCTAAATGATTCCATTTTGGCCAGAGGACAGATGTCTTGTTATAACATCTCTTGGTTGATACACTTCCAGTAGAAGCATTGAAAAAGTGATCAGCTAAGAAGCAATGCCTGGAGCAACAGGAAGAGTTTTTTAAACATGTTATTTTAAAGGCTGGGGCTATTTAAACAGATGCTCAATTGTAAAATCAGCATCACTGCAGTAAAACACCCAAAATGTTGTTTGCAGGCATATTTGTTAAGACTGCACTCTGTTACCTCTGGCCATATGCTTTTGTTTGCTCAGATGGCTCTCCTGCCCTGTAACATTTCTAAAAAGTGCCAGAGGCCCACTGAACTCCACCTCCTCTGAACTGACTTTGGGCACACAACCCACCAGGAAATTGCCCTATGCAAATACCATGGAAAGAAAAACTCACACAGCTTCCAATCAGTTTAAATGGGGCTTGCATAGGAAAGCTTCCTGAGGGATTATTATTGTAAAAGCAACATTTTATTTTGTTTTAAAGCCTTTCCAACCTAAAAAAAAGCCATGTTTCTTACCTGACAATATTCCCACTTCCCCATCATTTTATAATATAGGATGTTGTTGTTGTTGTTGTTGTTATTTCAAAAGTACTGAAAAGTACATCAATGCACACACATGTAACTGAACTTATATGGTATGAAGCATGCAGGAAGTAGCATGGGAAGCACCTGTTTCTCTCCCCCTGGTTCCCAGTTCACACAGGTTAAAACTACATGCACAGAGCACAACTGCACAAGTAGGGGTGAATAAAAAAAAAGGCAAAAAACTCCATCTTAATGGGAATCAATGGAGTTCCCTTCTCTTCCCCCTTTTTTCTTTTTTTCTTTTTAACCCCCCCCCCCTGGGGATACATGGGGTACTTTTACTCTTGCATAAATGGGGCCTTTACAGCTGCCATTTACGCAGTGAGGGAATTACGTATCACAAAATGGAGGCTCTGAATGGGGCAGCCAACTGCCAGGCACTCGACCTGCGGGGCCACAAACACACTATCTGCACCTAATTGTGGCTGGGGGGGGGGGGCTTGATGTGGAGTCCATTGGACTCCCAGACCCAGTTGGACATCTGTGAGATCCATACTCAAAAGAGGACCTTTTATGCAGTGGACTCTGGAATAAGCTGCCATCAGGGGTCCACCCAACTCCATCATTGCAGGCTTTTAAGAAGGCCCTGAAGACTTACTTCTTTACTCTGGATATCCTCTGATAATGTTTTATCAGACTGGTTATAGCTGCAGTTATGTTGTAGGTTCTGTCTTATGCTGATGTTTGTTGTTTTGTGGAACACTTCCTGCTTTTACTGCATCTTTTTATAGGGTTGTATGAGAAATTCATTTTAGCTCATTTTTTATTTGGATTTACCCAGTTCACACCTTCCAGACTGAACAGAGACACGGATGCAATCTGCGATCAATGTCTGTATGCATGCTGTGGAACACAAAAAAATGTGTTCAACAGCATTCATACATCTGAAAAATGTGCTTGAAAAAAGTGTGTATTTTTGAAAAAGGCTCACAAATAAACTTTAATCCATGGGAGAAGAATGCACACATTTAAAAAATGTGCACAATGGATGTATATTTTGGGGAAATATGCATGGATTTTCACACAAAAAGGAAAAAAAAGACATAAAGCTCTCAATCTGCTACAGACTCAAGTCAGAACGAACTTCGAGATGGATTCTTGCATTGAGCCGGCCTCAATGGCCTTATAAGTTCCTTCCAACTCTACTATTCTAAGAGTCTATGATTTTATGATTCTATGGAATTTGGAGAATATTGGCCAGGTTGGGTTTTGCTGATTCACACATCTGTATTTTTTAATGCATTTCTTTATATGCATGTTATTGTTGTATGCCACCTTGGGAGGGCCCCTGACCTGAAAGGAGGCCTATAAATATTTTAAATTATACATACATACATACATACATTGTGGAAACAAGCAGACCCTCTTCCAGCAGACCTTCAACTGAATTAAAAGCCTAATCAGCCACTGGAGCAACTCCAGAAGGCTATAGCCCAGCTTTAGCTAAGTGCAGCAAAAAAATCTCAGCTGTCTCTCTCCAAATTCAAACAGACTTCTCCTCTCTCACACACACACATACAGACCCATGAATGCACACAGTACTGTTCTCCGACCCCACCCCCTGCAGATAGATTGCTTATTCAGGAGACCATGGATGGCCACTGAAGGAACATTAAGGCTCCTTTGTTAAATCCTAGAGTACCTATGGAGGAAATATCAGCCAAACATTTCTGACCATTAGCAAGCAATCAGCTTAGCAAAGGGTGGTCGGCCAGCATCCAGAGCAAAACTTTCCATGTACCCAGCTGTGCATTAAGTCTATGGCAAGCTGTTGTCTAGCTGTGCCTGAAGTCCTCTCCCAAGTTTTTCAAGGCCTGATTCTGCTGTTCATTCAGATCCCTAAAAATCATTCCAATTCAAGTCATATGTCTCAGCCCTCCCTTCCCTTCCACCTCCTCCACCCTCCACCACTCCCTGCTACATATCTATGTTGATAGAAGTCAAGGAAGCTTACAGGAGACAAGCAAAAATACTTTCTCAGGGACTCATTTCCTCTGCATGTATATGATTTAGTTGTACTCTATTTGTGGAATCTAGAGAAAGGATAAGCAAAACATAAGATGTCCAACAAAAATACCACAGAAACAGACCAAAGCAGATAAGCCTTTGAACACTATATTTACAGTGTCTCCCAAGTGTGAGAATTCATATGTTTTTCTCTTATTTTCAGGATGAATGCTAACTATTCCTTAAAAAAGTTTAATTCTAACTATGTGACAAGTTTATAAGCGCGTTGCAAAAAACTTGCATTATGTTTGCTTTTTCCTCTTACCCGCCTCTCACACTCCTTTCTCATAATCTCATAACATTCCAAAGGTCATTTCCATCCAAAGAGCCAACCATCTGTTTCCATGCATTTAAAGATTATCTTATTTCTCACAAAACATCCTAAGAAGCTCATTTGCAATAGGTGACATATCTAGAGCGCTAATTATGATTACACATTTCAAGGAGAAGGAAAAGGAGAAAGAGAAGGAGATGCCCTGGATCCCCTTTCTCTGTGCTCTGATGAGTTCTGGGCATCACTGTGGGGTATTGTGGTCAATTACAATATTGGTTGCTTGGCATTCATTGAAGTAGAGCCACTATTGCCAATGCCATTTTCCTCTCCCTCTTCTGGCAAGCCTTCCCACTTCCCTTTCATGCCTGGTGAAACTACAAACAGTGGCTTCCAAATACCCTGGGGCTGTCTAAATGCTCAGAAAGCCCCGGGGTGTGTGTGTGGTGGTATGGCACTGATTATACAATGCCGCTGCAATCATGTACTCACCCTGGGTCTTTCTGCCAAAGCTGTGGAGAGAAAAAGTTGGGACTTTCCCTGACTTTTTTTCTCTGA
Source organism: Anniella stebbinsi (assembly GCA_029215795.1). Taxonomy (NCBI): domain Eukaryota; kingdom Metazoa; phylum Chordata; class Lepidosauria; order Squamata; family Anniellidae; genus Anniella; species Anniella stebbinsi. Next base: position 62,642,469 of record JARDYH010000006.1, on the reverse strand, counting down.
AGTGAGGCGAGAATGCGCAAGACTGCGTCAAGACAGCTCCAAAGCCTCGCTCCAGAATCACAGCAAAGGAATGGCCAGGCAGTGCCTGGTGGAAGGCGACCTGCAATTGGTTGCCTTCTACCAGGAAGAGGGCAGGGGCAGCTCTGGTTCCCCGATGGCTGCCCAGAAGCCTCACGCTCCCTCCTCAGCATCAGGATTACCTGATGCCACCCCAGGGGAGGGAAAGCACAGGGCTTCCAAGAGATGCAGCACCAATCCAGCGCCTCACCTGAACTCATGCCAAGGACCCTTTTCAACCTGGACCTGGTCGTGTGTATAGGGCCAGCATTGGACTGCATTAAGGAGACACTATTGTGTGAGTCAATGTTTATGTGGATGCCATTACTTGGTTTCTGCAGTGGTGGCAGCTCAAATAAATGTTGCTGCCATTATGGAAATCTCAGCCTTCATGTCAACACTACCCATGGGGGGAGGGGCACCACTGTGTATCAATCAGCTCTTAGTTGATTGGTTCCTTGATATGTTGGCTTGTTGATTTTTCTATTATACTTTGTTCAATATGCTTATCTGCTATACACAAGAGTCATTGTAGAATTTAACAAAATCAAAAACCAAAGATCTCCCAAACACACGTCTGACCCACTGGGGAAGGAGGAAGAATTAGAAGAAACACCTCCCCCTCTCCCAACACAGCCAGAGCCAGCAGCAGCACCCATTGCATGCCTCTTGAAGTAATTAGAGGATGGGGCAAACTTTATAAATTAAGAAAACTGTGTGCTGGGTGTGCAAAAGGAGTATTGAAAAAAATGTGTGCTGTGCTGCTTCACAAACACACACACAGCATAGAAAGAAATGCACACACAAAGGGTGAGTCTGATGTGGGAAGGTGCAAGGAACTTGGGGATTGCAATACACAACTGGCACACAGATAAGGGATTTTTTATATGTATTTTTTATTTTTATTTTAGTGGGGATATAAGAGTAACACACACACACACTCACAGTATAACACAGGGTGAGTCTGATGTGAGTCTAACTTGGGGACTGGAATACACAAGAACTGGCACACACACAACAAAAACCAGAGACACTGGCTCAATTCAGACGACACAATAAACAACTGGTGTGGGGGAAACAATCGTCAGTTGTTTTGACTATTGTGTCATCCGAATGCTGCCATAGTCAACTCAGCGCTGATCCTCATCCACACCACAGTTGATTATTTATTACCATGTTGTGTGGGGAGTGCCCCCTAGAGTTAGCGTGAGGGTTAGGGTTAGTCAACCCACCATTGACTATCGTGTCATCCGAATTGAGCCAATCTGACTCTCTCATCCTTCCTTAACGCAGCAGCAGTGAACACTAGCACACAGATAAGGGATTTTAATTTTTTTTTTAAAGTGTGTGAGTGTGTGGTGGGGGGGGGGATAAGAACACCCACACCTTCATACTATAACTCAGAAATGGGGGAGTCTGGGGTGGGTCTGACTCTGAGGTACAAGAAACTTGGGGATGACCAGCACAAAGAAGATCAGAGACACAGACAGAGAAAAAGAATGAAAAAAAATGCAAGCGCCAAGCAAACTCTGGCCATGTCTACACCAGCCTTTTATCCCAGGTTGTTCCTTTTATCCTAGGATCAACCTGGGATGACCTAGGGATGACCCAGGGATGACCCCAGTATAATGGAAACTGGGGATATCCTGGCTTTTCCATGGTCCTGGGACCATCCCGAGGACAGGGGCTCATGTGCCACGCACTCCTAGGGCCTGAATTGGGCATGGATCCACACAGGGTGGCTCTGTGCCCATGCGGGTGAGGGGCAACAATTTCACCATTCCCAGGATGGGGTTGGGGGTTGGGAGCAGTTTTTTTAAACATACCTTTCCTGCGGATCGGGGCCATGCAGCTCCTCTTCAGTAAAAAAAAATGGCGCTTGCAACACCCGCAACATCCCTCTTTCCTTCCAGGATGTCACACAGTGGTCTAGACGCTGGGGAGGATGACGGAAGCAGGTAAGTACAGGATCTTCCCCCTCCCTCCCTCTACACCCTTAGGTATAGATGACCCCCCTAACTCTCTCCTCCTCCTTGCTCCTAATGCAGTGAACAACAGACCTCCAAATGGGTGGAGTGCACACCCCTAGTTCTGTTCAACCCCAGCATCCATCTGCAACTTTAAAAATGCAATAAAATTCACATTTCTTTTCACATGCAACTTTCCCTAATATACACATTTCTGTATGCAATTTTTGTTAAGAACTCCATCACAAAATTCAGAGGTATGCAATCCACAGAACAACTGTATTCAGATGTTCATATTAGCCTGGGAAGTACAGATTAGATCAGTTTACTTTAAAATGCAGACTGAATAAAGTTCTCCCACATCCCTTAAGGCTGCTCCAGAAGCTGGTGCTAGTGCAGAATGCAGCAGCTCAGCTGTTGTTGGGAGCTGCCTCTTTTCAGCATATAACTCCTTTGCTGAGGGAACTGCACTGGCTGCCTACCGGGCCAGGTTTAAAGTTTTGGTACTTGTGTACAAAGCCATAAACAACTTGGGACCAAGATATATGGGGGAGCTCCATCTCCCTTACCAACCTGCTGGGTCACTAAGACCATTGGAGGGCATGCTTGTGGTGGCCCTTTGGCCTGACTGGACTCCAACAGGAGAAGAGCTTTTAGTATGGTGTTCCCTTCTCTTTGGAACTCCCTGCCCCTGAAGGTCAGGCAGGAGCCAACACTATGCTACTTCCGGTGCCTCCTGAAAACAGCTCTTTTCCAGTAAGCCTTCCTCAACTTACCAGCCACTTTTTTAAAAAATTGAACAATTTTAATTCACTGTTTTTAATCTTATTTTTTCTGTTTCATTCCTATGTGCACCGCTCCAGAATCTATTTTAGATATGGAGCAGTATATAAATATTGTAAATAAGTAAATAATAATCCCTACAACACATATGAAATTAAATATATTTCAGTGTACATATAGTGGCTTTTTATTCTTCACAAAATATCCGTACTGAGCACCAACACATCTGGAATTAGGGACAGAGTTTTCCAGGATAACTTGGGATCCACCCATTTTCAATGTACAAGTTAGAACTGGTGATTACCCCAAGATACTTACAGGAGCTGCCAGAAGCTCATCATTCCAATGTTGAAAAAGGAGGATACATTTTAGTAAAATAATGACATTTGCACCACTCTGAAGCTGTGTCAGATGTTGACAGCTGACATAATGTAAAACAACGTGATGTCATATGCCATTAAACAACATAATGTTAGCATGATCCTAAACAGACGGAGGCTACACACCATTAGGAAAATAACACAGCATTAGCAAGGCACAGCATAGGAAGTCACGACATCTATTTGGCAAGAGATAGTTTTGCACTTGAAAAGACTGTCATGCTTTGTGTTCGATGAGCTTCTCTGGAAGTGCAGAACACCTAATGAAGAGATTAACCAGTAGCAGCACAGCAGCAGTCTGTTTTAATTTAGGTTTTCAGCTAACTACTGCTATGAAAATTAACAACTCTTAAATGCGTTAAACAATCTTCTGGCTTTTGCAATAAATGAGCAGGCTGGAAGAAGCCATACAGCTTGTACTATCTTGTTGTCGACACCTTTTTCGCCCCCCCGAGATACTGATCTCATAAATAAACATAGATATGTATAGACTCTCAAGAGTTAGATGGGCATGAACAAGTAGCCTAGAGGAACATTACTATCAAATGGGCATTTTCATTTTAGTATCTGGTATAAAGGAAATATTCAGCCTTTAGATTTCTTTTTCTTTTCTTTTTTAGAGAAATGCTCCAATCTACACCTGCCTTCCCCAATGTGGTGCCCTTGAGATATTTGGGACAACAATTTCCAGGATCCCTGTCCATTAGCTATGCTGTCTGAGGCTGGTGGGAAGTCCAAAAGCCACCAAGACCAGATCTACACCAAGCATGATACAACACTTTGAAAACATTTTGAAAACTGTGTATGGAGTGTGTCATGGGCCCCAACAGTTGTCAAAACTGTTATAAACCATTTTAAAGCAGTAGTGTAGATCTTGCCCAAGTTGAGGGAAGGCATATTTACTCCTACACTGAAATGTGCACAATTGACTAAGGACTGTTGTCATTGTCTGGTAACTGTCTCTTCTAAATAGTGCATAGTTAAACTATGGAATTTGTTACCACAAGATGTAGTGATGGCCACCAATTTGGATGGCTTTAAAAGGGGGGTTGATTAATTCCTGGAGAAGGCTATCAATGGCTACTAGCCCTGATGGTTATGTGCTACCTCCAGTATCTAAGGCCGTAAGCATGTGAGCACAAGCTGGGGAACATGGGTGGGAGGGTGCTGTTGCACCATGTCCTGCTTTGCTGGTCCTTGGTCGACAGCTGGTTGGCCACTGTGACAAATGAGTGCTGGACTAGATGGACTCTTGTTCTGATTCAGCATGGTTCTTCTTATGTTCTTAAATCACCATTTGTTTATTTATTTTGCATTTGGGCAAAATAATAAGAGTGTATTTAATAGGGATGTGCATGGCCCCCCTCGGATCGGGACCTGGATCGGGACCTCCGATGTTGTCCTGGATCAGTTTGGACAAAATCGGAGGTCCCTCAGATCGGATCGGACCTGATCCCGATCCGAAAATCGGACATCCGATTTTTGGATTGTCCGCCATTTTTGGTGTTTTTGCCATAGGCTTGCATTGGGGGAAAGAAAGCTTTCCCCCAATGCAAGCCTATACAGAAAACATGTCCCTCCCCCCCACTCCCTGTCCCTCCTCCCCACGCATGCTCCTTACCTGTCGGGGCCGTGCACTGCCTTCCGCTGCTCCAATCTACTGAGAAACAGGCTTCGCGGCCTGCTTCTCAGTAGCGAGCCAGGTGATGATGTCATCACCCAGTGCGCTACTGAGAGGCAGGCCACGAAGCCTGTTTCTCAGTAGAAGGGGGCAGCGGACGGCTGTGGACGGCCCCAGCAGGTAAGGAGCATGAGGGGGAGGAGGGGGCTTACCTGCCGGGGCCGTCCACTACCATCCGCTGCTGCCCGTGGGTGGCAGTGGACGGTAGCGGACAGCCCCAGCACGTAAGGAGCATGAGAGGGAGGAGGTCTGATCCTCCGATCTTATCCGAACTGGATCGGGTCCTTTCGGAGCAGTTCGGATCAGATCGGAGGATCCAGATGCCGGGATCAGAATCGGATAATTTTATCCAAATTTGGTCGGCTCAGCTCCAGATCGTTGATCGAACCCGATCCGTTGCACACCCCTAGTATTTAAGGCAGCAGTCCTCCTATTGTCCCTGGCAGGGTGTTGCAGGGGGTGCAGGAGATAATGGAACTCCTTCTCCACCTATGGAGGGGAGGACTGCAGGCAGAGATGGAAGCCTTCTCCATGCAGTGGCAGAGACTTTCACTGTTGCTCCTCTGCTATGAGAATTCCAATGGTGGAGAGGACAAAAAGGAGCGGAAACAATCCCCCCCCCCCCCGTTCCCCCAACACTCAATGCAGGACAAGCTTTGCCAGTCTTGGAGAAGTGAGCAGAAAAAGTTATTTTAAAGAAATCATCATGTAAACTCACACAACCCCCCACTGCCCCTCTACCTTCTGGCCTCTCAGTGTGACCCCCCAACAGAGCAAAGGAAATGGGGCTGCCACTCATTCTTTCTCCCTCACCCCTCTTAAACATGTTGTAAATATTTATTTATTTCAATCACACAAGAAAGAATAAAACAATTAAAATGTGCATATAAACACACACCCTTAACAATCTAAAAGTCTACCAAATTATAAAAGCAGCATAAAATAGACTAAAACTGTTCCTCAAAAGCTTGGAAAAATAAATAGGCCTCTGGCTCCAAAAATGCCATAAGGTATTAGGAGAGCGTTGCACAAAGGGAACACCACCAAGGCGACCCTCTGTCTGGGAATAGGCACAGAAGTATACTACAGTCGCCATTGTTCATGTTTCAGCCACCGCCTCCAGATATTCTGCCACTGTCACACATTCAAGAACCTGCCTGTCCACTGAAATCCACTGAGGGAATAATCCTATGCATGTTCAGACAGAAAAAGCATAGCTGGCAGGGGAATGCTGGAAGTTGTCTGACTTTTTCTGTCTAAACATGCATAGGATTGCACCCTAGGGCCCTCATGCCTATCCCAGCACCTTCTCAGAATGGTTGACAGAGAGCCATGCAAAGGTCATTTTCCATTGCAGCATCCAGGATATGGAACTCCCTGTTCTGGGAGACTCACTTGCCCCCAACCCCAGTCTCAGTATTTTGATGACAATCAAAGCCCTTATTGATTATTTATTTATTTAAACATGTGTATCCTGTCCTATATTACTGGGATCTCAGGGTGGTGTACAGATACAATCATACACATTATTAAATCTAGGGTGACCATATGCAAAGGAGGACAGACAGGGCTCCTGGATTTTTAACAGCTGAATAGAAAAGGGAATTTCAGCTGGTGCCATTTGTATGCATGCAGCACCTGGTGAAATTCCCTCTTCTTCACAACAGTTAAAGCTGCAGGAGCCCCGCAGTATAGCTAGTATAGCTCCTGCACCTTTAACTGTATGAGTATGAGACAACTGTGGTAATAATGTGCAGCCAAAGGTATTTGAAATATAATAGTTACACCTGAGGATAAAAACAGACTTTAAAATGTGCCGCAATAAAATGGACCCACAAATTGCCCCATTAAAATGGACCCACAAAGTTAGCAGTATCTGGGAGGCACACACACACACTTACCCATTTTCTTGAAACCAAGATTTTTTACAAGCCAGAATCTCCAAAACTTCAGCATTTCTTTTCAAAATTGTATTTGCTGAATGAGGTTTTTTTTTAGAGAAGCTCACCTGGTATCTCCATTGTGCCCTTTTCAACACCAGGTGAAGAAGATATTTTTTACTTTTCCAGGCAGTTCAGTTTTTCAGTTTCTATTTTAAATCGGTCAGTGTATTTTAAAACTTTGCGCTGCTCCTAGCTTCTATTTGGTAATTATGATTTTATAACTTCTAAACTTTTATGTATTTTATCATCCTGTATTTTATGCTTTAATTGTTGTGAACCTGGCATTTAACAACATACGTTGAGCTTTTTTAACTGACCCCTGGATAGTTTAAATTCTATGTAGCTTTTTTTTTAGGTTTTTATGGTTTAAAATGTTGTATATTGGTTTTTAAATGTTCAATGTTTTTAATTTTTGTAAACCGCTCAGAGAGATTAATCTATGGGGCAGTATATAGAGGAGGAGGAGGAGGAGGAGGAGGAGGAGGAGGAGGAGGAGGAGGATAATAATAATAATAACCACCGAGAGAGCTTCACCTGCTGGGCAGTATATAAATGTAATAAATAAATATATAAATAAAAATATGCAGCACTATAGAGACTGAAAACTCATTATTTCCATCTTGTACAGAGCAGACCCTAGCTAATAACAATAATAGAGTATGAGCCATCTGAAGTAACATGGTCTAAAAGCACATTCATTTAATTAGTTTCATTTCTATACAAGCCAATAGACAAAGCACTCAGGACAGTTCACAAAAATTACAACCCCCAAAATACAAGGTAATAAAAACATAATATAAAACCTTTAACATTCAAAACATTAGAGACAATTTAAAATGGGAGGGCGGAATTACAATAAAATACTGGGACCACATGACTTCAGTATGGCCCTGTAAGCTGCCTGGAAGGATATGAAAGCTTATCTGACAATCTCAGAAGAGGTGTGCATGAGAGAGGGAATAAGGGCTCAATAAGGGCGCAACCTGAACTTGGAGGCTGATGGGCATCCTATGCAGAGCAGGATGGGCATGGAAGTGATCTTTGCTTCCCGTTCCTTCCTCCCTGCATTTCAGCTAGATGAAAACATCGGTTTTCACCCATCTAGCTGAGGAGTTGGGGAGGAGGAGGGGAGGAAGCTGGGGAGGCCAAAGGATTCCTGATATGGCAGCCTGCCCATTCCCCTCCTTGTCCCAGGATCTCTCTGCACTGGTGAGGAAGGGGGTGAGGTGCTCAAAGGTCAGAGTGGTGTTTCCGACTTTGGATCTTATGGTCCTCTCTTGGGGGATATAGGATTGTTCTCTAAGAATAATAAATGCAATTAGGCCACAATTCCAAAAAAACATTTAATAGGAAGCAAGTCTACTAAGTACAGTAGGGTCTACATCTGAGTAAATATGCATAGAATTTCACTGTTACAAAGAGTTTTGCATGTTCTCCATTCTGCCCCAGTAAAATCAACGGGCTTTAATGTGCCCATATAAAATGAAGCCTCCTATGCTCTGTCAGGCAGCAAGCAGCAGGAGTCAACTTAATCAGGGTGATAAACGGGTATGTTGAAGTACTGTAGGAAATATATGAAAGGTTTGCCAATGACGTCAATAAAAGATGGACAACATCCTTGATATCAGGAGAAGTGAGATAGAAGCTTGGAAAATATGGCACTGATGCAGCTGCCTATAAGCAACAAGTGCACGTTTCCACCCTATCCAAATTGAAACATTACTACTTTCTACTACTTTCTCCTGGTGTGAATGGCTGATATTAGCAATACAGCTCTTACTTTCACATAGGAATTTCAGTATACAAGCTGCTACTTGATTATTACTATTTACATTTCAATATTCAATAGCTAAGAACCTGATACATCTCAGCGTCTTCTTTTTTGTGGTCATCAAAATCCAAGTTGACCCTGGGTTGCAACCAAGATAGACGTAGGTTGCGGGTGTCACATTTTGATGGTCTTGTTTGAAACGTTCTTAGAAAAATAATCCGACCTCTTATCCGGAAAAGGTTCCTTTTCGTTCATGCTACACATCCCTCATGTTATTCAGATCAAGATCATTTGCACATTTACATCACTTTTAATTACAGCACTTTATGAACATTTACTAATTAAGCTTCAAAAGACCCCTAAGCCTCACAAATGAGGAATATATAGTCATCATGTCACTCACCATTGAAATGAAAGCCTCTCTGGAGTACAGCAGAGCACAACAGCTGTTTTGAAGCGCACACCAGTGCTGCACAACTGTTGAGATGAATTCCATTTCCAGCAGAAACTGTTGGGGAACGTTGGGTAAATAGAATGTAATTACTTGATTTGGAATGTATCCAGGACACCAAGATTAACATCCTGAGTCTCACAACTGCTTTGGGAAGTTGGGTTTTATATGGGGAATGGGTTTTGCATCTCACTTGGAAAATAGCATGCCTATATATATATATATATATATAATCTCTTTACACACATACACACAGAGAGAGAGAGAGAGAAAGAGAGAGAGAGAGAGAGAGAGAGAGAGAGACTGATCATCCCTATTTATAAGTTCCAAAGAATGCATGATGGCTCAAAGTGGGGACATGCTAATCCTGCCCCCCCCCCAATGTCCCCATCGGTGCCAGTACCTGCCACTGTATTCCCCAGCCTTGCCACATGGATCATGGAAGTCTAAAGTGCAGTTCTACTCATGTTCAATTGATTGGATGTAGAATGCTCCATTATTTATTTATTAATGTATTTCTTGTGTTTCTATACCGCCCAATAGCTGAAGCTCTCTGGGTGGTTCACAAAAATTAAAACCATGAAGATAATTCAAAGTATAAAACAAACAACAGTATAAAAACATAGTATAAAAGTACAATATAAAAGCACAACCAGGATAAAACCAAGCAGCAATGCAGATTAATACAGATTTAAAATACAGATTTAAAATGGCACAGTTAAAAAACTAAGATGATAAACTGTTGAAATACTGGGAGAATAAAAAGGTGTTCACCTAGCATCAAAAAGAGTTTAATGTAGGTGCCAGATGAACCTATCTAGGGAGCTTATTCCACAGCCGGGGTTCCACAGCAGAGAAGGCCCTCCTCCTGGTAGCCACCTGCCTCACTTCCTTTGGCAGGGACTCACAGAGAAAGACCCCGAGGATGATCTTAGGGTCTGGGCAGGTATATATGGAAGGAGGCATTCCTTCAGATAACCTGGCTCCAAGCTGTTTACAGCTTTGAATGTTACAGCTCAGACCTGGACTGGCAGCCAGTGAAGCTCCATTCAGGGGACTCTATTTTATCAGGATTCCCAACTGCACAGAGCATTTTACTTTTGTTCAATGGAACATGAATAGAATCCTGCTTCTCACCTTGCAACACAGTGCAGTGAGATCAGGGAATAAAGGGGCACAGCTCAGCACTTGGGTGATTGGGCCGTATATGTATAGCCCTGGCTGCACTTTGAGCCCCCACATGTTCTTTGGAAAATTGTGGGAGTTGCAGTCCAGCACATCGGGAGAGTGCTAGGTTGGAGGAGTCTGTTCAAACTTGATGAGGAAACATTGTGTGCCGTGATTGCATATAATGTACTTATGTATTTATAGCCATGCATGACCCCAGCACCCTGTCGACATACATACAGGATTATTAAGTATGTAATTTTCTTAATCAAACACTTCTTATGTGGTCTTCTCAGAAAATTCACCATCTCCAAGTTTCGAACTACATTTGAAAAACAAAATAGTATCTAGCACACAGTGTTCTGTTGGGAGCAAACACCATGACGGCTTCCCCTATTATATCCCAAACGCCAGCTTACTATTTAGCATGCAGAATTAGGTAGTAGCGGGCACAGCAGACACCATGGCCCAAAGCCTTGCTCAGCCATGAAGCTTCCAAGTCTCTGTCTTAACCTACCTCACAAGGGTGTCATGAAGATTAAATGAGAAAAAAGGACGAAATATGCTTGCTGCCCTAAACTACTGGAAGAAACAAACAAAGAAATAATTGCCATGCCAACACAGAGGATGACATCTATGAATTTAGGGGAGGTCTTACTTAGGAGCATAACACTGCTCCCATACTCCAGAATGAAGACACAACACAGTGACTGGATTGAAACTGCACCACCATTTTATTAAACATATGATTTGCCTCAAGCTTCTAACTTTACTAACCCTGACTCCTCCCTGAGACTGTGGACTTCTTATCCCTCTAGAAGGGCAGTCTCGTTCTTGTCCTCCTTCAATTCAGCAAGTCAAGCATGCCTTCAAGTGCCAGATCAGTTAACTAACTTGTCCCTGCTTTTCTTTGCCTGCTCACGTGAAATGGTAGGTCAAGGGGATGCCCGACAGCTTCCTTTCACCCTTTCTGGGCAGCTTTGGATGGATGAAGTGGTCGTAGCCCCCATGTGAAATGCCCTTGAGCTGGTTAGTAGCAAGAGGTAGTTTGCTCAGCCACTCTCCATTATGATTTTTCAGGGAAGGGATGGACAAATTGCTAACTTTTGGTCACTCATCTTTCCCAATCTTAAATTCAGTTCATCCAGAGATTTATTTATTTTTAAAGTTTGCATGAAAATAGGAGTGCAGTTTCGAACACATTTGAACACAAAAAACATGCATTTTTGTATGCAACTTTGGCTAGTATACACATTTTTTTGCAAGCAGTTTGCCAAATATAACTCATTTTTGTCTGTTATTGTCACTAATACTCTTGACTGCATTTTGATGGGGCGTGTTGTTGTTGTTGTTGGGTTTTTTTAAAAACTCTATCAAAATTTGAAGAAATGTGAATTATAGTGGATGACTGAGTTTCAGTTTGCATATTGGTGTGAATGTGTAAAATTAGGTAAGTTTGCATTCAAATATGAACTGAATGAATTTCTCTCCCATTCCTACTTTAGAGTGCCCACTGTGCATCCCATGCTTAATTTCCTTCCCAATGTGCACTGAAACTGCTTGATGCAATGTGAACAATGCCAAATAAACCAAAGTGTGAAATCTTTTGCATACTTCCTGAAGCCAATTGCAAAGGCTGTCCCTAAAATTCACACTCAGACTCCAACGGGCTGTTGGCTAATCCCACACTGCTGGTTCTGGGATTGGTGGATGGGCTGTCGGAAAATGAAAATACTTTCAGGAAGAGGTGGCACCAGCCTTAAAAGATGAGCTCACCATGACCTGCCTGATCCAGCCAGCACCATGTATCACACTGCTGGCTCAGTCATCTCTAGTGCTTTCTCCTTGGATGGTGCAGGGGAAAATATACCCCTGCCCATACACTGCATGTCGGGACTTCCTCCACCTTTAGAGGGATTTCCCCATTTGTTTTAGCTTTTAATGCTGCCCCAAATTTTCTCATCAGTTTTACAAAACTTTCTTACCTTGGACTGACAAACTTTCATCTTCCCTCTCTATCCCTTCCACTTTTATACTTGCAGGGTCAAGCGGAAATTCAGCACAGGACCTTTCTTCTGTAACTGCATCTGCAGGGGTGGTGGTGGATTCACCTGCTACATTTATTTTCAATTTAAAGACATGGGTGCCACCTTTGGGAGGAGGGAGTCAGCAACCCACACCAAGCTGCATCTATTATGCCCTCTTTCTTTGGTCGACCTGGATCACCATTAATTTCGGCTGATCTCCACTTTCTATTATTAGAGAGGTGGAAAAGCTTCTCCCTCCTCACTTTCTCCACACCATGCACAATTTCAGATCTCTATCATGTCCTCATGTCCTCATTGACACATCTTCTTTCTAAACTAGGTAGCCCTTTCTTCAGAGGGGAGATTCTCCAGCTCCCTGGTCATTTTGGTTGCATTTCTTTGCACCTTTTTGAGCTCTACAATATCTTTTATGATATGTGGTGAGCAGAACTGTGAACAGTATTCCTACTGTGGTCTCACCATAGATTTGTATAATGGCACTGTGATCTGACAGATTTATTTTTGTTCCCTTTTTTAATGATCACTAATATGAATTCGCTCTGTTCACAAGTGCTACACACCTGCTCAACATTTCTATCCAGCTAATCATCCTGACCTCAAGTTCTCTTTCCTTGTCAGTCACTACCTGCTCAGACCCCGCCAGTGTATATGTGCATCACTTTACAGTTACTGAGCCACATTTGCCATTTTATTGCTCAATTACCCAGTTTGGAGATATATTTTTGGAACTCTTTGCAATTCATTTTTGGTTTTGCCCCCTGGATAATTTAGTGTCATCAACAAACCTGGCCACCTCACTTCTCACCCCAACACTAAATCACTTATGAACAAATTAAAAAGCACCAATCCCAATACAGATCCTTGGGGGAACCCTCTTCTTACATCCCTCCATTGCAAGAAAGGTCCATTTATTCCTAGTCTATGCTTCCTGTCCTTTAATCAGTTACCAGACCATAAGAGCTTGTTTAATTCTAAGCCTTGCACCAAATTCAAAGTGGGTGTAAACATGAACAGAGTTGATACCTTCAGACTTGTGGCCATATTTCCTCTTCCAGTTCAAACATTTGATGTTTGTGCCTTTTATTTACTTAAATAACCTCCATAAGGTAAATAATTTATAAAGAAGACTTTTCCCCCTAGAGACAAAGTACCTAGTTCTTTACAGATTTAAAATATGTTTCCTTACAAGGTTACTCAAGCTATTTTCACTTGTTTTCCAGCACTTATTTAGCACGTTCAGTTGAACATCAAAGGCACACAAAATGTGTCACATAGCATGCTACATATTTTCTCTTTTCAGTTATCAAATTCCTATGTGTTACTTATCAGTATGCTTTTAATTTAAGTACGGCATTAAAATTCACAGCTGTTTCAAGTGGAACAGAAAGTCAATTGAGAGGACAGATTTATGGAATTTTGCAGAGAATTTCAAACACTCAGCTGTCATCATACCATCCTTGCACTTGGTATAAATAACTTCCTTCAGTACATGAACCATGTTTTAAAAATAAAGACATTACATTGAAGAAAGCACCGTGTGCTTTTCAGAGTGATGTGGGATGTTCTCCAATTGACAATATGGGAATGCTCGCACTTGGGCCAAGGAGCTTGTTGCTATGGGGAAATAAGGATGGCGTCATTTGATGTTGTTACACTTGGCAGATAAACTCAGGAACAGGGAGTTTGGGGTGCCTTTATGCGGGTGTTTGCTATCAGTAGGAGAAGAAAATGAAGCTCCCTTTCTTGTCATTTTGCAACCTTTTATACACTTATCAACCCTTGACAAGCAATTCCTCACTAAGGAAAGAAACTTCACATGTTCATACCTCACATTCAAAAATGCATTTTAGAATCTCTATGGACTATAAAGCTCGATATAAAAGGTGAGATTTCTCACATGCATCATGCTAAAGAATGAGATGAAATTCCAAAGCTTAGTTGGGATATATCTACAAAATGGATGTTTGTAGGCCACTCCTTGGAAAGGAGACGATAACATAGTGGACTACTTTCAAGGAAAGGTTATTGGTCTAAATCAGTGATGCAGAACCTCTTTCAGCCTGGGGGCCAGATTTCATTTCAGAGAAACTCTTGTGGTGATGGGGCTGGGTGGGGGAGGAACATTCCATAAAATGAGACTGAAGCTAGAAAAGGGTCAGTAAAATTTGGATGCAGAGAAACATGGAATGAAGAAAGAGAAGAGTCAACAGAAGCAGAAGGGGTGTGCAAAGAGATAAGACGGTATGCAATCAGGGTCATAGTTAGGAAGCGGGCACTATGAGTACTACAAGAAAAAGTAAATCAGAGATACAAAACTACTTGTTATGGGTCACAAAAAAGGGTATGCTAAGAGAGAGTGAGGCTAGAAGAGAAACATTGGGTTGAAAGTTTGACAAAACAATTTTTCCCCCATGGTTGACATAGTGGTGTAGTCTTACTGCTTTTATACAATCACAAAAGTGCCACTCACAGTAGTGCCATCTTGAAATCTGACCTCCAGTTTCCTGAAAGATTCCTTCCTCTGCAAAGGTGGCTTCCATACTTCTGCCTCAAGGCGCTTCAGAATTGTTTAACATTTCATTCAGTGGTGTTTTTGAGCTTATCCTTATTGTTGAGGGGTAGCTGAGGGGGCTATGCTTTTCTTTTCTATCTAGTACACATCTCTCCATCAGTCTGTAGCCTCTGAAAGAAAGTCTCCTGGAAGGAGTTCTCATAACTTCTCTCCTTGGACGTTAATTGAAGTGCAAGAAGCCTGGAAGGTTGCAACCACTGGTGAGATAGTTGTACAATAAGGGACGCTTTCATATACCCCTCAGCCACCTTGTAATTTAACTAAGCACAAGAACCCTGCATCCCAACCATGAGAATTCCACCCAAAACAAATTCTCCTTTAATTTTTTTTGTTTGTTTTTTAGACTGGGAGCCTATCTACACTACTGCTTTAAAACAGTTTATAGCAGTTTTAAACAGGTTAATAACCGGTTTAAAACTGTTATAAACCATTTTTAAGCAGTAGTGTAGATAGGCTCTGTGTTAAAGTGGGGGAAAAGGCAGAAGAAAGTTTTGGCACTGAACTAAGAGTGCTCAATCTTGTACATCTTTAGCAGACAAATGTGCATGGATCCTCAAAAGTGTGTGTGTGCATGCATTACTATCATACAAACACAGTGTTGACTCTATTACTTGTGTAACACACCCACACACCCACAGAGGGGGGATTATCCCCTATCCTCATCATTTTAAAATCTCTCAGACGGCAAGGTAATGGAAGCTGCAGGTGTGAAGTACATTGAAAAAAAGTCGCTATATAAATCAATGAAGAAAAAAAGCATATGGGTTTCACAGGTAACAGACCCCAAGAGAGTCCTCTACATAAGGCCTGAATTATCGCCGCTACATGACTTATGAAGCAGCCCAACCTGCAGCCACCAAGCCATCTCACCTCAGGGGGAAAGGGATATTGTGGGTTATTGAAGATTGCCAATTTTTACAGTGGATCAGCTTGAAGTTATTTAGCACAGATGTTTCTGTAATTGTGACACACTGGGAAAATCCACATGCTCAATAGCCCTCAAAACTCACACTTCCATCTGTGCAGCGTAAAGGTCTGCAGTTACTATACTCTATGGCAATATAAAACATCCAGGAATACTGGCTTAAGAACTAGGGAAACATTTTTTTCCCTTACCACCATCTGCTCTCTTCTTTTTACCTGCATTTTTTGTGTTTCTGCATTCATATTCAGAACAAGGAGGCAATGTGTTCTGTGAACGTTGGTAAATATGTGCAGTTAAAGAACCATAACCATTTATTAAGCTCTTGTGGTTGAAATGCAATATACAGAGAGAGAAGAGCTGCAACCAATTTCAGAAGAGTATCAGCATTTCTGTGCAATGAAGTTACACCAAGTCACATTATGCATGTTCAAACGTATCATTTTTGTTTTATACGGGTACATCCCAGCAAGGTGGTTTTCCTGCAAGTTGGTACTGACATCCTTGGAAAGAAATGAAAAATCAATACAGTAACCAGAAACCTATCACACCATTGTTCAGGACAGAAGTCTTGTGCTATTGTTCTTCCTTTGTTATTGCCATTCTCCTTCACCATGATCAAAAACTCAAGTTATTTATCATATATTTCAATAAGGCTATTAATTTTACCGCAGTATGCTTAAATGTTTACCTGTTCTGTTCTGCCTCTGTCTCAGCAAGGATTTAGTGACATTGACCACCGGTGAGGCATGGGCCACTAGGTAATCACTATGAATTGGGTCTTCCCCAAGGCGTTGGTCAAGTCAAGTTTTCCAGAGTGGCACAAACAGGAATAAGACAACACCACAGACAGTCCTGAGTAAGGCTGGAAGTCAAGCAAGCTTTTCCATATGTCGCTCCAACAAGCAGCATATCCTGACTGACTCTTAAGTAGAGGGTAGGCTGGTTAGCACTGCCTCCTCATTAACTAAGGAATTTTCTCTTTAAAGGGCCTGGTGTGAGGTGACTATAGCATGCTGGTATCTTCATGGCTGGAGTCTTCATTGTCCAAGGATTGCAATGCAACCTCCTCTGTCCACAGGGGCACAGGTCCCCGGGGTCCCCCTGGGGAACAGGGTCCTGAAGAGGTAGAAGCCTCATTATGCCTTTCTGTAACTGAGTCCTCTTCCTGAACTACCAACTCAAGAGATTTTCCTTATGAGGATCAGAGTTCAGAATCCTCAAAGGATAAAGGTTTTGGGTCATGGACCCAAACTTCACCTTGATGCTTTACTACTGCCACAGAAACATTCTGTTAGTTGGGGCTTCCCTCATGTTTGTAGAGCCGGGCTCCCTCACAAGCTTGATGTACTTCTATATTCCTGGATAATGTCCTCCCACCTTTTACTTTTTCTTGCACAAGTGCTTGCAGCTGTAATCCTATACTCACTTTCCTGAAAGCCCCATTGAAGTCAATGGGGGCTTACATATGAGTAGAAATATACAGGATTGCACTATAAGAACAAAAGTAGCTGCTATATACTGAGTCGAACCATTGGTCTATCTAGCCCAATATTGTCGACACTGACTGGCAGCAGGCCTCCAGGGTTTCAGTCAGGAGATTTTCCAGTCCTGCCTAGAGATGTTGAGGATTGAACCTGAGACCTTCTGCATACAAAGCATGTGCTCTACTGCTGAACTCCACTATCACACACCTATTTGCTTAACTGTTTATCTTGACTGTTTTTCATTAGAGCTGAGATGATCATGTTTCATCCACTGGAGCTCCCTTCTTTCCCATATAGGTAGGTAGGGATATTAAAATTGATTGCACAGTGACGTCTAGGTGATCTTATGTCACACACTAGCCTGTTGCAAAGGCAGAGGAATTGTATAAGGCAGTGTTCAGACTTCTATAAACCTTGCACTGCTCATAAAGGATTGATAGAGTAAACTAATTAAGCATGGAGCATGCTCTCTTTGGGTTTGACTCCCATACAGCCTATATCCTTGTTTTGAAAGGAACGTATTCAGGATACTCCAAGGTTAAGTGTTAACCCTGTAGTTGACAGAATGAAGTCCTCACACATATTCTTCAATTGTCTTCATTCAGGCCTTTATCACACCTATTTTCCTCCCGGTTTGCTTCTGCGGGTTCCCCCTCCATTTCCTATGCGAGTGTAGCGTTTTGAATCACACATGGTCGGTTTTGCTCCAATACCTCAGCTCAGATGGCTGAACTTGCCTGAACTTGCCTGAAACGGACTTAGCCCATTCAGGGTTAAATTGAAACAGAAACTAAAAACGGAGCACTCAGGGCACGAGAACAGCTTGAGGGGGACTCTTCATGCGAGTCCCACGCTGAAGAAGTGGATCAAAGTCGCGGTGAGTGTGCTTAAAACTGCCCGTGTGATAAAGGCCTCAGATATTCTATACTCGGGCCAGTAATCTGCACTACAAGAAAGGGAGTAAACTAACTACCCCATTCCCTCCTTCTTAGTCCTTACCATTGCCACCAACTGGATATATTTATATCCTGGTGGCATCCATTATGCATAAGCCTTTGGAGCTTAATTACTGGCCCAGCCAACTCTCTGTACTGGTAGTGTGATGTGGCACTTAGGCCTCAGACCAAGTTTTTCCAAAGCCCAATTTTGCTTTTACTTAAAGGAATATATTTCTAGCGGGGTGGGGATTAATTTTAGGACAGTTAGACTAGTTAACTGTAAGAGCAAATAAAAATAAGCAAACATGCAGGACTACTCTGAGTTCAATTCTGGTTGTCTCAAATTCTCCCTCGTTCCATCTCTTGAGCTGCTTCTGAATTGCACTGTTTTTGTTAACTTACCATTGGATTTTCCAATTTTACTTATGCACCATATTTTCACTTTTAGCCAACCAGAAGGAGAGTACTTTTCGATTTTTCTGTAAGTGTCAAGTTCCTAAGCTGAAACTTTAACCCTCCTGTGAGCTCACTTCTCTCCTTAATTGCTAAATTCCTAGGCTGAACATTTGACCTTCCTGTGAGCTCATTTCCTCTCTTAAATGCTAAATTCCTGGGCTGAACTTTTAACTTTCCTGTTCTGAACAGCCAGCTACAAAATGGCTGAATGTTTTATCCTATCACAAAAACAAAAGGAATTAATTATCTCTAGATCGTCTCAATTTTTTGTTAGGAAAAAGAGGATGAGAGTGTTGGACCCTGCCTTCACAGTGCTGCTAAATATCACAGTATCACTGCTGCAGGTTGGCGGTGAGTAATCCTCACTGGAGGAGGCAGTGTGGGCTTTCTGACAGCCATTCGGTTCACCGGGCCCACCCCTGCCCTTTGCCCAGCTTCAGATGACCAATTGGAGTTTGCCTTCCACCCAGGAATGCCCCAGTATGATGCCGGAGTGAGTTCAAATGGCGGAAGAACCATAGTGACCTTATTCTGGCAGGAAAAGTTAGGGTAAGTCTCTGACTTTTCCAATGTGCAGCTTCGCAGGAAAGCCCGATGGTGGCTGTGAGGTAGCTGCTGCGCCATATAACCTCTTCCAAGAGGAGGTTGCATTGCCCCTCGTTCCAGTGTTGTCTTTTTAAAGAACAATGGAGAAAGGGACTCAAAGAGAGAGAGAGGGAGGGAGAGAGAGAAAGAAAGAAAGAGAGAGAGAGAGAAATTAAGACTAGGCATGGCATGTGTATTGACAGCAGATGCCATCAAGGCCTCCCAGTGTAATCCTCTGCAAACTTACTTGGGAATCAATTCGACTAATTCAGAGGCACTTCTTTCCATGTGAACCTATATTGGATCAAATAGCAATTGTTACACTGGAACTTCTTGTTCAATGACAACGCCATCAACTTTGTTTTAATGCCAGTGTGCATTGTGGCCTTCCAGAACTGGAATTTCTAACTGAACGAACCAGTAGCTCTTCAAAAGTTAGGGCTGTAAATTCTGAAAGTAATTTGGAGTCAAGCAGGAGGGTGTAAATAGCAGCTCGGGATGTTACTGTTTGCGGGAGAGTGTCACAGACATTGATGGAGAAAAGTGGGGGGAGTAATCAGTAATTGCTGAAATCCTTTAATCTCTCTCTGGAAGAATAAAATAGCAAAACGGACAACATGCCAGCCATAGAGTGGAAAGGAGTAAGCTACGCTAAAAGTCAACCCAAAGTGTCCAAATTCTGCAATCACATCCCCCCCTCCCCAGGCATTGTCACTCTCCCTAAGTAGCCATCGATTCCAGAAGCAGAAAGACTAAGAAATCAGCTGAGTGACAGCTTTATGCTTTGCCACAGTAAATTCATGCTGAGGTGTTGAGAGGCGGGGGTTGGGATCTGCCCTAAAAATATCAATCAAGTGACAGAAGGGAAATGGACACAAGGACACTGTTTTTAACATGCCATTTAGTATGGGGAATTTGGCTTCAAGAGCCATGGAAACAAAACAAGACCCAAGCAGCCAGCGGAAGCATAAAATCTGGCTAGCATTCAGAAGAAGAAACAAGAAAACATGTTTATCGTGCAGTAAAGACCAGGAATAAGCTAGGGGGGAAACTACTCCATAGAGTGCCATCTCAGGTTTGAGGAGGGGGGAGGAAAAGAGATCATCGAAGAGCTGGCAAGATTAAAAGACTGGTCCTTTGACATATTCAGTATTAAACTAAAAAATATTTAACAGTGCAATCCTATGCATGTCTACTCAAAAGTAAATCCCAATGAGTACAATGGTGCTCAGGTAAGTGGCCATGTGCATTTGTTATGGTAACTTACAATAATTACATATCTAGGTATTCTAAGGGATAACCACATTGAATACTGCAATATATATTTGAGTAGTGCTATAGTGTATTCATATTCCCTTACATTTCCAAGATACATCTACTAATGATGTGATGTCTGATGTAATTTGGTTTAATGTGCATATTTTAGTGTATTTTCCTCAAGTCCCCCAGTCTCAGTAATATATTTTTGAGATTTCTTGTGGAATATTAGAAACATCAACGATTACTGAAAGTAAAGAATCTCAGATAATTTCTATTTTACATTAAATGCACAAGGGAATGGCACACAAACCATATCAGTGAGGAGATATTCAATAGGGCTTCATGGCCATCTAATGCTTTCAATGAAAATACATGTCTCCTATAAGCTATATTCATTAAACAAAAAACCTACGGTTTACAAAAACAACGTTAAGGCTCCACAGTTTCCAACCAAGCACCAAAAAGCAGGGAAATTGGGAGTTAAGGCTCCCAAGCCTTAACGCCACATCCTCCCTAAGGAGGCAGAAAATGCAAGTGAAATTCTCATTCTCCCAAAGCAGATAAACCATGAGGACAGGGTGGAGAATATGATATGCAGAGGTGACTGTGGGGTTGTGGAAATCTGATCACGAACAACTTAGGGCCACCTACTTCTCTTTTTTTTTGTTTAGAGCAGCCCTTCCCCAACCTGGTGCCCTCCAAAGGTGTTGGACTACAACTCCCATCATTGCAAGTCAGTATGTCCCATGGTCAGGAATGCTGGGACTTGTCATCTCAAACACCTGGAGGGCAACAAGATGGGGAATGCTGTTCCATATCCTCACCAAATACAGGGTCTCAAACACATCTCTCAAACACATCTCGCATATAGCAGCACGCTTGATAACAAAAGGGGAACTATTCATTACAGATCTAGAACCAGAGCATGTTCCAGGCACTTCCAACTTTTGATCAATATCCTGCCCTTCAAAGAACCAATGTATTTAAACAAAATATACTGTTCATTCCCCACAATCCCTCCACAATACATCATCTCATCAAAGCGACAGAGGAGCAGAAGAGGTTTAGTTTGGCTGTCTTGAACACCTTTCAGATGAGATTAGTTTGCAATTGTATACCTCTTGGGAGTAAGCCCTAGTGAATTCAGTGGCACTGGCTTCTGAGAAGACAAGTATAGGAGTCAACCTTCTCCAGCTTCGTGCTCTCCAGATGTGTTGCACTTTAACTCTCATGTTATGTGTTATGGGGAAGACAAAAATCATTTCATACTTAATTTTAAAATAATACTGATGCATGAAAGTATTAGGTGGTAGCTCTGCCTTTGATCTCACACTGCTGAACAAGTAAGAGAAATCCTTTATCTGATATTCAAGAAACAGACACCCTATGCCACGTGTTGAACGTCTGAAGGGCTATCCGGATTACCGTAGGTATTCAAGATTCATTCATTGTTGTTTCATTTGGTTTATACAGTTTATTTAAAATGATGCAGTTCCTTGATTGATCACAATGCTGGAAAACATCATACTTTAGTACAGATGTGGGCAGAAAATAGATCTATCATGATGTTTTGGACATCAACTCGTGGCATTCCTGACAACTGCCCATGCTGATAGGGGCTTTTACAAGTTGAATTCTAAAACATCTGGAGATCTACATTCTGCCTTCCCTTCTTCTTGAACAACATCCGCCAACCTGGTGCCTGTCAGATGTGTTGGGTTGCAACTCTCAACATAAGGAGATGCTCTAAGAAATGAGAAGTAGCTGGTCCTAAGTTGTTCATCATCATTTCCCACAACCCCACAGTCACCTCTGCATATCAAATTGCATATCTAAATTTTTGAGATGACAAGTCCCAGCATTCCTGACCATGGGACATACTGACTTGCAATGATGGGAGTTGTAGTCCAACACCTTTGGAGGGCACCAGGTTGGGGAAGGGCTGCTCTAAACAAAAAAAGAGAAGTAGGTGGCCCTAAATTGTTCAGCATCAGTTTTCCACAACCCCACAGTCACCTCTGCATATCATATTCTCCACCCTGTCCTCATGGTTTATCTGCTTTGGGAGAATGAGAATTTCACTTGCACTTTCTGCCTCCTTAGGGAGGATGTGGCGTTAAGGCTTGGGAGCCTTAACTCCCAATTTCCCTGCTTTTTGGTGCTTGGTTGGAAAGTGGAGCCTTAACGTTGTTTTTGTAAACCGTAGGTTTTTTGTTTAATGAATTTCATGGCTTTGTGTAATGGATGATTGGATATTATACAGTTGACAAGCAGCCAGCATCAGCTAGGATGTTACACCATTTTGACATCCAATATAAAATCAAAACTAGTGATACGTGTTGCACCCACTTTTCAAAATAATAAATGAACCCCAGAAGTTATGCTCTCTCACTTGAAATCTGAGGGGTCTCATTTGAATTTTTCAATAGCCAATGTCCAGAAATAAAAGCTTTCTATGACTGACTCATGAAAAGAAGCATTTCATGTTTTGTGTCTGTATTTGGAGAGAACCTGAAAAAAATTCTACTGGACTAAAAACTCCCTGATTAATTCTGGAAGCACACAAGATGATACAGGAAAATATCCTAAATTAGAATAAGTTACAGTTTACTATATTAATTATTTTAGCTCATTTTATGCTACATGCTTTTTCTTCCTGTTTGCATCTTAAAGTAGTAGATTGTGATCATGTTTGTTGTCTAGTTTCAAGCCTGCATGGGCTGCATTTCCATCCATAGATATTTACTTAAAAGACCCATTGAATTTCCTTGGTTCTTTAAAAGCAACGTATTTGCTTTTAGATTTGCCACTCTCAGCACTCTGTGCATGCTATGTATGCCTGCTCTGTCTACCCTATTGTTCCCTGCAAGGCCCAGCCAGGGGAAGTCAGTAAATTAAACCAAGGGATGAAGGATGGAATTCCATCAAGTTCAGCTGAGAGCATTTGCTGTAGGACATGGACTTAACAGGAACGGTGAGGTCAGGTTTCTGGCAGACTCATTTAAGCAACTTTATGGCCTGATAGTTCTCTGTTTGGTAGCCTGCAGAAGCCTCATAAAGCAATGGGCATATGAACACTGTTATTATGGTCTGCCACTTTGTCTTTAGTAGTCTGAGGTCCAGACCTCTTCAGAAGGGGGAATAGTGTCATGTTATAGGGTGACCACATGGAAAGGAGGACAAGCCATCCAAAATGGTGGCCAGCACAACATCTTGTGATACTAAATTTTATAGTTAACCAGAACTGTACACAGTATTCTAAGTGTGGTCACACCATAGATTTGTATAAAGGCAGTATAAGACAGGCAGTTTTATTCTCAATTACTTTTCTTATAATGCCTAACATGGAGTTTGCTGTCTTTACAGCTGCCACACACTGGGTTGACATTTTCACCGAGTTGTCAACCACATTCCCAAGTTTTTTTTTCCTTGTTTAGTCACTGCAGGCTCAGATCCCATCAGTGTATATGTGATGTTGGCATGCTTTGCTCCAGTGTGCATGCTTATGTAGAACTGTTGTTTACAAATGCTTACGTAGAACTGTTGTTGCCATTTTGATGCCCATTTTCACACTATGGAGAGATTTTTTTGGAGCTCTTGATAATCTCACTTCATTTTAAAAAGCCTAAATATTTTGAGGTCAGCAGCAAATTTGGCCATCTCACTGCTCGCTCCTATATGCATGTTGTGAAGAAAGTGGATAGGGAGGCAGTTTCTCCCTTTCTCATAATATTAGAATGAGGGTGGAATTGAGCAGTGATGTAGCCACATTTGGTGATGATACCAAATTATTTAGTCTTGCTAAAACAATGGAGGATTGTGAGGAGCTCCATAAAGATCTCTGCATACCGAGAGAATGGCCATGAAAAGGGCAAATGCTGTTCAATGTAAGCAAGTGTAAAGTGATGCACATTGGGGGATCACAATTTCACATATACACTAACAGGATCTGAGCTAATTAGCGGTGACTGACCAAGAAAGAGTTTGGAGCAGGGGAGGTGGACAGCTTGATGAAAATGTTGATCCGGCTGCTGTGAAAAAGGCAACCTCCGTGTAAGGCGTAATTAGGAAAAGAATCCTAATTCTTGAACAATGATATGAAAAATAGTAGGTTCTCTGATTTGCACTTGATGTATGTGGATTCTTTAATCTTACTATAGTAAAAATAACATATTTTAGTTTTAGATTCATGACTGTATTAGCAGTAAGTTAGTTGGGAAACAAATGTATTAGGAAGTGCAAAAAGTGAGTGTGTTGCATCATTTGTGACAGCTCTATTCATACATAGTTTATGGTATGTAGTAAGTAAAGAACAAACCTAAGGATGCCTTTCTGTGTGTATATATGAAAGAGGCAGGCACACAGACATAGATAGTGGACCAGGCCTAAATTTCCAGCCTAATCTATTTTACAGGGTTGTTGTGAGGGTAAAAGTAGCACATGCCATACACCCAAACATTACCAAACATTTGTTTTACATTTCTGTGAAAGTGAGCAGCAGAAGAAACTCACTAGATGGTTTTGAGCCAGTCATAGACTCTTAGCCTAACCTACCTCATGGGTTTTTGTGGGGGGAGATATGGCACTTGAAAGAATGATCAGTCTAGGACTTTCCCCTTCCTCCTTACTAGAGAAGCTTCTTTGCAACTGATCAACTAAATGGAGTCTGAACATCATCTTATATCATTACATCTGACCCAGTACCAAGAATAACCATGTGGGTATTTAGAAATATTGCTCAATTTAATTTTAATCTATCCAAGTTTGGATTTTTATTTTTATTTTTTTGCTCTAAAAAATAGCCTGTGGTCAATGAATCCTATATTAAGCCTGTCAAAGATGTTGGTGCTGGAGATAACAATACACAATAGTTTTGTTCAACCTGATCAAAAAATATTAGAAAAGCTAAGAGAATTCAGAATGTCACTGACTCTTCTACCATACAGGGTTGTTGTGCTGATAAAATGGAGGAGGATTCTGTAAGCCACCTTAGGTTCCTTGCAAGAGGGAAAAAAGGCAGGATATAAATGTAACATTAATAAACATATTACTACTTCTACTAATTATTATTATTATTAATTATAATAACAGTGAAGGAATAAAAATTATTTAAAAATCAAATACATGGGATTTTTAAAAAAAGAAAAAGAAAAAGAGGGGGGAGCTTAACCTCTTCTCTTACAAAAAGCCTTGGTCCCTAAATACACAGAGCTCTCAAAGAGAAGTACAACCAAATCCACACACCCCTTCAAGCTAGTACAATGGGAATGACACTCATTGCACTCAGTGGAACTAACTTCTGAGTAGACATGCCTTGGATTGAATTGATATGAAAATTAATGATCAGCAGCCATAATAAAATGAACATACACACATGCAAAGCATGCAAGCAAGTTGTTAATTGTAGAGTTATAGTGCTGTAAAGGAGAGGGAATTCTCACTCACATCTCTCCCTCTCTGCCTTCCAAGGTTCCAGACTGTTTTTTTAAAAATAAAGGCTACAATCTTCTACACACTTACCTGGGAGTAAGACCATTGCATTCAGTCAATGGAACTTACTTCTGAGACTACATCATTGTCTTTGCTAAAGGAAGCAGCCATTGTAGCTGACGCAGGAGGGAGGGGGGGAGAGACTCTACTGAACATGTGCCATAATCAAAATGGCCGCCGGATTTCTTAAAGAGGCACAGTTTAAATTTAATAAAATCCACTTAAGCGAATTTTTAAAAAAGAAAAGCAGTTCCACCTACACTAGAACGGGAGGAAGTAGACCCTGCCATTGGATTACTGAATAAGGCTCCCTGAAGGTAAGGACAGCTGCGCAAAAATGGTCGCAACCCCTGAGTTCAATTTTCAGTTTCGGATTCAGGGGATTCTTTAATCTTTTTACTTTAAACTGCTCTCCTTCCCTCAGTCTTTCACCAATCTTCTTGAAATTTTCAGGTAATGTAAAACAAACATTTCTTTCTGGCAGCTGTACATTTCAGAGAGATTGGTGAAACATTTTCAATTTTATGGCTGTTAGAATGACCCCTCCCCAATTATCACTTTAACATGGTGGAACATGTTTTTTACTGACCACCCTTAACAAGGGAGGCACTGCCGTGCCTCCCTTAATAAGCTATAACACACATTTTCAGAGGTAACTGCATTTACATGTATTCAATCTCACAATATTCTGAATTACAAAATTCAAAACATTCTTCCAGCAAGCTGTACGATCCAGTTTCAAAGTAAGGTGCCTATCAACTTTCCTGTATCTGGTAAGCAGGCTCCAGTGTTAGGTACAATGGTCATCAGCAATTGATACTCAGACCAGGAAAATATGTACTACAGGAGCTGAATAGACATAAGTGGCATGAACAATAACTTCTGGTTGTCCTACTGGGATGGTTGCCTGCCTTTTGTATTCTGTAAATCATTTACACATTGTATATCTCTTATCTCCTTACAGAACATAACTAAAAACAATGGACACAAAACCTTAATGGCTGCAGGTTTCTGTTCAGGACGTTGGAATCACAAGAGATACTCTCTGTAATTATATTGTTCAGACACTTAACTCCTGGCCTACCTGCATGCATCGAAAGGAAATATTTGAGAAAGATTAATGTGAGATGGTAACCTGGAGTGTAGATCAACGGAAGAAAGAAGACAAGGGATGAAATATTGGCACAAACTTAATTCATTAGGAACGTCTCCAAGCTTAACCAGCTGATAGAGCCTAAGTGGATTGATCCAGAAGCTGGTCCATTTAAGAAGGGAATCAATCATCTCTCAAAACAGTACAATTGTGATTCCCCTCCTTTCATTCTCTCCCCCTCCCCTTATTGTTGGCTCATATTTTCCTGGTAGTGAGGGAAAAGGCCTTCAGAGAAGTATAGTTTTCACTTGTTATGGAATTTCAAATCGGATGTCATAATCCAGAGTAATTAAAAAGTGTCAATACAGTTTGTTGGACTATTGTTATGAGAACAGCTCAGAAAGGGTCCAGAAGTGTCATGGGACTGGTTTCACGGTTTTGGGATCCTGGACAGCATTTATTGGAAACTCTCCCAGTGAAGTTTCATCTAGATGTTAAAAATCGCAGGGGTCAAGAGTACAATTTTGAAAGGACAGGTTGATAAGGAAAGTGTTATAAAATACTAATTCAAGTGCTCAAACAATACAACTAACATTACAATACTAGCTGAATAAAGAAGACTGGTATTATTATTTCTATATAGGAGGTGCTGAGTGATAATGGTTTACCCTAAAACCAGTCAATAAATTCATAGCTGCATGAGGCTTGGACTATATAATTCCCACTTCATAGTTAATGTTCTTAAACATAACACTACACTCTTGAACATCCTGAGATGTTCAATTTAGGAATTTCTTAAGGCAGAGGGGAAGTGTGTGTGCATGTGTGTGGCGGGGGGTGAATTTCATGAAAAGCATCATCCCCTGTGAAACGTTTTCCTCCCCCATATTGGTGATAATTAGAATGCCCTGCAAATGAAAAAGTTCTCCCATTCAAAATGAGAGCAGAAAGCACTGCCTTCACTTTGATTTACACTTGTGATGTCATCACATAGCCAAATCTGATTGGCTAGGTTGGAATGCGACACCATCACACTGGCTACGTGATCCCTGAATGGCTGGATCAAGTAACCAATATGGGATGAATCCTCTTTTTTAAAAAAAAATCAACAAAAGAGCTGGGAAAACAAGCAGTGAATATTTGTTCTTGGCAGCTTTTTGGGGGGTGGGGGAGATGGGGAGGTTTACGAGAATATTTTCAGATGTCCCAAACTCCCTTTTCTAGACTGAAAGGGTTTGCCCACAAATATTTGGTTAAGCCCTGGAATTTATGTTGGATGGAACAGCTGGAAGAGAAGTGAGATAATCATGCAAATGTGGGCTCCTTAACTTTATTATACCAGACCTCAAGGTTGTATTTTCTAAATTTTTCCAGGGCAAATTATTAACCTTTCTGGCTATCTGAAAAATGAGTTTAATAGCATTTTTCTACCTCAAAGGAATATTGTATGGCTAAATTAATTAGATTCAGGCAGACTCTTATTTTGCATTTGCACTAAGGATAGTGTATTAGCTGTAGGGGTTTCATCCCTGTACAGGTAGAGGCATCCATGGCCAAATAACACTTCAATAAGAGACATGGAAGAAAAGAAAGACCCTATAAATACAATGTTGAAATGTCCGCCACGCTGAGACATCCCCTGCCCACAAATTATAGTATTAGACACAAATTTATTCCTATTTGGATTTCTCTGTAAAATTCCAATATCCTCCTGTGAGCTACACACAAAAAGTCATAGTTAGTTACATCTACAGATTAAAACAATTTTAAAACACTCTGGATGGCTAGCTAAGCTTTCCATATGGCCAAACTATATGGTAACAAAACTATCTGGGAGGGAGGGCGTGCATGAGAGAGAGGCTGATATGTGGGATTTTATGGGTAGTTGTAAATAGGCACCTCTATCAGTGTGGAAAGATGATAAAAGGTAAAATAAATTTTAAAATACCTAATTCCATTGGGATTGCAAAGTAGTGAGATTTCTTCATGCATTTGACCTTTAAACTATGTAGATTCATTTTGTAGTATAAAAGTACTGTGTAAACACACATGCACACACTCGTCCTCTTCAGAAGACATGCTAAACCTAGGATGCTAACCCTTTTGCAGCCTAACCATGGCTTAGTGACATGTTTAAATAGTGGTTATGTCGCCATCATGGTTAGGAATGGTTCACACGATACACTGAACCATAATGTTTAGTTCAAAATGCTTAACCACTCAACAGAGTTAGAGAGAGACAGATAGAAGATGAATGGAACAAGCCCAGGTTTTCTCTAGTCTCTCTCTCTCTCTCTCTCTCTGCTATCTGTCTTTTGGCTCACCATAGGCAGTTAAAATCAGCTTGCCTCTTTACTTCAACAGTACACCCACTGAAATCATGGCTGCCTCTACATGAGAGGTTTAAAGCTCTTTCAAGTCTCATTAAAATTTTTACCTCTACATGAGCGGAGTGCAAATCGGGAGTTGAGGCGCGTTATCTATCCGATTATGCGCATTATCGAACGCACGTTAAATAACGAGTTTTATTGTGCTGTGGGCCGTTAAAGCGCATTTTGACTATGTGAACAAGTGATTCTCCACATTAACTACTTCTAAAGCACATTAACTACTTCTAAAGCCACCAGTTGTGCGCTCAATTACCTTCTGCGTACAGTCATTTACCATAAAGCGCTTCCGAGAAGATGCGCATAATCGGAGAACCAGGCGTCAAACCGAATTCTTGTAGAGGGGGTCCATGTTTCTTACCTGCTGCTTCGCTAAGAATTAAATCAGTAGTTTCAGGCAGCAGTAGTCTCAAGCAGCAGGTTAAGGCATTCAGGTAGGTAGAAAAGGGAGAGTTGCTCACATTTGTTTTAGGTACCTTCAACTACTCTTTTGCTCCCACCTACAGCTCTCAGGGCCAGCCCAAGTTATTTTGTGGCCTGAGAACATATGAGGTATTTCCGTTCATTTTTTACCAGAATTTACCCAGTTTGCACCTCCTGAAACTGAACACGGGATCTAATATAATCTGCAGTTGAAATTTGTAGATCTCTTAGTTTGCAATTCAACTTGTGGAATAGCAAAAATGTGTTAAAGATGGATATGTTTGAAAACTGCATGACAAAATGCACACTTTTAAGAATGCACACAAACATGCTTTAATCAATGGGGGAAATAAAAAATGTGCACACGATATGCAGTCATTTGGTGAAATGTGCATGAAAATACTTCCAAATTTTGTGTAAAATGAAAAAAAAACCAACAACCTGATGTCTGAGAAGAGGGACACAATGGTTTCACATACAGAAACTGATCTGGTAGTTGATGCTTACTTGAGCACTGGTAATGGGAGAGCATCCTCCATTGTCCTTGAGGAAAGCCAGCTAGCTGTGCAGGACAGGCTGTGTAACACATGCAGTTCTGTAAGCCAAACTCTCACCTCTGCTTCCTGTTGCCAGCATCCACCACCAATTGGTCACATCACTCCAACTAATGGTAGGACTAACCATAATGTCTTTGTGTCTCCTCCTCTTGTGCTTTTACCTCCACCAAGCATAGGATTGGTTGGGACATTTTACATGAAGGTGACAGCAGCATTCCTCTGTTGAATGCTGAGAGGCCACCACTGTAATTATCCACAACCTATTGGAGCAACCTAGCATCTCACCTGGGCATTGTTGCTCCACTAATTGAAATGATGGATTGATGAGCGGTCCTCAAATGCCAGAAGAAGGGGCCGAAGACAACTGCATCAGAAGCAATAGACCCTGGATATCAGTCCAAGGATGTTGGGCCTGTTTCCACTTCTCACTCAACTTCAAAACAGAATAATGAGCTGTATGCCCATTTTAATGTGGCAGTTTGGCCCTGGAGGCAGTGCAAACAATATGTTTCATGTTTTCCATAAAACAAAAGTAGCATATAAAAGTAACATATAGAATATATTTTAATTTCCAGTGTAGCAAAATATATTTAAACATGCTCCCTTTGAAAGCTGTTTAAAGTGGTGGCCTCAGATAATATGAGTACATTAACACACACACACACACACACACACACACACACACACAAAAGCCTTTCTCAAACTTAAGATGTTGTTTTCCAGTCCATTGTTTTATTTTAGGTTCCATCTGACATATCACATTTGCATCATGACATCTCTGAAGGCTATAGCCAAAGATCTCCTGGCCCAGAATACGAAAAGATGCATTTTCATCCATAAAGCCCCTATCTGCTGCTAGGAGACAGCAACCTACTTGGCTGTGTGGGTAGCAAGGGCTGTGATGCGCTTACTCACAGGACTTCTGACTCATCAGCAATTGACCCTTGTTTACGGTGACTAAAACCGATTTGGGTTTATTGCTCATTTGTAGCATTCTCATCCAGTCCCAAAAGGACAATTGTAACATTTTGTGATCAGTGGCTGCCCCACTGTAGGTCATGCATGAAAGGCAGCATACAGAGAGAGTCCACTTTACACCCTCCTGCTAAGAATTCCACTCCAACTGCACGGTGCTTAATGTCCAACTCACAGCATGGCACCTTTGGTTGGTAACTTCAAGCTCTATTATCTTGCTTTCACTTAGCAAAGCGGAAGCACGGATCTCTTAAGATGTGGTAGGAACAAATCAAAACAAAAAAATCACCAGTGAAGAAAGCAGAATCGTTCTGTTTTGCAAATCTTTTGCTAAAGCACAAAATCCCAAAGGCTTCTCTGGAATAAAGCTTTAATTCAAAAGATCATTCTGACAAATACACACTTCCCTGTAGTTTGGGACAAGATTACCTGAAAGATCACCTTCTCCCATATGAGACTGTCCAGTTCTTAAAAACTTCTGGAGAGGCCCTTCTTTCAAGACCACCACCTTCAGGGGTGCATTTGGTGGCAACCTGAGAAAGGGCCTTTTCGTTGGTTGTTCCTAATCTGTGGAACTCCCTCCCAAGGAAGGCTAAATTCATTCCCTCTCTGCTATCCTTCCACTGGCAGGCAAAAACTACTTTATTCAAGAAGTCCTTTGGCCTATAAGTGGGTCTGTTGGAAAAGAAACAGTTTGAGGAACAACTTACTAAAAACAGTGAAAACTCACACTAAAAAGAACCTGTCTGGGCTTTGGGCTAGTCTAGCCAGCAACCCTTTTGCTGCTATAGTATTCCATTTGAGCATAATGATTTGTGTTAATTTGGAGTAAAGTATAAAGTTGAAGACTGGGAGACAGCTTTCACATGCTGGGTTTCCAGACCACTGCCTAAATAGAAACAGAGAACTGGAACCATCTTTCTATTCTGGTGAAAGTAGTCAGCGGACATGGTCAGGTATGGAATACCAGCATAAGGTTTAGGAATACCACCATTAATTAAAGCTTTTAACAAAAATAAAAACAAATTTAGACTAGTTTCTCAGAATGCTTTCCATTTTGAAAAGGAGAGAAAGTAAGGCTCAGAAATGTCTGAGAATTCGGTCAAATCCCTGGAAGTCAGCCATGCTCCTTAGCTCTGAGGTAAAGAGGAGAGACTGCTACTGCTCAGTGCTGAGGGAAAGGCACTTTGTACATCCTCTATTGTATTCTGAATGCATCCTATTGCTTCATATCTGTTTCTTTAAAAAAAGGAGCACAGCCAACGATGGAAAAAGATACTGCCAAATGAGTATGGTTGAAGCAGAAAAGGTGAGCGTTCAGGAATTAAGTAACCTGAAAGATATTGTCTGCCTACATCACTGCTTTCTGTACTGAACAACCAGAGGCATAAATTATTTTCCTTCCCTGACCTCTGCAATACATTGCCCTATCAATTAGAGGACCCCCACACTGATCCAATCTCAGTGTTGTTTGGGAAAAATCATTCGTTCAGAAAAAGAGGCTCACCTGTTTGTCCTGTTTCATGGAGGTACATGAAACCTATTCAGGTAATTCTTATTGACAGCAGAGAGTCATGACACTAAGCGCTGAGGTGAAGCTGACCAGCTGCAGAGGTGTCACTGACTGATTAACTCAGTCAACAGATTCTGTGCGATTCCACTCAAGTGTTGGCTTTGGGTTGTGTTAGAAAGGAGATATTTTAAAAAATAACCTATTTGTTTTTGTCTCCTCATGCTAGCATACGTTTCTCTGAAGAATGGACTCTAAATGGAATCACAGGGCTTGATTATTTTTTTTAACGCTCTCTTTTTATGGAGAGAGGTGCCAAAAATTTATAAAGGAAAGAAATCCAGAGGTGAATTTAAACCGATTGAAATATATCAAATAAATGGGCAGATGTTACCTTGTATTATCGGGATCGTTTGTTTCAATAGCAATTGGTTTCAGTATTGTAAACAAGCTGTCTGCAATGGAATGACCTCTGGGAAGCAAAATATATACACATGCTTACACTTTTCATCCATTAGAAGCTAGACTTCTAAATGTGCTTCATGATATAAAATCGTCTCTGCCCTGTTTTCTTTATGAAGAAGCAAGGTATCAGATTATTTTTAAATGAAACACTTTTTTTCTTTTGTGTTGGAAAAATGTTATCTTTACAATATAACTTGTAAATGTAACATTTACAGTGCTGCATAGAGCTGGCTTCTCACTACCAGGTAGTGACGAACTTAGGATGCAATCATATGCATGTTTAGACAGGAAACATGTCCTACAACTCTTAGCATTCTCAGGCAGTCATGGGAGCTGTAGGACTTTTTCTGTCTAAACATGCACAGGATTGCACCCTAAACCAGTCCCTGCCAATTCTTGTTAACATCAGTGGCATCTCTACCTATAAAGCGGAAAGTATGTGTGTGTCACATATGTCTGGAAATGATTACCCACTTCTAGATGAGTTCGAAACTTGAAATTTGACATGGTGATAGGTCTGGCTGTACAATGTACCAGAAAAAAATCTAAAAACACGTCTTTGGGGTTTTAAATTTTTAAAGAATTTAATGAAAACAAAAGCTTATGCCTAGAACTCCCAGCATGCCTTGGGTGGAACTCCCAGTATGCCTTGGGCAGGAGGCCAGACTTACTGGCCTTTGGCAGCCATTGTGAGTGACTGCTCATGTCTTTTACAACCCCGACTCCTAAGGTTGGTTTTGAGCACTCAACCCAATTCCACATAAAAGGAAACAACCCACATAAATGGGCTGCATCCATTTGTGGTGCCTCCTCCTACCCTCTGCATGGTTTTAAAATGTAACTAGATACAACAGCATGACTTTGAGGGGCCAAACATTCTCCATCCTGATATCGCTGTTTTCTCAGAATCTGGGGGAAGCAAGTGTGTAGCCTTTGCCCTTAAGAGAGAGGGAGGAAGGGGAGGCACTCTGCACATGCCCAGAAACAGAATCGACAAAGGGGGAAGTGCTCGGCTTAGCCCCATCCCTTCAGTACAGGCTCCTGATATAGCACTTCGTGGGTGAGAAGCATAGACCAAGACAGTCCCATTGATAGCTGCTTACCTCTCCTCCTTGGTGATGCTACTCCTCGATGCTCTATTGAGGAGCAGCATCGGCAACAAGAAGATGTCTCAGAAGATACGGGGACCTGTGGGCTGCCAAAGGCATGCAGGGAGGTGTAGTACTGGCATGTAGAGTAGCTGATTTAAAATAAAATATGGGTGAGCAAACCAGGTCACTATCTCTCAATCCTAACTCAGCTCCCACTTCCCTGATCTCTCACTAACTTGTCTTTGTTCTCCTACCTGACTTTCCCTAACTGCCACTAACCCTGCCCACCATTCAACTATATCAGACAATCCTCCATTCACTCTTCTGTCTCAATGGTATAGTCAGGCTTTTACATAAAAAATGTTGTGGTTTAGTTATGACGGGGGGGGGGGGAGTGCAGCATAAAAATCATCAAGTTAAAAGGCCTTGGAAAATTAATAATAATAATAATAATACTCACTTGGCACTTCAAATCCATTAATGCACTCACTATGCAAGCCTGCCTGGGAAAAAGAAATCCACAAGCA
Organism: Anniella stebbinsi; assembly: GCA_029215795.1. Classification (NCBI taxonomy): domain Eukaryota; kingdom Metazoa; phylum Chordata; class Lepidosauria; order Squamata; family Anniellidae; genus Anniella; species Anniella stebbinsi. Next base: position 62,607,483 of record JARDYH010000006.1, on the reverse strand, counting down.
GGGTGCCACAACTAAGAAGACCCACTCTCCCACCACATCTCAGATGGTGTTCAAAGATTAACACCTTATTCAGGGACCTAGGCTTATGCCTACAACTCCCAGCATGCCTTTGGCAGGAGGGAAGACTTACCAGGCATTGACAGCCATTATCTGTAAGTGGCTCACCCTCCTGGGCCTGAAGGGAGAGCACCTGGGGCAAGAGGGAAGAAGGCTGCAGCTCTGGGCCCATTGCCAACAGCAACCAAGCAAACCATCAGTCAGCCAGCCAGCTCCCTCGCAGCTAACTATGGGCACCAATTGCACAGTGTAGTGTGGACAGGCTCAGCCAGACTTCACTTCCTACAATCTTCAGCAGCAAGACTCCCATTGGTAGGCTGACCATCTGAAAAGGAGGACAGGGCTCATGTAACTTTAACAGTTGTAGAGAAAAGGGAATTTCAGCCAGTGTCATTTGTATGCAATTAGTTCCTGGTGAAATTCCCTCTTCATCACAACTGTTAAAGGTGCAGGCACTATACTAGAGTGACCATATACAAAAGAAGGCAGGGCTCTGCAACTTTAACTGTTGAGATGAAGAGGGAATTTCACCAGGAACTAACTGCATACAAATGACACTGATTGAAATTCCCTTTTCTCTACAACTGTTAAAGTTATATGAGCCCTGTCCTCCTTTTCAGATGGTCAGCCTACCCATTGAGCAAGTCGGGCACCACAGCAAAAGGCATGCTGGGAGTTGTAGTTTTTGTTTTCTGTGAGGACAGGGAAAATTATGGTGACAGCTTCAAGGCAGCCCTGGCCATACATTGAAGGAAAGAGAGAGAGAGAGGGTGGGGGAAAAGAAACCAATTTAATTTGTTTTAAAGTTACCTCACAGGCCTAGGACTGGCCCTACCTTGAAGGGTTGTCATGAGGGTGAGAGAGGGGAAAAATGAATGAATTTAATTTGTTTAAAGGTTAACTCATGGGCCTAGCACTGGCCTGCTACTTTTAGATGATTACCTCACAGACAGATATTTTAGGGGGCCTGAGCAACGTCAGGTAGAAACTTGAAATCTGGCAGGTCTGGCTGTACCATGTACCAGAAAAATCTAAAAACATAAAATTTTGGGGTTTAATTATTTTTATGTTAGATAAAGGCCCAAGTCACCAGTGGTCTTGACCATCCTGGTTCCCTGTCAAAACCTGTTAAATATAGATATTATACAGTAAATTATGCCAATAAAGTATTCTGTGTTCTGGCTGCTTTTCTTTTTTCATAATAATAACTTCAGAGCATATGCAAACAACAGTTTCCCGCATCCACTGAGATCCACTTCCCTACTATATGTTATTCAAATATCTGAGCAATGCTGGGTATAGTTTTAAAACATATTTTTAGGTTTGCATCTTTTTCGCTGGTAAAAAGGGTGTTCTGTGTGTCCTGATTGTTTCAGCCAAGGTATTATGGGAGGTGTAGGCATTTCAGGCAAAACAAAAAATGTGGTTTATCACGAAGATCTAATTTAAAATACAGTTCTTATGAACACAATTTTCCATTTATTCTAACAAAACAATTTACTAACTCAACCAAACTAAAAAAAACAAAACAATCAACCTAAAGATGAGTAAGTTGCAGAGAAATATATTAATTATCAAATAAATGTCATCAACATTATTTATGGACCCGAGCAATGCCGGGCATATCAGCTAGCATATTCATATATTCAAGAAGGCTTAGAGGGACAGAGCGTTGTTCTCACAGCCTCATTCTCTTTGGTAGCTGTAAAATAATACCAACACTAGTTTGAAGATGAAGGAACACTGTGCTTCCTTGTTTCTGGTTTTGTTTTGTTTGAGAAGGAACAACATTTAAGGCAAAGAACTACTACAGTGAATAATCTCAGGTTTTAACCCATCAACAGGTTCTCCCTGGAAAGTGCAATATAAACCTATTGAATAAATAAATACATTTTCAGTAGGAAAATGTGGGCTGTCAAAATCAGGAAAAACAGGGCCAAATTAGATGTGACATTAAGGCCATGATTGCAACTAATGTACATATTTTGTTAAGTAATTAGCAGTTGCAGAAAAGCTTGAGAAACATTGGAACCATAAAGGTGGTGTTTAATTCTGTCTCTCTTTGCCATGGTCCCAACAAAATTAGCCTCTTTTAGGCCGCTATTTGCATTTTAAGATGCCAATGGGAGCTTCCCTTGAAATGCAAATCATGTAGATTGATCCTTTTCTTCCAATACAATGCTATGGACATTTTTACTGTCATTTGTACACCCTTGTAAATAAGCCTTTCAAAGTTATTAGCCTTCAAACAAAAAATGAAACAAAAAATCCTCAAACTAACTCATAAGGGACTAGCAGAGGAGGGATGGAGAGCTCAATTTCTAAGCTGGGTAAGGAGCAGGGTGTGTGTGTGTTCCCTTCTCTGGGTGCCCAGATGATTTCTATGCTGGTTAGTTCTTAGATTCCATCCCCCCTCCACCAGCCCACTCACTTGCCTGCATGGAATTCCTGGGTTGCCAAGAACTATCAGGATAGTGCTTACCTACAAGGTCACATTATTTCATTACTTAATAATGTTATTCACAACTATTTCCAAGTAACAAGGCAACAAACGTAGGGTGACCAGATGGCTCGGGGTTTCCCGGTCCTAACCGGGAAACCTGGGGCGAACCGGCCCAACCGGGGGGGCGGTGGGGGCAAACCGGGGTGGCGGGGGGTCACGCGGTGGTGGCAGCAAGCGAGGAGCGGCGGTAGACCCGGCGGCGGTGGTGGCGGAGGAGCCCGGGAAGCAGCCGCCCCAGCAGGTAAGTGCCCTTCCTCGCGCCTCGCGCTCCTTACCCGCAGGGGCGTCCGCTTCCCTCTGGTGCTCGAATCTACTGAGAAACAGGCTTCGCCGGAGGGAAGCGGACGCCCCTGCGGGTAAGGAGTGCGAGGCGCGGGGCGCGTGGCGTGGGGCACTTACCTGCTGGGGCGGCCGGGTCCGCCGCCGCCGGGTCCTCCACCGCCACTGCTGGGCTCCTGAGGCCAGAGGCCGCGCGGAAGGGACGGGAGAGGGCCGGATCCGGAGGTGACGTATTCAGCCCTCCCCCGCCCCGGACACCTGCACAGTAGAGGCGGGGGAGCTCCCCCGCCTCTTCTGCACGGGCATCCGGGCTCCTCGGGGGTCGTCGCCATCACGACTAGCCCCGACGAGGCCAGAGGCCACGCGGAAGAGGCGGGGGAGGGCCGATTATGTCACTTCTGGATCCGGCCCTTCCCTGCCTCTTCCGCGTGGCCGCTGGCCTTACAAGCCCAGCGGCGGGGGACCCGGCGGCGGCGGAGGAAGACCCGGCGGAGGCGGGGGACCTGGGGGGGGGCGGCGGACCCGGCGGGGGCGGCAGTGGAAGAGAACCCGGTAGGTCCGGGCTGATGTTTTTGGGGGGTGGGTGGCTTGGTGGGGGGGTTGTTTTGGGTGGTGGGGGGGGACCGGGATTTTGGGTTCCAAAATCTGGTCACCCTAAACAAACGCCCTTTCCCCATGTCCTGGCACGTGGCCAAGGGGAGGCAGTTGCGGGAGGGGGGAAGGCTGAGACGAGCCCACTCACCATTGGTGGGCTCAAAGTGGCACCATAGGCATGGGTGGGGTGGTGAAGCCCTTATTAGGTAGCTGCTCCCATCGCACAGCCTCTTCTCACTCTGCGGCTCCCTCCCTCCCTCCCTGTATGCAGTGTGGGTTATCTGGTCGTCCTTTTGGGGGCCAAGTAGGAATTTTTGACCCATAGTCTAATTGGCCGGAGCTATGGGTCTTTTCACCTATTTCACACTGTAAGTCAAGAGAGTGCGTCTTAGGAAAATCATTATTATTTTGGTGTTAAGGCAATTTGATCGCAATCTTATAAGCAGGTAGGGTGGGCACACTTAGAGAAAAGGGATGGTGAGCATTCTGTGGCACCATTCTGGTGACAGGTGATGCCCGAGGCTTTTCACTGTGAGTCTTGAGGCTCCAGTGGGGGGATAGGGCTTACCTGTGAGGCCAACGCAACTCACTCCACCCAGTGTCATGTGGCCCAGGGGGAGAGTAATGAGGGAAGGCCTACCCTCCCCAAAAGGGGTATGGCCTGGGGGTGGCGATCAAGAGATGCCACCCATCAGACATAGAATGTTTTTGCCCAATACAACACCTAGCATAGAGGCTGGCATAGAATAGGGCCCGCCCAGTCTCCCTTTGCAGATCATTAATAAATGTGGCCTATATTTTAAACCACATATACTTGTCTCATCTCATTATTTCCCCCTTTTACCCTGCAACAGACTTATGGGTGTTTTCCAGCTCATAAGATTTCCATATTATTTTTATTAAGGATATCATAATAGAATAAAGAGTGTATAGTTGAATGTTATCCTGTTACATCATTCTAGAAAGTAATAAGACTATCAATTTTCCAATAAGATTGTCAAAATTGTTTTCTGAAGTAACTTTTAGAGAAGTAGGTTAATAACTTAGTAAAGTCAGAATATCCCAGGTTTCCTAAACTAGTCAGAACTGCAAGGTAATCTAGGTTTGTTTCCAAAATGTGGCAGCAGAGATTTTTATTGTTGTTAACATCACTTCAATGTCCTCTTCCAAAGAACAAAGACATGTCCATTTCGTATCTAATGGGATTTGATAAAACACCATTTCATGGATATATCAAAACAGATATCTAGTATACGTGTATAACTGGACATGACCAAACCACACACTAAGACACCACTGCCTCAGTTAGTTGGTCTATTTCAGATTATGATATGTGACCATGCACCATCTCCTTCATATGTACAATGCTAGGATGTGCTTTAGCACTGCAGAATGAGTCCCTGGTAGTAAGACTACCTGAGACCTTCATTGCATTCATTCATCCTGGATACTTCATTCTCTAGAACACTCATGCAACTTTGATGTTGGTCTACAACTCCCATAATCCCTCACTATTAGGTATGTTGACTAGGGGCCAAAACATCTGGAGGGTGACAGGTTGCTCACTCCAGCTTTAGAAGGTAGCTCCCATTCTAGTTATGACTATATAAGTTATAAATATATACACTTCCTGTTGGAGTCAGTGTTCTTGATGCATAAAAAGAGGGTGCTCTGACCTATGAATCATTCAATAAGCTAACACTGCTCCTATTCCAACTGATCACCATCAAAAGACAAATACATTATTGCTGGTTATTATAAACAATAAGAATGGTAGATGACTCAAACAATTTGTTTGTTCTTATAAAACTGTTTTCTGTCCTTGACCCCCGTGACTGGAAGAGCTTAAACTAAAATATACTAACTTTTTTTCCAGTATTTTGGCCCTGCCCCTTTGATCTTTGACCTACCAGCCAGTGGAATGCATCCCTTGAAAGACTCTCCAAAATGACGTTTGACCCACAGGCTGAAAGAGGTTCAATACTCCTTGTTTAGAAGCAGGGGCTTTGCCGGGCTTCATTCAAGCTTGCATTCTGGGATTTCATTATTCCAGGATTTCATTATCAGCTGAAAAAAACAAAGAGAAGTGAAATGAAAGGTGGACCTTTTGGGTGGTTTGAAAAGTGCTCCTACTTCTGTCAATTTTTCAGGCAAAGAAGGGGAAAGTGTGAAAAGAAGAGGAAAGTGTTCACCTATGGAGAGTGAAGAAGGGTCACTCTCACTACCATAAGAGGTGGTGATGGTCATCAACTTAGATGGCTTTGAAAGGGGATCAGACGGGTTCATTGAAGATCAGATTATCAATGGCTATTATTCATGATGGCTATATACCACCTACAGGATCAGAGGTGGCACATTTCTAAATACCAGTTGTTGGGGAATAACTACCGGAGAAGGTTATTGCCATCATGTCTTGATCATGGGTTTCCCATTGGCATCTGGTTGGCTACTATGGGAAACAGGATGCAGGACTAGATAGCCTTTGATCTGATCCAGCAATGCTCTTGTGTTCTTATAATGCTTCCTGAAATGAAGAACGTAATGTACTCTCAGTGATGTAAGCACATATCAAACCCTATGTACGGCTGTGATGTCTTCCCATTCATTATATGATGATGGATTGTGTGACTATTTCTGGAAATATGACCCAGGTTGTTGTGGTTGTTTAAATGGCTCTGAAGCAGAAGCATATCAGAGGAGGAAGGAATTAAATCAAAATGGCAAAACAAATATGAAAATTCTCACCCTAAGGGAAAGGTTACAATTATAAATATTTTCCTCTCCAAAGCATTGCTTTCATCTTGAAAACCAATGGGTGAACATTTAGCATAGCTCATATAACAATTCTGCAGTTTTCTTACCTTTGCAAAATCTTCCTTGCAACTAGTATGTGATGTTGATGCTGTACTGACCATTTATCTCTTTTAAGTGTTCCCAAAGAAATGAGCTGTGAACTTGTTGAACTGATGCATGAATTTAATGGTTATAGTTCAAAATTCTGATTAAAAGACTTGAGAAACTATCATCACTTTGATAAACAAGCTGGAAACATTCACGTTTTTCTGATCCTGCCTGAAAAGTCAAGCAGTAGTTAAAATTAGGGGTGTGCACTGGATTGGCTCTGATCCACAATCTGGAGCTGATCCAGGGGAAATCAGATGCAATTATCCGATTTCCAATCACCCCTCTGGATCATCCGATCTTTTCTGAACCAGTCCGGAAGGACCTGATCCGGTTTGGAAAAAATCGGAGGATCGGCGGGCGCCCACTGGTGCCCACCACCGCTTCCATTGGCAGGCGCCAGCAGGTGCCTGCCAATAACAGCAGATAGCGGGGGGGGGGCCTTATCTGGAAGGCCTGTCCGTTTCCGTTTCCGGCCAAGTGAGGATCGCGGGGGGGGGGAGGCTTACCTGGGAGGGCTGTCCGCTTCCATCGGTGGGTGCCAGCGGGCGCCTGCCAATGGAAACGGACAGCCCGGCCAGGTGAGGATCGCGGGGGGGAGGCTTACCTGCTTCCATGAGCGCCCGTCGATGGAAGCAGACAGCTCGGCCAAGTGAGGATCGCGGGGGGAGGAGGGGGAGGAGGGAGGGAGGGAGGGGGGTCCACTTACCTGCCGGGGCATCTTCATCCTTCACCTGCCAGAGATCTACTGAGAACTAGGCTTCACGGCCTAGTCCTCAGTAGAGCGCCAGGTGATGGCAGGTAAGGAGGAGCGTGAGGGGGGGCTTACCTGCTGGGGCTGTCCGCTGCCATCCTGTGCCACCCGGGCAGCTTTCTTTCCCCCAATGCAAGTCTATGGGGAAAACAAAAATGGGGGCCGATCCAAAAATCAGATGTCCGATATCGGGATCGGGCCCGATCTGGTCCGGGGGGCTCCGATTTTGTCCGATCCGATCTGGGACAACATTGGAGGTCCCGATCCGGGTCCCGATCTGATCCGGGGGGGGTCCCTGCACATCCCTAGTTAGAATGCATCTTGACCAACCTTGGTTGGTGGGGACAGAAAGAAAAGTGGCCTTAATGAATAACAGTGCATCCCTATACATGTGTTCTCAGAATTACGTTCCATTGAGTTCAATGAGACTTACTCCCAGGTGAGTATGTATAGGATTGCTATGTAGCCTAAACTAGACAAATTCACTGTATCCTTCCTACAATAGAATGATTCTGTAGAAAGACAACTTGATTCCCCTATGATTATGCCAGAGGTGGGTGGATGTACTTTGTTTTTTTACTATAACATGGGAGGCACTGCTTCAGGGGGAAATACATTGACCATCAAGGGTGAGCTTTTCCATTTGCTCCCCCCCCCCCACACACACATTTTAAAAGCAGGCTGGAGCTGCATTTTGGAGGTATTGCTTCAGAAGTAGAGATGCTATTCCAACCAAGTTATTTTTTATAATCTGTTTTGCTGTAACGTTGTGTTTAGTATATTTTTGAATATTGTTGTGATATTGTTTAGTACATTACATATTGTTGTACTATATTGTTGAATATTTTTGAGATATTTTGCTGTAAACATGCATTTAGTAGAGTTGAATGTAGTATTGTATTTATTGTATTGTAAACTGCTGACCTACTTTGTTTTATGTACAGCGCTTTGCAATAAAGTTCTATATAAATAATAATAATAATAATAATAATAATGATAATAATAATAATGTCCACAACCAGAGTCCAGGTGCAAAATAGTGGCATGGGCAAGTGGACATACGCTAAGGAACAGAGCTTCTGAGCTCATGCTCATCCCAGGAATTTGTGATCAGTACCAGAACCAAGCTCACAAGTTCTTTCACAGACATCCCAATTTATCATTCATCCATCCACCCCTGGCTTTTGCTACCACTAGGATTTGCAGATAGGATTAGTGACATGAATTCATATGCAAAATTATTTGGAAACTGCTTTTCCTTAATTAAAATGTCGTTCACATAAATGTAGTACAATACATTGTGTAGATACATTCTAATTTTGTAATCAATTAAAAATAAATTACAAAATACATAGGAACATACAAATGTCGGAAGTTGCTTTATACTAACCATTGGTCCTTCTAGCCCAATAGTGTCAGTACAGACTGGCAGCAGCTCTCCAAGGCAGGTAATTTTTCCAGGGATTGAACCTGGGACCTTCTGCAAGCAAAGCATGTGCTCTACCTCTGAACTACAGCCCTTTCTCTATATATGACCTGCAACTTAATAATGGATCTAAGGATGCATGATAATTTCATTCTTTGCTCACAAAACATGAGAGCATGCCCTCGTCTGCCAAAAATATTTGCAAATTGTTGAACACAGGCTCGTCTCATTCCCGATTCCCTGTTTGATTCGCACAAATTTCCCAATTTGCATAAATTTATTCAGTAGACTGAATCAGCCCCGCATTAGTCTATGGGGGGAATTTGTGCAAATGTTGGGAAATTTGCACAGATCTCCCATTTCCCATTCATGAAAAATGAGCAGGGATCACAAACGGGATTCCAGCATTAGACAAACAGTGAGATGATGTTCAGAGAATCCTAGTGATCTCAAACATCACTATACTAGGAATTGCGCTGGTGCCCGACTGGATCCAGGAGTCTAATAGACTCCCTCTCATCTGCCCCCTCGGATCCAGTAGGATGTTCACAGGCCTACAGTTAGAGTGCCTGTGAGTTCCTCCAAAATTGAAAAACCTTAAAAGCAATTTTAGAATATGGATGATAGGACTACCAAATTACTTCTTAGTACTGAGATTGTTTCTGGAGAATTATGGGGTATTATTTATTTATTTACAAGCTTTGTATGCTGCTCTATATCCAGTAAAGTATCCAAGCAATAGAAAGGGGAGAAATCATCATCATCAAAATGCAGAATTATAACCATTAAAATTTTATTTTATTTTAAATATTTCTTGGCCACCTTTCACATGGCGGCTTACAACAATAAAATACATAAATACAGTTTAAAACATTAAAAGCAATAAAAACATATACAGTAAAATAGCAGTAAAAATCAGATTGTGCAACTTCTATACAATTTATGTTGCAGTAGCCATTGAGGCAGTCCCCTCCAGCTGGTGGAATGATACCATTGGATACAACCCACTTACACTCACTCATTCTTTGAATGTGTTTAACATATGCTATAGTATATATATTTATGCCCTAAAAGCTGTACAAGTAAAAAATAGCAGTTCCCAATCCAGACATTTCTTTCTGACTTTCTCAATAGGTATTTGAGTGGGGTGGGGACAGGACAAGAAGGAAGGATCCCAAAGTACACCTTTCAATTGACAGCCCAAACTGAACATACAGCCATCTCTTCAACATCTTTCAAAAGATCATGCTTATGGGCAGAACATGTTCAGACATATTAAAACACATGTAGACTTCTGGACATGGGTTCCAGAAGAGAGTTATACAGTTCTTGCAATTATTTTTACTTTCCAGTTGGAACATTTCCGCAAGGTGTTATATTTGAACATTTCCACACTATAACAGGGTATCGCTCTTCTCAACAATGGGCGTCTTCAGATGGGCATTTTTATCATGTGATCATAATGGTTTGGTCACTGATTTTCCTGCAAGCTTTACATAACACCGAGCTCCATCACACCAGCGATTTAGTGCACTCTCGCCATGCCTGGTGTGCAGATTTGCAGCATGGTACTCACATGATGCTGTGCCTGTTCTGCTGACACCCCGCCTCTTCCCCAGTCTTTCCTAGAATACTAAAAGTTTGGATTATTTTCCCTAAATGCATTAAATTCACCCTAAGCCTCTGTGTAGATTTAAAGGAATGGGGGCTTGAATGGATTGCATCAGATCCTGGCAGGGAAAAACAATCTCTCCCAGCAGCCGGCTCCAAGCCTCAATATAAAACCCAAACCTTGCATCCCAGGCTTGAAAGCAGGTTTTTTTAAAAAAAATCATACAACGCCTGAATCTCTGCAGAATCAGGATTGTACTCTCTCGATGCCCCCAAAGAGCCAAACTAAAGGGTCGTTCCATTTTTACCCAGCAGAAAGGTGGTCTGGTTGAAGTACTTATATGGCAGGACCTGACTGGAGGGAGAAAGGGAAGGGGAGGAGTGGAGTGGAGTGGAAGAGTTAATGAGTGTAGGAGTGAAGGAGTGAAAGAGCAGCTATTCAGGTGAAAGGGATCATAAGCTGGATGTGCTTCTGCCTCAGAGGTAAAAAAAAATGTGGAGGCAAACCAGGGGGGGTGGATTAGGTGTGATGGAGGTCACCATCACCATGCCGTTGTTGTCTCATGTCTTTTCCCCCCCCCCACATACACACACACTTTTTACATGTTATTTTGCTATGGGGAAAATATGGTATTTTTGGCAGTCATAAGATGAAACTGCCATAGCTTCCCCATGTAATCCTTCCATCGCACTATGTCCTGCTTTGTGTGGGCTGGTGTTGGGCAGTGCAGCATTGATGTCAGTACTGACAAGGATCATTTGGGAGTGTCTCTGTCCCTCAGCTCCTGCTTGGTTCCATATTTCAGGTATGCCTAAGCAGATGGGCAATAAGGAGGGGGTTGCACATGATTTGCATGTGGGATGGGGGAGGCAGACCCCTGAATATGCAGACTTCTGAACTTGCGAAAAAATCAGCTCTTAGCAATGGGATGGGGGCTGCTCTGCATGTGCCTCCCAGAAAACTTTTAGCCTTCTCTATTCAATTCCCCATGCACACACAGAAAAGAAGTGTAACCCCTTTCAACACAATCCCCTCTCCCAGTGTATACACAAATGAGAAAAATGTTACTGTTGCTTTTACAGGGACAATACTTACTTGCATGGCAGCGGTCTCCAACAATGCAGACTTCTGAACTTGTGAGAAAGTCTTTCATTTCATGCTGTGACAGGGGAGGGGCTACGCCAGAGGGGGGGACAACTGATAACACCCTGCAATGCTCCACCCAGCCTTGCAAGCAGCATATAGCATTACGCATCAAAAGAAAAATTAGTTGCATAAAGATCCCATTTAAATCCTGAAAAGAACTCAGAACAGGAAAAAGGGGTAAATCGCAGGAGAATAAGCCCCATCTGAAGATGCCCAACATCTTAAAGTTGTGCAATATTCTGCATTTAAAGCATAAAGAAGGACATTTTAATAAATGAAGCTTGGGAAAAACAAAATACACTTTTTACAGTTCTCTGCCAGAATGCATCATATGCCTACCCATTGACAAGTGACTGTTAATAAATATACTATATCCTGAACTGTGGACTATTCAAGACAAACCAGAAATAGTTTGACAACAAAAAGTGGAATTCCTGTGGGGGGTTGGTGTTGGTTTTTTGTTTGTTTTTTAAACTGCTTGTGCAAATTGAGCCAATGAAGCAGATGCACTTTGTGTGATCTTGACAAGAGATACAACACTCATAAACTCATCAGGGAGAACTACATTCCTTGTGTAAGCCTTTTGGTTTTTATAGAGAGCTTAGTGCTTCTTGGCCTATCAATTTTAAGTGCTATGAGTAAAGGGAGGTCTAAACAGAACAAACAAAAGGGGGGTTCTGCTTCTGAAAATATCCTTTATACAGTTGAAATGAAAACATTACTTTACATCTTGTAACACAAAAGAAATGAAGAATATATATATATATATATGCCCAAAATGGATTTCAAGAGATTTCAGTACGATGGTGGGGGTATTTTATTGTCGAAGATTACCACATGGTCCTTGAATACTTCATGGAAAACTAAGTGGAGAAACAAGGAGGACCACATACAAAGAGAAGATAAGTACGTAATTCAAGCAAAACACCGGCAGTTGCATATCTATATGAAACCAATTAAAACAAACATTCTTCATTAAGGTCACAAGAAATGTGCACTTCAGACATAATCCTTCCAAATACTCTGAGATTTCAACAGATAAAATTCAAAGAGTGACTGTAATTTTCTGTTTATAGTATGGAACCATGAACAAGAAGGCATGGCATTCTCAATTAAATCTGTTGTGCAAAACAGAGCAGAACTTTAAACTATGGGGATTATCAGGTGTTTTATGACATGCTCGTTACTGGGCACTCACTGATTTTTGCGGGTCCTATTCACGATGCTGTCTGCCTCCTATGCATCTTTCACTCTTTCTGGTCTTCTTCCCAGAACAAAAAAATAAGACTCCAGTAAGTCCAATTTATTTTTAGGAATGGAACTTGCAGGGATCTCCTGCTGTGTGCGATAAAAATGCCCACTGAATGAGCCACGAGGTCATTGTTTACTTCCTCTTTCTTTTCTGTGAGAAGGAGGAAGTATCGTGTGACAGAAGTGGGGGTGGAGAAGCGAAAGTAGGGAACTGTGATTTTTCCCTCCAATGGATGAAACCCTATCTGTAGAACAGTTCTAACAAAAATGCTCTATACTGACATGATTACTAAAGCTTTCATGATGGTCAAGAAGTACAAATTTGATGAAGTAATGCTTGTATTGGCCCTACCTGCACATCTCAAAGAGAATGCAAGCTTTAGGCCACCACTAATTAGGGATGAGTGAGAAATTTGAGATTTTTTTTAAGGATTTACCCAATTCACATCTTCCAACCCGTTCAGCGAGCTGAGACAGATTTGCATTTTGAAATCTGCAATTTTGTGAGCTTTCCACCTTGGGAAAAAGGCACACAAATGAATGTGTACGTTAGGGGAAAGTGCATACCACTCCAGCAACTTGATGGGATATGCAGGGATTTAAAAATACACACAGAAAATGTATAGATCAATGCATACAGTAGGAGTTTTGAAAGTAAAGAAAGAAAGAAAGCTTGATGTTGAGAGACTAACATCAAGGGTGTCATTTGCACCAGGTGAAAACTATTTTTTAAAGAATTTCCCAGGCATTGTAATCATTCAAGCAGTGTGGTAGTATATATATATATATATATATATATATATACATACACACATACACACACACACACACACACACACATACACATACACATCTGTGGGCTTCTTGGACATTTTATTGTTATGTTGGTTTCTGTTTTACCTTGTTATCATTTTAATGTTGTTGGTGCATTATTTATTGAATTATATTTTATGTTCCTTTTCAGTTCCCTTCAGAACACTGTAATGATGAAGGGGAGGGGGCCACTGCTCAGTGGGAGAGCTCATGATTTGTATACAAAAGGCCCCAGGTTCAATCCCCTGGCACCTCCTCATGGGGAAGAAAGTCCTTACTGGAAACCCTAGAGAGCCATTGCCAGTCAGTGCAGATAATACTGAGCTAGAGGTACCATTTGTCTGAGCTGGGATAAGACAGCTTACTGTGGGGGAAGGGCTCATAAGTTTGACTTAGTACATAACAAAATGTTTTTCAAAATTTACCAGCTACCAAAGCCTTTGGAGAATGTAAATCCTCTTCATAATGTAAACTCCTGATATAGATGTAATAATCAATCATAAACAATATAAAGCCCCCTTTGAGTTTTAAGTGGTAGAGGCCATAATGTGACATTTATCTGTCACTTTCACTTCATAAGCATCTCTTTTAAAGAAACACAATATGAGATGTACCATACACTGTAATGGAAATCTACTGAAAGTAAAGTTCTCCAACTGAGGGTAATTGTATTCACAAATCTGTCGTCTATAATGGGAATGTAAACCTACACTGGTCCAGAACGTTCATTTACATTACAAATTCCTCTCCTCTGCATAAACAAGTGACCAGATATCAACATAAATAGCACAAGAGAGGCTATAAGCCACTCCTGTGAAAATGCCAATAAAAATGGACTCTGTTCTGTTCCAACTAGGTTCAGCTCCTTGCTATGCAGTTGGCTACAATAGAGAAGTCAAGCAAACACAAGTTTTACCAGACAAACATGGGGTTTCCAGAGAAAATTCAAAGGAGTAGCCAAGGTCAAACATACAAGATTCTATAGTAGGCTGACCATATGAAAAGGAGGACAGGGCTCATGTAACTTTAACAGTTGTAGAAAAAAGGGAATTTCAGCCAGTGTCATTTGTATGCAATTAGTTCCTGGTGGAATTCCCTCTTCATCACAACAGTTAAAGTTGCAGGCACTGTACTAGAGTGACCATATACAAAAGAAGGCAGGGCCCCTGCACCTTTAACTGTTGTGATGAAGAGGGAATTTCACCAGGAATAGGCTGACTATATGAAAAGGAGGACAGGGCTCCTGTATCTTTAACAGTTGTAGAGAAAAGGGAATTTCAGCCAGTGTCATTTGTATGCAATTAGTTCTTGGTGAAATTCCCTCTTCATTACAACAGTTAAAATTGCAGGCACTATACTAGAGTGACCATATACAAAAGAAGGCAGGGCCCCTGCAACTTTAACTGTTGTGATGAAGAGGGAATTTCACCAGGAACTAATTGCATACAAATGACACTGGCTGAAATTCCCTTTTCTCTACAACTATTAAAGTTACATGAGCCCTGTCCTCCTTTTCATATGGTCAGCCTATCTATAGTCAAGTAGAACCAGACTCCAAAACCCAGCATCAGGCAGAAGTCCAAAGATCAATAACACAGAGTCCAAACACAAGTCAGGATACAAGATACTGAAAAAACACTGTTGTTTCCAGCAGAGTAGACTGAGAATACAGGCTTATATTACCAGAGCCACTAGAGCCCCACTCAAGGCTCAGCTGCAGTACATTGCAAACCTTGCTCCTGAGGAGTTATCTCTTCTTGAGAAGTCTTTCATTTGGAGTCAGGTACTTCTTCTTAAAGAAGCCATAATGCTTTGCCTTTTGTGGTGGTGACACTCTCTGGGACTGGGTGGCTGTTCATCCTCTGTGTCTGAATCAGAACTCCTCTCTTCCTATGGGGACGGACTTGTGGTCCTATTCCACAAGGGACCAGTCTTCTCTAGTCATCTGATATGGTTGGTTCCATTGCATCATGCATCTCTGGAAGCTTGAGCTCCTTCAGCATGGACACTACATGGGGGTGTGGGGTTTAGGATTTTTGTAGCAAAAGTTAATCACACAAAAAAAGTTAGTTTAAAATTCCAGTTTGGTGACTTTATGATAGGGATGGGAAACCTGTGGCCCCCCAAATGTTGTTGGAGTACAACTCCCATTAGCCCTGCATTACCCATTCTGACTTGGGCTAATGGATGTTGAAGACTAACAACATCTAGAGGGACATGAGTTTCCCTGCTTTACAAGGACAAACTAAATGTGGGAATTAGTATTAAAGTGTTAGAAGATGCTGAAGTAAGATATATTGACATGGGACAGCATAATTATGCTTGTTTTGGGGTGTTCCGGTTTGTTTTACATACAAATTGCTGTTGTGCTTCGTAGTTCAAAACTGTTCTACAATACACCAAAATAAAGGCTGTTTGAAGTCAGTTCTTGGCTGGACCCAGCTGCAGTCCTATTTAAAGAGTTTATAAACTGAAATAGCTTTCAGGGTCAAGCAGGCTTGACTTTTTGTAATCTTTTGGGTGAATGATTAACTAAAGATCAATTCTGTTTCTTTTTAGAAGCTACTTGCTGGCTTGGACTCTTAAGAGAGACTTAGGAGGCTATGATGGATAATATTCTTATTCAAAAGTCAGAATGTTAAAATGTGTCTAGAGACTAATTCCTTTGTGTGTGGCTTCAGCCATAGAATCAAGTTCTTCACCAGCAGGGTGAGGTTGTGGGATATATGGAAAAGAGGGACCTATAACAAAATGGTGCTGTGTGGGATGCTCTTCTTCAGGGTTCCAGCTGTGTCTTCTTCCAGGGTGCTCCATTCGATTCTGCCTGCTTCCCCCTACTTTTCTTTACACACATCCAACAGTAGGGATATGTGAGAACTTTGTTTCTGTTTACAAATCATGCAAACTTAGGCTGCTCACAATCCCAAATGCAAACACAAGCAGGAATGCTCTTTAGCTGAGAAATGCTCGCAAATTCCTGACATTGTGATTGTATTCTAAATACTTTTTAAAGTGCCCTTTGAAATGTGCGTTTCTGGAAAAAAAAGAAACATGAATTTTCATGCAGTGGGAAAAAAATTCATATTTTTGAAAAAATACAAAGAAAAATGTGCCATTTTCCCATTCAAAATGTACACTGTCCCTGTTCGAACAAGCTAAAATTGGAGCATGCTGAAACACGTTTCAAAGTGATTTTAAGAAGATTTCAGACACAATCCTCTATGCATGTTTAGACAGAAAACAGTCCTACAATTCCCAGTATGCCCCATCCAGTATGCATAGGATTGCATTCTTAGGCAAGCTGGAAAATCACTGGTTCTCCCATCCCTAAGACAGTCAGCATTCTGTAACTGCAGTACATGTTCAAGTCTCATTAAGATGTTTTGGGTGTTTCCCCTTAAGGTTTTATTTTTTAAAAGTGTAAACCTTGGAGTTACCACAAGCCTGCTTATATCTCCCAGTTGGGCATGAATGGTATTGTTTTGGCTGTAGGAGGACAAACACATAATGGCTCCATTCAGACAACATTCAGTCCTTTGTGCTTCGCTTAACCATGTTCATCTGTGGTTAACGCTAACCACATGTGGAATGGTAGCACACAACACCATTAACCTTTTTGTGGCTCAGGATTCCTTAACCATACGCTAACCACAAACTGGTTAGATGAGCTCCTGAGCCCTCCAGCTGCTCCACCCTGTATCCTAGCAGTCCTTGTGCTAGGAGTCCTTGAAGTTGCACCCACCATTTTAGTTCAGGCAACAATATCAGGACCCATTACTAATATAAATCTGCCCATTCCTCGAGCGATTCCTGTGCTCTCTGTCTGGCCATCCGATCGCCCTGCATTATGTCTGATCTGCTGTTGTTTCAGAGGCCAGGGAGTTTTTGTTTGTTTCTTTGTTTGTTTGTTTCTTAACACAGGAGCAGCAACACCGTTCCACTCCCACAGCCATTTTGAGTGGATCTGCAAGCTTCGGTAGATGCCATCGGCCATTTTGAGGTGTGCCCAGTGCAGTACACTTCCTGGGGCCATTTTGAGCTGTCCAAACTGCGAACGCGAGCCCCATCATCAAGCAGAGATGCCACAATATTAGGACCAGCAATGGGCTAATGGTGCAGCAACGCGATAAGAATCATGCCTGATTAGTATCGGGGAAGTGTGGATGGGGAGTAAAAACATAATACCCTAAATCTGCACCACTATAAAAAGCTGCTATTGCTCAAAAAAAGCAGCCGATGACACGAAATGGCAGCCACAGCGAGCGTATATGTCAAGCAGCAATCCAGAGCAGCTACAGCCATTCTGCAGTGGAAGCTCAATGATTTCGGCCCTTAACCACAGACATGTCAGTTGACACTTTTATCCATGGTTAGTGCCGCTAACCCTGCTGTTAATGTGATTAACAGAGTAGCATGGTTAGGCAAAACGCATGCTAAATGACACCATTAACCATGCTCCTTAACCAAAAAGCCTTAACCAACATGGTTAATGGTGTCATCTGAACTGGGCCAGAAAATGTGTGTTTGTATGTGCTAAAAAAAAGTGCCTCTATCCATGTCTAGAGCATTTTTCCTTCACCAAAAAGCTATCATCTCTTTTCCCAACACTTTTGGAATTAAAACGCAGGGTTTCCAGGGCAGGCTACATGGCTCCCAGGTAACTTTGGGCCTTGATGCCTCTCTTTTAAGAAATTATGCCTGAACACACCTATGATAATTACAAAAAAAGTTACTCAAGCACAAATAATACTGCCAAATCGGTCGCATAAGAACAGCACCTAAGGAGGGTGATTAACTTATATGCAAATTATATAAAGCAAAACAACCACATTATCCCCCTCCCCGTTGAAGACATTATAATTCCTGCAGTTGATTCAATAAAAATTATTTCACAGTTTCACAACTGCAATTTAGGGCACCCAGAAGCACTGAAGCTATGAAAATTGGCTTCACAACTGGCTGGTTCAGCTTGAAGTAGTAAGTCATTATATGGGGGGGGGGGAGGAGGAAGAGGGGGATACACAATAAATGAGACTTCTAGTGTGCCAATATGTGTTTACTGCATGGATGGTAACCTGAAAAACACAACTATAGAAATTAGTTGCCAGTGTTCTGCTTTTGAAATATACAAATGGGTGGAATATATATCTATATAGTTCCAAAAATTAAGGCACATTCACGTAACATCAAATTTAATCCTGGGGTACCTCTAGATGGACACTTTCCATCGAGTTGGCTTCGCACTGGCAGTAGTTGTGTTACATGACGCTGCAGCCAGTGCGAAGCCATCTAGGAGCAAAGGCCCTTTGCTCCGCTCTAAAAAGGTCAGCCATTTACCCCGACCTTTTTTAGCTCGGAGCGGGCTGGCCAGGGAAGGGGGTAGAGCAGCAAGCCATAAGCTCGCTGCACTGCCTCTGCAGTCCTCCCCCTATTTTTTTTTAAAAAAAATCTTACTTTAGGGTAAGGGAACCGATACTCCCAGTTGTTCCTTCAGCTGCCGCCAGGCCACCACGTGTGCAGTGGCCCCGGCGGCCCCAGGAAAAGCCGCCGTGGCGCTCCTTCCATGTATATCACTGTAAGGAGCGTCACTTCAGGGGGCGCTGCCTGCTGCCACCACTGTGCGGTGGAAGAGGCGTTGTAAAGAGGTGGCCCTGGTTCTCTACATTTTCAACTTTCTCAGTCATGCTTTGGTAGAAATTGGTGTGCCTCTGATGTTTTGAATGATACAATGGCTCAATTCGGATGACACAATAAACAACTGGTGTGGGGGAAACAATCGTCAGTTGTTTTGACTATCGTGTTATCCGAATGCTGCCATAGTCAACTCAGTGCTGATCCTAATCCACACCACAGTTGATTATTTATTACCATGTTGTGTGGGGAGTACCCCCTAGATGAACAACTGTAAAGTTGATTATTACCCCACCATTAACTATCGTGTTGTCCGAATTGAGCCAATGTATGTTCAGATTTTGGTGAAACACATCTTCACAAGTCATTAACATCAATATTTCTTTTCTGTCATGGTCTGAATATAAGGCCTCATCTACACCAAGCAGGATATTGTACTATGAAAGTGGTATATGGTACATGTCAATGGGCCCCAACAGTTGTCAGTGCACCAACAGTTGTCAGTGCACTTCAATACTTCTATAAAGCAGTAGTGTGGCTCCTGCCCATAGGCATGTGCAGCCCATTTCATTAGGTGGGGCCCCCAGGGAATTTTTTTAAGGTAAACATTGATTGAATATACAGTCATAAAGGACATTGGGACTGGTGTTCTAATCTATTTTTTGGAATATCACAGACCGGGTCATTCGATGAAATGTTTGATGGCTTTGAATAGGAACTACACTGACATGAACTAACAGACAAAGTCTGTTTCTGTTGTTGGTCAGTACTCAGTTCTTTGTACATAGTAGAACTGGTGGCAGCATTAACTTCATATAAGTTCTTAACTGAGAAGTCAGAGGTATTTGCACTACTATCAGCACAGTCATTATAATTCAGTTTGCCTGCTCCTTTCCTTATCTTAATAACAAACCGTTCCATACATCACAATTTGGTGAAGGGGGTGGCTTCGTGGCCACTGAATAATATTCTACAGCCTTCTTGTAATGTTCTATTTTATCTTTGGTCCTGGACTGGGGAGGAACCAAAGGAAAAAGGAAAGATGAGATAGGGGTGGAGAAAGGAGTGCAGCCATCTGCCATGACCCACAACAACAGCAATGGGTTTCAGTGTGGAAAATTCCCCACTATAGGGGGCTGCATGAACTGCCAACTCTATTCCCAAACAACTACCTGACAAGCACTTACTTGGGAGTAAATTTCATTGAACCCTCCCCCTTCCCCCACCCTCTTTATCTAAACGTAATGATCTGGCTGAGTGACAAACCCCTCCTGCACTCTCTGATCTGATTTCAAACTATATTTCACACAAACAAATAAAGCAAGACAGGAGTAAATTCTTCACACACACACATGGGGGTATTGGGGTGGGGTCGGATTTGTTTGGAGAGGAAGAAATATTAGCAAACGCTGCTAATAGAGAATAGTAAACAAACATGCTTCAAAAAGGGTGGGTGGGGAATATAACAGGGCTCAGGAAAGAACATCTTATCATGAAGAGAATCACTGGCTCAATTCGGACAACACAATAAAGAACTGGTGTGGGGGAAACAATCGTCAGTTGTTTTGACTATTGTGTCATTCCAATGCTGCCATAGTCAACGCAGCGCTGATCCTAATCCACACCACAGTTGATTATTTATTACCATGTTGTTTGGGGAGTGCCCCCTAGGGTTAGGGTTAGGGTTAGTCAACCCATCATTGACTATCGTGTCGTCCGAATTGAGCCACTGTGTACAAAAGACGAGGGGGGAAGTGGACGCCCCTGCAGGTAAGGAGCGCGAGGCGGGAGGAGGAGGGCCCCCCCACTTACCTGCATGGGCGGCTGTGAGGTGGGCGGCCAGGCGGCGCGAGGCGTGCGGGCGTGCGGGCGCGGCCGGCTGGCCGGCCGGCCGGTGCGAGGTGGGCGGGTCGGCGGGTGGCGAGGGGGGGGTGGCGGGGAGGGGACCGGGATTTTGGTTCCCAAAATCTGGTCACCCTACCTAATGGTGGTCCTGCCTCAGAGAGTGGATTTCAGTTTATGCCCAGTTTGGTATATTTTTAAACCTCCCACAAGCAATTCATGAAATGAATATGCCAGGCAGGGAGAAGAAGAGGATGGGTGTAGTTTTGTGACTGACAGCTCTCGTTTCCAATCAGGGAAGGAGTTTGCCAGGGTTTGGGGGGAGGTAAATTGAAGTGAAGCTCTAGGCTTCCACTGAAGTAAAGGGCCTGGTTGACAACAGTCTGGCTGTAAGGGATGCACTGTCTAGCAACGCTCTTCATGCACACGCATATAAGAGCCTTTGTCAGTGGTGGATCACAGCTTGCATGGCAATGAACATCTGCTCGTGTGATGACATTAAAATGTGTAACTTAAACCACTGGTGACATAAGTGGGGGCATTAAAATCAGCATGACAAGAACCTGAAGAACATAGTCCATGAGGGAGTAGAACAAGACATGACTAGGTGTGTAGAAGTGTCTTAAGATGTTGCTGATGATCTAAATTTGATTGTAATCCCAAGGCATGTTTTAGGGTTCATACATTGTTTGGCTGAACTTACTGTATTGGTTTGCTGACACCACTGGATTAGTTTGCTGATATCACTGCACTGTTTGGATGACCACAGCATTGTGGGATAGCATAGGTCCAGGAGGGTGCAGAGGAGGAATCATATTATCCAAACAACAATACTAGAGACTCAATTTGCTATCTTGCTCAGTGTATTTGTAATGCCACGTTGTCAACTGCATTCCATTTAGAAAGCCTTGCATTTATCTTTCATTGCTAATGTAACATGAATAAACTGCTAAATTGTTCTCCACACTAATTTTCTTAATTGTTTTGAAATTTTCTTAAATAACGTGTTCAATGTGTTTCAGTAAACCTTTTGAATCTATGGTTTTGTTGTTTGTCTGTTTGGACTTGGCTTGGTTTTGATGTCTTGAACCTAATTAGTATGTTCTGAAGCTAAACAGGACCCAATTAACTGGAGTGAAACCTCAATGTTATCTTCTTTGTTGTGGTTAGGGCCTGGGTATATAGTATGTATAACTATGGCAAGCCCATACATTGACCAGAGCTTACAGTTGCCCAGTGCTTTTCACTGCACATTGTAAGTTGGCTCTCTCTTAGGAGCAGCAGCCCTTAGGGTTCTATCACACCTATTTTTTTCTTCTGGTTTGCCTCTGTGTTTTTTACCTCTGTTTCATAAGTGAGTCAAGGGCTCCATCACAAACAGTCCCTTTCAGGTGGGTTTTCGCTTGTTTGCTTTTCCACATCACTCTACACACCCCTTCTCCTTCCTCCTCTAGTTCATTGGTTGGGGTACTCTGATGGGCATGGGCTCTTTCTTCCCACTTGCTTTGGATTTATTATCTAGCATAGGCTGACCAGATAAAATCCAGGTCAGGGCTCATGTAACTTTAACAGTTGTAGAGAAAAGGGAATTTGAGCCGGTGTCATTTGTATGCAATTAGTCCCTGGTGAAATTCTCTCTTCATCACAACAGTTAAAGTTGCAGGCACTATACTAGAGTGACCAGATATAAAAGAAGGCAGGGCCCCTGCAACTTTAACTGTTTTGATGTAGAGGGAATTTCACCAGGAACTAATTGCATACAAATGACACTGGCTGAAATTCCCTTTTCTCTGCAATTGTGAAAGTTACATGAGCCCTGACCTAGATTGTATCTGGTCACCCTAATCTAGAAATTACAGCTTTAAGGTTTCATCTGGGCTCCGTTTCTGCGGACAATGGGGGGGGGGTGTTGGAGCATTAAAAAATCCATTCAACCGACTAAGCACAACTCCGACGGCGATGTGCTGGAGGAGGAGAACTGCCCTGCCCTGCCCTTTCTTCAGCAAGACTCCATTAGCACACACTCACCCCAACAAAGGAAAAAGTGAGAGGGGAAAATAATCCTGACTTTCCCCGCACCAAAATAAAATGCAAAAAGGGGGGGAGGGGGAGATGAGTGCAGGACAGGGATGACATCATGGCGAGTGTGTGATAAATCGCTGGTGTGACAGAGCTCTAAAAGAGTTTGTGGAGTGGAATCTGTTGCTTGTATAACCTTTCTTTCTTCTATCGAGACCAATCCTTTCATAAGATCACATCCATTGCACTCCATTTGTTTTAAATTTACCCTTCCTGTTGTTTGTATTCCTTCACTTTGCCCCATGCCTCTGCCCCTTTAGAACATTTGGTGGATGTTTTGTTCCAGGAGTGTAGGTGTTAATCGAAAGTCCTGGACTGCCACCCCCTCTTCTTCATAATTTAAACGCCAGCTGCTAGTGACAGATAATGACATCCCACCACCCACTAAGCACCCTCAGCCTAAATGCAAACATAGCAGTCTGGATTGTGGGTGTATTGGGTTGTACACAGTGGGTGATGCTGACAATTGTATGACTGCACAAATTTCAGAAATCATAGAGTTCCATCAGACAAGTGTTTTGTTGCATGCTCTTTACTGGGCACTCACAGATTTTTGTGGGTCCCTCTCATGATGTTGTCTACCTCCAGCATGCCATGCACCCCTTCTAGCCTTCTTTACGCTACAAAAAAACCTCACCTCAGTAAGTCCGACTTATTTTTAAAGATGGAAGTTGCCACCTCCTGCTGTGTGCAGGAGAAGTGGCACGATCAAAACGGCACACTGAATGGACCACAGGCTCATTGCTTACTTCCTCTTTCAAAAGAGGAAGTAATGAGGGACAAAGGTGCAGGCGGAGAAACGACGGTAAGCAAACACAATTTCCCCCCATGTGATGACACCCATAATGTATTATTAAAATATGAAAGCAGTAGTTTAAAAAAAGTGAAGTACAGCAAACTAGCAATACTTAACTTCAAATATTGCTTTGTTATCAGGATACTGATTAGCTAAGGATTAAGATTAGTAAGGAGAAATGCTGTGCCTTCAGGCATGTTTCCACCTACTGGAAATTGTGTCAAGCTTAATTGCCAAAGAAATCAACCCTGTTTTATTTAATTCATACTAGAAAAGGACTGACCATACAAAAAAGTATAGAATTAAATATATTTAGAAGAACTTTTCCAAAATGGTAATTTTCAACTAATAGGCCTAGTTTCAAATTAGAACAATAGTATACATTTTTCAAAATGTTACATCTTGAAGAAAAATCATCACTTCAAAGTTTGCTTACAGTGCAATCCTATGTGTGTTTCCTCAGAAGTATGTCCTATTGAGCTCAATAGAACTTACTCCTAGGTAGGTGTGCATAGGATTACTGCTTTAATGGAAATGCTTCAAGGACATTGTTATTTTTACATATGTCTAAAGTTTATGACTGATCCTATAAATAATAATTATCTTCCAAACAATTCT
Organism: Anniella stebbinsi; assembly: GCA_029215795.1. Taxonomy (NCBI): domain Eukaryota; kingdom Metazoa; phylum Chordata; class Lepidosauria; order Squamata; family Anniellidae; genus Anniella; species Anniella stebbinsi. The sequence goes on along the minus strand of JARDYH010000006.1, from coordinate 62,583,181 downwards.
ATTTTTCTTAGACTAACTAAGTCATGGGTGGTCCTCTAGATATTGTAGAAGTACAACACATATTTATTTATTTATTTATTTATTACATTTGTATACCGCCCCTGGGCGGTTTACATAGGATTAAAACAATTAAAAACAATATACAAAAATTAAAACAGCAAAAACATACAACATACACACAATACACACACACATTTAAAACCGCTACAACAGCCCCAAAAAGCTACAAAAACAAAAACAAACCCAGGCTCCTCAGATATTACCAAATGCCTGAGAGAAGAGGAAAGTCTTGACCTGGCGCCGAAAAGATAACAATGTTGGCGCCAGGCGGGCCTCGTCAGAGAGATCGTTCCACAATTGGGGGGCCACCACAGAGAAGGCCCTCTCCCTTGTTGACGATCTTCCCTTGGAATAGGCACTCGGAGGAGGGCCTTAGATGTTGAACGTAGTGTTCGGGTAGGTTCATGTCGGGAAAGGCGTTCTGTCAGATATTGTGGTCCCAAGCCATGTAAAACTTTATAGCTGAAAACCAGCATCTTGAATCGGGCTCGGAAACATATAGGCAGCCAATGCAAGCGGGCCAGAGTAGGTCTTATATGCTCGAATCTTCTGGTTCCATTTATCAATCTGGCCGCTGCATTTTGCATAAGCTGCAGCTTCTGAACCATCTTCAAAGGCAGCCCCACGTAGAGTGCATTTCAGTAATCTAACCTGGAGGTTACCAGAGCATGGACAATTGAAGCCAGGTTATCCCTGTCCAGATAGGGATTTAGCTGGGTCACCAACCGAAGTTGGTAGAAGGCACTCCGTGCCACTGAGGCCACCTGAGCCTCAAGTGACAGAGATGGTTCTAGGAGAATCCCCCAAGCTACAAACCCGCTCCTTCAGGGGGAATGCAACCCCATCCAGAACAGGTAGAAGACCCTCCATCCTGTCAGCAGAACCACCCACTAACAGTGTCTCAGCCTTGTCTGGATTGCATTTTAGTTTATTAGCCCTCATCCAGTCCATTGTCGCATTCAGGCACTGATTCAGCACATCCACAGCCTCACCTGATGAAGATGAAAAGGAGAAATAGAGCTGCGTGTCATCAGCGTACTGATGACAATGCACTCCAAAACTCCGGATGACTTCACTCAGCGGTTTCATGTAGATGTTGAACAGCATGGGGGACAAGACTGACCCCTGCAGAACCCCATACTGGAGAATCCACGGGGCCGAGCAATGTTCCCCAAGCACCACCTTCTGGAGCAGACCTGCCAAGTAGGAGCGGAACCACTACAATGCAGTGCCTCCCACTCCCAACTCAGCCAGTTGTCCCAGAAGGATACCATGGTCGATGGTATCGAAAGCCGCTGAGAGATCAAGGAGAATCAATAGATTCACACTCTCCCTGTCCTTCTCCCGACATAGGTCATCATACAGGGCGACCAAGGCTGTTTCCGTACCAAAACCAGGCCTGAAACCCAACTGAAATGGATCCAGATAATCGGTCTCATCCAAGAGTGCCTGGAGCTGGCTAGCAACCACCCGCTCCAGGACCTTGCCCAGGAATGGAATATTTGCTACTGGCCTGTAGTTATTAAGAGTTTCAGGGTCCAAGGAAGATTTCTTTAGCAGTGGTCTCACTGACGCCTCTTTCAGGAGGCCTGGGACCACTCCCTCTTGCAAAGAGGCATTAATCACTTCTCTGGCCCAGCCAGTTGTTCCATCCCTGCTAGCTTTTATTAGTCAAGAGGGGCAAAGATCCAATATGGAAGTGGTTGAACGAACCTGTCCAAGCACCTTGTCCACATCCTCAAGCTGTACCAAATGAAACTCATCCAAAAACACAGGACAAGCCTGTGCTCTGGATACCTCAATTGATTTACCTGCTATAACACTGGAGTTTAAGTCCTGACGGATGCCAAAGATTTTATTCTGGAAGTGCCCAGCAAATGTATTACAGCGGGCCTCAGATGGTTCTACCATGTCCTTGGGGCTGGCATGTAAAAGCCCCCGGACAACTCTGAAAAGCTCCGCTGGGCGGCAGGTTGATGATAGAATAGTGGCAGCAAAGTATTGGTTTTTTGCTGCCCTCACTGCCCCTGAATACAGCTTACCATAGGCACTTACCAGTGTTTGATTGCATCCATCAGGAGTTCATCTCCATCTGCCCTCAAGCCGTCTCCTGTTTTGTTTCATCACTCTCAGCTCTGGGGTATACCAAGGAGCTATATCAGCTCTACACAGGAGAGGGTGCGCAGAAGCAATTGTGTCAACCGCCCGGTCATTTCTGCATTCCACAGATCAACCAGAGTTTTGACAGGAGAGCCAGCCCTATCAGCCGGAAAACTCCCCAGAGCCCTCTGGAAACCATCTGGATCCATTAGCCTCTGGGGGCGACCATCTTAATGGGTCCCCCACCCTTGCAGAGGGGAAAAGCCGCTGTAAGTCTGAACCTCAGCAGGTGATGATCTGACCATGACACAGGGGTTGATGTAAAATCCCCCTGACCGTTAGCCATGGTGTCTGGGGCTAATGGGAGTTGGAGTCCAACAATATTTGGATGGCCACAGGTTTCCCACTTGATCCAGGCCATTAATAAAATTATATGTTGTTGAACACTGAAAACCTAAAACAACTGAAGATAAAAACAAACAGATGTATTTTGTTAATGCATAGGACAGAAGTTCAGTGCTGAATCATATTAGAATGGTGGCCATATTTAAAATCACTCTTTTGGAAAAAATAAAAAAATAAAAATCAGTTACCCTGTTCAGACAACATGCTTAGCTATGGTGGTTAAGCATTTTGAGCTAAATATTATGGCTTAGCATGTTTTGTGAACCACAGAAGACACCTTAAACCACAGCTTTAACCACCATGATTAAAACCGTGATTTAAGGTGTCTTCTGAATGGGGCCAATGTGTTGTGTGAACCATTCCTAACCATGGTGGCTACAGAACCATGGTTTGAACATGTTCATTAACAATGTGCTGCAAAAGAGTTAGTGGCCTAAGCATGGCTTAGTGAGTTGTCTGGACAGGCCCACTGTGTGGATAGGACAATGCAACGCAGAAACTTGCAATTGTTGCTGCACAGTTGGGGGGCGTGTTGAGGCCACTTTAAAGATGCAGATATACCCTAAAAATGTTACCATATAAACAACCAAGACAAATAAATATGGTTGAATGTCTGGTGTGCTTTGCTGCCATCTCTTCAGAACAGATGTGAACCATAGCAGGCCTACTTAGCACAATATTGCAAAAAAGATTTTGTTACTTGGTTACCCAAGTTTCTCATTTGAATGAGTCATACTGCCATTTACAATGGTTTGGATATTTGTTGTAAATGTAGAAAAATAATTTGCTTGAAGTTTCAAATAAATGCACATTGATGTTCACAGAGATGCAACAAACTACTTTGATGAAAGAAATCCTGTTTTCTACATAAAAAAGAATCCTATGGGAGAAAGAGAGCCAATTTATTTACACAAAGATCAAAGCAACTTTTGCATACATGGATGCTAAATATTTAGCTGTTGAGTGACTAGGAAAAGAGATTCTGGATTTCTATTTGGTGCAGGGGGGACCAAACAAAAATGTAGATTCATCTGGCCAGCAGGCCTTATTAAAGGCACAACCGTATGCATATTTAGTTGGGAAAAAGTCCTGCAAGACTAGGCTGACCATCTGAAAAGGAGGACAGGGCTCCTGTAACTTTAACAGTTGTAGAGAAAAGGGAATTTCAGCCAGTGTCATTTGCATGCAATTAGTTCCTGATGAAATTCCCTCTTCATCACAACTGTTTAAGGTGCAGGCACTATATTAGAGTGACCATATACAAAAGAAGGCAGGGCCCCTGCAACTTTAACTGTTGTGATGAAGAGGGAATTTCACCAGGAACTAATTGCATACAAATGACACTGGCTGAAATTCCCTTTTCTCTACAACTGTTAAAGTTACAGGAGCCCTGTCCTCCTTTTCAGATGGGCAGCCTATGCAAGACCCAGTATTGACGCTGGAAGTTGTATGGACTTTTTTATGTCTAAACAAACATAGGATTTTGCCCTAAAATACATATATTGAGATAGTTCCTTGCCATCACTTATATGAATAACCAAGCACACACACACACACACACACACACCAGTTCTATCATTCTATCTGGATGGTACTGTTTGGCAGTTGGATATTGAAACATGGAATGGTAACTTCAGTTGCATGACAGCTTCACTTGCACAGACTGTGTCTCTATTCCAGCAGACAAATCTGGGACTTAGGTGCACCGCTCTGCCTCTGACATACATCCAGTTGCAAGGTAGTGCTAAATCTGGAACTAAATCTGGAATATGCAAGTGGTATGGCATAAGACACCATACCACATGCATATTGCCTAAATAACACAATCTGTTAAGGGTTGGTGCCTAACAGTTGTAATTTCCCAGCATTTTGGACCTTGAGTCAACACGGAAAGCCCTTAACAACATGTTAAACCAAAAGGGTTTTGTTTTTTTGTTCATTGAATTTGATAATGTTTTGAGAAAGTTATGCCTACAGTGCTAGATGCTTGCACCATTTAGGATAGTAGTCATTCTGGTCTCAGAGGTGCCTCTGAATGTAACCCCAGTTTCTCTACCAACAGCCCTGTGGAGTGGTGGAAATTGTGGGACCTGAGTTCATACATGCAGTAGTGGACTCGATGTGTCTATTCCAGCAACATGTGGGCTGGATGGCACTTCTGTGAGATGGATCCACCTCTTAATGGAGAATTGTACTCAAAGAGTGCTTGTCAATGGTTCTTCACCAAACTGGAGGAAGGTATAGAGTGGGGTGTTGCAATGCTTGGTCGTGGGCCCTGTACAGCAGTTTTATTAAGGGCTTGTTGGAGGAAGAGGTGGGCGTAAGGTTTATCAAATTTGCAGGTAACACAAAATTGCACGGGACAGCTAACCTCTTAGAAGACAGAAACAAAATTCAAACTTATTTTGATTGCTTAGAAAACTGGGAAGAAAATAACAGAATGAAATTTGACAGAGACAAGTGCAAAGTTCTTCCTTTAGGAAAGGGAAATCAGATGGGGGATACTTGTCTTGAAAGTAGTACATATGTATGAAAACGATCTTGGAGCTGCAGTCAATCACTAGCTGAATGTGAGTAGGGATGTTGTGAGCATCCTATTTCTCACCAGCTAGCCCCCCACCCCCAGTTGCCAGTCCATGGATCCCTGCTCTTGGCTGACTCACTGTATAATGTGAGTATATATCATTCTGGAGGTGCTGGAGGTGCCTAAGATGACAAACTATTTTCCAAAGGATTTTGTACAAACAGATACATGGTACTACAAAATTAACTACATGTAGGCCTATGGCGGGATGGGCGGGTGCATACAGAGTACTTGTCAAACTGCAGGTGGGAACTTATCAAACTTTAAACTTTGACAAATAAGCCATTTCTTGTCCTTTCTCATGTAAAATTGGCATGGTCCATCCTCAAACCCACGTCTCCTACACAGCCAAGTTTTAGATCAGTCCACTGAATTATTTTCTCACTATAAGCCATAGAACCTACTGCCCTACTGATTTCTGGTTATACTGTTGGAATGCAATCCAGCCTAATAAAAAACGAGTACTATTAATTGCATGGGAAAGAGTAATATATAGCTCTTTCTTTCTTTCTTTCTTTCTTTCTTTCTTTCTTTCTTTCACAGTGTCTATATGACATGAAAAATGTATCCTAAGCTTTCTGTGTGGCTCACAGGTGAAGGTGAAATCAACTTGAAATATATGGAAGATGTTCTGAAAGGGAAACAATTTCCCCAGCACAGAAAAAAATGTTAATAGTCGCTACAAACCTTAAGGACGATAAATAGAGCAGAAGACCAGATAAGGATAGCAGGAAGAGGAATTCTATTTTCGAAAAGAAAAGAAAAAAAATCTGCACGTTCTTATCAACTACCTACCACATACTATAATTTAAAAGCTGTTGAGTACGCTATTTCTTTTACAGGTTTAAAATGTTGCTATGTGTACCTTGATTAGCTGTGGCAGTTGAGCCAGGAGAAGAACCCCTGCATTTAGACTCATAATTTAAGAGCTCCCCAAAGTCACTCCACAGAGACAAGGGCAAGATGATTGAACTAAGGAAGGTAAAGCTTGGGAAGGAGAGAAAGGAGACCTTAACATCACAAGTTTAACCTTCAGCGTATCATACCGAAAAAGGCTGGTAAAAATGAAAACGTGGCCTTCACTGTCATTGATTTTTATTTTATTTTTAGATTTTTGTCAGATTTAGCCATTTTGGTGGCAGGAGATTTCTCAAGACGTCTGTGTGTTGTGCATTCTGCCAATGCACTTCAGTTAGGAAGTGACAGCTACAGCTGGAGAGAATAGGATGCCTTAATATTACATGTGTACAACAAAGCCTTTCCTCCCCTTTTTCCCTAATTTGAAAATGATATATTATATAAGCATTAGTTTAAAAAAAATGAAAAAAGTTGTGCAGCACACATCCATCTGCAGTCATACAGTCTGGTTTTGGTGTAATTACAGAATTAAAGGAAAGAGTGGCTCAATTCGGACGACACGATAGTCAATGGTGGGGTAATAATCAACTTTACAGTTGTTCAACTAGGGGGTACTCCCCACACAACATGGTAATAAATATTCAACTGTGGTGTAGATGAGGATCAGCACTGAGTTGACTATGGCAGCATTCGGATGACACAATTGTCAAAACAACTGACAATTGTTTTCCCCATACCAGTTGCTTATTGTGTCATCCGAATTGAGCCAGTATCTAGTTTTGTGTGGCTCTGAAGTTTGCAAAAAGGAAATTTACGGTAACAGACTAGCTATAAGATGGAGGTGAGAAACAGGCAGCCTCTGGGTTGAAATCTTGCTTCCCCAGTATACCTCTGACTGCACACATACTCACTGGCCACTTAGTATAATGTGAGTATATATCATCCTGGAGGTGCTGTTTGCACCTGGACTAGTGCCTTTGGGATTTTCTATATCAGGCATTTATGTGTTTACGGTTTCTTTAGATGATGTTTTGACCTTCCCATTTTGCTTCTGTGTCTAACCAGCACTTTCTTGAGGTTTTTTTTTTAAATGCAGTATTTAATTATGAAAGTGAAAGAAATAATGATTTCCTCTTGTGTTTTTGCTCTATTCTGCTATACCACAGTGCCATCTGGAAGATGTGTAGTGAAAAAGCAGGAAAGGAAATGCCCTTCATGTAGTGCTTGGATCTTAGTTCTGCTCTGAAGTCGAAAGTATATACAGTCAATTAACAGTCAATTAACAGCCTTGTGAAGAAAAGCTTCTAGCATGATCATGGCAGCTGGAAGAAGCCCCCCCCCCCCGCTGCAATATCAAACTGGCTGTATATACATACACACCACATGGAGGTACCATTTCATAATATGTTGTTTCTAGGCAAACTGCAAGTTCAGCAGAGCCCCTGGCCCATTCTCCTGGAAGCAATTGCAGAGAGGCATCCAAACAGGCAGAAGACTCAACGGTATAAAGGAAGAGTGAGTTTTAGGATGTGGCATTGGAGATGTAGTAGTTAAGGATATAGGAGAGGTTATATCAGGAGTGGCACTCCAGTTTCAGAATTCATTGTCACAAAAGGCTGACCTGGCACCCTCTTTGCCTGCTTTCAGGCATCATGTTGCTACTGTTCCAGTGGGAATTTGGTTCAGGCCAACCTTCCCTAAACTGAGGTCTTCTCTAGACGTGTTGGACTACAACTCCCAGTATCCCTCAGTCAGCTGTGCTGGAGGGCACCAACTTGGGGAAGGTTGGTTTAGGCAGTGCTGGGCAGACAGTCTGTCCCTCGAGCTGCATCTCACTGGTTGTTGCTGTTGTTTTCTGTTTTGCCGCTGTTTTATTGATTGCATTGATTTCTGGCCCTTTATTTTGACTTGACAGATAGGGGCTTGGGTATTATTAATATGTCATTATAATAAATGTGATTGTTCTCTGCCTCGAAGGGCCCATTAGAACAGAAAGGCTGCACCAACCCCCCCCCCCACACACACACACATTTTTGTTTAATAAATGAATGTATGAATAAATAAGGTTATAGGGCCAGTTTGATGTGTGTGGGACTGTGGGCAAAAACAGTTTAATTGCACAAGAGTGAACAGCAGACCTCAGAACTCCTGAACTTAGCAGCTCTTTTCCGTAATCTTGCTTGCCAGGGTCTCCTTCAGCCGTGTTCACAGTAGCACTTGCCAGCAGACCCTGTTGTCATTCTTTGCCCACTCCCTGCAGCATCTCTACTTGAGCCCTGCCTCCTGATGCAGGGCTCATCATCCACTCACAGATGACATGGGAGCACGTCCATTATGCAGAATTAGATATGCATAACGTGCCACATGAACATGGCAAATCAAGACCCTCTGATTTGCTACTGCTCAGGAAGTAGAGCAAAATAGGTAACTTTTAGTTTGCTCTGTGTTTGTGCAGGTGACTCCTCAAGTCATTTACCAGGAGACAAGATGAGAATCAAGAGTGAGATTTTATATTATAATAATAATAATAATAATAATAATAATAATAATAATATAGGTGGGCCTACCAAAATACATCCACACCAACATCCAGAAAGCAGTCATACTTAAAACATGCTCAATTGTCAGGAAATTTCTGAATCTGTAAAAGACAGCATAACTTGGCAAAGCCTGTCATGTCAATCTAGAAAACCCACGAGCGAGAAAGAGATGAAATAATAATTATATATTCATTTCTTACCTGCCTCTCCCTCTGGATCGAGGCAGGAAACAACATAAATACAAACCATATAAAATATGTAAAACTGATTAAAAGCATATAATAGGCTGACCATCTGAAAAGGAGGACAGGGCTCATATAACTTTAACAGTTGTAGAGAGGGTATTTCAGCAGGTGTCATTTGTATGCAATTAGTTCCTGGTGAAATTCCCTCTTCATCACAACAGTTAAAGGTGCAGGCACTATACTAGAGTGACCATATACAAAAGAAGGCAGGGCTCTGCAACTTTAACTGTTGTGATAAAGAGGGAATATCACCAGGAACTAATTGCATACAAATGACACTGGCTGAAATTCCCTTTTCTCTACAACTGTTAAAGTTATATGAGCCCTGTCCTCCTTTTCAGATGGTCAGCCTAGCATATAACATTAATACGTTATTAAAATATCAACAAAGTCTTAAAATTCAACCGGGTAGGCCTGCCAGAAGAGATCAGTCTTTATATCAACCTACCCCAACATGGGTGCTGCCTATATGCGCTCAAAGCCCCACGGTGCCTGCAAATCTGCCCTGCATTAGTTAAATGATGCAGCTGCTGGTTCGCAGCCACTGTGGGCTTTTCTGCAAAACTGCACAACAAAAAAAGTTGGGAACTTACCCTGATTTTTTTGGTGGGAGCGAGGTCAGTATGGCTCTTCCACCATCTGATCTGGGGGGCAGCCCTGGTGGAAGGTGACCAGCGATTGGGTCACCAGAAACCAGGAAGAGGTAAGTAAAACCATGGGGTTTGGGAAGAAGGTAGTGCCAACTCAGTGCCATGAAGACAGCCCCCTGGTGTCCTCCAGATGTTTTGGACTATATTTCCCAGCATTCCTGACCATTGGCCATCCTGGTTGGGGCTGATGGGAATTGAAGTCTAAAGCATATCAGAGGGCACCAAATTGTGGAAGGCTGCCCTATATGTTTCCTTGGTTGAAAGTAAGTCCCACTGTGTTCTTGGAAGCCTACTCCCAGGTAAGTGTGCCTAGGATTGTAGCCATGCAGCACAATTTGTAACGGATTTTACACAGAAGTAAGCTCCATTATAGCCCTATGCAGGAATTTGCAATCTGGATATAGTAAACAAACAGACACTCAGTCATCATTTCTGTAATCCTCTCACCATAGAGAGTGACCTGAAAGGGAGAGCCTCCTTTCTCATCAAACTACAATTCCCGGGACTCTTCGAAGGAAGCCATGAGATAAAGCTCTATAAAGCAATGTGCAGTATAGAACTCTGTGTTCCACCAGATCTCAAACATTTCTCAGATAAATTATTCTCTCCTTCTTATGAGGACCTGTATGATTCTTCCAGTGGACTGAACGTTTTCACTTTGACATACTCATTTGTACTTGCTCTGCCTTATTACAAAGGATATTTCCTGGGTCTGAATTTGAGCTGAGGGAGACAAAGGCAGAAAGTGAGCCATCTCTCAGCCACCTCCCAATCCCCAATCTCTCTGCTTTTCTCTTTTCTTTATGTGTTGGTTCTCCTGGTTTATCTGTTCATGTGTAGAATTTTTTAAAAGACACAATATATTATCACTTATCAGACAACGAACTGCAGGGAAGGCAGACCTGTTTGTTCAAGAATCTGTAGTCTGATCATCTCATTAAACATAAAGAAAGCCTGGTTAACTTTTTAAAAAGCCAAACGTTTTGTTCTTGAGGCATGTATTGTGCGCTCATCATTTCTACTCACAGTTGTTTGCAGGTTCTTTAAATGACAATGTGGCTAGGGATGTTCAGGGCACCCAACTGGGTCTCCCTCACATCCAGTTGGGCACCTGCAGCACTTCGAACACCCACATGGCTTGACGAGTAAACAAAAAATGCCGAAAGAACTGTTTAAAAAGAGAAGTGAAACTGGAGGGTTACATTTAGGGGTGGATGGACTCACCGCATCTGATTTGTTGAATGTTCACCCTGCCCCCACCCGCCCCCACTTGTGAGCACCCGATGATGTCACAAGCCCACCTGCCCTTGTGAGTCTCCATTATGTGCAACAATGGAGGCTCCAGAACTTATGTATTTTCCCTGTGAAGGCCCCATTTATGCACACAATGGAGTCTCCGGATGAGGGCGGATGGGCTCGTGAGATAGTCGGGCGCTCACCAAGCCTTGAAAGAAGCTCGCTCAGCACCAGAAGTGGTGGTGGGTTGTGGAAGGGCGAGCATCTGACCAATGAGATGTGGCTGAGTCCATCCATCCCTAAAAGTAATCCTCCAGTTTCACTTCTGTTTGTAAAGAGTCCTTTCGGCAATTTTTTTTAGAATAGGGAAAATGTGGTATTAGTTATGAACTTGAAAGAAAATGCTTTTCCCATGTGTGCAATTGCACTATTCTGTTATACCACAATATCACCTAGTGGTTATGTACCAGAAAAGCAGGAAAAGATATGGTCTTGTGGTGATCAGATCTCAATTCTCCAATGAAACCCAGTGTAGATACAGCAGATTAACAGCCTTGTGTAGAAAAGCTCTAAATCACTGCATGCAACTATGGAGCAAACATTGCAGCTTATAAAACCAGTATCTCAAAAGTTGGCATTATCAAATTTCTTGTGTGTGTGTGTGACTTCTTCCTTAGTCATGGGTTTGTAAATCTCTGCCTAGGACAGTACTTCTGAAATGGGGCCAGTAAGAGTCAACTAGTCAACTATTTTATACAATTCTTACAAGATAGAGGGGTCCCATTATGTATTTAATTGGAAATTTTATCCTGAAGGCACTAGAGGGTCAGAGGGGGGAAACAAGGATGATACCTTTTTCCCGGCATAGTCCTATGAGTTTCACAGTTGTATCACAAGCAGAAATTGACCAAATGTTTCCGCACGCTAAATATATCAAATGTTGAATTTTCTGCTTGCTTGAAAGGGAGGAGACCCTATGTGCCTGTCTGCAAGTTGACTTTCTAGTTTCTGGTGGAATAGGTGGATAGAAATCCCCACTCAGCCATGAAGCTCACTGGGTGACCTCTGGTCATTAACTATTTTCCAGCCTAACCCACAAGACTGCTGTAAGGATAAAGTTTGAGGGTGAACCATGGACACTGTCCCAAGTTCTTTTGCTGTAGGGCAGGATATAAATATAATAAATACATAAAAGTACCCTCCACATTCCACATTTTCATCCTATATGAAATGTCTTTCACCCACGGCGATTCCTTTTGCAGTCAACAATGGCCTTTCAGAGTGAAGATTCAAGGAATGTTATTGACAGGGAAGAAGGAGAGCACATTGAAATGCTGGATGACAAATAACTACCTGGCTGCCAATAAAACCTTTTGGAATGGCCAACATTTCATCTTCATGTATTTTTACCCTCCTTATAGCTTTACATAGAATTTTTACAGGAAAGGTCCTAATGAAAATGCGATAAAGAACAAGACACTGCTATCTAAATGATTTCATATAGGGCTAGCTAGTAAGATTAATGTACCCGCCTGCAGCTAATGTATTACTCTCACTAGCTTGCCAGAAATGAAACGTCATGTACGGCAACTGGTACTTTATTGCTTTTAATTTGTATCCCATCTTTGGAGGGAACAGCGAATCAATGTCATTCCATTAGGCCCTTACATTTTTGTTTTACAATTGTGATTTCTAACCAGCGTAGTTCCATGTTACATAGTTAGTCAACAGATGAGCCCAATTACATCTCTGGGGATGAAGGAATGAATGCCACAGAAAGCGATGAAAGGTTACAGGTAAATCTTCAGCTCATACAGAGAAAAAAAATTTAAGAAGAATGGCAGAATGTTCAATAACAGAAGCCGGAATGGGACCTAATAAAAACCAGCCTTCTTTGCCAAGAAAAGAAATCTGCAGTGAGTGCTTCAGCAGCGATGTGGGCTTCTGCTATCTGGTACCTTCTAACATTTTCATTGCTCTTTTGCCAATTAGGTGGCCAATGAAAGGGGAAACTATGCAGAGTTTCAAGATGTTAAAACATAGCTGCTTCATAATAGGGATGTATGAGAAATTCATTTCACTTCATTTTTGACCAGAATTTATCCAGTTCACATCTCGTGGAACCAAACTCAGGCCTGAATGCAATGTGTGGTCAAAGTCCATACATTTCTGAGATCGCGGCATGATTTGCAAAACAAAGGCATTTGAAAAATTTATACAATTGAAAAATATGCATGAAGAAATTGTACTTGTAAAAAATGCACAAACACAATCTCTAATCAATGGGACAAAAATGTGTACATTTCAAAAATGCCCATTACCGATGTGAACATTTGGGGAAACATGCACAAAAATACACATGAATTTTCATGTAAACAGAAAAGAAGAAGGAGCTTACAATCAGATATGATCACTAACTTGAATGAGTGTCAGGGTAGAATTTGGAGAATCTCGCTAAGCTCAGGTTGCATTGATTCTCAACTTCCTAGCTGATAGGACTGACATGATCACAAACCAATCATCTGCATGAGCTTGCTGTCATGCTATTTCTCAGTTGAAGATTATGAAGACGGGAACACTAATAATAGACTGGTACATGCCAAACCTAAAAGAACCAATGACTCAGAAAGAACATCAGCGAGAGAGTCATGCCTAGTTATCAATCTATGCAATGTGGCAAGTTGACTGATTGTCAAAGGCAGATCAAGAAGAACCTCAATTTTCTGTCTTGGAATAGGATATTGTGTCAACACAGGGAACAGCCTGAAGGTCCATGATGCAAGTCCACTGATGAAGCTCTGTAACCTACCTTGGATGAGAGACCAGCTAAACATATTTTTGCTATGTGGCTCAGGAGGTGTGTGGCTCCTTCCAGAATAGGTAGTCCATGTACTCCAAGGTGATTGGACTGCCCCAATCAACATCTTTTCCTTATCTGGACAAATTTAAATTCATTCATTCTTATCCAGCCCCATACTAAGTTCAAGTAATTCACTGCTACACTTGAATCCAGAGGGAGAGGTGGGAGAGGGTTGGTATCATTTTGCATGCTGGTAAGACTTTGCTTCCAAATCTCATTTTTGTTGTGTTTCTCAACACCCCTCACTTTATTTGGAGACAACAAAGAGGTCTGCCATGTAATCCTCAAAGCTTTATTCAGGCAATAAACATCTTCTCCCAACTGAAGGGAGTCTAAATCTTCAAGGTAACTTTTCCTCTAGGCAAGATTATGCAAAGTAAGTGAACTAGTTGTCATTTCAAGGAAAGGGAAAGCCCTTTTTCAGTATGCCTTAACTTCAGGGAGATTTGTTCTGATGGAGCCATTTACGAGCAATTAGCCAGGTTGACCTTCTCCCCCCTTCCTTTGTCTCAACCCACCTTTCTCTCTGACAGAATCTAGCATCCACCAGGCCCTCCTCTTCAAAAGAAACCTGATTCTCAGCTTGGGGGGTTGAGATAAGAGCTGGCAAAAGTTCATTCAGAGATAAGAGCTGGCGAAAGTTCATTCACAGCTGGGGAAGAGGCCATGGGAGCCACCTCTCCCACTTGCCGTACAGGCTGGTATGTCTCAGGTGCCGTCTCTTCTGCATCAGAATCTGACTGAATTATCATCTGAAAATCCTTCTCCCAGCCCAAGGGGAACAGGTTTAGACACAACATTTTTCATCCCACCCAGTGTTTTCATGTCGAAATACCTATACTCCACCTTTCTGTTGAAAGCACTGCTCAGATTACACTGGCCACCTTACCTTTTGTGAAAGCCTCCTCAACTACTGTTTTAAGAAATTCACAGGGAACATGATTTGGCCAAAATTATGGGGAGTCAGTGGGTAGAGCACGTGAATTTCACAATGTGGAACTATTTAGACACCTAAAGTGGCAAACAATGATTGAAAACTGGATAAAATAACAAAATGGCACTAAAGATATGATAAAACACCAGGTGTAGAAATAATAATCCACTTACATATACCAAATTCACTGATATGCAGGCGATGTGATGCACATGACACAGGACTACAAAACAAAATTTAAATGTTTCAAAATGTTTAAACCTATAAAAATTAAAATACTTATATATACCTCCAAAGCCATGTTTTCAGTATCCAGTACAGCCTGTCTCTGGTTATGGAACCATGTTGGCCTCCCCAGAGAGGGTGCTCCAAAGCACCAAACTCCAAATGGTGTAAGAACAAGACCTCTAATGTTAATCGGAGGAGTTGGGAAACATTGTTGACAAAACAGGCCCCTTCAGTACCCTGCAGAATTATTCCCATTGGCCAGAGAGAGGTGTGGTCTCCCAGAATCCTTTTCTAAGTTCCCCCCAGTGAAGAGTGGAAGCTTATCAGCATATGAGAAAAAAAGCTCCATGCTTTTTCCCATTCAAAGGTTTCCTTAAAGATTTCTGTGCAGTCAGGAAAGTTAGGAGCAAATGAACTCCCATTTTCTTTAATTCATGCATTTGGTGACAATGTTTATTATTTTATTGAACAGGTGGCTTGTCAGCCAACTTTTGACTAGATTTTGGAACTATCTTCTACCATATGTTTTGCAGAACAAAGCAACAATTTCAGTCAAACTACAATCATACAAATTACAAGCGGCTTCTAATTGAAAATAGTCCAGGAATTTCTCTAACCCTGATAAATAATGAAGCCTCCCCCCCACCGCCCCACTTTGTGGATTATTAATTTTCAGTAAGCTTTGAATTAGAAGTAGTTCGACAGAGCCTTCACCTCTATTTTCCAGAATTATACTTAATAGGGAAGGCAATTTATCAAATGCTTTCAAAATCAGCTGCTTTTGGATTCTGTCTAAAGTAAGAATAATTTGTGGGAAAGCACAACACAGCTCAGTCGATGCTCCATTGCTCCATGTAGATCTGGATATTGCATTGGTCCCAGTGGTGGTATATTTATTCTAACATGTAAAAAATCATTCAGCATAGATCACATAATTGTTAGTACTATTAGTTTTATGTTGCAGCACTGTGAACAGAACACAGATAATGCAGGATCCAGGCCCATTTCTCTTGGACTCTGAGCCCAAACGTTTTTACAATAGTTTGTCAATGTATGTAGAATTCAGATTTATGATACAAAGCAATCCCACCTGTGAAAGCTCTGACATCAGAGCCTCCAATGTATCCAAACTCCTGCTGGTGTAAGCCAGGCTGGGCAGAAGAGAGGAAGGGGCAGCATTGGTTTTTCTGGGTTTCTAGGGTATTGACATCAATGTGAGGGAAATTGATGATGGCAGCTCCAGAGTGGACGTTGTTCTCCTGTTCTAGGGGGCAAGTCTGGAGACTGGGAAGGCTTTGGAACTTGCAGCTCCAAAAACTTATCCTAGCATGCCAAAGCAGCACTTTCTATTGGAGCTCCAATGTCAGAGAAGTAAAGACTGAGGAGGATTCTGCAGGAGTTGGGAGGCGTGTCTGAGATCAGAACACCCCCTCTGAGATTGGACCTCCCTCTCTCCACCCTTGGAGTGAGAGATCTGATTTATGCTATGGCCTCTGGGATGCTCTCCCAGGGACCATACAATTGCAGCCTTATTCACACAAACTTTTACATTTCCCTTGAAAATGCACTTTTACAATGAAAGTGAGATCCATACTATAGGTAAAGAATTGACAGTTCCATCTGTAAATCTTATTTTACAACATGTAACTAAATACTAAAAAAATGAATAACATTAATTCATATCATTAATAAAAAGCTTAATAAGTATCAAAGGCTTGTATTGACACTACTAATAGGCATATTTTGTTCATTTATCTGTATTCTTGGTTGCTATTAAACAAATCTGTCTCATGAATTTTCCACATCACATCATCACTGCTTTCATATTCATCCAGATTGTTATGTTCATTCAGCTGATTGCTTAAGAATACTGGTGCCACAACTTCACACGTAAATCTCATTGGTCTGGATTGTCTATCGTCAAAGATCCACTCATTGGCTCAATTCGGACGACACAATAAACAACTGGTGTGGGGAAAACAATCTTCAGTTGTTTTGACTATCGTGTTATCCGAATGCTGCCATAGTCAACTCAGTGCTGATCCTAATCCACACCACAGCTGATTATTTATTACCATGTTGTGTGGGGAGCACCCCCTAGATGAACAACTGTAAAGTTGATTATTACCCCACCACTGACTATCGTGTCGTCCGAATTGAGCCAATGGCTCCTGGCTTGCAGTAATGCCAAGTTATTAAATGTCTGTGTTGGATCCAGCACTTGTACAAGTGGGAGGCATCTCACGCAAAACAGCTTTTAATTCCCTTCTCCACCCTGTACCTCCTGAAAACTCTGAAGATCAGATGGGGGGGGGTGTACAGGACTGCAACGTGAGATTCAGGACAGATTAAAGGAAGTAACTCTTCACATAGCACATAGTTAAACTATGGAATTCACTACCACAAGATGTAGTGATGGCCACCAATTTGAATGGCTTTAAAAGGGGCTCAAATAAATTCCTGGAGAAGGGTATTGATGGCTGCTAGTCCTGATGGCTATGTTCTCCCTCCATTATCACTGGCAGTATGCCTATGTATAGTGATTGCTGGGGTAGGAGGGGGTGGTTGCATTCATGTCCTGCTTGTGGATTCCTGGTCGACATTGTGTGAACAGAATGCTGAACTAGATGGACCTTCAGTCTGATCCAGTTTGGCTCTTCTTATGTTCTTAATTTCAACAGACGGATCTTGCTCCAGAGAAAATCCTGCTGGTATAAGATCCTTCTGTCTGATTTGGGCAGTTCCCCTTTCTCAATGCAGCCTTGTAGGTCACAACCTTTAACATTCTAAAAGCCCTGTTCTTGTTCTCAGAATTGCAGCGCTCTTAGCAGAGAGGCTTTCAACATGACAGAAGCTCCAGAATGCTCAGGAGACGGTGTGATGTCACATTGTCTCCCGGATATTCCAGGAGCATTGCTGGCTGGAAGCCCCTGAGCTAAGAGCCCTGCAATGCTGCAATAGTGCATGGGGCATTTTTTTAGTTAAAAAAAATCTTTTGGCCACCTCTGACATTTGAAAGGCAAATTGAACCACTGCCCCCTCCCCGGAGAGAAAAATTCTTTGAAATTCTCCCCTTCCCAGACTCTTTCAACCCTCACCTCGCCACAAATTGCCAGAAATGAAATGACTAAAGAAACTGGTGTAGCATTAAGAAATATGTATGGGCATGTTTGTGTGTGTAATGCTATTTCGACACGAATTTTCTCTCAAAATATATATTTTGAAACACATGTTATGGCATGTGTAAGAGCTGACAAGTACTGTGTTATAATATTCTGAAAAGTGTGAACTCTGGTGGACATTTCAGTTCTAATTCACACATTAATCCAAGAGGTGAAGATCCGGTGGTCCCATACAAGAATTCATGAAGATATAGTTTCTCACGCATCCCTCTAATATGTCTATGTATAAGTGTAGTCAGTGTCTTAAGTACACTTGTTAGTCATGACTAATAAAAGTCATATTTCAGTAGCATTAAAGCATAGCAATGTATATATGGTTATGGATCAATATAGTCAGTGTCCAACTATGAACACAAAATGCTACACACAGATGATTTAAAGTGCAATGTTTTTCATCCTTGCATCAAATTTAGAAGGTAGAAAAGACTTCCAAGGTTTCACTCCACAGATTCAGAGTTTCTTCTCCTTAGATGTTTTTATTAACATCCTCCAAATAAAGCCTTTGAAATTGGTTATCTGGATGAAAGGGACTGATTCACTGAGGTTTAAAAGGTTGAAGACAAAAAAAAAAGTTAAAGCCTTTTAAAGCAAAAGGATTTAATAGGCTGCTGCGTGACTCTGGAAGATGAATTTGGAGGAACGGGGATGATTTTGCGCTGTGCTTCATCTGGAATTGCAGAAAAATATAATAAAGCTTTATCAATGCAATGCAGATTTTAAGACTGAATGGATGAATTTAAGAAGCAGCCTGTTGACATAACAGGCAAGATTGAGAGTAAAGATTTGAAGAAATTGCTTCAGGGGAACAAAATATCCTTTGTATGCTAAGGTTAGTCTATCTATAACAAACCTGTAGTGAGCAGTTTGTCTTTGACTCTTTACTCTCAAAGCCTGAATACCTGCTTGCATTGTGCTCATGACTGAATTAATTAAAAGATGCTGTGTAATACAATTATTTTTCAGAATGTGGTATGAAGTACCCCACAGTTCCTTGGAGGCTTATCATGGGTTCCTCCATGAGGAAATAATAATGGCAAGGAAGCTTCCCTGAAAGGTAGCCCTCCTGTCACTGATTTTTTTCCCCTTCAGGGGATGGCTACAGGGGAAGCCCTATTCAAACCACATATACATGGAGAAGGGACAAGTAGGATCACACAATACTGCAAGCACCACCATCCCTGCCTCTGTGATGTAGAAGGACAGGTAATGTGCAGGTGTGTATATATAGGCCAGGGGTGTAGAACCTAAGCTTGAGGCCTGCATTCCATTTTGGAGAAGGCTTGAGGGCTGCATTCCAGAGACGGGCAGGACCGAAGGCAAAAGAGGTAGGCCAAAAGCACAATGGGTGGGCCAAAATACCACCACCAACAACAACAACAACCAACCCAGCAACAGTATGTTATAGCTCGAAGCTCTTACTGCCACTAATGAAGCGTTAGGAGATGCATCTCAACCTTTCACAATAGGGAGAAGTTGGTAAACTTCAGTGGTTGGGGAAAGAAGGTGGAGCCAGGGGAAAGGGGCATGGTGATTTGGGGAATCTCGAAGGATTGGATTGGGACTCCAGGAGGGATGGATTTGGCCCACTGTAGGCTGACCATATGAAAAGGAGGACAGGGCTCATGTAACTTTAACAGTTGTAGAAAAAAGGGAATTTCAGCCAGTGTCATTTGTATGCAATTTGTACCTGGTGAAATTCCTTCTTCATCACAACAGTTAATGTTGCAGGGGCCCTGCCTTCTTTTGTATATGGTCACTCTAATATAGTGCATGCAACTTTAATTGTTGTGATGAAGAGGGGATTTCACCAGGTACTAATTGCATATAAATGATTCCGGCTGAAATTCCCTTTTCTCTACAACTGTTAAAGTTACATGAGCCCTCTCCTCCTTTCCATATGGTCAGCCTAGCCCACTGGGCCTGAGGTTCATCAAAGAAGCAAAACCAGGCTCTGGCTCCCCTTCTCCACATGTACCTTCTATGTGTGGAGAAGATCCCAATAGGGCTACAGTGTTAGTTGTTATCTAGGCTGCACTCTCAGTTTGTGGAGGCAACATCAAGGAAAGGTTAAGGTTAGTGCTCAGCATGCTGTGAATTGTTGTTATTATTATTATTATTATTATTATTATTATTATTTACATTTCTATACTGCCTGGGAGAATAGAAAAGTCTTGACTAGGTGCTGAAAAGCTAAGCCTATCTACACACGCAGGCTAAAACACTTTGAAAACATTTTGAAAACTGTATTTGGAGTGTGTCCAGGGCCCCAACAGTTCTCAAAACTGTTATAAACCATTTTAAACCATTTTAAACCATTTTAAAGCAGTAGTGTAGATAGGCTGACAAACCTACACTCCACAGCAATGCACTTCCTGAGAGCTTCTCTGAAACTGAATTCAGCCCTTAAGGCAAAAGAGGTCCCCCACCACTGACCTTTAAGGGGCAATGTCACATGACATAATGAATATTCTGGAGCCAGAAACACAGTCTGGAGGTTGCCTGTGGAGAGCCCCAAGGTTTTTAGTTTTTAAAAAATGTAAAAACAATAGGGGATCATCTCAGCCACTTTTTAAAAATAACCAATGAAAGACAACCTGTGCCGTTCAAAAATTCTGAGAAATATCTTCTGAAAGCATCCCAAAATCTCCTCCCCACTTTCACAGAGAATGAATGTCCTGTGAAAGTGCGTGAGAGATTTTCAGCACAGAAGAACATAAGACGAGCCCTGCTGAATCAGACTGAAGGCCTATCTAATCCAGCATTCTATTCCCACAGTGGCCAACCAGAAGCCCCAATGGGATGACCACAACAGGACATGAGGTCAAGAACACCCCCCTCCAGCAACTGATATATAGAATCATTTTGCCTCTAGAACTGGATGCAGTATTTATGACTAGTAGCTATTGATAGCCTTTAAAGGTATGCCTTTAGGCAAAGCCAGTGTATCAAATTGGAACCCATTGAAGATAGTGAATAATCTAGCCATTGTTTCTGAACCGACTGATTTCTTCAAGTAGTCTTCAAGGACTCATCACTGTGAAAAGTAGAAAGTTTGAAAACCACTGTTGTAAAGTGTTAGATATTCACTTTGGGGAATAGAGTACAAATCCTCTT
Organism: Anniella stebbinsi; assembly: GCA_029215795.1. Lineage (NCBI taxonomy): Eukaryota > Metazoa > Chordata > Lepidosauria > Squamata > Anniellidae > Anniella > Anniella stebbinsi. Next base: position 62,562,185 of record JARDYH010000006.1, on the reverse strand, counting down.
CCTCCTCCCTGGACCTGCCAACACCCTAGGCCCAAGCATGAACCTGGACCGGGGGAGCCAGGGCACTCTGGCTGCCAGGAAGTGCATTCAGCCTTCACAGGTACACCCCCATTTTTTAAAGCCACCTCATTGTTGGGCTCAGAGAACATTCTAGTTTAAAAGTAATGCTTCTAAAATGACAGTGAAATCCACCTCATTAACAGTTTCCAGAAGAAACTTCAAACCATCAACAGTTTCCAGGAGAGGATGCTCTAAAACATTGCTGGCTACTTCGACTCATCTTCATCATGTGATACATATGATGATATTCAAGACTGGAGACCATCAGCCAATGCGTTGATTGGTAAATGTACATAAAGCCTCTCTTGTGCATGTGTGAAAAGGCTTACAGCCCCATCCTATGCACATTTACACATAAGTAAATACACTGAGCTCAATGGGGCTTTCTCCCATATGCTTAAGATTGCAGCCTTGCTTGTTATGTCCACCATGTTGTAATCTGTCCACAACAGAAAAACAGAAGCAAATATTATGCTCTGCCCACATCTAGTCCCCAGCCATTGTGTCTCACTTTCCAAATAAGTATAATTTGCTATGGCGCTAGCTTCTCTCAAGGGGGCTGTGGTGAGAATAAACCAAGTCTTGATGTATGTGTGGGGGAGTGTATCATTCTGTAGGTATGCAAAGATGGCCATCATATAGAAGTATGTCAATTGAACATAGAGTTATAAAAGATCAGATAGCAACCAAGTCAGTGTCTTTTCTTTCTTTCCTTCCTTCCTTCTTTCTTTCCTTCCTTTCCTTCTCTCTCTCTTTTTCATACACACACATACATGGCCCCACACACTTCTGCACTGTTCATGACTTGACTGTGACAAGCACAATCCAGCATAATACTGGCATCTGCTGTAGGGCATTTACTTCTGTTGTGTGACAGCATGTGAAGTGTTAACATTCTGAGCAGAAATACACTGAAATTATTAAAAGATTTTCTTATAAGAATTATTAAAAATGAGATCTATTGTAAAATGTAAGGATTAATTTATTAATCAGAGCTTTCTGAACTCTTGCATTAAGCAGCTTTGTTATGCTAATTCCCTTATAAATGAATAATGGACTTATCCTCCCATTATTGCCTATCATTTTAAAAGACCCCATTTAGAAAATGAAGATGTCCTTTTCGCTTGCAAATTATTCTACATTTTAGGGTGCAAGTTTGTTTTCAAATGAACACCAGAAAGTACTCCCTGCCTCCCTTCTGCATCATTCATATTCATCATTCATTGTGCCAATCAGATTTGTCTGATCTTCAGCATTTATCAGAGACAAACATTCTATGAAAATTACACAAGGGGGAAAATGAAGCAAGTTTAGCCTATTTCATCCTTATGTGGTCCCTTTAAGAAAAAATGCTGTCTGTGTTTTACAGTCTGCCCAGTTCCAAAGACTAGCTATACCAGCACAACAGTGTATCAGGCTTGAGGTGCTGCATTCCTGCTTGCATGGATAAAAGGGTCACCCCTTTCTCCACGCACAGAGGGAAAATGAAGCACACTTCCTCTAAGCCTCAAGGCTTCCACCAGGACTGGGAGGGGAAGACTCATGGGTCAAATTGGGTCTGCAGGCCGGAGATTTCACATCCCTGATGTGGAGGAAAAAAACACAAGCAACTGAATAATATGGACAAAACAAGAACAATCCAGATAAGTATTCCTATAACATTTGCATTTTTTAAAGCTCAAGTTAATTCCATTCCATTTCTGTATCAGTTTGCAAATGCTTTTCTTTCTTTCATCCTAATGTCAGAGTAGGTGAAGTTACAGAAAGTCTGGTTCATTCAGTCAAGCTGAGGTAAATCATGTTATAACAAGTCAAGTCAAGGTAAGTCAGATGTAGTCACAGTTCCAGCTCCAATGAGCAGCAATCAGGACCCTGGATAGTTCCCACAGCACAGAGGTCTAGAAAGATTTATCAGCGCAAACAACTAGCATTGTATGAAGCCAAGGAAAGCTAGCTTCAATCCTTAAAGGAAGCATGGCCAATTCTGCAGCCTCAAGTTCTCGTGAAGCAGGAGAAACATCTGCAGAGCCTGAGGAGGAAGGAAGAGCCACCTCCCCAGGCCAAAAATGTCCCTGCCTGAGTGGGGTGGTAAATGATTGATCCCAATTGGAATCCTTCCTGGGGAAACGCTGGGATCCAGATGCAGGGATGACAGGACAGAAATAAAGCTGTGTTATGACATTCAGTGATTCTGTGGGACATTGCAACACTGCTAGGCTGCTGGTTGCAGCTACCATGTGTTAGGTTCCTAGCTGTCATGCCTAATGCAGGCCTGGATGATTTGTTCGATGATGATTCAGAGACTGTGGAGTCCAAAAACATGTGCATCCTTCTGACACTGACACCTCTAAGGCCCCCACTGGCAAGAAAGTTGGAAATATGCAATTTCCAGAGCCTCTGGAAACTGCACATTTCCCCCTTTTGCATTAATGGTGGCCACCATTGATGCGAAGCTCAGGAAATTGCACATTTCCCCCCTACACCAATGGGGGCCTTAGAGGCACAAATGAGGCATCCAACTGGCTCTGGGGGAGCAGATATGGGGGAGTGTCTGTCAGCTTCCTGGAACCAGTCTGCAACACCTCTAGTGATGCACTTCAGCTGAGCGTGGGTGGGGCTCTGGAAGTTCTGCCTATATCAGCTCTCAGTTGCAACTTGAGAACTGTTGGAATCAACATCTTACCTCAGCTTCCAGTGTTTTGTACTCTTGTTTCCTTGACCCTGCCTTGTGATTGGACCTCCATGTTGCTGACCCCTGGATTCCTGCTTGATTCTGCTTTTTCTACTATGCTTCTTTTTGACCACTCTCATCTTTTGACCTTGACTGTACCTCAGACCTCTCTTGTGGAAACAACTGCCTGATAAAACTGTGCCTTTGACCTTTGCCTGTTTATTGACTTGGCTTTGGATTTGTCCCTCCATTACCTTAATGCTGAGTCTGACCCAGCCTAAGCAGGACAATTTGTTTCTAACCCCTGTGCAGACACAGTTCCCCAAGTCAGGAAAATCAAACCCTGCATGCATTTGTGGTCCAGCTTTCAGCAGAAGCAAACTGCTTTGTGAAATCAGCTCCAGCAGAATCCTCCCAACTGTGAGGGTTTGCTATTGCTACCTGTGCCTTTTCATTGGAAATACCCAGTTGTCCCACTGGAAAAGTTTGAGGGGGCTTCTTGTTTGTTCCCCTCTTTTTTGGCCCAGTGTGAACAATATATAGGGTTGCACATTGAAGATTTTTCCATATGCTCAGACCCAGAGTTGTTTTCTATTCAGTTTACTCAAGGGGAAAGTTGCTAATTGGGCAATGCCTCCAATCAAGACCTCTTTGGGATGATTTTCAGTCATTCATTGGCCTCCTGAGTTTGACATTTGCTGATTCTCAGAAGTTGGAGACTGCCAAACAGAAACTCAGATGTCTGTATCAAAGCATGGGTTCAGTTGCAAACTATGTGACAGACTTTCAGCTGTTGGCCCAGGATGACCTGGAATGATGTAGGCTTGATGGACCAATTCCAGGAGGCACTTGAACATGAGATCCTAGATCAACTCCAGTCTGTGCAGGCTTTGATTCAAGTGTGTTTACATACTGCAATACCTCTGGAGAGTTAGCACCATACTTCGTAATGTACTATGTACCAATCCAGGTGTCCTGATAATCTAGCACCCATCTCTCAGCCCACCACCTTCTGGGAAAGGGAATGTCCACCTCTTCAACAACTGAAGAGCCCATGTAACCAGACCCTACTTAACACCAGAAGAAAAAGCCTGGCACAGACAAGGTGACCTGTGCCTGCACTATGGGATTTAGGCCACTTTGCATAGGCGTCCCCTCAGAAGCTGTGCAAAAGCCCCCATGAGAAAAATGGGACACCCCAGATAGGGCCATTCCACCTGGAGTTTGCTCCTGAACCTTTATTCTCAACTATTTGGTCCAACACCCACCTGGTTATCTACCATTGCCTTGGTTGACTCTTGAGCATCCAACACTTTTATGGGCTCAGAATTTGTCCATTCCCATCAAAAACAGAGTTACTGTTGCTGTTGTGGAAACCACTGATGGGCAATCTTTATACTCAGGCTCTGTCATTCATTCATTCATTTCTGTACCACCCAATAGTCAAAGATCTCTGGGCAGTTTACAAAGTTTATAAAAAAAAACCATTTACATGCAAACATATAAACAGACAACACTCACAGAGGCACACTCATGTGACAGCATTATTATGCCTTGTCACTGAATAGCATCAAGAGACAATTCAATTTAACCTTGCAGCTTCGTCCCATTGTCTTGGGGTAATTGTTGTATAATCCAGATACTGATTGGAAAGATTGAGAACTACACTCTTGGCCTGAGCTCTGCTCACTCTGTTGTGCACCTCCATTCCTGTGCTCACCTACTGCTTTCTTTCACCAGCAGAGCCAGTAATCCTTCCCAACTAGTATCCAGATTATCAGGTCAACTTCAGTGCCAAGAAAGGTGGCATCCTTCCACCACATAAGTCATATGATTGTGCCATTGACTTGATGCCAGGGGCTCCATCTCAGTTGGAGATATTTATTTGCTTTTGGAACCAGAACTAGCAGTTCTGCAGGAATTCTTAGGCAAAAGCTTGCTCAGGGGGGTTATGTAGCCCCCCCACACCCCCTGCAGCTGCCCCTGACCTATTTGTAAAAATGAAATGTAGGGAAAATTGCAATGAAGAAGACCAGCACAAACAATTCTTTCAATTTCTTTGCAGTTTCCTTATTCTCCTTCAATAATCAGTGTTGCATGTTTTTATGGTTGTAAATGTTGTATATCGTTTTAATTTTATATAAACCACACAGAAAGCTTTGGCTATGGGCAGTGTAGAAATAATAATAATAATAATAATAATAATAATAATAATAATATACTCTGTTGTCATCCAATGGTCCAACTGTCTCCCTTTCTGGAGTCCTGCTTCTGCTGTATTCAAATATTCTTAATGTTGGACTTAATTAGCAATGTGCACCTTCCTCTTTGTACCTCTTATTGTCTGCTTGCATTTCTTATGTGCAGGTTTGTGTACCTTTTTGTTCTTGTTTGTGCAAGAGTTCCATTTTTCTGGAGGAAGCCTTCTACTCTCTAATAGCTTCTGTGACAATGCTTGTGAAATATGCTGGTGACCTCTTGGATTTTGTGCTACCTTTCCTGACCAGCATCATACTTATCCCGGGATTTGTATGAAAAGTAGGATATCAATGGAAATAATGCATACGTGAATAAATATGTATAATTGGTGTGACTTCCGTAATTGTGACTGCTTGGAAATGGGATCATGAACAACTCAGCAACTTGAGAGTAGAGCCTCCAGGTGGAGGTGCCCAGTTCATGCAAATAGTATCTCTGTATGAGTGTAGTCCAGTTGCAAGCCCACCAGTATCCCATCTGCGCTCCTGAGACACAGATATGGCAAGGATGAAACAGCCAATAGCATTGCTATAGATCTAGTGGACCTGGTGAAGCTGAGCATTATACTGTTCTATTTTATGATGAAAAAACACTGCAAGAAATGTTCAGTGTCCTAAAGCATATTGATTTTCCACCATCATTTTCAGGTTTTGAAGATCTAGAAGTATGTGTAGTTCTAACTATGCATTTTTCAGAGTGATAGCTCTTGTTTTATTTTGGTTTGCATTGAGTTGCATTTCCACCTGCAACACACAGACTGCTGGCTTTCTTTGAACATCTGACCCCTTTCTGGCTGATGCAGCAGAAAACCTATTTAAGCTGGCAAAGCAATAAAGGCAAACAAAATAAAATTGCATTCATGGTCTGTTTTGCAAGACTTCAAGCTTAACTTATATTTTATGGTGGCTTTTTTTTAAAAGCAAAAGCAAAGGTGTTTTCTGATAAATAAAACAGTAGCATCTGTCACCCCTTTTGATATGGCTTTTGTTGTAAGAATACTAACAGCATTTCCCTGATTATGAAATATGGCTGACCTGCATTGTATTTCAAGTCTTTCAGTCATATAGTTCATCTCTTTTTGATTCCTCTTGCTGGAGTGAAATCACAGTACTTTACAAGAGACAAGACAGCGTAATTATCATCCTAGGAAAACAGTTCATTTGTTGAGACACAGATGAAAGATGAGATGGACAAACACGGAGAAAAAAGGATTTTCTGCACACATTAGTGGTGTCAGCTGCTAACTGCTATTCCACTTATAAATGAATTTGCGATGGCACTGGAATTTTTTTTTTAAGTAATGCTGTCAAAGGTTTCTTCAGAGTGTGAAAGGTGCTTTTAAAATAAATGTGTTCATTTTGGCCTATGTTGGGGTTGTAAATCAGACACTCTATTAAATTTTATTCACTACCTGCTGAGAAGCACCAACTAGAGATGAGTCTCCTCTCCTAATACGTTTTGTCTACTGTCACACTCTATACTTTTAATAAGCAATTCTTACAATATATTTTCTAGGATGCATTCTGAGAACAGATCCTAAGGTCAACCATTATATTGGGATAGATGAATCTGATATTTTTAGTTTCTGCAGCTTTCAAACTTTTCAAAGCACAAATTCACTCCATCTCATTGCTGCATCAGTTTTTGATTTTCAGGGGGTGGGTGGTTGTGGTAAAAGGTCCACCTGAAAATTCATACAAATTTTTGAAAGGATTCCTCCCAATATATACATTTTTTTACTCATTGCTCCTTATGTATGCATTTTTGAATACATTTCTCCCACTATATGCATTTTTGTGAAGGATTTTCCCTCATGTACACAGATTCCATACATTTTTTATTGGAGAACTGCATCACAAAATTCAGAGAAGCATGAAAGTGAAGGACAACTGATATACATATTAGTCAGAATTAGGTCAGTGTATATTAGAATGTGAATCAAACAAATTTCTCACTCATTCCTAGCATTACACTTCAATATCAAAATACTTGGGATGTTGATGCCTTGGATAAAGTGCTGCATTTCTTAAAATGTTTTTAACTTGATTATCCTGAAAGAATTAAGGATGTAGGACCATAAGAAGAATCCTAATGGATCAGACCAAAGGTCCATCTGTCCAGGGATGGGCCACATGTCAGCCCCCCCCCTTCAGTCACTTCCAAAAATCATGGCCTCAGTGCCACAGTGATTTTGCTAGGAAACAAGTTGTGAGGGAGAGGGTACATCTTGTTTCCCAGCAGAACTGGGATTCCCACGGTCCGATTCTGCTAAGAAACAAGGCATTTTGGCTCTGCAAAGACTTCCAGTGGCACTGCCACTTCCAGTGGTGTCAATGTGTTGGCCCCAGATGGTTTTGGGGGGACAATATGACCTCCCAGTCCTCTGAATATATAGCCTTGGTCACTTAATGTCCATGAATTTATCTAATCTTCTTTTAAAGACATTTAGGTCAGAGTGTCACATCTTGGTGGCAGATCCCCTATATTATCTTTTATATTGTGTGGAGGAGTACTTTCTTTTACCTGTCCTGAACATCATCAGGAGTACCCAAGTTTTTGACCATGAGAGAGGGTGAAAGAAAATGGCCTGTTTCACTGCTGATAGATACTGAGAAGCTGCAGAACAACACGTCCCTGTTCATTCATTCTGTTTCCTGATACAGGTCATGGTGCTCCCTTTTATTTTATTTTAAAGTAAGAAACTCTGTTAAAAACTCTTTCTGTCTCTGCTGGTTGTCAATGTGCTGTATATCTTTGTACTGCTTGATAGTTTTTTTTAAAAAAAGCTTGTCAGAATTGTTCCGTTCTGTCAGGCCTTTAGTTGATGCCATTTTAAATGTGTTACTTTGGCTTATACAGTTATTGTCATGTTGTTTAGTTATCTAGAGGTTTTTTTCCTAATGCTTTTTTACCTTGATTACCCATTTATCTGTGCACAATGAATACATTATATAAGTCCAAATATGTGTTGCCTGAGGAGCCTTTCAAAGTCTTCAGAGTACACGCAGCTAAGGAGTTCAGGCTGGTTCAGCCTTATGGCAATCCTTATGTTGGCATCACAGGAGTGAACATGGGCTGCAACTTGATTTGCATCTAGGTAGTGCTCACATAGAGGCACCATTTTAATGATCAACTCCTTTGTGTCAGCTGCACACATAGCTACTGTGATTCAGAAAGTCATGGTGCCCCAGAAATGTGCTGCTGAAACAGTGCAAATCATGGTGGTTGTGCCTATACCCCTCATATGAGGGCATCACTTCTTATATCAAGGGTGGGCAACCTGTGGCACTCCAAATGTTGTTGGACTGCATCTCCAATCAGCTCTAGCCAGCATGTCTGATGGTGAGGAAGCTGCAGTCCAGCAACATCTGGAGAGCCACAGGTTACCTTACATGGTGCCTTTGTATGAGCAGCGGCCAGATAGGGGCATAAACGTGAACCAACACATCATGTTTACATGCTGCTACTCAGCAAATATTTTCAAAAACTTAATACTTTATTTCATAAATTCTTTTGGGGTTTCTCTCCACCAAGAATATCCCTGAAAAGGATGCAATTTCCAATCAAAGATGGTGGGTTTGGCTTTCCAGACCTTGCTATATACCATTGGGCTTATTTGCTCACCTGTACCAAATTTTGGTCCTTTCCACTCAGATTTGATTTTCCCCCTTGGTCAGTTTTGGAATCATCCTGTCTGGAGCCTCTTTCCAAATGGATGGCATTAGGTTCTCAGCATATTAAAGTGGAAAGGGCTCCTCTCACAATCTTAGCAATTAAGAGATGTGTGCCATGTAACATCATGCCAATTACATTTTGATCCATTTTCTCATGCCAAACTGACTAAATGGGTAAATCCAGTTTTAAAAATAGGAAAGAAAATGCTTTTATGGTGGACTTGGACAGACAGAATGGTTTTTACTAGGGATGTGCATGCCACCCCCCTGATCGGATCGGAACTGGGATCAGAACCAGAACCAAGGCCTCAGATCGGATCGGATCAGATTGGAAGCTTCCCGATTTGGTTCGGACCTGATTCCAATCCAAAAATTAGACATCTGATTTTCGGATTGGACGCCATTTTAGCTGCAAGCCTATGGCAAAAACATGGGGGCAGGTGAGTGGGGGCCTAACTCCCCCCTCCCTGTCCCTCCCCCCCACTCGCGCTCCTTACCTGCCGGGGTGCCCGCTGCCATCCGCTACCATCCACTGGTCCAATCTACTGAGAAACTGGCTTCGTGGCCTGCTTCTCAGTAGTACACCAGGTAATGACATCATCACCTGGCACACTAATGAGAGGCAGGCCGCGAAGCCTGTTTCTCAGTAGATCTGCACACCAGAGGGAAGCGGCTGCCCCGGCAGGTAAGTGGGGCCCTCCTCCCGCCTCCCACATCATGCTCCTTACCTGCCGGGGCGTCCGCTTCCCTCCGGTGCATGGATCTACTGAGAAACAGTCTTTGCAGCCTGCCTCTCAGTGGCGCGCCAGGTGATGACATCATCACCTGGTGCGCTACTGAGAGGTAGGCCGCGAAGCCTGTTTATCAGTAGATCTGCGCACTGGAGGGAAGCGGCCACCCCTGCAGGTAAGTGGGCCCCCTCCCACCCCTCGCACTCCTTACCTGCTGTGGCCATCTGCTGCCAATGGCAGTGGACAGCCCCAGCAGGTAAGGAGCGCGAGGAGCAGGAGGAGGTCCAATCCTCCGATCTTATCTGACCCGGATCAGGTCCTTCCGGACCAGTTCAGTTCAGATCAGATGATCCAGATGCAGGGATCAGAAATCGGATAATTATATCCGATTTTCCCCAGATCGGGTCCGGATCGTGGATCGGACCCGATCTGGTGCACACCCCTAGTTTTTACTCTGGATCAATTATTGGGTGCAGGTGATGCGTTTCAGTTAGAATCTAGATTTGGCCCTGCAGCTTTCACTGCTTCAGAACCTCCTTTGCTATTGGAAGCACTTACTGAGGCTGACCAGATAAATCAACCCACAATTCATGTTTATACATTCTTATTATCAGTGAATAAATATGATACAATGGGGCTTCAGCAGGACTGGAATAGGGAATTGGAATATTCTATTTTATAAAACATTGGTATCTGATATGTCAGTGGATCTCCAGTTACATCTTATCCAGCAAAAATTACTGTTTGGGGTATATTGGATACTACAGCATCTGTTTAATAAAGGTTTGTCCAAATCAACTAATCGTTGGAGGTGTCATACAGTTAATGCTTCTATTATTCATATGTTCTGTCAATGTCCAATTGTTGCCGCCTTTTGGGAGGAAATTATCAGATGCAGAAATTTTGTATTAGAAAGCTCTTTAATATTTTTGGATGTATATATCATCTTAAATTATGTACTGGCTTCTTGGAAAATAACACACAGTGAACGTGAATGGATTTTTCGTGCCCTTTTGACTGCCAAAAGAATTGTTCTACAACATTGGAAAGATAAAACCACACTCCCTATAATGCAATGGACTGAAGACTTAACAAAATTAGCAACATTTGAAAGAGTGTCATACAGGCTTCATTTACGATTGGACTTCTACTCAGACATTTGGTCTGCCTTTACAGATGTTTATGTGTAATTTATGCTACTTTGTGTGATTTATGTGATATTTGAAACAAGCTTTTGAAGTATGTAATTGTGTATGTCTTTTTATTATTTTTTATTATTTAGTTTTTTATGGTTTTTACTTTGTTTAAAAATTCACAAAAAAAATTAACAACAACAAAAGTTTACATGATGCTATGAGCTCTGCTTTACCTCATTGACCCTCTTCAGGCAACATGCTAAGTCATGGCGGTTAAGCATTTTTCAGCTAAACAATGGCTTAGAGTATCATGTGGACCATGACTTAGCTTGCCATGTGAACCATTCCTAACCATGGTGGCTACATAGCCACAGTTTAAACATACTCAGTAACCATTCTCTACAAAAGAGTTAGCGGACTAAACATGGCTTAGCGTGTTGTCTGCTCAGGCCCATTGTATGAAAGCGCTAGTGTTGAAAGTCCAGCCAATAACACTAAGAAGATTGTTCCTTCTATTTATTCTGTTGAATGTAAGCCTTTGATTTTCAGCTTCACACTGTTATTCCTTGCTGTTAAAATGTTAGGTATTTTGTCTTCATGAACACTAAAATTACGGTATGCTATATAGAATCTACGGAGAAATCATCAAATACATTTGTAAATACTTCAAATGAAATTCAGTGCTTCAAGTAGTTTGAACTGGATTCAAACAGATCACTTCTAGGTTATGTTATGGCAGATGAAATTCTTTTAATTACATGGTCTACTGTTGAGATTTGAAAAGCATCAGGAATATCAAGCCTGCAGTAAATAATCCCTTGTATGTATATAGTGCCTCACACCTTTTAAATGCTGAACAAATTAGCTAATTAATATAACAGTCCCTCTAACTCGAGTTCAGTGTGAAAGGCCACAGTGATGAAAGACTCTGCCAACACACAGGCTAAAGCCATCAGACATATGCTTTGTAGTGGTGTTAGCTATTAGACAAGAGACACAAAGAAAATGAGTGGGAAATCTGTGCAGGCTGGGAGTGTTGATGGTGGATAACAGAAGCAACAGAAGCAATTAATGGATCTGAAATGAAAATGTTGTGGTAAACTTATGCTGTTGCTCGCCATTATATTTATTTATTTATTATTTAAAACATTTCTTAGCCACCTTTCAGGGCAGATGCTCTCCCAAGGCGGCTTACAACCATATATAAAACAGTATACACATTAAAAGCAATAAAAACATAGAAAGTAAAATATCAATTAAAACAATAAAAGCTAACATTAAAAATTAGTAATAAAACAGCAAGGGCAACAGCAGCAAAACAGTATTCCATTATGAGAAGGTCATAGTAAAATAAAACATTTTAAGGCCTTCTTAAAAGCCTGTAAGGATGGTGCATGGCACATCATCAGTGGGAGTTTGTTCCACAGGTGAGGGGCCACTGCTGAGAAGGCCCTCTAGCTGACTAATCTTTGCAGAGAAGTCTCACTGGTTGCATTTTTTTTTATTAACCTCAAATAATTTTGATTATTAGAGATCCACCTAATCCAATTTGACCTTTCCTAAATAAAAGATGAAGGCTCATCTAAGGAGCAATATCTGGAAAACAAAGTCTAGAGAAAAGCTCTGCCTTCAGCTTTGTGTTGAATCAATCACTAAGCATTACCTAAATTTAGGGATGCTTGAGGAATTGTATCTTAGTGAATTCTTTTATGAAATGATCTGATCCATAACTCATGGACTAACATGCAGATCAGAACTTAGCAATACATCAGATTTTGCACTTCTTTGAAAGTTGCAACTCAGCAATTTTTAAGTATCACAGATTAAAGAGGAAATGGAAAAGAACGGTATTATGGAGAAAACATGTGAACATGAAATGAACCAGAAGAAGGCAGCTTTGCCCATCTCTGTTTTAAATACAATGAGGAATACATAGTAGAAATAAGAAATTAGGGAACGGGGGAAATGGAGTGGCAAGGAACAATTAATTATGCCCATGCATATCTTGGGGTAACATTTCCTCCTCTAAATATAATAAAGATGACCAGGGTGGTTTATGATGGCAAGCAATAAAAACAATAGTATTACAATGTGTGTGTGTGTGTGTGTGTGTGTGTGTGTGTGAAGAAGCAGCATTTGGGAACAGACTCAGAGGTAGAAGTTGAGAGAAAGAGCTGTCAGCTGAAAGCACCTTGTGGTGTAGGTATCTCTCTCCAAGGATCTGATTGGTGGTAGTGGATCTATTTCCTTGTGAATGTGCATGCTGATTGCCTTCTTTTATGTTAAACCTATATATTTGCAAATAAAGCAAATATCACCACACCTATTACTCTCCAGTGTTCATTCATTCCAGAGGAAACCAAACCCAGGCAGCACTGGCCCTGGAACTTCCTCACCACTTGAAGAAATGAAGAACATGCAACAAAAGACTACCAAAAAAGAAAACAAAACAAAACAGAAAAGCAACAATAAACCAGTAGAGATACAGTAGAATTCAAACAATCTAGTCAACAGTTTATTATTATTATTATTATTATTATTATTATTATTATTATTGAAAGCTTAGGCTGATGGGGATGATAAAGATGCTGATGATAGATCTTCAGCTGATGCTAGGAATGTCAGTGTATGAAAATTATGTGCATAATTAAATGCAATCCCCTGTTAGTGGTGGATTAATGGGGGTTTCCATAGCTAGGTGCCCCAACCTCACTTCCCTTTGATGTGCATTTTACATGATTGTTTATGACTTGTCTTACTTGCAGAGACAGAAAGAGAGGGTAATGCTGTTCTAGCTACAGTTAACATCCTTTGCTTGGCAAGCAGTGTGTATAGTGTTTTAGTGCTAGAGAAGGAGCAGGAACACCTGAGTTCAAATGCCAACAAATCTGTGAGACCAAGTGGAGTAAGTTGTGCTTAGTCACTATGTCACAGACTAACCTACTCATGAGGGATGCTGTGAGCATAAAAAAAGATGACCTCATACATGCCACCTGGAGTTCCATAAAGGAAAAGTGGGAAAGAAATGCGATCAATAAATTTGCAATGTAGTCCAAACAGGGAAGCCCTACCATTAGGCAGAGTGAGGCATCCACCTTAGAAAGAAGATGCGGAGGGAAGGGTGACAGCAGCAAGGTGTGGGAAGACAAAGTTGGGAGTGATACTTGGCTTGCCCTGTGCCCCTTAAGCTGCCCTGCTACCTTCAGGTGTGGTGGAGATTACTGTTACTGTCCCATCACCAGTATTGAAGTAAGATTCAACTGCCAGTCCTTTTGGCTTCTGTACATGGAATTGTGAGTGGTGTCCGGGGGGGTGGATATTATCCTTTGCCTCAGGCAGCAAAATGTCTTGGTCCAGCTCTGAGTCCATACCTACTTAAAAATGGTGGCATCGGGTTGTACTGACTGAAAATATAGTCCTAATATATCTAGTTCACAATCTGCAGAAAATGGACCTCTAAAATGGAGGGGGTGGAATCTAGGTGGTTAAAATTATAATAAAAAGTATAGAACAGCAAACATTTGTTTGATCTGCTGAAATCATACACAGCAAAAGTCTGCAAGTTATGTTAATAGAATATTCCATGTAGCTTGAAAGAAGAAAGTGCTCTTACCTGACCCCACGATTTTTACATTTTTCCATTATGTAGATTGACTGTTTTGATGGGCTCAGGTGAATGTTGATATCTGGGTCTCAAGGTGGGAACGGATCTGATTGTCTGTGAATTGGTAGAGAAATGAATACTCAGAGCAATTGTCAGTTATATTATTGGCACTACATTAGCCGCAGATCAAATAAAACTTTGAAGCGGCTAATGATTTTCAGAGTGGCCATCGAATGACAATATTGACAAAACTGAAATGCTCAAGTGCCAAAAGGAGAAAAGAGAGATAGAGAAAGTAATAATAAAAGGCCTTTCTGATCAGTATCATTTTTTATTGTTCTGCTCGGAGATGAAATGAAATAAATGGTGCACAGAACTGAAAAAAATGAAGAATGGCTCATACATCATCAACAAACTCAGGTTTCTTAAAAGGCAAAGATTTCCAATTTTATAAAGAAATCTGCTTGCTTTAGAAGCTACATTCTTATTATTACAGCACCACCAACAATATCTAAGAAGCATTTGTTCCAACAATTCAAATGTGTGATCTCCTATGTAGCTTTAGATCAAGCATAATGGTCATAAAAGGACCTGTTGTGCTGTACTTAGAGTGGCCACTTACGCATTGCCAAAAAAAGAGGACATGCATCACAGAAACAAAATAAAACAAAAAAGACATAAAATTGGCATTAAATTTGCACTGTCATCCTAGCTGCGTTAAAGCAGAAATGGGGTCACATTCCCTTGGTTTGAGGGAATTAAATGGACAAAACTGCCTCTTTGTCAGTGCGTAGAAAATTAACAGTTGGGACAAAACCTGGTGCTCACAGTGGTGCATACAAGGCCAAAAGCTTCATATATGAGTTCTCAGAATGCCCTTTGAAGCAAACCTGGAGGGTTCCAAATGGAGGGAAGAGGCAGTCAGTACCAGGCAGAATGCTGATAGGTAAGAAAAGACTGCAGCTATCAAAACAAACAAGTCTGAGGTATGCCATTGGTGGTGGCGTTAAAAGTAGGGTGACCGCATGAAAAGGAGGACAGGGCTCCTGTGTCTTTAACAGTTGTATAGAAAAGGGAATTTCAGCAGGTGTCATTTGTATGCATGCAGCACCCAGAGAAATTCCCTCTTCATCACAACAGTTAAAACTGCAGGAGCCCTGCCCTCTTGGCCAGGTACAAAAGTGGGCAGGGCTCCTGCAGCTTTAAATGTTTTGGGGAAGAGGGAATTTCACCGGGTGCTGCATGCGTACAAATGATACCTGGTGAAATTCCCTTTTCTATACAACTGTGAAAGATACAGGAACCCTATTTAAAAGGATCTGTTAGGAAAAAGCAGACCTGAGGTGACACATACTCTGGGGGGGGGGGGGGGGCAAGAGGGAAACACCTGTGATCAGAGCAATAAGCAAAACTGTGAGCAAAAAAGCTGAAAGGGTGGCTTCCTTGAGGGATGTATCTGAATTTTGTTCCTGTTCACATCATGTGCACATGTCCCCGAAAACAAACATGAGCACAATTCTCAGGAAATGTTCACAATTTCCCAAACTTGCATTCACATTTGAAAGTGTGCACATGCACAAGAGTACACTTCTGAAAATGTGTACTTCTGCTAGTGCACTTGCACCAATGTGCACACACACACACACTCAAAGTCTGCATTTTTGTGCTTTAGCCAATGGGTAGTAAGTGTGCATTTTCAATAGGGAAAATATGCACTTTTAAAAATGTGCATTTTTCCTAATCAGAAATCCACATTTTCCCCAGTTGAACAAAAAAAGTGGTTTTTGTTCAGCGGGAATACATGTGAGGAAAACTAAGCTTCGAGGAGGAATTTGGGGAAGCTCAAAAAGCTCAAACATTGCAAGTTTGCTCATTCTTAAGCAAAGTGGCATATGGAATGTGTCCTGTGCCTCACCAGTTATCAGTGCACTTCCATACCATTATAAAGAAGTCATGTAGATCTCACCTTAGCTTCCTTTAAGGTAGGGCTGTAGAACCACTGGCCTGTGGAGGCTTCGCATGGAACTCCTTGGCTTCCACCATAGGGCAGGACTGAGAAATAACTCATCCGATGCTCAAAAAGGGGCAGCTCTTGCTGAATCCTTTCTCATGGCATGTGCCACATCATGGAGATGACACACACTGCATGAACATGGGGGCTTGGATGGTGCTGAGAGGAGTGGCCATTCTTCCTAGCACTGGCCAAGTGCTTTCACATGGCGCTCCCATGGGGATGATGTGCATTGTGCCAACCTGGAGACTCGGCTGGAGCTGGGAAGAGCAGTCACTCTTCCCAGTGCCATCTGAGTCCTTTGGGATGCCATGCACTGCTTGATGGCAAGGACTTGGCTGGTGCTCCTTCCAGGAGCTGTTCCTCCAAGCACCAGCTGAGTTTCTTTCCTGAGAGAGATGTATGGAACACCCACTGACATCCCCTGGTCCACAGAGGGCCTGATCCCCTGCCCCAAAAGTGCTCTGTACTCATCCTCTAAAGACCATATTAGATTTTAGGTTAAAGGCACAATCCTATGCATGTTTAGACAGAAAAAACTCTGGCTGGCTGAGGAGTGCTGGGAGTTAAAGGGCTTCTTTTTTGTGTAAGGATTGTGTGCTTTGCATTTGTGTATTTTAAATAGCAACCATGGGCATCCCAATCTAGATTGGGAGAGTAGTGTGGGTAGAGGAGGCAGTAACCCTTTGCCTTGCACTATGGTAGGGTGACCAGATAAAATCCAGGTCAGGGCTCATGTAATTTTAACAGTTGTAGAGAAAAGGGAATTTCAGCCAGTGTCATTTGTATGCAGTTAGTTCCTGGTGAAATTCCCTCTTCATCACAACAGTTAAAGTTGCAGAGGCCCTGCCTTCTTTTGTATATGGTCACTCTAGAATAGTGCATGCACCTTTAACTGTTGTGACGAAGAGGGACTATCACCAGGAACTAATTGCATACAAATGACACCTGCTGAAATACCCTCTCTACAACTGTTAAAGTTATATGAGCCCTGACCTGGATTTTATCTGGTCAGCCTATGGGCCTGATGAAAATCCATTCCCCCCCCCCCCCACAAGCTGGTGGCCCTGTTCAGAAGACACCTTAAACCAAAAAACCTTATTCACCATGGTTAAATCCACATTTAAGGTGTCTTCTGAACAGGACCATTAACTTCTTACAGCTTCTCCCCTGTAATAAATTGTGTGTGTGTCTGGTCTGTGTCTGTGTGTGATTTCTTTGTGTGTGGGTCATTACAGTAGGGTGACCAGATAAAATCCAGGTCAGGGCTCATATAACTTTAACAGTTGTAGAGAAAAGGGAATTTCAGCCAGTGTCATTTGTATGGAATTAGTCCCTGGTGAAATTCCCTCTTCATCACAACAGTTAAAGTTGCAGGCACTATACTAGAGTGACCATATACAAAAGAAGGCAGGGCCCCTGCAACTTTAACTGTTGTGATGAAGAGGGAATTTCACCAGGAACTAATTGCATACAAATGACACTGGCTGAAATTCCCTTTTCTCTACAACTGTTAAAGTTACATGAGCCCTGACCTGAATTTTATCTGGTCACCCTACATTACAGGTTAGGGGAAAAGGATTAACCCCCGCCTCTCCATGTACCGTGGTTCCAATTCTGACTGGGCCCCTCACAGCTGCTAGTTTGTTAACATTTCATTAAATGCAGCCACACATTTAGTGTGTCATATAGCTTGGCTCTCAGGGTTGATACACACTGAAAAAGTAAAAGCCTTTTCAGGTGTAAGAATGAAGTGTGTTAATTTGAATTCAGAAGAAGTGTGCTTGAGTACCAGACATTTGGGAAATACTGACATATCTCCTGAATATGGAATAGTGTTTATCAGTGTATGATGTGCAGTGTAATGGTAATGAACTGCTCCACAACAGAGAACCTTCCAAGCTTTGTATCTTTCATCACATCCCTTTCTGTGCTAAGTAATCCCTAAACTTACATAATGCAGAGAAAATGGCATTCAAAGTGATCTTTATGAACATTTTTTTGTGTTTCATGGCTTGAAGATAAGAGTTTCTGTCTGGTGTAAAAAGTCTCTGTCAACAGAATCTGGTTGATCAAAGCAGCCGTTGTCAGTTATTAGAAGAAGGAGTGAAAATCCACTATACAGTGATGATCTTCAGCATTTTTCAGCTTGCAAGTTTTTTGCAGTTTTTATGCTTTCCAAATTGTAACAATAGTTTAACGTTTCAGCTCTGATTTTGGCATACATCTGGGGGAGTATGAAGGAAAAGGCCCCCCCTTCCCCCTTTTCTTGCCTTTGGAGAATAATTGAGACTTTTCTTCTGCAATACTTTTTTACTTCCGTGTACTTCCATCAGTCCTGGTCTCCTAACTCCGATTTGTATGAATCATTAGCCATTATAGTTAAATGGGTTTCCATTGAGCCTCTCTGGTGAGTAAAACCACTGTAGTGTTCAGGACAATAGCTAATACAAGATAAGGAAAGCTTCCCAATCTAGTGAAAAGAGGAAATTAATCCACACTTTAATTGTATAAGGAAATAGCTCCTTGAAGGTATAAGTGACAGTATGCAGTAGAATGGCCGTGTGATTTCCTTCTCTTCAGCCAACTCCTGACTGATTTTCTTATAGCCATCATGAAGAGGCTTTTCAGATGCGGGGCGGGGCGGGGGAATCATGTTTCCTTACCATCGCTCAGCTTCCTACTTCTCTTCTGCGATTGGAACAAGCAGAATCACACGGGGAAGAAAGGAGCAGCCAGGTGGCCCATTCAGTTTAGTGGAACAGCACTCTTCAGTGGACGTTTTATAGCACAACTTCTCCTGCACATGGCAGGATATAGCGACAAATATCAATATAGCTCAGAAGAGTTGGGTTTTCGGAGACTTATTTTGTAAAAAAAAAAAAGTAAAAGGAGCAGGAGATGCGCAGGAGAATCACTGTGTCATCAAAATGACCTGCAAACATCCGTGAGTGGCCAGTCACAAGCGTGCTATAAAACACTTGTCTAAAGAAGCTCAAAGTCTCTCCTTTTAGAGTGAATTGTATCATGCTTTCCCCATTAGCAATGGCTAGCTCCAGAATTAGAAGAGCCTCCTCTTACTGTGTGAAACACTCCTCAAGCAGCCATAACCAAAGGATTACAGCAGGGATCTAACATATGGCCCTCCAGTTGTTGTTGGACTGCAGCTTCCCTCATCTCTCACCATTGGCTATGCTGGCTAGGGCTGATGGGAGTTTGAGTCCAACATCCTCTTGAAGGTGGGAATTTCCCCACCACTGGATTACAGGATGTTCACTACATTCAGCTTCTAACCTCAACATTTTAATATCCTGCAAGTAGTCTCTACCTCATCATGCCAGATAGAAGTGACATAATGTGGCAGTGCTGCTTCCTCCTGTGCCAGGAGCAACAGCAGGAAGCAATTGTCCCTTTGTCCCTGCCCATTGGGTACCGCCAAAGACAGCTGCCCATGTTGTCTGGTTATGCCTTTGTTCTCTCCTTCTGAGGCACAGACATGCCATCAAAGGGAAGTCATTCTTGGTCCAATATGCGTGCAATATGTGTGGACATGTGTGCATCGGCACTACTTCACACATGGTGTAATATATGCATTGGGCAACATGCACAAGTGCTCAGTTTCAACAATCTTCCATTTTACAATTGGAACAATGGCAAGAATCAAGCAGCACATGTGTATTTGTTAATTTGCATCCCCTATGAATAAAATGTGCATGAGGATGGAGAAATGAGGGGGTGGGGAAATCACACTCGCACCTCACATACTGAATTTCTGGACTGATGAGTATGTAAACTAGTCCCAAGTGGACATTTTACAGGAACATGAAATCTCAAAGTCACAAAGTTGCTACCTTGAGACATCTTCTCTTTGTCCATAAAATATCCAAGATGTCAGAAAAAAACACTAAAAGATTCCTAAGCCCCTGAATCCATATTCCCAAATGGACATTTTAGAGGAACATGAAACCCCAAAGTAGAAAAATTGCTACATTGAGACTTCCAGGGTTATCATTGTCCATAAAATATCTAAGGTATCAGAAAAATTCACTAAAACATTCCTAAGCCCCTGAATCCATATTCTTGAATGTAACTCTGAGCTTCCATGCCAGGTTCCCCCTAAAGCTTACTTTTTGCAATCCATCCACTTCTGCTCTGACACCTAAACAGTTCTAACTAGCTCAATATTTGCTGGGTAGCTTGAATATTTTGGGATGTGTTGGATAGAGTTGGGCTTCTAGTAAAACAGCTGCCTTCTTTTTATGGGTTTCTTGATATGACCCCAGTTCACGCCAAGGAACAAGAAAATTGTGTGGCACGTAGAGCAGAGTCAGGCAAATTCTATTAAGAAAATGTGCACACCAAAATATAAACATAAAAGGAAAAGAATCTGTGTGCTGTCTGTTCCTTTAGCTACTATATTTCTGACTCAGACACTTCCTCTTTCCTAAAATCGTCATATACAACAGGCATTTCATTCCCTCCTCCTTCCAGATTCTGCAGCTGTATAATCATTGCCAGAATCAATGACTCCCTGATACCCTTCTTCTTGCAATATGATCCATGGATGTCTACTTAAGCCTGTCAATGCAGCTTACATTTTTCCAAGAGTAATCTGTGGCATCCTCCCAATGCAGTGGCTGGGCTGAAACAGGTGCCCATCCTGAATACGCACTGCTGCTGGCAAAAGTCCATGCCCTGATGTATGGTCGTGGCATTTTGATGAGTGTGACTGTTTTGAAGTTCTTCATTTTAGAAATGGCTGCTGCTATTATTGCTCCTAGGGCTTTTTCCTTCCATCTGTGCAGATGCTTCATCTGAACAGGACAGGCCTCAGAGGGCAGTCGCCCTTAGGATATGGAACACTGAATGTAACACGAGCCACAGGAGGCGGCAGGGGGAGGGAGGAAATGTGAAACTAATGGTGACACAGTAAACTCTTGTCAGATTGAAGTTGGAGGATGGTTGCCCTTAGGAAAAGGACACATGCTAGCGAACGGGATTGTTTGCAAAAGTGTTGGTTGAAAAATAGTGTAAAGCAAGGCAGTGTTAAATGGTGCATTTCACAAACGTTCAGCAAAATGTAGCATGAAGCATGGAAGGGGCAGTGTGGGGATATTGGAGAGTTAACGGGAACAATATTTAAAGGAGAGAAGTAAGCTACCTTTGGATTCAACCTTTTCCAGATGAATGAACAAAATAAAAATGGGCATACTAATTCGTAGCCAAGAATGTAATGCTTAACAGGATCAAACAGCTTCCTAAATGCTAACACATCAAAGATCATAACATCAACTTTTATCTGAATGATCGTACTTCAACATTCCATGGGTGAGCAGAAAAGGTGGAAGAGAGAGAGAGAGAGAGAGAGAGAGAGAGAGAGAGAGAGAGAGATCTGGTTAGGAATACAGGAAGCAGCCTTATGCTGAGTCAGATCATTGGTCCATAGGATGGCCACTTATGCATTTCCACACATCAAAGCTCTTGCTCTCCTTTCTTGGAGTTCTTGATCTTTAAACCATGCTTGGATGTCCAGTGCTTTAAACAGAGATGACACCTTCAAATAGCTTCCTGAGCTGACTCCCTCACTCTGCCTAATGGTAGGGCCATGCCTAGTAAAGTGGGATGCTTGGTCACCCTATTGGTCCATATAGCTCAGCATTGTCTACTCTGGATGGCAGCAATTCTCCAGAGTTTCAGACAGGAAAATTTCTCAATTCTACCTGGAAATGTGAGAGATTGAACCTGGTATTTTCTGTTAGGGATATCAGAGGAATCTGTTTTGGGGGGGCTCTCAGGCCCATTGGGATTTGGGCAGCTCGGCTCCCCTACCTCTGCGAGCTGGCCAAACCTCTCAGGCTTTCCTTGCCAATGCTGCTGACACCAGCAAGGAGAGCATGAGGGGTAGTGAGTTTGGTGGCAGTAGGAGCAGGGTGGAAGCTGAGAAGAGAGTGCCATGGCTCACCTTTTCACCTCTCATGTTGCTGCTGCCAAGCAACAGGGCCTCTTTCTGCCAGTGCCAGAGGCATGAGTGCTTGGCAGCAGCAGGGTGGGAGCCAGGTGGGAAGTGCCATGGTCCTCCCCTCTCAGCTCCCGCCCTGCCACTGTGACCACCACTGCCGAGCAACCACACCTCTCTCTGGGTGGGAGCCGGGAGATACCCTTGGTCATGGTGCTCCCATCTCGGCCCCCACCCTGCCACCACCACGAAGCAACTTTGCGGCAGTGGTGGCGGTGGCAGGGTGAGAACAGGGAGGGGAGCATCATGGCAGAGAGAGAGGGATAATTGCTCAGGAGCAGCATTAGGAATGTTGTTGTTGTAGTCATTGTTGTTGTTTTGCTTAGGTAAATTTACCCAAGCAAGCAAACAAAGAAGCAAAAGGGGGGGGGGGGGGAACCCTTCATATAAAAATTCACATAGAAATCTCTGCATACTATAGTCAGTTCTTGGTTTGTTTGTTTGTTTGTTTGTTTGTTTGTTGTTTTTGTTGTTTTGTTTTTTCTATGGATGGATTCAGGAATGTTCCCTTCCTTCAGAAAAACACTGCTAATTCCTACAATGGGTCAATAAAACCTGACACATTTTTGTTCTGCGCTTTGGTCTCATAGTAGGATAATTATTTATATTCTCCATTTCCTTCATAGTCATCTGCCACAGCCTTCCCCAACTTAATGGCCTCTGGATGTGTTGGACTACCATTCCCATTATCCCCAGTCAGCATGGCCATCCGGAGGGCACCAATTTGGGAAAGGCTGCCATCCAGCATTCTGTTTATAGAATTGTCCCATTAATGTTTAGACTTTTTAAAGTGACCGGCTTTCTTTTATCCCAGAAATTGATGTGATGCCTTCCTCTATCCATCCCTCCACACACATGTATTGGTTAAGGCCTCATATTAAGGTCTTCTCTCCATCAGGGAATAGCATTAGCTTCTTTCATATTTTGGGGGAGGCTTTCAACAAACAGAAATGTCTTCAATTGCTGTCCTTAAAAAAATAAAATAAATTACAAGTCTCATTCAGTGCATGTTGGGAGTTTATCTGACAGTTGCAAGCATACTCAAAATTAATTAATTAATCCTACCCCCACCTCCAAAATAATCCATGACTTGAATAAACAGCATGCTTTCAAAACCTGTTACTTTCTAACCTTTAAATGCTGATAAGTAGTTTGTATTCTGAAAAGTACAGAACTACCAAAAGAGATTAAATCGGAAAGTATATAAATAAATGTTCCATTCAGTGTTTTCTCTGCGCTGGGAAATTGGCAAATACGCTAGGAGAAATGGTTGCATCAAATGAAAAATGGCATTTGTTAAAAAGGTTCGTGCCACAAAATAAAAGAGGGGAAATGCAGACAACATTAGTCTGAAACTAAATTTATTATTTCCACAGATATGAGATATACTTCTAGCCCCTTGAGTCCGACCAGTGCTGAACCTTATCTGATATATCAGAGGTAGATGAATAACTCTATGAACATACCAGCATTTGTAATCAAAATAAAAACGTGAGACATTTGGACCTTGATATATCTACTGAATAGGCTTAAAATCAATACATTTCATAACACTTCTAGCACAATATCCAGTGCAAATCATGTTGAGATTAATGAAGGTATACAAATATCAGGCCTGCTTCAAATCCTCAACATTCCAATGAATTTTGGCACAGTTTCACCTGTCTTCTACTATTGACCCTCCTTCGAGCTTCTTACTGGACCAGCTGCTCACCACCTTAGCACCAGACCAGACTCTGCCAGACCAGAATATTCCTTCCTTGTTTAATTTTCAGTCTTTTTCTATGGTTTTTCTAATGGTTTCTGTTTCTTTCTACTCTGTAGAGTGGTTGGATTTTTGTTTTGACATAGTTGGTTCCCAGTAGCACTAGGGTGTATGTGGATTTTGTTAAATCTATTCTGTGTGTCAGGGAGTGTTAAGGGTCTCTTGTTCCATCATTTTGCTCATTGACAGAGCTGAATTTTTTTGTTACACTTGTGCAAGTGCAATAGCACTAATGCACACTTGCAGTATTGGACAACAGCTAGGGTAACCATATGGAAAGGAGGACATGGCTCCTGTATCTTTAGCAATTGTATAGAAAAGGACATTTCAGCAGGTGTCATTTGTATGCATGCAGCACCTGGCAAAATTCCCTCTTCATTACAACAGTTAACGCTGCAGGATCCCTGTTCTCTTTTGTATCTGGTCAAGAGGGCAGGGACCCTGCAGCTTTAACTGTTTTGATGAAGAGGGGATTTCACCAGGTGCTGCACACATACAATTGACATCTGCTGAAATTCCCTTTTCTATACAACTGTTAAAGATACAGGAGCCCTGTCCTCCTTTCCATATGGTCCCCCTAACATCAGCAGAATTGCAAATTTTCATAACTCATCCCCCCAAAATTAAAATCCATAAGTCTGCAGAATCCACGCGACTCAGGAAAAGCCAGTGTGGAACAGAATTCTCAAGTTGTATCTTCAGAAATCCAAACTCATTTTATTCTGTTGGAGATTTAAATAGCACTTCAAATTTTGCTACTGGCTCACTCCACTCAGGCAGGATCTACACTTCTGCTTTATAACAGTTTATAATGGTATTTACAATTGCTGGGGCCCAGGACACATTCCATATACCTAGGCTGACCATCTGAAAAGGAGGACAGGGCTCATATAACTTTAACAGTTGTAGAGAAAAGGGAATTTCAACCAGTGTCATTTGTATGCAATTAGTTCCTGGTGATATTCCCTCTTCATCACAACAGTTAAAGTTGCAGAGCCCTGCCTTCTTTTGTATATGGTCACTCTAGTATAGTGCCTGCACCTTTAACAGTTGTGATGAAGAGGGAATTTCACCAGGAACTAATTGCATACAAATGACACCTGCTGAAATCCCCTTTTCTCTACAACTGTTAGTTATATGAGCCCTGTCCTCCTTTTCAGATGGTCAGCCTACATATACCGTTTCAAACTGCTTTCAAAGTGTTATATCCTGCTTTGTGTAGATCTGGCCTCAGTCCTGAAGCAATATACCACACCTTTAAGGGACAAACGATCAATTATAGTGATTATTTTTCCTGGCAGCATCTCTCTCTCTCTCTCTCTCTCTCTCTCTCTCTCTCTCTCCCTCCTCTCTCTCCTTCTCAAATGCAAAAAAGAACAGAGCATGGGCAGTGGGAGAGGGTCTGCTTACCCCTTTCCTTGCATGTTATTAATCCATTCAAAATAATCTCCCATCCACGAGGGGAAAATACATTGTCATTGTCTTTTCCCCCTTAGGGAGAAAAACAGCTAAGGGAGTGATTTTGAGCAATAAGAGAAAGTGTTAAACACACACACTAACACCAACACTGGTCCTTTGTGCAACCTAAAGCTATAACTTATGGTTTGGCCCTAAGTAATGGTTATTAATGAGGAATAAAGATGACATGTTAGTTTCATATATTAAATAGTCACTTCCTCCCTGTGACATTCCAAAATACAAAATACTAATTTAGAGTTTAATTTCATATATTGATATAGTGTTTTTAAAGTTGCTTTGTGAGAATTATCTTGTGTCCAGAATATTGCAGGGAGTGCATTTTTATTAGGGGTGTGCATCGGATCGGATCCGATCCACGATCCGAATCCGATCCGCCCCAAAAATCGGAAAATCCGATCCGATCCGATCCGATACACCATCCGATCCGATCCGATCCGATCCGGCGAGGTCCGATCCGGATCGGATCGGATCGGCGGATCGGACGCCATTTTAAATGCGTTTTTCCCATAGCAAAGTATTGTTGTTTTACAAAAACGCCTATAACTTTTTCATTTTTAACGACAGAAGGATGAAACTTGGGCACATTGTACACTGGTTAGGGATAGGTATCTGTGAGAAATTTCAGAAAGATTGGTGCATGCAGTTTGTGGCAATTAATTTTTTAATAAATAACATGGAATGCCTATAACTCGGTCATTTTTAAAGTTACACACATGAAACTTTGCCACATTGTAGGTGGAACCTTGGGACCCACGTGTGTGAAATCCCAGAACCGTGGGTGCTTGCCTGGTGTGGCAATGAATTTTTGAAAAATGGGTAGTAGTGGGGTAAATGCAGTTATGCCTCCCATGTTTTTATTTTTAAAGATACAAACAGGACACTTCGGCACATTACAGGGAACACTTCCCTTGATATGTGTGTAAAATTTCAGACAGCTAGCTCCAGGCATGTGTTGGCAATGAATTGTTGAAAATTGGGTAGCAGTGGGGTAAAATACAGTTTTGCCTCCCATTTTTTTATTTTCAAAGATACAAACGGGAAACTTTGGCACATTGCAGGGAACACTTCACTTCAAATGTGTGTGAAATTTCCGGAAGCTAGGTGCAACATTTTAGTGGGAAACGAACGTTTATTCATGGCATTTCACATGGGATTTATGGGTTGGTTTTAAGAGCTACAAACCTCTAACTCGCTCACATGGCACAGGACCTATGCCCGCTCAAACGCTGGAAATTTAACAAACTTTGGTGCAATGCTTTAGTGGGAAAACAAAGGTTTATGCATGGCATTTCACATGGGATTTATGGGTTGGTTTTAAGAGCTACAAACCTCTAACTCGCTCACATGGCACAGGACCTATGCCCGCTCAAACGCTGGAAATTTAACAAACTTTGGTGCAATGCTTTAGTGGGAAAACAAAGGTTTATGCATGGCATTTCACATGGGATTTATGGGTTGGTTTTAAGAGCTACAAACCTCTAACTCGCTCACATGGCACAGGACCTATGCCCGCTCAAACGCTGGAAATTTAACAAACTTTGGTGCAATGCTTTAGTGGGAAAACAAAGGTTTATGCATGGCATTTCACATGGGATTTATGGGTTGGTTTTAAGAGCTACAAACCTCTAACTCGCTCACATGGCACAGGACCTATGCCCGCTCAAACGCTGGAAATTTAACAAACTTTGGTGCAATGCTTTAGTGGGAAAACAAAGGTTTATGCATGGCATTTCACATGGGATTTATGGGTTGGTTTTAAGAGCTACAAACCTCTAACTCGCTCACATGGCACAGGACCTATGCCCGCTCAAACGCTGGAAATTTAACAAACTTTGGTGCAATGCTTTAGTGGGAAAACAAAGGTTTATGCATGGCATTTCACATGGGATTTATGGGTTGGTTTTGAGAGCTACAAACCTCTAACTCGCTCACATGGCACAGGACCTATGCCCGCTCAAACGCTGGAAATTTAACAAACTTTGGTGCAATGCTTTAGTGGGAAAACAAAGGTTAAACTTTATTATTTTAAACCTTCAGGAAAGGGAGGGGGAGGCTGTGTTTGTGTGTGTGTGTTTGACAGCTTGATCCACCAATTGTGCTTTAGAATACATGACTGAATCACCCAATCCTGTGAAGACTTTCTTCAGCCTCCAATCGCAATGCTGGAGGAGGGCACCAGTATATATTCTCTCAGCCCTGCCCTTCTGGCTCTTTGTGGGTTGAACGTGGAGGAGATTAGGGAGTGTTTTGGAGCTGTGTTGGAGAGACTGTATTGATTTGATTGCATTTGGAGGTGGTTTTGAGGAGTTTCTGATCTTTTACTTCAGCTTTTCTTGTTCTCTCTCTTGGCTTTCCTTTCTCTCTTGCCTTTCCTTTCTTAGATAGCACGTTTGTTTGTCTGTGAGTTCAGTTTGTCTTTGCAGTGAGTGTGTTTGTTTGTTCTACTTTCGCTTTCTGAAAAAAACCCAAAAAAATAATAAAAAAATATTTCTATCCTCTCTCTCTCTCTCTCTCTTTCTCTGTGTGTGTGTGTGTGTGTGCGCGCTTGTGAGTGAGTGTGTGTTGCTGGGCTGTGTAGCCTGCTGCTACAAACACAAAAAAAGTCAGCAAAGCACACACTTACACAAAAATAAATAATAATAAAAATAAAATGAAGCGTGGCACTCAAAGGGGGGGTGCTCCCAAGGCAGCATTTGGGAGAGGCCGCTCTGGGCATGGCGCTGCTGCTGCTGCTGCTGGGACCAGCAGCAGGCAGCCTACTTCCACACCCCCAGTTAAACTGAGGCGTTCTCCACTGGGGCAGCAGAAGCAGGCAGAGGCAACTCAAAGTAGTGCCTGCAGGGCACTCTTTCAGCAACATGAGGCAGGTGCTGGGAGCAGCAGTGGGCATGAAGAAGGAGCACTATATCCAGCTCCTTCTTTGGTGGGTGAGCCTGTGAACCCGCTGACTGATCTTTTCCCAGATCTTGTGGAAGTCAGCGAGGTTCAGAGTGAGGAGGAGGACTCTGATGTGGGGCAAGAGGAAGAGCAGGCAGCACCAGAGACTTACTCTCCACAATCCGTCCTCTCTTCCACTCATTCCCTTGCTCCTGAGGTGACACCACAGAGCGAAGGCGCCGGCAGGCCGTCTGTGTCACCCCAGAAGCGACAGGCAAGCAAGGTGTGGGACCACTTTGAGGTGGCAGTGGATTCCCGCTTTGCTGTCTGTCGCCACTGCAAGATGTCAGTGAGCAGGGGAAAAATGCCAGGCCACTTCACCACCACGAACCTCACCCGCCACATGCAGAGGCACCACCAGTCTGTTTTGCTTGGGACCGAGGCGGGCACCTCGCAGCAGACTGGTGCTAGCGGCAAGGGCAAGCAGAAGGCTCCTGCAACTTCTGCCAGCTCTCGACCTCCCATCCCCAAGAGGCTTCGCCAGGCCACCATGGAAGAGATGGGGTGGGGGAAGTATGGAGCCACAAGGTGGCGTTTTCCAGCGCCCAACCAGATCACCAATTGCATCGGTGAGATGGTGGCGTTGGATGACCAGCCATTCAGCCTCGTCGAGAACGCAGGCTTCAAGAGGCTGATGGCTCTTGTGGTTCCATACTACAAGCCGCCGTGTCGCACCACCCTGAGCAGGCGTGTGGTGCCCTCCCTGTACCAGGCATGCAGGGAGTTAGTTCTGGGTCGTCTGTGCCAGGCAGAGGCACAGAAGGTGCACTTCACTTCGGACATCTGGTCCAGCGAAGGAGGAGTGCACACTTACCTGTCCCTGACGGCTCACTGGTGGGGAGCCTCAGGGCAGGAAGCACCCAGGACTTCTGGGACTGGGAAGGAGGGCTGCCGCTGGGCCCTCCTTCATACCGCAGTCATGGACCAGTCCCACACGGCGGAGGAGATTACGGAGGCCATGAACCGCATGGTGGCAGGGTGGCTGGGCGGGCACCAGCACACCCGCGGTTACATGGTCACGGACGGGGGAGCCAATATGCTGAAGGCGGTGCGCGATGGCGGATTTGAGGGCATCCGCTGCATCGCGCACGTCTTCAACCTGGTCGTCAGGGATGGCCTTGGAGGCAGCAAGGCCCCTCTCCCTCCCCAAATCCGTAATCTCCTAGAGAGCTGCAGGAAGGTGGCTGGGCATTTCCACCACAGCGTGAAGGGCAGTCGGTTGCTGCGGGAGAAGCAGCAGGAGCTGGGACTTCCGCAGCACCGGCTAGTGCAGGACGTGGCAACACGTTGGAACTCCACCTACCACATGCTCGAGCGTATGGTGGAGCAACAGCGTGTTGTCCACGAGATGTTCAGGGTCGGGGACATTGGCATCCAGGCCCCACTGTCCAGGCAGCAGTGGGAGGCCATGTCCCAGCTTCTGGTGGTCCTCAAGCCGTTCCTTGAGGCCACCGAGACCCTGAGCAGCAGCACTGCCCTTCTCAGCCAGGTGCTCCCCGTGGCCAGGCATCTCCAGAATCAGATGGGCGAGTTTCTGGAGGCCGGGGATGCCGTCACCGGCAGGCGCTTCCTGCCAGAGGTGCGGGAAGTGGTGACGAGGCTGAGGGAAAGCCTATCCCGCCGGGTCCAGCCTCTCTACAACGAGAGGCAGTACATGTTGGCCACCATGTGCGACCCGCGCATCAAGGATGGGTTATGTGGGCAGACTTCCCGGGCAGGTTGGGTGGAAATGCTGGTGACGGACGTTCGGGCGGCCCGGGATGCCAGGATTGGGCAGGCAGAGGAGGAGCCCACCGAAGCCCAGGCGCTAAGTCCGCTGAGCACCACCAGCAGCGGCGGCACCAGCACCACCACACCCAGCAGGGGGACAGGCCAGGGGTTTTGGGACAAGGCTTTGCAGGCTGCGGTTGGGCATAGAGGCACTCAACCCAGCCGCCGCCAGGATGACGCTGCAGCAGCAGTGCAGCGTTACCTGGCGGAGCAGATGGAGGACGGCTCCATCGAACCCCTGGCCTACTGGTCATCTCGGCGCCAGATGTGGCCTGATCTGGCGCGGGTGGCCATGGACAGAATCAGCTGCCCACCGTCCAGCGTTCCAAGCGAGCGGGTGTTTTCCATGGCGGGCGACGTGGTCACACCCCACCGCTCTCACTTGGACGCTGAGATTGTGGAGCAGCTGGTCTTCCTCAAGGTCAATCTGCCCCTGCTGGGATACCCCACCCTCATGCCCGCGGGGGAGTAATTGGCAGGCACCCCCCATCCATCCCACACCTTTGGGCAGGCACCGGCAGGCCCTTGATTTTTTAATTCTTATTTTCGGTTAATTAATTTTCTTTACTTTAATTTACTGGCTGTGTTGTTTACAGCTCAGTAACTCAACTCTGAACGATGGATCCCGAAGGGATCTAGTTTCTTCTCCTAGCCTCTTACATTGAGGGGATGCACAAGCATCTCACACATTCTATGTTGTTTGACTTGAACCAATGTGCTTGCACGTGTGCCTCTGAAATTGGACTCCGATGGCTCCCTCCAGGCCTTCTGTAAGGTCCCACACTTCCATGGGCGTTTCTTCTTGTAAGACCACGTCAGAGGCTCATGAGAACTTTGGATAAGAAGAAGGCTTAATTTTATCGCCAAGGAACGCATGCACCTCTCTGACTATGAACGAAGGACGCGATAGGATTCCTCTTCCAGGCTCCTACATTGAGTGGATGACAAGCAGCATCCCACACTGTTTCTGACTGTGTCTTTTGGACTTATGTGGCAGCCTTGCAGGGCTGTCACTGTGTGTTGTGTTTATTTTGGCTATATGATTTAAAAAACTGCCTGCCCGCCTGCCCACCTGCTAGGTTGCCGCCATTGTGAAGTAGCCGGAATGCGTGGGCTGGTCTCACGGTTCTATTGCTTACTTGTGCAATGCGCAAGCGCCTGGCATCATGCCCGCCTCTGCCTCTGCCTCTGCCTGCCTGCCCGCCTGCCCGCCTGCTAGGTTGCCGCCATTGTGAAGTAGCCGGAATGCGTGGGCTGGTCTCACGGTTCTATTGCTTACTTGTGCAATGCGCAAGCGCCTGGCATCATGCCCGCCTCTGCCTCTGCCTCTGCCTGCCTGCCTGCCTGCCCGCCTGCCCGCCTGCTAGGTTGCCGCCATTGTGAAGTAGCCGGAATGCGTGGGCTGGTCTCACGGTTCTATTGCTTACTTGTGCAATGTGCAAGCGCCTGGCATCATGCCCGCCTCTGCCTGCCCGCCCGCCTGCCTGCCTGGAGGTGCCCATGCAGCTGTGACTTTGCCTCTGCCAGTGGGACTTTGCCTCTGCCACTGGGACTTTGCCTCTGCCACTGGGACTTTGCCTGGAGGGAGCTGTGCCACTGGGACTTTGCCTGGAGGACCCTGTGCCAATGTGACTTTGCCTGGAGGGAGCTGTGCCAAACTGTGACTTTGCCTGGAGGACCCTGTGCCAATGTGACTTTGCCTGGAGGGAGCTGTGCCAAACTGTGACTTTGCCTGGAGGACCCTGTGCCAATGTGACTTTGCCTGGAGGGAGCTGTGCCAAACTGTGACTTTGCCTGGAGGACCCTGTGCCAATGTGACTTTGCCTGGAGGGAGCTGTGCCAAACTGTGACTTTGCCTGGAGGACCCTGTGCCAATGTGACTTTGCCTGGAGGACCCTGTGCCAATGTGACTTTGCCTGGAGGGAGCTGTGCCAAACTGTGACTTTGCCTGGAGGACCCTGTGCCAATGTGACTTTGCCTGGAGGGAGCTGTGCCAAACTGTGACTTTGCCTGGAGGACCCTGTGCCAATGTGACTTTGCCTGGAGGACCCTGTGCCAATGTGACTTTGCCTGGAGGAGCCTATGCCAACGTGACTTTGCCTGGAGGGAGCTGTGCCAAACTGTGACTTTGCCTGGAGGACCCTGTGCCAATGTGACTTTGCCTGGAGGGAGCTGTGCCAAACTGTGACTTTGCCTGGAGGACCCTGTGCCACTGGGACTTTGCCTGGAGGAGCCTGTGCCACTGGGACTTTGCCTGGAGGAGCCTATGTGCCACTGGAGTCCTCCGATCCACAGCGGCCGCACGAATAAGGTAAGTGTGTGCAGTCAACGCAGGGACACCTGAGAGTGTCCAGAAGTGGGGCAGTGTGAGATCTTACTTCCGAGTAAGCAAGCAGGCAGCCCCGTGTGCCTACTGGGGCGTGGGCACTCAGGACCGGGCAGATGCCAGTCCTGGGTGAGAGGGAGCCAATGGTGGAAAAGTATGATTTATCTCATGTTAATTCTTTTCCCCCCCCCTCCTTCTTTTGCAGCCTATGGAACTCTTCGCCACTGCGCAAAGCGCACCCGTGAATCCAGACTGCCCATCTGCCCCAGCCACGGCCGCATGGAGGTGGCCCCTCGATTCACGTCGCCCCTACGACTCAGGTAAGAGTGCAGGCAGAGTGGCCATATAGAAAAGAAGGCAGGGCCCCTGCACCTTTAACTGTTGTGATGAAGAGGGAATCTCAGCAGGAACTAATTCCATACAAATGACACTGGCAGAAATTCCCTTTTCTCTACAACTGCTGAAGTTAGGAACCCTGACCTGGATTTGATCTGGTCAGCCTTACGTAGGGTGCTATTAGGAGTGAATGAATAACCCAAGGACAAAAGAAATGGTGATTCTCTAATGATCCGGTAAGCTGTGTCCTGCCAGACACAAAAGGATAGCCAATCCCTCTAACAATGGGCTCAGAAGAGTGATTTAGAAAGGGAGGGGTGCAGGAGAAAGAGGATTGCATCACAAACAAGAGAAGTGTGCCGGTGGGAGACTAGTTACTAGGACTTGTTTGTATTAATTAATACAAATCTTTATTTATTTTCCTTTCTTCTTTTGCAGTATAAAAGTATTTATGTAATATTCATTATCCCCCTCCTCTTCTTTTGCAGCCTATGGCACTCTCACTGCCACAGTGCCCGGGAAAGGAGAGACTTTGCCCATTACATGCCAGCCTGCCCGCCCGCTGCTGATGCCGCCTGCCGCCTTCCAGATCGTTCCTGCGAGGCGGGCCAGCCGCCTTTCTTGCACAAGCCATGGGACTAGGGGTCCTCCAGGAGAATCTCACCGAGTCCTCAACGCCCTCAGGACTATGGTAAGTGTTCTGTGAATGGGGGGGGGGGCACCTTCCACCTAACTGAAGGTTGGCTGTCTGCCTGCTAACTTCCGAGTGAGCAGGCAGCCCCGTGTGCCTGCTGGGGCGTGGGCACTCAGGACCGGGCAGATGCCAGTCCTGGGTGAGAGGGAGCCAATGGTGGAAAAGTATGATTTATCTCATGTTAATTCTTTTCCCCCCCCCCTCCTTCTTTTGCAGCCTATGGAACTCTTTGCCACAGTGCCCAGGAGAGACGGTAATGCAGACTGCCCACCTGCCCGTCACTGCCCGCCTGGAAGTGGCATCTTATCAACAACGCCCTCAGGAGGACTACGGTAAGTGTTCTGTGAATGGGGGGGGGGGCACCTTCCACCTAACTGAAGGTTGGCTGTCTGCCTGCTAACTTCCGAGTGAGCAGGCAGCCCCGTGTGCCTGCTTTGGCGTGGGCACTCAGGAAGGGCAATCCTGGGTGGAAGGGAGCTGGTTGTGTTGAAGTGGTCAACTAATATTCATTCTTTTTTCCCCCCCTTCTTCTTTTGCAGCCTATGGCACTCTCACTGCCACAGTGCCCGGGAAAGGAGAGACTTTGCCCATTAAATGCCAGCCTGCCCGCCCGCTGCTGATGCCGCCTGCCGCCTTCCAGATCCTTCCTGCAAAGAGAGCAAGCCGCCCTCCTCGCACAAGCCATGGGACTTGGCATTCGCCCTCAAGGAGAATGTCACCCAGTCCCCAATGCCGCTGTTGGACTTTGCCCATTAAATGCCAGCCTGCCCGCCCGCTGCTGATGCCGCCTGCCGCCTTCCAGATCCTTCCTGCAAAGAGAGCAAGCCGCCCTCCTCGCACAAGCCATGGGACTTGGCATTCGCCCTCAAGGAGAATGTCACCCAGTCCCCAATGCCGCTGTTGGACTTTGCCCATTAAATGCCAGCCTGCCCGCCCGCTGCTGATGCCGCCTGCCGCCTTCCAGATCCTTCCTGCAAAGAGAGCAAGCCGCCCTCCTCGCACAAGCCATGGGACTTGGCATTCGCCCTCAAGGAGAATGTCACCCAGTCCCCAATGCCGCTGTTGGACTTTGCCCATTAAATGCCAGCCTGCCCGCCCGCTGCTGATGCCGCCTGCCGCCTTCCAGATCCTTCCTGCAAAGAGAGCAAGCCGCCCTCCTCGCACAAGCCATGGGACTTGGCATTCGCCCTCAAGGAGAATGTCACCCAGTCCCCAATGCCGCTGTTGGACTTTGCCCATTAAATGCCAGCCTGCCTGCCCGCCTTCCAGATTCTGCTGTGGAAGGAGAAATAAATAATACTAGGTGCTGCAAGAGACCATGTGGATTGGCTCTACATCAAAGCAGCCTTCTGGTTTAGAATTACATAGTACACAAGAAAAGAACAATCACTTATCCTGCAAGATCCCTTCCCAGGCTAGGATCTGAATAATAGCTATTAGCTAGGATCTGAATAGCTATTACCTGGGATTAGCTACTAGTGCATTTGGTAGCATTCCTGCAACCAACACCTGTCTTGTCATGTAAATGTATGGGTCCCTAAAGCAATTTACAATCACTTTACATTTTACAAATGAATAAGTGAAACTTTCTTCCCTCATTACCAATCCACACCAGGCAGGCAATGTCCCCTTCCTGAAGGTTTAAAATAATAAAGTTTAACCTTTGTTTTCCCACTAAAGCATTGCACCAAAGTTTGTTAAATTTCCAGCGTTTGAGCGGGCATAGGTCCTGTGCCATGTGAGCGAGTTAGAGGTTTGTAGCTCTTAAAACCAACCCATAAATCCCATGTGAAATGCCATGCATAAACCTTTGTTTTCCCACTAAAGCATTGCACCAAAGTTTGTTAAATTTCCAGCGTTTGAGCGGGCATAGGTCCTGTGCCATGTGAGCGAGTTAGAGGTTTGTAGCTCTTAAAACCAACCCATAAATCCCATGTGAAATGCCATGCATAAACCTTTGTTTTCCCACTAAAGCATTGCACCAAAGTTTGTTAAATTTCCAGCGTTTGAGCGGGCATAGGTCCTGTGCCATGTGAGCGAGTTAGAGGTTTGTAGCTCTTAAAACCAACCCATAAATCCCATGTGAAATGCCATGCATAAACCTTTGTTTTCCCACTAAAGCATTGCACCAAAGTTTGTTAAATTTCCAGCGTTTGAGCGGGCATAGGTCCTGTGCCATGTGAGCGAGTTAGAGGTTTGTAGCTCTTAAAACCAACCCATAAATCCCATGTGAAATGCCATGCATAAACCTTTGTTTTCCCACTAAAGCATTGCACCAAAGTTTGTTAAATTTCCAGCGTTTGAGCGGGCATAGGTCCTGTGCCATGTGAGCGAGTTAGAGGTTTGTAGCTCTTAAAACCAACCCATAAATCCCATGTGAAATGCCATGCATAAACCTTTGTTTTCCCACTAAAGCATTGCACCAAAGTTTGTTAAATTTCCAGCGTTTGAGCGGGCATAGGTCCTGTGCCATGTGAGCGAGTTAGAGGTTTGTAGCTCTTAAAACCAACCCATAAATCCCATGTGAAATGCCATGAATAAACGTTCGTTTCCCACTAAAATGTTGCACCTAGCTTCCGGAAATTTCACACACATTTGAAGTGAAGTGTTCCCTGCAATGTGCCAAAGTTTCCCGTTTGTATCTTTGAAAATAAAAAAATGGGAGGCAAAACTGTATTTTACCCCACTGCTACCCAATTTTCAACAATTCATTGCCAACACATGCCTGGAGCTAGCTGTCTGAAATTTTACACACATATCAAGGGAAGTGTTCCCTGTAATGTGCCGAAGTGTCCTGTTTGTATCTTTAAAAATAAAAACATGGGAGGCATAACTGCATTTACCCCACTACTACCCATTTTTCAAAAATTCATTGCCACACCAGGCAAGCACCCACGGTTCTGGGATTTCACACACGTGGGTCCCAAGGTTCCACCTACAATGTGGCAAAGTTTCATGTGTGTAACTTTAAAAATGACCGAGTTATAGGCATTCCATGTTATTTATTAAAAAATTAATTGCCACAAACTGCATGCACCAATCTTTCTGAAATTTCTCACAGATACCTATCCCTAACCAGTGTACAATGTGCCCAAGTTTCATCCTTCTGTCGTTAAAAATGAAAAAGTTATAGGCGTTTTTGTAAAACAATAATTTGCTATAGGAAAAAGCATTCAAAATGGCGTCCGATCCGGATCGGAAAATCCGATCCGCGGATCGGAATCGGATCCGATCCGACACACGATCCGATCCGATCCGACCCCCCAGGTCCGATTCCGATCCGCTATCCGATCCGATCCGGGGGGTCAGTGCACATCCCTAATTTTTATAGCTAGCTAGCTAGCTAGCTAGCTAGCTAGTGTTATGTAGGCTGACCATCTGAAAAGGAGGACAGGGCTCCTGTAACTTTAACTGTTGTAGAGAAAAGGGAATTTCAGCCAGTGTCATTTTTTTTTTTTTGATTAATATTTTTATTAATTTTTCCAACAAACACATACACAAATAAACAATAATATAACATACAATAACATAAAACCAATTCCCCCCTCAACTACCCCCCGTGGTCCCCCCCCCTTCCGAGACCGTCTCATTATCCTTCATCCTCTTTCCAAAATTTTAATGATTCTTTTGAAGGCAATTGTCCCTTCCCCGATCTTAAAACGTAATTCAAAAGGGGCGTCCATATTTCCCCAAAATCACTCTTCCTGGACATTCCCCTCTTTATTTTCATTTTACACGTCAACATATCATTCAAAGCTAAATCCCAAATTTCTTTATACCACTCTTCTATTGTATAACTTCGTTGCCCTTTCCAATTTTTAGCAATCAGTATTCTAACAGGTGCCAGGAGGTTGTTTACCAATTCTTTATTTATTACATCCTTATTCCTACTATCCCATATTGCTAGTAGAGCTAGCTTCGGGTTTAATTCCAACCTACTTCCAATTATATCACTTATTTCTTTACAAACCCTTACCCAAAATTTTTGTACTTGTTCACAGCTCCACCACATATGAAAATATGTCCCAACCTCCTGACACCCCCTCCAGCAATTCTTGGGCAATTTTTTATCAATCTGGTGAAATCTAACAGGTGTTAAATACCATCTCCAAACTGTCTTATAATAATTCTCCTTAATTCTAATCGACAATACCTTTAACATTCTTCCATTCCATATCCTCCCCCAATTATCTTCATTAATTTTCCCCCTTATATCTTCTTCCCAAACCTCTTTTATGACCTTAAGTGAGTCCTGAATTTCTTCCTCTATTAATATTTTATATATCTCACTAGTGAGTCCTTTCTTAGCTCTAGCTTCTTCTTTATCCCACGATTGTTCAATTAAATCTTCAAATCTAGTATTGTTTCTACATTCCTTATTCTTTGTGGTCCAATCCTGTGTCCATTTTAACAGCTGCAAACACTTGAACCACGCTAGCTTTTGTCCTTTAAATAAATTTTTAATATGCTCACTATCCTTCATCTTTTCCATCCAATTCCTTAATTTAATAATATCTAGTTCTTTCAGACTCCCTTCTATCTCTGATTTTAATACACTTGGGAAGTTACCCACTACTACAACTGGGGCAAGCGGAGACTCCCCTGGTATCAACTTCCCTCTATACTTCTCCCAGATCATTAATATATTTTCCAACAATGGGTTGTCCAGTACTTTGAATTCTTTCTTTTGCATTTTAGTAAAAAATATATTTCGTAATTTATACTCCACCTTTACTGTTTGCGATTCTAACCATTCCATGTCTTGTTCCCCTAAAATAGCATGAATAACATATCTTAACTGGTTCGCAATATAATAATTCTTAATATTCGGAAGTCCTAGACCTCCTTTCTTTTGAGCCTTATACCATAACCCCTTATTTATCCTAGCTCTTTTATCCCCATTACAATAAGCATTAATCATATTTTGCCAATTTTTAATCTCAGCCGCTGATATTCTAATAGGTAACATTCTAAACAAAAAATTAATCTTAGGTAATATATTCATTTTAATAACCGCTATTCTACCAAACCAAGAATGTTTTAATTTTCTATATATCTGTAACTTCTCCCCTACCTCTTTCCTTAACCTTACTAAGTT
Organism: Anniella stebbinsi; assembly: GCA_029215795.1. Classification (NCBI taxonomy): domain Eukaryota; kingdom Metazoa; phylum Chordata; class Lepidosauria; order Squamata; family Anniellidae; genus Anniella; species Anniella stebbinsi. The sequence continues at coordinate 62,523,618 of JARDYH010000006.1, read as the reverse complement.
AAGTTCCTCTAGTCTATTTAATTCTCTATCTATATTAACTCCTAAATATCGTATTATATTTTTATATCCTAATCCTAAATTAGCTTTACATTTCTCCATCTCTTCCTTGTTATAATTATACAACATCATTTCTGACTTTCCCCAATTAACTTGTAATCCTGTAATTTCCCCAAATTCTCTCAGATGTTTCTGAATCAGATCCCCGCTTTCAAGGGGATCTTCTAATGTCAGCAACGTATCATCCGCAAACATATTTACTTTAATCTTATCATTACTACCTATCCCCTTTAATCTATCATCTTCCCTAATTACATTTGCTAAAATTTCTATAACTACTGCAAATAAAATCGGCGAAAGTGGACATCCTTGCCTAGTTCCTCGAGCTAGATTTATTTGTTGCGTTAACCCATCATTAACCATTATTTCCGCTTTATTATTTTTATACATCTGATTAATCACTCCCATAAATTTATTTCCAAACCCAAACGTTTTTATTATTATTTTTAACGCTGGCCATTCCACGCAATCAAAGGCTTTGAAAATATCCAAAGCTACTAATCCTGCTTTTAACTTTCTTCTTTTTATAATATTTATTGTATTTATAACCCTCCCAATTAAATTTGGCATTTTCCTACCAACAATAAATCCACATTGATCATTTTTTATATATTTAAAAATAAATGAACCCATTCTTTTAGCCATTATTGCTGAAAATATTTTTGCATCCTGATTTATTAAAGATATTGGTCTATAAGATGCTGGATCCGTCATATCCTTGCCTGGCTTCTGTATTAAAATAACCATGGACTGATCCCAAGATGGCGGGGTCCTTCCTCCTTCTATTATATTATTATATAATTTTAATAATCTAGGTATTAAAATATCCTTAAATATTTTATAAAATTCCGGCCCCAGTCCATCAATCCCCGGAGACTTACCTCCTTTTAGTTTTGCAATAATTCCCTCTATTTCTTTCTCAGTAACCAAGGCTTCCATACTCTCTTTATCTTGATCATCCAGTCTTATTTTCCAATTTCTTTCTACATATTCCTGTACCTTATCATTTGTAACCGCCTCTGATGCATATAGTTCTTTATAAAATTCCTGAAAATTTTTTAATTTATCTTTCATTAAATTACATCTATTCCCTAATTTATCTCTAATTGTCCCTATCATATTCTTAGCCTTCTCTGACCGCGTGGATCTAGCCAGCATTTTGGAATTTCTGTTATTATATTCAAAAAAATCTCTCTTTAAATACAACAAGTTCTTCTGAACCTGTTCTAATTCTTCTGTCTCCAATTCCTTTTTCTTAGCTTGAATTAAGGCATATAACCGCTTATCTTTAGTCTCCCTTAATCTGTCCTCTAGTCTCCTTATCTCTTCTTCAACGTTTTTATTACGTACTTCCTGTTGCTTTTTAAGTGTGGACATTTCCCTAATACACATCCCTCTTATTACTGCTTTCATTGTATCCCATAATAATCCTTGCGCATTAACTCCTTTTTCATTTATCTGCCATATTTCCTGTACTTCCTTTTTAAATTTCTCTACTATATTTTTATTTTTAAAAATTCTTCCATCCATTCTCCATCTCTTTGCTTGTTTATAATCCTTCTTCCTCTTCATCTCCATCGACATTAATGCATGGTCAGTGATCTTTATTACTCCTATATCGCAATCTATTAAATTTGATAGCATATTCTTTGATATAAATATATAATCAATCCTTGAATAACTCTTAAATCTAGGTGAGTAAAAGGTATATTTCCTCTCTTCTCCTTTTAATACTCTCCATACATCCCTTAATTCTTTCCCCTCCATTAATTTAGCTAATTCCGTCTTCCCCCCACCTCTAGCATCTCTAATAATATTATCCCTATCTTTCCCTTTATGAATTACCATATTAAAATCTCCTGCCATCACAATATTTTTGTTCCCTAAATCTCCCCCCATATCAAACACTTCTTTAAGGAATTCCATTTGATTCCCATTTGGAGCGTAGACATTAATCAACACAAATTCTTCCCCTTCCATCGTACAGTAGATTATAAGGATCCTTCCATTCTTATCTTTCTTTACACTTTGAATGTCAATACCACATTTCTTCGAGATTATGGTTGCCACACCTCTCGCTTTGGAAGTACCACATGACTTTTCATACACTCCTATTTCCCTCATTCGCAACTCATTAACCCCCTCCTTTGTCTGATGAGTTTCCTGCAAGAAGATTATATCAATTTTTTCCCTTTTCAACATTGTTTCAATTCTTCGTCTTTTAACCACCGTTCCTAGCCCCTTAACATTTAACGTTGCCCATCTCAATTTATTTTCCATCTCTTAATTTCAACCATATGTATCCATTGATCTCGGTCGGTGAACCCCATACCCCCCTTCCCCTCCCTCCCCCCACACAGACCCTCAGTATCCCCCCCACCCCCCCTCCCTTCCCTCCCCCTACACTTACCCTCCTTTTACCCCCCTGCTCACCAGACCTCTGGGCACTGGTCCCAATTATTTTAGAACTCTTCAGGGGGGGGGGAACCGGCCCAACCCTCCGAGCAAAGTCCGAACCTCCACTCCTTTACCCTTTCCCCACTGATCCCATTTCATTGACTAGCCCCTCCAACCGCTCCTTCTTCTTGGACTACTTCTCCCGGGTCGTTGGGATCGATTATGCCCAACTTCTCCAACAGCTGAATTCCTTGCTCACACAATGTTATTCTTTCTTGCTTCCCACACCAAGCAAATCTCAGAAATACTGGATATCCCCAATTGTACGTTATCGATTTCTTCCTCAATGCTGCTGTACATATCTTGACACTCTTCCTCCACTGGATGGTCTGCGGGGAAAGATCCTGAAAAATCTCAATTGCTGTTGCTTGAATCATTGGTTGAGGTTGTTTCCTGATTGCTTGCATCAATTTTTCTTTTTTATAATAATTTGCAAATTTAACAATTATGTCTCTTGGAAGCACTCCTCTGCCTTTGAAACCAACTCGATGCACCCGTTCAAGATCATCTTCCTCCCAGGCCCCCTCCGGAAATTGTGTTTTTAACCACGACAGAATTGTATCTCTTAAATCTTTTAAATTCTCTCTTTCTTGTTCCGGATATTTTCTTATGCGCAGATTTGCTCGTCTGTCCCGATCCTCCATAGCGATAATGCGTTGTTCATGTTGAGAAATTTGGTCCTCATGCTTCTTGCAAGTTTCAGCCAGAGCTCTTGTGTCTGTCTGCAGCACTCCAACATCCTTCACCACTTGTGTTAAGCCCTCCATAAGTTCCTCTTGCGTGTCTTTAATGCGCTTGGCCAAGCGCTCTTCAAGCCCAACAAGCATTTTCTTTATATCCACCTTTAACTCTTCCATTGGGTCTGGCTGCCCTCCTCTGGTAGTCTTTGGAATTACAACTGGGTCTGCAGATGGAATTTTTACTGGCGACTTCTTTGCTGTCTTCTTATCTGGAATGTCTGGCATGTTTTGCTCCTCCAGACGCGTCAATCTCTGCCAGGTACGATCCGAACCGCGCTCTTTTGAGGATCTTACCCAGGCTGGGGTGGGAGCAGAAGATTTCTTCTGTCGTCCCTCCTTCTTTCTCATGAATTATCCCCCACCCTGTCTGCTTGTTCCTCTTGTTTACGTCAGACTGGATTACAAGTTCACTGGGGATTGACTTTAATCATCTTCTCAATAATCAGTTTTATTTCCAACAGTCTCTCCCCCAGTAACCTACTCAGCCAGTCTGCCTTAAATCCTCATTTATAAGTCCCTCTTCATCACAACTGTTAAAGTTGCAGGGGCCCTGCCTTCTTTTGTATATGGTCACTCTAGTATAGTGCCTGCAACTTTAACTGTTGTGATGAAGAGGGAATTTCACCAGTAACTAATTGCATACAAATTACACTGGCTGAAATTCCCTTTTCTCTACAACTGTTAAAGTTACAGGAGCCCTGTCCTCCTTTTCAGATGGTCAGCCTAGTGTTATGCTATTATAATCTCTGTGAATTGATACTTCACAGGAGAAATATATGTAAAATTATAGCAGTGTTCAAATGTAGCACATTCCAAATGAGGGGTGCACTGATTGAGTATAATTCCTGAATCCTTTCTGATGTTGCCTCATTCTTCTTTGATGCCATGCCAGGTTTTATTGAAGTTTTGATTAATGACCTGCTTGAATAATTTTTCCAGTATTTCTTTTCTGGGAAATGGCTAGCCAATCTTCTATAAGAGGCAGTGGCATTTCACTATTTATTTATTTATTTATTCATTGCACTTTTAAACTGCCCAGTAATGCAAGTTCTTCTGGCCTTACTCCCAATTACGTGTACTGGATTAAAGCCTATATCTCTTTCCCCTTTTAGACCTTCTCATGCCATTTCTTTCACTCACCAAGGAACTGAAATTAATTCAGGGACCTAACTTGCAATCCCTGTTTCTATCCCAATCTCGATTGGATCAAGTTTCCAGTTTTAGATTTACAATACCTGTCAGATCCATACGCTTTGGGTCATTGGGCAGTATCCCACTGTGTCATTTTGCCAGTGCCAATGATGTTGCACAAGTGGAAACAAGGTTCCAAAGTAAATGTGAGAGGAGAATCCAACTAAAGTTACAGTTGTGCAAGCATAAAGCAAACACAATACATGAAAACGTTTCTGCAACTGTAACAAATAAGCACATGAGCAACAGAAAGATTTGGTGGAGCTCTTCTAGCATTATTTCAGTTTGTAGCACTGTTGGCTATTCCCCAGATTGTTTTTACCCTTTGTTTTGTTTGTTTGTTGAATGAATTAGATTTGGGAAAGAATTTCTGAAAACCAATAATTAGACTGTTAATCTTGTATTTGAATCTGATATGGATTCTTAGGGTTGTAGCATGGAAGACACCTCCGACTGATTTTCACAGTGGCTTCCATGGTGGACAATATTGACCATGACATTACAACTGCTTCTCTATGTTCATTACAGAGGAGAAGTGAAAATAATTTGCTCCTAAGTGTGGGCTGCTAGCTATTGCATGGAGCAATTTAAATCATCCTTCACATGGCATGCAGCCCTAATGTGTAAAGTGGTCATTAGTTCAATGTGGGATTAACTACCCAAGAGCATAAGCCAACAACCAACAGTAAAGCATTTTTAAGACCCTTTAATTTCAATGGACAAAATTTGGTTGACTGCCTAACCCTCCTGTGGAAATCAGTGATGCTTAAAAGTGCTTACATTTGGCTAGATCTTACCTTAATTAACAATGTAGATTGTAAACTTTCTGGCCTTAAATTGTGTCACTTCTGTCTGCAGAGTGTTGATACTAAACAAACGTTAAAGAAATAATTGCAATTCATTTTAAAATGAACCGGTCTTTTTACATCATCCCCCTCTCTAAAGAGACAATTGAAAGTCTGTATGAGCTGCTAATGCAAGTTACTACATATCTTAAATATCCTTTCAATAACAGTTTATGGATATCAACCAAGACCTCTATTGATTGAGGTGTTTATAAAATGCCAAATCGTTATGCTACCTAACTGCTAACAGGATAAATGTATTTGCCTGCCCAGATAATGTTCCTTCATTAAATAAATGTGCATTTTAACTACTGCTAGGACTATATTGATATATTTGCTGGACTTGAAACACCTATCCTCTGACCCATCCTTCCGACTCTCTTTACATAACACAATACATTGATCTTTGTGAACAAGTAGGCTTCTTGGAGGAAAGTAGCAATTCTTTCTAGTGTAATAAATTCTCTCTCACCAGTAAAATATGCATTTCCAAGATTACCAGTGGCCAGGGGAGCTACTTCTGTAATCAAATGGGCTAAATTTGGAAACTCTGTGCAATTTCAGTTCCTTGTACTCCAGCATTCAAAATGTCTGAAAAGTTTCATTCTCGGTAAGTGTTGCCTTGAGAGATGGGTGTGTGGCATTTTCTAGGCCTGATTATGCTCATTATACGGACAGGTTGAGGTCGAAGATATTTGCAACGATGGCGCTTCCTGAGCTTAAAGCTGCGAGAGAACAGCTGTCTTGATGTGATGATTCCCTGTGCCCTGCTGGGCTGCATCTCTTCCTGCTATGAAGGGGCTTGTTACGGCCTACAGATGAGATACAACTTGCAGAAGGATTCTGTTAATATGACATCTACTGAAGCAGTGGAGAAGACCTGGGATTTTGAATGCCGGGCCCATAAACATTGGAAGGATCTGGAATGAGTAAGCCTGTTTAGATTTCCACTTTGCAATTCAACAGTGGGAGTTTTTGAATTGTGGACATTGGGCTGCCTGCGCACATCAACCTGCTGTGGAAATATCTGCAATAGCTAGCTTGGCATCTTTAATAAACAACATTTGTTGTTGTATTTTGTAGTCCAGCTTTGAAATGACCGGTAATCTAACAAAGCCCCAGAGAGATGAGGAAGGAGTTGCTGGGAATCAGGATCCAAGCTAGATGAGGCACGGAACCATGCTATGACTTCAGATATTATGCTCGGGCCAAGACCGGGTGTCCTAACTAGTGAATGGGTCCCTTTTATTCCTCATGACATTGGAATATCTAAGTGCCTTCACTAGACTGCTTTTCAAACAAAAGGATTCAATGATGGAATTGGGTATATTTTATTGTATACTGGTCCAAAAGTACTTGTGTGTTTGTGAGAAACCAATTTGAGAGGACCAGGCATATTATATCCTCAAAGGTCAATTACATACCAATATTAGAGGCCATTATTTAAATCATTTTTTAAATAAAATAAAATTTAGGAATGTAAAGAGGAAACTGGGTTTTCTGCTATACACAACTCACCAGTATGAGGTCTGGAGGGCAGTTTCTTTTGTAGTATACATAGAGAGATGTATGTATGAAGACTCCATTGCTGCAAATTGTTTGGGAGGTTTGAAAGCATGGGAAATGCATTCTTATATAAGTTTATAGTGTTGTGTATTTTATACATAAAATGTGTTATTTTAAGAATATGTTTTTAATTTTAATAATTTTAATTACTCATTTTAATTAGTGATCATTGGATTTTATGCAAGGTATTGTAAGTTTATTACAGGGTTTGTGTTGCTAAGTAGTAATGCAATAATGGAAAGAGTGGCAGATACACCTAGCCAATGTAAGAGTGGCTAAGAAAGCGATGAATTGAGTTCACTTTTCCCCTTGGTTAGTGTTGTATTATATACCGTATTTTCCGGCGTATAAGACGACTGGGAGTATAAGACGACCCCCAACTTTTCCAGTTAAAATATAGCGTTTGGGATATATTCGCCGTATAAGACTACCCCTCTTCCAACGCACACCAAAGTCACTTCTTTCCACTTCTTTCCAAAGTTAAGTCACTTCTTTCCACTTCTTTCCAGGGGGCAGGGGAGGGGGGCAGGGGGGAGGGGGCGGCGGCGTGCTTACCTTTCAGGGACGTCCGCTCCCGTCTGGCACCGGCTGCTACTGCCAGCAGGCTTCGCGGCCTGCTCCAGGGTGGCACTCCAGGGTGCCACTCTAGAGCAGGCCGCAAAGCTCGCTAGCAGTAGCAGCTGGCGCCGGACGGGAGTGGACGTGCCAGAAAGGTAAGCAGGGGGCGTGCGGAGGGGAGGAGGGGGGCGCGCGGAGGGGAGGAGGGGGTGCACGGAGCGGCGCACTTACCTTTCAGGCACGTCCGCTCCCGTCCGGTGCCGGCTGCTACTGCCAGCAGGCTTCACGGCCTGCTCTACGGTGGCGCGCCGGGTGATGACATCACCCGGCGCGCCACTCTAGAGCAGGCCGCAAAGCCCGCTGGCAGTAGCAGCTGGCGCCAGACAGGAGTGGACGTCCCTGAAAGGTAAGCAGGGGGCAGGGGGAGGGGGGCAGGGGGAGGGGGCGCGCTTACCTTGCAGGGACGTCCGTTCTCGTCCGGTGCTGGCTGCTACTGCCAGCGGGCTTCGGCCTGTTCCAGAGTGGCGCGCTGGGTGATGACACCCGGCGCGCCACTCTGGAGCAGGCCGCGAAGGCCGCTGGCAGTAGCAGCGGCGCCGGTCGGGAGCGGACGTCCCTGAAAGGTAAGCAGGGGGCAGGGGGAGGGGGCGCGGCGTGGGCGGGTGGCACGGGCGGGCAGGGGGGTTGTTTTGGGGGGGCGGGGGGACCGGGAGTTTCAGCACCCAGCGTATAAGACGACCCCCGACTTTTGAGAAGATTTTCCTGGGTTAAAAAGTCGACTTATACGCCGGAAAATACGGTATGTTCTTCCTTCCCGCTGCCTGTAGTTTAAACTTTATTACAAAATGGAAGCCCATGTGTAATACCTGGCAGGTTTTGGCTAAAGTGCCTGTAGTACTTGAGTTAAATATTCCATCCCTTCAGGGATTCGGCTGGTTCAGCATCCCATGGCCATCTGGTAAGTATCTGGTTGGCCACTGTGTGAACAGCATTTATTTACTTATTGATTTAAAACATTTCTTGACCACCTTTCAGGGCAGAAGATCTGCCAAGGCGGCTGACAGCATGATGGATTGGATAGGCCTTTGGTCTGATTCAACTGGACTCTTCTTCTGTTTTTCTGACTGCAGTATAGAGAATTAAATGAAACAAGTGGATCTTTGCCTATAGCTGACCAAGCACATGATAGTTTTCTTGTGGACCACAGCTCATATCTTTGTACTGTGGTGCAAGAAGCAAGTCTCAATCTGGTAATGTTTGCTGATCTTTTTCTTTATGGTACACAACAGTTTAGAATGTTGTTGCTGCTTATATTTCCCTGCATATTTTGTTTTACTTCCATGATATATTCATCTATATAATATGCCTTGCAAAATATATTCCTTTCCATTTGAACTAATTGAGATTTGGCAGCCAAATTAAAATATTTCACATTGGATGAACTGTTTTCATAAATTGACATTTTTATTTGCGATATATTATCTTTTTCATGGCTATTATTTTAGCTAGACATTATTTCTATCTACCGCTCATCATTTTCACAAATGAATCTGTTAGTGCTAGCTTAGATGACAACTGATTCCTTACTAAGATGCATAAATATGCAGTGATAATCAATGTGTGCCATAGCAGCAAACAGTGTAGCTGGAAAGAAAGTTGCTAATTATGGGCATTAACCTTTGGCACTAGCAAAGGTTATAGCAGAACAGAATCACCAGGAAGTGCTTTCTCTACTCCAGAGTACAATGTTCCTTGGAAATTTGGAGGAACATTCCAAAAAATCACTAAATACAGATTCATTACCCTGTGACACATTTTAACTAACCTTTTACACAGTCAGAATAGCTAAAGCATTATCAAAGAATAGATTCCCCTCCCACACACTTTTCCAAAAGAGAATTCAACACAGATTATTTAAAATATTTGTCTAGCAGCTAAGTAATTTTTCATTTTTACTCTACAATAGGTGCAAGCTCCTGATTCAGACTGGGTCCCTAGTGTGTGTGTGTGGGGGGAGGAGTTTTAAGATCTGAACTGGAGACCCTGTACCAACTTTAGAGTAAAAATGAGAGGGGAAACCATAGCTGTTAGATTATTTTTTCTGGAGTGATTTTAGAAGATCCATCACTAGTCATATTCAGAAGGATATGGCATACATTAGGGTGACCGTGTAAAAAGGAGGACAGGGCTCCTGCATCTTTAACAGTTGTACTGAAAATGGAATTTCAGCAGGAGTCATTTTTATGCATGCAGCACCTGGTGGAATTCCTTCTTCGTCACAACAGTTAAAGCTGCAGGAGCCCTGCCCACTTTTGCATCTGGTCACAAGGGCAGCACTCTTACAGCTTTAACTGTTGTGATGAAGAAGGAATTTCACCAGGTGCTGCATGCATACAAATGACACCTGCTGAAATTCCCTTTTCTATACAACTCTTAAAGATACGGGAGCCCTGTCCTCCTTTCCATATGGTCACTCCAGCATACATCATACACTCATTTGCTGTCCATCCCCTAGAGTGGAAGAGGCAGAAGCTCCTTCTTTACACTCTTTCAGTTGAAAGTATCCCAGTGATGGTTCCCATATATTTTGATACATTGTATATTTGTGTTGGGGGAGGTCAATGGAAGGAAACAATGTATCCTTTCCTTTCCAAAAGGAGGAAAGGTAATGTCCTTATTTATATTTGCCGCCCCACTGACATGAATTTTCATGGGTCATCCATATGACTGTAATTGCCTCCTTATTATAGACAGAATGCCACCACTGTGGTTTTGTGTGGGTGTGTATCCAGAGCTGTTGTGCCACTTTAACCTCCCTCTTCTCCTCTCTCTCTAAGTGTGTGTGTGTGTGTGTGTGTGTGGTCAGTTTTTTAGATGGAAACATACAAATTTCATTGTCACAGGATTTCCACCTCCCTTTTGAAGCCAAAACAATCCTCTCCAATCTCCAAATAGAAACTGCTCTCTCTCTCTCTCTCTCTCTCTCTCATGTACACCCGCTGTTTCTCTCTCTTCAATACATATATTTAATGTCAAATATACTTTTTTGAGTATTCACACATGTTTCTCTGAGCATTGACAAACTGCTGTTCTTGTGAGACACTCCTTTCTCTGAGTGCCTGTGCAATTTCTTTGTAACTATCAAGTATCTTTTGAGAAACACTATGTGCATACACTTTATTTGCTTCTATCAGGTGGTTGGCCCAGTTCTTTGGGTTCATTTCATCACCATAGCTAAGCTTAAGTGACATTTTTTTTTTACAGGGAAATCTCATCAGGAAATGACAGACAAGGCTTTCCAGTGCAATTTTTACCCTGTGTGGTCCTAGTTGTTTTTTCCTCAGACACATAAAATGGTATTTAAGCATTACAGAAATGAGAAGCCTTCTTTTGTTGTAACATATGATTCAGCTCCAATTTAATGATATTTTATTTATTTTATTTTATATACCAGCCATCAGCCAAAGCTGTCTGGGTAGTTCACAAAAATTAAAACTATAAGGTATTATTTATTTTATTTTATTTTATTATTTTTGTATATCGCCCCATAGCCAAAGCTCTCTGAGCAGTTTACATAAGATTAAAACAATTAAAAGCAATATACAAACATTAAAACAGCAAAAACATACAATATACACACAATATACACACAATATACACATACATTTAAAACCACTATAATAACTTTAAAAAGCTATAAGCCTAAAAACAAAATAAACTCATACAGTGTAAAATATAAAATATGGAAGCTTAAAACCACAGTATAAAAGTACAACCAGAATATTCTACTGTACAACTCAATAACTTCAGATTGTCTGAATGAATGAACTCATATTTTGAATTTACATTTTCATTCACCACTGCCACAACATGACGACTGTAAGTTTGATGTTGTCTTCTGTTTTTGTGGAATCTCAATTGTGAGACAAATTCACAGTGCCTGAGCTGTCCAGAAATATCATGTTTCTCTATACAGAATTTTAAAACATTCATTTTTTTCTAACCTCATAAGTGTGCATGACTTTTAAATGCACATTTTTGAATTCATTAAGGTTTTCCAAAAAGAGACTGAAATGACATGAATCCTGCTCTCTGGGTTTTGGGTAATGAACTTTTCATGCAGCTCTGCTAAATAACCCCTGCTCCTGTCACAGTGGGCAAAACTCTGCGGGTTAGAACATGATTTTTGTGATTCACATGAAAGGTGAATACTGTAGTGAGTATGCTTTTGTCTCTGACAAAAAAGTGAAATGTCAGATTCCTCTTGATTTTTGCTCTTTCTCCCAATAAAAATGAATATAAACATGTTCCCCTGACTCACAGCATATGAATCAATGTCTTACATGTTCTCTCCATAATTGGCACCACTCTAGCTTTACCGGTGCCCAGAAATTAACATAGGGATTCTGGAGCAAAAAAAAGACCAAAGTAAAGATAAGTCTACAATCAGCACCATTTTTCTGCTAAAGGTCATCAACATTAAAGGGTCTCTGAGACGTATGCATTGACCTAGTATTTCCAAGGACTTTCCATAGCATCCAAACAAAGAAAAGAAAATGGTCTAATAAGTATTGTTCTGAGGTCTACAAATGTCCCCTGCTGATAGACCAAAGCCATGCTAACATCACCGTGGTTGTGCCCCTAATGCTTATTGCCACTAAATAAAATGTAGCGGTTGGATTTCAAAGCATGCATTTAGATGAGAGATGGGTGAGAATTTCAGTTCAGTTCATTTCTTATATGGGTTTACCAAACTTTGCGAATGTCTCTATATTCAAGATATAAAGCTAAATTGATATAGATACATAGATATATTAAATGAATGTGAGAGAAACTGAAACTGACAGGATGGTCCTCTTAAAAATTTGGGTTTGTATCCTTGCTTATTCAAACATGTAGGCTAAATTACAGCTGCCATCTCTTTATACCAACAGGCTCCTCATCTTTAACACCTACATGGCAGGCAGGGACAACATTGTCCTCTCCATGCTGGAATTTGCTGTATCTTTACTTGTGTAGATGGGTGATAATTTCATTTCAGTTTGGTTTTAATACCACTTCACCACAATTTCTCCATATTCAGGACAGAAAGAACTTGAGATTTGTTTATTTTTTAAAATCAAAGGTGGGACGAAGAGAAACTGACAGATACATCCATTCCTAGTTTAGATATGTCATCTACTCAAAACCCACAGTACCTCAGAGCAACAATACCAGGTTGCAACTTGATAGCAGGAGTTCATAAATAGGGTGTGCCATTCTTTTCTGTCCTTGTACTTTAGGCTGACCAGATAAAATCCAGGTCAGGGCTCATGTAACTTTAAGAGTTGTAGAGAAAAGGGAATTTCAGCCAGTGTCATTTGTATGCAATTAGTTCCTGATGAAATTCCCTCTTCATCACAACAGTTAAAGGTGCATGCACTATACTAGAGTGACCATATACAAAAGAAGACAGGCACCCTGCAACTTTAACAGTTGTGATGAAGAGGGAATATCACCAGGAACTAATTGCATACAAATGACACTGGCTGAAATTCCCTTTTCTCTACAACTGTTAAAGTTACATTAGCCCTGACCTGGATTTTATCTGGTCACCCTATTGTACTTATTCTGCCAGGCTGCAACATAGGACATCTTGATTCAGGCTACTGCATAGTTTTGGTGCAGTGATTTGAAAACACTCTGAGAGCATTTGGAATATATATAAAAGACTGCAATCCAAAAAGCTATTTTAGGTATGCCCAAGAAGGAATGAATAAGCATTTTGTTTTGTTTCTTTTTTGAATTCACCAACATTCTCACAATTGTTCATAAATAGGACATAAAGAATGTGAGATTAAAAAAAAAAACACATAGGAGGAAGTAACACTGGCAGATTTATCCATTCCTACACCCAAGCATGCTACTTGAGACTTTTGACTTCTTTTGTTTTAAACAGCAAAAAAAAACCAATGCAATATTACAAACTGCTTCTTAAAACTCACTCCAGCTTCAAAAGTGGTTTAGAAAGATCAAAATGAAAAATGCTTTGAGTGCACAGAGCAAGCTGAACATCTATTTAGATCCTGGCTAAAAGATCTTCATTTTTGTTGAGATATTCTCAACAACTGGAATCGCTGATAGGCAAGTAAACTTTATTGCCTATGAAGTTTGAACTAAAACCACTAAAAGACAATCAATTTGGAACATACACAACAAGGCTGACCACCGGCTGAGGTATCCATCTTGTATTGATATACTGAAGGGTTTTACTGGGTCAGAGCTCAATGAAAGAGACTGGATTGAAAGGAACTGAGCCAGAGTTCAATGTTGCTACTGCATTTTTATCTCACTCTTTTTCTGAGAAGGGTCCAAATTCATTTTATTCTCACAAAAACCCTGTGAAGTAGGTTAGGCTGAGAGAGAGTGACTGGCCTAGGGTTACAAAGGGAATTTTATAGCTGAGTGGGAAGTTCTACCAGACCCCCCATTCCCCTAAAGCTAATTCACTACACCACACTCACTTTGGAAGAATCAAGATTAGATTATCAAGGTTATGCTTCTGATCCAGGAATTGAGGTTAAAATATAGCACATTTATCTGTTCTGGACTGTACTGTATTTGTACAGAGCAAGAATTCCAATGGACTGTATAACAGTAACTTTTCTGATTGGCTGCTCAATGAAAATCCACAATATAAACAAAGTACTCCCAATACTACCTGAGATGTTATTTCTAGGAATGGGAAAGAAGTTCATTGAGTTCACATTTTAATGAGAACTTACCTAATTTTCACTTTTGAAGCAATACATGAACCGAAACTCAATTATCCTTTGAAATATGCATTTCTTTGAATTTCGTAATGGAGTTCTCCAATCCAAAAATGTGTACAAAAGTGTGTATCTTAGGAACAGTCCACACACATATTAATTTAAAAAATGCAAACATTGGATACAACCCTATGTGTTTCTACCAATCCATCTAGAAGAGAAGTAAAATTTTCACTACTACCGCTACAAAAATTGTTTTATATTTTTAAGCAGGTGTAAGTTTCTAAATACTTTGCTTCAGAAAACATCCATGCCACATTTTAACTTTAATAAGATATATAATCCCCTTGATAAATATTGTTTTTGAGACTGGGATCTAAGAACAGATATTGGTGAGTAGTCTACCCAGAAAAGCTTTGGCCCAAACAAATTCTTAATGTGCTGATGTTTGGAGTTTCTCTCTCTCTCTCTCTCTCTCTCCTTCCAAATTGCATATAGCTTCTATCAGCTTTCCAAATTATATCTGGCCTATGCCATGGCCTACATTACTGCAATCCTATGCACACTTACCTAGGAGGAAGTCCCATTCTTCTGAAGAGACATGCATAGGATTGCACCGTAAATGCATGAATCTTTCCTATTTGTTGCTTTACTTGACTAGTTCAGGCATGGTCGAGATTTAACAGCTTATGTTGAGTTTTTAACTGAATTTTTGGCCTGGCTGATAGTTTAAAATTGAATTAAATGTTAGCTGCTTTTTTATGTTTTTATGTTTTTAAATTTTTTACATTGATTTTTAATGTTTGATCTGTTAATCTTTGTAAACCACCCGGAAAGCTTCGGCTATGGGGCGGTATATAAATGCAAATAATAATAATAATAATAATATCCACTGATTTGTGGTTTTGGGTTACAGTTACACACATACACACTTTATAACATAGATGTGAGATGACAGAGAGTGGGCTTTGGAGGCAGCATTCTTGGAAGCTTTGCAGTAAATACAGTGATTATGATTTGACCTTTTTCTCCTCATTCACAACTGTAAAATGCAATGTATGGGTTGTCAAGCAGCACTTCCCACAGTTATTAAAGAAGTGGGCCAATTCTATCTTCATCCAAATCAGAGTGAAATTCTTGTGACAATCTGTCTCCCTTTTCCCGCCTACACGTCTGTATGGTCAAACGTTAGCTGTGCTGTGACTGCTGGACTGTCCACAAAAATGACCTTCTCCAAAATTTTGCAGCCTCTTCTTAAGATGTTGAACATTTTATGAATAGAATGAGGGGAAAACCCTATTAATGATATTTTAGTTATTTATGTCCATGCGGGAAAATAAATTGGAGCTCTTTATTCATATCCTGACAGATCTGTAGCTGTGGCAGTAGAAAGCTGGTAGACTCTTTATGACTGCAATTTCCTTCATGTGGAGGCCATAGAGGTATGCTTCAGTGATTTTCAAAGGTGTTCTGGGAAATATCTATCTCTTAGACTGTTTTCTTTTTTAAATTCTCCTTAGTGGTTCTAGCATTTAGAAATGACACACAAGCTGCAGCCGTCTTCTAAATGCTGTGGGAAAAAGCTATGATCACAAAGCATGGAGGAAGCTTTTATGGGGCTCCATTACAGGAATAGATTTCTATACTGTACAAGCAAGGTAGAAATGTACACATCGTTTCCCCAAACGCTAACAGTAGGATTGCGGGGGAGACAGATCAGGTTTAAATGAAAGACATTGCTAAACCAGTTTCAAAATAGGGCCAGTTTAACTTGATCAAGTCTTTCATTCAGCTCTCATGAAGACAGCTAGTTTTTAATATAAGACTTTTATGGTGCAGTTTAGACAAAAAATAAAGTCCTACAACCCTCAGCATTCCCCAGCCATACATGCTGGGAGTTGTGAGACTTTTTTTCTGTCTAAACATACATTGGATTGGCCCTTTAATCAAGTGACAAGTCGGGGGGGGATAATGTTGTGTGAAACAAAGGTGGGCTTTTCAGTTACAGTATATATAAAATCCTTTAAAGGATAGATATTGGCATCTGGGAACACAACATTCTGAAAGATTACTCCACAGTTGAATAGACTGCACCATTACCAAAATAAACTTGATGGCAACCTTGTTGATGAAATGATTGGGGGGAGGGGGGTCCTTTGTTTTTTTGGAGGCACACAAATGTAACTAACCATTCCAAACTGGGCTTACCTTTTTCATCTTAGCTTTTCATCCAGCTTCTTGTTGCCACTTTCAGCAGCGGCAGTAAGAGAGCTCCTTTTGATTAACAGCTAATATCCTCCCCCCCATATTCTCGATGATGTTTTGTCTTATTGTAGCCATGTTCTAGAGCAGTGGTGGGAAACTATGGCCATCCAGGTGGTGCTGGACAACAACTCCCAGGATCCTTGACAATACAGCTATCTGGAGGGTTACCTGTTCCTCACCTGTGTTCAAGAGGAAGAATATTGGTGGCCAGCAGGTGGCCTTCATGAGGAGCTCTCTTGTGCTATTCCAACATAGGCAGCAGTGACAAGAGAGTTCCTGGTGGCAACAGCTGCCACCATTATTCTTCCCATAGAATAGGGGTGGGGAATATCTGTTGGGGAGAGGTCCAAACTCAATTTTGGAAAAGCTCTTGAGGGCCACATTCCAGTGGTTGGCATGGCCAAAGGCAAAAGGCGTGTCAAAGAAGTCTAGCATATTTTAGCTTAAAGCTCTTACTGCCAGTAGCTAAACCTTAGAGAGGCAGTTCAATCTTCTAGAATGGGGAAAAGCTGCACAAAGCCAGGAAGCCACCTAACTATTGGTAGTTGGGGAAAAGGGCTGGGGTCAGGAGGCATAGCCATTTGGGGAAGCTCAGAGGGCTACATTCAGATCCCAGGAGGGCCAGATTTGGCCCCCAGGCCGGAGGTTCCCCACCCCTGTCTTATAACATTGTTATGTCAAGATGCAGCAAAGGGGGAAATAATGGCAGCCACAAGGAACACGCCACCGCCACCATCACAAACATCAAAGGCAGCAGCAGAAATTTTAAGAAATAACTAAAACTAAAAAAGAAAAAAGGGGGAAGCATCTTACTACGCCTGTCACCTAAAATATGTTATTGCATTTTTGCACACCCAGAATTGTGCCTTGCCATTTCAGGTACTCCTTCTGGTGCCCATAAACCTTCAATTCAAGACCAAAATGGTGTCCTCATATTAGTCAACTCAGCCCTAATCAGTACGCAAGAGGCAGGGAGCAGGAGTAAAGACAAAATGCATTGGTCCTAGTGTTAGCAAGGCTTAAGTTCAACAGTTGTTCCATACCTTTCTTCTCTGACATATTCATTTCCATTTGTAGAAAAATAAATTCCTTGTGAGCAGCAGGCATTCTATAAGGTAAACAGACAATCCAATAGCTTGAAGTATTTCCTCTGCATTTTCTTAAGGATGGGAGTTCACATACCTTGCAGATTTTAAAAGAAAAGAAAACAGCAACCTGGAACCCATTTATTTAAAAGCAATTTACTTAGCTAGAAGTGTTCTTTATTCCAGCTGCTGTTATTAAAGATGCGAGCTTTTGAAGTGCTTTTTCTTTGCAAACCTGCACTTGCTTTCTGCTGAGGGAAGTCATAACCCCCTGTTTATGGCACATCATTCCAGTGCTGCAGAAATAATTGTATTGCCAACAATACTGAAGGGATCAGGAGGAGGATGACCTTTTTAATGCATCAAATACCCATTTGTAGAATAAGGGCAGATTGTCAAAGTAGAGTCATTAGAATTTGCTAGTTGCACCAGCACATTTTTTTTGTCTTGCTTTCTAATTCTGTGGGCTCAAAACTACATTTCCAAAAACCCAATTTGAGACTCCCATGTGCTTGAACTCTCAAAAACAAAGCAATTATACTATTTAGGATAAGAATGGGAACTTGTGAGAGGTTCATAGTAGGTGTTTCGTCTTGCAAGCTTTCTCCATTTCAGAGGAATTCAGCACAAACTGAATTACTCACAAGCCATCAAGGGATAAAATGTATGCATAAATTAGTCACAACCTCTGTATTATATAGTAGTATTCTCTTTGCATTCATATTGTTCAACTTCTAAAACCTATTGCATTGCAGATTTGGAGGTCTCAGTGTTAATGCACCACATTTGAGTTTCATATGTTATTCAGTTCTTTCAAAGCATATTGCTCGTATCTAACTATTACTTGGACAACCAATTCCAAACCTCAAGGAGAAGTGATCTGAAAGGCCCTGTCATACAATCCTATTCCACTAATGATGAGGTGGTTGAATCCTATTGCATAGATCAGGAGTGGGCAATTTTTTTCCCTTCAGGGGCTGCATTCCCTTGGAAGAAATTTGTCAGAACCACATAGCAGCAGTGAGCAGGGCCAGGACGATCTCGATCTCTCTCTTAAAATTATTACATCCCCACACTGTTTCTCTTTTTCTCTATTAAAAATCTTGAGATTAACTGAGAAAAACTGTGAAGTGATCTCCACCTCTCTCTCACATACTCAAACACCATACCTCTCTCTCTCTCTCT
The DNA here is from genome assembly GCA_029215795.1 of Anniella stebbinsi. Lineage (NCBI taxonomy): Eukaryota > Metazoa > Chordata > Lepidosauria > Squamata > Anniellidae > Anniella > Anniella stebbinsi. Next base: position 62,504,920 of record JARDYH010000006.1, on the reverse strand, counting down.
CTCTCTCTCTCACACACACACACACACAACCCCATTCACTTTTCTCTCACATTTTTTCACTCACTCTCTTTCACATGCACACACACCCCTTTTGAAAAGCAGCGAAATAATAATAATAATAATAATAATAATAATGATTTATTTCTTACCCGCCTCTCCGTCTAGATCGAGGCAGGGAACAACAACATGATAAAATACATAAAACTAATTAAAACATGACAAATATTATTAAAACTGCATTAAAATATCCTAAAACATCCTAAAAATTCCACTGGATATGCCTGCCGGAAGAGAACAGTCTTTATAGCTTTCTTAAATTCTAAAAGACTGTTAAGTTGACGAGTCTCCTCCGGCAGGTCATTCCACAGTCTGGGAGCGGCAGAAGAGAAGGTCCTCTGGGTAACAGTCGTCAGCCTAGTCTTGGCCGACCGCAGTAAGTTCTTCCCAGCGAAAGATTTCAGAAGGCTGCTCTAGCCACTGTAGGCTGTGGCTTCTCTCTCAGGAATTTTATTTTTGAAAGAGAAACAACAGAACACAGCAGCTACACATTGGTATCAGACTCCATGATAGGGCCTCCATGACTAGTATTCTCTTGCCAAGGGAGGAATGGGAGCCTGGATTCACACAACATGCTAACCCACACTCAGTGGTTGAGTGTGGGTTGTTGTTGAATCATAGGTTATTGTGTTGTCTGAATGAAGCATGTTTTCCACAGAGTGCTTCTTAACTATGCAGTTGTTAACCACCTTGAACAACCTAACAACAAATTAGAGGTTCTCAAGGTGGCTTGTTCCAGAAAAATAAGCCACACTGCATGGTTAACAAGCCACCCCATGGAAAATGTGCTCCATCTACACAACACAGATAGCCTATGGTTCAACAACAACCTACACTCAACCACCGAGTGTGGGTTAGTGTGTTGTGTGAACCCAAGCTCTCTCTCTCTCTGTGTGTGTGTGTGTGTGTGTGTGTGTGTGTGTATGTGTGTCCTGGGTAGATTCAAGAAGGCACTCAATGCATTCCAGTACTCCAACCAGTACACCACAGTGCTTCCTCAATAATGGCTAACAATATGTTCCTAAAATATTAAGTATGAACATTGGTTTTAGAAGAACATTGTGCCATGTAATACATTTTGGATCACTAATCTAACATTACTACTGATATTAGCCAAGTAAGGCTGGCAATATGTCCTCTTATTCACTCTCATAAAGTTACAGTGGATAAGAGAAATCCAGTGTATCTAGTGTATCTAATTGGCTGTCTGGTTCACATCAATATGTGAAATTGAGTTTCACATCAATATGTGAAATTGAGTTCTGCCTCTGTGCCCTTGCTTGTTGCTGGCCCTCTTTGGGTTTCCAGGGTACAATGCTGCAGCAACAGAAGCTGCTGCAACTGGTAGATTTCCTCTTTCAAGATTTAGATGCTGAATTTCATTCCTCATTTCATTTCATTTCATATAATTGTACCATTTTAGGCCAAAGGCCCTACTGAGGTTGGGGGTTAGCCCAATTGACGGTATTGCTGTGCCTAGGTTTTAAGGGATAAAAATAACAAACAAGAACTCAACTCCAACAAGCAATGGTTAACTTCCAAGATGGTCAACATGGAGTAGAGTCCAGAAGCAAGTTCAGACAAAGTCAAGGACAGATACCAGTTAGAGAAATCATGGAGTGGATAGTACCATGGATAGCTCCAAGTGGACCTGGTCTGGAGACCAAACAAAGTCAGCTTATATGTTGCTCCAACATACTCCATGCTCCAACTCAGAGTGGCCCTTAAATGCTCCAGCTCAGACTGAGCCTTCCTAGAGGTTGCTAGCTCCTTCCACAAACTGTTGGGAAGTCTTCTTTCTTAAAGGGGCTTTTGAAGACTTTGGCTGCAACGGCATGGGTGGGGGTGGGGTGGGGAAATCAGAATCCTTCTTCCCGCCTCCCTGCTCTGAGCCACACAGAGCAAGTTTTTAATCCCAGCCAAACGGGCAATTCCTCTTCCCTTACAGAAATTAAATAGCAAATAGTTCAGTTCCTGAGGCAGGATTTTCTGAGCCATTCCACCAATCCTGCCAATATCAGATACGTCACTGCCACAAGCACAGGGATTTGCCACAAGGGCCTCCTGTTTTTGTATATTTTATTTTATTATTCTCATATGTATAGCACAACAGCAATTCCACTATATGCAAAGCTGTCAGTTGACCTGTTGTCTAAAGAGATATAGTGGATTGGTTTGGAGATATGTCTCCACAAGATCTGTGCCCCTCACCCATTTCAAGGAACCTTTAGGAGATTGCATGCCTTGCAGTGCTCCCGGTTGGCTGCCTACATCTCAAAATGGTGCTATTGTGTTTTGCATCCTCTAATCACTGCTGGATGGCTGCTTCTCCCAGCATGTCTGCCACCTCTATGCTGATCTGGCACATGGATAAAGAAAGAGCACCACATGCCAGTTTCTGTACTCTCCACAGGTAGCACCTCCACATTAAAGACAAATGTGCCTGCAATCTGCTCAATTTTATGCAAGGCTGATGTGGCCATGGGTGTGGGGAAATTGCCAAGATAGCTTCCAATAGAGCCCCATTTTGAAGTGAGAAACTTACTTGCTTGACTTTCTTTTCTCTGATACAATAAAGGGATCACCAATGAATTGGAACATCTTCGGCTGTTTTCACCAGTGGTGCTTCAGTCAGTTTTTGCATTTCCCATATCTGTAAATCGAATGCGAAAACGACAATGACTAGAAAGTACATTCAGTTTAAAAATAGCTCCCTTCTACTTTCTGTCAGGCACTAACAGCATTTACAAGTGCTAGACAGGTACAAGATATTCACAATGTATTCTTAGTGTCACTTGAGAAAATGCCTTTAGATTAGGTCCCAGATTTTGAGAATTATGCCAAATTCAGACATTATATTTTTTTGTAGATGCAAGAGTAATTCTTAGGCTCATATATATGGGTAAAATAAAAATGTATTTGGAGAACTAATAAGGTGCCATTAAAGTCTAGCTATCTGGATATCTTTTCAGTTGGACATAGCAGTGATTATCTGGACATGTGCATCAACAGAGTCCAAAATAGCAAACAGTCAGAGATAAAACCTTTGGAGGAAAGCAATCTGCCTTCCTTTCCAGTGAAATTAGTGAAGTTGGTTCTTTCATCTTCAGCTAGCCAAGTTTCTTAAAGCAAGATATAAACATTTTAAAAGAAAAACTGTCATCTTCTAACAGGAACAAAATAGAGTCCCTTTGGACCAGGGATGCACAACTTTTTAGTCCTGAGGGTCACATCAGGTGCCTGCTGGAGTGGTGGGGCTACACATATGTGTGTGCGCGCACACTCACATAGAACGCTTATACACACCCTTCTCACACTTGCCCCAGCAGCAACAGCAGCAAGGTACTGAAGCCCCCTCCCCATCCCTGATGCAATCACGGTCCTAAATCAAGGTACTGAAGCCCCCTCCCCAGTCATTGATGCAATCACCACAGAAAAGGAAAAAATACACTCTAGGAACAGACTCTATGGTTCCTAGAACATCACAGGAAGTAGGCAGGAACCTTCAATCACTGCTTCCTGGAATGTTCTAGGAGCAAGGTTCCTTTTAATGTTTTTTAATCCCTGGCTTTTTTCTGCAGCAGATGCTGGGGGTCTGGGGGCTGCTAGGCAGAGCTTGAGGCGACACACTTTTTGCACCCCTGCACTAGACTCACAAACTTTGGACACAACAAGTGGGCCGTGTGACTTTCCAGGCCTAGAGATCCAGTAATACTAGGTCATGCATTGGTAACAATCCAAAGCCCTGCCTTCAGTGATGAAAAATTATCCATACTCTGCAAGTTCTCCTCAAGTATACAGAGCATTCGTCACATTACAATAGAGTAACCTCTATCCCAGGGGCATGTTGGATGATATTGTATGCATGTGAACTTGGCAGTCCATGTATCTATACTAGGACAAATAGATAAAAGCAGTTATGCTTACCCACTTAATAACATCTATATCTGCAAAAAAAAAAAAATCCTATATAAGCCTTCCAGTTATTATTGAAACTGGAATTGATTGTGTGACAGGGTGAACATAGAAGCAAATATACTTGCATGAACTACCCAATGAAAGACCTGTATATAAATCAATTAAATCTTTAGTGGGCTATAAAGCAGGGAGCATGTCGATGTCTTCTTGTGGATATAGGCTAGGGGTGGGCAATTTGTGGCCCTAGCCAGCACAGCTAATGGTGGATGATGGGAGTTGTAGGTCGAAACATCTGGAGGGCCACAATCCTTTGTCCAGGGATGTCCTAGTTAAACTCTAGCATGAGTCAAAGGAGGGATTTTTTTCTGAACATTTTTAGGGAGGACAAAGCATAACACAATTAAGTAAATCATTGCTATTTTCACACTATCTTTAGTCTGGCTTCATAAAATGTCTCAGAGGAAAATAAGCAAAGGTTTTCCTGTAGCCATAGATCTTGTGAAATCTTTCCTCTATCATTTGGAAATTGAAGTTTTCCTCAACAGCCTCACTTATATTTCATTTTCATACAGCTTCTTGGAGCAGCTTCAGAACTTACTGAATAGGAGCTACCAGCCACATGCTGTACCTATGTGCACATCCACCAAGTGAATGAAAAGTGTGCGATTTTATATTTTGCACCAAGTAGTGTCCCTTGCCATAGTAATAGGAAGTGCCAACCAATATTCCAAACTAGGTAGCTGCCTCTTAGAGGGGCTTCTTAGACAATAGTCCTTACTCAAGTAAAGGGAGCATATGCATAATCTATAAATTATTCCCTTAAAATACGCAGACATGAGGATTCTGTTCGTACATCACTTATATCACACATAAACCCTGTTCATGCATTACAGGTATGCCCTTGCTGTGTTACAGGAGGAGTGGGGTTGCACTTTTAGCTACACACACACACACACACACACACAAACCTGCAAGCACGCACACACATTGTGGATGCCTCTAGCAACATCTGCACATTGAGTGTGGTTGTTTTCAAAGAAGACTTTGTGAATATGCAAGCTCTGCACAATTGAGACACCTCTACAATTAGGTGTGCTGATTGCGTGCAGATGTTGCTAGAAGCATGAAAGAGATTGGGGATGGGGTTAGAAGCACAACCTCTCTCCTTCTTCTACAGGGCTTCTGGGATGTGTGAATCAGTCAATTTCACTTTCTGCCACATCCAAATTATTTATATTTCAAGATTTGTCTGTCCCATGTATGGAGACATTTGCAATTTTTGGTAACTATATATATATATATATATATATACCTAATAAATACTCACCTGTTCCTAAGAAAATTGCCATTAATTTTAAAAGTTAAATAATTAACTTGAAACCACTCATCACAATAGACGTGGTGCATATGTACATTGACACTGAAAAATCTGTCCAGAAATTATGGCATGAAAGATATAGTAATTACTAAGTACTCCTACTCAAGATAAGACTAGAATTCTCTGAAGATATATGCCCAGGTTTGCTATTGTACATCAGTGCTCCAAGTGAGAGTATTTCCCAGCACATTAATGCAAAGATATCTCCCCATGACCCAGTTCTAACAACTAGCTAGATGATCATTCTCAGATTTACAAACAAACACAGTTAATTATTTTGTGGTCAAGTATTCAGAAGACAATGAAATAGCCACTTCATTTGTAACATGTCCATGAGGGTGATCAAAAGTTTAGTATCCAAAACAAAATCTGTAAGGGTGCCATCAGATAAAATGTCCTGCAACTCCCAGTAATTCCCAGCAGCACAGCTAGCTTGGGAATGCTGGGGGTTGTCAGATTGTTTTCTGTCTAAGCATGCATAGGATTGTGTCCCAAATATCTCAAGGTGTAGAGGCAAATATTTTGTATAACGGAAGTATTTTCCCCTCCATTGTCTTATAAACCAAAAACATTTTATTGCAATAGAAACATTAAATAAAACCTGGAGAGAAGAGCTACATTATTAACCCAGCATAATCCAAGCTATGGACCAATTTGTAGGAATCACAACCTAAACATATTGCAGCAAATGGTTTTTTATTTAAACTGTAGGGGAAATTAAGTAGCCTTTCCCCCCTTTGGAGTATAGGGCTAATGCAAGCAAGATAACTGCTCTTGTGACAATAAAGTGCCTTTGCAGTGACAAGAAACCTTATACTGGAACATTGTATATGTATTTCCTATGCCCCAGGGTTCAATTTCTACTTTAGTGGGATCAAGATTTGAAATCACTAAAAACTGAAGTTTCAATTTTGTTTATCCAACCTGCAGGGTATAAAAGTGCTTACAAAGGAAACATATATCCAAGCTTTAGAGTTATGATTATTTCTTTTTTTTTCCCCTTTGTGGACAACCTTTACTTTAAATAGGGCTTAAAAATATACAGTAAACTCAGAGGTATTTTTTTTTTAAAAAAGCAAAAACATTACAGCAAGAAATGAGAATGACACTTTCTCAACTCTTGAAAGAAGAAAAGAAAGAAATGGTTCCCAATCTAAATGAAAGATCTGTCCTTAACACTTGGTCTTATCTGAATCGTCATCATCATTAACAATTCTTGGAAAGAGATGTTGAGTTAGGTAATGTGCCCATGATGACTGATAACTGTCGTCAATACATTTAAATCCATAATGTTTAGCAAAGATAAAGTGACCTAACCTGGAGATGGAGGGTTCTAAATTGGCAAACAATTAAGTCTGTAAAAATATAGTATTAAAATATAGTATTAACAGTCTAACAGCGCTAGTGCTATTTATGTTGTCCTAGCAGAATCCAACACTTGTGCAATGCCAATAATGCTTCTTATCACAGCTGATTTCCCAGCAAAGCTCTCATACTAGCAAGCACTAGTGACATTGTACAAATGTTGGTTCCACTAGTGCAGATGTCTTCAACCAATGGATCATGATGCCTCATTAGATGGGTCCCTGGCCCTGCTTACTGCCTGCATCAAACTCTCTTCCCTGACACAATAGAAGCAAACTCTGTTGTTGTTGTTGATGATGATGATGATGATGATGATGTTGTTGTGTTTGAATGGCACCATGCGTAGCACAAGTCCTTAGTGTCAGTCCCCTTATCATATCTTCTGATCACTCTGTTCCATCTTCCAGTCACGTGTAGTGAAACAGCAAACTAATAGCCATTTCCTGTTCCTCTCTGACAGTACATTTTGTCCATCCAGCAGGAAAAGGAGGAGGAGCAGTGCTTCTTCTACAGGAGAGGCATTTCAACCTTTTAGAGTGGGGATGAACTGCACAAAAATCAGGAAATCACCAAATGGTCAGTAGTTGGGGGGAAAGATGTGGTCCCAGAGAAGAGATGTGGCCATCCAGGAAACCTGGAGGGATTAGAATTTGCCCCGAGTCTGATATCTGCTCCCCCTGCACTATAGCAATAGAATTGATATTTCTTTTGTAGAAGCAAGTGAGCTAGAATATATGTTTCAAATATAAGAGACTCTCTTGAGGGAAATCAAAGCAGGAAGATATAAATCCTGAAGAAGATTTAGGCCTACTACAAGCTACTTATATTGCTGTCTTTCTGATTGGATTCCTCATGGTTCATTTGCAAGTGGTGCTCAGCATGAGTTTCTTCCTACAAGACTATTTTTCTAGGCCAAGCATTTGCTGGTAAACATTTTAAAAACAAACAATCCCACATCTCTTCATACCGTTGTTCCTTCTGGTCTTTCAAATGCATAGCCACCCTTAAATTTCTCCCTGGTCTAACTTATTTAGTTCTTTCTCTTCTAATATCAAACTCACTGGCTAACATTTATCCCAAGATTGAGTTCATCACTTTGTTCAATGAATCACATAATTATGTACTTCTGGTAAACAGAGCAGCAGAAACACTTATAAAAGGCAACCCCCTCTCTTCTTGACAGGGTTAAGAGATTAGATATTCCTCTTGGGGATCCTCTTTGAAAGCTAATGAAATGAACAGGGGAAAGGATCCATTGATTTGGAAACAAAAAGGCTTAGCATCAGCTGCACTTTGCTCTTGTTGTTCAAGCCATCTTCAGTGTAACTCCAGACAACATTCTGTGCATGGAAGTATACAAGTCACAGTAGGGGCTGTTATCTAATAAAATAAAACCTGCTTGCCAATCCCAATTTTGCACATTCTTAATAGGCAAGTAATAACACTATGTCACACCCAGTTCACAATCTATAGCTATATCTATATAATTCAAACTCAAGAGTTAGTTGGTCATCCCTTTTTGGAGAAAAAAGGAGAGCAAAGTTCTGGTGCTATGTAAAAATATATTTTTCTTTATTTCTTTTATCTTATCTTCTGTATGCTCGACGTGTTTCGGTTACAAAACCTTCGTCAGGAGCTACACAAAACTAAAATACAAACATAAATTCATTAAAAAATGTCTTAAGCAAGCAAGAAAACAACACCCCTAACAAACTAAGCATATCTTTGTATACATTCCTTTGCTAGCACAGAAAAACACTAAAAGTATTCCACATTTGCACATTCATGTGAGGGATTTTTTTAGAAAACACTAACCTGGAGCACTTCTTTACACTTCGTGGTAATTTATTATAACAGAATTCAGTTCAAAGTTTTTTGCTCATCTATTATCCCGATAGGCTCACTCATCTCAAGATTCTGAGCTAAGGGTAGGGTCAGTTGGGAAGCAATTTAAATCATTTAGTTCTACAGCTGGCAGTCTTAATTGCCTTGTGACTCAATGATCCTGTCAACACTCTGGTAGCAGTTTGGGAAAGTTTTTATCAATCTGCTGATTTTTCTGCTTGAACCTTACTGCAAAGCCTCACTATTGTTTATATGAGGATAAATCTAACGAGTCATTTAATCCACTGGGTTCCAGGCTTTTCAAGGATAAAATCCAGAAAAGTTCTCTTTTACTGAGTGCTGTCTCACCCCCTCTTACCTTTTCTATCCCCCAAAAAACCAAAGAATCTGGCCCATGTTTTTTATCTGTGAAATGCTTGACCAAAGGTGCCCCCTGTCTTTGATGTCTTAAATTACACAGATGCTCACCTATCCTAATCTTCAGTGGTCTTGTTGTCTTTCCTACATAGACCTTATTACATGGACAGATAATCATATACACAACCCCTGCAGTGTTGCAGTTCAAAAAGTCTACAATCTGTATTGCTTTGCCACTGATGGGACAGCTAAAAGAGTGCATTTTTTTAGTCATTCTACAATACACACAATGTCCACATGGGTGGTGTCCTTGAGGTCTGGGTAGGTTTAATACAGTCTGCTGGACCATGGTTTTTTATGATCATATTTGGTATGATCAGTCTGAATTAGCCAATCTTTTAAATTTCTTGTTCTTTTAAATGTCACCATTGGTTTCATAGACAGACCTGGCAGATCCTGAAGCAGATGCCAATTTGAGCGAATATGCTTTTGTAGATCTTTGACAGGGTCAAAAGGTAAAATGCATGAGATCTTATTATTGGCCATCCTTTCTTTTGGTTGCAGTAGATGTTCTCGGTTGGATTGGCTCACCTTGAGTCTGGATGCTTCGATTATTTTCTTTGGGTATCCTCTACTCTGGAAGCATTGCGTCATAATCTGAGACTCATGGCAAAAGTCCTGATGTTCCGAGCAGTTGCGTTTTATTCTCAGGAATTGACTGTACGGTAAAAAAAAGACCATCCCTTTTTGACAGCCTTCCCATAGACCAATTCTCATGAAACACACTTCACTGGAAAGCTGTTGACATGCAGAATCCACAAATAACAACAGTTTTTTAAAATATATATATAATTCAAAGCTGGGAGTTTATTTATGTCCAAAAAGCTTTTTTATATAAAGAATTAAGCTGCCTTCTTTAACAATATACTATTTATTTTATTTTTAATATCAAAAAGTCAAGTATAATTAAACAAACAAAATTAATTGCAAATTGGAGCTAAATGTAACACACAAAAATATTATTATTATTATTATTATTATTATTATTATTATTATATTTATATCCTGCCTTTTTCCCAGTACTGGAACTCAAAGCAGTTTACAAGATTAAAAATATACAATTAAAACATATAAATATAAATTTACAAATGTCAAACCTGAATTAAACCCACAGTAAAATTAAAAACATTTAAGAAAATTTTAAAAAGCAGTTACAACTAAAACAAAACATCTAATAAATACAGGCACAAGCCAAAGTACAAGGATATGCCAGTAACATAAGGCCTTTAAACAAACCATGAAGACATTAAGAGAAACCTACAGAAAAGTAATCCAGTCAAAGTTTAGTATTTCTCAAAAAAGAAGTCTCTGGCTGTTAAATTTAACAAAATAACATTGATATATTCACCACAACCTGCCCAGTTGTCAAATGCTTACTGGTAACATTAACCACCAGGCAAACCACGAGTATAAGCATGCCTCATGCTGCGACACTACTTCTATCCCTGCAACTTCTAGAGAAGAAGCTTTGTGTCCCCCACCTGGATGCTATTTTGCCTGCCTCAGCAAACCTGCATGTGCAGGTGACCCATCAGCCTATTTGACTGCAGTGAAGTTCTACCCAACCTTGCATTGGTCAGTATCTCAAACCAACCCAGGTATAGGATGTAGACTGTGCCTTTCGGCACATGTCCTCCAACCAATATTGACAGGTCTGAAATTGGCAATCATATCAAGGCTTGCAAACACTGCCTCATGGTCCCCATCTGTTCATGTTCAAGGTGCAAGGTTCAGTTTATCATCTAATGGGCACTTTGCAATCAGATGGACCTCCAAGTTATGATCAGCACATTCTTGACATAGACAAGACCACTACGGCTCGCCTTGAGCAAGCAGAGAACAGCACACTGGACCACACCTTGATACTTAATGTTAACCCATACTCTGATTAGTACCAGCATGTCTGTTAAATCCTTGATCATGAGAACACTTCCAGACCAATAGACATATCACTATCGGACATATCAGATTATCGGACCACCAGTTTAGGGCCGGTCCTCCCTCCCTCCCCCCTCGTACTCCTTATCTGGGCCTTCCCCGCCGCTGTCCGCTGCCGTCCGCTGCTCCAAACTACTGAGAACTAGGCTTTGTGGCCTAATTCTCAGTAGAGCGACGATGTGCCGAGTGATTATATCACCCGGAGCGTCGTAGCTCTACTGAGAACTAGGCTGCAAAGCCTAGTTCTCAGTAGTTCCTAGCACCGGACGGCAGCAGACAGCAGCGGACAAGGCCTAGGTAAGGGGGACCCCTCCCTTCCTCCCCCCTCGCACTCCTTACCTGGGCCTTACCTGTCACCACCGCACCCCGTAGTACTGCTAAACAGGCTTTCTGGCCTGTTCGTCAGTATAGAGCCACGCCGAGTGCATGTTGCAGCTAGGCAAACGAAGGCCAGTTCTACACTTTGTGTCAAATCATTACGAATGTGGAATAAAAAGCAGAAAATATCACTATGAAAGTGGTATATGGAATGTGTCCTGTGCCCCAACAGTTATCAATCCACTTTAATACCACTATAAATCAGCAGTCATGTAGATCTAGCCCAAGTTGGCATCTGTCTTCAGTTACTATGAGTTATGCCTGCTCATTGGAAAACCTCAAGACATCAATGGACCAGAACAAGGACATTACAGTGGTTGCTTTGGAGTTTACACCAAGGATGGTGCATTTAAGGAAATTTGGTAAAGATAAAAGTTGTAACATTTTGATTGATTCAATAAATGCAGTTAGTTAAGTTAAACCTTTCATCAGAGTTGATTTTACTCCATGAAGTGGGTTTGTGGAAAACCAACTCGTTTATTTAAATTGTAAATGTATGTTCTAACATTTGTTTGCAGCATGACCTAGGCATTTGATTTTAGGAAGAGGTGGATTTTGTTTGTCTAGTTGTGATCTACACAGCCATTATGGAATTCTAGATTGAAAGAAGATCCCCATTCCACTTTAGAAGGATGAGAGAAAAGTGTCTAGGAGGTCACCAGTTTGGATGGCTTTAAAAGGCGGTTGGATAAATTCCTGGAGGAGAAGGCTATCAATGGCTACTAGTCCTGATGGCTATGTGCTATGTCCAGTATCAAAAGCAGTACACCTATGTACATCAGTTGCTGGGGAACATGGGTGGGAGGGTGCTGTTGCACCATGTCCTACTTTTGAGTTCCTGGTCGATAGCTGGTTGGCCACTCTGTGAACAGAAAACTAGTCTAGATGGACCCTTAGGCTGATCCAGCATAACTCTTCTTGTGTTCTAAAAAAGTAGAAGGGGAAAAAGCAGTTAAGAATGAAATATTGATGCATACCATACTTTATGAATGGTCCATTAGCTGTCGTTGCTGTTTAAACTTGATAAACAGAGGCAGCCCTTAGGTTTATAAGATGCAATAATATACCAACGCTACATAGACAAGCCAATACAAATCTGTTCTACAAATATTCTAATAGTTTCCTTTTGCTTTAAGGTGTGATGCACACGTGAAATAATGAAGCATGCTTAGATAAAACAATAATATTTATAGACCAAAGGTAATTTATTATCTGAATTAATATGTCAGCTGTTTTTTCTGGCATATTTATGATTTCAAGCAAAGACTGCCATATGGGGGAGTGATCTGAACCTTCATCATAAGACACGAGCGTTCTGCAGGGATTTCCCTCTCCATGCAAGTAACATTACATGGTAGGAGTACACAACATCTTTCAGACCAACGGCTGAATTCCATTTTAGAGAAGCTCTTGGGACCACATTCCAGTGACAGTTCCTCAGCCTTAGGGGAGGCGTTTTAACCTTTTTGAATGGGGGAAAAACTGCACAACACCAAACAATCAGGAAAGAGAGGAAAGAGAGATGGGTCTGGTGGAGGAGGTATGACTTTCTGGAGAATCCTAGAGGGACAGATTGGAATGCTCACAAAGCCATGTTAGACCCATGGGCCTGATGTTCTCTGCCCCGTTATATGGAGACATAATAGGTCTGTGCACGCTAACCTTGCCTTACCATTGCATCTCCTACCAAGTACCAACTCCAGTCTCCTTGCTGCATACAACTTGGGGGGAAGGTCTGAAGAGTTCCATAGGTTTCTTCTCTTCAGCCAATGTTTAGAGAATATGGGGGTGGGGGTGGCAGGTCATGCAATGATGGGGCAAGGTTAGCACGTGCAGCTGTCTTCTGTCTTACCATGCAATAGAGTTGCATGGAGAAACGTATGCCTGAATAGGGAGTGCCTATATGCAACCATGTAGTGGCTGTGCAGTGGTGCTGCATTGTTTATATGATGCATCTGTCAACTTGCAGCCACATCAGGCTCCCCCACACCCTGAAACTGTGCAAAGCCTTGATTTACCATGACTTTTGCCTTTGCTCTGAGGTCACTCCATTATTTCCTGCCTTTGGTTTGGCTTATCCAGCGGGCATAGCTCTGTAAACTCAGGGTAGGAGGCAGACTTGACAAAGGAATGGCCACCAGCGCTGTGGTTTTTCCTGGCAGGATATCCTGTGCTTCCCAACCCCCGCTCGTGTAGCTTTTTCAATTTTACCTCACAGCAGCGATGCTGCAGGCTTTTGAGCTAAACTCCTTCCAACATAGAACCCCCCTAGGTCTCATGTCTTCTATGAATAAGATTCAGAAGTGGGCCTGAGTAAGCTGAATAGGGTCCTACTTCAACCTATAATCACCAGCACTTGTCTTTTTGGAATTAAATGGGTGGGTCCCTTATTAGTCATTTATTTTGCAATACCATTATTAGTTAGTCCTGGGCCCAATATCCCCCCACCCTGGAAGTGTAATGTTATCATTCTAAATGGCAGAGGTGGGATTGACCAGAAGGTAAATATAACACATATAAAATCTCTCAAAGGGAAGTGTCCTGTTTAAAGTTATAGGCATGAACACAAACACAAGCACACAGCTCCATTCCCTCTGGCACCAATTAGCATCACTTTTGATTTTCTGAGCTGAAAGGAAGTGGCTTAAATGAGTCATGGAGACTGAACTGCCCCATTACCCTTTGAGGTAGTTCCACAGGGTCAGAACATTGGCTTGCATTTCTAGACTACAGAATATATTTTGTGCACAAAAAGGGGATTAAGCTTTCTAGAACTGAGAACAACAACCACTGTGTGCATGTGTATGTGTGTGCCAAGGAAAAGACATTATTATTAGCACACACACACACTTCTAAGTTAAGATCACAAATAAAATAGGTTTCTAGGTTTAGCCCAGTGGGTGTAGCTAATCCAGCTGGGCCCTGATTCACAGTGACAGAGGCTAATCCCAGCAGTGTGGACAAATTGAATCAATAAGTGCAGATGCCAAATATTGACTCTTTGCAATCACAATTACATTTCTCATGAAACCCCTTGTGTGACACATCCAAAGTACGCAGGGACAATAGGACTTCCTGCAGTTCCTACTAACCCTTAGCTTTAATTGCATGTCTCCTGCTGTTATTGCACGTTTTTAACTACCAGTAGTATACAAGCTAGAATACATATTTACTTATGGACACGAGGAGAACCCCATTTAAGAACTAACATACTGGGCTAACCTATGCGCTTTCTTCCTTTTCACGGTGGGTGCAACATACCAAGAAAAGCAATCATACATAATTGTGATAACATCCCACAGAGAATTGATAAACTTGTTTAGCGGAATGTTTCATTGTTTTAGTGTGAGTGACTCTAATACCAAACACTAGAACCATATTCAATGTTTCTGCGGTGATCTACCAGAGATCCCTGCTCCATCTCCCATTGCCCCAATCAGAGAAGGGGCATGGTTGGCTAGCCAAGGGTACTGGCACCCAGAATTGATATAATTGGTGGGGACTGTGCACTCCCCAGTTTGCCCAATGCCAGACAGTCACCTCATTTGTGGCCAATCAGAGCAGGGATAGGCCAACCAGAGCAGCCTATTTTAATGACCCCCAGACACAGAGAGAGCAGAGCAAAGGAAGTCAGGAAAGAAATAGAGGTTGTTGAAAATAAAATAAGTAAATTGAAAGAGAAGGACACGGAGGAGGGAGAAGGTGGGCCATAGGGAAGGGAGACAAAGAGAAGGAAAGAAAAGGTGAGGATTAAAGGAGATTGAGAGGATAAAAAGACAGGCTGGAGAGAAATAAGGATAAAGGTAAGAGCAAGTAAAGGGAAAGGAGAGAAGGTAAATGGAGGAGAAAGAAAATCAAAGGAGGATTAGAGACAGAAGGCAGATCTCAACCAGAGTACAATCAAAAGGAAAAATATAGGGGAACAAGCGCCTAGGTTTTTTAACCTGACCAAGGAGAAGCCCTGGGAAAGATGAATAGCAGCTATGAGAGGTAGGGATGTGCACGTCTGAAATTATCGTATCGTATCATTATCGGAAATTCTGGTAGAAAAAAAATCAGATCCGATAATATCATAGGTATTCTGTATCGAATCGGATCGGATATCCAATAATTATCGGAGTTCCGATATTTAATTCGGAGTATTTTGCCCTATAGAGTTGCTTTTTGAGACAGAAATGTCTCAAAAAGCTTCTGTATTTGAACTCTAACTTCTGTATTTTAAAAGTTAGAGACTTGAAACTTGGTCACAGTGCTTAGGGAATATGCCTAAGTATGTGTATGAAATTTCAGAACAATCCCTCCACCCCTGTATTTTATATGAATTTTTGAAAGATCATGCAACTTTTTGACAGCTGTGAATAACAGCTAAAGCCACATGCATTCAAACTGTCAAAAAGTTGCAAGATCTTTCAAAAATTCATATAAAATACAAGGGTGGAGGGATTGTTCTGAAATTTCATACACATACTTAAGCATATCACATAAGCACTGTGGGCAACTTTCAAGTCTCTAACTTAAAAAATAGAAAAGTTATATAAAAAAGTATTAGACAATATACACATGCGCTTTTCTTAAAGAACTTAAATGTGTAACTTTTTTATTTTAAAAGACAGAGACATGAAACGTGTTGGACTTTGCAGATGGGATGTTGCTAGTACTGGCTCCCCAAGTTGCATGTCTCTGTCTTTAAAAATAAAAAAGTTATAGGGTCCCCCAAAAGCCACTCCCTGTAACTTTGTTATTTTAAAAATTTGAAACTTGAAAATTTTTCCCCAATGCAGCTTGTCTATTGCTAGTCATGTGTGAAAAAAATTCAGAGCAATTGCTCAAACCCTCGATTTTATATGATTTTTTAAAAGATCGTTCTAGTTGACAGCTGGTTGACCAGGCCTTTCAATTGCTTTCAAAGTACCACAATCGTTTTAAAAATTAATATAAAATATAGGGTTGGAGGGATTGATCTGAAATTTGGCACACAGAGTTTACTTTCAAACAGGAAAATCCAGTGACTCAAACTGGTTTCGCGTTCACTCCTGAAGAAGATTCATCCCATTTATTCAGAAGGAGATTTGGAGGCAGGACCATAGAGACTCTGTATTTGTTTTCATGACTCAGTGGCAATGAAGATTGTAGTGACTCCCTGATGGTGGGACAAAGGCACTCCGCACATGCTCAAAGGTACCCCTTCATCTTTAACAGTGCTTCACATTTTGTTCCATGAACTGTACCCTGGCACTAAGAGCCAGCTTGGAGGGCTCAGACTCATCTCAATTCCTAGAGCATCCTTGATTGTAATGGAGCCTGCCCCATTTCCCCACAACTAGGATTTCTTTCTGGATGTGGAAGGGAAGTTGGGTGCCTGGGTTCTACAACTCTTTGAAAGCTAGCAATGTGTTGGAATGCTTGGGTTCCAGTCACGTTCTTCCATTAGCAGTGCCTAACAAGATGTGAAGAACCCAAGAGGAAGACGCTTCTGCACACTTGCATAGTACATTCTATTGTGACTCTCAAGCATCGGACGCAAATGTTCAGTACATTGAAATAGCAGGCCCATCTTTGGCTGGCAGCTCCTGCAGCTTTGTGTCCTTTGCTGCTTAAGGAAAAGGGTGGAGCACGAAGGAGCAGCCAGGACCTCTAAACAGTTTAAATAAGAATAAGAAGAAAAGAGAGAAAGGAAAGTGAGAAGGCTCTAACTGCTACTCTACGCTAAACATGTAAGTCTTCTCCCCCCCAGTAAACCTCTCTTCAGAATTTCTCCAGATTGCTCAAGAATGTGAAGAAAGTCTCTCCTCCTTCACCCTCGTTTTCACTCAGAATTAACTAAAGCAGCATTATTGAGTCAGATTTGGTCAAAAGACAGGGCTGAAGTAATATGTTCCAATTAAATATCTATTTTATTTGTGCGCTCCCCCCCCCCCGGCTAAGTGAAAGTTCTGCAGACTTCCATACTGCATATTATTTGGAAGGTAACTGTCCGATTCATTCTCAGGCAGTTATTCCATTTTTTAAAAAAGTTATTTTTCTCATATTGGGCCGTTTTGTCGATTCCCTCCATCATTTTTCTTGTTTGAGATTTTTCCCAACTCCCGCTTTTAACGACTAAAGTATGTGTTGTCACCAAACCGATAGACTTCAGATCTGAAACTTCTAGATGTGATTCAGCACTTTAATCACAAGTTTTGACACAGTTGACATCCTAATAAGAAGTGGGAAAGCCACTATACTGATCCTGAATTACCTCAAAGAGGGAATAAATGGTTTTCTTTCTTTCTTTCTTTCTTTCTTTCTTTCTTTCTTTCTCCCCCTCCCCTGATTTAATTTCTTGCACTGCACATGAAGGGTGTAGTCCTCTTTTAAGAAAAATGGAGGGGGGGTACAATAGGGAAAATGTTCTTATGTTTGGTCTCCAAATGATCTTAGTTCAGTCTAAATGTCAGTGCTCAAGAATGTGTCTGTCTGCGTTTTCTGTCATCCTTGCTAATTGTGCATAACAGGGTCAGTATTTGGCACCAAGTTGAGAAAATGTGGCCAGCACCATTTTCTGCAGCTGTCAGGTGTTCTTTAGCTGACTGGTATAAAAACTAGAAGAATGGGAAAAGGGAGTTCAAAGTTCTGTGGAATTTCTAACCACACAATTTAACTACCTGTCAATTTCTTCCTCCTCACTGGTTTCAACACAACCATTTTCATCCACATGATCCACCCAAGTGAGATTTACAGGAAAAAAATCCTTTTGCATTCCCTGCAGATGTATGAACATAAGAAGAGCCATGCTGGATCAGACCACCTAGTTCAGAGTTCTATTCACACAGTGGCCAACCAGCTGCCTTTGAGAAAGCCACAAGTAGGACATGAGTGCAACAGCAGCACCCTCCCCATTGTGTTCCCCAGCAACTGAGGTATATGAGCATATGTTTTGGACTACAACTCCCATGAACCACAGACAGTATGGCCATTGGCCAGGGATAGTGGGAGTTATAGTCCAATAATTGGAAGGTACAAGATTGGAGAAGGCAAGTCCACCAGAAATTTGAATGCAACATTTCTCATGTGAAATGAAATAACCAGCAATATGAGCACTACTGCCCATCTTTGCCTTTAAAAAAACTAGACATATTGAACTTCCAGAGAGGTAGCTGTATTAGTCTGTTACAGAAAACAGAAGGCTCACATTTCAGCATATTATAGCATACATTTCCATGGACTAGAGTCCACTTCATCGGACACATTAAGTGCTATCCTCAGCTAACAGTTATATTCACAAAAATGCAGTGAGGAGAGGTAAAAGGTGGGTTTAGATTTAACTGATATTCTCCAAATATTCTACATCTCCATGCCATAGGTCCCCATCTTAGTAACCCCACCTCCTTCACCATGTCACATGATGAGGGCAGCAGAGAGGGGAGGTCAGGGAACCTGTGACTCCACTTTTGGTGGACAAATGATGGGGCAATCCAAAAGGCAAGGCAAGGAAGAAGGCAAATGGTCAAACAAAAAGGTTTCAATCCAGCATGGGATCAGGCTGAGGCATGAGTGTTCAAGATTCAGGCAATGGTCAAGGCACAATATTACCCTGCGAGTAGGTGACTTCCAGAAGAGAGGTCTGAGATACAGCCAACTTCAAACCCAAATAAACAGTCAGAATACACAGGCTGACAAGCAGAGTCACACAGAAGTCCAAAGATCAATACCACAGTGGTTCAAGCACAAGGCATGGACAGAAAAATGAGGCATTAGAGCTGGTAAAATTATGCTGTCCCACCAATGGCTAGCTTGACACTACAGTCTTATATAGCCAAAGCTTCCTGAGCAGTATGCAGGGCTCTGTTGCAATGTGTCACAGTCCTACTCAGAAGGAAAGCCTTGCTCCTAAGTAGTTCTTTTCTCCTAAGGAGTCTTCTCAAAGGAGCCCTACTGGCCTGCCTCTTGAAGCTATGACACTCTCAGGGGTTAGGTGATCACCCAGCCTCTAACTGGGAGACAGAACTCCCATCCTCTTGCAGGGACGTCTCTCCTGAGGGCTCAGGCTCCCCCAGGTCTCCTGACATGGGTGGCCCCTTGGCACTGTCTGTCTCTAGCTCCTTCCTTGAGCAGGGGCAGCCAGTGTGCAGCCAGTGACTTGCTTCATTTGGCTGTGTTGTGGTGTGGGTGCCATCCTAGTGGCTGCTTAACTATGCTGGCTGGTTTTCAGGGACAGGGCATGGAGGCAGACCTGGGGGAAAACCTCCTCCCTTGGTTCACCCGTAGGCCTTATGTAGAAGGCCAGCCCATGGCTTCAGCATGGCCAACACCCACTTCTCCACACTCCCTCTCCCCATTTTATGGCTCATTAACTTGTAATGGACTGGCATTAGCTGCCAGTTAATGGGGCTGGGAATGAAAATTATCCTGTGTTCAAAATTAGTCACAGCGATACCTGAATGGTGGTGACTTGCCTTCCTCAAAAGCAATATGGTTAGTCTGTTGGTGGTGATTTACTTCACATGCCTTTCAACATATGTATTTGAGTAGGCTGACCATATGAAAAGGAGGACAGGGCTCCTGTAACTTTAATAGTTGTAGAGAAAAGGGAATTTCAGCCAGTGTCATTTGTATGCAATTAGTCCCTGGTGATATTCCCCCTTCATCACAACAGTTAAAGGTGCATGCACTATACTAGAGTGACCATATACAAAAGAAGGCAGGGCCCCTGCAACTTTAACTGTTGTGATGAAGAGGGAATATCACCAGGAACTAATTGCATACAAATGACACTGGCTGAAATTCCCTTTTCTCTACAACTATTAAAGTTACAGGAGCCCTGTCCTCCTTTTCATATGGTCAGCCTATATTTGAGGCACTGGGCTAGAACCATAGCAGGATGAGTGGGGGGTTGTGCCCCCTGCGACCTACTTGAAGGGATCTGGAGGTGTTGCTAAAAGCCAAGGTTCCAGCCCAGCTTGGAGGCTGACAGGTGTGTCACACTCCTGAGTCACTGGATGGGCCCCTGTCAGTAGGCTACACCGTGGTGGGCTCAAATATCCTGCCACTTCCATCAGTGTCGTCCCAACATTGAGGTGGTGGTATCATCCCGAAGTTGGGGTGCCTGATGGGAGGTTTCTTGCCCTGTGCCTGGCCAAACTTTGTGAGCTGTAACTAGGGATGGACAACCAAGCAATGTTTGCGACCACCCAAATTCTTCAAACATCCATTTGAAGCTCGTCTCTCCTCATTTCCTGCATTCATTTACACTCTTTTTTTTTCATTTTGGCAAAATGGGGAAAGTGCACATTTTGAATGGGGAAAAAATGTGAATTTTTTAAAACCACATGAAAAATGCACACCTTTCCCTCATAGAGTAAACATGAAAATCCACATTTTAAATAATGCTTGCTTTTTAAAATGAGCATTTTTTTAAAAAAAGAACCTTTTTTTAAAAAAATATGCACTCTTTTTAAAATGTGCATTTTTAAATGCATCTTTTTTTTCAAGCGCAAAGACAAGCTCAGGAACTTGCAAACATTTTGAAAGAATGTGTTGTTCTAACATTTGTGTTGGGGGTTGTGAACAGGACACATTCGCATGATTTGCAAACAGGAATGAAATTCTCATACATCCCTAGCTGTAACCACTATGGTTGTGTCCATTTATAACCCTATAGATGGTCATTATTGCTCCCACATGCCGCACAGCTTTAGGATAGCGTGTCTCCTGTTTTACAGAGGACATTCCTCTATATGAGGGATGAGCTCCCAGAGGAGTGCCGCCTGTTTTAAAGATGTCTTCTTTTCGTAGGGTTGACCAGCCCAAGACAGTATTAAAAGATCATGAACCATGCGAAGGAAAGGCAGGGCCTTGCAAGTCGACCACCAACAGCAGACTGAGCAAGGCACACAGCACATCAACTGGCCCGGTCCTCCACAGCTGTACTGTAGTTCTATGTAAATTATAATAAGTTGCTAAATTTGCATCTATACATATAAAGTAGCTTATGCAGATTTTATGCAAATCAGTACCTTCTTTTCTGGTAATAAATTGCCTCTTTGGGGACAATTCATAAGCGGCCACCCTACTCTTCCCCCACCCCACTCTGACTTGCAGGCACAACCTGGGGCTGCCCATTAGTGCCACACAGGCTCAGAGAACAAAAGATGCCACCTAACGTCCACGTTGATTCCCCTCTGTCTCCCTATTGGTGGATGACTAGGGAAGGATTAGGCAATTTGTCTCCCTCCAGATGTTATTTGCATTATTATTATTATTATTATTATTATTATTATTAAATTCCACCTTTTTTCCAATACTGGGACTTAAGGCGGCTTTATAAATTAAAACATGTACAGTTAAAACATATAAATAGAGATATACGAAAGTTAGGAATATAATTAAACATGCTACAATATTAAAACATTTTCAACATTTTAAAACATTTAAGATACAAATAATAATGAAAAGACTACTCCCCAAAGACCAGCCAGAACAAACAAGATTTTGCCTGCCTCTGGAAACACAGCAAGGAGAGAGCCAGTCTAGCTTCCCTGGAAAGAGAGTTCCAGAGCCCTGGGGCAGCCACAGAGACGGCAACACATTCAGTCTTAGGCCCTTTCTACACCTAAGGGTGTAGAGGGAGGGGGGCAATACCAGACTTACCTGCTTCAGGGATCATCCCCTAGGATACAAACAGGAAGCGCGACATCCCAGGAGCCATTTCCTTTTTAAAAGCTACAGAGAGCAGCAGGAGCTTGGCGGAAAAGGTAGGGAACCCACCACACACCCCACTCCCATCATTCTGGGGATGGTGGAATTGCTTTCGTCATTCCATGGGCATGGATCCACCCCATGCAGCTCCATGCCCATTTCACGTCTGGGATGGCGAGAAAACCGGGATATCCCCGGTTTCCGCTATCCTGGGGTTTCCCCGGCATCATCCCAGGGTCATCCCAGGTTGACCCCGGGATCCCCTGTGCATCATTTAGATGCACAAGGATAACCCGGCGATGACCCCAGGGAAAATTGCTGATGTAGACATGCCTTAGCCAGCATAGCCAATGGTGGGGGGTGATGGGATTTGCAGTCCAACAACATTTGGAGTTGCCCACCCCTGTTGGAGAAAAATAGCTTACCCTTTCCTTCCTGCTACTAAAATCACTACTCCAAATTTTCCCTTTTGCATTTGGAATTGAAAGCCATAACCCCAATTCAATGAAATCTACTCATACAGCTGTCAAACAGCTTTCTATTAGGTTTCAAACTGTTCTTGTGGGCAAGCAAAGTTAATTCAGTGATAAAAAATAGTCTCCAGTACTGGCTTTCCTCAGGAAGTAGCCCTTGTTGGAATTTACTCCCCTGTCTTTACAAATCCTTTCAATATCATTTTCTGTTCAGTTTAAGAAGCTAAATGGGGATTCTGCCGAATTAAAATTGAATCCTCTACACCTTTACGGTCTGTTCCTATCTGCCCTGAAAGCAGAGCAGGAAAGCTGTAGCTAGCAGAGTCAATAGGGCCCTATAAAGATTAATGGTGTACCTGCCAAGCAACAAGGACTGTGAGTGATTTCAAGGATTTGAAAGATTCAAAAAATCAATTTTGCTGAAAATGTCCTTGCTTAATTTAATACCTGATAGTATTTGACATCCCTCTGGTCGAGCGTGAACAGAAAATGAGCATGAGGATGACGTTTTTCTCTATGCTACTGTCATATTTACAAAGGAAAATAAATACACAGAGCAGTCAGGTGCTGAATCCCCATTCTTCAAAAAAAATAAAACCCTAAGGTTTTTCCTATGATTACTTTTGCTAATCTAAAAATAAATCAAGAGAAATGGAGATAATCAAATTATTGAAGCTGATTGAAGATGAATAGAACGTTGACTATCTTAGTAAATCCTGCATTATATTTTACTGTATTTTCTTTTTCTTTTCTTTCATAACATTCAAGAATTAATTGAAGTGGCTGAAACTTTGGATCTAAAACAAATTTGGGCACAGGCAGACATGATCCTGTCATTGTTTCACTGGTCTTTTATAAAAGCACCAGCTCCTGCTTGACGCTCAAAACAGGATAAAAGCAATTGATAAAATAAAATCTTTCTTCTGATGATGTCAGAGGTATTAAAATTCTGTTTATAGTGAAGATTTTTGCATGTCCCAATTATAGGCTGGAAATAACTATTGTCACTGCAATTGCACTGAAAGGGCCGTAATGATGACATGCATGGTTGAATTGGATTTTTAAGCAGAACTAATACAGAAAGAGATGCAATTAAATAGACTTAAAGATCACTTGATCCAAGCACAAAGGTTTAGTGGTGTTTTTCCTAATATTTAAGAAACCTTCTGACACAAAGCCTGAAGATAGAAACTTAGAGAAAGAAAAAATAAAAAGAAAGATTCTGGAGTCTAATGTGGCCTGGTAAATTGAACTAATGCTTAAATAAATAGATGGCTTTCTATAATTAATTAGTGGTCCTTTTAGTGAAAGATAAAGTCTGATCCACTGGGAATTGCACTGGGTGTAGGCCAGGAAAACCTATGCTCCCTTGTCAGCCAATGCCTTGGACAATTAACTTGTAATAAAAAATAGTTATTTGGGCAGAATCCAACAGGGGGCTTACACCCCTGCCAATTCTCTAATGCCCCATCCATTCCCATATGCAAGTGGCACCCACTGCTTGAGAAATGAAGATTTAGTGCAACCAGAAATGAACAAAACCACTAATTCTGGAATTGGGCAGGTTGGCAGAGCTCACATAAGAGAGTTCCCATGACCTGTCTCGATCAAGAAATGAGCATTTCCTTGCATTTCAGGGCTTTTTCTGGGAAATGCTAGATCTCTTGATTGCACAACAGACTCAGTGCGACCCACTGCTTGCACAACAGAATCGGTGGGCATGTCTATACCTAAGGGTGTAGCGGAGGGAGGGGGTAGGTTCACGGGCTTACCTGCTTCCGCGATCCTCCCCAGACATCTGCACCACTGTGCAACATCCCGGAAAGAAAGAGGGATGTTGTGGGCGTCAAGGGCACCACAGGTGTCATTTTTTTCACAGGAAGAGGAGCCGTGCAGCCCCAATCTGCCTGAAAATATAAGGTTTTTTTTTTTTTTTTTAATGCTTCCAACCCATCCACCCCTGCCATCCTGGATGGGCAAAATTGCCTTCCCCACCCCATGGGTACAGAGGCACCACATGTGGCTCCATGCCCATTTTACGACTTGGGATGGTGGATAAACCAGGATAGCCCCAGTTTCCGCTATCCCAGGGTTATCCTGGGATCATCTCTAGGTCATCCCTGGTTGCCCGTGGGAACCCCTGTGCATCATGTGGATGCACAGGGATGACCTAGGGATGACCTCGGGATAAATCCCTAGTGTAGACATTGGTCGGTGACCTGCAAGAAAATTGGTGGGGGTGTAAGGCCCTGTTAGATTTTGTAGTATTTGCAAGATTATAAAATGAACCAGAGAGACTGAATTAGAAGGAACAAACTTTACTTAGTAGTGTGCTGCTACCAAACTATACACAAAACTGAAAATCACCAGATACTCCTTAGCTTCTTTTCCTTGCTGGTCTCATCCAGAACTAATTCCCTCCGTGTAACCATTTCAAAATCACTTTAGTTCCTATTCACAGTTCAGATTTTGCCCTTAGTATTTCTGTTGTGCTTTAGTGCATGGTTATCAAACATAAGGTCCAGAGACCTTCTCAGATCCATAAAAGCTGGAAATGCAACCCACGGCACTTCCGCCACACTCCACAGAAATTATTTCAAGCTGAAAAAGAAGTGCCCTAAGTAGGGCGAGGGTGTTGACTCAGCAATAGCTGGTATTGCATACATGCCACCACATCAAGCTCTCCTCTACCACTTCCATTCCATTAGCACTGCAGCTCTCAAGAAGGAGGGACAGTATAAGAGAGCAATGGATATTTATCCATATTTGCCACAAAGAGGAAAGGCGTGGGATTGCTAAATGTTTAGACAATAGGGACGTTTGGACAGTAGGATGGGTGATGAAGGAGAGAGCTGTTCTGTGAATGAATTTGGAGGGGCTCCTGGATGATAGCGGGATGGAGTTGCAGAGGGTGCTCAGGCCCAAGCAGGGACAACTTGCACTTTGGGGAAACTGTAGATGTAGATGCACTTTGGGGAAACTGTAGGCAAAATGTAGATGGTTGGAATATGGGGAGGGTTAATGTTTTAATTAACCACTGTTGCTAGTACTGCTGCTCCCATCAAAACTAGAGGTTTGTTGTGAACATTTTAAGATGTGGGTCCCAGCCAACTACTGGGTGGGGATATAGTCCCCTGATTCATTTGTGTTGATCATCCCTGCTTTAGAGAGTTCGAGGTACTTCAGGAATCTTATCTTAATCATTCTTACAACAACCTTGTAAAGAAGGACAGTATTATTTAGGGGACTACAAGATCTTGCTTTGCTTTGTTATGTTGCTCCATTCATTTTTCTAGTTAGACCTCATCTGTTTCACAATTCATTTGTAAAAGTCACTTTTGTTTTGTCATTCATTCATTTAAATTTAGGCTGTTTCAGTACTCTCATGTTCTTTTGTTGTGGTGGTGGTTGTGTTCTTTTATTACTATTTGCAGCAATAGCATAAGTAATTTTGGCAGCATCAGAACTAGGGCAGGATCTACACTACTGCTTTATAGTGGTACTGAAGTGCACTAACAATTGTTGGGGCCAATGACACATTTACACCAAGCAGGATATAACACTACGAAAGCAGTATGAAAGCGGTATATGGTATGTGTCAATGGGCCCCAACAGTTGTCAGTGCACTTTGATGCCACTATAAAATAGTAATGTAGATCCTGCCTCCATATACTGCTTTCATACTACTTTCATAGTGCTATATACTGCTTGGTGTAGATCTGGCCTAGGTCAGCAGCCACTTTCTGGTAGCCACCATTTTATTTGACCAGAATGCCCCAGGCATTGCATTATCCTGAGGTATGGGTGGGAGGAAATGGTGGCCACCACTGAAATAGTGGATCCATTTTTTCCCCTGGAATGTCCCAAAATGATGCACCATTCAGGGGCACAGCATTGAAGTAAAATAAAATTCCAGCTGCTCAAAATCAACTTGACGATTGCAATTGGAGAAAAGTAAGCCTCCATACCATACAAATGAATGGGAGCAAATGGGAAATTAAAAACCCAAACCCATTTCTACCCATTAATTACCCAATACATTTGTTTTCGAACTAAAATTGAACTAAACGGGCATCATTTGCATCAGTTTTCCATTCAGTCAAAAAATGCATGACCCTCACAGTTTCATCCAGACTAATTTCCTAACATGACAGTAACCAGGGGGTGTTTCCAGAAGAAACTTTTATTGTGCAGTTGCAAGAAAAAAAAAAGGGTAGACGAAGTGGTGGGAAAACAGAGAAGGGCTACAAACTGAAGATGAATACAGATGACATCATCTTCCATTTGTATCCCTCCTGTGTTTTCTCACTGCTTCTTCCATCTTTTTTTCTTTTCTTTTTTAAACAACAGGAAAACAACTGTTAAGAAAGAAAAGATGGATTTGTTGCATCCTGTAATCTGGATTTCTCCTAATAGCCTTGCCTAATTAGCTACCTGTGTGTATTCAGAACCCTTTTTAGGCACAAAAAAGGATGAAGCTAAGCAGCATCAGTCCCTATAACTGGCAGGCAGTATGATGCCTAAGGATTGGCCAAGCCTGGAATACATAAGAGCTAGGCCTTGTTCTGGGCCGGGCTCCAACTCCTGATTGCAGGGGGCGTTGTTTGGAGAACACGCAATTTGGGTACAGCTATCTGTAGCTCCTGTCTGGCCATGACACATAGGCCAGATCTATACCAAGCAGGATATAGCAGTATGAAAGCGGTATATAAAAGGTAGGAGCCACACTAAGCAGGATATAGTGGCATATGGTATGTGATAATGGGCCCCAATAGTTGTCAGTGCACTTCAATACCACTATAAAGCAGTAGAGTGGCTCCTGCCTTTTATATTCCACTTTCATATCACTTTCATACCACTATATCCTGCTTGGTGTAGATCTGGCCATAGCCTGCACAAGCGGGATAACATGTATCAAGTACTTTGTACATCAACTATGCTATACAGAATATTAAGAATTTGTATTGTGTTTGAACGCTTCTTTTCAGTTGCAGTTCCACTGTACTTGGTTCTGAATAGACATGTGATAATACTACTGTCACTAGCTTGAGGGGAAATACAGCCTGAAGGACAGAAGATGTGGCCAAAAAATTCTAATTTCTCAGGATACATTAGTTGGCTTCATAATTCTTAGTCTTTGGCAGCAGTTACAATGCATTTTGGTATAAATACTCAGAATGTGTTAAACAAAGCCTTAAACATTTAGTCCCACTGCTTGCATATCAAGAACGGTTTGTTAGTTTGTGTTTTTTCGTTTTTGCATCACTTTGCTTTATTCATAGCAAACATCCATTTGTCTCATGGTAGAATTTCACAGATAGATGTCCAAAATAGATATTCCACTATTAAACATAACACACATGCTCATGTGGCAAATGAATTCATGAAATTTTCACAGAAAGACTACTCAGTCAAACCATATATATTCTGGAAGACGAAAAGACAGAAAATTATGGTCTTATTTTCCTGTAGCTTTCTTTTAAATGCATAGTTTGGGCTATTTAAAATCCAACTTTAGTGTAATTTGTTGGAGCGAATTTTAGAATGTTTTAAGGATGTTTTTGGGATTTTTTGGGATTTTTTATGCAGTTTTAATAATATGTGTTATGTTTTAATCAGTTTTATGTATTTTATCATGTTGTTGTTCCCCACCTCGATCCAGACAGAGAGGCGGGTAAGAAATAAATTGTTATTATTATTATTATTATTATTATTATTATTATTATTGTTTGTTTAAGAAAATTATATTATTATTAATAATAATAATAATAATAATAATTTTTTATACCACCCCATTGCTGAAGTTCTCTGGGTGGTTTACAAAAATTATATATGTAATTTATATGTCATCTTTCAGGGCAAAACCCTCCAAAGACAGCGTACAAACATAATTAAAACATATTATTGTTGTTGTTGTTGTTGTTGTTGTTGTTATTAAAATATGTTTAAAATTGTTTAAAAGCCCAGCACAACACTTTTAGTAAAATACAGTCAGGGGGAGCTTTTAAGGTCCATTTAAAAATGAGCAAAGATGGGACCTTTGGGAGGGAGTTCCAGAGATAGGGGGCTACCATTGAAAAGCCACTGCTCCTGTGCTTCCCAGTCTGATGGACCTCAAAAGGAGGCCTGTCAAATGGGCCTCTTGAGGCCAATCTTAGGGCCCAGGTAGATTCCTATGGCAATGCAATTTGTATAAACAGGGATGTATGAATTGTGTCACATTGATTCCATCTGTTTTTCTCAGTTTGTCAGGTGCCTTTCACTCTATCATCTGCCCAGCAATGGAGCTGGAGGTTGTTGTTGTTGTTTTTCTTCAAGTTTCTGAATTTGCACACATGTGAATTTGTGCACTTGTGAATTTGCGCAAATTCGCACATAAAAAATGCAATTTCCCCCAAAACGTGCAAATTCCTGCCCAAAGTGTGCATTTTCACATTTTAGCCTATGGATGAAATGCGCATTTGCACATTTGATGGGAAAGGGAATGAGATAGATGGTGAGTTCTTGTAATCCCCTCACCACAATCCCAATCATCACACCCATTTCCCAAGCAGAGAAGTTGGCATTCCCACTTCCTTTGCCCTGGTTACGATGAATACATTTTTATCCCTCCCTTCCTCCAAAGAGCTCAGATGGCATACATGGTTGTCTCCCCACCCCTAATTTCTTATCACTCCACCCTGTGACTAGAAGTTAGGCTGAGAGATGGAGGCCCTTTCTATACCATAGGGGTGTAGCGGGCACAGCATGGGTGATCCTGGAAGTAGCCACTTCCGGGATCGTCCCTTTCAATACACATCAGGGTGTGACATCACGGGTCATCGGACATTGCACCCGCCATTTTTTGGTTGGGTTTTTTTTTTTTTTACCCAGGAAGAGCGCTTCTGCGCTCCAACGAAGAAATAAGTTGTGCCGCCACAGCCTCAAACACCAGGCCTAGATGAGCACACCCCTCTCAGGACAAGCGCCACCACTTGAATAAGCCTGAGGGAAGGGTAAAAGACGCACCACTTTTCCCTTATAGCAGAGGGGGAAAGGGTGTTAAGGGTTTTGAATAAGGTTCTCCTGTGAGTGTGTTGGCTGAAAGGGTAAAGATTTGTGTTTCTTTATTATATTTATAGAGCAGGTTACAAAGCCAAGCTGACACGTGGTTTGTGGTAGCAAACAAAATAAAAGAAAACGTTTATTGTTGTTAACAGTTCTTTTCAAATTAATCTCACACCTGCCTATACTTAACACTTCTAATAATTCACTAATAATCCTAAAACCTAATAATCTCCTCACACACACTCCTGACTAGATCTCACACAGCTATCTTCCACACACCTACCCTCCACCCAACCAAGACAATAAAGAAAAAGCATAAAGACTCCCTCACACTGTATATATATACTCTTCCCCCCTCCCTTTCCTAGCATCATCAGCCACACCCACTCAGTCCAACATTCCGCACTCTCCAGACATACTAAACCAGACATACCTAAGGGGATAGAAATGTGGGGTATCGTCACATAAGTTTTTTAAAAAAAAACCCACGCTGGGCGTGATCGGCCTTCCATTCCTCCCGCCATCCTGGGGATGGCGATTTTGCTTCCCTGCTCTCCTGATGGCCTTGGAGCCACACGGTGCAGCTCCATGTCCATCGGTGCTGCTGTGCTTACTTGTGAGTAAGTGTGACAACACCAGGGTGGGCAGGCACATATTTCCACAGTCCCAATAATTTCCTGGGACCATGGAAGAATCGGGATTTTTGTGATTCCTGAGAACCAGGAAAAATCCCATGCCCGCCCCCCAACCCCGGGACTCCCTGTGCATCATTTGGCCACACAGGGAGCAGCCAGGGGCCAACCCAGGCAACAAGCCTGATGTGGAAAGGGCCGGAGATGATTGGCCCAAAGTCATCCAATCACCTTCATGGAAGAGTGGTGATCTGAACCCAGATCCACATCCAATACTCCAAGCACTCAACTAAACTGGCTCTCAGTCTTAATGAATGGGTGATTTGTGAGATGGTTGGAACAGGTCACTTCTTCCACCCATCCTCTGTAAATCATTAAAGCAATGGCCATGGACAAAGCAACAGGCAGGACCAAGACTATTGTTTCAAAACTGTTCCCTTTTAATCCAAACAGAGCATGGATTCCAAGTCCTGAGAAGGGGATCAGGAATGTTTTCCCGCTCTTCCAAGCCAGAAATTGCATTCAGGCTGGAGGAACTCCCGGTTTGCAGAAGCTTCTTGGCAAAAAGCTTGCTTGCAAAGAACAAATGGGACTTTTGGAACTTTAGCAAAATGCTTGCTTGCTCTTTGTTGGTGCAAAGAGAGTAGAATTTTTCTAAAGCTCTAAAAGCCCCAATTGCTAGTGCTTTGTGAAGAAGCTTCTACAGCCGCAGAGCCTTTTTTGAATACCTAATGGAGAGGGTGAGGTCACATGGTCTCTTGGGAGTTCAGAAAGAGCTCCCAGGCTGGAAAAATATCCTGGGCTCCTGCAAGAACAAGGGGTGTTTTTTAACAAATAATAATTTTAAAAAAATAGAAAGAAGACCTCTCAGCCACTGCCTACACTTAAAAAAGTAAGCTAGAATTCTGTTATTCAAAATTCTCGCTTCTTCCAGCCCCTTCCGCCAGAGTTTTCATTTCTCCTACACACACACACACACACATGAAATTTTGAAAATAGAAGAATTGGAATTTTCTGCACAACACTAATTTAAAAATAAGAAATAAGAAAAGATGCTTTTCTTATGCTCATGCCATTCCAGGTCACCTGTCACTCTCTGAGTGGTCAGTTTGGGGCACCATGGGCTTCAGGATCCTGGTCTTTGGCCCTAAGGCCAACCGTAGCTACATCACTGCTTTTATCACTACAGCACTGCAGTTAGAGGGAAAGCTTTACCTAGCAAAAAGACACAGGAGCACTTTCAGGCTCCAGACCTGACAAGCAGTATTATTCCAGTCCATCCGTTTGATGTTTGGATGCCTTGGCCCATTTTCTTTTCATCTTGTGCCAGGGCATTTGGCCTGCAAGGGAAGTCATTAGTTTGAAGTCATTAGTCAGTGCCCTTTAAATTATTATGGCTAATTTTGGATTTCTGTGTCACAGACTGATGGGTAAAATACATGCCGAAAGCTGAAAGAAAGAAATTTAATAAAAAAGTAAGAGAAGGAGAAGGGAGGAAACAGAGTGGCTTTGAAAAGATTAGGAAAAAAGCCCTGCAAATATAGAAACATAAAGAGCCTGAAACAGGGTGGGAAGCACACATTAAACATTAAATTTGAATCTGCTTTGCAGACGGATTAAACGCTCACTGTGGACTAGAAGGGAATCCATTTCTAATGGTGAATTTATATCAGTCCACAGGGAACCCTATCAAGGCACAGCTAACTAATGACTATCATTTTCAGTTGATTTTATTAGTATTTAAGTTATAGCATGAACCATGTTCCCTTGGGTACCCTGAAAGTTAGTGATTTACATACATTCACTGAAAAGATTTTGGTTTGGCTAATGTAAAAGTGATTTGTTAGCTGACTACAGATTTTCTTTTCCTCTGCCTCACCTAAGTCCACCTATTCAGGAAAATAAATATTAACTATTCATATAATATGGTCTATCCTGTTATAGCTGTGAATTAAAGTAAAATCAAAATGATGCTGCTAGACACTACAATCCCTTGTGTATGATTCACGGTGTCTCTGCAAGGCAGGTCTGGGGTGGTTTGTAACACTGTATTTATTGCAGGAAGCTGAAATGCCATACCTCTTTTTAAACAGAGTGTCCTTAAAGCACTATGTTATAAAACAACCTACAGAGGGATTCGTCAATGTATAAAATAACCAGGGGAAAATGGGGGCTGGAAACTGCAAATTAGTATTTATGTTACAATGTAAGGGTTTTGTATTCAGGTTGGCACAGCTTTATTCTAAATCTGGCCAAGCAGATCCAAACATACAACACAAGCGGTGCATCAAATACAAACATGTGTCACCTGTTCTCCTTCTTTAGTGCTTACTATCAAGTTAAAAATGTTTTCTCTACCTGGCGGTTTTTTGCACTTAAATCTTCAAGCTGTAGGAATGCTCTTGTAAATCACTCCTCCCCGAAAGAGGCAGCTATATGCATCTCTGCTTCTCAGGAAGTCTCATATATGCATAGTAGCTGTAGTACACAGGGTTGGCTCCAGCTCTCAGGTCTGGGAACCAAATCTGTCCCTCTTGGGATCCCAATCCAGCCCTCTGCAGTTCCAGATATGGCCACACCTCCTTCCCCTGGTTCCACCCCATTTCCCCCAATGTTTGGGTGATTTCCCAGCTTTTCTGCAGTTGTTCCCCATTCTAAAAGATTACAATGATTTAGGAGGACCATGTGAAAAGGAGAACAGGGCTCCTGTATCTTTAAGAGTTGTGTAGAAAAGGGAATTTCAGCAGGTGTCATTTGTATGCATGCAGCACCTGGTGAAATTCCCTCTTCATCACAACAGTTAAAGCTGCAGGAGCTATATTAGAGGGACCAATTACAAAAGAGGGCAGGGCTCCTGCATCTTTAACTGCTGTGATGAAGAAGGAATTTCACCAGATGCTGCATGCATACAAATGACACCTGCTGAAATTCACTTTTCTATACAACTCTTAAAGATACAGGAGCCCTGTCCTCCTTTCCATATGGTCACCCTACATGTCTCTCCTAAGACTTAGTTACCGGCGGTCTGAGCTTTAAGTTTTAAATAAATGGGTATTTTGACAATTTTGCCCCAGCTTCTTTTGCGTTAACCTCATCCACCAGTAGAATATGGCTGCCAAGAGCATCTCCAAAATAGAATTCAGCCTTTGGGCTTAAAGACATTCAACACCCCTGCTGTAGTAGTTCAGCTGAATCCACTTTTCTCTTAGCATCAGGAACATGTGGAAATCTTTCCCACTTTAGCATACTTAATGTATGAGTTATGCAAAGGGAGCATCATACAGTGAACAGGGCGCAGGGCCACACTGCTGACTCCAGCCCCGAAGTCACACAGCTTCTCTGGGCCGATCTACACGCTAGGTTTTTAACATTTTATAAGGGTTATGAAAACTCTTTGGGCCACATGACGCACTCCCTATAACATTGCATAGCTGAGGTTTTTTAAAACTCACTTCAGTTATATACAACGGTTTTACTTTTAATAAATCGTTTTAAGTAAAATAATGTGTCCTTCCTTACCGTTTGTGATTCGTGGGGGCAGTGCTTTGTTTACTGGTGCCCAAATGCTTAGCAGTTGATTGGTGGGGAAGAAAGAAGAAGTGGACCAGTGAACTACAACACCCACAATTCTTAGCCCTATACTCATTGAAAGCTAGGGGAACTAAGGAGGAAGTGGGTGACTGAACTACAACACCCACAATGCCTTGCCCTAAACTCATTGTAAAAACGAAAGATAAAGAGACAGGGCAGAAGTGTGTGTGACTGCACACACCGTTTTAAAGACTGAAGGCTGTTTCTCCTGTAACGTGAGTACTCAGTAATGTGGCCTAAGACGTTTTAGAATGCACCTATTTGGAACATTTTAAAATACGATTTAAAATGTTCCAAGGGACTGTGTAGACTCCCCCTCTGTCTCCACTGCTGATATCCATTTCTTGAATATGGGTCTCTGCAACAAGGGCCAGATCTACACTAAACAGGATATAACACTATGAAAACAGTTTGAGAACGGTGTATGGAATGTGTCCTGGGCCCCAACAGGTGTTGGTACACTCCAATACTGTTATAAAGCAGTAGTGTAGATTAGGCTGACCAGGGCAGGATCTACACTGCTGTTTTAAAGCGCTTTTAACTGTAGTGGCAACTGTTTTATAGTGTGTCCTGGGCCCCAACAGTTGTCACTACTGTTATAAAGTGCTTTAAAGCACTTTAAAACAGTAGTGTAGATCTGCCCCAGATAAAATCCAGGTCAGGGCTCATGTAACTTTAACAGCTGTAGCGAAAAGGGAATTTCAGCCAGAGTCATTTGTATGCAATTAGTTCCTGGTGATATTCCCTCTTCATCACAACAGTTAAAGTTGCAGGCATTATTCTAGAATGACCATATACAAAAGAAGGCAGGGCCCCTGCAACTTTAACTGTTGTGATGAAGAGGGAATTTCACCAGGAACTAATTGCATACAAATGACACTGGCTGAAATTCCCTTTTCTCTACAACTGTTAGAGTTACATGAGCCCTGACCTGGATTTTATCAGGTCACCCTAGTGTAGATCCTGCCCAGGGAACCCTATTCATATACTGTAGGCCCCTATGTGCATAGGCTTTGATGGGATCGGGAACCCTGGGCAATTGGGGTTCCAATCCCTGTGGGAGGTCTCTGTGCATAGTAGGCTTTTCTTTTACTGATGTTCACATCCCATATCACATGTGGATGGTGAGCATGGAGGGGAGGGGGCAGGGAGGCTGTATGATGTTGGGGACAAGGACAGTGATGCAGTGATTTCAACCCATGGAATCCTTCACATGACTTATCCATGGAGAAGGCTCATACATTTTTCAGAATCAGGAGTGTTATTCGTAATCTGAAGACCTACCATGGAAATGGGACATGCACTGGCCAAAATTGGAGCAATGTATGTCCTCTTGATAGAGGTAATAGAGGAACACTCAGTTCTTAGTCATTGGTCCATAGTGTCAAGTGCTACAGTGGTAAAAGCACATATTGTGGGGGACTGAGGACACTTGGAAGTGCCAAAGCTCAGAAGGGCTGTAATATGGCTTGAGATCACAAGGGGAAGCTTCCCAGGCCTGAATACGTTGGCAGCTCTACATTTAGATCAAAAAGTTGAAATGGTTCCATACACCACCACCACCACCACCACCACCAGGTACTCTTGTGCTAGGCTTGAAGAGATTGGGTTTCCAAGGTTTGTCAATATGACTTGGCGGAGGAAGTTGGGGGAAAGTTCTGTTTATCAGCCTGCTTCCTGTTAGCCTCCTCTCCCTTCACTACACCTATGTACTATATTCAGTGTTTCTGAGGATGTATCTCATTCCCTGAATCTTAAGATGCCCTGATGGTTGTGATCTTGCTTTCTTCCATCAGAGATGGGACCAATATCCTCACATCCTTGGCTCAAATCTAACATCCCATAGAACTAAAGAGGCTATTCTTGAAAGGGTTCAAGAACCTGGTAAAAGCTTCTTGAACTTCAGGTGTGCAAGCCAAATTCGGGGTCCCAGTCTTTAGATGGCCACATCCCTTCCCCTGGGCCCATCTGCTTTCCCCTGGCTGCTGATCTCCTGGCTACTAATCACTGCAGTTTTTCCCTATTCTAAAAGGTTGAGATGCCTCTATTAAGGCTTAGTTATTGACAGTAAGAGTTCTTAACTAAAATATGGTGCTATAGCTGAAGTATTTCTGATATGACAGACAGCTTCTTCTTTTTTAACCGTTTGGTAAGGTAAATAGACTGATGATTTCATATGCTCTGAGTAAATCATTTTCAAGAACATTTGTGGTTGGGGCAATAAAAACATTAGTGACTTCACAGATCATCTTTCAGTCATGGTTCCTGTAAGCAATGGCTGTTCCAGCGTAGACAGCTGAGACAAGTTCAAATCTGATCTTTGAAATTCTAGACCGCTTTCTTTTCTTGTCAACTAGGAGCAACATCTATATTCATATCAAAATTATTATCTTGATCCATTCCAGTCTGGGTTTCAATGTAGTTTTGATACCGAATCAGCCTTGGTCACTTTGATTGGTGACCTTTATTGGGAATGATTCCACCAGTGATTCCAGTCTTACCTGTGAGGTCAATTTCAGAGAGAAATGTTGGGTGACTATTCTATGGCCCCTTGGAAATTGACCTATAGGGTCCTGCAGGGTACCATCTGTAGGGTATCATCTTGTCCCCAAAGTTCTTCAATGTCTTTATGAAGCCACTGGGTGTGGTCATTAAGGGATCTGGAGCAAAATGCCATCAGTATGCTGATGACACACAGCTATATCTCCCTGTGACATTTGAAGCAGATTAAGCTATACAAGTCCTGAATCATTGCCTAGAGTCAGTGATGTGCTGAGGGCCAATAAACTCAAAGTGAAACTGAAACCTGGAAAGACAGAGCTCCTGTGGATGAGTGGTTCCCAAGTCCAGGAGATAGGCTCATTACCTGTTCTGAATGGGGTTGCCCTTCCTTTGAAACATCAAGTTTGTAGTCTAGGAATATTCCTAGATCCATCACTGTCACTGGAGGCCAAGAGGCCATGGCAGATGTGAGTGCCTTTTATCAGCTTTGACTGGTTCACAACCTGTGGCCTCTCCTGGACAGGGATAGCTTGGCCACAGTGATACAGCACTAGTAACTAGTGCAATGCACTCTATGTGGGGCTGCTTCTAAGGCTGGTCTAGAAGCCAGAGCTAGTACAGAATGCAGGAGCTCAACTCTCAGGAGCGGCCTCCTTTCAGCATGCACCTCTTTTGCTGAGGAACTGCCTGCCTATTTGCTAGCAGGCCAGGATTAAGGTTTTGGTACAAGTGAATAAAGCCCTTATGAACCTGCCTGGTCATCAGATGGCATGGCCTGGTGGTTCCACATGGACCCATGACCCAGTTGGAAATCACTCAAAGAGCCTTCAGTGTGGTGGGCTCCTTCCTATGGAACTCAATGCCTTTGGAGGTCAAGCAAGTGCCAATATTGTGTTGCTTTTGGCGCCTCCTAAAAACATCTTTATTTCAAGCAGCCTTCCTTAATTGACCAGTCACAGTTTTTATTGGTACTCTGTTTTTAAAAACAAAATTTAAAATATGGCGTTTCATTCTTTTTATCTTTATTGTTCACCTCTCCAAAATCTGTTTAGATATGGAGCATATATAAATGTTGTAAATAAATAAATAAATCATTAACATTTGCTATTGTCTTGAACATTTTCTTGACTTGTTTATTGGATTCATTTCTTGATTTAAGTTCTCAGTCAACTTTCTGATTGAGTTGTTATTTGCCAGTTTCTGTAACTTATTGGTATGTTATATTTTGTTGTAAAAAATAACCTACAATTCACCACTCTTATGATCTTGTTAGTGGTATGCTCCAAAATACCATTAAACTTTAGCTCTCTAACCTCTCTAACCTGATTGTGGTAATCTGATTTTTGGCTAAATTTCATGCTGGGAAACTGGCCAACCCCAGGTGTTTAGGACAGACCCTTGAAACTGCAGAACAGGATGCCTATCAAGGCCTAAGTGCATAGGTGTGTGCATGGGGTGTGCTGGGTGTGCCCAAGCACACCCTAATTTCCCTGGGCCACCTCCGCTTTCCTGCACCCTATCCTCCCTGCTGTTTAAATCAGGGCTTTTAAGGAGGACAGGAAAGTGTGGCTGCCATTAGCAACCCCAGGGGAACTACACACTTTCCGGAGGCCCCAGAAAACATGCTTTCCTGCCCCCCCCCCACTGTTCCAATCAGGGCCTGAGGGGTGAGAAAGCATGCTTTTCCCTCCTCTTTAAGGTGCACACCCTAATGAAATGAGCTGCACATGCCTATGAGCTGCACAGGCAAGCACATTTATTTCAAAACATCATTTCCTATCACTCAGTCCCCACACAAAGCAGGCTCTTTGTTGTGTCTCCTTCAAAGACTGGCTAGCAAGAGTTCTGTTAGTGAGGTGTAGTAACTAGTGATCGGTGAAAATTTTGTTTCAGTTCATTTCTGATTAATAAATAAATAAATCTCTGGCTTTGAATTAGCTGTGTTGACACTCATCGCTGGCACAAATCTCGTGCTGTCTGAGTTTGGAAAGCACATGTGCTGCCACTGGCTGCCATTGCTGCCACCTCCTTCCTTCCCTCCCCCTCATCTGTCTCCCTTCCCCCATCCTCCATATCTGTCTCCCCCCCCCGCCCTCTGCTCACCCACCTGCCCAGTCTCTTCCCCCCTTCCCCCAACCTATCTACCACATGGTTGTTGCTGCTTCCAACTCTTCAGGGCAGCCAAGCTCTGTGAAGAGCCCCATCAGCTGGAAAAGTGGGCAGTGTGGCTCTTCAGAAAGGTGGTCACACCATGATGCTTGGCTCGTGGGGTCCTTCCTCATGGTGAGACAGTGTAGGAGGGGATTCCCTGGAGGTCACTGTACTGCAGGGAGATCATTGTAATGTACACACCCTCCCACAATGCCTAGCTGTGAGGAAGGAGCCCTTGAGTCAGGCATTTGGGCATGGCTGCATCTCTAAAGAACCATGCAAGCCATTTTTTTTGCCGATGCAGCTCTGAGAGGGTTTGCAGAGCCTGTGGTGGTGGCAATGGCAATGGGGAAGGAGTCACAGTAATGCAGGTGATGGCAGGAGCATCAAAGAGAGAGAGAGCATGGTGGTGGCAGGTCCTCATGATGAGGGCTCAATTTGCTGCGTAGCCCGCTCCACCAACTGAGGCAGGGGCTTTGCCCCACTTCATGAGAGGACCAGTCCTGCTGATACTGCAGGACAACTTCACTGCTGTCCAGTGCTCCCCATAGTGGTCCTTCACAGAACCTCACTGGCTCACTGGACTGCTCCCCCTGCCCTGCCCTGCCCTGCCCTGCCCTGCCCTGCCCTGCCCAGAAGTGTAGGGATGGGACATCACCTCTTATTCTTTACAGTCATGACCTCCATGGTCCAGGTTGCCTAGGAAATGGGTGCTTCTTTTGCATCTGCCAACTGATGTAGGTCTGGCTGACCTGATTTGGGAGCTCAATTTATCCCACAGTGTGACCCTCAGACAGGTATCATGAAGAGCAAAGTATCAGCAAGGCCATTCCTGACACAATGTTTTTTTTCATATTTTGCACATTGCTAAATGAGTAACAGTGCAGCAAATAAGATTCATTTGCACTATAATTTACAATAAGCCCTTTCCTCCTCCACCCCTTGATGTGAACAAAAGCTTCATTACTGCTGCATGCACCACTTGGGTCTGTCATTATTTGTTTTACTCTCTACTTCAGACCTTACAATGCAGCTCTCCTCATTACTGGAGAAGTACATGTTGTGACACATTTTACAGATAATTCTCTTTTATAAAGTCCTTTGTTCTTATTTTTGTTAAGTACGTATGTAATAAAGGCCATCCAAGCTTACAATACAATAAGCGATTGGTCTTTGCATGTGGGAAAATTATAACAAAGCTTGGTGAAAATCTTTTTCATCTGCCTATGTAACCAAATTATTATTATTATTATTATTATTATTATTATTATTATTATCCTATAAACAAGGCTGGTTTTAGAAAGCCTTGCTTGGCTGTCTAACAATTTTTTTTCTTCTTCTCATATGAAAAAATAACAAAAATAAGCCAACAATGTCATCCTATACGTGTCTACCAGAAAGTAAGTCCCATTGAGTTCAGTGGGATTAACTCTTAAGTAAGTATGTATAGAATTGCACCTTCAGAGTAGCATATGTATATGAATAGCTCCACTCAAACTAGCACATATATTTACAGAAGTAAGAGAAGGACCTGGACTCAAATGCCATTTCACAAGTAACCTAAAGCAAATTATGCTCCAAAGGACATGAGAGCTCCTGTAGACATTTGCTCCTGTAGTTCAAATTGGAGCGATAGAGAGCACATGGCTAACTCTGTGAAACTCTGCCTCTGCTGTCACCACTCATAAATTATTCTCTGTAAAAGAAACTTAATTGCAGCTCAGCAATGTACACACAACAAAATGTACTGTCAACAATGTACACTCAATAATGTACAAAAATGATGAGGCCATTTAGGGCTTAACAGGTTAGTAGTAGCAAGTGGAGGCTGGTGGCTCCAGTGTGTGTTGGGGAGAGAAAAGCGCTCCCTGTTCGCTTAGTAAGCATAAAGTCCAGAAATAAGTCCAAGCAGTAGAAGGAATACTCACACTCAGCAGAATGGTGTACAATACAAGTCCTTTACTGTGTTCCAATAATATAAATATATACAAGGCAACTGGTTCCTCCAGATAATTCAGGCTTTTTCCTTATAGCTATAGCATAGCATAGTCCTCCATCAATCTCTCATTCACCAGCCTCCGTCCACAAAATCTCCAGCCTAACCCACAACAGCCATTTCTATAAGCTGACTTAAATACATATTTCTGAACCCTGGCTCAGCACAGTCAATTACCTTATCCTTCCAGAAAGATTCTCCCTATCTGCTTGACCTTTTCAGCAGCATAGAAAAAACTTACTTTATCTGATTATTAACTTCAGCTGGCTGTTCAGTCCTTCTGGACACTCAAACTCTTGTCCAGTTCTTCAAACAACTTAAACTGAAATTTTCCCTGACAGTGTGAGTGGGATTATGCATCTGCTCTGGGTTTAAATCAGAACAGTCAGAACTCTAAAGGAACTATCCAAGGTGTTGAACCCATTTTGGGGATAAAGTGCTTCTGCTTTTACTCCACATGCCAGTTATTCCACACACACACACACACACACACACACCCCTCAACATTTTGAGAGCTGCTTTAGGAACTTCCATAGGCTTTTATTAGCAAATAAAAATATTTTAATAAATAAGTAAAATGAATAATAAAATAAGAAATACCATTCCACCAACTACAGGAGAAAGGGAATAGGAAAACAGCAATCATTAAAAATGGAGGCTATAGTGCCTTTACAAGAGATGGACACAAATGGTTGCCAAGACGTTTTATCTTTTCCCCCTTGTTAGCTGCCCTTTCTCCCTTTCTCCCACTCTTCCTGAAATTTTCAGGTTATGTAAAATAGGCTTTTCTTTCTGACATGTTCAATTTTCAGGAAGGTTGGTGAAACCCTTTTGATTTTGGTAAGTTTATAACAATCCACACAGCCCCCCCCCCCCCCCGATTTCCATTTAACCTTATGGAATCCTTATTTTACTGATTGTCATACCTATTAGAGCCACAACTGTTGCTCCAATAATTATCCTAATCAATTCAAGGCAATAAGAATATTGCCTGCAATTTAATGTGGACAGGGAAAACTAATGGAATTGTTGCACAGACAGGAGTCCTTAAATTGCCTTCTGTTTACAACAAGCCCTGGTGTGTTATATAGGACTGAACTTGTCCCATGAATCCTGACAATCCAGAGAACTTTCAAATGAGAGAACTAATCACAAAGCTGCATCAACATTATTACCCATTTGTTTCAATTCTTTTTTTTCCCTGGGTTTGAATCATGGATCAGAAGTGCATAGAACAACAAGATCACTACCTTCATTTAGTTAGTTAGTTCTAAATGAAAAAGGGGGTTCTTTCCAATTGTTACTTCTTCATGTCCCTTTTTAGACCCTTCTGCTTGGAAACTCTTGACAGAAAATTGCCTCTTCAGCAAGAAGGCTTGAAAGTGAAGGAGTGGATTCATTACTGGATCCTAGGTGGTTGGAATGGTCATTCTTCAGGTTCTGATCGAAATCTATTACTTGGAAACTACTTCATGCCTTCATCTGGGGCTGTCACACTCCTGGACCTAAACTAACTATCCAAGTTTTTGTATAACCAAAAAAGCAAAAATAAATGAAATTTCTTGATGGATTGTGGAGATGGGGGCAGGGATGGAAAGGTCATAGGATTCTGTGAATCCCAGCCTCTCCTCTCCTCTCCCTTCCCCAACCACTGGAATGCCCCCTTTTGACCTCTACATGGTCATCCAAAGTTGCATTTGTGACTTGGGAAAGCAGTTGCCACAGTTCTTTCCATTGTAGCTATGAGTGGATGGGGGGGGGGGCAGGAGGATGATTCAGTCCCTTTCCAAAGTTATATGGCTTTGGGAGGGGGAATTTGAAAAATCTATGCCCCTGGAACACTCTCCTAGGGACCAAAGGATTCTATCCTAACCTGTTTTTTTAAAAAATTCTGCTCCTCTCTCTCTCTCTCTCTTTACTATTCTGCTGTTACTATTTTTTGAATTGTTTCATTGATTATCAATGTTTCACTCTGTTTTAAATATTGTTGAAAGCTGCCCTGGATATGTTAACACTGAAAGGTAGTATATAAATATCCAAATAAATACAATAAAATAATACATGTTCCAAAAAAAGAATGCTAACGATATATACTCATGATGCATTAATGCTAATTATCATATATTCTGAATTACTTATGTAATACCACATCAAGTGCCTCTTGTACTTAAATTTATTTGCGTTGGCATTTTACATTCATTTTATCATCCATTTTATGTTGTTTATTTTCTTTTAGTGGGTTTGAAGAAAATGGTTTTCGAAATGCATTAGGCAGTCTTCAAATAATAATAAATTGCTGTTTTCTAGCCTTGATCTCAGATGTTACTTCTTCTCTTGTGTATGATATGTAGTTTGTTTTTAGGCTTTTATGGTTTTAAATTTTGTATATTGGCTTTTAAATGTTCAGTGTTTTTAATTTTTGTAAACCGCTCAGAGAGCTTTGG
This sequence comes from Anniella stebbinsi, assembly GCA_029215795.1. Lineage (NCBI taxonomy): Eukaryota > Metazoa > Chordata > Lepidosauria > Squamata > Anniellidae > Anniella > Anniella stebbinsi. The sequence continues at coordinate 62,462,111 of JARDYH010000006.1, read as the reverse complement.
CTATGGGCCAGTATATAAATGTAAATAATAATAATAATAATAATAATAATAATGTTTTTGTTACAGGTGTCGTAAAAAAGTCAGATTAAATCTGAGTGCCCATCAACAAAAAAAACATGCAAAATTGTTACAGTAAGCAATAGATGCTTCACCCATTGGGCATTCAAGTCCTCTCACCATCCAGAATGGCTCAGCTGGATACATTTCCACTGACGTAGTCATGGCTAATACAATAATCAAATTATACTATCTACTTGTCTAATAATACGTGTGTGTGTGTATATAGATATTTATATAGACAGAGAGATATAAATATATAGACACATTTTTTGTAGAGTTGTAAAAATGTCTCTGTGTGCATTTATGTTCTTTGCATTCCCCAGCCTGACCAATTAGACACAGTGTCTCTTTCAGTGAACGTTAGAAAATATGAGTAAATTCACTCGGAGGTTCTGTCTTTAAAACATTTATAATCATGTTCTACAGCCTTTTTTTAAAAAAAAAAAATAAGGTGCCATTTTTTAAATGGAGAAAGAGCTCTTCTTTGTTGCCAGTGTACTGAAGCAGCCTCTGAAAGCTCTGACCGCAAACATGATGGATTAATAGTTAAGTGCAAATAAATGCCTTACTGTAGACTGTGGTGACCTTTGCCAGTGCTCTGGATTTGGTACCAATCATCTGCAATTAAAATGAGAAGAAAAGAAATATTCACAGATGCCACAAAGACTGTTATTTACTGCCAAGAGGCTGTTGGAATTTATTATTCATGTCAGAGCCAAAGTGCCAACCTCTTCCCCTCACCCCAAAAGTCCTATCCAGTCTTATTTTTTTCAAAATGGTGGACTGTGTGTCCACCTTAATCTTTTAGCTCCAATCCACTGTGCAGATGTTATAATGTGGGGGCCCTGTGTGAAGAAAGACCATCCCTTCCTTCCATCATTAGGTAATGATTAACAAGTGGACAATTTTCTACCATCCAAGTGAAATGGTGGAGCTCTTGTTCCTATGGAGTTCTATAAGATCAAAGTAGCCCCGGGAAAAAAACCAGACACTTGTATTACTGACGGAAATCCAAACATTCCATTTTGAAGTGAGTAACAAAATTTGCGAGGCCAGATAAAAGTTATACATGGAGAAAAGATGGTAAGCAAAGCAAATGCGGGGGGAAAAGGAATTCAAGAAACAACAATGGTATGTTAATAGGAAAGTATTTTTCATCAGTCATCTTTATTTGCCAAAATCTTCGTGCTTCTCTCGCATTTCATTGTCTATTCCTATACTAAAGATCAAATTTGAGTTGAAATTTGAAATGAAAAAGAGGGGAGTGGATTTTTTTCATTATTTTCCAATCAAAGCATTATTGGAAATGCCAATGTATGTGCATAAGTGATGTCTGAAGGTAGCCACTAGGGAAAATGCTAACCTAGGAAACAGGATTTTTCCCCCTAATTTTTTTTTCATTTGAAAGTCAAAACAGTGGCTTGGTTTCATCAATTTGTTTTTGCTCTCCCCACCCCCACCACATACACACACATATCCATGCAGACACAACTGGCATGATTTTCTTTATTACTGAGATACTGCTGAACAGCACAGCATGCCCTTAGTTGGGAAGAAAGGCTCCCTATTTATTGAAAGCTGGTGTATAACATCAGTTGTATAAAGCTTGATAATTAATTGAGCTGAGTTATTTATTTATATGCCCAGTGCTATCTCTAATGGGAAGCTAATCCCCTAAATGTAAAAATAAATAAATAAATAAATAAAGGAGCTAGTTCTTCCTGTCTGTTCCCATACTAAGCAATATATAGTTCTGTAACTTCCTGAAATGCATTCCCTTTTCCAAAGTCTAGTCTAAATAGAATCATAGATTCATAGAATAGTAAAGTTGGAAGTGGCCTAAAAGGCCATCAAGTCCAACCCCCTGCTCAATGCAGGAATCCACCTTAAGGCATACCTGACAGATGGCTGTCCAGCTGCCTCTTGAATACCTCTAGGATGGGAGAGCCCACGACCTCCCTAGGTAATTGTTTCCATTGCCGTACTGCTCTAACAGTGTCCAGCATTCTGGGATGATTGAGAAGAGATCCTGGCCTGTGTGACAACGTTTCAAGTATTTGAAGAGTGCTATCATGTCTCCTCTTAGTCTTCTTTTCTGAAGGCTAAACATGCCCAGTTCTTTCAGTTTCTTTCAGTTCATATTGGATCAAACCTTTAATATTGAGCAATATGCCAAAACAGATTCTCCGATGAAATAACACATCTACCACTACCACCATCACGATCAAGAAATAACGTGATCTATAGGCCAGAATTAATCTATTGGATTTACTTTCTGAAGCTGCAATCCAATGTCCACTTACCAGAGAGTAATCCCCATTGAATATAATAAGTCTTGTTTCTAAGTAAACATAAAATATTTGCATCACAAGACTTCATGAGTGTCATCAGATGAGCATTTTATAGCATGTTCGTTACTGCAACTTATGTATGTTTGCAGGTCCTCTTGATGACGATGACCACCTCCTGTACGTCTCCCGCTCCTTCTGCTCTGATTTTTTTTGATTAAAGCAAAACTTGTCACCATTTCCTGCTGTGTGCAGGAAAATCAGCATGATAAAAACACCACATGGTCTGAATTGGGCTCATGGGGCTCATCTACACCTAAGGGTGTAGAGGGAGGGAGGAGGATCGCAGACTTACCTGCTTCCGCAATCATCCCCCAGTGTCTAGATGGCTATGCAACATCCTGGAAGGGAAGAGGGATGTTGAGGTTGCCATTTTTTTTCTAAGGAGAAGAGCTGCATGTGGTGGAAAAGGTAAGAAACTCCCCCCACCAAACCCAGCACCCACCCACCCCTCACCATCCTGGTGATAGCAAAACTGCTCCCCCTCCCCCATGGTAGGCTGACCAAATAAAATCCAGGTCAGGGCTCATGTAACTTTAACAGTTGTAGAGAAAAGGGAACTTCAAGCCACTGTCATTTGTATGCAATTAGTTCCTGGTGAAATTCCCTCTTCATCACAACAGTTAAAGGTGCAGGCACTATACTAGAGTGACCATATACAAAAGAAGGCAGGGCCCCTACAACTTTAACCGTTGTGATGAAGAGGGAATTTCACCAGGAACTAATTGCATACAAATGACACTGACTGAAATTCCCTTTTCTCTACAACTGTTAAAGTTACATGAGCCCTGACCTGGATTTTATCTGGTCACCTTACCCCATGGGCATGGAGCCACCCTGTGCAGCTCCATGCCTGTTTCAGGACCCGGGATCGTGCATCACACCAGGCACAGTCCTCGGGATGGTCCCAGGACTGTGGAAAAAACAGGATATCCCTGGTTTTTGTTATCCCAGAGTCTTCCCTAGGTCATCCCTGGTTGATCCTGGGATCCCCTGTGCATCATATGGATGCATGGGGATGACCTAGAGATGACCCCGGGATACATGGTTGGTGTACACATGGCCATGGTCATTGCTTGCTTCCTCTTTTTTGCCCATGTGAAGGAAGAGGAAGCTGCTTGTCCCTATTGTGGGACAGAAAAGCGAAACGCCATTTCCACCAGTCTGATGACGTTTTATATCACTAACATTTGGATGATATCTGAATAAATGGTTTGTGAAATCAAACCATTAGCTTTTGCAAATAAACTCCAAACAGGCATTTGGGATATTTTACACAGCCTCTTGCTGGTCACAGTCATCTGAACCATCGCACATGGTTCACAAGTGGTTAAAGCAAATAATCACAATCATACAACATGTAATACATCTCAAAGCTGTTCCTGTATATTGCTCTACCCCAGAGTCATGTTACATCAACTATATAGCCTGCATCTCCCTTTATGTTTTTTGTTTACTCTAAAACAAGCACACACACATCTCAATCTAGTTCAGGACTGTAGTATACAGGGAGAGGACTCTTATGAGATAGCTCAGGAGTGTGTGTGTGTGATTACCCTGACTTTCATTGTACAGTCATCTCTCTGACAGCCTGTAGCCTTTGGCTTTCCGCACTTCCGACTAAGTGGAAGACTTTATAAATTTATTCCTCTTATAGATTTTTCAGATCAGGAAGTACAGCCAGTCTGGGAGACTGTAGAGCAATGGTGAGATGTGTAATAGAAAGAAAAATATAGACAGTCCCCTCAGCTACCTCAAGTGATTAGCTAAGGTCAAAAACACCAACAACACACCTTCAAAATAAATTATGAATTGAGAATGAGGCAGAAAAATGGAAACCTCTTTCATAGGGAAAGAAAACTTTCAGGAAATTCCTGGGATTTTTCTTTTCTTACCTTCTAGAAACAAAAGGACACTTTTCAGAATTGTCTCCACATTTTCTTCACCTTGTGTGTGAGTGTGTGTGTGTGTGTGTGTGTGGTGGCTGCATTCCCTCCCCTCAATGTCTTGGAATGATGCTAGGTATATGGAGCATTGTGGAGGATGCAAAATGGGACCCAGGCTACCAACACAGTTGATGCTGTTGCTACTTACAATGGCAGCGCGGAAAAAAAAACCTTTCGGGGGGGGAAAAGAAATAAGCTGCTCCCAGTGGTGATGCCTACCCATGAAAAATTGTTGGAGAATTTATTCTCTCCCAGGAGAAATTCAGTGAAATTCTCCCCCCCCCCTCGCATTTCTCTCTGTAGTAAAAGAAAAATCACCCCTCCATTGGAACCACCCTCATTTAGACATGCTATTAAAGCTTCCAGGTTAGGTTTGGGCTTTACCTGGGCAAAAGATAGCCTCAGCCATGCCTGTTTTCATGCTAGATATGGCTCTTGCTCATGCAAGTGTTTGCCTGCCTGCTGGATTCCCCTCGTGACCTGGTCCTGGGGACTGCGTTCCCACACTCCCATTCCTGTAGACCAGACTTTCCCAGACTTTTGCTCTCCGTATGTTTTAAACTGCAACATCATTCTCATGGGAGTTGCACTCCAACACCTCAGGAGACCAACAGGTTGGGAAAGGTTACTCTAGGTTGCCCATGGCCTAGCAGAATAACTTAGATACAGCCCTTTGCCCAAGGCTGCCCAGCCTATCCATGAATGATGTCTTTTTTATCTCTCTCCTACCTGCACTGCTGGCTCAGTTTTACTAAAAATAGCATCTTACTGTCCATAAGTAAACTGTTTGCTTAATGAGGAATACCATGCTGATCTCTCACGTGCCCTCAGATATCCAGTCCCTGCCAAGAACAAAATCATGGGTTATAGCATCTGTACAACTATAGTTTAGAAAAATGAATATCCTTGGACTTTTGTCAGCTCTGACAATACCTCATAGTATACAAATTTTGTGCAGTGCTTCATCTTGCCAGACACCAATAAGTGTGCCATTATATTATAATTATAAGCTAATCTCTCATTGGCATCTAGTGAAGACATTTTTCATTTTAATGGTAATTCCAAGGATGACTACCATGTAATTTGTAGGGAAGAAACAACCTCACAATTACTCTGGTATTAACACAATAATTACCAAATGTGTGCAGGCTTCTTTCTTTTGTTCTTTTTCTTTTTGTATGTGTGTGTGTCTTACGAAATTAAGATGTACACACCTGCAAACTGCATGGCAATTATGAAGCTAGTCAGCACATGTTTTGCAATACAATGAAATGACAATCACTAATATTTCAAGAAATCATTCACTACTCAGTACCAGTAAAAAAAAAAAAAGTCCTGCTATAACCAAGCAATCATTCCAGCCTTGTATCTGAAGCAATATCAAGTAAAAATTAATAGATGCAAAGCCAGCACAAACTGTGATAGTATGGTGAATCAAGAAAACACCATTGTACAATATGATTGATGGTATGTATTGAGTATACTGAGTTGTTTAGTGTGAATCAGCTCAGCCTCCACCTCTACCTTGTACTCAGTCTTCCTGGCAAATAACTTGTCCTTTGCCATGCCTCCTATGGCAGCCATTTTGCAGCATCCAAGACAGATCCTCAGATTTTCAAATGTGCTCAAAGCCCCAAATGCTTGCATATTCATGATATACACCCTATCTTTTTAATTTAGCCTAACAAATCATGTGTTTGTTTTAATGTTTCACTGTTTTTAATATTCTTGTTTTTTAAATTATGTTAAAGTTCTATTGTTTTCAATTGTTGTACACCACCTTGATGGGGTTTTAGCAAATAATGTGTTATAAATAAGAAAGAAATCGTTAATTAAAGGGCTAGCTTGATTTTTTCCACAAATTCTTCTATGCTTATGGGGGTTGCCACACACCACATGTTTCCAAGTACAAAGCACTTTTTGATACATGATTGATTATCATTCCAAAAGTGTCCTGATTCACATGGTCGCCAAGGAGTCAAACACAGTAGAACTCCTTTTTATGGGACTCTGCTCTGCATGAATCTCACCACCAATGAACTGAAATAGAGACCACACGGTGGAGAAAAAGCTGCCCTGTGAATCCTCATATAGTCAGCTCCACTTCTGCTTTACTGCTTACCACCTTCATCATTCAGAAAAAAGAAGAAAAAACCACCAAGGCCTTGAATCTTCAAAATAAAAGCCTTGGGGTATGCCATCTGTGGCAGCAATGACTTCCTACAGAAAAGGGATGAACTTTTACAGACATATTTCAAAGTCTCTAGCTCTCTTGCACTGCATTTCCTTTTATCATATTGCAGCTGAGGCAAGGAAATAATTGACATATAACTGGGGCCCTTAGATTCAAGGGTAGGCTAATCTATATTATTAAAAACAATGATGCTATTATTTTCAGGATTCAGAGGTATAAGTTTTAAACATTAGGCTTATCTACCCATCTCTCTATCTCTGTCTCTCACATCACACACACACACACCTTATGTAATTCAGACCAAAGTTTGTGCTACCTTTACTGCCTGCAAAAAACAAATGGCCTTCATATATGAAAAGAAAGAACCTGAATGTTTAAAAATCTGAATGTGGGAAACACTGACAGATTCACCCATTCTTAGATAGAGTTATGAGGGATGTTGTTTATTTGTTTTAATCAGGAGAAGAGTCTTGAGAGACCATTCCCTTGCTGTTAACCTTATTTATCTTATATTCTAATCCATTTCTATCGACATGTAGTGAGTCACAAGCAGAGAGAAGAGGCACAGCTTCACAAAAATCAAGGCTCTAAATGCTATCTCAAACGGGAAGCCCCAGTATCTCTGAATAAGTTCTTTTGGAAATGCAGCATGGTACTTCTTCCTCTAAAAGCTGTCACCTAGTTCCCTAATAGACTGCAACACTCACATTTATGTGGAAGGGAAAGTATTAGGGATTCCCATAAAACTAATTTTCCTCTCAAGTAGGTTTAAAAACTCATATTCAGTTCAAGGATGATTGGTTATTAGATCGTAGCTGAAGTTTCATGGGAGAAATAGAATGTTAACTGTGCACCAAGATGGGTATTTGGATCTTTCACCTTTCAGTAGTTAATGCCTCCTTATTAGAAAAAAGGGGAATGTTCTTTCCGCTGCTCTGGTGTAGTAAATAGGAGGGGGTGTTATTGAATGAGCGATTGTAGCCTTAATAGAAAGCTGACATGGGAAAAGGATTAGCAGCATGAGCAAGGCACAAGGCAAAATGAGCAAACCAATAACACAGCTGCTACAGCAGGTTGTATAACCAGTTGCAACCTTCAAGGCTTATTCACTGGGGTGGACAATCCCTCTTAAGCTATGCTGGGGTCATCCCAAGACATTATTATTATTATTATTATTATTATTATTATTATTATTATCTATGCTGCCCCATAGGTGAAGCTCTTTGCTGCCTGAAGAAAAGGATGAGATCACACACACACAACACACACCCCTTCACAATGTCATGTACAAAAGCTGACTGTACATGAATCTGAGTTCAACACTGGACAGCATCCTCTAATGCACCTGAGGACACCAGGCTAGTTTAGGGGGAACAGAGCAGGCCTTATGGTAACTTAGCTCTGTCCTCCAACATTTTGCCACCACTCCCTACCTACTCCACCTGCTACCTGCCTTCTGCACCTTCAACATAAGAACATAAGAAGAGCCATGCTGGATCAGACCAAGGGTCCATCTAGTCCAGCACTCTGTTCACACAGTGGCCAACCAGCTGTCGACCAGGGACCCACAAGCAGGACAAGGTTCAACAGCACCCTACCATCCATGTTCCCCAGCAACTGGTGTATATGGGCTTACTGCCTCTGATACTGGAGGTAGCACATAGCCATCAGGACTACTAGCCATTGATAGCCTTCTCCTCCAGGAATTTATTCACCCCCTTTTAAAGCCATCCAAATTGATGGCCACCACTACATCTTATGGTGGGGAATTCCATAGTTTAACTTCACACTGCGTAAAGAAGTAGTTTGTGCGATGTGTGAAGCATATTGTAATGCAGCAGCTACATGTGTCATGTGCCCAGAACAGCACATGCACATAGGTAATACCTGCTGGAGAGTGAGGCCTGGCCTAGCTGCTTTTTTGCCTGCTCACTTGGCCAGGGTTCTTTCCCAGTGACACTCACTGTGACATGTTGGGAGAAACCAACTAGACAAGAAGCCAGTCAATTCAGGCCAATAACAAGCAAGCAGGTCTGTTGGACTTGTGACTGCATATTTGCGATTCTGCCTCATATTGAAGTTTATAGTTTAAGCCCTGGCAGGACTCCTGCTACTGCTGCCTTCCACCATTTTCAGCAACAAAACTGGGTAAAGTTTCTGAACTGGGCCCATCGCAGGGTTCCATTGGGCCCAAAGGGGGCAGGTGTTCCCGCAACGGACAGCCTGATCCAAGAGTTACATGTGTAGGTGTTTGGCAACAAGATTGTTCTCAAAAGCATACTAATCTTAGGAAGCAAGGTCAACTATACTTTTTAAGAAAACAAAAGACAAGGTTGTCTACTGAAAATAAGTCCCATAGAAAACAAAAGAAGTTGTGTGCCAAGTAGGGATTCATTCACTTCACATTTTAATATGAATTTACATAATTTTGTACTTTTGAACTGATTTTGTACTTTCAGTTTTCAAAATACATACATTCATCTTCAGTTTCACCCTTCCAAATAAAAAGAATATGGAAAGATCACTACCTTGAAATGTCTCAAAATTTGGGAGTGAGCAAATGAAACAGTGCTGTAACTCAGGGTCAATATTAATAGATTACAGTTTCTACTTGTTATTGATCGCCTTCATCTCTCTCCACCCACTTCTCTCTCTCTCTCTCTCTCTCTCTCACACACACACACACACACACACACACACGAGTTTCCCCTGGAACAGGAATGTTTTATTATAAGATGTGCCCAACCATTCTTCCAGGTTGCCACAATTTCATGTATTTTTCATCAACCATTTTGAATGTATGGAACTGGACGGAATCTCATGTCCACCGGCAAAATGGATAACTTCTACAGAAACTCGGATTCCATTTAATGTGATACAAATTTATTGTTCAGATAAAAAATAAATGGGGTGGGACATGGGACCCACGTCTTTCAGTAAAGGCAAATATAGTTCATTTAAGAGTATCTTATAGTAAAAAGTTCCAGATGAACCCTTGCTTCCACATCACCTATAATTCAGAGGAGTATTGATAACAACCGGTTTGTTTGGTGGTTTCGCAGCTAGCAGATTGCCTCCCCATATGTCCAGAATGAGATATTTCAGGGTGATTAATTGTTAGCTGGCAAATGTCAATATTCCCTGAAGCATATGTTGCTGCAAACATACAGTCATTCCAAAGGTACCCATTAATTTCAGCTTAGTCGTGCTTATAAAATTGCACAAATAGTGGTGTTCATATTTTATAACGTATCCAGAAGGTTTCACTGGAGCAGTAACTTAAATGCTAGCAGCTGACAGCTTTTATTAAACATTTGAATTAGGGAAAGAGATGAGAGGGGTGAATGCCCCACTGGAGGCTCTAGTTCACCAGCAATCCAATGTACAAATCAGTTAAGGTAGAGAACTTTGTTGAATTCATCCCCAGTGGGCCAATGCTTACTTTCTAAAGAGAGAAGTGAAGAATCTCGAGACTGCCTGGAAGTCATAGGCCTGATTCTCACTGTCCAAATTCTCTGTAAGAACATAAGAAGAGCCATGCTGGATCAGATCAAGGGTTCATCTAGTCCACCATTCTGTTCACACAGTGGCCAACCAGCTGCCCATGGAAACCCACAAGCAGGACATGGTGCAACAGCACCCTCCCACACATGTACCCCAGCAACTGATGTATATAGGCTTACTGCCTCTGAAAACTTGAGGTAGCACATAGCCATCAGGACTAGTAGCCATTGATAGCCTTCCCCTATATGCAGACATGAACAGAAGGACATGGTCATGTGGGGAAAGATGATCATAAATGAGGCTATACATGTGGATAGGCATCACTGTTGCTATTTTCTTTTTTTTCAGAAGCTGTGATCACATACTCAGGATGAATAGATCCCCCCTTTTTCTGTGTTGTGAATTCATTCTGCCTTATATTTTACCCTTGTTGAATTCTGTTTTTAAATAGGAACATTTCTAAAGTTGTTTCTGTACTTGGATCACGCACTGGCTGCAACCACTTGCCATTTCGTTGTTCTGTTTGCCTTCCCCTCCCCATTCACATTGTCAAAGTGCATGTGCAGATTTATAAAACAGTGCAAAAAGCTGCCTTGACTATATATATATATATATAATATATATATATTCTTTCATGTTTGACTGATGCAATATGTGCTCATGTGCATTGGTAAAAGATCACACAAAAGAATCTTGATACAATTGTATGTATGACCACATCAAGATGGTTTTTTGGTGGTGTTTTATCAGTGTACACATGCACATGGGTAATGCAGAGGAAGGCGCAGCTGTGAATGAACTGATTAAAAGCTGTGGCAAACTACTAAGGATAGATGAAGAAGGCTAGTTCTGATACATATCAGTTTCACACGTACTACATGAGCAATCTGTTCCATGTAATACCAGCATCGGTCTGTGATTTTTCTTAAATGCTTGAATATTTGCATTCATTATCACATGCATTTTTGACAGCAGTTTTCCTAACATAATGCATTTTAAACGACTATGCTAAACATTTTTGTCTGCACTTTCCCCTAATATACAAATTGTTGCATGCATCTTTTTTGATTGGAAAGCTCCATTACAACATCTGGAGAAATGTAAATTTCAAAGGATAGCTGAGCTTCGGATCGCATCTTGATTTGACAGTGTGGCAATCTCTCTCCCATCCTTAGTAAACATCCACAGCACTGTGGTGCATCATGTTGATTAAGCCACAAGATGGGGATTATAGCTACTGGCTGAGTGGCTTCAAAAGGAGATTACACAAATTCGTGGAGGATGGATGCATCGATCAACAATGTTCACCATGACAGCTCTATGGAAACTCCATATAGAGGCTGTATGCCACTGGACACCAGTTACTAAGGCCAAGTAATGGAAGAGAGCAGTTACCTTTATGGCTTGTTTGGGGCTTTTTTCTGGGAGCCACTGTATCAAAGAGGATGCTGGACCAGACTGACTTTTCCTTGCTCTTGTCCTGCATAAGCAGAGTGATAGTAATGAAAGTCTAACAACAAAGAAGTAATTAACGCTAGTTGCTTTCTATCCAGGTAGCAGCTAGCTTTTTGAGTGCACTTTTTTTTTCTTTAACTACTAAAGTTTTGCTTTTTAACAATGACCTTTTGCATTTTACCTAGACTGTATCGCTTGCTCTTTATGGAAGACTGATATCTGTGATATTTTTTAAGCTATTTTTTTCCTCTAAAATGCCAAGGCCTTTAACTTTAAAAAGCACCTGCTGTGCATCTCCAGTAATGACGTCTCACATTCTTTTTACTTGAATGCTGGAAATTCATGTTATAAACTACAGAAGCATGGAAATCTACCGAATGCTGCATTGTGAATTTCTGTCATCTTCTGAGTCTTCATTTGTCCTGTGATCAAGCCTGAGCAAGTCTTCTAGAAGGACCCATGTGTATTTGTGTCTTCCGTTGAACCAAGAGGATGATCACAGTCACTTCGGGTTAGACATGCATTGCTCCTTGCAGATGCAACTTTTTACCACTGTCCTGTCTGTAACTGAATGCTAGAAATTGTGCCCTTTCAGGGCCCAGCATCAGCAAGGAGTGGAAGGAAGCTGGTGGCTCTCAGGGGACTCGGGTGGCTACAAGGTGATCACGGATCCTGCAGTGAGCTGTGCAGTGTCTCATGTGGCCCTGATTGCACGGCCAGGTGGGCGATCCACTGGGATCAGCAGCGGCAAAGCCATGAGCGCCCATTGCTCCCCAACCCAGTAAGTCCGTCCTTCCCCTCCAAGGCATACTGGGAGTTGTAGGCTTTTTTCATTGAATACATGGGCTGTGCAGGATGTGGTGGCTACTCTATGAAATGGCCACCAAAGCCCTGGACTTCCAAAACCGAGGCCAAATCTTGCACAGCCCTGAAACACACCATCCTTAAGCCTTATCTTACTGATATGACACAGCATTATTTTTTAAGAAAATGACTGGCCAAATGTTTAGTAAAAGAATGACTCCCACTAAACATATATTCCATTTCCTTTCACAAAAGCCAGAAACTTATCTGAGAAACCATCCAACCATTTCAACCCACTTTGTTTAAATGGTTGACATATTGCAGAAAGTGGCCCAAAATTGGTACAGTTGGTCCTAACATGGAAATTGCCTAAACCTCCCTTCAAAGGTCATGGTATTTAGCGTAGTCTTTATTTCTCTTTTGAACTTGACAGGCATTGTATTTTCCAAATTATATTCAAGCAAGCGCAGCATTTCTCTCTTTTTGCATATTGTAAGAAAGAAAACATTTTTTTCTTAATGAAATGCAAGAAGGGGAAAGATTCAATTGAAGTCAATGGTCCCACATATAACTATTGGCAGGAATACACCCATAAAGTATAAATAGAATTTATATTATTAACTTATCAATGTGAATTAAAAATGTAGCATGTAAGAAAATCAGACAACATGGGCCAATTTCAACAAAGATATACAAGTGTTCTGTTAAGGGAAAAAGTCTTTGCATGAAGTAGCAAACAAGAGATGCAACCAATTTGGAGTGTGGAGCCCTTAATGACCGTCTCTGTGCTGCGCTATGATGGAGAAAACAGATAATTTTGCGACATATATTTCTTTTTTTTTCCTGGTGTGCCACAGAAATTCGACTTTCCAAAATTTGAAAGGATAGTATATATTAATAGAAATATATACCAACAAAATTCTTAGTTCTACTGTCAAATCGAAGAAAACCTATGCTGTTTTTTGAAAGCCATATCAGTGCACTCGGCGGATGTGCTCAAATTATTAAGTACAAATTCAAACACGTCTAAGAAGATGCATATTAAAAAGTTACAGATGATGTCTGAGAAAACAAAATAAAGTGATGCTCTGCCCCATTCTGTAACGCAACCTGCCTTTCAGCATGCTAAAAAGGCTTGTTCCAAACTAGCTGTGTCACTGCCAATTGCAGTTGCCTCAATGAACAGGGGTGGGAAACATGGGACTCGGGGGCAGCATGTAGCCACCCACCACCCACACTACCTCCACTGCTCCACTGCAATTCATAGGGCTGGTAAACAACAGCAACATCAGATTGCTGCCAAATTTTGTTGGCAAACACTACGGAGTGGTGAAAAGGTCAAATTTGGGCCCTGCACTCCCTTCCTATGGTTTGTTATCATTAAGCAGGGCCTGGACTAAGCAGTCCTTTGAATAGAGGACAACTTGGAACAGAGGACTACTTCTGTAATGTAGGACACATGGCTACCTAAGTGGGCTTGCCTATGAAGAGTATTCATAAGCTTCAACTGCTGCTGAATACAATTGCTAGAGTTTTTACTGCTACAAATGGGGCAGGGGGCAGGGTAGTGGCAAGAACATAACTTACAAATATTAAAATGCTTCACTGGCTAACAGGGTTTTTTCCTGGTTATAATTGGCAGTGCCATGTTTGATTTGTAAAGCCCTAAACCAGGTTTCCTTAACACAGTGCCCTCCAGAAGTTTTGGACTTCAACACCCATCAGCCCCAACCAGCATGGCAAATGGTTAGGATTGCTGGAAGTTGTAGTGTAAAACACCTGGAGGGCAGGGGAAGGCTATTGTAGACAATACTGAGAAGTAATGGGCCAATGGTCTGATTCAGTATATGGCAGCTTCCTATGTTATTAGGTCCTTAAAGACACATTGCATTTCCTCTTCGTTTGGGATTAACCCTGAAGTCCCTGCTATCCAAATCCAGTGTTTCCATTAACAGAGCCTGTTCTCCAGCATCCTACAGTTGACTAAGAGCTCCATCAGACAAGTGTTTTATTGTGCTCTCATTACTGGGCACTCACGGATTTTCATGGGTCCCTCTCACAATGTTGTCTGCCTCCCCACACCTCCCCAGTAAGTCCGACGTATTTTTAAAGATGGAAGTTGCCGCTTTCTCCTGCTATGTGCAGGAGAAGCAGCGTGATCAAAACGGCCAACTGCATAGGCCACGTACATATTGTTTACTTCCTCTTTCAAAAAAGGAAGTAATGAGGGACAAACGTGCAGGCGGAGAAGCAATAGTAAGCAAACACAATCTCCCCCCGTGTGATGACGCTCTGATTCCAACCATAACTGTTACGTCTTTTTCCATGGCTATCCTGTTATCAGGGGCAGGAACTACATCACTGCTTTATAATGGTTTATAACGGTATTGACGTCTGTTGGGGACCATGACACATTCCATATAACATTTTAAACCTGCTTTCAAAGTGTTCTATTTCATACTTGTGCGTTTTGGATAGTGATGTACCTAAAATTTCTCCCATGAAAATTTCAACCATTCTCATTCAATTTGATACAAATAAATTGCTTTCAAAAAAATTCAAAGGAGAAGAAATTTCTGAGAAATTCCCATGGGTTCAGTTTAGGGTTCTTATGCTTACTTTACTTATGAGATGACTGAGGAGTGTGGGTGAGTGTTCTGCCTTTCCTTGTACAGTCACTTCTTCAACAACATGTAGCCTGCACTTCCCACTCAAGGGAAGACATCATAAATTTATTCCTCCCATAGGGCCTTTTCAAATCGGGAAGTGCAGGTAGCCTGGGCGACTGAAGAGCAGTGGTGAGATGTGCAATAGAAAAATATAGACAGTACTATCAGATACCTCACAGTGATTTGTTAAGGTCAAAAACACCACCAATGCACATTCAAAATAAATTATAAAATGCCCTGACAATGAGGTCGAAAAATGGAAGTGCCTTCCATTGGGAAAGTAAACTTTCAGGAAATTCCTGAGATTTTTCTCTTACTCCTAGAAATAAAAGAACACTTTTCAGAATTTTCTCCACATTTTCTTCACCATTATTGTTATGGTGGCTGCATTTCCTCCCCTCAATGCCCTGGAGTGATGCTTTGTAGATGGGGCATTGTGGAGAATACAAAATGGGGGCCAGGCAGCCAACACAGTTGATGCCACTTTCAGTGGCAGTGCAAAAAGCCGTTAGAACAAAGAAAGAAAGAAGCGGTTCTACAACCCTTTCCAATGATGATGCCTATCTGTGAGAAATTGTTGGAGAATTTCTCCTCCCCTTGGAGAAATTCAGTAAAATTGTCCCCCCACCCCAATTTCTCTATCCACAAATAGGGTGGAGAATTTTGAGAGGCCACTTGTGCACAGCTCTAAGTTTGGATTTCTTTTCTGTAGGGAATCATTCAATTGATCCATGCCAGTTATTCCCATTTAAATATGATGGGAATAACATTCTGCTTTAATGGGATAATTTTGAATGTTTGTTTTGTTTGTTTTTAAGCAAATTGTACTGATGTAAGCCATGGTTACTGCAGCTTTGCAGGGATATTTAGGTTGCAGCTTTGGGAAAAGAGCAATGAAGGCCAGATTTCTGTTGAAGCATGCCATGGGGTTGCTCTTTCAGGTGTCCCAGCCAGCGAACATCTTGACATAAGGGAAGCCATGGTTTGACCGATCAGGGAAAGGTCAGACAGTGAGCATTCTAAAGTCAAAAGGGCAGCTTTTTTTTTTAAGTGTTTGCTTTTGCATTTTGCCACCTTCCTGTCTCACAAGTCTCATGTCAAAAGGCTTTGAGGTTAAAGCATGTATTTTTTAGCCTGGTTGCTTGAATATGGGAAGTTAGTGGTTAAGCTAGAAGTTTCCACTCTGACAACCAACCGTCTATGGCTTTTGCTTAGCAAGGAATATTTTGGACATGCTCAGTTGTTTCATGTCTATGGGACCAGGACTTGCTAAAAACAATTGTCACGCCCAGGCAGGGCAGAGTCACACTTTGGCTAGAGAATTGTGCTTTGGCTAAGGTGGGCTCTCCATCACGATGTATCCTTTCTACCAAAACAAAGGTGTCTTTGAAATCTGGAAAGTGTCTCCGTTGTGATTGGGCCATGACAGACTTGATGCATTGGCCGAGAAGGAGTGAAGAGATCTCTCTGCACCACTGACTGAACAGGTGAGCAAAAGCTGGCTACTTGAAGTGGAATCCTTGCACTTCCTCACCTCATTCCCATGAGATGCTTTCTTGATAGAAAGGAGAAGGGGATGGGACAGGCTCGAGGCATCGAGCCAGGAGGATGGCGAATCTCCTGGAAGGTATTGTCCCAAGGCAAGACCGGTCAAGGCTAGAAAATGGAAACTAGTCAAGGAATTAGACAAGGGAAATCCAGCGACAGGAACCCAGATCAGGGGTTAGAGTCCACAAAGGGCAGTGATGCTCTCCCTGTAAGGGAAGACCATCAGATATTGGTCTGGTAACCAGGTCAAAGGGAATAAAAATTAAATGAGTAACATGAACCAAATGAAGATATTTGAAAAAAATTGGAATGGGGGAGGGGGAGAAAATCACAGGTTACAGTTTCTAATTAAAGAGTCTTTCATTAGAGACAAGATTGTACACCTTGCACAAGAGGCAGAGAAATGCATTTGTTTTATTGGTATAAGAAATCAGCAAACTACACTAATGAAGGCAAAATTGAGCATTTGTAAATGTCTGTAAGAGAATTTTAGGAAGTTATACAAAAGGGGGGGAGACCATGTTTCTCAACCCTTTTTAATTGTTTGAATTAACACATGAATGAGAGAAAGAAATGTGATAAGCAACATTGTGATGTGAATGATAGAGAATCTTGTGAGTGTGCAAATAAATGTATGTACATGTTTCTTAAGATAAAGGCGCAAGCAAATCGTTGAGAATGCAAATGTCTGGGAATTCCATTGTTGTTTAGATTTAAAGTCCAGCTAATGTTTTATGTTTAAGTTTCAAAAGCTGAAGTCTTTGAGCCTCTGCTAGTAGCATTTGTGCTGTATTGAAATCAGGAAGAAGCAGGTTCATTTGGAGAAAATGGGTAATATGAAGGGGAAAATGGGTTTGTAGTCTGGCTCGCAAGGAGACAGGCAGAAGAAGAGCAGGCAGAGAGAGAACTCTGTGCAAGCTAGAAGAGGAAAGAGGTTTTTTTTAAAAAAAAAATCTCTGATCTATACAAGAGATAAAGTGAAAGATTCAGGAAGTTGATAAGTTGGAAAGAGGTTGAACAATATTTGTGAAGAAAAAATTAAAAGAGGAAATTACTGTGTATGTGTGTCTCCAACAAGGAGCCCACTCATGGCGACTCCAGCGGGACAGGAGATGAGGAAAAAGGGGGGGAGAGTTCTCCTCCCAGAGAAAGAAAGCTGTTTTATATGTTTTTTGTATTGTGTCATTTCACTGGCACTGTATTGTAAAAAGAGTAGAGTTTTTAAATGTAGCTTTTCTCATTTGAAGCCTGTTAAAATATAGCTTTTCTCATTTGCAATCTGTTAAACATGGATCCATCGTCAGCCTGAACAACTGATTTGGATCCAAGGATATTTTTTTGTATAATTAAGAGAATGGAATGTCAAAGGAAATAAATTAAACAAAATGAGGCTTCAGAAGAGTAAAAGAGTTGCAGCCAAGCAGGCTGCTGAATTAGGGAAGTCGTTTTGCCAGGAAGGCTGAATTCGTAGGCTCAAGCCTTTCAGCCGGAGTGACCAGAAGCAAAAAAAAAAGTGTTTCTCATTGTGGGCAAGCCGGAATGCCCTATTTGGAAGGGAAAAGAGCCACAGAGACATGAGAAGGGATTGCAAATTGGTGTGAGTGTGGGCAAAGAAAAAGAAGGATGGAAGGCATTCTGCTGAGGAGACATTTGGAAAGAGAATGATTCTGAATAGACATAGTAAAAGGCAGAATCTGACTGGTCGTTAAGTAAAGCAGAGAGTTTAGTGTGGGCAAGAGAGCTTCTTATCCCACAATAAACTCCCAAGAGTAGGGTTGCCATATGTCCTGGAAAACCGGGAATGTCCCGATTTCCAAGTGATTCAGCAATATCCCAACCGCCTGGGCAAGAATCCAGGATTCCCAGTCCAGCCGGCTGATTTTTGGACATGAGAGACTTGAACGAGGTGGCAGACGAGGCAGCTAATGACAGGGTGCCCATCAAACCGGAAATGCCCGGACGTGACTGGAAAAATTATGAATTTGAGAGATAAGGCTGGATTTTATGAAATTTATTCAAATATCCAGGAAAAATGGTTTGTCTCCACTGCTCCCAGAAGTCTAGGAGGTGAGTTGGAGGATATGGAAGCTGCTGCAACCAATGAAGCAGAAACACTGCATTCTGGTCTAGCAGTGAGGACGCTGGGAGTGGTAGTCTGAGGCAGGGCTCTGGAGTCTACTCGGCTCTGCCCTTCTAATGTGATGCGATCACTTCCTTTTCCCTCTAGAGCCCATTCTCCTGCCTGGCTGTGTCTGCTGCCGCTGGCTCCTGGCCTCGCTCACCTGGACCTGGGAGCTACCTCAGCCTTGCCTTGAGAACCAACAGGTGAGGGGAGCAGAGAGGGAGGAATGGAAGGCACAGCACAGGGAGGGATATTTTCCCCAGCCACACGCTCCACTCCCCACAACTTTTTTCAGGCAGGCGCAGCCCCCGATGACTGGAGTGAAAGGAGAAGGGTTTTGGTGGTGGTGATGGCAGGCGGGGGGAGATGGGCACAAAAATATCCTACCGTCAGGGCCATGGCACCAGTCCCACCACCACCACCACCCCGTGGCCATCTGGTTGTCACCATGCATGGCGTAGGGTCCTTTGGCCTGGATAAAATCATGCCAGGAGTCCGGGCTTGTTGAAAAACCGCTCCCAGCCCCTCCCTCTTGGCAATCCTGGCCTTCTCCTCGCTCGCCGCAGTGACGTTGATGAAAGAAAAAAGCCCTGGATTGCCGAGAAGGAGGGGTGGGGGCAAAAGTGCTTTGGTGCTCATTTTGTTTCTGAGTGGACATGGATACATTTACTAAGCAAAAAATCCTGGATTTTGCCTGATTTATGTGGGAAAAAAGGGTTGAAAGAACCCGGAAGTTTTATTCCCAAATGATGCATGAGTTATTCTACCTCTGTGTTCTCTAGGTTTCCAGCCTCTAGCGTGAGCCTTCCTAGGCAGGAAGCAGATTGAGGTGTTTGGGCGCAATCAATTCTGGTTGTTACTTTTGATTCTCAATAAATGGAGCAGGATGGATTAATTCTTAGGGAGCTTTTTTGTAATTTGTCAGGCTTGCAAGCATATATATGTATGTGTACTTGCAGTCTTGATGAATTATGAAAGGCCCCCACTGATTATCTACTTAGAAGTAAGTCCCACTGTAAGCATGTCCAATTGAACTCAATGGGATTTACTTCTGCATAGGCAGGAACAGAATTATGCTGTAAAAGTTCTTCCCTTCACTGTCTTTTTGGATGACGATGATGATGATAATTAGTACAAGTACCAGAATAACATGCTGGATGGCGAGGAAGAATTTTTAAAAAATCGTAGCCTCCCCCCCCAAAAAACAATTGTTCCAGTTTTGTGGATTCAGAATATGGCAACCCCACCCAAGAGCACCCCAAGCCAGAGAGCCCACAACAGGTATGTGTGATAAGATTTGAGGGGAAACCTGTGAGGCAACCCCTAGCTGAATCAGTGTGTGTGTGTATGAAAGGAAGGTTCCCTGATGCATGAGTTTTGGTTGAGTCCAGGCACCCTAGTAAATTTATTGGTTATAGACTTGTTGTGCAAGATTGAATGTGTGTTAGAATACACAAAATAGAGAATGGTGGTCCAAATGCCAGCTTTAGCAGGTGATCCACCTGAGTGGAGAGATATGAACTCTGCCAAAAGGCGGGGGGGGGGGGCAGAAAGCCACTGGCAAGATGCTGTGGTAGAAAACTCAGAGAATATCAAAAGTTGCACCATTGTCTGGAGAATGTGTCAGTTTAAGTAGCAAAATTGTTTGCACGAAGAAAAAAATAAATAAATGCTGAGCTTAGTGCTGCTTTGTATCTTTTCTCAGAGACAATTGAGAGGGGCAATTGCCTTTTCTCAGAGGCAATTGTGAGCATTTTGGGTTTGACAAGATACTGTGAGAAGTAGATTTTGGCTTAGCTGAATTGGACAAGCCACAGCAGGAGCCATTAAAGAGAAATGCCCCAGAGCCTTTGCCAGAAAAAAGGGAAGTCATGGGAGAGAAAAAAGCCTTGATGTCATTGGAAAAAAATGTTCTTGGCAGGTTTCCGTTTTAGCATTGTCCAACTGTAGAAGAGAGGTGTGTTGTTTTGTCAGGATCAGCAGCACAGGTGGCAAAATTGTTGCAATCAGTGCATGAATTTTGGCATGTTGTGGAAAATAAGAGAATTCCTTAAAGTGACATGGACTTTAAGAATGCAAAGTTTGTAAAAGAAAATTGTTAAATGCTTTACAGAAACCAGCACAGGTAGTTGTAATTAAGCGTACAGGCCACCAAAGGTGTGTAGAGAAACAAAGAATTGCAGAAACCAGTGGCAACTAAGGCAATGCTTAGGGCAACTCACAGTAGAAACCATGCAGAAAAAGAAGGGATGGCAGCTCAAAAATAAAAAAGTACTTTGCATACACAGGGGATTAAGAAGTGTGTTCAAAGGGTGAAAAATTGTGGATTATGTCAAAACACAATGTGAGAAAAACAAATTGATGTTATTTAAATGTCTAAATGTTAAGAGTTTTAACATCTGTGGGTGATCATGGGCATGTGCAATGCAGTGAGGTCCACTCTGGGACCCTTAAGACTGTCACCAGATGAAATCCTTAAGGACAGATCTATAAAATTTCCAGCTTCATCACCTCCCAGAAATTTGAAATTAGTTGATGAGCAACACCAAACTAACTTGTATGCAAGAAAGTCTCTTCACAGGTTGCAGCCTTGCCAGTTCCAGACTTAAAGTGGAAGGACATCATCTCAAAACCAGGCAAATGGGTGTATGTGAAAGTGTTCCAGTGCGAGGAGATCAAGAGTTGGGTCAATGCCACACTGGGAAATCTGATCTAGACAAATATTCAGGGAGCAGCGCAGGCTATTGCAGCCCAGAAAAAGACATGGAAATCCACCCAGACAAGAGACCTCAAGGTGAGGACCGGGGGGGGGGGGAAGGGCATTCGCCCCCCCAGAACAAAATGACAACTGATGTGGACAGCTGTCTCCCGAGAACTCCAGACCAGAGCAAACCCTATAGACGACCAGGAAACTTTGAGACCCTTAGATAAAGTGTTTCCAGCCATGCCTTTATTATTCTCTTTTCAGACTCTTGTTCCTGACTGACTGCTGCAGTTGCTGTGAAAAGAGTTCCAGTAAAGTGAAGATTTGACACTGAAAGGGTTGCTGTGGGCCAGCCAGCCAAAATAAACCTCAAGGAACAAAAGGGGGTGGGGAAATGACTGACCAAACATGGGCCCCCTCCACAAGGATGCGCTTTTGCGCCCGGTTCCGCGATTATGTGCATTATCGCGGAGGCGCTTTTACTCCTAATCCCTCTGCACCGGAGGCGGCGAGAGGCGGCGAAGCGCATTAATTCATGTCCAAAAAGCGCTTTACAAGCAGTTAATGCGCGTAATCGCTTGTTCACACCGCGAAAATGCGCTTTAATGGCCGGAGCAAAATAAAAGTCGCTATTTAACGCGCGTTCGAAAATGCGCATTATCGGGGAGATAACGCGCCTGTACGCCCGTTTTGCGCTCCGTGCTTGTGGAGGTAAATTTTTTAATGAGCCTTCAAGGCTCATTAAACGTCTCGTGTGGAGGAGGCCATGGACACAATGAAATACCTTTTACAGGCATTGCAGCTGGTGACTATGGAGAAAATTTGGCTGTCCAGCTAGCATAGCGAGTGTCCAATATAGCTAACAAGTGTTTGTTGTGTATGTGTACAGATGCCCACCTGTAAAACAAAGAGTTCCATTGACCTCAGTACTCTTAAACCCCCCCCCCCAGAACATGACACAGGCAAAAACACAAGGTGGGAGTTGGTATGAGAGACAAAGCATGTGTAATAATTATGTGTCCTTTACAGAAGATGGCGTGCACTCCAGTTGCCAATCTTTTGCAAGTTTGTGTAAAAAGGACCAATGCTGCAAAGAGCTTGCAGTGCAACAGTCTTCAATACTCTCTGAGTGTGGCTAGATCTGCATTGAGCAAGATGTGACACTTTAGGGAGGCAGTTTAGAAAGTGTGTGGAGTATGCTATGGGCCCCAACTGTTGTCACTGCCACCGTGGACCATTTTAGAGCAATGGTGTAGAGCCTCCTCGAAAGAAAGTTATCTGAATGGCATAAAGTTAAAAAGATGCCATCAAACACATGTAGCACCATGGTATACAAGGTTCTGCCCACCTAGTAGTCTAAGTGGGTTGATTAGTTCCTGGAATGCAAGTGTTAAACACATTCCCAAATAGAAGACATGGGAATAAGCAAACTTTCACAAATTCCAGAGCAATGTTGGAGAGTGCCTATAAGAATCCCCTTACTCAAGGGAAATTGGTTGGATGCTTCATAGCAGGTATTCTTCCTGGAGTAGGCACTGCATGCCTGGGACAATACATGATTAAGCTCAAAGCAGTAATGGTTAATAAGCTTGGGTAATCCATTGAGAGATTAAGAGGTACCATCTTCATTCTGGCACAGACACAAGAACAGACAAGGCAGATGGTAGTCCAATATCAAATGGCCTTAAGTTTTGTTCTTGTCACTGAAAGAGGAACTTGCATTTAAAAACCAGCAAAGTTGCCTCTGTGCCAAATGATACCTCAATGGACTGGTGGCAGAAGTGGGATATTCCCCAGCCTAACAGGTTGATTGAAGAAAAAACTGGTAAAATATGTGCTCTTAGGCCTAATGGTCCTAGTTTGAGAATACAGGTTATCTTGAGAGCAAATTACAAATGTGGGGCATGAATATGGAGGTGTATTAAGGTGCGTTTGAGTGAAATCATGGCAAAAGGGGGGAGTATCCTGGCCAGCGAACATCTTGACATAAGGGAAGCCATGGTTTGACCGATCAGGGAAAGGTCAGACAGCGAGTGTTCTAAACTCAAAAGGGCAGGTTTTTTTAAAAAAAACGTGTTCGCCTTTGCATTTTGCCACCTTCCTGTCTCGCAAGTCTCATGTCGAATGGCTTTGAGGTTAAAGCATGTATTTTTTAGCCTGGTTGCTTGAATACGGGAAATTAGTGGTTAAGCTAGAAGTTTCCACTCTGACAACCAACCGTCTATGGCTTTTGCTTAGCAAGGAGTATTTTGGACATGCTCAGTTGTTTCATGTCTATGGGACCAGGACTTGCTAAAATCAACTGTCACGCCCATGCAGGGCAGAGTCGCACTTTGGCTAGAGAAATGTGCTTTGGCTAAGGTGGGCTCTCCGTTGCGATGTATCCTTTCTACCAAAACAAAGATGTCTTTGAAACCTGGAAAGCATCTCCATTGTGACTGGGCCATGACACAGGGAAGACAGGAGATTGGAAGGAAAAGGGAGGAGTGAGCTCAAGCTGACAATAGGATCTTAGATAAAAGTCTGACATTGATGTGCCTTCACTATGGGGGACTCAAGCTGCTTGAGGCTTTCACAGAAGGTAAAACCTGACAAAAGCAAGAAGAAAACTACATTTATGATTCCACATCCTGCATAATAATTTCTCCGATCGAAGGAATAGTTCAAAGGTGCTTGCATATTATCATTATCACCATTATTTAGATAGTGCTGTCAATGTGGATAATGCTTTAGAGTAAAAAAATAAATAAAAAGGAAGGAAAAGAGAGGACTGTGCCTGTAGGAGCCTACAATTTAAAATGTGACAGCCAAAGGAAGGCAGGAAGATGGGCATAAACAGCGGTAGAATATACATTTAGTCCAATAACATTTAGGCTTCATTTCACAGGAGGAAACGACTAATTCAAAGATCCTGTGGCTGGTAACTCTAAGTGGATCTCTGCACTTTTCTCCTTGGAAAAGGTGGGATTTTGAGGAAAGATTTGAAAGATGACAGGTTCTTCTTTAAGCAGTAATCTGGGCTAAAATGGTATAATTTGTGAGCCATTGTTTTATTTCATGACTGGAGGCTAATGACTCTAGAGTTATGTATTCATTTTGGAACTAATGAAAAATTGAACCAAATGTTGCCCATTCAGCTTAGATTCCTTTCATTCCGAAATGAATGCAATGAGTAATGAATGGGAACTCTTTTCGGTATCCCATTCATACCTGTTCATCATTCATTCAGGGGTGGATGGGCTCATCTTTCCCTAGCAGCAGTACTGGTAGTGTCAGCTGACTTTGTTTCAATGGCAGCTCCTGCTGGCCACTATGTATTTTCCTAGAATCCCCTGGACATTGCATTGTTCTTGGGCATTTCATGGAAAAAATGGTAGCCACCAGTGAAGGGCTGCCATTTGTGGTGTAGTAGTTAGAGGGTTTGTCTGGGACTCAGGAGATCTGAGTTCTAATCCCCACTCAAACATGAAACTCACTGAGGGGACTCTGAACCAGTCAATGGCTCTCAGCCTAACCTTCTTCAAAGGGCTGTTGTATGGATGAAATTGAGAGAAGGATCATGTAAACCACCTTGAGTTCCTTGCAAGAGGAAAATATGTGAGATATAATAATAACAATAACAACAACAATAATAATAAGCCTGTCAGTCCATCTAGAAAAACCGCCATGAGTGAGAAAAAGGTTATTATTATTATTAATAATAATATTAATAATTTCTCATTCAGGACATAAAATGCACTTACTTACCCCATGATTGATTACCTATTACCTGGACCTGAGTCGTTAAGAGTTTTAATGGAAGTACGGAAATGTGCATAGGATTGGAATCTTTGTTTTATTGGTGTTTTATTGGTATTTTAATGATATATTGGTTTTATGTAATTTTAATCAGATTTGTGTGTTTTATGATGATGTTGTTCCCCGCCTCGATCCGGAGGGAGAGGCGGGTAATAAATAAATATATTATTATTATTATTATTATTATTATTATTATTATTTCTATTTGCAGATTTTTTTTAAGAAAAAAAAGTTTGTCAAGGATAAAGTAGTGCTGAGCACTGCCAAAAAATTTTCTCTGCAATCATAATGACACAAATATTCCTATATACTCCAGTATAATCAGATGCTTGAAAACAAACTGATGACATCTTAATTCTAACTTTTTTAAAAAAAAATGTATATTGATTCAGATGCTTTTACGCTCTTATTTAGGGCACCATAACTAGTTCTAGTGCAATATATAATTGCAGGCTGTCATGCCAATTAGTCCCTCCCTTTAAAAAAAATAAATTGTATATCTACACTTTACAATCCTTTACAAAACTCCTTTCATAGATGCGAATGTTCCTCTATTTGTGTGCATGTACATTAAACAGTAGTGACAACAACTATAATTTCACATAAATGTAGAAGTTAAAAACCTACCAAAAGAATAATGAAAAGAACAAATGAGAAGAAAAGTAATGGCCAAAGAGCCAACATGGGTTTGGTTTTTTTATTATTATTATTCCGTGGTATTATAGTGTTGCACAATGTACCCATCAAAACATGCTATCTTGTGTCATTGCAATGAGTGCTCATTGAACAATAAAATTAAATCCCCATCTTTGTGGTCACATAACATTGGAGATAAAGTAAGTAAACTATATATCACATGGCAGCTCTTAATGATGTGAGTTTTGCAGGCTCAATGAATCATTGCTAAAGCAAAAAAAGAGATTGAGAGAAAATTAGAAAAACTTTACATGATTTCTTCATTGCTTCCTGAAGTGTGTGCTAGAGGGGATGATTTGTAGATTCATTCATTTCTAAATCAATCTGACGTAGGTGAGGAGAGCTTGTCCACCCACTATTGATCTGGACCTCATAATCTTTTCTTTTCTCAGATCAGGATTTTAATTTTAATTTTTTTGTATTCCCACAGCGATTGTCAATATATTTCTTTATCTGTGAAAAACTTCCAATCTCACACATGTTCTATGCAAGCTAAATTAGTTGTTATGAATTTAATACAAAAATAGGCTTTGCTGAAGGATGCTGTCCTCTCAATGATAATAATAATAATGAATAATAATAATAATAATAATAATGGTGAATAATAATAATATACTTTAGCACAATATAGATTGTCAATTGTTGGAGCATAAACAAGTGGTTTGAGCCAGTACTGCTCAAGCAGCTTCGTATACTAGACACAAGGCAAATGGGACATATGGGTATAGTTCTTTCTAATTGTCATTTAAAAAGAATTCAAATTCCATATTACTGTCACAATGCAGTAATGCAGGATCTGAAGCTATTCTGAGAAACTTTAAGATACTATGCAAGAGGACATCATCATTGCACAGTTTGTGCCACATGGAGGAAGCAGATAAAGAGCTTCATCACACCAGCAATTTATCACATTCCCGCCATGCCTGGTATGTGTTTTTGCAGTGCGGTATTCACGTGACATCGTCCCTGTCCTGCGCTCATCTAGCCTCTTCCCTTTAGTTTTCCATCTTATTTTGGAGTGGGGAAATTCTGAGTTTTTTCCCCTCTGTGCGATATTGGACTATCCCGTTTTTTGTTGGGGGCGTGTTTGTCAAAGGGTGGTCTCACTGACAAAAGAGGAAGGCAGGGTGGTTCTCTGCAGGGGGAGGGAGAGAGGGCACCTGAACACCCCATGAAAAAGGTGAGCAAGGCCGCTGCTGTCCGTGTCCAGGACTCCGTCCCATTCAATTTTATGGTTCATACTCCTGAGTAGGCATGTCTAGGTTTCCTGACCAGAACATTTTATGGTTCATACTCCTGAGTAGTCATATCTAGGTTTCTTGACCAGAATAATGTCGGCTTCTCCTTGCCATGCCAACACTGACCACAAACTTCTCAAAAAACTAATTGTAATACTTTTTCTTCACTTATATTGTTTAATATGATCTTAGGGGAAAGCATAGTGTGTTGTTTTACCATAATTGCACAGTTTCAAGCTGCTGTACTATTGTATTTGTGCAGATATTTAAAAAAAAATTAAAGTTAACTGCAGGGGGAAGGAGAACGTAGGGGATGGGGCAGGAGATTTTGCTGTCATAATAGCAATACAGGTGAAAAGCTGCATGAGCTGAAATAGCACAACAACACACAGACGTGAAAGTGCCCAGCACTCTACTCGCTAAGTAAATGGTGGTGGGGAGAAGGTGAGATGGAACCTAAACATTAACGTATTTATGAGCTTATGGGCAAATGCCACAATGTATGCTTGCACCAATGCCATGGCCTTAGCACCCAATCCTAAAATTAAACCATTGAAACAGAAAAGTGATGCATAGGCTGAATTTATCATACTGATCCAAGCACAGCAACTCCCTCATTGGATCACACTTCTAGATAAAGGGCTATGCCTGATGTTTGTCCTATGTGGACTTAGAAATGGACAGATCTGTCAGTTTGGTTTCCTCTCTTGGGTTTGTCTTGAACTTTGAAAATTTCTCCTGTCTTACGTATTGTTCATCCTGAACTTGGAGATCTTTTTTTAAAGTTTGCATGGAAATTCATAAGCACTTTTGTCCATATTTCTCCTAATACATGGATTTCTACATGCATTTTTGCCTAATATACACTTTTTGCAAGCATTTTCCTTATATATATATATATATATATATATATATATATATTTAATGTTATGTTCCCTAACATATGTATTTTTGTATGCATTTTGTGACTGGAGAACTCCACTGCAATTCAGACAAGTGCAGATTAGGAAGGTTAATTACTTTTCAGTTTGCACAGTGGTTCAAAACTGAACAGTTTTCTGTTCTACTTAAGTTAGACTAATATGGGATACAACCCATTGGAAATAACGTAAGGGAATCACAATGACAGCATTGAGGACTTAGTGTTGAAGTGACTGATTGTGAGCTGTGAGTCTTGAACTTGCTGATTGAAATCTATGTGCTCACTATGTAGCCCTAGGAAAGCCTCTGACAAACACAATCCTATACATGTCTACTCGGAAGTAAGTCCCAGTGAGCTTACCCCTCATTAAATGGGTATAAGATTGTAGTGTAAATTTCATTCACGAGGTTTTTAAAGAATAACGAAGTTTTTAAAGAAATCCTGAGATTACGTGAAGCACTTTCAAATCTCAAAGTACATTAACATCGAAGAATTATTATTAATCAGAAGTTCAACCATTCCACATTGTAATATAATTACAGCAATGTCAAAAATGTCCATGAAATACAAAGAGGTTAATTTCAGCAGCCTTTAACCTCTCCTACAGAATAGAAACTCCTACAGAATTTAGAAGATGCCTCAAGGAAACTTCAGTGAATCTACAGTTGGTTCAAAGTCAAATATAAAACCAACAGTGCAGGCCTCCCATAGACTGTATCTACTTTTGGGGAACAGCTATCCCACTGATGCTCTCTTCCACCATGATGGCCAAAATTGAAAGATCCTTAACGCCTTCCTGTACTGGAAGAAGGGAGGACTAAGCAGTATTTGTTGCCTAATAACTATCAATTCGTTTTACTATCTCTACCAGTAATCAAGAAGTGGCAGGACCTTCTCCCCTTAAACAAAATCCAGACTAGCCTGCAGGAATAGAATGCAGAAGGAGCATAGAAGCAACCTTTTTAGGAGTCCAAGCCCTTTTTCTGTTCAACGTGGCTTCCTAGAGTTGGAAAACCTAAAGATGGTAGTGCATGTGCTTGTAACTTTGAGGCTCGACTTCTGCAATGCACTGTACATAGGGCTGCCTTTGTGCCTCATCTGGAAACTTCAACTAGTTCAAAATATGGCAGCCAGGTTGGTCATCTGTACACCTAGGGGTGACCATATTACACCAGCTTTAAAATCACTCCACTGGCTTCCAACTACTTTCCAGATGAAGTACAAAGTGTTGGTTATTACCTTTAAAGCCCTATATGGTTTGGGTCCAGGTAACCTGCGGGATCGCCTTCCCCCATACAATCTGCCCTGCACACTCAGGTCCTCTGGGAAGAATTTGCTACAGTCAGCCAAAATTAGGCTGACAACCATTACCCAGAGGACCTTCTCTTCTGCCAATCCCAGACTGTAGAATGGCCTGCCAGAAGAGATTCATCAACTTAATAGTCTCTTTGACTTTAAGAAAGCCATAAAGACTGATCTCTTCCAGCAGGCCTACCCAGTTGAATTTTAAGAGTTTTATTGGTATTTTAATAATGTATTAGCTTTATGTGCTTTTAATCAGTTTTATGTATTTTATATTTGATGTTATTTCCCGCCTTGATCCAGCGGGAGAGGCGGGTAAGAAATAAATAGATGATGATGATGATAATGATGATGATGATGAATCACCTGTTTTGGCTATTGGAATCATTTATTTATTTTTCTACTGTATGCCAAAGGTTTGCCAGTGGTTCTGTAAAATAAATATCAGTTTTCATTATGCCAACTCTAGTGATTTGGGAATAATTTTCCAGGATTAATTGACCAAGCAAGGCAGCATTTAATGATGCTCACCATGGGCCTTGATCTAGAAATGTGGGTTTCAGTAGGCTGCATGTACACTCTGAAAGGTTCATCAGATGAGTGTTTTATCACACACATGCTACTTCCCACTTATGGATGCATGTGCGTCCTTTAGATGATGGCATCCTCCTCCCACATGCCTCCCACTCCTTCCGCTCATTTTTCCATAGCAAAATAGACCCCTTTGACTTTTTAAAAATATGGAATGTGCCACGATTTCCTGCTGTGTGCAGGAAAAGCAGCATGATTAAAACGCCCCCTGAATGGGCCACATGGTCTTTGTTTACTTCCTCCTTCCCCTCCGGGAAGAATGAGGAATTGTGGAGAAGCAACGGTAAGGAAACATGATTTCTCCCCTTGTGATGATGCTCTGAGTCACCCAACAGACAGCCTTGTTGATAGTTTTGGCCATGAGGGACACCTGTTGGAGAGGTTGAATCAAAGATCACCTTTTTCATTCTGCGTAGTGAGGGAAAGTGGAAACTAAATCATATGAACACAATTGCATACTATTAAACTATGCAATTAAAAATCAAGCTACACAATTAAAAAAGATCTAAGAGATGCCATACAAATGCAGAAATCAGCCCATACCATTTGATCCCAGCAAATTTATGAGAAAGAAAATAATACCCATCATTTGTCAAAATTTAAACTCCTATAAAGACACAATTTCTTGCTTTTTCAATCTGAAATTGACACGGACCATCCTCAAGGCAATCTCTCCTACACTGTCAAGTTTCAGATGAATCCTTTCAGCTGTTTTCTGAGTATACGGCATTGAAACTATTTCATCTAGATTCTGACTATAAGGGTGGGATGTGATTCATCCAATTTACCCTTAATATAGGGCCTCAACTATGACCCTATAATAATGCTAGATTTATTGAAATATGTTATAGAAGTAAAAGCGTCAAGGTAACCAGTGAAGTTTTCCAGAAGCCTTCTCTGCTAGCTGAACATGATGGTCTTCTTGACACATTCAAGGCATCAGATGAATAAATGCAAAGCTTTATTAGCCTACAGGTGAGGAGGCATCTGTCCACCACCTTGGGCTATTGATACACTCCACCTTTGGGGATATGTTTGCAGATAAGACATTTGTGGAAGTCTCTGGTACTAGCTTTCCTCTCTTTTCATAACCTTGGTCTTTATCAGTTAATTGGAGTCATTCTACTAAAACCTACCCTTCCTACACAGCATCACATTATTTCTGGCAATTACCTGCAACACCTGGTAAAAGCTGTCGTAGTTTTAAGGGTAAATGATTTTATTTTATGAGATGGCTCTCTTTGCTTTCTTCTGCTCCAGAAATGAAGGGACTGTTGAAATGAAGGAAAAGGCCTCTGCAATGGCTGACTAACACAGACACCCTAAACAAAAAAACAGAGGGGGAATCCTTGATTTCCCAAATGCATGACTGTCAAAGATGACAGTGCCCACTATCAACCCAGAGCTGCTTAAATGTGTTTTCCACTCGAGCATTGCTCTGAGGACTGGAGGCAAGGATCCAGAGCCAGGAACCAGCTTGCATATAGCACTCAGGTTCTCTGTTCTGCAGTGATGCATGTGTGCAGAACCCGGCTTCTGTGAGCACATTGCCTTTATAGACAAGAGTTCAGGTATGAGTCAGAATGAGTACTGAAAGTTAAAAGACATGGAGCCTATCTACACATGCAGGATAAAACACTTTGAAAGCATTTTGAAAACTGTATATGGAGTGCATCCTGGGCCCCAACAGTTGCCACTACTGTTATAAACCGTTTTAAACCGTTTGTGTAGATAGGCTCATGGGAACAGAGAGAAGAATAAGGAAAGAAGAGCATGATTTACACTTGGGGTGTATCAACTTTATTGCGGCCAACAGGCCAGAAAATCAGATAAACAGTAAGTAGCATTTATACAGTATGTTTGATTCACGGGTACATTAAATCTAAACATCTTATATAGCTACTTGAGCTCTGCAAACCAGTATATTATGGACAAATTTGGCTACTTGGGTTGTAATATATTTGTCTTTGCCCTGAAGTAAAAAGACTACTATTCCATGAGGGTTTTTATCTGCTAAATCTTTAATTAAGGGGCCAATTAAGGTGATCCTATCATCTCTATAGGAAATGCACTTAATCAACATGTGTTCGACAGACTCAACCTCTAAATTATTACATAGACAGAGTCTCTCTTCGATAGGGATTTTCTCAAATCTTCCTACAAATAAGTTAGAAGGGAGGGCATTAAATCTTGCTAGAGAGAAGGCTCTTCTAAATTTGGGCACTGTTAACCATCTCAAATAGTTCATTCCATCTCTGCCATCCTCTCTCGGTAGCTCTAAAGAGTGTGGGGAACATGGGCCACGGGCCTTACCCTTTAGCTCCTGAGGATCTATATCTTTCAGTCTTTGGCTCACGAGACTCTTAGCTTCTCTGATGTCCAAATTAAGTAAAACAAAAAGGGAAAGCCCTAACAAGTGAATCTTATGGGCTTACACTTGGGGTGTTGAACCTCTTTCAGCCCAAGAGCTGCATTTAATTTCGGAGAAACTCTCAGGGCCACATTAGAGTGGTGAAAAAAGCTGAAGGCAAAGGGAGTACGGCACAAGGCAAAAGGGGGTGGGGGCAAAATACCAAAAAAGGCTATAGCATATTTTAGCTTAAAGTTCTTCCTTTCGTTAGCTAAGGGTTAGACATTTCAGCCTTTTGGAAAGGGGGAAGGAATGGTTCAAAAGCAGAAATCCACAAAACAATTGGCAGTTCGGGTGGAAAAGTGAGAGCAACCTTCAGTCCTTTAGGGAACCTCAGAGGGCCATATTTGTTCCCTGGGCCTGAGGTTCAACACCCTTGGTTTACACAAATAATTGTGGGAATGGCTGCCTCTTCTTTTGTGCAAATTATCCTTCTTTGAAACACTGGATTGACAAAAGAAGAATGCAAACACATTTTCAGCTATTAAACCAGGTAAATATTTAATTTTAAAAGAGAGAGTATTTTTAAATAATGTACACTTGTAAACACAGTACATATTTATTTAATTTTGTTTATTTAATATGTGGCCAAATTGAAACCAACCCACATTCAATATAAACTCTTGTTTTGACTCCAGATAAGCAGCTTTGAATTTTCCTAATTTGTTTACATTTGACGCCTTGCTGGACTGACATGATATTACATTTCCCAGCTCAGAGCAATCTCCGTACCTCCACAGTATTAATGAGCCAAAGAATGTTAATATATGGCTTGGGAGGAAAAAAATCACATTGCTTTGCTGTCAGGCTCTCACAAAGAGGGTTTTTTAACTATTAATGTTCTAGCATTTTGCTCTGTCCTCCAACACCAATCATAAATCTATGCATTGTCAAAACCTGACCTTGCCCGCTTGGGGATGACAGCACTTGTACGGATCAAGGTAGACGGCTAATTTTAACGAAAAGGCTGCCAGCCTGTGGAGTTAGAAAATTCAAAGCAAACAGTGATTTGCATGGAAAGGTAGGACTGTTTATGCTCTGTCTATTTACACAGACACTCACAAATGAGGAAGCCGCATGGTCACAGCAGGCGCCAAATAAAACCTGCTGACTTAAACATAAGGAGCAGCCAAGGCCTAAATATGTACATGCTGCTACTCTCACAGGACTGTGGCAGCTTCAAGATGTAAATATTGGTTCCCACCACCATCTTTGGGAAAGCAAAATGTGAGAGCTTCCTACCAAAACATTCCTGGGCAGGATCTACACTACTGCTTTTAAAATGGTTTATAACAGTAGTGACAACTGTTGGGGGCAAGGACACACTCCAGATATAGTTTTCAAAAGTTTTCAAAGTGTTTTATCCTACTTGGTGTAGTTCTGGCCTTGAGGCACTTTCTACACCAGGTATTTTGCCTGGGATAGCCCCTGGGTGCTCCCTGTGAGTCCAAATGATGCACAGAGAGTCCCGGGGGAGGGAGTTGGCCACAGGATTTTGCAGGTTTAAGGGAAACCTGAAAAATCCCAATTCTTCTGCGGTCCTGGGAGATGTGGCCACCCATCCCGGTTGCTGCCACGCTTACGCACGAGTAAGCGCAGCAGCACAAATGGGCACGGAGCTGCACTGCATGGCTTCATGTCCAGCAGGGAGGGGGTGGCACTGGTTTCACCACCCATTGGAGGGCAGGGAGGGGGTATGGGCCCCCACTCAAGAGTTTTTTTTAAGTCATAAAAAAAAACCTTACCTTTTGCGGAGGAGTGCTCCTGCGCCCTTTTCGTGTTAAGAACAAAAAAATGGCAGCCATGATGTGCAATGGCCTGGGAGCAACCAGGGCCATCACACAATTACATTTGCATTAGGGCGACGAACCTGGAAGCAGGCACTTCCGGGCTGGCCGCCCATCCGGCCCTCTACACCCCTCTGGTGTAGAAAGGGCCTGAGTTGAACTTGGCTTATGCTTCTCTAGATCTAACTGATTGGATTAAATCGCTCCTCCTCCTGTTAATGGATATACAGTGGAGTGGAGGGAGGAAACATCTAGAATGGTTATGACTCATGCTCTACATACCTTAACATTCACATTTAAACCTGGCCTTGTTCCTCAGCCTTCCTCTAGATCAGGGGTGGGCAATTTGTGGCCATTCAGTTGTGTTGGCCTACAATTTCTATGGTCCTTCACCATTGGCTATGCTGACTAGGGATGGGGGAAGTTGTAGGCCAACACATCTGGAGGGCTACAGGTTGCCCACCTAGAGTTGTAAAATTTCCAGATATTTTGAAGCCAAGGGGGAAAATATTGGAAAAATTTTGGAAATATTGAACTAAAATGCAGTATTAGCACTTTTAACAGATTGAAAGTCACTTTGTTACTTTAGGAACATAAAATTTAATTATGTACAAGTTGGTTTGGCATAAAATTATCACATTTGGTATATTAAAGTACAGTGTATTCAAACAATCACTGCATATTGAATTTACTTTTTTAAATGTTTACCTTTTTTAAAAAAATGGAGCTACAAGCTCCTGAACTGTAAGGAACCTCTTTGGTTTTGCCAGTTTATGAGGAGCAGGCAAAAAATAATTTAAAAAACCACAGAAGAAATCATCAACATTAGTAACAAAGAAAATTATTTATGTCTCTGATAGTCCTCTATAGTGTCAAGCAGACATAAAGCACCCATTCCCATAAAAAGTTTTTAGAAATCATTTGGAGAAGTAAATACATGATTACCTTGTCTTAAACATTTTATTCATTATGCTAAAATAAAACATTCCATAATCCATTGTTCTTCATTATTTTCAATTTTTCCAATTTTTTTTTGGGGGGGGGGGAACAAAAAAGGCTTGGGGGGAAATGGGGGGAAATGATTTTTTCGGGGGGGTTTCTGAGCCTTCACATCTCTATGCCCACCCTTGCTTTAGCTCAAACATCTTGATTCGAGCCCTAAATCTGTAAACATGCACAGCCAGACATGCAGAATATCAGTGTCTGACCTGATATCAAGACCACCACGGCTTAAACCAGTTACGTCTGGATCTAAGATCAGGGGCAGAATCCAACGGGGCAATTGTGCCCTTGCCAATTCTCTTATGCCCTGCCAATCATGTTTTGCAAATGTAATTTAGCACTTCCTGGGTAACTCGAAATGAGCGGAAATGCTCATTTCTGGAAGGAGGCAGGTCTGCAGGGCTCACCTTCTTCCTGTCAGAAATGAGCATTTCCACTCATTTTGGGGCTCCCCCTAAGAAGCGTTAAATCTCCCTTGAGTAAATGGTGGTTCCCACTTGTGCAATGGAATTGGCAGGACCCAGTGCTTGTGGAAGGAAATTGGTGGGGCAGAAAAGAATCAAGGGGGAACCTAAGTGCCCCATTAAATTCTGCCCAAAAGCTTGGCCTAGTGAGCTATGAGGGATGTGCGTGTGTGTGTGTATGTGTTTGAAAAGCTGTCATACAGGTGTGCCGTTCCTGAGTCAACCAGCCCCAAAAGGACAAGGGCCCTTTCACTGGAGCAGTAAGTATTCCTTGGGCTTGGCCCTTGGGGTGGGGTGGGAGGGATGGTCTAGGTATTGCACAACCTCTGTGCAGGACAGTTATGGCACCAACTGCATTGTTGAGAAATTTTGCCCATCAAGGTATAAGTGAACAAACTTGAACATTTCACGCTGACATAGACAATAAATAAATATATTCTGAATCAAATGAAACTATAAGCAACAAAATATGGCTACTCTCATTGCATAAAGAACAGGCAAGTTTAAACATAGGACTAGAAGTGCAGAGTTACTGCATTATTAAGTGTTATATGATAGAAGGTAAGCTCTCTTGTAGCAGATCTTTGCAATGTAATAGGTGCTAATTGGGAAACTAACAGGGTGTTTATCATATTCTCTCAGAAGACTGATCCCTCTTGGATAAGCGGGTTTGAGCATTTTTAAACTGATGTAGATGTTGCTTTAAGATGGAGTTTTACCTGGAGAAATATAACAGTCCTGACTGTAATAAATACATTGCGGGAGGGGGGAGGATCCCATTGGCTCCAGTGGAGCCAGGTTTTTACCTAGTGTAACTGAGAAGAAGGGATTCACACCTCCCACCTGCTTTCACGGTTGGCGGAGCAATGCAAAGTAATTTGTCTTTGTCTAGCTACTTTTCAAAGTATAATTAACTCCCGGTATTTACTTCAACTTCTCCCCCTTTGCAGCACAAGATGACTTTATGAAATACCAGAACTGATGGAAAGAGATGAGAAGTAAAAGATGGCAAGCAGCAAAATAGTATTATAGAATAGCAGTTTTAAACTTATAATGCAACCATGATTGGGGTATAGTCGTCCTGCCAAATCTTCCATCTAGAAATGGCTTCTTGTGGCAGGAGAACCACAGAGATAAATGGCATTATATCCAGGGGTGCAGTGGAGCCGGGGCTCACAGAGATGCAGCACCAGCACTTTGTTATTAGCAGGGACACTGACATCAACTGACAAGCCTCCCCCCACACACACACACACACACTTAGGCCGTGTCTACACTGGCCTTTTTTCCTGGGGTTGTCTCTGGGTCCTCCCTGTGCATCCAAATGATGCACATGGGAACCCGGGAGCAGGCAGGGATGACTCCTCCATTTTCATGGGATAACAGAGACCTCGGTTATCCTGATTTTACCTGCAGTCCGGGGACGATCCTGAGGACCGTGGGTGGTGTAGGTACTTGTCCCAGCTTCTTCCCTCCTTCCCACAAGTAGCAGGGGTCAGCAAAGGGAAGGAGCTGGGCCACGGGGAGTCCAGGGACATCAAGAGTGGGGGGCAGCAGGGTTGGGGCTGTTTATTTATTTATTCATTTTTGTACATTGTACATTTCTCTGGAGCACAATTGTGCTCCCGGCTGTGATCCCTTTAAAAAAAATGGCAGGCACAATGACCACAACGTCCCTCTTCCCTTCCAGGATGTCACGCTTCCATTTGGATGCCCAGGGAGGATCGCGGAAGCAGGCAAGTCCACAATCCTCCCCTCTCTCTCCCTCTACACAGTTAGGTGTAGAAAGGGCCTTAGACTTCCCTGTGAGCTTAGCTGCAATCCTCACAGTAGCTAGGGGAAATCAATTTTCCCAGCAACTATCTATTGTTCCCTTGTAGTAGTTCCCTTGTAGTAATACAAAACATTTTGGGGTGGCTCAGTCTTCAATGGGCAATTAAAACCCACTAGCCTTACAAAAGATCTGCTCCTGGTAGAGATGAAAGCTGTTATAAGTAGTTTGTTGATATTTAGGGGTGGGTGAATCCACTTGTGTGTGCCTCAGCCGACGCTCACCCTATCACTGCCATTATCTGCCCCTGTTCGTCAGGCCATGTGAGCATCTTTTGAGGTTCAGTTTGGCCTGGCGAGCAATTGGCAGCTGCCCACCCTCCTGCCAACATTGTGCACTACCCCACCACACGTCAATGGTGGCCACCATTGATGCAGGGAGTGCATGCACAATTTTGGAGGAGGGCGGACAGCTGCCGAGCACTCTAGGGGCCTCGTGGGCACTCGAGTGCAGTCCGCACTCAATCCAGGAGTTCCCAACTGGGTTGGGGAGGCAGACGTGGGGGAAGGTCCACCAGACTCCCAGAACCAATTGGGCACTCACAACATCCTTAAATTGATCAACACAGTTGCCTGAATTTTTGGACTATACTTGGGGGTTTAGCTATGGAAACTGTCATGATAAGTGCCTGCACTTCGAAATGTACCACAATACCATTGATTATATAAGTACAGAGAATACCTGCCCACTGCATTTTGTGCTTGATTACATTCACATTAGATTATCAGAACACAGTCTAGGTTGGGCTGCTCTTGAAACATTTTTAAAAAACTACAATAGCTATACCCCTTGTAGATATCTCTCTCTCTCTCTCTCTCTCTCTCTCTCTCTCTCTCCATCTCTCTCCTAAATAAATCCAATAATATCTCACTTTACAACAAACGCTATCTCACTGCTCTCTCTCTCTCTGACCGAAATGAATACCGCAAGACTGAGAACTGCAGTGAGCACGCGAAATCAAGGACCATGAGAAAAATGATTGGCGTTCTTTCCCCCGAACACTGTGACTGGAGGAGAACAGAACATGGTCACGGACAGTGCTGTGGCAATTCCTAATTGGTTAGCCACAGATGTCAATATCAATTATCAAAACTACACCACCCCATCACCCCATGTTCCTTATTTGGAGGTTTTCAATTAGACACACCACACACACATACCAGTTGAATAATTTGTGAGACGTTAGAAGCTCCGATTGGGCACGTCTCCACTCTGAAATGATTTGATTGATTTAGAAGCGGCCAATCCCTGCTCTGGAAGATTAAATGCACCGTGGATGTTTGCGGTTATCAGATAATTCTGTGGCGGAGCACTCACCCCTAATAGGTATTCACAAACTTTGTTTCTGTATTCCCTTTTGTGATCCTGTTGGTTGGCAAATGCACCAATCCTTTTTTTTTTAAGGACAGCTCAAATTTAATAAGTAGAGTTCTACCTCCTTGTATGCAGAGCATTGTTTTAACCTGGAAAGCGAAAATGATTAGCTAGTATAAATACCACAAACTAGGTATCTTTTCTAACCTTTGTGATCCTATTGGTCATTTTACAGCAACAAAGCATGTGTCTTGACCTTAAATGGCAGCTAAAACTATAGCCTTTAACTCAATGATGGAATTCAATGGCAGAAGATTCTCTCCCCTCTGTACACAGCCTATTGTGTTAATGTTTAATGTGGGAAGTCAAAAGGACTCACTTGTACAAATACAATGAAGAAGAGAAGCAGAATCTCAGCACTTCTCGAAAATCTTCTTTTAAAGGAATCTGCCAGTTCTGCTTTTTCCCCTTTTCTTTGGATCGCCTTGATATATATTCAGTCTCCATGAATCATTGTCTGTTAAGGTATTGATTTCTATTTATAAAATGTCTAGCAACAGCTGTGGAAGTATCGCCTCTCCTAAATGTAGATTTATGTTCAGTAACTCCTAATTCCAAAGGTCTGCTGGTATCTCCACATGTGACAAAATAGAGGGCCATTTGAGCATATCAAATGTTGCCATGCATCAACAGAGATTGTCCCATCAGTTAATGGATGATTAAAGCAGACATTTTTAATTGCATTTTTACAGTGAGAGCTTTTAAAGGGCACACAGGGGAGTTAAATATGCAGTTCTCGTTTATGTTGAGTTGTACTTTATGGTTTCACTCTTCCACAAGTTTTCAGTCACATTATATACATAGGCAAGCAGGCAGACAGACATGATATATAGATAAAATAAATTCAGCATCTCACGCATCTGGGTCTGTTCAGACAACAAGCTAATCCATGGTTAGGCAGCTAATCATTTTGCAGCAAACAGTTAGTGAGCATGTTTAAATGTGGTAAGGTAGCCACCATGGTTAGGAATGGTTCAAACAACATGCTAAGCCATGGTTCACATGGTGTGCTAAGCCATAATGTTTAGCTCAAAATGCTTAACCACTGTGTCTTAGTGTGTCCACAACCCCACAGTCACCTCTGCATATCATATTCTCCACCCTGTCCTCATGGTTTATCTGCTTTGGGAGAATGAGAATTTCACTTGCACTTTCTGCCTCCTTAGGGAGGATGTGGTGTTAAGGCTTGGGAGCCTTAACTCCCAATTTCCCTGCTTTTTGGTGCTTGGTTGGAAACTGTGGAGCCTTAACGTTGTTTTTGTAAACCGTAGGTTTTTTGTTTAATGAATTTCATGGCTTTGTGTAACGGATGACTAGATATTATACAGTTGACAAGCAGCCAGCATCAGCTAGGGTGTTACACCATTTTGACATCCAATATAAAATCAAAGCTACTGATACGTGTTGCACCCACTTTTCAAAATAATAAATGAACCCCAGAAGTTATGCTCTTTCACTTGAAATCTGAGGGGTCTCATTTGAATTTTTCAATAGCCAATGTCCAGAAATAAAAGCTTTCTATGACTGACTCATGAAAAGAAGCATTTCATGTTTTGTGTCTGTATTTGGAGAGAACCTGAAAAAAAAATCTACTGGACTAAAAAGTCCCTGATTAATTCTGGAAGCACACAAGATGATACAGGAAAATATCCTAAATTAGAATAAGTTACAGTTTACTATATTAATTATTATAGCTCATTTTATGCTACATGCTTTTTCTTCCTGTTTGCATCTGAAAGTAGCAGATTGTGATCATGTTTGTGGTCAAGTTTCAAGCCTGCATGGGCTGCATTTCCATCCATAGATATTTACTTAAAAGACCCACTGAATTTCCTTGGTTCTTTAAAAGCAACGTATTTGTAGGCTGACCAGATAAAATCCAGGTCAGGGCTCCTGTAACTTTAACAGTTGTAGAGAAAAGGGAATTTCAGCCAGTGTCATTTGTATGCAATTAGTTCCTGGTGAAATTCCCTCTTCATCACAACAGTTAAAGTTGCAGGCACTATACTAGAGTGACCATATACAAAAGAAGGCAGGGCCCCTGCAACTTTAACTGTTGTGATGAAGAGGGAATTCCACCAGGAACTAATTGCATACAAATGACACTGGCTGAAATTCCCTTTTCTCTACAACTGTTAAAGTTACATGAGCCCTGACCTGGATTTTATCTGGTCACCCTACGTATTTGGTTTTAGATTTGCCACTCTCAGCACTCTGCACGTGCTATGCATGCCTGCTCTGTCTACCCTATTGTTCCCTGCAAGGCCCAGCCAGGGGAGGTCAGACCCATTTAAGCAACTTTATGGCCTGATAGTTCTCTGTTTGGTAGCCTGCAGAAGCCTCATAAAGCAATGGGCATATGAACACTGTTATTATGGTCTGCCACTTGTCTTTAGTAGTCTGAGGTCCAGACCTCTTCAGAAGGGGGAATAGTGTCATGTTATAGGGTGACCACATGGAAAGGAGGACAAGCCATCCAAAATGGTGGCCAGCACAACATCTTGTGATACTAAATTCTATAGTTAACCAGAACTGTATTCTAAGTGTGGTCACACCATAGATTTGTATAAAGGCAGTATGAGACTGGCAGTTTTATTCTCAATTACTTTTCTTATAATGCCTAACATGGAGTTTGCTGTCTTTACAGCTGCCACACACTGGGTTGACATTTTCACTGAGCTGTCAACCACATTCCCAAGTTTTTTTTTCTTGTTTAGTCACTGCAGGCTCAGATCCCATCAGTGTATATGTGATGTTGGGATGCTTTGCTGCAGTGTGCATCATTTTACAAATGCTTCTGTAGAACTGTTGTTGCCATTTTGATGCCCATTGCGGAATCGGAGCGCAGTAAATAACGAGACGACACAATAAATTGGGTTTAAAATGGGCCACACTTTATTGATGAATTCGCAGAAGGGGAAACTAGCGGGCATCCTCAAGACTTGGTGGCCAACGCCATTCTAAGGACCGGGCGAGTCAAATCGAGGCCAGTGTATGGCGTGCAGCTCACGCCACCCCCTGGCCCCCCCTTTTGGGTAGGGAGGCTTTCCGTGTCACCCCCAGCTCGTGCCTCAGTACTTCCGAGCGGGTGAGGAAGGTCCGCCCCAAAGGTAACCCTTATCTCACCACCATGGGCCTCAAGACCACACAGGTGATGAGCCTCAGGCATTACCAGTCACCGCTCGGTGCCTGTGAATGCTCACCTATCCCTTCCCAGGTGAAGATGCCCGCACCTAACCGCCAAAATGTGACCAAATTAACTCAACCAATCAACCTATTTAATACTCCCTCGCTGTCTCACAGTATGAAGTAGGCGAAAAAACTCACATCCTCAATGACGGCTTATGAGCAAAAAATTCCTACTTGGCTTCCTAAGGACAACCGGAGTTTCATTCCCATACTGCCAACAGGGAAGGGAGGGAGGGAGCCGCGCAAAACAAGACAAAGGAGGGGAGGAGTTCCGGCCTTATATAGGCTCCCCTTCCTCCTCCCCCTCCTTTTGGCGCCCATTCCTGGAGGCCGCCAATGGCGCACCTCCACGCCTCGTCTCTCCCTGCGCCCGCCGCAACCGCCCCACCACCCCCAAGCTGCGCCGGGAGTGGGGTAGGGCCCTTTTCACACTATGGAGAGATTCTTTTGGAGCTCTTGGTAATCTCACTTCATTTTAAAAACCCTAAATATTTTGAGGTCAGCAGCAAATTTGGCCATCTCACTGCTCAGTCCTATATGCATGTTGTGAAGAAAGTGGATAGGGAGGCAGTTTCTCCCTTTCTCATAATATTAGAATGAGGGTGGAAGTGAGCAGTGATGTAGCCACGTTTGGTGATGATACCTAATTATTTAGTCTTGCTAAAACAATGGAGGATTGTGAGGAGCTCCATAAAGATCTCTGCATACCAACAGAATGGCCATGAAAAGGGCAAATGCTGTTCAATGTAAACAAGTGTAAAGTGATGCACATTGGGGGAATCACAATTTCACATATACACTAACAGGATCTGAGCTAATTAGTAGTGACTGACCAAGAAAGAGTTTGGAGCAGGGGAGGTGGACAGCTTGATGAAAATGTTGATCCGGCTGCTGTGAAAAAGACAAACTCCGTGTAAGGCGTAATTAGGAAAAGAATCCTAATTCTTGAAGACTAATATAAAAATAGTAGGTTCTCTGATTTGCACTTGATGTATGTGGATTCTTTAATCTTACTATAGTAAAAATAACATATTTTAGTTTTAGATTCATGACTGTATTAGCAGTAAGTTAGTTGGGAAACAAATGTATTAGGAAGTGCAAAAAGTGAGTGTATTGCATCATTTGTGACAGCTCTATTCATACATAGTTTATGGTATGTAGTAAGTAAAGAACAAACCTAAGGATGCCTTTCTGTGTGTATATATGAAAGAGGCAGGCACACAGACATAGATAGTGGGCCAGACCTAAATTTCCAGCCTAATCTATTTTACAGGGTTGTTGTGAGGGTAAAAGTAGCACATGCCATACACCCAAACATTACCAAACATTTGTTTTACATTTCTGTGAAAGTGAGCAGCAGAAGAAACTCACTAGATGGTTTTGAGCCAGTCATAGACTCTTAGCCGAACCTACCTCATGGGTTTTTGTGGGGGGAGATATGGCACTTGAAAGAATGATCAGTCTAGGGCTTTCCCCTTCCTCCTTACTAGAGAAGCTTCTTTGCAACTGATCAACTAAATGGAGTCTGAACATCCTCTTATATCACTACATCTGACCCAGTACCAAGAATAGCCATGTGGGTGTTTAGAAATATTGCTCAATTTAATTTTAATCTATCCAAGTTTGGATTTTTATTTTTATTTTTTTGCTCTAAAAATAGCCTGTGGTCAATGAATCCTATATTAAGC
This sequence comes from Anniella stebbinsi, assembly GCA_029215795.1. Taxonomy (NCBI): domain Eukaryota; kingdom Metazoa; phylum Chordata; class Lepidosauria; order Squamata; family Anniellidae; genus Anniella; species Anniella stebbinsi. The sequence continues at coordinate 62,418,465 of JARDYH010000006.1, read as the reverse complement.
CTGTCAAAGATGTTGGTACTGGAGATAACAATACACAATAGTTTTGTTCAACCTGATCAAAAAATATTAGAAAAGATAAGAGAATTCAGAATGTCACTGACTCTTCTACCCTACAGGGTTGTTGTGCTGATAAAATGGAGGAGGATTATGTAAGCCACCTTAGGTTCCTTGCAAGAGGAAAAAAAGACAGGATATAAATGTAACATTAATAAACGTATTACTACTTCTACTAATTATTATTATTAATATTAATTATAACAAAGAAGGAATAAAAATTCTTTAAAAATCAAATACATGGGATTTAAAAAAAAGAAAAAGAAAAAGAAAAAGAGGGGGGAGCTTAACCTCTTCTCTTACAAAAAGCCTTGGTCCCTAAATACACAGAGCTCTCAAAGAGAAGTACAACCAAATCCACACACCCCTTCAAGCTAGTGCAATGGGAATGACAGTCATTGCACTCAGTGGAACTTACTTCTGAGTAGACATGCCTTGGATTGAATTGATATGAAAATTAATGATCAGCAGCCATAATCAAATGAACATACACACATGCAAAGCATGCAAGCAAATTGTTAATTGTAGAGTTATAGTGCTGTAAAGGAGAGGGAATTCTCACTCACATCTCTCCCTCTCCGCCCTCTAAGGTTCCAGACTGTGTTTTTTAAAATAAAGGCTACAATCTTCTACACACTTACCTGGGAGTAAGACCATTGCATTCAGTCAATGGAACTTACTTCTGAGAAGAGACTACAGCAATCTCTTTCCTAGAGGAAGCGGCCATTGTAGCTGATGCAGGAGGGGGGGAGACTCTACTGAGTGTGTGCCATAATCAAAATGGCCGCCGGATTTCTTAAGACAGTTTAAATTTAATAAAATCCACTTAAGCGATTTTTTTAAAAAGAAAAGCAGTTCCACCTACACTAGAATGGGAGGAAGTAGACCCTGCCATTGGATTAATTAATAAGGCTTCCCGAAGGTAAGGACAGCTGCGCAAAAATAGTCGCAACCCCTGAGTTCAATTTTCGGTTGCAGATTCAGGGGATTCTTTAATCTTTTTACTTTAAACTGCTCTCCTTCCCTCAGTCTTTCACCAATCTTCTTGAAATTTTCAGGTAATGTAAAACAAACATTTCTTTCTGGCACCTGTAAATTTCAGAGAGATTGGTGAAACATTTTCGATTTTATGGCTGTTAGAATGACCCCTCCCCAATTATCACTTTAACATGGTGGAACGTGATTTTTACTGACCGCCCTTAACAAGGGAGGCACTGCCGTGCCTCCCTTAATTTGAAAGTAGGGAAGCTACTGAATTTCAAACAACATGCCTAGTAATTTTATACTTGAAGAAGCTTATCTTTTTATCCATGGGTTTAGTTATAATTGCCTTCCTTTTAGAAGGCTTCAGTAGGATACAATTTTTCTCTGAACTAATATTATTAGATATTCTGTTATTAAATCTCCTTACAAAGAACTTTGTACTAATTTAATGTAAAATGCTACCAAATAATTGGAAGGAGAATGAATACATTTTTATCAGCTGTACTATTTTATATTCATTATTTGCAATAGCTTCATTCTCATAAATCTGCCAGCCTCTCCACAAGACAAATGATATACTGGTGACTATTTCCTTAATTTTAATTTTCCAAACTTGTGTATCTATTCAGAAATTGAAAGGGAAAATAGCTTGATTTAAGAGTAAGGTCCTAGATGAAAGATTTCTCCGTGAATAAAACATCCTTCCACAGGTTGCTGTGGTGATCCCTACCTGATATCGGCAAATCCAATCAGCAATGTGACAAAACAAAAGAGTCTTCATTCTCCTAATGCTGTTCCGTTTATTTCAGTGGTAGCAATGGACACATGGTTAGAGACTAGTATAGGAATGCAGGACCTTTTTCATGCTGATGATCAAAATCCAGTTCAAAGAAGCTTTTGGGAGCTGCATTCCAGAGTCAGTGGGCTGAGTGAGGCCAAAGACAAAAAGACTGGGAACCCAGGGTCCATGATCATGCAAGAGTTCTACTTTCATTCAAAGGAATGCAAGTAGAACTCCTGTCAAGACCTTCCTGGGAAGGTTTTAACTGAAGGGGGTGGACTGACACATTCAGAGATATAGGGGGGATGCCAGCCAGCCCCACACCAGTACACACTTTAAGCCCCCACGCATTCTCTTGAACACCTGAACAGTGCTTTAGTGAAACCAGAAATGCCCTTCCTCCAAGTCCAGCTTGCCTGGTTATGGGGAGGCTATTGCGGATGAGGGGGAAGGAAGAGATGTGCCTGATCGCCATTGGAGTGATCTGGTCACGCCACTGGCTGGGGGCAGGATGACTGAGGCTATGCAAGCCAGCCGTGCCCCAGCTCACCCGCCTCTTTTCGTTGCGGCTCCCTCCCTCCTTCCCTGTATACAGTGTGGGTTCATCTGGTTGCCCTATTGAGGGCCAAGTAGGAATTTTTGGCGCATAGTCTGACTGGCCTGGACCGTGTGTCTTTTTGCCAACTTCACACTGTAAGTGGGGAGAGAGTGTCTTTAGGAAAATGAATTGGGTTTATATTTCAGATTCATTGGTCACATTTGGTTTCAGTCTGGTAGGGGTGGGCACTCTTAGAGGAAAGGGATGCTGATCATTCTGTGGCACTGTTTGTTGACAGCTGATGCCTGAAGCCTTCTGCTGAGGGTGTTGCAGCCCCATTGGGGCGATAAGGGTTACCTGCGTGGCCAACTCACTTCACCTCACCCAGTGTTTTGCGGCCTGGGGTGGGGTGACACGGGAAGGTCTCCCCTCCCCAAAAGGAGTAGTCTGGGGGGGGGGGGGTGTGATCTTACAGACGCCACTCAGCTGGAATAGAATGTTTTACCCAAAATAAAAGCTGGCTAGTTGCTAGTGTCGATTAGGGCCCACCCAGTTTCCCTTTGCAGATCTTCAATAAATGTGGCCCAGATTTGATACCATGCATACCAGTATTTGTCTTGTCTCTTTATTTCCCCTCCCTCCTTTCACCTGCAATTCAGGGGTGGGAAGTGGAATACAAGGTCGAGATAACCTACGGACCAGTACAGAAATAAAATGAAGGGAAGTCTCTCTATTCCCTACTTCCATCCTAACTCAGTGATGATGCATACAGAACCACTGCTGAGAGAGCGATCATCAGAGAGCATCTTGAGCATCTCTAACCCTGAACTTTCTGCTTTTGTGGCTCACCTTTCAACCTTTGCTTGTAACTTGTATAACTTAACTTTAATTGTGCCGCTTCTTATCCAGTCCTGCCCAGGTACATTTTTACTCTTACTTATGCCTTGGAGGCAAGCAGACTTGCAAGTAATGTTTACTGCCCATAACACAAGACTTGTTTTAAAGTCACATTCAAGAAAGTACAGCTGTAAGAACATTGCACATATGCTATTAGTATTTCCTTGGTAACTCATTAGTTTTAATCATGGCCATATGTATCAAGAATGTTTCCTTATATATTTCCCTGTTGGATAAGATTGTTATAATTACATTTTAAGTTCTGAAGAGTTTGTCATGTTGAGGGAGCGGGTTGCGCACACACACACACACACACACTCAATCACACACACACACTTTTTTAAATATACTGTATGAAATGCCAGAGAAAAGCAATGCTGAACCTTTGAACATTTCAGTTTCACACATTTCAATTTATCGCTCTGGTGTTTGTGTGCAGTTTATTGTTTGTTAACCCATGGAAATGCCCCAAGAAATATGAACACAAGAATACAAGAAGAGTCATGCTAGGTCAGACCAAGGGTCCATCCAGTCCAGCACTCTGTTCACAGAGTAGCCAACCAACTGTTGACAAGGAACCCACAAGCAGGACATGGGTGCAAGAGCATCCTAACATCCCTGTTTTCCTAACTGGTGTATATACGCTTACTGCTCTGATACTGGAGGTAGCACACAGCCCTCACAACCAGTAACCATTGATGGCCTTCTTCTTCAGGAATTTATTCAACTCCCATTTTAAAGCCATCCAAATAACCATCTTGTGATAGTGAATTCCATAGTTTAACTATGCACTGTATGAAGAAGTCCTTCCTTTTATCTGTCCTGAATCTCCCACCAATCTGCTTCATGGCATGACTCCGGGTTCTAGTATTATGAAAGAGGGCAAAAATGTCTCCCTATCCACATTCTCCACACCATGCTTAATCGTGTTTCCCCTTACCCTCCTTTTTCCAAGCTAAACAATCCCAGCTGTTGTAACTTTCCCTCATAGGGAAGATGCTCCAGCCCCTTGATCATTTTAGTTGCCCTTTTCTGCAACTAAAATCACACTTTTAGTCACACCCCATGCAGTGTAAATATGCCAGTTGTCAAATCAAAGTATTTGTCACCTACCCCAAGCCACACACTGCTCCATCTAGCTCACTAATGCCCTCTGTGCTTTGCAGCAGCTCTGCAGGCATTTTTCTCAGTCCCCTGGTACCTGCCCAGCTGGGAAGGTTTGGGAGGGAAAACGGCTGTTGCGGGTGGGGAGGAGTGGAATAAGGCACCTCGCGTGTACAGGACATGGGTGCCATGTGAGGCAAGGGTGGGGCAGAGCCTATAAAGGCCAGTCTCACCAAGCATCAGCCTCTTTTGCTTTCCAGCTGCAGAAGGTGCCGTGACTGGTGAAGACTTTTTTATTTAAATAAGTTACTTTTTTATAGTCTTCAGTTTAAAATTCTGTGTCTTCAATTTTGTTATTTTTTAATAGTTTTTATTGTTTTATACTGTATTTTCATGTTTTCTTTCTGGGGTCTCTAAAATGGTACCTGTGGGTGCTTCATGCCAGGCTCCATGCCTCTCCTGATTTTTATTTCTTAAGACTTTTTAAAGTTAAAACTTTTCTTTTTTAAAAACTGAGAGCCTACCATGATGCAAAGCGAAATGCTGCCCTCCAGCACCATCTTTATTTTTGTTCAAATCAGTGCTTGTGTGTTTTGGAGCTCAGTCCCCACCTCTGCCTGTTTGCCTTCAGGGAAATGAGGATTCTGACCAGCCGTGCACCCCCAAGGCAGCCATTTTGTGAATGGGCAAGCACCCAGTGGCAGCCATTTTGTGAGAGTGCCCACAGCACTTTCAAAATTCCAGATGTGCCCACTGACCCAAAAAGATTGGATACTTCTCTTGTACTTGTTTGTGAGTCACCCAGAGAATGTAAGTTATGGGGTGTCTATATAAATGCACTAATACATGAATGCATGCATGCATAAATAATACTACCAATATTAGGGCTGATTTTGCCTATGTGACCAAAATTCTCAGTTTCCCATGCAGAGAGGCCCTATAGCCCCAAGGTAGCATGCAATTTAGTTTCAGTTCTGGAACATCAGTTGCTTCAAACAAGTTCTCTGTACACACGCACACGGAGAAGATATAGGACAATTGTCCTTCTTGTGGGTGGGTTTGCAAGGGAGACTTCCACTGTTTTATCCTGCTTTGTACTTTTAATGCATAAGCAGACTCATAGGAGAGTACTAAAGGAAACTGAAAGGTACAGCATGGTGAAGAGTTTCATGCCCCAACTTCATACCTTCTAGGTGGCTTGGGTACAAGGATACATTCCCAATCTCTGCTTTGCAGATGGCTGAGGATTTGGCCAGACTGTGGCATCCATGTTTGACTTGTGGATCTCAGGTATCATAACTGAGTGCATCCAAGGCCCAATATTGTGACTTCCAAGAAAGCAGTTTGTCAGAGGTATCTTACAAGGTGGTAAGTATGCTTACGTTATTTTTACCCCATCTCCCTTCCTTTTTCAGCTGTCCCGTTTTCTTCTTTCCTGTGTTATTTTCCTCTCCTTCCTTCACAGTAACCTGCAATTGGAAGAGACTAACAACAGAAGCCCAAGAAACAAACTGGCAAATATAGATTGGGCAGGAATCTACATCAACCTTTGATGGTGTGTGTTTTCAAAGATGGTATGGGAGAGTTGTTGTTTTCCAGGGTACACGTGGTTGCTTAAAAGTAGGGGTGTGCACAGACTCCCGGATCGGGACCTCCAATTTTATTCCGGATCAGATTGGAACAAAATCGGAGGTCCCCTGGATCCAAAACTCAGTCCCGATCCAAAACTCAGATGTTTGATTTTCGGATCGGCTGCCATTTTTCCCCATAGACTTGCATTGGGAGAAACAAAGCTTTCCCCCAATGCAAGTCTATGGGGGAAAATGGTGGCGGGGGGGTGAGTGGGAGCCTAACTCCCTGTCCCTGTCCCTTCCCCCCTCACGCTTCTTACCTGTAGGGGCCTTCTGCTCCTGTCCGCTGGCGCTCGCCAGCAGACGGCAGCAGATGACCCCGGCAGATAAGCCCCCTCCTCCCCTTCACGCTCCTTACTTGCCAGGGCCGTCCGCTGGCTCCCGCGGACACCAGCGGATGGCCCCAGCAGGTAAGTGAGGCCCCCCTCCCTCCTCGCGATCCCCCTTACCTGCTGGGCCCGTCCGCTGCCGCCTGGGTGGCAGTGGAGGGGCCCCAGCAGGTAAACCCCATCCCCGGTGCTCCTTACCTGCCTGGGACATCCGCTCCTGGCTGCTACTGTGAAGGAGGCTTCGCGGCCTGCCCCTAAGTAGTGCACCAGGTGATGACATCACCTGGCGCACTACCTAGGGGCAGGCCGCGAAGCCTGCTTCGCAGTAGCGTCCAGGAGCAGAGGGGAGCGGACGTCCCAGGCAGGTAAGGGGGGGGTCCTCCCTCCTCGCGATCCCCCTTACCTGCTGGGCCCATCCGCTGCCATCCGTTGCCACCCAGGTGGCAGCGGATGGCAGCAGACGGGCCCCAGCAGGTAAGCCTCGTCCCCGACGCTCCTTACATGCCTGGGACGTCCGCTCCCCTCCGCTCCTGGCCGCTACTGCAAAGCAGGCTTCGCGGCCTGTCCCTAAGTAGCGCGCCAGGTGATGACATCACCTGGCGCGCTACCTAGGGACAGGTCACGAAGCCTGCTTCACAGTAGCGGCCAGGAGCGGAGGGGAGCGGATGTCCCAGGCAGGTAAGTGGGGCCCCCTCCTCCTCCCCCTGCTTACCTGCCGAGGTGGCTGCTTCCCTCCGGTGGTGCCACCAGAGGGAAGCGGCTGCCCCGGCAGGTAAGCCCCATCCCTGCCGCTCCTTACCTCCCGGGGCCGTCCGCTTCCATCCGCTGGGGTCCGCAGGTGCCAGCGGATGGAAGCGGACGGCCCTGGCAAGTAAGCAGCGCGAGGGGGGAGGGGGACCCGATCCTCCAATCCAATCCGATCCGGATCGGGTCCTTATCGGATCGGATTGGATCGGCCGATCCAGGGGCAGGGGATTGTATCGGACAATTTTATCCGATACGGGCCGGATCGTGGATCGGGCCTGATCCAGTGCACACCCCTACTTAAAGGTGTTCTTCTGCCATGACCTCTAGTCATACTGGTTTTGCAAATGTAGCACTTCAAGGTGTACCCTTGAAATGCCAAAATAATCCCCTAGAGAAGTATATCCACAAGTATGGTTGTACAGTTGATATGTACAAGGCTAAAATCAAGGGTACGCATGGACAGGCACCGACTGAGGGCCCTCACCTCAGCAAAGGCCCACTGGAGTTCCTCCTCTTCTTCAACATTGCAACCTGCTTGTTCACCTGCCTCTCGCTCTGGCACAGATAAAGTTGTGTGGAGGAGCAGTAGATGCCTACTTGCTCATCGACTCTCTGCCTGTTAAGCATGTAAGGCCATGGCTTAGGATGGCCCCCCACTGGTCCCTGTGAGTCCAAATAATGCACAGGGACTCTCAGGGGCGGGGGCGTCCACTGGATTTGCCAGAGACAAGGGATCCCTGGAAAATCCCTAATCGTCTGCGTTCCTGGGAATTTCCGAGACCGTGGAAGGTGTGGCAGCCCAACCCGGGTGCTGCTGCGCCTACTCGCAAGTAAGCACGGCAGCACAAATTGGCATGGAGCTGCACCGCACAGCTCCGTGCCCATCAGGGGAGGGGGTGGCATCAGTTTCGCCACCCCCAGGAGGGCAGGGAAGGGGAGGGGCTCCCAATCATGCATGGTTTTCTTTTTTAAAAACCTTACTTTTTGCAGAGGAGCACTCCTGCACTCTTTTGGATTTAAAAACAAAACAAAATGGTGGGCGTGACGTGCAACGACCCGGGAGGAGCCCGGGTTGTCACACTTCTAGTGTGTATTCGGGTGACGATCCTGGAAGCAGCTACTTCTGGGATCACTCTCCCTCCCTCCACACCCGATGGTGTAGAAAGGGCCAAAGTGATAGCAATGCTGAAGAAAAGAATAGCAGCCGGTGACAATGGCAGTGAGAAGGTAGAATCAGTGAGGGAGGGGGTCCATCAAAGGCCCCTAAAGAACCTGTAGCTGAGTGGCACTGGATGTGTACATATTTTTGGTGTGACTAACATGAGTTAATGTGAACCTTACTTCTCATATTGCACCATGAGCAGAAGCATAAAGGAGAGAAGAATGCAAATCTACTTGTGTTTTTCCTTTCATTCTGAGAGAGGAACACTCACTAAAGCATCCTTTTTTCAATCTTTGAGCACTGGAGAAGAGGGTGAATACTGTTCAGCTATTATTACTTTATGTGTTAATCAGCTTTGCACAACACTTCTGGTCTGAAAATATGCTGTTTACAATAAATAATCTGAAGCTGATACAATCCATTAAAAAGAGGCATGTGGCATGGATGGGGAAGAAAGGTATGGTTGGCACATATTAAGGAACAATTAACCTGTTTTGTGTTTTTAAAAAACAACAACAATCTTTTCCATTTCTGTACTTCTGCCATGGTGAACCCTTTATTGATTTTGTCATGTGCTTGAGGTGCCACCTGGCTAATTTTGGACTGGGGATTACCACCAAGATTTTTTCTCAGTTCATGGTAGGCAAAATGCAGGTTTGGGCTGCAATCCTAAACATGGCTTACTATTGAGTTGGACTCCATTAAACAGAGGGGGACTTACTTTTTAGTAAACATTCATAGGATCGTACTATTAAATGTATGTAGATTTCAATAAAGAAATATGTGTAACTTCATGATAGGCTTATTTCCACCATTTGAGGGTCATATTAATGGCATTCTAATTCACCAATGCCCTTCTCCCCTGGATTAGACAGACCCCACTCATTGATTACATGTAGATCTTAAGCAACACACCATGCTTTAATTGTCACAGGGCAAAGTAATAGCCCTCTAACACCACCTTTTGAAATCAGCCGCTGACGTATGAAATGCCCTACCCCACATTTGGCTTCCCTGTCTGCGGGAGAGGGGGCGTTGAAAGTGTGAGGAGACGCTCCTTCAAGCCACAGGATCGGTGAATCTTGATGGTGCCACCGGCTGGAGGAGTGGCTTACTGGGTGATATTAGCTTTTGGGGGCCCTCCTCCCAGCCTCTTTGAAGCATGGCTCCTTCATTTCCTCCTGTATGCAGTGTGGTGGTTTAACTGGTCGCTCTTTTGAGGGCCAAGCAGGAATTTTTGGCACACAGCCTGATTGTCTGAGGGCCTCCCGCTGAGGGTTTTTCAGCCCCAGTGGAGGGATAAGGGTTGCCTGTGGGGCCATCTCCCCTCACAAACCTGGTGTTTCACAGCCCAGGGGGATATGACAGAGGATGTCCCCTCTTTCCCCAAATGGGGAACTCCTGAGGGCTGCTAATTCTATAATCGACATCTAGCAGGTAAAGAATGTTTTGCCTGATTACATTTACAGGCAAGTGCCAGCATAGTGGAGTAGCAGGGATCCTCCTTTGCAGATCAAAAACTTAATAAATGTGGCCTGATTTTCAATCCATACAGTTGTGTCGCCTCTTTATTGCCTTGTCTCCTTCATGCACAATGGGAGCACTGCAGTACAATGTTCCCAATTCCCATCCCAGACAGCCTATCCAGAAGGATACCATAGTTAATGGTAGTGAAAGCTGCTGAGAGGCCCAGAAGAATTAGTAGGGTCTCACTCCCCACACCCTACTTTCCTTGTCCTGGCAATATACATTTTTTTCAGCACATGATACTGATGACTTGCTTCATATCTCTTTTCTCTCCTTTGGAATTTCTTGTTGCTATTCTGTCTCATGGAGTTGCTCCAATTTCTACCTTTTTCTGTTCTGCTTTTTATTAGGGTGGGTGCGTTTTGTGTGTGTGTGTGTGTGTGTGTGTAGTAGACATTGTAATTATATTGGTTGTTTCCATGTGGGCTATTGAAAATGTTTTCTAAACAGGCTTCATTCAAATGGTTTGTTGCATTATATAAGTTACCTTGTAGAGTTAAAAACATCAGGAAGGTCTGTGGCACTTGGAGTCCCCAGAAGCTTATCCCATAATAAACCTGCCAGTCTTTAACATACATGCCATGAACCTCTTTGCTGGTTTTATTGCTACAGACAATACAGTTACCTCTCTGGAAGTAGTTGCTTATAGAGTTAAACTACTTTAAGAGTGTTAACTTTAATTTATCATTCTAAAGGTGAGATTAAGCCAGTTTAAGTCTTATTACAGGTTTACACAGTATAAAGCTTTCTGAAGGACTGTAGGGTGCAAAAGCCATTATGATTGGAACCATGTAGGTGGTCTACAATTAGATAGTATTCAAACACCAGTAACTGTTGGGTGAAGTGCTACCACTGCTCTCTGGCTTCTAGAGGGGGCATATATTCCAACAAGATCTCAAAAATAATCATTTTATCCCAGATAAATTTAGACATAACAGCCTACAGAAGACGTTGGGAAATGAAGTACTTCCATGAAATTGAATGCCAGCACCAAGGTTAAGAAGATGCCATCACTATGTAGTACTACTATTTTTAGATCCAAAACATCACATTTTATGCAGTTACAAATGTATTGGCTTTAACAGCTCTTCCAAAAGGGAGGGGATGCTTAGACAATTACATCCACATTCTCAAAGGACCTGGCCAAACTATGCAACTTAAAAAAAAAAAAAGATGAACACACTTGCTTTCCTTCTGCTCATAACTCAAGTGTTTCCAGGAAAAGTAAACTGCATATTAAATGACATCAATTATTCTACCTTCTATTTCTGCCAGCAATTAAATATTGGAGTGGAACAATTGTCACTCTTTGCAGGCACCCAGAGTAACCAAACCATCTGCTTCTAATAGCTAGACACAATGGGATCCCTAAAATGTGAGTGGCCTATTAATAAACTAATAAGAATAAGTTAATGAAGTGTAAAACTGACTAATTGTGAAATTAGAGAGATGTTTCTTACAAAAGCTTAAAAAAAGTGGTGCACTCAGTTCGCTTGCTTGAGACCTGTTTATGTGAGAAAAGTTTCAACCTTTTGTGAGAATCCAGGAGATCTGAGCCAGATCGACACCACGCAGGATATGACATTTTGAAAACATGTTGAAAACTTCATATGGAGTGTGTCCTGAGCCCAAATAGTTGTCACTACTGTTATAAACCGTTTTAAAGCAGCAGTGTAAATCCTGCCCTGGTGTCTTTGGACTTGTTCAGTCATCTGCCAATTTAGGCATCTTGTATGCCACACTATATATGAAGTGCATACATAGGTACAAATATGTATGTGCGATACCCAAACATGGATATAGGTTTACCTGCATCACACACTACACTGCACATATGGAAACAAGAGCAGGTGCAAGCCTACTCCCTACTGCATGTATACAATTCCTAAATTGGAAAATTGGTAAAACAGGATTACATGAACCGAACGGGGGCAAACAAAGTGAAGTTTTTCCAGACAAGACAGAGGAGGGAAAATGAGATTCAACCCATGCTAGTTGATCAACCCTCATGAAGGGGCTTGCCCGGCATAAGGGTCAACCATAAAATGAAATATCCCCATGAAGAGGAAGCTTGTAAAGGATGTGTAAAATCCAAATCTAAAGTCAACCATCGTCATGAAGAGATGGCATTTAAGATCTTCAGAGGAAGTATTGCTGGTCATTCCAAAATGAACAGAATTTTGCTATGAAGTACCTCGACAATGGACCTTCCCTGTAGCAGCACCCACCCTATGGAAAACTCTCCCTTGTGTAGTTCAGGAGGCTGGAAGTACAATAACCTTTAAATGCCTCCTGAAAACATACACTAAATGCCTCCTGAAAATGCCTCCTGAAAACACATATTTTTTCACAAAGTTTCCCTTGGCTGTAACTGCTGCTGGTTTTTGTTGTTGTTGTTTTGTTTTGTTTTATGTGGTATTTTAAAACTTTTAAACCTCTATGTTTTGATCTGTTCTATTTTATGGTTTTAATTGTGACCTGCCCAGAGAGCCCCAGCTATTGGGCAAAATGAAAATGTAATAAATAAATCAAATAAAAAATGAAGTGACTGTCTCTGTCTCCCCCTTCAGAACATCATTCAGCAACTACTACACAAGCCTTTGACAATAACAAAAAAAGGCCTCGGGGTGGGCAAACTCAAACACCTCCGATTCGTCAGACACTTGTGCTGCTGTGCTGCTGCCGTCAGACGAGACCTGATTAGAGCTTGGCAGCCATCTGCCTTGGCGCAGGAAATGTTTCATTTCCCCCTGTTGCGTAAATGGGCCCTTTATAGCTGCCATTTGCGCAACGAGGGAAATACTCAATTTCTGGAATCCCCATTATGCACAGAGCCTTTACTCTTGTGTAAATTGGGCCTTTACAGCCACCATTTATGCAACAGGGGAAAATATGTAATTTCCACAATGGAGGCTCCAGATGAGGGTGGATCAATTCAGAGGTTGTTATGGATGATGTATCACTAAAAGACAAATGAGGAGAGAAGAGGCCAGATCTACACCAAGCAGGATACAACACTTTGAAAACAGTTTGAAAACTGTATATGCAGTGTTTCCTGAGGCACAGCGGTTGTCACTACAGTTACCATTTTAAACCTGTATTGTAGATCCTGCCTTAGTTTAGTCTAGTTAAGCAGTGGAATTACTTGGGTGATATTGAATTATTTCTGTCATATGAACAATGTCAAAGTCCTGTTGGTAAATCTCTGTATTTAAAGGTGTTGGAAAGAAACCATTGCTGTAATTCACCCGAGGTGCTAAACTATTAAACTTCAAACCTTTCTTCGAGGTGGCCATAAAATAATGCATTATTTTAGCTTCCCATAAAATAACTAAACTGGACAGTCTTTATAAAAATAAAATTATTGGAAAGGGCACAGAAATAAAGCTTTGTGTTGTGGCTGTTTTCAAAGTTTTGCCCTGCGGTAAGTAACTACATAGCAAAATCATTTTCCTGCCTTCTGTCATATGAATGCAGTTAGGCAAGGAATATAGTCCAGGTTTCAAGCAAAGAGCAGACATGAGTTACGGCCCTAATGTGCAGTCTATCATTCATAGAGAAGAGCTCTGCAATAAAATCACCTTTTGCCATTAAGAAAAAAACAATTCCAAAATGGTTGATTAGCATAAAAATGTACAACTGTTTTGTCTCGCTTTTTAAAAAAATATATATCATTATTTTGTTCCCCAAACGTTGTTGCTTCAAGTGTTAAATCTATGAATTTTCTTGATTTTCCTCAATGATATAAATCTTGACATGCTACAGCTCCTAGTAACTATAAAGGCCCTAAGCAAACATAAAATGAATGAACTGTTTAAAGAAATGTTCAAATCTGGAGAAATGCAACTGTATATGTTTTGGCATTGTTGGACTTAATATAGATTTCAAAACGGAAACTATGCAAAACTTTAGCTATTATTATTAATAATAATAAATGGCATTTCCCTTTGGCTGCTTAAACACACACACACACACACACACACACACACCCCTATATCGCTTCCACAATTTCAATAATTGGAACTTTAGTGTCACTATTCAGGATGGTGGATTGGTTTTACCATCGTCCCATGGCAATGAGACATAGACAACTCATTGTCATTGGATGTATATTATTATTAGCATTTATATATTGCCTTATTTGCTGTCATGGTGATATGCCAAAAATAAAACAATAATACTGTAAAACAAAAAAAACATGAACATTAAAAGTAGTAAAATCATTCAAACATGAACGTTCACATTTTAAAGGGCTAGATTTAAAGGATGCATATTTACCCCTTTTCTAAAGGTCAAGAGAGTAGGATCAATCATAAGCGCTCAAGGAATGTGCAGGAAAAAGTCACACATGCCTGACAAACGGGCTTCCATGGGTAATGGCAACCTCCAAAGGCCCTCTCTTACAGAACGTAATAGGTGGGCAGATTCATAGCAAGATTGGTAGCCCCATAGATAGCCAGCTCCTAAGCCATTTAGGTCTTCAAAGGTTAGAATGAGCACCTTGAATTGCGCTCAGAAAGCAATCAGCAACCAGCGCAGACTTTTCAGGTGTAATATGATCACAATACTATGCACCGGTTAGTCCTAATATGTTCCCAATACTGGGCATCTTGCTTACCTTGACTTACAGTGCAATCCAGAGGGGGCAAGGGAGGAAAAATATATGCCAGCAGGACAAGATGGTAGAGGGAGCTGTACAGAAAAGAAGTATGCCAGCTTCAGAGCTGGTATAGTTTCACTCCCTTGTCAGAGGTGTGTTGAGGGAATTGGAAGATTTTGGATCCAGCAGAACCACAGTCTCCCCCTAGACATGCCTCCTTTTGCCATTATTGCCATCATAGCACCAAATATATTTATTTTTATCTAAAATATTTCTTGGCCATCTTTGAGAATAGAAGCCCTCCTAAGGTAACATACAGCAATAAAACATATAAAACCAGTATGATATCAAAAACTAGGGATGTGCACTGGATCGGACCCGATCCACGATCCGAGTCCGGTCCAGTGGGAAATCGGATAAATTATCCAATTTCCGATCCCGCAGCTGGATCGGCCGATCCAATCCGAACCGGTCCGAAAAAGCTCCGAACCGGTTCGGCGGATCGGCGGGCGCCCACTGGCGCCCACCGCCGCTTCCATTGGCGGGCGCCAGCGGGCGCCCGCCGATGAAAGTGGACAGCGGGGGGGGGAGGAGGGGGGCACTTACCTTCTCGGCCCGGGCCGAGCGCTACTCTAGAGCAGGCCGCGGAGCCTGCTGGTAGTAGTAGGCGCCGGCGCCGGACGGGAGCCGCTGGGCCGGAAAGGTAAGGAGGGGGTGCGTGGAGGGGAGGAGGGGGCGCGCGGAGGGGGGAGGGGGGAGGGGGGCCCTTACCTGCCCGGCCCTGCGGCTCCCGTCCGGCGCCGGCGCCTACTACTCCCAGCAGGCTCCGCGGCCTGCTCTAGGATGGCGCGCCGGGTGATGTCATCACCCGGCGCGCTACTCTAGAGCAGGCCGCGGAGCCTGCTGGAAGTAGTAGGCGCTGGCGCCGGACGGGAGCCGCCGGGCCGGAAAGGTAAGGAGGGGGTGCGTGGAGGGGAGGAGGAGGCGCGCGGAGGGGGGAGGGGGGAGGGGGGCCCTTACCTGCCCGGCCCGGCGGCTCCCGTCTGGCGCCGGCGCCTACTACTCCCAGCAGGCTCCGCGGCCTGCTCTAGGATGGCGCACCGGGTGATGTCATCACCCGGCGCGCTACTCTAGAGCAGGCCGCGGAGCCTGCTGGAAGTAGTAGGCGCCGGCGCCGGACGGGAGCCGCCGGGCCGGAAAGGTAAGGAGGGGGTGCGTGGAGGGGAGGAGGGGGCGCGCAGAGGGGGGAGGGGGGAGGGGGGCCCTTACCTGCCCGGCCCGGCGGCTCCCGTCCGGCGCCGGCGCCTACTACTCCCAGCAGGCTCCGCGGCCTGCTCTAGGATGGCGCGCCGGGTGATGTCATCACCCGGCGCGCTACTCTAGAGCAGGCCGCGGAGCCTGCTGGAAGTAGTAGGCGCCGGCGCCGGACGGGAGCCGCCGGGCCGGAAAGGTAAGGAGGGGGTGCGTGGAGGGGAGGAGGGGGCGCGCGGAGGGGGGAGGGGGGCCCTTACCTGCCCGGCCCGGCCCGGCGGCTCCCGTCCGGCGCCGGCGCCTACTACTCCCAGCAGGCTCCGCGGCCTGCTCTAGGATGGCGCGCCGGGTGATGTCATCACGCGGCGCGCTACTCTAGAGCAGGCCGCGGAGCCTGCTGGAAGTAGTAGGCGCCGGCGCCGGACGGGAGCCGCCGGGCCGGAAAGGTAAGGAGGGGGTGCGTGGAGGGGAGGAGGGGGCGCGCGGAGGGGGGGAGGGGGGAGGGGGGCCCTTACCTGCCCGGCCTGGCGGCTCCCGTCCGGCGCCGGCGCCTACTACTCCCAGCAGGCTCCGCGGCCTGCTCTAGGATGGCGCGCCGGGTGATGTCATCACCCGGCGCACTACTCTAGAGCAGGCCGCGGAGCCTGCTGGAAGTAGTAGGCGCCGGCGCCGGACGGGAGCCGCCGGGCCGGAAAGGTAAGGAGGGGGTGCGTGGAGGGGAGGAGGGGGCGCGCGGAGGGGGGAGGGGGGAGGGGGCCGCGGAGAGTAGGCCGCGGAGCCCGCTGGTAGTAGCCGCCGGCGCCGGACGGGCCGAGAAGGTAAGCAGTGGCGGGGAAGGGGGCTTACCCCCCCCCCGGAGCCGTCCGCTTCTATCGGCTGGCGCCCGCGGGCGCCAGCGGATGGAAGCGGGCGGCCCCAGGGGGGGTAGGGAGCGCGGGGGAGGGGGTTTACCTGCCGGGGCCGTCCACAGCGGACGGCCCCGGGGGGGGGAGGGAGTTAGGCCCCCCCCTTACCCACCCGCCGCCATTTTTTCCTCATAGACTTGCATTGCAATGCAAGTCTATGGGGAAAAAAATGGCGGCCGATCCAAAAATGTACGATTTTTGGGTCGGGATCGGACTCGATCCGGTCCGGGGGGCCTCCGATTTTGTCCGAACCGGTCCGGGACAAAATTGGAGGTCCCGATCCGGGTCCCGATCCGATCCGGGGGGTCCGTGCACACCCCTATCAAAAACAATAAAAACTGTAAGAATATAATAAAAACAGCAATAAAACCAACAACAAAACCAGTAATAAAACAGCAACAAAAGCAATAATATTAGGAGTAGGCTAGAAGAAAATTATATGTTTTCAAGGCTTTCTTAAAAGCCTGAAATGTTGTAGCATGGTGGACCCATGATGGCAACTAATTCCAGAGGTATAGGGCCACTACAAAGAAGGCCCTCTCATTTGGTCATCCACCTGACTTCCTTCACAAGTGGGCAAATGAGAAGAGTCTCTCTTGCTGACCATAAAATGCAGTCAGAATGATATGGGTGAACGTGGTCCTTCAAGAAATAAAATACAATAGAATGCAAAACAATAAACAGCACAAAAATGGATAAAAACAACTAGGTCTCTAAAATCCTTCGGAGAAAAGAAAACTCTTTGCTTGGTGATAAAAAGATAACTATGTAGGTGCCAGGTGAACCTCTTGGGGGTGTTTATTGCACCACCACTGAGGGCACCACCACTGAGAAGGCCCTCTCTTTTGTAGCCCCCTGCCTTGTTTCCTTTGGCTGGGGGCACCCAGCAGAGGGTCTCTGGAGATGACCGAAAGGTGGGAGATGTGCCTTTAGATACTCTGGTCCTGACTATCTTCCTTGGACCAACTAGGTCATTATTATTTAACATCTCCCAGTTGTAACCAACTCAGTGTAAGATATGCCAGCTCCTATGGTGCCCCCCACAATATCTCATGCTCTCCTCAGTAGGGATGGATAGATGGAGGATCTGTCTATTTCCAGTCTGTGTCAATTTTGCAAGTTTATTCATCATTCTATCCTATTTTCACATTAATCTGCAAATCCTTTTTAACTATCTGCAAAAATAACCTGTATTTAAATACCTATTTTTGAACATGTTTTCTCACACCATATTTGTTTGTAGACACATTTTATCTCAAAGTTTGCATTTCTAAATGTATTTTATCCTAAAAAGAAGAGGTACGTCTTGAAGTGCATTTGAGCCAAGAACTGCATCACAAAATTTAGTAAACTGTAAAATCCAAAGTATAATTATGTGCCAATCCACATGTTACTTTGGGAGCTGCAGTCAGTTCACATCGGAACCTTTCACAGAGATCGAATTCCTCAAACATCCGTACTTCATGGTACATACAGCAATACCGTTTGCAGAGTTGACCCTATGTTTTGCTATACTGGGTCATAAATACAAGACAAAGATGTAGTACTGTAACTTGCTGAAAACTGCTATTGTGAATATAAGCATTCAACAATGAAGTCATATCTTATCCCTTTCGATTTACAAATCTAACATCACAGACAATTGCTCCATTCCCTGTAATTTTTAGAAGTCATTTTTAATGAGTACAGCTGTGAACTGAGAGACTTCACCTTCTATTATTGCCAATCCAATATGTCTTCTAATATTTTACATGCTGCAGCATATCTTTAGTAATTCTCATCAAGGCTGACACTTCTCCTGAAGACAAAAAGAAGGCAGGTGCAGGAGCGGGAAACTTGGCTGAACTTCGCATAGCAGCTTCTCTGAAAAATTCATTCATACAACAGAAGCATGATTCACTGGTAGATATGGCCTAGCTCAGGTGTATTACTCTTTTTTAAGCTGCATCCAAAGAACCTGATTGACTTTGACATTTGAAAAATCAGCAATAGAGGATATTCTCAACATTGTAAATTGTTCCAGAGTGATTTCTAAAGTCAGAAAGTTGGAGATGGTGGGACGATATCACAACTTTGAGAAGACACCTAGTCCCAGTGCTGGTGGTGGTTTCCTCTGCTCTGGGTTTGATGCTATATAGAGAAGCCTTCTACAAGTGTCCTTCAGATGTGTTGGACTACAACTCCTATCATTCCCAGCCAGCATGGTCATTGGGGAAGACTGCTGCTACACAGCACAACTGGAAATATCCTGGAGACTCAAGGTCACTTGATACAGTCTTCATCTGGCTGGGAATAAGGGTTGAATGCCCTCCCATATTTATGACATGATATATGGAATGGGCTGCTCATATGTACATGCAACCATGGCTGACCCTACCATTAGGCAACGGGAGAAGGTTGCTGGGAAGTGGCAGCAAGGTGTTAGAGGAGAGAGCTGTGGCCAGCCCTGAGATCCCCAAGTTAGCCTGCTGCCTTCTGGTGTCATAGAGGATGCTGTCCCACTGCCAGTGTTGAGAAAGGATTCAACTGCCAGTCCAGTACATGGTATCACAAGGGCACCATCTTCTCCTTCACCTCAGGCAGAAAAAAATCTTAGGCCAGCCCTGCCTACACAACCACTCCAATGCCTCACTGCATGTGGAGGACTCCAGATTTCATGAGTGTATGAACCAAGTCTTTGCAATCTCAGGGGCCTTGTAAGAATGAGACCATTTTACAGTAAATTCTCCCAGGGCAGCAGCTCTCCTTCCTCAGTTCTGTGACCTCTGCTGAATATCTGGTTACTTGTTGCTTAAAGACATTGTGCTAATGCTAGTAGCTCTGATTAGAATAATTACTAGGGGTGTGCACGGACCCCCCGGATCGGATCGGACCCGGATCAGGACCTCCAATTTTGTCATGGATCAGTTCGGACAAAATCGGAGGCCCCCCGGACCGGATCGAGTCCGATCCCGATCCAAAAATCGTAAATTTTTGGATCGGCCGCCATTTTTTTCCCCATAGACTTGCATTGCAATGCAAGTCTATGAGGAAAAAATGGCGGCGGGTGGGTGAGGGGGGGCCTAACTCCCTCCCCCACTGGGGCCGTCCGCTGTGGACGGCCCTGGCAGGTAAGCCCCCTCCCCCGCGCTCCCTACCCCCCCTGGGGCCGTCCGCTTCTATCTGCTGGCGCCCGCGGGCGTCCGCGGATAGAAGCGGACGGCTCCGGGGGGGGTAAGCCCCCTTCCCCGTCACTGCTTACCTTTCCAGGCCGTTCCCTACCGTCCGGCGTCGGCGGCTACCGCCAGCCAGCTTTGCGGCTTGCTCTCGAGTAGCGCGCCGGGTGATCACCCGGCGCGCCACCCTGGAGCAGGCCGCGGAGCCCGCTGGTAGTAGCCGCCGGCGCCGGACGGGAGCGGACGGGCCGGAAAGGTAAGGGCCCCCCTCCTCCCCTCCGCGCGCCCCCTCCTCCCCTCCACGCGCCCCCTGCTTACCTTCCCGGCCCATCCGCTCCTGTCCGGCGCCAGCGGCTACTACCAGCAGGCTCCGCGGCCTGCTCTCGAGTAGCGCGCCGAGTGATGACATCACCCGGCGCGCCACCCTGGAGCAGGCCGCGGAGCCCGCTGGTAGTAGCCGCCGGCGCCGGACGGGAGGACGGGCCGGAAAGGTAAGCGCCCCCCTCCTCCCCCCCCGCTGTCCACTTTCATCGGCGGGCGCCCGCTGGCGCCCACCAATGGAAGCAGCGGTGGGCGCCAGTGGGCGCCCGCCGATCCGCCGATCCGCCGAACCGGTTCGGAGCCTTTTCAGATCGGTTCGGACTGGATCGGCGGAGCCAGCTGTTGGATCAGAAATCGGATAATTTATCCAATTTCCCACTGGACCGGACTCGGATCGTGGATCGGGTCCAATCCAGTGCACATCCCTAATAATTACTCTGCAATTTCACATGTTGAATGGGAGGCTATATCTACTTTAACAGAGGATAATTTCACTACCACCACTACCAGCATCACTATGGATGGCAAATGTTCACTGGGGGGGGGAAGAATAATGATTTCTGTCAACTGCACAGGCCAGGTCTGCTGTCCCAATCTCTGGTTCAACCTGAATGAATGTCTCTGGACCAGTATGGGGAAAAGTAGCCAGTACAGGATTACGCAGATCAGGAATCCTGAAACTATGAAATCAGTGGAGGTTGGTGGCTCCGATTTCGGTGGGGCTATGGATCCATTCTAGGATTTAGTCAGAACCAGCCAGAACTCTAATGGATCTATTCAAGGTGGAATAGGTTTCAGCACCATGGATAGCTCTTTTACAGTTATGGTGGGTTCTGGAAACAACCCAGAATGGATTCATCGCCCCACCAAAATCGGAGCCACCAGCCTGCACTTTATGCAGTAGTACAAAATTCCAAAATCACATTTCCAGTCTCCAGCCTCAGAATTTAGTGCACTAGATTGATTTTAAATAAATAATTATTCTGGCCCCTGTAAAGCCAATTAACACAAGTGAACATAATGAATTGGGGGAGTGGGAAAATAAGAGCAAGAACTAAACAAGCATAGATTACTAGCAAATCATTTCCCTTTGTCTTCTGTTTTCTTCACCCCTTTTTTTACATTCTCCAACCCACTCAGAAGTTAAATATGCAATTAGTAGCTGTCATTAGTCCATAAATACGGAGGTCAGACATAATTATACTGCAATGTTGTCTGTAATTTTGTTCACTGGACCTTCTTCCTCATTTTCTTCTTACGTGAAGGAACTGCATTCACCACATTATTTCCTTAATACATTATTTAAACTGAGATGGCAGAAGGCACATATTATGAAGAGCCTTCATCTGTATTGTTATATACCCCCTGGATTTAAATTTATGTTTGCTTGTTGAAAGCTGCTCAGAGAATTATATGTTGTAGGGTGCCCTACAAATATAATAATAAATAAAGAAGTAGCACTAATATGCCAATTCTCTAGGTCCTTTGCAGTGTGGGGGGAAGCCATTGCCCTTATTAATCTTGTAACAAATTGGTTAAAGAAAACAGAGAATTTGCTCTAACATAATGCTACATTTCTATAGACCTTAGCGACCATTTAAAGTGACATAGGCCTTCTTTCCCTCTGTACCTAACTGTGGCCAGATCTACACCAAGCAGAATATAACACTTTGAAGGCAGTTTGGAAATGGTGACCTCCATCACACCAGTGGTTTAACACACTTTTGCCACATCCGGTATCTGATTTTGCAGCATGGGACGCACATGACGTTGTCCCTGTCCTGCACCCATCTCACCTCTTTTCCTCTGTTTTGCGTATTATTTTTGTGCGGGGAAAGTCTTGATTGTTTCCCCAAGCGGATTTAATGTGCCCTTAAGCCTCCGTGTATAGCTGTCCTTTCGCTTTTTCCTTTGTTGGGGACGTGTGCTTTGAGAGAAGGGGCGGGGTGGAGTGGAAGAGCAAACAAGCGAAAGGGAGGTTTCACGGTGCAGGGCGATACCACAAACCCACATGAAAGAGACCATTAGCTTGTTGCACTTTTGAAACTAAGGTAAAAAATGGGGAGGGAAACCAGGGAAAAAATAGGTGTGGTGGAGCTGGGTATACAGAATGTGTCCTGGGCCCCAATAGTTGTCAATATCTAACTATAAAGTGGAAAGTATGTGTGCGTCACGTACAACTGGAAATGTTTACCCACTTCTAGATGAGTTAGAAACTTGAAATTTGACACAGTGATAGGTCTAGCTGTACAATATACCAGAAAAGTCTAAAAACACAGAATTTAGGATTTTAAGTATTTATTAAAGAATTTAATAAAAACCAAGGCTTATGCCTACAACTCCCAAAATTCCTTGGGTGGAACTCTAAGCATGCCTTGGATGGGAGGCCAGACTTACTGGCCTTTGGCAGCCATCGTGAGTGCATGGATGGGTTGGCGCTGCATGTGTTTTACAACCCCAAGATTGGTCTCAAGCTGTCAACCCAATTCCACATAAAAGGAAACAACCCACATAAATGGGCTGTGTCTATTTGTGGTGTTTCCTCCCCACCTTCTGTGTGGTTTTAAAATTGTAACTAGATACAACAGCATGACTTTAAGGGGTCAAACATGCTCAAAGGCACCCTATCCTGATATCGCTGTTTTCTCAGAATCTGGGGGAAGTGCATGCTTGGCCTTCACACTTAGGAGGGAGGAAAGGGAGGCACTCTGTGCATGCCCAGAAGCAGGCCTGATGAAGGGGAGAAGCCCTTCAGTACAGGCTCCTGATGGAGCACTTGGTGGGTGAGAAGCACAGGCCGATACTTGGCCAGAGCTGGTCACATCCACTGACAACCGCTTACCTCCCCTCCTCAGTGATGCTACTCTTTGATGCACTATCGATGAGCAGCATTAGCTACAAGAGGAGGGAAGCGCCTCTCAGAGGACTTGGGCACCTGTGGGCCATGAAAGGCATGCTGGAAGGTGTAGTACTGGCATGTAGAGTGGCTAATGTTAAATAAAGCATGGGTTAGTAAGCCAGGTCACTCTGTGCAAACCAGGTCACTATCTCTCAATCCTAACTCACTAACTGTCTTTGTTCTCCTTCTACCTGACTTTCTCCAACTGTCACTACTAGGGTGACCATATTTAGGAAACCAAAAAGGAGGATAACATGGCCGCTCCTAGGTGGCGTGCCCACCAACATGTCCAACCCCCAAGGGGGCATGCTCATCCAAACATGGCCTTGGTCAGATGTCTGATTTCACAGCATACAATTAAGACAAACCTGTTCTACACAACATCTTCATGTTAAAATCATTAAAATAAAGAACAAGTGAGACATTCAATGTATCTGAAATTAACTTTACTCACTCCTACTTTTGTAGCTTTTGCTGTACTTTGAAACTTTTGCTATGCTCTGTGTGATAGTTTCCCCTTCCCTCAAATATGTTTTCTGACTGCAAATCCTTCACTGGATGACCGTAGTCCCAACTTTCCTAACATTTAACACTCTTTCCCCATCACGTTTCTCTTATCCATATGCACAGATTCAGCATACTGCTACCACTGAACAAATGAAGCAGTTGACAAGTGCAGAAAAATCTAGTACAACAAACTAGCCAACCTAGCATGCAGGAAGAGTATAAAATACAATTACCCTGCAAACATTAGCCATGGAACAAAATGGACTAAAGGCTTGTTGTAGTCACTTCTCACCTCTTAGCTTGTTTCAACTTCTGGTTTATCAGTGAGAAACAAATCTAAAAATGTGTCATTATATCTCTGGTTCATTAGCCATGTAAACAAAACCATGGTCAGTAGCAAAACAAAGAAAGGCCAGAACAGATGCCCATTATCACAATGCTAGACAAGGATCTTTCCCTCCTTTTATCCAAGTATATCCTGAATTTACACTGCCTCAGTGTATAGAGAATAGAAATCCCAGTCAGGGTCCCAAAGAAAACTGCCCAAAGAAACTTTAGAAATAACTCTTGTTGATTTCAATAAAGCTTACTCCTAGATAAATGAATGTAGGATTGCAGCCTCTTCACATCTGTTCACCTTACTCTAGCAAGCGCAAGGCCCTTCTGTCAAGGACAACTATGCACTCACAGAACCTGGCCTCCTCGATCATGCAACCAGCAGGTGCTTTCCAGAAAGATGCTTTCAGAGCCTAGGAGATCCAGACACACTCAAACAAGTCAAGCCAAGCCATGCTATGCTGGAACACAACAATTCTGGGACAAGACACTACTTTGCAAGCGATCAGACACAACAGTCATACATATAAAAGAAAAACACAACTACCTCATTGACACAGCAATACCCAATGACAAAAATGTTGCAGAAAAGGAAGAGGAAAAGCGAGACCCAGCAAAGGTTTTAGGAAATCTTGCTTATATTGGCATAGGTTGAGATATTTTTCTGGTCAGAATTTTCATCAGTAGAACTCCAATGGACCTTAATGGAAATGTCTTTAGGACTTTTAACAATTTTACTTTGGGCTTTCAGACTTCAGAAACTTCAGGTGGATGATATGAAATAATTAGCAATTACAGGAGAAGTGAAAAACCCTTCTCCACCCACCCCACCCAGCATGCCCATTGGTGCAAGAGCTAATAGTTAGATCCAAAAGTTCAGTGAATTAATTGGAAAATTCATTAACAGTCTGACACGGGTTTTAAGAACTAATTGAGGAAATATATAGAAGATACAATATACAATGTGGATCTAGACTCCAGCTCAGCTAGATATAATCTTATGAAGATTAATAAACTGAGGAGGAATATGACTTTTTAAAAAACTTAGAACTCTATGTACTGGGTGCCCCAAAAGTAGGTATACAGTTGTTTAGAATGTTGATGGGAGGTGTGAGTACTATATTGTATACCTACTTTTGGGCCACTTGGTATTTCAGCCTTCCCCAATCCAATCCTCTCCAAATATCTTTGACTATGACTCCTATCTGGTCATGCTGACTGGGCGTTGGGAGTTTTATCCAACACATCTGGAGAGAACCAGCTTGGGGGAGGATACTGTATTTAACAAGAATTGTCTGTTTTTGTACAGTTACTAAAAGGATAAAACAAATGCTAGCACCAGTAAATATCACATAGATGAAGTAAAAACACCATGGCCAGTAACAATCATCCTCCAATAGAGATGGATAATAAATTATGTTTTCATTATATTTAAAAGGCCCATTGAAATTGCATCCATATACTTTGCCTTTCACACAGCCATGAGCTATGTTCAAATAAACTTCTAATATGATACCATTGCACATTTTTATATTCTTTTTTCTAAACTGCTTCATGATTTATTCAAATAAGAAGCAGTAAATAAATATTGCTAATAAGTCAATTCATACATCAATATATTACAATGTTCTCCTCCAACAAAATAATCAAATAAAAGCAACTGGTGAGGTAACCAGATAAAGGTACTGCTTTGAAGCCAGTTTTCTGTTCCAACAAAACACCTATTTTCCAGACAGCTAAACCAATTTCCTCAAACCATCTCTAAATGAATTCTTAGAAAATTAATTCATTCAAATTTATTTCCCATAAATAAGAATATCAACTCAATATCATCCCCCAACTCTCACATACAAAACTATGCCCCCCCATCTCAACATGCACACAAACACGTAAACTCTTTCAAAATCATCCACCACAAAACACAAAGCACACATCCATTCATAGACAAATGAACATGCACCTATCACATAAATACACTCACACACTGCAAACACGTACACTCTCTCAGGATCACCCACCTCAAAACACACACACACACATTCATTCATGGACAAATGAACATGCGCCCATCACATAAATACACTCACACACATATACCTCTCCCAAGGCTGCTCCTATGCTTGCTTCCACTCTCCCCCCCCTCCCAATTTCTCTAGGCAAATGATGGGGATTTTTACATTCACCTTGAAAATATTCTTAGTGGTAGCAAGGGGTTGCAGAGAAGGGGATTAGAAAAATACAGGATAAGACCTGAGGGAGGAGAGATCCTAACAGGTGGAGGGCAGTTTTGTAAAAATTCTCAGAACCTTGTAACTCCCAGGGTAAAACTGTCCTACCTGCTGCTCTGCCTGCTTTTTGTCCTCTGCCTGCACCATCCAAGAAGAAGCCCAGGATCGTCACGGGGGGGGGGAGGGGGAGGAAGGGGTTTGGTAAATGTGGATGACCCTCCAGTTGCAGGCCTCAGAAGTGTCCGAAATGGGCCTACTGAGGCCTGCAGAGGCCGGCTGAAGCCATCTCCGGATTCCTAGAGGGCCATCACCATAGCGATGACCCTCTAGGAACCCGGAAATGGCTTCAGCAGGTCTCGGAAGGCCAAAACCGGAAGTGCCCGAAATGGGCCTACCGAGGCCTGCTGAAGCCATCTCCGGATTCCTAGATGGCCATCACCATAGCGATGACCCTCTAGGAACCCGGAAATGGCTTCGGAAGGCCTCAGAAGGCCGAAACCGGAAGTGCCCGAAATGGGCCTACCGAAGCCTGCTGAAGCCATTTCCAGATTCCTAGAGGGCCATTGCCATAGCGACGGCCCTCTAGGAACCCAGAAGCGGCTTCAGAAGGCCTCAGAAGGCCGAAACGGCCAAGTACCCAGCTAAAATGGGCTTTTGGAGGGCTAAATTCCCGGATTTGGCCCCCCCAAAACAGTTTTTCCTCCCGGACGCGGATTTGCTCCCTATTTTCCAGGCATGTCCGGACAAATCCGGGCAGATGGGCACCCTAGTCACTAACCCTGCCCACTATTCCATTCTAGCCTCAGTTATTAGTCATTCACACTTCTGTTTCAATGGTACAGTCAGGCTTTTACATAAAAATCATGTACTTTATTCAGTAATTCCTGCATCTGTCTTGGAATGTTGTGGTTTAGTTATGACAAAACAAAACAAAAACCGCAGCATAAAAATCTCATCAAGTTAAAAGGCGTGGGGGGGGGAGAATAATTTGCACTGGAAAGCCATTAATGCAGTCACTAGGCCAGCCTACCTGGGAAAAAGAAAACCATAAGCAGGGTGCCACAATTAATAAGGCCCACTCTCCAGTTGTCTCCTACCAGACCTCAGATGGTGTTCAAAGACTAACACATTATTCCTAGGCTTATGCCTACAACTCCCAGCATGCCTTGGGCAGGAGGGAAGACTTATCAGGCTTTGGCAGCCATCATCTGGTAGTGGCTTGCCCTCCTGGGCCTGAAGGGAGAGTGCCTGGGGCCAGTTGCCTCAATTGCTAGGCCCCATTGAGAGCAGAAGTGAAGGAGGGTGCATTTCTGGGCCCATTGCCAATGGCAACCAAGCTAACAGTCAGTCAGCAGGCTCACTCCCTCATGGCCTACCTACAGGAACCAATTGAACAGTGCAGTGTGGACTGGTTCAGCCAGATTTCACTTCCCATGAGTCTCAGCGGAAGGACTCCCATAGGGCAAGTCAGGCACCACAGTGAAGGTCATGCCGGGAGTTGTAATTTTAGTTTTCTGTGGGGACAAGGAAAATCATGGCAGCAGCTTTAAGGTGGCCCTGGCCATGCTCAAGGTGTAAGACAGAGAAAAAAGAAACACATGTAATTTGATTAAAATTTACCTCACAGGCCTCACATCAGCCTACCTTGCAGGGTTGTTGTGAGGGTGAGAGAGAGGAAAAAAAGAAACAAATGTAATTTGATTAAAAGTTAACGCACTGGCCTAGCACCGGCCTACTACTTTAAGATGATTACCTCACAGATATCTATCTATCTATCTATCTATCTATCTATCTTACCCGCCTATCCCTCAGAATCGAGGCGGGGAACAACATTGATATAAATGACATAAAATACATAAAACTGATTAAAAGCACATAAAATTAATACATTATTAAAAGACAGATAAAACTCTTAAACTTCGACTGGGTAGGCCTGCTGGAAGAGATTGTTTTTTATGGCTTTCTTAAAGTCAAAAAGACTATTAAGTTGACAAATCTCCTCCAGTAGTCCATTCCACAGTCTTTTATATCTTAGGGTATCAATATAAACCATTATAAAGCAGTAGTGTAGATCCTGCCTGCATGTGGCTCTTCCAGTTGCTACACTCTGGTATTGTGTGTGTGTGTGTGTGTGTGTGTGAGAGAGAGAGAGAGAGAGAGAGACAGAAAGTATGTGTGCTTACCCATATTACTTAGCACTATAAAACAAACACCTTTTGTATGAAAGCTTAAGGAAGAAATGTGTAAGAAGTGTGTGAGATACAAAGCATCTAAACATGGATTTCCAGAGCAAAAGCCTTGCAATGTTATACAGTCCCTCCCCCTCAACACACACCCTCCCCCACAAAAAGAAAAAGAAAAAAACACCCCATTACTTCTTTCATTGTGTTAGTAATAAAGAACTCAAGCAACCGTACCCTTCGGGGCTGGACTTCTCATCACTTCTCTTGAACTCAGCCTCAGCATTCAGCCATGGCATGTGAAGTTAATTACTCTGGGCACTGGGGCTCTGAACAGAAGAATGGCCCTATTTGCAGTTCCATGTAATGTGTACCATGCTACAGTGAACTCTTTCACTGCATACACATTGCACACTCAGTGACTCTGAATGGAGTAATAATTCTGGCTCTCTAGAGGGGAAAGCTCGGCTGTCATCTAATTTTCACAGGGACACTTGTCTTCCCAGGTAGCCATTCAATGGATGCTGCTGACACCACTCCATATTCCGTCACTATCACTCTTCCAGCCCAAATAGCATAAGCATTCAGAGGTGATGACTTTCAAGAAATAAATGCCTTCTCAAGCATCTTGCAAGCCCACCTGGGCAACGTCAGCCCCCATGCAATAAACTGGAGAGAGGAAACATTTAACGACATGCAGGCACTCAAACCACAACAATTTGGGCACAATTGCCAGGGTGTGGGCTCCTGTAGATCATGCATGCCACAAGTATAAGCATTTCTCAAAGAGTCAAGTTGTCAAGCACACAATGTGACATCAAGTGCTTAGGCAACAAAGCTTGGTATGCATAATCAGCACCTTCTTGGTGTTGCAAGGTGCACTGTGTGAAGCCTGCCTCCATGTGGAGAGATGCACACCTAAAAGCAGTCCCTGAAGCCAACCACATGCAAAAAGAGGTAATCTAGCTTGGTGTTGTCCTGAACAGATTACCAGGTCTCACTGGCCATCAGGGTGATGTCAGTACAGGGCATACTTCCTAATCAGTTCCACAGCAGGCAGCAGCACCTGGGAGTACTTTATCTACCTGCTGCTACTAGCTCACAGCTAGGCTGAAAGATAGGAAGCAGCTGCAGGAAGGTGGGGTACCCTGGGCTGAAAGGGAACAGAAACAGGGTGGGAGAGAAAGAAAGATGAAGGGTACCATCTTGCTTCCAACCAACCATGTAATGTGCTTGTACTAAACCCAACTTGAATGTGCTTGTACTAAACCCAACTTTGGCTTTTCTATCTGAGGAGCCACCTGAGACTTTCCAGTTAACAACTTGGGAAAGCTACCAGGCCACATCTAGAGGTGGCTATCAGGGAGAGGGATTAGAGGCAGCGGGGTGGTGCAACTGGATACCCCCTTTTAGCAGATTAGCAGATTGTGACCCTCTTAGTATTTGCTAGGAAAGCAAGAAGGAAAAAGGCTCCAGAAAAACTACAGGGTAGAGTCCAGTTTGGAGTTGTGGACACATGAATGGGACTTATAGGAAGGGGAGAAAGGCAGAGTTCTCTCCTCTTTTCAGAGAACCAAGGTTGCCAACTTACCTTTATCCAGTGAAGTAATTGGAGATTGCCAAATTACCAGTACAGAGGGAAGCAACTGGAAGGAACTTTTAAATCAAACTAATTTTGAACTTAAAGTTGGTGTTTGCATCTATGGAACTAAAGGAGGAAGAAGCATATAACACCCCCCTCACAGGTGATCTTGCCACACTCCTGGTTTTCTTTGCTCCCAGCAATTGTCATTCTTAATGGTATCAGTTAGGGGTGTGCACGGACCCCCCGGATCGGATCGGGACCCGGATCGGGACCTCCAATTTTGTCCCGGACCGGTTCGGACAAAATCGGAGGCCCCCCGGACCGGATCGAGTCCGATCCCGACCCAAAAATCGTACATTTTTGGATCGGCCGCCATTTTTTTCCCCATAGACTTGCATTGCAATGCAAGTCTATGAGGAAAAAATGGCGGCGGGTGGGTAAGGGGGGGCCTCACTCCCTCCCCCCCCCGGGGCCGTCCGCTGTGGACGGCCCCGGCAGGTAAACCCCCTCCCCCGCGCTCCCTACCCCCCCTGGGGCCGCCTGCTTCCATCCGCTGGCGCCCGCGGGCGCCAGCGGATAGAAGCGGACGGCTCCGGGGGGGGGGGTAAGCCCCCTTCCCCGCCACTTACCTTCTCGGCACGTCCGGCGCCGGCGGCTACTACCAGCGGGCTCCGCGGCCTACTCTCGAGTAGCGCGCCGGGTGATGACATCACCCGGCGCGCCACCCTGGAGCAGGCCGCGGAGCCTGCTGGTAGTAGTAGGCGCCGGCGCCGGACGGGAGCCGCCGGGCCGGGCAGGTAAGGGCCCCCCTCCCCCCTCCCCCCTCCGCGCGCCCCCTCCTCCCCTCCACGCACCCCCTCCTTACCTTTCCGGCCCGGCGGCTCCCGTCCGGCGCCGGCGCCTACTACTTCCAGCAGGCTCCGCGGCCTGCTCTAGAGTAGCGCGCCGGGTGATGACATCACCCGGCGCGCCATCCTAGAGCAGGCCGCGGAGCCTGCTGGGAATAGTAGGCGCCGGCGCCGGACGGGAGCCGCCGGGCCGGAAAGGTAAGGGCCCCCCTCCCCCCTCCGCGCGCCCCCTCCTCCCCTCCACGCACCCCCTCCTTACCTTTCCGGCCCGGCGGCTCCCGTCCGGCGCCGGCGCCTACTACTTCCAGCAGGCTCCGCGGCCTGCTCTAGAGTAGCGCGCCGGGTGATGACATCACCCGGCGCGCCATCCTAGAGCAGGCCGCGGAGCCTGCTGGGAATAGTAGGCGCCGGCGCCGGACGGGAGCCGCCGGGCCGGAAAGGTAAGGGCCCCCCTCCCCCCTCCGCGCGCCCCCTCCTCCCCTCCACGCACCCCCTCCTTACCTTCCCGGCCCGGTGGCTCCCGTCCGGCGCCGGCGCCTACTACTACCAGCAGGCTCCGCGGCCTGCTCTAGAGTAGCGCGCCGGGTGATGACATCACCCGGCGCGCCACCCTAGAGCAGGCCGCGGAGCCTGCTAGTAGTAGTAGGCGCCGGCGCCGGACGGGAGCCACCGGGCCGAGAAGGTAAGTGCCCCCCTCCTCCCCCCCCCGCTGTCCACTTTCATCGGCGGGCGCCCGCTGGCGCCCGCCAATGGAAGCGGCGGTGGGCGCCAGTGGGCGCCCGCCGATCCGCCGATCCGCCGAACCGGTTCGGAGCTTTTTCGGACCGGTTCGGATTGGATCGGCCGATCCAGCTGCGGGATCGGAAATCAGATAATTTATCCGATTTCCCACTGGACCGGACTCGGATCGTGGATCGGGTCCGATCCAGTGCACATCCCTAGTATCAGTATACTATCTTTATGTGTCCTCCTTGCTTTGGAACTTTGGAGGTTTGCTTCAAGTATTCATGTTTGGAATTCACACCTGTTCACTTAAATAAAGCCAAGCAGAACTCCCATACTTATTATTTGCATTTAGAAGGCAATGTTGGTCCTTTGAAAATGGAGGGGAAGTTTTGCTTTCTCTCTCTGATTTTCCTGGACCTCTATAGAGTGTGCTGCTTCCTATGAGCCCATTTTGTGACCCCAAATAGGAAATTTCTATGGATATGGATATATTTAAGATAGTTCTCCATGCTCAATAATTAATCTATTGGATTAAAATGGTTCATTAAGGCATTTAGGAAAAACCTGAATAAACTTTATAACCCACCCTGAGATCCTTGTGATATAAGATTGGATATAAATGTTTTAATAAATAAATAAACTTTACATCCAGTTAATTCAGCCACAGTGGAGATTGTTGAGTGAAACAAGCTTTTAAAAATAAAACCCCTTCCAATCAATGGGCCTATGAGTTGAAGGAGCTGATGAAGTTCAAAAAGCAAACATCGTTCTTTATGACCTTGAGAATTGTTTCCGACTTATTCCTGTTATGTATCCACAAATATTCATAATCCTGGCAAGATATTTGTGTGTGTGTGTGTGTTTGTAATATTTTCCACAAGCTTTCACAGCTCTGAAAAGCAACCACCAATTTCCCTGAAAAACAGCATTGCAAAAAGCCCTACATTTCTTGAAAGCTCTCTGAGCCACTTGTTTCTTCCCCCTCTCCTCTCCTCTCCTCTCCTCACTACACACACAATGTTCAAAACAAGCAAACATTAAGGTGACACTTGAAGAAAACTACAGAAGGTGAGATCTGGAATACTTTGGCTTGAACTGACAGTTTGATGCCAGTAACTTTCATTTGACCCAGACCAAACACCAAGTTTCCCTGACACGATCTTCCAAGTTGCTGGCATGTTTATTTGTAGTGAAATTTGCTCAGTATTAAAGTAGGGAGCTCTTATAAAGACTAAAAAGCAATTATTTTTTTCAATTCAAGACTTCCAGCCAGAAGTGTTAATAGTTATTCCCCTGAACCTGAGGTCCCTAGCTCCTATTCCCTTTGCCTCTCTGCTTCACCCCATCTCCAAGAATACACCCCTTTCCTCCCATTCGAAGTCACTGTATGGCCATTTCTACACCAGGCGTTTTTTGTGGGATTGTCCCTGGGTGGTCCCTGTGCATCCAAATGATGAACAGGGCCTTCTGGGGGTGGGGTGGGGAGACGGGGATGGGTTTTCCCAGGGATAAAAAATCCCTGGGAAAACCTGATTCTTCCCACTGTCTCGGGAACATCCTGAGATCATGGGAGGTGTGGCCATCTGTCCCACCTGGTGCCCAATTACTTGCAAGTAAGCAGGCACCAGAAATGGGCATGGAGCCGCATGGTGTGGCTCCATGCCCATCAGGGGAGGGGGTGGCAGCAATTTTGCCACCCCTGGTATGGCAGGGAGGGGGTTGGGGCCCCAATTTCATTTTTAAAAGAAACAAAAACACTTACATTTTGCGGTGCAGCGTAAGTGCGCTCCCTCTTCCTGTTTAAAAAAAATGGCGGGTGTGACAGCCTGGGAGGAAGCCAGGACATCGCACTTCCTAATTTGGAAAGAGGGGGACGATCCCAGAAGCAGGTACATCCTGGATCATCCTCCCTCCCTCCCTCCCTCTACACCCATAGGTGTAGAAAGGGCCTATGAGTTTTTCCCAGTCCTCCTGTCTTTGTTCAGGTGTCCCTCAATTCCTTCATCCTCCCCTCTCTTGCTCTCAGCCCTCTCTTTGCCTTCCCCACTATATTTCTCTCATCTCTTTTTCCTCAGTCCATTGCCTACTCTGCCTCCTTTCTTTGTCCCTCCTTCCAAGAAACTCCCCCAATCCATAGAATCATAGAACAGAACCATAGAAC
This sequence comes from Anniella stebbinsi, assembly GCA_029215795.1. Classification (NCBI taxonomy): domain Eukaryota; kingdom Metazoa; phylum Chordata; class Lepidosauria; order Squamata; family Anniellidae; genus Anniella; species Anniella stebbinsi. The sequence continues at coordinate 62,385,009 of JARDYH010000006.1, read as the reverse complement.
AGTAGAGTTGGAAGGGATGTATAAGGCCATCGAGTCCACCCCCCTGCTCAATGCAGGGATCCACCTTTAAAGCATACCTAACAGATGAACTGTTTGCTTCTCTTCCTTTGGAGCCCTCTGTACACTCATCTTCCATGTCCTCATTCTCCTGCCCACCCAGTATCCTAGGGTACTTCCAGATGGAAGGGCTCCTTGTTCTATCAGCCAGAAGGCATTGTGCAGCTGCTCCATCTTTTCTTCCTTAATATATTTTCTGTGGTAAGGAAAAAGAGGGAAGAAGCAGTGGGGAAATGTGGGAGGGTCTGAGTACAACATCTGGAAATAACCACCCCCCAACACCCATAAATGTTTGTAAAGGAAGCAGGGTGATGGTGGGGGGGAAAGCCTTGTCTGGAAGCACCCACTAGCCTCTGCTGCCACTTCTTAGTCATGCTACCTTCTAAGAGCTCCTTCAAATGGGAGGAAATCAAGTTCCCTTACTGTGGCTTTGCTTCCTGCTATCCTTCTGCATTTGCAAGAAGCTGTAATTACACGAGGAAGAGAGAAGTGACCACGTGGCACAAACAATTCAATGAGGCTGCACCCTCTAGTGGGTGTTTTATAGTGCAACTTTCCCTATACATGGCTGGAAAACCTGACAAATACTGATTTATCTCAAGAGTCAGGTTTTCTGAGCTTTAGTTTTTACCGCTAAAACCGGGGAATGGAGTGGGAAATGTGCAGGAGGCTAATGGCATTGTCAAAATTACCTGCAAACATCTATGAGTCACAAGCATGCTATAAAATACTCATTTAAAGAAGCTCTAAGTCATGCATTAGTGTGGTTTTTTTCCTTACAGCCATGATTGGATCTTACACTTCTTTCATGGCAGCTACAGAGTTGCATTATATGCCTGGCATGAAGTGTTTACTCGCCAACTATGCACACAATGCATGGGGGTGGGTGAGCATGCCTAAGGACCCCTTACATGCATATAACATTTCCAAGTGATCAGGAATTCTGACAGCCAGGATTCCAGTTTGCATGTAGGAGTCTACCCCTTTAGATACACATGCTGATCCAACACACACAATCCCACGCGGGGCACACACAATCCCACTCTCTCTCCATGGATTCAGTGTAAACCTCAGGGTTGGAAGCTGAGATTGCATAGGTTTCCCATGCTTGTAGACAACTATTTCATCTCATAGAACTATTCCACAATGTTGCAATATTTTTCAGCCAGTGGCAGAGGTGTAGATAATCCCCAGGTTACAACCAGTTTTTAGCCTATTAGAAACATACATAAATGAACCGTAATGACTGAACACTTTTGTTAATAGACTAGTTTCTGCTTGCACACTAACCCTTATAATTTCTTCCTTTGAGAATTTAAAGACTTTATTTTATTTATTCTAATTCCAACCCCTTCTTGTCAGGCATATACAGTGCAGTTCTATAAAAAAATCTACTCAGAAGCAAGCCCCATTAAGTCCCATGGGACTAACACTCAAGTAGGTGTGTATTCCCAATAGCTATGGGGTGGAGTCAAATCTGAGCACAGAGTTGATTCTGGTGGCTAAGTGTTGTGGGGCCATTTTTGGACATGGCATACTTGTTATGGGATGGTCTCTCAAGGGAGACTTCCTAGTTTGAAACCTCCTAGAGGGCCAGGTCTACACCAAGCAGAATATGACATTTTGAAAACACTTTGAAAACTGTGTATGGAGTGTGTCCTGGGCCCCAGCAGTTGTCACTACTGTTATAAAATGTTTTAAAGCAGTAGTGTAGATCCTGCCGAAGACTCATGCAATCCCAGTTTGGGGTTATGTCATAAATTGACAACATGGTTCTTTTGAGGGCCTTTGGGAATTGGACAACCTAATTATTGGAAGATTTTGTTGCTGTTATTTTTCTAACAATATGCTGTGTGTGTTGCCTGTGTAGTTTTCATTAATTTTGATTTTTTTTAAAAAAATTAGATGATTGTATTTTCTGAAGTTCAATATTTGTTTTAATTAAATTCTTGGATTTGTTTGGGGGGGGTTGTTGGTGGGGATAACTTTTAATGAATTATTATTGTTATTATTAACAACAATAATAAATAAATAAATATAAATAAATAAACCACTCTTTATTTAAAACATTTCTAGGTTTCCTTGCCAAGTCAAACTTTCTCAAAACAATTTCCAACATGTAAAATAAGCATAGCAACAATAACATTGACACTAAAATAGCAATGAATCAGGTATATCACTAAAAGTAACCACATTCAGTCCATTATAATAAGGTTCAATTAACAACAACAAAAAACCTTTCAATTTGACATGTTGTGTTAAGGACTTTCCATGCCCATGCAAGCTTCTACATGTTAGGAAATTACAGCTGGTAAGGATCATGCCCTTTACAGACATGTTTCAGTATTTAGGCATTATGGAAATGGTATGGTATCCCATGCTGTGGTTGGTTCATGCTTCACCACTACCTTGGAGCTGGATGGCTGTCAGTTGTAAAGTGGTGAACCTTAGTCCATGATGATGTGGAATAGACGCATGGACTCTATGCAACTAAAGCTCTCATGCGACTGAAGCGACCATGCAACTGAAGCTACCATTCCACATTGCCAATACCCAACTGGCAATCAATACTATCCACATAGAATTATAGAGTTGGAAGGGACCTTGAAGGTTATCTAGTCCAACCCCCTAACAGGGATGTCACAGGCATCTGACTGGGTCCGGGAGTCCAGCGAATTCCCCCATGCCTGCCCACCAGACTGAGCTTGCTGAGCCACAGCGCATTCGCTGGCCCATTCTTTGAATGTCCCATGGCTTAGTGACTACCCAGCAGCCACTTGCCCTTGTCCAGACCAGCCACTGTGTGCAACAATGGTGGCTCCAGAAATTGCATATTTCCAAAGTTGCAGAAAGGCGTGAATGCTCCATTCACACAATGGCTGGTCCAGATGAGGGTGGGTGGTCCTGTGGCTTCGTTGGGTGCTTGCTGGGCTGCGAAGAAGCTTGCACAGTGACACAAACAGAGGCAGTGGCTTGGCAGGTGCCTGACAAAGCTGGACATGAGTGAGTTCATCCATCCCTAACCCCTACTCAGTATGGGATAACCACAGGTAAAGTATTCCTCCTTATTCTTTCTTTATGTCCTACACACAGAGCACAGCCCTTAACAGCTATAATTTCCCAGCAGTTTAGAGCTTGCATGAACATGGAAAGCCTTTCATAACGTGTTAAACTGGGGGATGGGGGAGGTAATTGAATTTCATTATATTTTGACAAGGCCATGCCTAAAACTCTCTGATCAGGCAAGCTTCAAACTGAACATGAAAAATTCAATAGAAAAAAGAAAGGAATATAATAAATAATAAGAAAACACAAGGCCAACAGACTTTTTATTCTTACTCTAGAGTAGGCACAGGGGTCCCAATCTAGGAAGTAGGGGAATTTAACCCTCATCTCCCCACCTCTGGCTATAAGTCCAATCCAGTTTGGGAGGGAACTGTGTGCCTGCAATTTGTACTGCAAAATAGTAATCCATTTTCTTTGTGGATTACTATTTTGCCGGTTGTAATAGTGAAATGTGATTTGACCGACGCACATACTTAACTAATGCACAACTGTGATCCTGTAATCAAAAGAAATCATTAAAACTACTGTAACACCATATCAGATAGCATCACAATAAAATTCTTTATGAGAAAGCAGTTTTAAAGAGATGGGTCTTTGGGGAAGTAGTATCCAACGGTGACCAACTGCGTGCAGCTGATTCCTTTGTGCAAGTGACCCCCACCACTTGCACTATGGCAATTTAGCACTTCTGGGGACATAAGGGTGCTCCACTGACCGTTCCCCTTCCAGAACAATGCATTTCTGCTTGTTTGTGACCTTGACCCCAGAAGCACTAAATTACCATTGCACAAGGAGTGGTGACCGCTTGTGCAATGGAATTGGCAGGACTTGCCAGGCATGGAAAAAAATCAGCTGTGGGCCCCGGTGTGCAGATGGACAAGATTGGATACTGTCATTAGAGCCTATTTGAAAGCCTGTAATGATGCCGTCATGCATAGTTCAATTGGAACAGAAGCACGGGCCACTACTGAGAAACCCCTGTCCATTAAGAATAGATGTGCTATTGAGAAGTATAACATTTTCCAGGTACAAATATACTGCATCTTGAGTCCTTACGAATATGATATCCCTACAATCTTTAGAGAAGACACGGGTTTTGTGTGTAATAAAGATGCATTTCATACATGAAAAACAGATTGCCCTTAATTACTGGATAACAACTAAAACAACCTCCGATATTGTCCCAAGAGGGGACTATGTGTGGTCCAATTTTGTGTCATGTGTATTCATATACCAGATCTCAAGCTAGTACTTCTTGGAAATTAGTGTGGGCCATCGCTCTACAAAAGAGCTCCAGATTATTATCTACCTTTGATTACACTTACACAATAAAGCTCATCTATGGCTGATGCTGGTTATGTAAATGCCCCATCCATTTCTCTAGAGAGTTAGTAAAAAGAAAGTGAAAGGTGAGCAGAATGAGGCACGGAAAGGAAAACATTTCAAATTATAAATAATCTGCAGTTCTGTGATATTCATTATTCATTATTCTGAGATTTTGCTGCGGCTCAATTGATGTCAATGGTGCCCCATCAATCTAAGTTGTGGGCAGCCTATCTGAAGCACACTTGCACTCATTTAAATTAACGTTGACATCCCATATTGGAGTATATATGGTAGAACTCAATTTTTCCTCATTAAATCAAATGTAATAAAATGTGTTTTCTCCACTACAATAAATCAAATCATTTGATTTAGCCATTTCATGCTTTTAATAATCCTATTATTAATATGTCGCTATTTGGAAAATACAAATGTGTTCAGGACATTTACAGCAATTATTTTACCTTCTCACTGATCAGCAAAATTTTGAGAGAATGTCATCCCAGGGGATATAATTATACAGCAAATCATTCCCAGCACATTCATATGAAGTATTTGAAAACTGTTCAATAACCTGTGAAATTTAATTTAACTTATTTCACGGTTTACATGACAAGCTCACTGGATCTTTAAATCTGCAAAGTTTGAGACAAGCCACAAAGGTCAGCTTTAAAAGAAAACAGAGTTCCCATTGCAAGCTTCATTACCAATTAGTGAACATCAAAGCTCCCCCATTCATTATCGTTGCTGCAAACACAGTGGCTGAATTCGGACAACACGATAGTCAATGGTGGGGTAATAATCAACTTTACAGTTGGTCATCTAGGGGGTACTCCCCACACAACATGGTAATAAATAATCATCTGTGGTGTGGATTAGGATCAGCACTGAGTTGACTATGGCAGCATTCAGACGACACGATAGTCAATACAACTGTCGAATTCCCCCCACCAGTTGTTTATTGTGTTGTCCGAATTCAGCCACTGAATGGTGGACCAATTCTTACAGTAGCCCCTGCCATACACCTTAAGCTGACTTCTCACTGCTTGGCTGGAGCAAAGGTGCCTACTTAACCCCCACCTTCAGAAAAGGGAGATTCCCTCAGTGCAGAAAGCATCCAACATGGATGGACTGTCTCTGAGGGTAGAATCAGCCAGAGAGATAAGGGCAGGATAAGATTCTCAGAGGAAGAGGTGGATGTTCCAATCCTATTGAATACTGGGATCTGTCTCTTCAATAGCAGAGGAAGATAAGATATTCAACTTGGCAGCCAGAGAGTAGGAGGAGGCAATCTCAGCAGCCTTGCCCCATGAATCCCTACCATTCCTCCCTGGGAGCTTGGGGGTAACAGCAAGATCTGGTAGAGTACTGCTTTCTAAGCCAACCTAGACATTAAGGAAGGTGGTGATCAGGAGGGTCGCTTTGCCAAAGGGAGAAGATAAGAAGGCCCAAAGTGCTCTTTGCACCTTAGAGTAGAGGCTCCACTCTGTAGGAATAAGTAAAGACTTCTACTTCCATGACACCCAGCCCTCAGGCCTTCCAGTGTGCAGCAGAGGATTCTGATGAGAATGAGACACAGTCTATGTCCTGGGGGGGCAGGGGACATGCCATCACCCTATGACATCTCCCCTGTCAGACTTTTCAGGTCAAATAAACAGGTGAGGGCTCCTCTGGGAGCTATCCTCACTATATTTCTTGTCAGCCTACATTAGGATTCAGTTGGATTTAGCTGTCTGCTGAGACAACATCTTTCTATTGTCTTAGTAGGAGAGATCCCACCAGCAGGACCCACATGGATGTAAGAAAGGTCGTACTTTTTTCTGTTTCTTTTTTGCCTTCTTCTCCCTTTGTTTGGCTACCAGCTTCCCTTGTGAGCTTTAAGGGACCACAAAATGGAGGATCTATAAAATGGAGTAAGTGTACCAGCAAGATCCCAAAGAGGGACAGCAGATCTGCCCAAGGATTGCCACTTGACTCTTTCCAGTCTTTGTGGGTCAATGGACACCCTCCTGAATATACATAAGTGTGAAGGTCCTGAATGTTGAAAATTCCACATATATCTCATTAAAATACCTAGATGTGGGAATACAAGCCTTTCCCCATTGGTGTGTCCAAGTATTTTAAAAGGACTAGTGCAGTATTTTTATAAATGCCCGCCCTTCAAACTTGATGAGGGGCTTTCTTATTTACTTTGAGAATGTATAACCCACCTTTCAATGCAATGATTCTCAAGATAGAGAATAAGACCCCCTCTAGATGGATTCTGTTAGACGCCTGGTTAGCCAATTATGCGCATAATCGCTGAAGCGCTTTATTGTAAATCCTTGTATGCAGGATTTACATTTCCAACAACCTTACCGGTTGTTTGAAATGCGCTTTACAAGTAGTTAATGCGGAGAATCGCTTGTTCACATAGGCAAAATGGGCTTTAACGGCCGGAGGAAAATAAAACTCGCTATTTAACGCGCATTCAATAATGTGCATAATCGGAGACATAAAGCGCCTCAACTCCCGATTTACGCTCCGCTCTTGTAGAGGTAAACATTTTAATGAGACTTCAAAGAGCTTTAAACGTCTCGTGTAGAGGCAGCCTAACAGTGAAACAAAACACAAAACAATAAAAGACATCAGAAGAGACCATTAAACAGAGGGACTATGAAGCAACTGATATACTCAACAAAACTAATTAGACACATTAACCACACAGTCAGAGCCAGTCCATTTTGCTGCCTCATGGGAAGGACAAGGTGGTATCTCAGATTCCGTGTGCTGATGAGGCTGATGAGGCTGGCAGTTGATTCTTACTTCAAAGGTGCTAATAGAATAGCATTCTCAATTGCAACTGTAAGAGCATCATGCTAGCTTAGCAACTGCAGGGCAGGTTGTGTAGCACACACAGCTGTGTTTGCCAGCACCTTGGCATCACTTCCCACACCTTGGCATCTCTTGCCTGAGGTGGCCGCCTAACTCTGCCTAATGGTATGGGTGGGCCCACATAAAATGCCATCTCATTAGGCAGGTATTTTATGGCCTGTTTAAATTGGCAGACCTCATCTGGCAGCTGGTTTCGTAATTTAGGAACTGCCATCAGAAATGCCCTCTCTGTAGTGGCTACCAACACAATAGATGATGGAACTATCAAGAAATTTGAGATGGTTCTTATAGAGTAAAGGGATATACATGGAAGAAGAGGCTCTTCAATTATCCTGGTTCCAGAACTGGTTTAGAGGTAAGCACCAACGAATTGAGCCCAAAGACAAACTGGTAACCAGTGGAGCTTCTATAAATCCAGAGCTTCCTGTATCTAACATCAGAATCAATCTAGTGGCTGCACTGTGAGCCAGATAAATTTCTAAACAGCCTTTGGGGGCAGCCCCATGTACAGTGCATTCCAGTAGCCTTGGAAGTACCAGATCATGCACCAAAGTCCCCAAATGCATCAGTTCCATAGTTGAAAATCAGCCAAAGCTGATAAAAAGTGTTTCTAGCCCTGTCTCCAAGGGCTTATATGCAGAAGCACTCCCAAATTATGGACCAACTCTTCATGAGGGAGTGGGACAGTTTAGTATGTGCATTTCTACCACTCTACCACTTTATTCCCTTATACCACTACCTTTCTAGTATGGGATAATATACACAATCTTCCAGTAACTATGAGCATGGGCTCAGTAGTGTCTGAAGCATTGCTACCCACTAGATAGATTATGGCCGCATCATTAAACGATGTATTCTCTAAATAATGTACTGTGAAATACACTACTTTTTGCTAGTTATTTGATAAAAAGGTATTCAACTAAATTTAGTAGCATAAAGATTTAGCCACATGAATAAGTAGCTTTACAGATCTTTGTTAATTTGCCCACTTCAAGTTAATGAATCTTTCTGATTAGTAATTGAACAAATGCACTGAATTAACTAAAGATTCTTGCAGCCCAAAGTGATATTCATTTTGACAATTTTAGCTTACACTTAATTATTTATTGTAATACTTTATGATCTACTAGCAAATGCACTGTAATATATTTTCTACAAAATAATTAAGTCTCAGTAATACAGAACCCCTCAAAAGCACTTTGTAAAATATATGTGTGAAGAAGTGGGGAAAGACAGGCTAGTTATACTAATTATCAGGTGAACACATTAGCAATATTGTACTTCATTTATAACTGCACATATACACAGAGCTGTGTGTCCTGTACATAGCTGGGTATTAGCTCCATTGATTGCCTGTTCCTTTTCCACCTCCACATTTTCTCCTGTGTTGACAGAGAGTCTGTTCTGATGATATATCAGGGTAGACCTATGCTTCAAATGACAAAAAAAACCTCTGAACACCCAAATGATTTTCTCACATGACAAATGTAATATGGAAGATGCACACATGGTCCTGGCTACCCTCCTGCAAAAACAAAACATCTCAGCTTCTTGATTTTGTTCCCCTGCCACAACCTTGCATAATTCCACAGCTCCTGTTTTGCACTGCTCCCGTGATCCATTGTTTCAGCACAAGTTAGCCCTGGTGAACCTGACTCAGAGGGAGTCAGTCAATGAGATTCAGTGCAATGACTTGCATATTGAATTTGGATGTGGAAAATCCAGGAGGGGACCTAAAGATCACACAATTCATTCTATACACTCAAAGGGTGGGGTGGGGTGGGGGGTGCAGCAGACCCCTGGGACTCACGGCAAGCTATTTTGAAGCTAATGACTTTCACAAAAGGGCAAAAAGAGGGAAAGACCACCGGTTGGTATTAGATTACAGGCTTGCATTCAAAAGTTCCCAGGTTCAATCCCTGGCATCTCCAGTTAAGAGGATCAAAAAGCAGGTGATATGAGCAGGTGAGCCAGTCAGTGTAGCCTTCCCCAACCTGATGCCCATCAGACATTTTAGAGTACAACTTCCAGTATTCCTGATTATTGGCCATGCTGGCTGGGGGTGATAAGAGTTCAAGTGCAAGTCATCTGGATGGCACCAGGTTGAGGAAGGCTGCAGTAGACCATACTGAGTGAGATGGGCAGATGAACTGATCTGGTATAAGGCAGCTTCCTATGATGTCACACTGAAACGCAAACACAAATGAACATAGCACCTGCCTACACTGCTTAGCATGCCTGGGCGGGGGGAGGTCAATTGCGGGTGGGGCAAGAGAACAAGGCATGGAGGCAAGCCATTGGCTAACTCGCTTTGGCGCCACTGGGACTGGGAGGGAATGCAGCTATTTAAGAGCTGTGCCTCCCTGCAGAGCCCTCTTTGTTTCGTGGCTCCCTCCCTCCCTCCCTTGTAGGCAGTGTGGATTCGCTGGTTGTCCGTTTGGAGGCCAAGTAGGAATTTTTTGCTCATAATCTAATTTGATTATGAGTTTTTTCACCTACTCCACACTATGAGACAGGTTGGATGTATTATTTGGGTTGATTGGTTGTTAATTGATCACATTTGATGGCGGTTAGGTGCGGGCATCTCGAGTATGGGGAATATTGGTGAGCATTCTCAGGCACCATTGGTGGTGATGGGTAGTGCCTAAAACCCTTGGCAGGGAGTCTTGCGGCACCAGCCAATAGGTTAAGGGTTTACCTATGAGACCAACCCTACTCACTCCCTCAGAGTCTTGTGGCACGGGGGCGGTGACACTGGAAGGCCTCCCTACCCCATTTGGGGAGCCCCATGGAGTGGCGAGCTGTATGGCACCACTTCAAAGGCTAAGAATGGGTCACCCGATCTTAGAAGATGGCCTGATTGAGCCATGTGAGAGATGCCCACTTAGGAATTTACCCCCTTTTGCAGATTTTTAATAAATGTGGCCCATGTTTAAAATCCATATACTTGTGCCGTCTCGTTATTTCGCCCCTCCACTTCCGCAAATGCACACACACCCTTCAGTGTTTCCTTGAGCTTTAGATGTGATCAGACACGTTTGAGGAAATTCAGTGATACTTCCATTTTTTACCAGTCTCTCTAAATTTGCTTTGGTGGTGCTGAAGGTTGCTTTCTTTTCACAACCATGTTGTGAGTAATAATGAATTTTCCTTCTTGCTGCTATATATCATAAAACACATTTCAATAAACACTAAAAAAAGTTAATCCTTTGTGCTTCTACACCTTTGGGCTTTCCTACAGTAGATCCTTGGATCTCAGCCACAGATTCCAATTTCTACTGAAGCGATCTATACCTAATCTAATGCAGAAGATTACTATGAGTAACCCACTATGTACCCTGTCATGGGCTCCTTAGCAGGATGCAGATGTCATCATGATGCAATATTTTTTTCTTTCTTTAGTTTGGAATTGAATTCATTGATTTTAAAATTTCAGCGAGGCATTTTCTTCCCCTTCAAAAACCACATCCGTTTCATTGGCAAAGTTGAAAAACTTTCATGAACTTTTAAAGATCTTGTGACATTTGAGGATGTTGTGACACCACAATTTCCCGTTTGTTATTTCATCTGCATAATTGAAGCTCCTTGGCTGGAGTCATTCCAAACAGAGCTGAAATGAATATTTCAAATGTATATTGAAGAAATGCAAGAAGTAAATGTCCAAAACGTGCTGGAACATCAATGTAATGATGACAATTTAACTGTCACAGAGAGCAAACTAAGCTGTAACACCATGCATTAATTTTATTTATTCTACTATTCTGTTACTGGCTGAGCAGCCATTCTTTTGTCCAGCAGATTGATGGTTAACTTAGGGAGCGATCCAGTGCATGTTTAGACATAAAAAAGTCCTACAACTCCATGCTGGCTCGAGAATGCTGGAAGTTATATGACTTTTTTCTCTGTCTGAACATGCATAGGACTGTACCCTAATAGCCCAAGATGGTTGGATGATGTTTCCTTATGAAAATCATATAGATAGATAAGATAGATTAGATAGATAGATGATGATAGATAGATAGATAGATAGATAGATAGATAGATAGATAGATGATAGATAGATAACTGGGGATCACTCTGTATTTTTGAAAGCGGTCCCCATTGAAGTTTGGAGAAGGTGACACCGCTCCAGCTGAGGGGACAGGCTGATATAAGGTATGGCTGTGAAGAAACAGGATTTTGCAATCTGAAAGCTATAGAAATACAGAAAAAGAGATTTGAGAGTTAACTGAGGATATGTTGGAGATGCAGAAACTCTCCATTACACAGAATAGTGGATCTGCTCCCTTGTAGGGATGTATCTATGCCTCCACCAGTGGTACCAATCTGTACCATTGGAAATTCTGCACCTATTATAATAAAAGTCTTTAAGTCTCAGGAGCAATTTCATCCAAAGCAAACTAAACCTGGATAGTGCCATACTTAGAACTTTGTATACCTTCAGGAAGTGGGTGTATCAAACAATGCAGAGATTTATTTTTATTGCAAGTTACCTTGGAAACCTTGTGACAATAGATAGATACATAGATGATATTGTCAGGAGCTGTGATGGGCTCTTTGCATAACAACTTGCCCAGCAAGGATATGAACATGGCCAGGCCAGATGTGATGTACTGCCATTGGCAATAGTGAGGCAGTGGCCTAACCTGCCTGTCCCTTGCAATACACATATTCCATGGTCACTGAGATCAGTGGATAGCAGCACTTTAAGGAGTCTTAAAGAACCAGAGTTAGGGTGGCCATACATCCTGCTATACAGAGGACAGGCCTCTATTTGATGGCATTCTCTATTGGAACAGCTGCCCAGTTCAAGTCTAGTTTAGAGATAAAGAACCGAAAGAAGAGAAAGCAGGAGCCCTGAAGTTGCTCATTGATATCAGGGAATAGCAGCACCTAGCACCTAGACAGCAAACTGAGCAGCCACACAGGTTACCTGGTCACAGACTTCCCCACAATGGTCAGATGTGTTGTATAGAGTAATTCTTTCTAAATTTGTATATATATGTATAAATTAGCATATGCAAATTCTGTGAAATCATATATCTTTTTTTGGTATTTTTTTGTGATGCATTTCCTCTCTTTTTGGGGGGGCGGTGATGTAGAAGTGGGCTGCCCTACCAGCTCCCTGCTGAAACTGGGAACAGCACATGAATCTCTTCTTAAGAACTGGTTTGTGATGAGGGAAGTCTTACCTTAACCACTAGACTTGAGGACAAATATCTGAAAGACCACTGCCTTAAGATGTTGGACTACATCTATTCAGGCCACCAAACCATAGATGGAAGATAGATAGATAGATAGATAGATAGATAGATAGATAGATGATAGACAGATAGATAGATAGATAGATAGATATGATAGAGCACAATGATAGAGCACAATGATTAGATAGATAGATAATAGATAGATAGATAGATAGATAGATAGATAGATAGATAGATAGATAAATAGATAGATAAATAGATAGATAAATAGGCATTTGGAGATGTCAACCTATGTTATTTGACTATAGAGCACCTTCAAAGTAACCTATGTTCAGGAACTTAATGCCAAGGCTTTGGAGCAGGGCATGAATGAAAATACAAGTGAGACAGCTGTAGGAAATGATTGCTCTGTGGTTGAATTAACAGTCCAGGTGGATATAATTAGACACATATCGAATAAATGTTGTGAAAGTTAAGTGCTTCACTTCTTTAAGGCATGAAAGCTGTTCAAGACATAACAAATAAATTAAAAGGTTGGTGCATGTGTTTTAAAAAGCACAACATTAATAATGATTCATGGAACTATAAACAAACACAGGGCACCAGGAAGCTGGGAAGACATGTGTCGGAACTGTATACTAATTAACATTCGAACCTAGAATGAGAAACACCTAAGGGGTGGCAGGGCAGTGGTGGGGGGAGAAGCAGGTTTAGAAAAGGCAACAGGATGATATATTTTTTAGTAGAACATATGGTTAAACCATCTGACAAAATGCTGCAGTAAATAATTTGGAAGGACTGGGAAATAAACACAGTTTATTCTGAAAGAGGGGGATGCGTAGCAACCAGCTTAAAACAAAGTAAGTCCTGAAAACTGGTATGTCATTGTCAGGACAATTTAAACAAATGAAAAAATCAAGAGCTGCTTTAAGTACTTGATTACCATCTTTTCTTTTTCCTGTAGAAGAGGAAACACTTGTATAGCTCAAGACAAATCAATACGGCCTTTTCTCAATGCACTTTTCAGTTTTTGCCTTAAACAAGAGCCAAACATGTCTTTTACCAGAGAAAGCTTCTAACTTACCTTCCAAAGCTAGAAGCTGCCCAATACTCTGTAGTCGTTGGGCTGTTTCTGTCCCCGGGCCATTGCCCTTCATCCATGTCCATATGCACGATGTAAAAACAGTGAATTGTGACAGGTTAAGGACTAATTGTAAAGCGTTATGGTGGCATAACCTTTCATGGAATAAAGTCCATTTCATCGGATGCATGAAGTATTAACCTCACTGATAGATATATAATGTATACATATGTGCATCTGTTTGGCTACTATGGGAAATAGGATGCTGGACTAGATGAACATAGGGTGGACAGGTGTCCTACTTTACAGAGGACAGTCCATTTATTTTGGAAAGCTGGCAGAGGATGATCCTCTGTTAGAAGGTGTCCTCTATTTGACGGGCTGTCCAGTCAATCTCTGGTTTAAAGTCAGAGAATCATAAGGAGAGAGTGCACAGTGGACTTGAAGTTGCCCATTCACAGTTAGCGCCTTGACACCTGACTGAGCAGGTCCACAGCTCACCTGGTCAGTCTTCTTGACTATGGTGAGAGATAGATTGCTAGAATTTAAATTATAGTAATGATAGCTATTATTTTATAGTAATTTTTTTCTAGATTTAGACCTGTACATATGTATTTGCATATGTAAATGTTATGCAAACTGGTATCCTCTTTTTTGGTGATGCAGTTCCTCAGTATTGACAATGCGTAAGTGGCCACTCTGTGGACCTATGGTCTGAGACTACAGAGCTCAGTGTCCAGCTTCAAACCGAGTAGTAGCCCTATGAATTCCCAAACTGCTCACATGGGAGACACCATGAAGTGTGAACTGTGAAAAAGACTCCTCCTAACATGATCAGTTTACAACTATGCCCGGCGTTGTACAGTGTGCGGCAGCCACTGCAGAGTAAATGAATATAACCACCAGCAAATACATTTTGGTCATGAAAAACAGAATAGAAAAGGGGCTGAACAGTGCAAGCAGTTATCTATTCTCTCAGAAGAGGGTACCTGTGAGTATACAAGAGCACCCTTCTTTTTGTCTGTGAATAGTAGGAGAGAATGATATTAATTTATGTGGGCATCTACATTTCAATGACTGGCAATCAATTCTAGTCACTTATATTGTAAAGATATCTACAGCAATAAGAAGATGATAAGTTGGTCCATACCAACATGAGGTGTGTTTTTTTACATTTATTATCAACATTTATATATTGTCTTATCTGCTAAAGCACTATCAAAGTGTTATCCAACAATTTAACACAATAAAAACCTTAAAACAATAAAACAAGGTTATTTAAAAGCAGTAAAAACATAAAAACTACACAATTTGAAAGGGCAAATTGAATAAATGAGTCTTTACACACTTTTTAACGGCCAAGTAAATGGGAGCCAAATTTTACTTCAAGGCAGAAATTACTACAGTACTTATGCCTTTCCAACTACATGTATGTGTCTTAACCAATGTATAACTGGAGGTATGAAAAAAAATAGCTTATTTAATTACAGTGTAGCATGGAGTCATTTTTTAAGAAACCAATATTTAGCTGTAGAACCTGAATAAAAGTATTTGGGTGTTGTTGTTTTCCCTACTACCTGCAGGATGGTTTTAAACATATACAGAATCTCTCTCTCTCTCTCTCTCTCTCTCTCTCACACACACACACACACACACACAAATCACTACTTAGTTTACCTAAGCCATCTCCCTTTCAGGATTAGGAAACCTTGTTTCCTAGTTGGTTTGAGCCCCAGAATCTCTCATTTTAGAAATTAAGCTCTTGCCATGGATTTGTTTTAGAACTTAAGAAGAGCCCTACTGAATCAGGCCAAGGGTCCTTCTAGTCCAGCATTCTGTTCACACAGTGGTCAACCAGCTGCCCACAGGAAACTCACAAACAGGACCTAAGTGCAACAGTGCCCTCCTGCCCATGTTCCACAACAATTGGTGAAATACTCCCTCAGAATGAAAAGGGGGGGATGAGATGTCATGCTCCTAGTTTGTCTGAAGATGGCTAGAAATTAAATGTATCATTATTTATAAGAAGCATATATGTGCGGTAATAGTCACCTTTTATGATGCAGGATTATTGTTTCTCCAAGTAATATATTGAGAATTATTGATGAATTCTCTAATTTGTTTAACATTTCTGCCTGTAGCCATTCTTGAAGGGGAGGATAAAGTTGATCTGGAATGTTTCAGCATTGAAACTTGGATGTGTGTCAGACTTCCAGCAATCGCTATAAGTGTGATGAGGTGTAAGGGGGAAGGCAGAATTTTCTGGCAGCTACTGGAGTGAAATCTGGAATATATCATTGCTTACTTTTTAAAAAAAATGCTGGATAAAACTCTATCCAAGCATGCTACTTCAAGAGGATGATTTTGCATTCCAGTTTGATAATATATTGCCAGGCTTTTCCATTTTAGGAAACACATCGGCTATGGTGTTCTGTAAAAAGGTCAGAAGGTGAAGTTAACCTATTTATATACTGTCACAGGCACCTCATTTTACAGTTGACATTTCAGAAATTCAAAAAGCACAAAGGTTCCAAGTGAAAAGCTACTTTTCCAGCTCCATTTCTATTAATGAAGATTAAATAAAAAAATTGAGATACATGATACAAACTTTTTAAAAAATGTGGCATGAATTTATGGAGTAAAGAGTGTGGATATCACACAAAACTCTCTCTTTCCTGGTTATATGCCCACTCATTTGAAGGGAAGGGCAAAGTAGGAATGACTGCATGCACCAGCATACTGCTTGTTCACATTGGGCCTGTTCAGACAACATGCTAAGCCATGGTTAGACCACCAACCCTTTTGTAGCAAATAGTTAGTGAGCTTGTTTAAACCATTGTTATGTAGCCACCATGGTTAGAAATGGTTCACATGACATGCTCAGTCATTGATTTACTCAACACACTAAGCCACACTGGGCCTGTTCAGACAACATGCTAAGCCATGGTTAGGCTGCTAACCCCTTTGCAGCAAATGGTTAGTAAGTGTGTTTAAGCTATGGTTATGTAGCCACCATGGTTAGGAATGGTTCACATGACATGCTAAGTCATGGTTCATATGACACGCTAAGCCATGTTTAGCTCAAAATGCTTAGCCCCCATGACTTAGCGTGTCATCTGAACAGGGTCTTTCTTGTTTTATAAGCCAGGATTCCTGACTTATAAATGTGACATGTGAACACGGTTACTGTTCTGAAAGTCTAAATAAATATAGATCTTAAACAATTACACCCAACCCCTCCCACCCATTATATTTGATCCAGTTACCCAAACAAAACAAAGAGGAGAAGGGAATTGGAAAATAGTTGGTGTCCAAGATCATGAAATACTTAGGTTTTAGTTTAGCTAAATGGATTTAGCAGACTTAATGAACAAGGTCTTGGATCCAGAGAAAAAACAGAGTTCCCCTTGTGCAAGAGGGCTCCTCCTTCCTGCTGCATCTCCTCACACTCCCCCTCAAACCACCCTTGCACAAGGGAGAGAGCTTGAGGAATGGCAGGAAAGGCGGTGCCAAAACCGGAACCAATTGGAGATTCCCCCAGCACAAGTGGAAGTGCCTCCTCCTTAAGCATTGCCAGGACCCAGGTTTTGCCCTGGAGATTCAGGTTTTCAGGATTCATTTTCAGGACAGCCAGTTCAGCAAAAGACCATTATCTAGAACTACTCACTTGTGCACTCTATGCCTTTTCTTGGGCAGAGGTGGGAAATCTCTTTCAGCCTGAGGGTTTAATTCAACTTTGGAGAAGCTCACAGGGGCCACATTCTAGTGGCAGGTGGGACTGAAGACAAAGGAAGTGGGGGAAAAGGGTGACCATATGAAAAGGAAGACAGGGCTCCCGTATCTTTAAGAGTTGTATAGAAAAGGGAATTTCAGCAGGTGTTATTTGTATGCATGCAGCACCTGGTAAAATTCTCTCTTCATCACAACAGTTAAAGATACAGGAGCCTTGTCCTCCTTTCCTACAAAAGGGTCTGGGCCAAACCTCTAAAAAAAACAGGTATATTGTAGGTTAACGCTCTTGCTGCCAGTAACTAGGCCTCAGGAGAGGCATTTCAACCTTTTCAAATGGGAAACAAACTGCACAAAAAGCTGGTAAGTCACCAAATAATTGCTGGTTGGGGAGAAGGGACATGGCCTGAGGAAGGGTCAAGGACCATCTGGAGAACCTAGGCAGCTGGACTGGGCCCCTGGAAGGGCTGGATTTGGCTGTGCATGTATTAGCCCTTAAAGAAACCACATGCTATGTTAAATATATAGCATGCAGATGATCCTAAATTCCTTTTTATTTTCAAGTAAGGACATGGGGCCTCAATCCAGTTTGGGACCACCACACACACAAAAATTAAACTTTCCCACCCAGCCTCTTTCACCTCCCAAAATTCACATACACACACACACACACTGCTGCATGGGGGCTAAAATATGGGGGAACCTCCATTGTGTGGGAAAAAAGATTTGAAAAATTATTCCCCTCATGCATAAGTCTCAAATTTATCCCCACACATGAGGGGAATGTCCTTTCTGATTTCCCCAGCATTTTTCTGGACTTCCACACTTCTAGCTCTACCACTCTGCCACTGGGATCCACCTCTTCAACAATGGGCTATGCTCGCAGGCTCTACCTACAAATCAGATTTTATTTTATTTTTAAGAGTTGACACTAAGGGGTGGTATGACATCACTAAGCCACGCCTCTTGAATCTCAGGGTTTGTGATGCTTGACCCCTTGAGCTCCTAGGGGTTCTCTGAGTCATGTCCAAGGTGCTCAAAGGTTTGTGTGCATGAATGGAATGCAATGGTGTAATTTCATACATCAGAGAGAGAGAGAGAGAAAGAGAGAAGAATTAAAATAGAAAAAAAGAGTCTTCATTAATAAAAGAGGAATGATAACTAGGAAGAGGAACAGCATGAGACTTCTCCCCAGACTTATCTTGGAAACAAACATAACAACAAAACCCTGTACTTTTTAATGAGGCAGAAACTTTGAGTGAATTTTCCAGGAAGAGAAATACAGTGACAGATCTCAGGATGCACTAAGAACAGTGCCCACTCCTAACGTGGAATTATCAAGAGCAGATTGCACCGAGAGAGAGAGAGAGAGAGAGAGAGAGAGAGAAAGAGAGATTATATATGTCAGGATACATCATAAGAGGCCACAGCAGGGTTCCTTTTTCCTCAAGAGAGACTGCTACTTTCCTTAAATATCTCATACTAGCATCTTTTTGAGACACTGTGATATTTGAATTGATTAATTAGCTCAAGGTAAAAGAATGAACCAGCAACTAGTTAAGAACTAGCCTCACTTTCTGAATAGAGCATATTTTGCATTGTTGGGGTTTGGAGTTGTCATTTCCCCCCTCTCACATCAGCCGAAGTCACAGTGGACCTAGACAATAAATAAACCTACTTGTGATGCTGTACTCCTGTAAAGTGCAATTATGATTACCATCGTTTGAAAAGTGATGGTGTAAAAATGATATCTCGGCATTCTGTATTTATTCTCCCTCAGAGACTTCCTTATCAAATCTGTTCCATTTTGCAAGTCAACACAAAATTTTTCAAATTGCCAGAAACACAACTCAGCGCATTATCTCAAAATCAGGTAGAATTCTTTGTCCGCTGTCTCCATCAAAGAGGAGCCTGGGTTCCAAACTTAGATGCTGTCTTTTGTCTGATCCTTCTTGAGGCAAAATATGCCATCCTGATTACTTTGGCAGAGATAAGTTCAGTGACTAATGGAATACTTGTGACCTTTTCCTGTTGCCATAGTTCTTTGACTTCCATGGCCAGTGGTGTATATTTGTGTCTCTTTTCTTCTTCCTTTTCAACAACATTTTTGTCATTTGGTATTGCTATATTGATGAGGTATGTGTGTTTTTCTTTTTTGTTTATGAATGTTATGTCTGCTTGGTTGCAAGGTATTGTCTTGTCTGTATGAATTGTTCTGTCCCAGTATATTTTATGATCTGCATTTATTATTATTATTATTATTATTAATAATAATAATAATAATAATAATAATAATGGCAGAGCACATGCTTTGCATGCAGAAGGTTCCAGTTTCAATCCCCAGCATCTTCAGGTAGGACTAGGAAGGATTCTTGCCTGAAATCCTGGAGAGCTTCTGCCGGTCAGTGTCAACAAAGAGCCAACGGATTTTTATTTATTTATTTATTTATTCATTCATTCATTCATTCATTACATGTCTATACCACCAGTAGCTGAATGAACCTCTTGGGATGGAAATTTTCACTTGGAATATTCATATATAATATTCTTGAATCTGAGGAAGGAGAGTTGATTTATAATTTTTATGATGCCTGGCTCTGTTTACATATGGCATTCTTCTACACTGATGTTTTTCTTTTGCTCCACTTTTTTGTTTGTGTGTTTGTTTGTTTGTTTGTTTGTTTGTTGTTGTTCCAAAACAAGAAGGTTGACTTTTAGAGCATGGATCAAGAGTGGCTTGTTTCATGTGAAACAGCATGATTCTCCCATGAAAGCAGAAAGGTGGATTCAGCAGTGAATTTGAGTCTATGTGCCTTTGGGAAATGTTTGCCTTGTTTATTCCATGACCGATTTAAAATGCCAGTTTTAACTGTGGTGTTTTCCATAAGAACATATGTATTAGAGTCCAGGAAGCCCTGATCCAGGACTCTCATGGAGGAGCCCTTACGTGCATGCATCTGTACATGTGTCATTGGGTCCCTTCACACAGATGTTGAACATGTGACGGCCAAGGGTCTGTGGCCATTGTGCTGCTTAATGGACGTCTGTGCAGGAAGTTTGACTAGCAGAGTTTATCCTGCAACCTCTTCCTCATGAACAACTGAACAGCTGCCAACATTGCACAGTGGGATGCACATTCTTAAGTATGTGGAATGCTACTACATTTAGATCTCTCTTGCCTGAGAGCTCAATCACACCAGCAAATTATCATACTCTCGCCACGCCTGGTATGTATTTTTGCAGTGCAGTACTCACATGACTTCGTCCCTGTCCTGTGCTCATCTTGCCTCTTCCCCTCCCTTTTCCATCTTATTTTGGAGTGGGGAAAGTCCAATTTTTCCCCTCCGTGCACAATAAAGCCACGCCTCCCTCCCATGTATTGCTGTCCTTGTGCTATATTGGACCATCCCGGTTTTTGTTGTGTATGTGTGTGTGTGTCAAAGAGCAGTCTCACTGACAAAAGAGGAGGGCAGGCTCCGCTCAACTGCTCAACCGTGAGGGGGGAGAGAGAAAGGGGCCCCGAACACCCCATGGACTCAGTCCCATTCAATTATATGGTTCTTACTCCTAAGTAGGCATGTCTAGGTTTCCTGACCAGAACAATGTCGGCTTCCCCTTACCATGCCAACATTGACCACAAACTTCTCCAAAAACTGATTGTAATACTTTCTCTTCACTTATATTGTTTAATATGATCTTAAGGGAAAACACAGTGTATTTTTTTTTACCACCAGGCTGCCATACTATTGTAGTTGTGCAGAAATTAAAAGAAATTTTTCAAAAATTAGCTGCAGGTGGAAGGAGAACCTACGGAGTGGGGCAGGAGATTTCACCAGCATAGTAGCGATACGGGTGGAAAGATATATGAGCTGAAATAGTGCAACAATGCACAGAAAGTGCCCAGCAGACTTTCGACTCACTAAGGAAATGGAGGGGGAAACTGCAGATGCAAACTGGGTGGGAAAAGTAGGTGTGATGGAGCCCTGATTTTAGCAATAGTGTTTAGCTGACCAGTAATCCAACAATCCAAGTACTACAATAAGCATGTGACATTTTAGAATATTCATTCCTTTGATTTACAAAGGGCCATTGTTCATGCGATAACATGATAACAAATGGATGCTTATGTTTGAAAAAAAATATCTGGGGTTTCACCTTAAAAACACCCTTTAAGTTATGGTTTTTCTAGGAGAAAAATTAAAGAACAAATTGATCAACCTGAATCTGATGAATGACAATGTTTCACTTAAGCTGTTTCATAGTTGATATACCAATTTTCACTTTTTGCTTTCTAATGCAGTGAAGAAAGGCCTCTGCTCTGGCACCAGTGTCTGCATCAAGGAATGACTATGTCTCATTTTGATTAATCCTCAGAATATTATCTAACGTATCTCTTCTAATGCCTGTTCTATTCTCAGGACCGTCCCGATACATTTGTGTACTGAAACGAAGGACAAGATGGCACCCCCTTTTATGTACAGAGGCTTACATCATCACTGGTGACTGGACAGCATCCTCCATCAGGGGAGGCTGCTTAGCATAGGCAACTCTTTCGTCCAATGACACGCTGCCAATCCCAAACCCCAGCATCTGCTGCCTGGCTCCGAGAGCTGTTTCACTCTGCCTAATGGTAGGGCAGGCCGTATTTCAGACTACAATATTAAAGCAAGCTAGTGCTATGTGAAGTTTGTCCTAATGTTCCTTATTATGCTGCATTTTAACGATGCCCTATAGGGAATTTTAGATACCCAAAAAAAGGGATCTTAGGTGGATAACAAAATCACATAGCTATACAGCAGTATCAAACCTTCCTCTGCTCTTAAAGCCCCACGTGACTTTGGTGCCTGTCCACAAATGACCATTTCCTGTATATTGCTGAATACTGTCCCAAACAAGGGACACCTCTACTGGCACAATCCTATACCAGTCCCATTGTGTTCAATGGAGCTTTATTCCATTGTAGGTATATGTTTGATTACAGCCAAAATTACAGCCTCTATAACTGCTGTTCCTAGGTTAGTTAGGTAACATGACCAATCGTAGGAGGCAAATAAGGTGGATATGTAAAGCCAAAGCTATCATACTTTGTGAGTGCAAACGCTGTAGCATGCCCGTTTAGAGACCTGGGGAAGTGAAACTCTCTTCCCTTGGCTCTAATGCAGGCACAATGTATGACCTACCAAGCTAAACACACCCAATCAGCCATGCAACTTAGTCCACTAGGATAAGCATGTTATTTTATTTTATTTGCTATCTGATTAGGACTGTAACAGCAAGGAGGCAGTGAAGTCCATGGCAATTTTCATTCAATGGCCAACAGACTGGGCTTAGTTTGGTAGGTCACCAGATGGCTAGCACTGCTTTCATTGCTCCCCCAGCTTTGCTGCATTATACAACAACCCACAACAAGAACTCCAACAAATGTCTCATTTCCTGAATGGGTTCTAAGTCATGGCTCTCTTTCAAAAAATACTGTCTGCTTTCCTTCCTTATTTTCCCATAAGAGGAACTCTGCACTGTGCCTTTGAAAACCAAACCAAACACACAAATCCCTTTTTCCACGCATCACTACCTTTGCTTTGTCAATTTCAGACTTTTCCTCTGACTAACGTATCCAGTGCTTTTGTGTTCTTTATTTAAATAAACCAGGCAGACATAGACAGATACCCGGACCACTCAGAATAAGCTGCTGCTAGCTCAAGTGTCATTGTGTAGGCTACATTTCATGTCAAGAAATATCAGGGCAAATGTGTTACTGTTGGCCCCTGCGATCAACCCTCTCAGAAGAACCAATGACTTGGACAACTGCGTTTTGAACTTTGCTGATTCATAGAGCTGGAATTTCTATTATCTGTCCCAATCCCACCCTTCACACTGATTTAACTACAAAGGATAAGAGCAGTAATCGCAAAGGACTGGCCATGAGTCAGATAGTGCAACTGAATTCCCAGCTAAAGGTCGTTGCCGATTCATTTCAGGTCTGCCACATTGTCTACAGACATGGGAATTGTTCTCAGTACCTTATGTTTAAATTTAAGAATCAAAGGATGAATTTCAGCCACACTGTGCTGCATATTAGATATACATGATTTTATTCTTTTTCAGCATAAGCAGGCAAAGAGATAAAACCCTGCAGAGAAAGGAACCCGATTCTTGCTTCCATGGAAAGCGCAATGTGGAATGAGAGATCCTCTATTCTAGTCCCACAAAGTAAGTTTCCCTTTTCCACTTTCTGATCAAAGTGTCTCTGAAAAGCCAACAATCAGAAGAATGCGAACTGCCTAATGTAAAAGGATTATATTCCCAAACAAATTTAAAAAAGAGATGTTCAAATCGCTCATCACCAAGTTAACCTTGTATTGAAGTGGATTGACCTCTTGTTGCTAGGGATTTTCCTTCTGCCTCAGTAGCTTTGAATTGCTAATTAATAATCCACTTAATCTAGTTATATGTCAGAATGCTCCATCCTGTTTTCCCCCGTTTTGATTTTTGATGCTCCACAATTCACATTCATGTTTATACATCATAATTTAATTCTGCAAAAGATATGATCAGAAGTAGAAATGCTGAAACAGTTGATGTTATATTTCCAATACGGTTAAAAACAACACTCCCCACATAGGCTTTACTGAACTGGTTTTGAAAATACACTCTAAACCTAAACTTTAAATGCCTAGGAAAACCCTGCAGGGCCAGCCAAAGGCAAAGGACAAAAATGCTCCCCGCCTCAGCTGCCATTCTATGTACAGAAGCAAATTGGATTGGCAGCTCAATTTTACTTCAACACTATTGATGGGACTGTGCCTTCCCCTGCACTGAGGGCAGCAAACCAGCTTGGGGATGCAGGACAGGCTGTGCGGCACATACAGCTCTCTCCTCCAACAGAGGGAAATTGCCAGGGAACTGCCACTGCTGCCTCCCACCATCTGCCACCTGAGATGGTTGCCTCACTCTGCCTAATGGTAGGGCCAGCACTGAACCCCTAGCTTCTCACTTACTGGGAGCCCATTTGTCATGGTTGCATGGGTCGAGGGGATGCAGGGAGGAGAGACCTGGTTCCTCTTGTGCATGTGGCCAGCAGCTGACTGTCCTGGCCACCATTCACCCACACTGTGGCTTAGGCCCCATCCCAGGAGCGATACTTGCAGGCTTCTGAATATGGAGACTTGACAGTAGACCAGAGAAGAAACCTTTTAACTCGAGTCCACTTCTAGGCCATAAACAGAGGACCAGCCCATGGATTCGACAGTATCACCACTGCCCTCCCTGTCTTTCGTGTTGATTTCCTTGGTATGGGCAGAGGTTAGCCACTGCTTGATGTGGCTGGAAAGGGATTTTACCCACATTCATGATTCACCTCAGTGAAGCTGGCTTTTGCCTTCCTCATAGCAATATTTTCACTTATTATTTAATTGCATTGTTGCATGTTTTTGCCTTGTGTTGTAGGTATTTGATAGAGGCATTTGGCCAGTTCCATAGTGGGGCGGGGGGCACTAGAAGATCCTCTTAATTTAAGGGATCATGGGAGACACTTCAGGTCAAGGGGGTGGTACACCTGCTACATGCCCAGTTTGCATGATGGACCCGCAGTATCTGATTCTGCTGTGGTGGACCCAGTATCCTTGCCACACCCTTCATTATCCCAGCATGCAGTACAGAGTTGTAGAACATCAGTCAGGCTTGGCTAGTTCGGTTTACTCTTTTACAGGGGACAGTTCTCTATTTTGAAGTGCTGCCAGAGAACCAGCCTCTATTTGAAGACATCCTCAATTTGAATGCCTGTTTGTTGAATTCCATTTTAAAGATAAAGAACCACAAGAATGGTTGCCCATCAACAGTAAGTACCTGGATGACAGACTGAACAAGCACCTGGTCACAGTCT
Organism: Anniella stebbinsi; assembly: GCA_029215795.1. Classification (NCBI taxonomy): domain Eukaryota; kingdom Metazoa; phylum Chordata; class Lepidosauria; order Squamata; family Anniellidae; genus Anniella; species Anniella stebbinsi. Next base: position 62,359,793 of record JARDYH010000006.1, on the reverse strand, counting down.
TCCACACTATGGTGAGATGTACTGTATTTCTATATAAATTATAACAATTATTTCTCAATTTGCATCTGTACATATAAATTAGCATATGGAAATGTTATGTAAATTTCTTTGTATTATTCCCCCCCATCATTTTAAGATGCAAAATGCATGAAGTTTAGTGTATTAATAGATGAAATCTCAGAACTAAGAAAAGTAAAACTGCAAATTACAGGTATGCATGGTCCAATAAAGGGAGAGGAGACATTAAATAAACTCAGAATAGCCAGCCAAAGATAAAAGCAAAATAAATAAAAATTGCAGTGGCTTCTTCTGATGAAAGAGAATGCAAGCTTTCATGGAATAAATTAGGGCCCACTGAAACAAGCCACAAAGCTTATAGGATCTAGTAACTAGGCTATCATTGCCTCCCCCAATAGCTGGTACGTTGATATAAATGCAAATAAATAAAGAAGCAAGCAAGCTCTGCCTGTGGTAGCTAGCCTTGGTGGCTATTCTATATTATCAAGGCATTGGGTTGCCATTGCAATTATTGTCTGATAAATATGGTTGTTGTCTCCCCCTGAAGACTGAAGAATGAGAAACCAAGGAGGCCTCAAGTTGCCAGAAAGACAATTGCACAATGAGACACATGATACTTTAGCACACTCCTCAGCCACCTCCTAAGTAAGGTATGCACAAGAAACTCAAACCCAACTCATGAGATTTTTTCCTGAATGTTCCTTACGGTTGAATTTCGTTTTGGAAGCAATTTATTTTCTATCAAATTGAATCAAAATGGTTCAAAAAATGCAGGAGAAATTTTTGGCACAGTGCTTGTTGTAGTATAGCAAATTAGTGTCTGCATTCTAGATAGGACTGCTGCAACATTTCTACCTATGGTGGATGGAAGCTCCACTATAGGTACAGGAAAATAGTTACTTCCCGATTATTATTATTATTAGTAGTAGTAGTAGTAGTAGTAATAGTATTAATCAGGCTTAATTTTTGAGCCCAAGCCTGACAAGACCATACTGTGAATTAGTCAATTGGAAAAGCCACGCAAAAGAGAACTGTGTACTGCTACATAGGATGACCCATTTGAAAGCAGCTGGAACTTTGTGTACTTCTGATGCTAATGATGGTGCTGCTGCATACTTCTTGAATACTTTCTTTTTCTTTATTTTTTCCTCCCCAAAAGCTTCAGGATTAATTTGCTATCAAAACAGACAAGCATTCTCACATGGAATACTGATCTTTTTAAATTCATAATTTATTATATTCTGTGATGTCATAAATTAAATAAATATGATTTCTGAGTAGATGTCTCCTTTCAGTGCATAGCAATTAGTCTCCCACATGGTCGTGCTTTTTAGCAGGCAATGGAAGAGGTCATACAGCCCGTCAAGGAATGAGCTGGGCTTTGCAAAAGCCGACTGGTCTAGCATATTAACGCTCAAAGAAATCTCCTGGGAGAAATGGCTAGATTTGTAAACGTTATACAATGACTGTATGAAATGAAATGGAACAATATAGCTAGAGATGTTATGTGGTTAAAAGCTTTGGGCTAAATCCAAAAGTCAGTTTTCAATCAATATTTTTTCATTCAGGCATAACTCTTTGTAGTTCATGAAAGATTTGTCTCAGTAAAGACTGGATTAAAAAAAAATTAAAAGGGTGGAGTTAGAGATAACTTTACAATCCATTCCTTCTGCAGAAGACGGAATTTCCTCACTCTGGGGGTATATAGAAATACAATCTTAATGGCTGCTCTGCAGCTATGAAAATCTCTTCCTTGGAGATTCATTAAATCCTGACACCAAGCCTTTTTTCAGACACGCTGAAAGCCTATCTTGTTTGGACAACCACATAAAGGTTGATGTTAAACTGCAACTGCATGGTTAGCTCTCAGCTTGTTCAGGTTGGGCTAGGGATCTGCCAAAGCTGTCATTTTCTTTCCATGGCTATTTCTAATTTCTTGCATGCTAGCATTGCATGGTTGGTACAGTCACCTGCAAAAGAAGCTAATGGTTTTCACAATGCAGATCCAAATCAATGTTGTACATTTCAAATGTATTGTTATTACAATAGACATAACTGCACGTCATATTTTCCATTCAGAGGGCAAAACATCTCACCGTACTTCTGAATAATTGTTCTGTATTATGTGTGCAACTGGTTTAGCATAATTGTGCATCAAGTCTCTCATCACCTCACTGCTCTCTCTCTCTCTCTCTCTGATAAAAGTAACTGGTGACACTATTCTAAATCTGCTTGATCAAACCATTTATCAGCAATGTCAAATATGTGGTTGTCATATCAGTAGTTCAAGATCACAAATATTGGTTTTATCCCTAGATTGAGCCCTTGGAATAGGATGGGCTGCAAGTGAAATAAATTATACATCCCTAAATGACTCTCTCTCTCTTTCTCTCTCTCTCTCTCTCTCTCTCTCTCTCAAGTCATATTAGCTATCATGTAAAGTCCCCTTTCCTTAGAAGCATAACTAAATGGATTGTGGGAAGAAAATCTCACATTGTCATAAGTAATATCTAACTATTCCAGCTCAGAGCTACATATCTGTTAACTTGAAGAAAATAAAATCAGAGCCAGAGCCAGTTTAATCAATATATTTCAAATGGTATTGTGGTCTTCAGTTAAGCAACTCACTTGCCACAAGTAACAGGCATAATCCAGGTGAAGTTAACCACTTTTAGTACCACTGACTTTAGTTAGGCATGGAGTTAAGAGTTTAACTTCAGTTGGATGGTGCCCAAGGTATACTAGTTATAAACCAATCACATTTTATATGATAACGGGCCAAATTTGAGATCGATCCCTCCAACCCTCGATTTTATATGAATTTATTAAAGATCATTTCAATTCTGACAGGTCAGAATGACAGCTCGCCACGTGCGTTCATTCAGACCTGTCAGAACTTAAACGATCTTTTTAAAATTCATATAAAATCGAGGGTTGGAGGGATCGATCTCAAATTTCATACACATACTTAGGCATACCCCATAAGCATTGTGACAGAGTTTCAAGCCTCTAACTTTTAAAATACAGAAGTTATAGGTTTATTTATAGGGCAGTCTGATAATACGATATAATCGGCTGAAAATTATCGTCTCTGATGATTATCATAAGTTTTTCTATCTTATCGTTAGCGTTAAACGCATGCACGATAACGACCTTATCGTATCGTTATCGTACATTTTAACGATATGATACACATCCCTACTAAACACTAATGTCATTCAATACTATGTCCAGGGCATTGTAGGGGAAATCGCAGAGCCCAGCTGTCAGCTGCCTAAAAGAGCTCAACTGCTGCTACCTTCACTATCGCCATAGGCAGCAGTAAAGAAACTGGTTTGAAGGATCAAAATAAGACCCATATCCTTGCTACCACCAAGGATAATCCATCCCAATCTCTTAAGAAATCCTCCCTCTGGCACACACACTGAAAAATCACTGAAATATCCAACCCCAATTCAGTGCCCACACTAAATGATACAGAATGACTGGGTTTGGACAACACTATAACCAACGGTGGGTTAAATAGTCAATGGTGAGTTAAATAGTCAATGGTTGGTTATTGCGTCATCTGTCAGTACTTTTTCACACCATGGTTGGTTATTCGGCTGAAATAACCAACACAAATAAGCAATGCTGTGCAAAGTTGATTATTTGAACAACCCTTAGTTATTATGTCGTGTGTCAGGCACTGTTGACTATTTCATCACACATAGTCGGTTATTTTCAGGGACTACAGAGTCTCCTGGCAAGAGCAACCAAAGAGGCAGCTGCCGCTCTAGTCCAGCCAGCAGAACTCACAATGACTGATGGGATACCAGCAGGAGGACTGAGGGACGGAGAGAGGGTGGGGGATGTGTCAATCAAACACATAATTGACTAATAGTTAACTCAATGCTGGCCTTAATCCACACCATGGTTGATTATAAATTTATAATCATGTCATGTGGGGCATATCGCCTCGATAATCAACTGTGGAGTTGAGTATTAACCCACTATTGATAATTGTGTTGTCTGAATGTAGCCAATGTGTCAGTTACAACCACCAGAAAAAAACAGAGCAGTTGACGGAAACACAGTTGTCATTGTTGTTGGTGTTTTCATGACCTCATGCTTCCTCCTTATATTTGAATGGGAACAGGAAGGTATTCGTTTATATACTCTATGGATTAGTTTTAGTCATACTTAGGACCAAAACAGATAATACTTTTAATCTGTGTCTAACAGATATGAATATATATATATATATATATATATATATATATTAGATGCAGTTCCAGACTGGGGGCCCTGGTTGTACCTACTGGTGGGGGGATACATAGCCACTAGACAAAGACTTGAAGTAATGTCCAGGGTTTTTTGGCTCTTAGAATGTGCCCATAGAAATCTATGGGACATAAGTTATATACATACATTCAGTTGAAGCCAGACTGGTCATGGTATTCTTCCTTTGAACTAATTTTCTTTCCAAATCTTCTGATACTTTTGAAAGAAAATGGCAAATTAAAAGTTTCGGATATTTTAACACACCCACGCACACACACATGCACACACACAAATAAATTAACGTCAGCTTACCATCCTTTTCATAAATGAAATGTGAGGAAGTCATTTTGAAGAAACTCTTTGTGACTATAAACTGCACAACATTTTCAGATCTTCTTGAGATCAAAAAACTCATACATCTGAAATTTGTAATCGGTTAACTGCCAAAAGCCTTTTATTTCAGATGTTCAATAATTTCTAAAACTTTGGTTCCTTAAAATGGGCTTTTTTAAAAGGATTTCTGGTAGAATACAGGAAATAATGGCATAGTTCTGGAAGCAGAAACAGTCCAGAAAGAAATTCTGACCCAACCCAATCAGAAGTTACATCAGTAGAATGTAAAAAAACAAATATGCCCAGTTGAACAGATGACAAACACCATTGTTTGGTCTGAGAAACACATCTAGAGAATATGCCATTGAGTTTTGACTAGAGCCTACGTAGTTTCTAATACTATCTATTTGATTCAACAACTTGATTTTGTAGCCCTGTGTAGATAGTAGTACAGTTAGGTAATTTTAAGCTCTGGAATTACTGGTTTTATGCCTGCACCTGTTTAGATGGTAATGTGTATTACTTCATTTCTTCAACATGTGATAAATCAGCCCTGCTGCATTTGGAGGCCGTCCTGCTCAGTCTGCTGAATAGGGCCTTGAACTTTGGTCTAAAGTCCTTCCCTGATGGTGCCACTGGTAGACATTCAGTATGTATGAAGGGACGAGAGGGATTGTGGCTTCTGGTCCTGTCCCCAACCTCCATGTGTTCAACATCCCACCTGCACAGGGAGACTTTACACATATACTTGTACTAGACTCTTACACCACCTGTATCCCCTGAAAACCGAGGGTATATTGCACCTTGGGATGTATGCCTAGAGGCCTTGTGCAGTTGGGGCCTTGAATGTATGGCAGTTGTAGGCAGTGCCAGTAGGCATGATTTCAGCCCCTTAAGGGTTTCTGGTGCCGGGTTCATCCTTGGATGTGTTGCTTGCTTGGCTTTAAGAGAATTACTGACTGTGAATCTTGGACACACATTGTTGATAAGACTGGATATGGACACCTTTTGCCCTTTATTTTGATAGAGCCATGCACAAAACTAACGCAGGGCCAATCCAAGACATTTTGCTGCTACAGGTGGAACACCAAATGACTTCACACATACACACCTAAGTCAAGGTGCACAGTACCCAAGGCTGGCCAAGTTATTTTGGCACTTGAGGCAGACAATCCCACAAATGTACTAAAAATACAAAAATCATAAATTAAATAACTAACAAATTTACTGCCTTTTCATGACACCCAGATCATAGGTTGGCAAACAGCCCCCCCCCCCAATGTTTGGGCTACAAGTCCCGTAATCTCCACCCATTGGCCATGTTGGCTGGGGCTTCTGAGTGTTGCACTCCAAAACATCTGGAGGGCATCAGTTTGCCTACTCCTGCCTAAAATCATCTGCCTGAGGCAGCTGCTTTACTCAGTGGTATGGTTCTGTCCCTCCCTTACAACCTTCCCCTACCTAGTTCCTTCCAGGTGTTTTAGACACAACTTCTATCTGCCATAGCAAGCATCAGGGGGGTCCAGGTTGGGGAAACATCTGAATAGCACAGAAACATCTTCAGGGTGGGGAAACATCTGGATAGCACCGGAACATCTTCAGGGTATCATGTTGTGAAACTTGCTCTAGTAGCTTTGTCGTGTACCAGGACTGCCATTTAGAAATATGTAGAATATTAAGAAAAATGAAGCATGAGCAGCAGACCACTTTCCCATTCAAATCAGGATAGAGCCTCAATCGTGTTATTCACAATGGCGTGATTTAAGAATTAAATGTCATCTTGGTTATTTATTCACTATTCTCAAATTCCTCCATTTTCTATGTATAAATTGGTGCTTCAACATTGGCTTCCTTTTCATATATATACAGCAGCAGAATCATATTTATTAATATTTTGCCCTTTCAGTTTAAGGCTATAATTTAAACTGCAATTGCATAAGTCAGAGGCGATAAAACCTATGCCCAATAGTTCAGGAAAGCCTTGTAAGAAAGTGATTTTTATCAAGTCCAGTTTAAAATTATGTCTCTATGAAAAATGTAATAACAGGTAGTGGCTTCTGCATAGGGAATCAGCTAACTGGGGAGAGATCAGTACAACTAAAACATCAGTGTGGTATAGCGCATAGGATGTTCAACTTCAAACAGGGAGAACTGAGGTCAAGTCCCTCTCCATCATTAATTTCACCAAGTGGCATTCTCTAACCTAGTACCCTCCATATGTTTTGGACTACAACTCCCATCATTCCTAATGATTGGACATCTGGCCGAGGCTGATGGGAGCAGTAGTGTGAAACATCTGGAGGACACCAGGTTGGGAAAGGCTGCCTTAGAGGGATGCCATGAGCTCCTTGGTAGAAAAGTGGCCTACAATTGTGATGAACAATATTAAACATACAAATCTTAGAGTGATGTCACCACCCTGCACCATATTCTCACTTCAGGGAAGAGAGGAATGAGGTCACATGTGAAGAATGCATGACAGACTCTTTCCAATACCAGGGAAGAATGAACACAGCAGCATGGGAAGCTGTGAAAATATCCCCATATTTTCTCTGGCCCTGCCTGGCTCTTGCCATCAGGGTGTTGGATTCTTGGACTGCTCTGACATCAGAGCACTCCATCCTATGAGCTTTGTGACTAGAGGATTGTTTTGTAAAGGACTGTCTATGGAGGCTGTCAGGGAATAAGTGAGGACCAAGAAGGAGGAGGAGCAGAGAGCTAGCTGACTTGTTCTCCAGCATCAACTCACAGAAGAATGAGCGTAAGGCTCAGATATTACATATGGCAAGAGAGGACCAGAACAACATGGTGCATCTTTGCTGGTTCCCAGCACTCCATTGTTCCCATCTGGATTTGGGCCTTCAATACCAAGGAAAAGTGTGGATGCATGGAAAGCACCATCTGTGACATTGCTCAGCATCATTAGTGTTCATGACAAGGCACATCAGTCCGGGCCCAATTCAAAGTGCTGGTACTAACATTTAAAGCCCTAAACAGCTTGGGGCCAGGTTATCTAAAGGAACGCCTCCTCCCATATGTACCTGCCCAGACCCTAAGATCATCTACAAGAGTCCTTCTCCGTGAGCACCTGCCAAAGGAAGTGAGGCAGGTGGCCACTAGGAGGAGGGCTTTCTCCGCTGTGGCACCCTGGCTGTGGAATGAGCTCCCCAGAGAGGTTCGCGTGGTGCCCAATGTTTGGGCTACAATTAAAGCATCTGCCTTAGGTTCCAATTTCCTGGCTTTGTGGAGCTTAAGCCAACATGAGATAGCCTTAACTCAAGTCTTAAACTGGCAGGGATTTTGATAATTGAATAAGAAATACAAGTTATATAAATTCTCTGCCCACATTTTAGTATTTGGTAGTATTTATGGAATGATCTTACATCTATTACCAATATTCAAATGGAGGTTCTTTGTGGTTTGATATTTGAAACTAAATGCCACAGGTCAGTAAATGTTCAGACAAATCTGCTTGAGAAATGTTCCCTAAAGAATAGGAATAGATTTTCTTTCATAATTCACAACTTCTTCCCCCAATCCAGTTTTAGACCCAATATTCAGTATTCTGAAGGAAGATATTGAAGTTATACCTCAAAACAAACATAAAGACCAATGAAAAGACAAAAAAAAATCCTGCACCAAGGAGCCCAAAGCATGTACTACAAACAGAATAGATATTGCAATATATGATCCCTACTGTGTTCATTTGCAATAAGGTGCTGAAGTTTGAGGATAAATTTGAACATGAAAGCTGACAGGGAAGTTGATGCCCAGGCCATTAGGAAACAGGCAAGCAAGCAGTGTGGACAGGCAAGAAAATTGACAGTTCTCTAACACTTGATCCCAGGATGCTTTTTCTCAGCAGCTCCTCTTGCATATCTGAGAGCCAGTGTGGTGTACTGGTTAGAGTGCTGGACTGGGATGTGGGAGATTTGGGTTCTAGTTCCCACTCGGCCATGAAGCTCACTGGGTGACTTTGGGCCAGTCACTGACTCCCAGCCTAACGTACCTCACAGAGTTGTTGTAAGGATGAAATGCAGGGGAGGAGTTCTTTGCAAGAAGAAAAAAGTGGGATAGCGTTATTGATGAAGATGATGATGATATCTGAAGCATTGCATGTTTCTCCACATTAATGGCATCTTGGAACTTTTCTCATGATGTTTCCAGATTCTGTTGGTGACTAGTCTCAGCATGATACAGTGCAGACATGGATTCTGTGATCATGGGGTTCTTTGAAATGTCTTCAGGGCAAAATGTCTTCTTCAGTGTCTTGGCATGTTATTCATTCCTTCATCCCTGACCTTTGCTGGCTGCTGTTCTTGCAGAGAAAGTAATCTGAGCATTTGGAATTCTCATACTGAAGAACCCTTGGGTTTACTTTATAGGTTTCGTATTAACACTATAAATTGTCACATTTTCTGCTATTGCTTTATGTTTCAGAACATAATGTGATCCAGAAAATGTACTTGCTGAAACTTTGCTTCAGTGCAATGAGAAACATGCTGGAGCCATGCTGGAAGGATCAGGACATTTTCAATCATATGAGGAAAAGTGGAAGTCTGGATCTCAGCTTTGGCAATAGTTTGAATAATTTAAATATTCATATTCATTTATATGCACCTTCTAAACATAATATTTCCACAACTGTAGGTGGAGCCTGGTCTGAGATGTCATTGGCTCATTAGCACTTAAATATGTTTCCATGAATCTTTATACAAAAATCAGACCATTAGCAATTCAAGTGGTTTCTCCCAGGTTAACCTCCATCTTACAAAGCATTTCAGCAGCAATACACACACTGCTCACTTCAGAATAATGTCCTTGAAATACTACTGAAGTCTACAATAATACTCAGGCTCAATTATAGAGGTCTTGCTCATAGTAAAATGTGTGATTTTGAGACAGCAACACCTTTCTATGTTTAAAAAATCCTTCTTGTCTGTAATATTGCCCTCCAGGCGCTCATAATTACGCTGCATAAATTGTACATTTAGCATTTGAGCTTTGTGGTATTAATGGAAACATTTTAAGCCCCTGTGCAAGTTAGAACTTACTAAACAGATTGAACATTATTAAGAGAGATGGAAGTATCTCTCCTCACCCCCGCCCAAAGTTATGGATCTGAATGGCTTTCTAGGCAGCCAATTCAACAAAAGGTCTCCAAACACAGATTCATTTTTCTGACACCGCATATCACATTCAGGGTGTAAGTCCTTCACCACCAGATCCTCTGTGACAGCTTCCAAGAATGCTGATAATACTTGTTCAGCAGGAAAGATGTGGAGGTGTCCAGAGCCAATATAGCTACCCACTTTCCCTTTTATATGCCTTATAGTTGGAAATGCTCTTTCTGCTCCTGACTCTCTACATGCAGCACTGGTTTTTAATGAACTATGGTACTGTCCGTACATGTTCCACATATGGGCTACATATGATGTTAATTCAGGTGGACCTGCACATGCAATGGGACTTTCTCTTCCCCACTGTAGACCCCTGCATGCCCTCAAAACTACTCTGGAGCACCCCAACCCTGTGGAGCAGATTTGGTGCCACAGGGGATTGCATCAGAGTCTGTACCTCTGGAGGACTGACACTGTTGAATGTATTGCCATGTCTATAGCTCTCCACATAGAATCATAGTCATAGTCTCAACATGTTTCCCATGGAACCAGTAGCTGAATACAATAGCAGCACTAGCATGGAGGTTGTGCTGCCATTTGCCATATACTGTACATCCCAGCATCTGTTCCAGTAAAGGATTGGTTTCTCCCCTCTGCTCACTTGGCATTGCAGCCAGTTCTTCATCATCATGGCACCATTGTTGTACTTGTGAAATACTCCATCACACCTTGTAATCATATGTTTAATATGAAACATGTTGTTAAATGAGTAAAATCACCTAAGACGAATATGCTTAGGTAATGATAGCCCTTTGAATTTACTTTCATGTATGCTTGAACTTAACGTAACTGGGTCTGTGGCCAGATTGACACATTATACTTTGATCAATCCCAGGGATGTGTTGATAGAAATTCAAGCTTCCTCTGCACTGTCGCGAAGGACCATTGTTTTAATGCTTTATTGTTATATGTACTTTTATCCCACCCCAATTCAAAAGGTCGAGGTGGCTAACAATAAATATAACCATAAAGCAATCACATCGATATAATTCTACAAGAACATCCACGAGGATCAAAATGATAACTTTCAATACAAAGCATCAGCAGCATAAAACCCCAAATAAAATAGTCCCCAGCAGCAGATCAAGACCCAATAGCTCATTTTGTTTTTTAAATGGCACACAGATGGGAGAAGCAGTGTATATCTAGCCCATGTCACTTCCACATGTGTTCACCCATGAATCAGTGGCATCCTGTTTCCCATTCTTCGGCATATTTTAATGCATTTTCAGTGAACATTTCTAAATTTATTTTCTCTCTAAATGTATTCTCCCAAAATATACATTTGAAAAACTATTTTGATGTGAGTGTTTTAGCTGAGAAGAGTGTCAGATCCTTCAGAAAATGTGGATTATTAATAATAATAATAATAATAATAATAATAACGATTTATTTCTTACCTGCCTCTCCGTCTGGATCGAGGCGGGGAACAACAACATGATAAAATACATAAAACTAATTAAAACATGACAAATATTATTAAAACTGCATTAAAACATCCTAAAACATCCTAAAAACATTCTAAAAATTACACTGGATCCTCCTATACATTAGTCCAGGAGGAGCACATCAGGTCAATGTATCATATCGGAATTTGCAAAGATTGGATTCCTCAAGTAACCTCCAAATGGGAGTCTTGCAATTCTTCTGAATTGTTAGAAGGGAGAAGCTCTGTATCTGTAGAATACTGTTGTTGTTGTTGTTGTTGTTGTTATCGTTATCATCTCTGTCTCGTTCGTGGCAATTTTTCTAGACGGACATGATGGGCTTTGCCAAGTCATGCTGTATTTTACAGATTCAGGAATTTCCTGACAATTTAGCATGTTTTGACTGCTTTCTGGATGTATATTGGTAGGCCCAGTTTCTGAAGGTTTTCTACATAATTCTTTGACTAATGGAATAATAATTGTGACCTTCTCCTGTTGCCACAGTTCTTTGACTGTGTGTTGTTTTTTCTTTTTTGTCTATGATCGTTAGGTCTGGTTGGTTGTAGAGTATTGTCTTGTCGGTAAGAATTGTTCAGTCTCAGTATATTTTATGATCTGCATTTTCCAAGATTCTTTCGGGTGAGTATGTATTAGTCTTATTATTCATATTATTATTTACTACATTTATAAACCTCCCCATAGCCAAAGCTCTCTGCATGGTTTACAAAACTCAAGTTATCCCTTGATATAATATATACACAGAATATCAGAGAAAGTGGTTGCACTGGTGGTGGCCAGTGCCTGCTCCAGGTTTTTAAAGACGGGTTAGATACCCTCAATGGGAAATCTCTTTCAATGTCATTAGTTGCTATTGCAAATGATAAGAACAAAGTTAAGGACAATTAAATGTACAAAATTTAACACAAAACAGATAAATTAAAAATAACCATATTTTTACATAGGTTTAGGGTTAAGGTTAGTAATTCAATGAATTACTCAAAAAAAGCACTCTCTTTCAAGTGGCCAGACATGTTTCGACCAGAAAGTCTTCTTCAGTGGCCAAACATCTAGGCTTGCATGCACAGGAAAATTTTATCAAATGGGTCTGAGTGCTTTATATCATTCTCAAGAAAAATCATCAGCATACACAAGTAAAACATTTCAATTCCAGTCAAGCCTCAACTGTAGCACACCATGTAACAAAGAAGTGTGAGGCTTGACTGGAACTGAAACGTTTTACTTGTGTATACAAGAATTTATTCATGAGGACCAATGTGGCTTTTTACTCAAAAGGCAGATAAGGGATAATGTTAGAAGTGTTCTAAATCTCTTAGAGTATTTCAGAAAATATCCAGAGAAGCAAGCGGCAGTGATCTTCGTGGATGCGGAGAAAGCGTTTGATAATTTGAATTGGAAATTTTTGTTCAAAATTTTGGAGGAAATGGATTTCAGGACAAACTTCATAAAATGGATTAACTCAATTTATAGTTCACAAAATGCACAAATACGTATCAATGGAAAATTGACAAAATAGGGTGAAATACAAAAGGGAACAAGACAAGGCTGTCCATTGTCACCACTATTGTTTATTTTGGTCTTGGAAATTTTGAATAGAGATATTAGGCAGGATGAGAGAATTGGAGGGGTGAAGATTAAAAAAATAATCCTATAAATTAAGAGCTTTTGTGGATGAATTGGTGTTTACCTTAGAAGAACCACTAAAAGGAATAGAAATTCTGATGAGCAAATTGAAAGCACTTGGAGCAGTATCGGGCTTTAAGGTTAATAAACAGCAGACTAAGATGTTAACAAAAAATATGAAATCTCAAGAGCAATTAAGGTTGACAGAAAAAACAGGTTTTAAGATAGAGAAGAAGGTAAAATACCGGGGTATCACATTGACAGATAAGAATTGTATGTTGTTAAGTAATAATTATGTTAAGGTTTGGAGTGAAATCATTATGTGTGATGTGCAATCCTGAGAATATGGAATAAATATAAACCTAGATTGTATCAGAAGGTCCCACTTTGGATATCAACCCAAGAAGCAAATCATAGAAGAGAATTGTCAAGTTTACATAAGTGGTTAACATATCATGATGTATTAGGTGTGATACAAGGGGAACGTAAATTAAAAACAAGAGAGGAGCTAATAAAAGAAGGTTATGTATGCCAATGGTTTTCCTATTTACAAATTGCAGAAAGGTTTAAAATAGATTTAAAAAGTGGGAGTTTGAACAAATAAAATCTGAATTGGAAAAGGCGTTATGTGCAAATGATGAACATATTATTTCAAAAATACATAAGTTGTTGAAGTTTGAGACAGAAGATGATAAAATGGGCACAAAATTTTGGGTATAATATAACAATGGATCAATGGGAAAATATGTGGTCGAAAGCTTTAAAATTTACACTAAGTACCAGACTAAAAGAGAATTTCTATAACATGATGTATAGATGGTATATACCTCCATTGCAATTAGCTAAAATGTATAAGAGAGTTGCGGGAACTTGTTGGAAATGTGAAGAGCAAGAAGGAACTTTTTATCATGTATGGTGGACGTGTAAAGAAGTAAAATCTTTCTAGATACAAATTCATTCTCTGATGCAGAAGATACTAAAGATTAATATACAACTGAAGCTGGATACTTTCTCTTGGGACTAATGGACGAGGAGACGAAAAGTAAATATGGAACTTTAGTTTTATATATGATGATGGCAGCGAGGCTATTATATGCACAGAACTGGAAAAATACAATGTTACGTACAATGGGCGATTGGATTTTGAAATTATTGGAAATGGCGGAGATGGCGAAACCCACATCAATAATTAGAGACAAGTCAAGAGTTAGATTTAGAGCTGAATCGAAACCTCTTATAGATTATGTGATGGAGCAAGAGAAAATGATTTATTCATCTGTGGATTCAACTAATAAGAGGAAAAATTAGATTTGTAAGCCTTTGCTGTGGAGAAGATCATAACTCACTGTAACTTTGTTGATTATCCTCCTTTAGTGTATACTTTTTGTTGTTTTGTTGGTGTATGTATTGTGTGTGCTTTAAGTGTGTGTGTGTGTGTGTGTGTGTGTGAAGGAGGGAGGGAGGGATGAAGTTGAAGAGGAGAGTCAAGTTGGTCAAATCAGGAAGCCTCTATTATATACTTGTAGACATACTATTACAGATCAGGAAGAAGATGAACGGGAATGCCAGTGCATTTAAATAGCAATGTTAAATAAACCTTAAAAGGCAAGAAGGTTTCCTGTAAAAAGCAGAAGTGTAGCTTGAATGAAAAATAAAAAAGAGCAAACTTTGACAAAACAAATATAAACTGATGATAAGGCAAACAAGGTAGGAATTTTAAGAGCATGATCAAACAATCATTTTAAATGCTTCAAGAGCAGGAAAACAGCCAGCAAGGTGGTAAGACATTTGGAGGACAAAGGTGTGAAAGGATTACTGAAGGAAGCTATATGGATTCTGTAAACCAAATTCTTTGTATTGGCTTTAGCTGTGGAAGAAGTCTGGGTGTGACTCATATCCAAACTGTTGTTCGGGGGAATGGTATTTGAGGAGCTATGTCAAATACAACAAAGAATGAAGCTTTAGTACTAATGAAAAATTGCAAATTAACAAGTCATTAGGATAAGTTGGCATCAACCCAAGAGTTCTTTACAAACTCAAATGTAAAATTGCTAGTGCTTCTTTTTAATGTAACTAATTACTAAAATCAGCCTTCTCACCAGAGAATTGGAAAATAAGCACATACAGACATAAGAGTGTAAGAAGAGCCCTGCTGGATCAGACCAAGGGTCTATCTAATCCAGCACTCTGTTCACACAGTGGCCAACCAACTGTCGACCACAAGCAGGGCATGAGTGCAACAGCACCCTCCTGCCCATGTTCCCCAGCAATGGATGCACATAGGCTTACTACCTCTGATACTGGAAGTAGCAGCAATCAGGACAAGATAGCCAATGCAAAGTAGCTAGTGCAACTGTATTGTTTAAAGGATCCAGGAGGGGATCTGAGAAATTACAGACCTGTCAGCCTAACCTGCCTCAGATACATTGATCACCTCCTTTACATTGGCAGTTGCCATTTTGAAGGAGGCAATCTGGAGCATAATCTCCACATCTCTCTGCCTGGCTCTTGGTAAATCTCTTACAGATCACCTATACTTTAAAGCAGAAGAGGACAGAAGGTTAAATCAGGATCTAGTGGTAGATCTCTGAGTGATTTGCAGTAGATCACCATGGGTTTCTGACTCCCAATTATTTAACAACAGTGACAACAAAAAGGTGCCTCCCCCCACCCTACATTAGGCTGCTGAGAGAGAAGAAAGCTTGTGGGGAGAATAAGGGCTGGAAATTTTGTGTGAACTGAGCTCAATTCTGGTACTGAAAATAAATTCCTGGGCTTAGCATGTACTCAGAGGAACCCATGGTCCTTAATTCTAAGAATATGTCCCCTATTCCTGGGCCACTATTTTGCATGTCGTTACAAAACCCCAAAACAAGTAGATCCCGCAAAACTGAATTCTGCTTGCCACTGCTTTAAAATGCTGCCATTTTAAGGGGGGCAATCTGTAGAATACCATGCATTCCTCACTCCCCCACTCCCTCTTACTTGACAAAGCATGTAAATTTGGGCATAGGACTGATTCACAGGAGTATGCTTCTTTCTAGAGAAATGAAACCGAGAAGCTGCCCTGTTTGCAGTAACCCATAGTGTCGAGTACAAGGATAGTGTTATTTGTCTTTGGGATTACAAGGCCTGCAGTAGTCCTCTGGCATTTGTGTTTTCAGCTTGAGATATTGTTGTCCTAATTTGTACAGCTGATTTTTCTTTCTTGTTTGTTTAAAAGGAGCAAAATCCAGGAGATTGTGCTCTGAAGTAAAGCAAATGAGGTCTTTGATGATTCGGGTCAATGGAAGATGTACAGCCTATGACGACCTCCCCGCGGGGCCACACTGTCATTGGCTTAGATCTCATCCCAAGTCGACACCTTTATTGCTCTGAAGCTTTTCACAGATGTCAGTGACATCGTTTTCCTTGCTCTTGTTTTAAATGACAGCACTGTAAATAAAAAAGGCTTGATTTTTTAAAAAGAAAACCTGTTACGCTCCCAACATAAAACAATAAACGGGTGCAGAAAGTCTCGGTGAAGAGTGGAATCTGCCACATGCCGTCTAACTGCTATGTATCATTTGGAAACGCCTTTATGACCACCTCAATGTGCCTAGTTGTGGCTAGGTGTCAAGAGAGATGGAGTAGTCTTCCCCTTTGGATGTGCATTTTCTTCATTTCATTACTTGCCAGCAAAGACTGATATACTCTAAGTATGTTTTTTGCTGCGAAAGATTGTGTAGATAAATCAGGAGGATATATAACCAATGGCTTTGTGCACTGGAAACCTTGCACCAGGATCATTTTTAGTTCAGCAGTGCAAAACCAAATTTAATTAATAGGGCGAGGTTTTTAACCAACTTGCTTTTTATAAGACTTATTAAAAGATAAAAGTGATGTATTGAGAGCCACTGCCTTTGAGTGTGCACTATAGCTCTCATTTGCATAATAAAAGGGGTTTGGCACATGAGCTGAATGATAATCATAAATGCGTATTAATGAAGACAGTTACAGACACATGAAAATGTATGCCACATAAAGGGAAGATTTTTGGTTATTAATGTTGACAGATACAATATAGACGATATTATGTATGTTAATATTATTATAAACCCTTATTGTTATGCATGGATGTATATTAAAGCTATCAGTATGAATCATATTATGTCAGCTCCCTTGAGAAAAGGAAAATACATGATGGTAATATGTAATGGCAAAATGCTATTGTCATGTTTATATTGATGTCAAGTTCAAATTGAAATTAGTTCTTAAAAGTTGTGACAGCCACATGGTTATCCATTTGAGTAATAATTAACATTCCATCTAAATGACAGTAATAAATTAATATTGAAATAATTAGATTCCATAACCGTATCATCATACGCTGAAGCCATCTGATGTCAAAAGGAATTAAAAAGAAATCTTGGGGAGGCTGTCATTATTGGGAAGTGCAAGGTACATGCTGAAAATGTGTCCTGAAAAAATGATACTCAAATCCCTCTAATGTAAACTGGATAATCCCAATTCTCCTTTCTCATATGGATTTTACCTGGCTGCAATTGCCTTGTTGGACTAAGTCTAGAGAGACCTGGTTTCAAGTCTCCACTCAGCCATGAAGTTCACTAGGTGGTTGCCTTGGGCTGCTTGGAGAAAAAGGTGGGATATAAATGTAACAAACAAATAAATAAATTGCATCCACATGAACCCAACCATCTATTGAGGCCCAGAGTGGCCTGCTCAGGATTCTTTATTTGCCCTTTCTCCTGGAACCAGCTGTCCTAGAAGATCTGCCATTTTTTCAGAAAACATTTTAACACCATTATGGAAACTGCACCAGGAGCTTTACCCATCTGACTCATGAGTTGCCTGAAGGAGCGGGTTCGTAGCTTGGGGGTTCTTCTAGAACCATCTCTGTCACTTGAGGCTCAGGTGGCTTCGGTGGCACGGAGTGCCTTCCACCACCTTCTGTTGGTGGCCCAGCTAAGCCCTTCTCTGGACAGGGATAACCTGACTTCAATTGTCTATGCTCTGGTGACATCCAAGTTGAATTACTGCAATGAGCTCTACGTGGGGCTGCATTTGAAGATGGTTCAGAAGCTGCAGCTTGTGCAAAATGCAGCGGCCAGATTGATAACAGGGAGCAGAAGGTTCAAACATATAAGACTGACTCTGGCCCGCTTGCATTGGCTGCCTGTACGTTTCTGAGCCCGATTCAAAGTGCTGGTTTTAACCTATAAAGTCTTACACGGCTTGGGACCACAATACCTGACAGAACGCCTCTCCTGACACAAACCTACCTGTACACTACATTCAACATCTAAAGTCCTCCTCCTGGTGCCTACTCCGAGGGAAGCTTGGAGGATGGCAACAAGGAAGAGGGCCTTTTCAGTGGTGGTCCCCCAATTGCGGAATGATCTCCCCGACGAGGCTTGCCTGGTGCCAACATTGGTACCTTTTCGGTACCAGGTCAAGACTTTTCTCTTCTCCCAGGCATTTAACAGCATATGCTGAGGGTTTTCTTGTTGTTGTTTGACCCAGAATAGTTGTTTTAAATGGATATTATATTTATAATCTGTTTTATGCTTTGTAAATGTTGTATATTGGTTTTTTAATATTCAATGTTTTTAATTTTTGTAAACTGCCCAGAGAGCTTCGGCTATGGGGCAGTATATAAATGCAAATAATAATAATAATAATAATAATAATAATAATAATGGCAAATACTCTGGATTTTTGAACGTAGGATGTGATCTTTTGTGGCCTAGCTATCTGGGGGTGATAATGAGCACTGTTGTCCAGGCAGAGTCAATCCTTTGCTTCTAGGTAGATAAGATAAATACAGAGGGAGGCTGGGCAAACTCAAAATACTGAGGTATGTGTTGATGAGTCATACCTCAAGGGGGCATAATCTTAAGGGGAGGGGAGGTGCTTTGATTTCTTTGGAACTTATGCCAATTATACTGGAGTCCTCAGCCTAAGATTGACATCGCACATGGTGCTCCTGTGGTGGTAAGTGGGAAGGTGCCTCCACTCTGTGTCTCCTCTCCTCTGCTGTCCCTCCTGCCACCTCTTCCTGAAAGTACAGGGTGCTTTTAACCCTGACACATCCAGAAGCTTCATTTTGTGGCCCTCCCTTCTTTGTTGTCCCACAAGTTGGTGGCCACTGACAGCCCCATCTTTGTTCTGATTAAACCAGCTGTGCAGCAGACATAGATGTGTGCAGCATATTTCATTAGGGTGTGCACCCAGGGATTTTTTTTAAAAAGGTGAACATTTATTGGATACTTAATGATAAAAGACATTATTTTTATTCATGTATTTATTCAACACTGTAGACACTAATGCCCTACTCCATGTTTGGCTTGCCTGACCATGGGAGGGCTGTTGCAGGTGAGGGGGGAATGGGGAGATGCACCTCAAGCCCCAGCATTTATAGGGCCTTGTGGTGACACTGGCCCAGGATGGGCTTACCAGGGGCCTTCAGAGCCCCTCCTCCTGGCTTCTTCGAAGTTTGGCTCCCAGCAGAGGCTCCCAGCAGAGTGATTCCTTTTCACTGCTGCTGCAGGGATCAATGGTGCCCTCCCGGAGGCAATGGTTCTTTAGCACAGCAGCGGAGCAACTGTAGGGCAGCTGTAGGACTGTTCCTGCTGCATCTGGATCCTCTTCTGGATCAATGGCTCCCTCAATTCGATGCTCTCTCCATTCACCCCTTGAGACATTAGGGTGTGCCTGGGCACAACCGGCACACCCCTTGTGCACTCCTTTGGCAGCAGCCACCTGGGTACCTGGTGCCTGTGGAGCAGGACTCCACAGCCAAAGCCTCCAAACACTCCAGCAACCTGATTGGTAAGAGGGATTCAGCTAACTCAGGATAGTGATGAGTGAGACATTTGTTTCAGTTCAGTTTGGGTAAGTATTTACCAAAATTTGCAGGGTCTTCCATATTCAGGAGAAAAAGAACTTGAGATTTTTTTTAAAAATGGAACTGACAGATATGGCACCAGCTTGACGGGCTTTGATCTTAAAAGTCTGGCTTTGAATCCCTGTGCATGCAGCAGCCATGTCGGGGCTTAATTAGGGTGGCTACCCTCTTTTTTCTGACAGGTTCCTCATCTCTAACAGCTATATGGCAGGCAGGTATATCATCATCCTGTCCATCATGGGAATTGCTGTACCCTTTAAATTTGGCTGGTGCAGATGGGTGAAAATCTCATTTCAGTTCAATTTTGATAGGAGTTTACCAAAATTCACAAAGTTCATATTCAAGAGAGAAAGACCTTTAGATTTATTTTAAAATAATAATAATAATAATAAAAACCTGAATGTGGGAGAAAGTGATCTGACAAATTCACCCATCCCTAATTCAGAGAAAGCTATGACATAATGTTTTGTAGCCACATATGTGAGGCATTTGAGTGACATTCTCACTTAAGCTGACTCATGAGAAAACTGGTGATGGGATATATCATCCGCCCCTTTGCCCTCTATCTGGTTTGGGGGGGGGGTTGTTGAGCAATAATAAGCCTATTGGAGGGACGGGACCTCTGAATCATGTCAGTGTGCGGCTAATTATGCCTTATGACTGCTGGTGGAAGTAAGTAGCTACGCAGGAAAGCAGCTTTCCTAGCTGAAGGTGAGTTGTTCTAGCAATTTTACCATCAGCTACAGGATGTATTGTATACACCCTCCTTCCTCCTTTCCCACCAACCAATCACACTGACAGGGGTATGAGATGGGTTCTCCCACTGTAACTCTTTTGTTGCCAGACACTGCCTTGTAAACACCTCAGGCTCTATGGCTGCTCTCATAAATGTGAGGCTATCTGAGTGGTGAGTTTCTGGAAGGAATGATGAAATGTAGGTGGGAGGAAGTGCTCCTGCGACATGCCAGTTCCTAAAATAAAATGAAGAGATAACAGAAGCGGATTCTTTATAAACAGGCTGTTACCACTGAGACAAGAATGGTCAGTACTGACCAGTGAACACGAAGTTCAAACATTCCAGCCGGTGTATAGTTCTGTCCAGAAATAGATTTTATCTACTTTTGACAGATACCCAAAGGGGCTTTCTTTCTTTCTTACACAGTTTGGCAACACTTATGGAGCTTGTTGTGTCCTTGATTCGAGGTGTGCATTATGTGTATGTGCTGAATAAAATGAAACGAGGATAAAACAAACCTTTGACAGGTTTTTTTGGTTCCTTCTTCCTGCTCCTTTGGAAGATGATCCTTGACCTTTAAAAAGCTGCCTTTTGGTTTTTTTAAAAAAACATAGACAGCTTGAAAGGGAACTAAAGTGCCAATGACGGAAAAATAATGTTATCTTCCTGTTCCAAACGAAGTGGCCGCTGCTGGTTTGAATCTCCTTTAGTAGATTATTCTTATTCCTCCTCCCACCACATTATTGGATTTTGGCAGACTTATTGTCAAGAACATGCCCTTGAAATGAAATAATTATTGAAAGAAAGAAAGAAAAAAGCTGTGGGACTGTACCTTAATTGGTCAAATCCAGCTGTTAATTTTAACAAGATCAACAGCTGCCATTGCATGTTATACAGACACTTGGCAATCACATTCAAAAGAATATCCAAATCGTTACAGCCCTTCTACAGCAGATAGAAACCAAAGTTTGTCATAGTACACTTCAGTTACTGGAAAAGTCTTAAAACAAGACATGTTTACTGCCCTACTTCAAAGGTCTACTGCATAACAGCAAGCCAGCATTCCGGAAGAGAACAACCTAAGTCACACATGACACAATGTAGGAGGGTAGGAGCTCCTGTTTTATATTGAAGCAGCCTTAGGGGAGGATGGTGGATGACTTGTGATGGCAATAAAGATGGTTAGTCAAAGAAAAGAAAAGGGCAAGCCACAAATAATATTAGAATATTAGAAATTCAGGACAGCTAAAAGAAACAACTTCTTCACATAGTGCAAAGTTAAAACTATGGAATTCACTACCACAAAGTGTAGTGATGGCTCCCAACTTGGATGGATTTAAAAGGGGGTTAGACAAATTCTTGGATGATAATGGCTACTAGTCATAATGGCTATATATTACCTCCCCTGTCGGAGGGAGGTGGTATGTTTCTCATTTGCTTGGGAATATGAGTGGAGGTGGGGTGGGAGGCAGTTGCATTCATGCCCTGCTTGTGAGCTTCCTGAAAACAGCTGGTTTGCAATTGTGTGAACATAATGTGGGACTAGATAGGACTTTGGTCTGATTCAGCATGAATCTTTTTATGTTCTTAAATGGAATGCAATGCAATGCAATGCAAATACAAGTCTGCAGGAGTGCTTCTTTCGTTCAGCTGGCCTGGATTGGAGATGTTCCTCTTGTTTGTAGAACACAGTACAGCCTAATCACTCTGTCTTAGGCTGTACATTTCTTCCCTTGCATCAAGTAAACCATGATTCTTGGGGACACCATTGGAATGGGACCAAAATCTGCCCCGTGAACATAGGATGTGGACACCAGTTTTATGGAAAAGGCAAAAGTTTTTCCCCAACTTGAAACATGTCCCAGAGAACAGAGATGTGTTTGCCCCACTATTCGCTGAAAGACAGCCAGTAGCTTGTTTGGGAAACAATGGAACATCACAAGGGGGGAGGGGGTGTTAGTTAATATTTTGTCAACGAAAAGTAAAAATTTCAGAAATATTATTAATAGGAAATACTAAAGAAATACTAATTCAGCAATACAGACCTTTTGCAGAGCAATCCTATGCACATCAGAAGCAAGGACCATAGAGTTCAATGGTATTTACTCCCAGGTTAGTGTGCATCGGATTGGATGCTTAGTGGCTGTACTACCATAAGAGTTTAAAAGAAGTAAATTATTTTCAGATGCTATCATTTGGTGATTTGTCAATATAGTCTGATCTTACAATGACCAGCATTCAGCTTTTGTTTTGTTTTTATTGAAGGAAACTGATGCTAGGGACAGTTGGAAAAGAAAACATGAAATAATAGATCCCAAATAAGGTTATTATTATTTTTTGATACTTTAAAGCATCTTCACTATGTGTGAACCCTTCCTGGCCCACAGGTCTTGGTTATATACATTGATTCCAGATTTGTGCTGGATTGGCTGAGCTGAGAGAAGTGAGCTTCCCCACCCCATCCTTCCTACAGCAGCCCCTCCGGCCCCCTGAAAATGCTACACAGACCTGAATGGCATGATCTGTGGTGTGTGGGGATATCTCCCAACATTGAGTAGAAGGTCCCTTCGTCTTAAGAAAGGTAGATCCTGGCTCCAACTCAAAGTATTTAAGTGAACGCATGGATCCTGTGTGCACAGTTCATTTCATTAGGGTGTGCACCTTAAAGGCCCCGACTGGAGCAGTGGATGCGTGAGAAAACACACTTTTCAGGACCTCCAGAAAGTGCATAGTTCCCCCAGGGATGCTAATGGTAGCTTTCCGGAGGCTTTCCTGTCCTTTTTAAAAGCCCCAATTTGAGCGGGGGGCAGAAAAGCGAAGGCGGCCCTAGAATTATGGTGTGCCTGGGCACACCCAGCACACCCTGTGTGCATGCCTATGCCTGTGTTCAAAGAAGAGAAGTGTATGGCCTGGCAACAAACAACTTTTCACTGTTACTAAATTATCCCTATTTTCAGGGTCATATGTAGCATTAATCTAAATTGCCTCGTCAGCAGTTCATGTAACCTGATTTGTATTGCTTGCAATTTAATGCCCTTACCTTTACGGTTCTGTTATGCAGCTATGTAGAAATGTTTTACAGAGAAACACATGAAGCATCCAATCCAGTGTATACAGCATGTTTCCCAAAAGCCAATGAATCTGGATAACCTTAAGTAATCAGATTTCTTGCACTCTGTGCTTTTATCATGAGTCATTTCTTACCAGATTATGCAGCAAGAAAATAGGTGCATTTGTCATTCTAAAGTATGAAAGAATTTCATTTTGGTATCGGTTTGGGCTCACATAAGTCTCCAGGTTGTCTTTTTGACAATGTACTAAATTATTATTGCACTAAGAGTGTATTGCTGATGCCTACTTTTGCAGAAGGGGACAGAAATAAGAAAATAGGAAACATGAGTAAGCAGTTTCACTTCTTACCTACACATTGTTGATTCCACTGGAAACTTTGTTCACAGGGCTAAATGACTGGGTGGGTAAATAGTTATTACTGAAGTCAGCAAGACAGCCAAATTTCCATGGCAGCTGAAATCCTGTCTCATATAACTTCAGCAGTAACTTGCTTTTAATATGAATTGGATTTTCTCACTGTTCACTGCCAGATCTTGGATTACTTGTGCTCTTCTGCCTCAGGCAGGAATCAGTGCCCACAACATCATGAAGCCAGTCAGAGAGAGGGGAATTCTTTCTGCTCTCATCCTGGGGACCCCATGGGAGGTGGCAGGGGTGGGCAGGGGAAACAGCTCCCTCTAGCCACCAGGGCAGGTTCTACATTACTGCTTTAAAACGGTTTATAAGAGTAGTGACAACTGTTAGGGCCCAGGACATACTCCATATACAGTTTTCAGACTGTCATTTCCTGCTTGGTGTAGGTCTGGCCCAGGTCTCCCAAGAGCACTGTAACTCTCAGTACCATGAAATATATTATGGCGATTACAAAGATGAGCTAGACGACAGATACAGGGAAACTTTAACTACTCTCAAGCCCCCTTCATTTTCACACACACACACACACACACACACACACACAGAGTTTCTAAGAGAACTTTCCATCTGCCTGTACACATAGGGGCTGTTCACACAAGTGAAATAAAGCACACTCATGACTGGCCCCTCACGGAGTTTTGCGGGTCATTTTGATGAAGACATCAACCTCCTGCATGTCTCCCATGCATTCCCCCAGTTATTCCATTATTTCAAAAAAACACCCTGGATATCCTAGTTCTTCTGAGATATTGTGGGATCTCCTACCATGTGCAGCCAAAGTTGTGCTACAAAGCACCCACTAGAGGGTGCTGTCCATTCAATACTATGAGCACTGAGAGGACAGGAAGTTTTCAATTATAGACCCTCTCCCTTATCTGCCCCTCTCCGCCCATGTAATGCAGCCCATTACAATTGCACAAGAAAAGCAGGAAACAAAGGCCTGGTAGGCAACCTGATTTCCCCTTAATATAAAGAAGCCCATACAGCACATCCAAGACAATGAAGTAAACTAAATTCAACAATGTACAATGAATAATGTGCTCCTTTTCATGTTTAGGCTCAACTATCACTTAACATGTGAACAGACAGACACATGTAGTTTGGCCCTGAGGCTCTGCTACTAATGTAACATCCCAAATGAGGATATATGAAATATGAATGTCATTCATGGTCAGATCCATTTTTGGCCCAGGAATTTGAACATGAATCTGAGACTGGGGTGTCCATATTTTGAACTTTACTGTGATGCCCTTCAATTGTTGTTCCAGCTGTACTGTTCACAGGCCTGCCAAGATGTGGAAGAGGGCGCAATTGCTTGTATTTATGCCAACTGATTATTGCCCCCAATCCCAATCCATTGATACTTGCATAGTAAGGACCCATATGATTGACTCCCATGCCTTTAAATATTACAGCAGTGTTATGTGGGTTAGGGATAAATGTATCTGTCAATCTCAGTCTTGATTGAGTTGGCATTATTTTTTTATCAATGTCATTAAATCCCATTTTTGCGATGAGCTTGCGATGCATTTTTCATGATGTATGCATCAATATATACAGCAATGTATGCATTTCTGTGCATTTTTAAAAGTGTGCATTTTTGGGCCATTGCACCCATTGACTAGAGCATGTTTTGCACACATTTTTCTTTGCACATTTTTCAAATATGTGCATGTTGTTGAATGTTTCTTTTCTTTTGTTGTGGAACACATCACAATATAAGAAATGTACCGATCTCTGACCTCAAATTGCATTTGGGTCGATGTTCATATCTGGGAGATGAGAACTTGTTAAATCAAAACACTCTAGATGGAGCAAATTTTCCACATATCCTTATGTAGGATATAACTATGGAAAAGCAATTCACAGGCCACTGTTGTAGCCTCAACTGACAAGTCTCTTTGCATAGATTCAGAAATGTGAATTATTGTTCTGTTTGTATTGCGGTTTCTTCTTCTAAAATGCATATCTGAACTGGCCCTCTGAGGATCTGAACTCTTGAATTTGGGTGGGTTTGAAATCCCAGGATTGTATGGGTTTAACATGCAAGTGAAATTACAAGAAGCAGTGAGCAGATTCAGAGGGGATAGGCTTTTAATGATATATGATCAGGCATCGATATCTGCTGTTTTCGAACAGGTCTTTTAGGGAGAAAACATTGGGTGCCTCTACAAGAGAGGTTTAATGCGCTTTGAAGGTTCATTAAAAATTTTACCTCTACAAGAACGGAGCGCAAATCGGGCATAGAGGTGCGTTATCTCCCCGATAATGCGCATTTTCGAATGCGCGTTAAATCGCGAGTTTTATTTTGCTCCGGCCGTTAAAGCGCATTTTCCCCGTGTGAACAAGCGATTATGCGCATTAACTTCTTGTAAAGCGCTTTTTGGACATCTATTAATGCGTTTCGCCGCCTCTCGCAGCCTCCCGTGCAGAGGGATTAGGAGTAAATGCGCGTCTGCGATAATGCGCATAATCGCACAACCAGGCGCAAAAGCGCATCCTTGTAGAGGGGGCCATTGTTTCTTTAAATTGTTTTAGGTGTTTACATTGTTTTAATTTTCCTATGTTAGATTTTAGACTATTTTTATTATGTTGTATTCTGTATTTTTATGAATTGTTGTGAACCACTCTGAGAGCTTCGACTATGGGGTGGTATAGAAATGAAATGATGTTGTTGTTGTTGTTGTTGTTGTTGTTATATATCAGTTTATGGTTCTGCATCTGGCTCTATAGAATACATAGATCTCATTTCTTTTCTTCAGTAAGGGTTATTACAGGTTCTTTATTTTTGAATTGCCCATATTCATTTTCCTTTTTCTTTCTAGTCTTGTCTACTGAAAGCTCTCATCAGTTTCACATCCTGGAATATTACAATTCTGCCAGTAAATTAGTTCTGTGGTTTACAGAAGGATCACAGAATGGTGTGTGAGTGGGACCTCTGTCTCTTCCTGACTATGGCTCAGAGAGGGTCTACCTAAAAGCCAAATCTTATTTTGCATTTTGTATTTCTGGTTAGCCATTATTTTGACACTGTGCCATCATGGCATAGCTGCATCAGTACATATGGCATCTGAGAGGGCCACCAGTGCCTCCTAGTCATGATATTACCTCCAGTATCAGAGGCAGTTGCTCAAGAACACAAGTACTGTGTGTGGGGGGGGAGGATGCTATTGTACTCATGTTTTGTTGGTGGGTTTCCCATAGGCATTTGATTGGTCACTGTGGGGAAAAGGTTCCCAGATTAGATAGGCCTTTCTTCTGATCCAGCAGGGCTCATCTTATGTTCTTATGTTATACAGGATAAATTGCCATCCAATCCAGACTGATTTTTTGTTCCTGGCTTCTGACTCATTCCAGACCAGGTACACTTTAAGGACAGCCCCATGTACAATGCACTACAGCACTCTGGTTGTTTCTACAGCATGGAATACTGTGTCCAACTCATAACTCCCCTGGAAAAGGGCACAAGGGGGGGAAAGGCACTGGAAAGGCGGCGGCACCTTCCTAAAAGACCGCGATCCTTCCGATGTAGATCGCCAGAAGGAGCGTCAATGTGTGAGAGTACCGCCGCTGTGCTGCCGCCGCCACGACACCATCAAGACAAGCCCAATGAGAGAAATTTCCATTTTTGCAGAATTGCCCTTTTGCAGCTTCATGGAAAATAAAGGCGGCCTAGAAAAAAAGAATGGTGTTCTAAATAGGCATCTTTGGGTCAAAAAAATACAGCTGTAGAGGTGAGCCTTGAGAGACATCAATTCACCTCGCGTCACTAATGCTTTAGTAAACTTTCCTACATTTCCTGGCAATGTACATACATTTGGCAATAGCCAATTGTTAGGCTGACCAGATAAAATCCAGGTCAGGGCTCATGTAACTTTAACAGTTGTAGAGAAAAGGGAATTTCAGCCAGTGTCATTTGTATGCAATTACGTCCTGGTATGCAATTCCCCCTTCATCACAACAGTTAAAGGTGCAGGCACTATACTAGAGTGACCATATACTAAAGAAGGCAGGGCCCCTGCAACTTTAATTGTTGTGATGAAGAGGGAATTTCACCAGGAACTAACTGCAAACAAATGACACTGGCTGAAATTTCCTTTTCTCTATAACCGTTAAAGTTACATGAGCCCTGACCTGGATTTTATCTGGTCACCCTACAATTGTACTGTAGATGCAAGTCTTTGTACAGCCTGTAAGGTTAGGAACTCAGCAAAAGAGTCCCCTTGAGAACCTACGAAAAGAAAACTGCCAGCATATGAAGCAAGGGTACTTTTCATTTCTAAAGCCTCATGCTGTGAGGTGCTAATAGAATTCTTAATGGAAAGGTGATATGTTAGCAGGATCTACACTACTGCTTTAAAATGGAGGAAGCCGGGATGTCACGGCCACCATTTTTGTTGGTGGAAGCAGTAGGGTGGCCGCAGAAGAGCAAGGCCCCACTCCACTGCAAATGTAAGGTTTTTTTTTTTAAAAAAATCCCTCCAAAATTGGGCCCCAACCCCCCTCCCTGCCATCCCAAGGGTTGGTGAAATTGCTGACACCCCCTCTCCTGATGGGCATGGAGCCATGCCATGTGGTTCCATGCCCATTTCTGGTACGCAAGTAAGCAGGCACCTGGTGGGACGGGCACCCACACCTCCTGCAGTTTCGGAACGGCCCCGGAACCGCTGGAGGAATCGGGTTTTCCCATGGTTTCTTTCTCCATGGGAAAACCCATGCCCATCCGCCCCCCCCCCACCCCATTTGGATGCACAGGGAGCACCCAGGGACAACCCGAGGGAAAATCCTCAGTGTGGAAAGGGCCAAAGTGTTTTATCTTGCTTGGTGTAGATCTGGCTGACATTATGGCCATATACTCATGAGTTGTGCTTTGGAATTAACGTCTATTCATTTAAAGCTCTTTAGGAGCTAGATATGCAAAATAAATAAATAAATAACATTTAGGCAAATCTGAGCTTCCTTTCCTTGGCAAAGAGGTCAGGAAATAATGAATAGCTTGGTTCCGTTTACCTTTTGTGATTTTTTGTGCCTAATGCATATGCTTCCGGCACTTCTGTCTGGCCAATCTTTGTTTCTCCTCTGAGCTCAAGGTTTTTAACAGCGCAAAAGGCAGCAAGCTAATGGCAAAGGGTTCATCTAAAAGCTTCACCTTAAGCTCAAAGCATGATTCCATGAGTCATAATCAACCCATTCTGGTTTGTTATGTGTGTGTTTTTAGTGATATGCTGAATCATGGCCTTTATGTATTTGTACTGGAGTCAGAGCTAGTCAGATACCTGGTGTATGGACTCTTTCATAGAACCAGCTTTGATCTTTAGTATGTACCCTGGTGAGCGGATTCAACAGTGGCCCAACAGTAAAAGTTTGGGGAAAATATGTGCTGAATTCCAGATAAAGAAACTGTTCTGTTTGTTTTGTCTTGCTGTTCCGGTCTCTGCCACTGAAGCAAAGGAAATTTTATAACGTCTGAGTGGGATTCATCATGGCCTTCACACAGAGCAAGGTAAGAGATGTGCCAGTAGTGGGCTTTGAAACTGGCAGCATGGCAGAAAGCATAATAAGAGTGGAGATAATGGAACTGATCTTTGCAGCACCAGAAGCAGATGAATAGTATGCAGCCCAAGAAATGGTTATTTTCTAATATGCATTCAGCTAATGGATATCTACAGAGGACAAAACTCTGTGGCACATGTACAGGGGAAGACAGGAAAGACCCAGATATGCTGTGTGCACTTCTGGATTTCCTACTACATCCAAATGAAAGAAACAACAGCAGCCAGAAACACCTCAATACACAGACACGGAAATCAGGGCCCAAGATACTGATAGTGATGAGAAGGTAACTCAACGGTGGTTAACGTGTGGTGTAGTGGCTAAACTGGGATTTGGAAGATCCTGGTTCTAGTCCCCACTCAGCCATGGAAACCCACTGGGCGACTTTGGGCCAGTCACAGACTCTCAGCCCAACCTCACAGGGTTGTTGTTGTGAGGATAAAATGGAGAGGAGGAGGATTATGTACTCCACCTTGGGTTCCTTGGAGGAAAAAAGGTGGGATATAAATGCAACAATAAATAAATACATACATACATAAATAAATAAATAAATAATAATCTTAGATTCTGCATTCTCAGATAGCCATGACATGTTAAGGTTTGGGGAAAGAAGAGCCTTGTGGCACCTTAAAGGTTAACATATTTATTATGGAAAGGACTTGTTTTAGACGTATGTGTGTGAGTGTGTGTGTGTGTGTGTGCGTTTGTGTGTGTAGGAAATAAATGTAAACAGTGAGTTCTGATGGAAATAAAATACAAAAATACAGTTTATGACTATTATGTTAAAGCAAGGGTGGGGAACCTAAGGGCCAAGAGCCAAATCAAGCCCTCCTATGGTCCCAATATGGCTTTCTGGGATTCTCCAGATGGCCACGCCCCTTTCCTCCAATCACTTGATCATTCGGTGGTTTCCTGGGTTTTGCACAGTTTCCTTCCTGTTCTGAAAGGTTGAGAGGCGTCCCTTAAGGCATAGTTACTGGCAGGAAGAGATTTAAGCTAAAATATACTGATGATTTGTTTTGTTGTTGTTGTTTGGTATTTTTGGCCCCACTCCTTTTGCCTTTGGCCCTGCCCCCTTTGCTTGCATCTCCACCACTAGAATATGGCCTCCTAGAGGTTCTCCAAAATTGAATTCATCCATTAGGCTAAAAGAGCTTCCCCATCCTGTGTTAAAGTGTAAATGTGTGCAAATCAAACACAGGGGTCTTCTGTCCTGCCACATGTGTTAATTAACTTAGCAATACTAGGATGTTTGTATTTTCATCAACTACTGCTCTTGTCAATGATCACTGTATTATGTAAGCATATGTAATCAGCCTACTAGGTCCAAAGGAATTATCCATAACATTTAAATTGATGCAACAGCACAAACTGCATCCTTACCACAGAATAAATAGGTAACATCTACTGCATCATTTTATGCTAACATCATCTGTAGCAGACAACTTAACTTCTTCCTTTGTCACATAGGTGCCCCACTCTCACTCCACTGCGTCTGATCTTATTTGACCCTTGACTTAACAGGGTTCAACAGTTACACTAGTTGGAAATTGAGCACCTGGTATTTTCAGATACTTAAGGAAAATGTGAGTATGGCAACCCAGTGTGCACTGATTCCCCCATGCAGCCCATATCTGAAAGGTCAGTTAGCCACTTGTTTTCAATCGTGGGTAACATGGGAATCTGCCTTATGCCAAATCAAGTCATTGGACCACCTTGCCTGGTACCACCTTCTCTGATAGGCATTGAGTCTGGGGAAGCTGTAGTGCTCCAGATGTCATGGAGATATTTAGCAATATGGCATGCTAAGTAATAAGTGTTACACATAATTCTGTTAGACTGGAAAACACAGTAATGGCAACCTCTTACTGCCCAGACCAGATTGAGCTACCTGTGGAAGATATGATGGGGATTGACCTTCATCATATACTAACTTTGCCATTGTTGTTCAAGACTCTTCTTGACTGGTCTGGCTGGTTGCCCCGTGGTTTGTATCCTTGGATACAGCTTAGAAGTGTTGTACAAGCTGAGGGCTTCTCCATGCTGGGGCTTTTTCAAGGGATTCTGTTTCCAGATTCTTTGTGGGATGAAGATTGATCCTTTATATGACCTTCCCTTCCCCTCCCTTTTCACCATTTATCTGCAAGTTCTCTATATTTCATTATACAGCCACTAGATGGTGTTGTTGTTATATAGCACCACTTCCTCCTTTCATAGACAAATTCACCCCGATTGAAAGCGGATCTTTTTGTTAGCTCATTATTTCCATTTCAAATTAAGCTGCAGAAATGCTCAGAGAACACAAGAGAGTTGCTGGAGATTGATGATGTCATGTAAAGGAGCCGCAAGCTTCCATGAATAACTAATCTCAATCATAGAATAAAAGTCCCACGTAGAGAAGCCCTGAGTCTCCACTTCATGTCCTTCTAATTCTAGGTTCAGGTCATGTTCTGGGATTGAATCCTTAACAACATTGGGCTAGGTATATAACATCATCTCATAATAATAATAATAATAATAATAATGTATTTATTTATTTCTAACCCGCCTCTCCCTCCAGATCGAGGCGGGGAACAACAATAAATATAAATTCAAGGACCATAAAATAGATAAAACTTTAAAAACAAATAAAAACTATTATTAAAAACATCTTAAAATTCAACTGGATAGGCCTGCCGGAAGAGATCAGCCTTCAAGGTTCTCTTAAATTCAAGGAGACTGCTAACTTGTTGAATCTCCTCTGGCAGGCCATTCCACAGTCTGGGAGCAGCAGAAGAGAAAGTCCTCTGGGTCCTCTGGTACTCTCCCCCACCCCTTCATCTGAGGAAGAGCTCAGAGTGGCTCCAAAATTAGCTTTTCTACATTTGGAATGTTGGTTGGACTAATAAAGGCACCAATTCCCTTTCCTTGTTTTTTGTTTCTTGTTGTGTTGAAATATTATGGCAATTAGGACTTGGCTAAATTGTTTCTTCATTTGTTTGTTTGTTTTGTGAGTTACTGAGGACATAATCCACTGGAAAGGCAGCTCTTGCTCAGCTCTTGTTCATTCCAATGGTGTCAGAAGGATGCCTCTGTGGATTGTACTAAAATGATATGGAAAAACTTGTAAACGTGACTCCAGTACCCAAAACATCGGACCAACATTACAGCTTTCCACAAGAGGAGGTGCATGGATATTGGATGAAACTGGGGAGGAGGGAAATCCTTACTGAAAACAGGACATTAAGGAAGCATGATATATTTCATGGCATTAGAGTAGCAGAGATAACCTGAAAAAATGAATGGGTTTACTTCACACCCACGTTGTCCCTCAACTAAAGTCTTGGTCTTTAATGTATACAAAATGAAAAAGTTCAAAAGTGCAAGAGGATCATGTTGCAACAAGCACTTGTTTTTGCTTTGGATGCAAGGACAACTGAATAGAAATGCAGACAATCCTCTCTTTTTGGCCATGAAATACTAGTACCATGTTATGCTTCATTTCCTACTTGTGCGGAAAGTAAAAGTACGTACCATTTCACAAAGCTAGAAGCTTGACAATAGTTAATCTCTTCACCGAAGCAGATGGCCAATGCCCAGGCTACTTGTTATTGTTTTTTCTGATCCCTGGAACAGCTCATGTCTAAAGGTTGGTTCTAAAAACTGGCAGAGGCCCAACCGTCCAACTATAGCTGACTATAACTCCCAATGACTGTGATCGCTTAGCCTGCATGCTTTGTTTCAAAGATATATTTTTAGAAGGAAATGCTTCCAATGTTCTTTCAGCAGTTTTGGGACAGAAGTGGGTCTTAGAGGCATGGGACTAAATCAAATTTCCAAGAGGCTGGGACTTAGGATGTGTACTGCATATGCAACAGAAAGAGGAGGCAATAACGTGGTTGTGTCCTGAGGTGGTGGAATTGACTGTACAAGATCGGGGTATCATTTTTGAGAGCTCTGCTACATAAAACACTACTTGCAAAAAAGAGCACAGGACAGAGTAAAACATCTTCTCCTGATGTACAAAGGTTTGTGTGTGGAGAGGGGGTTGCTTTTAAATTTAAAAATTGTAATGTAGGGAAAGTTTTTTTAGAAATGTATTCTTCCCAGCCTCTTAGAAATTTGATTTAGCACCATGCCTCTAAGACCCACTTAAGCAGACCCAAAACTGCTGAAAGAACATTGGAAGCATTTCCTTTAAAATATATATCTTTGAAACAAAAGCATGCAATCTAAGCAATCAAAGTCACTGGGAGTTACAGTCAGCTATAGATGGACGGTTGGGCCTCTGCCAGCCCATCCTATCATCTCAGAATTCACAACCTTACTCTTCAACATCTGTAAGACAAGTCGCAGCAGAATTCCAGCAAGCCACCCAGAGTGGCCATGTGTCCTTTTTTACAGATGATGGTCCTCTATTTCAAGGGTTGACCACCCAACTCTGGATTAAAGATAAAGAACCCTAAGAAGGGAGCTGAGGGGCCTTGAAATTGCCCATCAACAGGGCCTGGACAGCAGCAGACTGAGTAATAAAACAGTCACCTGGTCACAGTCTTTGTTACTATGGTGAGATGTACTGAGTTCCAATTTAAGCTATAGGAATCATTTCTCGATTTAATTTTTTTATTGTTTTCAAACAAAGATAAAACACAAACAATACAACATACAACATTAAGATGGACTTCCAGATTTCTCCAACATACAAAAATATCTACATTTTATTTTATGCTTTATCCAAAATAATAATAATAAAAGAAAGGAAAATAGTGAGTGAATTCCCTGACTTCCCTGTCTTATCAATTGTTTTTCTTCCAATTTAATCGTTGAATCCACATGCAAATATATCCTTCCCTTCGCTCTCTTTTTAAAAAATCTATCCGAGGTTTCCATTCCTCAATAAACCTTATTATTGTTTTGTCTTTTATTATAGCGGTGAGTTGTGCCATTTCCACCAACTCTGTCATCTTTAATAGCCATTCCTCCTCTGTTGGTACTTTCTTACTCTTCCAGTTCTGAGCATATATTAATCTTGCTGCCGTTATCATGTATAAAAACAAAGTTCCATAACTTTGACTCAACTGATCATCCATTAGCCCCAGCAAAAAGTACTCCGGGCGCAGATGTATTTTAATCTTCAGTACTTTTTGCATTACGTTATGCATTTGTATCCAAAAGGATTTCGCTTTTTTACATGTCCACTATATATGATAGAAGGTTCCTTCTCATTCTTCACATTTCCAGCACCTTCCTGATGTCCCTTTACACATTTTTGCCAATTTTGACAGAGATATGTACCGTCTATACATATACATTTCTAAAAGTGCAACTCTCCCCATATAGATTAGCACATGCAAATGTTATGCAAGGGGATGCCTGGACAGCACTGCATTGGTGTCGTATTTCCTCTAAACCCCACGGTTTCCCTCCTGCAGGATTGCGCTGGGTAATCCCCACACCAAGGAGGGAGTGGGAGCTTCTGGCGGTCATCTGAGTACTTGCCCCCCTCTTCCTAGCTTCCGGCAACCAATCATCAGTAGCCATCCTCCAGGCCACAGAGCGATGTCAGATGGCAGAAGAGCAGGGGTGACCTCGGTCCCAATGAAAAAGTCAGGGTAAGTCCCCAACTTTTTAACTGTGCAGCTTTGTGGAACGCCCCCCCCCCCCCCATGGTAGCTGTGAATCTGCAGCTGCATCATATAACTGACAGTGTGCCAATTTGCAGCCACTGCAGGGCTTTGAACATGTTTAGACAGCTCCCAAGACTAGGTCCTCTTTTTCGATGACACATAAGTGGTCACCTTTAGGCACACTTCTAGCTGTAAGAACAATTTCCATTACAGAGCTAAACAAGAATCCAAAAGCTGGATTACTGAGAGAACTAACATCTATAACAGGGTGAAGTGGGTAGAAAGGGGCTGTGCCTCTGCCCTCTCCCAAAACCATGCATGGCTCCCCTGACCCCACCCCTGCCAACCACACATTGGTCTGGAAGGTCTGAAGCGGGAAGCATGATCTATGTGCATAGGCTCCTCCCTGCATGATTTAGAATCCTCCGTAATCAGCCTTCCTGGTTCAGAACTTCCCAACCAATGCATGGATTGCAGTGGAGCCAGGCCGATGGGGACGCAACAGAGAGGACGGAGCCAGAGAGTACTCCCTCCCCCTTATGGGATGGCAAAACACATGAGCTACTAAGGCCTGAACAGGGCTTACATCAAAGGCTAAAACAGGACATCCAATCCAGCTAGTGAAGGAATTAGTCAGTGAATGAAACAGGTGCTGAAGGAATGGCATACATAACAGGAGGATCAGAAGAAAAGGAAAAGTGGATGTGGCTTGAAAAATAAAAGCTTCAGCAGGAGATGGAGGGTTGTGTGAGGCAGGAAGAAGGAGACCTGGTGGCTGGTGGCACAATGGCATGATCAAGACTGAGCGCTGTTGACCAACCTTCTTTCCTTCTCCCCTGCCCTACCTCACACTCTTCGAGAGCAGTATGAGAAATGATACCAGGGCCTCTCAGATGAAATGATTCTGGTTTGCTAAATTTAGCAAGCCGGGAATGAGCAATGGGACAGGCGCTCCTCCTGACCCCTCCTCTTACCTGTTTTTTTTTTTTTCTGTGCTAGCTTGGATGATGCAGTCCTGCTCCATTTAAACTAATGTTGGTCGAAATATTCTACACACTGAGACTTTGCAGGGATCATTTGTCTGTCCCCACCTGACCAAATAAAAAATAAAAAAAAGCAGGAAGGCATTTTCTGCAATGTTCAGAGTGGGGAGTGAAGGTGCTAGATTCTAGTATTTTTTGGTGGGAGGTTACTATTAAGATGAGACAGCAAAGAGTTTTAAACTTACTTCTCACCCCTCCACCCCCTTCTTACAACAAGCAGGGGCTCTATAGAATGGCACAATGGGACCAATGTTAGGCCTTGCCATGCTGTTGTTTTCAGGAGCGTTATTTAGGGTGACCAGATAAAATCCAGGTCAGGGCTCATGTAACTTTAACAGTTGTGGAGAAAAGGGAATTTCAGCCAGTGTCATTTGTATGCAATTAGTTCCTGGTGAAATTCCCTCTTCATCACAACAGTTAAAGTTGCAGGGGCCCTGCCTTCTTTTGTATATGGTCACTCTAGTACAGTGCATGCACCTCTAACTGTTGTGATGAAGAGGGAATTTCACCAGGAACTAATTGCATACAAATGACACTGGCTGGAATTCCCTTTTCTCTACAACTGTTAAAGTTACATGAGCTCTGACCTGGATTTTATCTGGTCACCCTAGCGTTACTGGACGGAAAAGATGGCTGCCCCTACTGACTAGGCTGGAGCACATGGGCTTGACTCTTGTTCCTGGCTTCCTAAACCATGAATGAGCAAACCAGGATTTTTTTTTTTTTTTGATTAATATTTTTATTAATTTTATTAATTTTTCCAACAAACACATACACAAATAAGCAATAATAAAACATACAATAACATAAAACCAATTCCCCCCTCAACTACCCCCCGTGCTCCCCCCCTTCCGAGACCGTCTCATTATCCTTCATCCTCTTTCCAAAATTTTAATGATTCTTTTGAAGGCAATTGTCCCTTCCCCGATCTTAAAACGTAATTCAAAAGGGGCGTCCATATTTCCCCAAAATCACTCTTCCTGGACATTCCCCTCTTTATTTTCATTTTACACGTCAACATATCATTCAAAGCTAAATCCCAAATTTCTTTATACCACTCTTCTATTGTATAACTTCGTGCAAACCAGGATTATTACATTCAAACCAGCTCCACACATACCACAAGCATGACTTCCACAGGATAACTGGTTGCTACTGTCAACTAAACCACTTATGTTAGGAGTCTAAATAAATATATGGAACTGGTTTGTTCCTTTTGTGAAATACCTTGGCTATGGCAGGCGGGTCATTTTCAGCTGTGTGCTCCTGCTACCTTACTGTTCAGCAATGCAAAGCAACTGTAAATCTGCCCTAATTGGGTTGATGGCAGTTTTGCACCACTGGATCATCATAGAAGTGCCTGGGTGGGTATTCCCTCAAGCCTGATCATACATCTACAGCATCTAAATATTGTTCTTGGTTGTCAGGTATTCAAACAGATAAATCCGTGCTTGCTTTCTCCCACCTTTCTTTTCTTTCTTTTTGTTTTTGGAACCAAGGATAAGGGGGTAGTAAAATAATTTTTCTGGTTTTGTGGCTTTTCTTTCACTGCTGAATGTTCCTTTTTTCTTGGCATAAGACACACACGCCCCACGCACACACGTGCACACACAAAGCCCTACATACGTACCTATTCTACTTGATTGAAACAAAACTGCTCAGCTTGAATTTTGGGTTTCAAAGCTATGCCTTGAATAGCGCATTGCTAGAAGGTAACTGCTTTCACTGTTTAGAGCTGATGATGAATAAGCTGCATCATTGTTCACTTTCATTATAAACAGAAAAAGCACACATAGAACAGAGAAACGCTTTATTTTCTAACATCAAACAATGTGACTCAATACAAGATTGCATAAATGTTTTTCGAGGTATCAAAGATAAAGTGAGCTTGTTAAGTTACTGATGGGTGAATAAAACATCATTTTCTTTTTAATTTTCTTTTTTTCTAATTATCTGGCAGGAGAAAGGTTTTCAGGCAGTTAAAAAAAAAGAAAAGATATATTTGTCATTTGCAGAACCATTCACCTGCCTTTGGTCACATGCTCATTAGGGGTACAATCCAGCAAGACAGTCTCTGGCACAAACACCATTTGAGTGAATAGGAGCGACATAACAGCATTGTATGCAGCCATGAACATTCATTTCAATTGTGCTTGCATAGGACAAAGCCCTATTGGATTTGCTCAGTTCGTCACTGACCTGGTTCGCACAATCATGGCAGCTGGAACAAGCCACTGTGGCTTGTTGCAGTCATTGTGTGTGCCAACCAAATTTCCCAAACTACCCACACCAGCAAAACTTGTCATGTCATCCAAACCAGGACAGAATGATGTGTTCGGGGTGGGCAGCAACCCTCAAATGACCCAGGGGCTTTTGTTGGGTTAATTGAGAGTTGCTGTCCACCCAAACAAGCCATGCCACCCAGGTTTGGACCACATGGCAAGTTGCACCGGTGTAGGGAAATTAGGGGAATCTAGCTGGCACACACACAGCACTTGGCTTGTTTCTGCTGCAGTGATTGTGTGAACTGGGCTGTTCACATATGTTTCAGGACAGCAACAGAATGAAGCAATGGACAGTAGTAAGGATGGGTGAGAAATTTGTCAGGTTTGCATTTTAATGAGCACTTACCAAACTCACATTTCCCAAACATGCACACAAACTAGAACACAGTTATATGGTGATATGTGCACTTTTCAGAATTTTGTGATGCAGTTTCCAGATTAAAAAATACCTACAAATTAGTATACTAGGGAAAATTGCACATAAAATGTGTATATTAGGGGAAAGTGTGCACACAAATAAATACATTAGGGGAAAGAGTGCACAAAAGAGGAAATTATTGGGGGGGGGGAAATGTGTATGCTTGGGAAAGCACATACAAAAACTGTATATATTTGAGAAAGAGTGTACAAAATGTGTATATTTAAAGAAATAAGCATGTAAATACAAATGAATTTTCATGCTGACTTTATGGGGGGCAATGCAAGTTAATGCAGAAATGCAACGGAACAAGCCTCATGTTGGAAAACTGAGTAACTGAGTGAAATCAAACTTGACAGATTTGTCCATCCCTAGACTGGAGAGGGCTTAGGTGATGGAAAAGCACATTCAAACCTTCAGACTCAAAGTTCAATCTTGGCCTTGGAAAATTCATTCCTTTTGCATCTAAAGTACTATGTTCTCTACAAAATGCTATGTATGTAAGTGATATGAAATAACAATAGATACATGTACCATATTAAAGAGGCATGGAAGTAGCACTTTATTTAAGGCGAGTAACAACAAAAGCTTCTTCCATGATGAGCCTCAAATTTCTATTGTTGATACAAATGGCACCTGTTGAACTAATAATCTAAAACCTTGCATCCATGATCTACTTGATGAAGCACACAGTTGTGCTAGATTTCAAACTGATCTGATAAAAATGCCACTGGGACACAAAAAGTGCTGAAAATTGATTCACTTGCCCCTTTACTCTGATTTTAAGCAGGCATATCATATATTTCTTCAAATTTTAGTGAAAACTACTAATGCACATTCAGACACGTTAAGGAAGGCAATCCTTTATTGGGTTAGTAAAGTCCTGAGCAGAGGATCAAAAGTTATTAAGGTTTTCTTGAGCCATTAAACCTATGACCTCAACTGATAAATTGATACGTTCATAACCTTCCTTTTAAAATAATAATAATAATAATAATAATAATAATAATAATAATAATAATTTTAAGACCAGAGTTAAGGCCATCTTCTGTTAGTTCAAGCTAAACAAAGCCAGGAAATTGGAAGCTACTAAGGCTGATGCCTTAACTAACATGCCCTGTGATCGATAAAGGGTGCTAGAAGAGGAACCCCTTCCACTGTTTTATCCATCCTGTTGAAAGCAACGAACAGGCATAGGTCAACTCACAGGAGGATGTAATAAATAAATGTAATAAATATAGCAATACAGTAAGAAGACTC
Organism: Anniella stebbinsi; assembly: GCA_029215795.1. Classification (NCBI taxonomy): domain Eukaryota; kingdom Metazoa; phylum Chordata; class Lepidosauria; order Squamata; family Anniellidae; genus Anniella; species Anniella stebbinsi. The sequence goes on along the minus strand of JARDYH010000006.1, from coordinate 62,319,637 downwards.
AGATGCTTCATAAGACAATACAGGCCCAGGATAACATGGGTCATCTTTGCTGGTCCAGTCACTCCATTTTCCCCATCTAGATTTGGGCCTGAAAAAATCAGGAAAGGTGTGGCTGCATGGAAAGTAATTTGTAAGCAAGCACAACTTGTGACATTGTACAGCATCATTATTAATTATGGGGCATATATTTTAAGGCCTTAGTTTCTAATTTCCTGGTTTTGTGGAGCTTGAACCAATGTAAGATAACCTTAACTCTGGTCTTCAACTGGCAGGATTTTTAATCATCCAACAAAATGTATCAGTTTGGCCACTTAACAAAAAGAAGGAAATGCAGCACAGGAAAAGCTTTATGCCAAGTATATAGTTGTTTGGCAAAGAAACCCTTCATATATCTCTATTTGGCAGAAATGACAAGAGACCAACCTAAAATATTTGGAGAGTCAAAGGCCTTCCCATTAGGATGCCATTTCTGTTGCAATAGTAGATATAAAGTGGGGATGCTCAGAAAGTTTATTTCCATTTGTTTTAGACGTCACCTCCTAGAATTTCTGACCATTGGCTATGTTGACAGGGCTTCTGGGAGTTGAAGTCCCAAATATCTGGAGACTTATCTCCTACTCATCCTGATGACCTGCTATTCATTGCCCTGAATGACCACAAAGAAGAAATTCTAGAATCAATAGGATTACATGGAATTGTCATCCATAGAATTGGGGGGTGTTACATGTAGAGGAGCAGCAACATCCCTGCTTAGTGGTACATAGCTAAGTGGTAGAGCACTTGCATCCAGAAGCTCCCATCCTATTAGCATCTTGAGCTAAAAGGATCATTTATCAGGTGACTCCCTGCCTGAGATCCTGGGAAGCCACAGCAATCCAGAGTAGACAATGCTGGGCGAGAAGAACAAATAGTCTGTCTGAATATAAAGTAGCTTTCTATGTTACAGATGCTGTGAGCAGATGGATGGATAATGTAGCTGTATGAATGGGAATAGGTCAAGAATGGTCCATTAGAGTCTAATAAGCTAGAGCCCCAGGCAAGAGAAGTGAAAAGAGGCTGCCACCACCAGACCCAAAAGGACTAGTATACAATACTGGGAGATGGGAGGTCCATTTTTATTATTTAGGCTATCCCTTCTCAACCTGGTGCCCTACAGATGTTTTAGACTACAGCTTCCAGCATTTCTGTCCATTGTCTATGTTGGCTGGGGTTGATGGGGGTCAAAGTCCAAAACATCTGGAGGCCACCAAGTTTGGGAAAGGCTGACCTAGGCCATCAAATATGTTCCCTGGCCATGTTAGAAGAGCATTCAGAATTTCTTTTCTCTCCAACCTGGGAATAAGCATGTGAAACAAGACAAATTGTTTTCCCATTCAAATACAGAAAGATAGTACTATCAGTCTTTAATTCTTTGTCCTTTATGTTGTACACTTAACTAAAATTTGTGGCTTAGACTTCATCTCCTACCATTCAGACCTTATTCAAATTGTCTATTCTTTACACCCTGGTTTTGGCATGTACGTTCCACTCTTAGAAAGACTTCCTTAAATGAAGCACAATCCCTGTCAGAACTATCAAGAATGACTCTTGTGAAAAAGGATACATGTGAGAAGATAATGTGTGAGTGGAAGTGGTGAAATCATCTGCTGAAACAACTTGATTAAATGCAGATTTTATCAAAGTAATCCAAGACCTTATACTTAAACATCTATTATTCTGTTCCATCGCAGATGTGTGCATAATGGCTCTATTTTTTTCTCCAAGAAAGGTTAGTCTATTCACTGCAAACTATATAGCTGAATACTCCTAATTAGGAGACGCATCTCATTTTAACACCCACAATCACCTTTTCCACACTGAATGGGAATTGCCCGCCACAAATGACAGTCTAAAGAGAAATTAACTTTAGACAAGTATACTGTTCCAAAAAACCAAAACACATGCCTTTCACCTATTAAAACTTTCAGATTTCTTCTCGCTTATTTCTTCCTCTTCTGTCTATGTCATGACGATATAGAAATACTTTCTCAAAATGAGACAGTATCTGCATGTCCAATATCTTACTTTGTGGATGATATATGATCCTTTTAATGTTTTTTTTTAAGCCCAGGTTCTTTGATGGACAAATAATTTTACCCGGAGCAGGACCTACAATGTCCTGCATTTCTCCTTCATTCATCTATTACTCTGTTTATGGTAACTCCTTTCCCGTCCCAGCCATTTTTCCAGGTAAACTCCTTGCCTTAATAATCCCACATTATTGCTTCCGGAATAGCCCTGTGCTGCCTCTCCAAAAGAAATAACTGAAATGTGAGGGAACACTGAGGGAGATTTAGAAAGATAGCAGCTGCTGGAATTGGCAATGAAACCTCACAAATTCCAATGGATGACCAGCCAAGATCACTCCATTATTGATACTAGTGGGGCGGGGGGGGGGGGGTTCAGACACCCCCCTCATTCATTCAAAGAACATGTGAGGGTACCATGGGCTGCACAAACTAGCCAATCCCCTGCTGCCAATTCCCCCTCTTCCATCTGAGCATTTGAGACACAGGAGTAAGGCCTCCATGTACATATTGATGTACACACATAATGCTCTTCTACTCAGGACCCTTCTTTATATGGAGGAGCTCTTTGTGCATACATCACTGCTTCCATAGACTTCCTTCCTATCCATGTCAAATGTGTGGAGGATAGGGAACATGACTACCAAGAATGGCTGGGTTGGGCAAGGCTAGCCCACATGATCCCACAAGTGTCCTTTGAACATATGATTTGAACCCCTCCTACTGTGTTATACTCACACACAATGACAGTTCTCTTACATTTGACCCAGCCGGAGCACTTCAATCCTCTGCCTCATCCTTTGCCTCAGGCAACCTAGAGCAATCTTCAGGCAGTGTGACTCTGCCTGGGAAGTGTGTAACCCCTATTAATAAACCCTGCTCATGTATGGAGCCTTTGTTCTTTCAAGGAGCCTGCAGAGCTTTCATTCACTAACTTTCCCCAATACCATCAACATCTACATACATGTAGAAAGCCAAATTGTTCCTGGACTGCTGCACATTCCCAAATCACACAGGCAGTAGGTGCACTAGTCATAATTTATCTTCCTTTGTCATGTTTACATTTCTAACAGAGTAAATGGGGCTGTTATCCCTCAATACTATGGTTTTCATCCATGGTTTGTCACCTGTTCATATTATGCCCTTCAGAATTGGAGATGACAGATTGAAGCATTGTAAACATGGTTTGGCTGCCCTGGGTATGGTACAGACAATGGTCACACAGTTGCAGTGTTGCCTCCTTTCCTCTTGTCCCTCCCCCAATTAAGATCTCTTAATTGATGCTGCAGATCCAGTTCCAAGTTCCTTTAAGTTGTTTCTCTTCCTAACTCTGGTGAAGATTTTGCTTTTCCTGTTGGATGGGAGGATTGGGGGCACATGTGTATAACAATTCATTCCTGATTTGTTTTAACTCCAGGGCCAGATCTACACCAAGCAGGATATAATACTTTGAAAACTGTATGTGGAGTATGTCCTGGGCCCCAACAGCTGACAATATTGTTATAAACTATTTTTAAGCAGTAGTGTAGATCCTGTCCAGTAGAATATTATTATGTCTGTAATGCTACTCCTTTACCCCAAGGGTTAAAACAACACTGACCCATGTCTCACGTTAGCTAGAACTACTGCTAATAACTATGGTGAAAAATAATAATGTAGTCAGATAATAATGATAATGATGATAATAATAATAATAATAATAATAATAATAACTTTTAAAAGTGCTGCAAGGATTGCTCAGATTATGTATGTGAAGCACATTGAAAACATAAAAAGTGCAATATGAATGGCAAATTGTATTATTTACTGGTGAATGAACCTGGTTTTGCATGGGTTGGAATAGCCCTCAGTTTGATACGGTGAGGCCTTCAAGCAAATATACTTAGCTGCCAGAGTTGGACACATTGTGCCCACCCCACCTGATGGGAAGACATGCCTATTGACACTCCCAGGCTTGCCATGGTGCAGCCGTACAGCGTCCTGAGAGTGTGGGAGGGGGGAGAAGGCATATAACTCTGTCCCTCGGTCTACTGTCCCATGGCCACCCGTCTTCAATCTGTATGGACTGCAAAACTATGTGCTTGTTAGTGACGTCTGCCCCTAGTGGCTGAAGGTGTTACTGCAGGCTTCAGTCACAAGGACACATTTAAATTAATGAAAAGGAATTAATGTGTTTCAAAAATAAAATAACCCCAGGTTGCACATCACTAGGGTCCCCTTAGTATGCATACCAAGTCCAGGATTCATAGCCTTGGAGCTGATGGACAGACAGACTTATATCCTCTTTTATTATTATAGATTATTAAATAAACACCTAATAATATGAAATAAATCCATGTGGTAGAACCATTAGGATAACTATTTTGTGTTTATGAGACCTGAAATTCACCTAACACCAGCAGCACTATTTATGCATAAAAGGCATGAAAAAGATGAAATGCAAACTATAGTTGCATTGAGTAGCTCAAACACTGTAAGAAACAAATTATTTTGCTCCAAATTATCTACCTGCTGTGCTTGTGTATGGCAAGCAGAACTTTCATGTGAGTTTTGAAATAAGGGAATCTGCTTCCCTTTGTCTAAGACTATTATCTGTGGTGTATCTAGGGCACCAGTGACAATGGCAGATAAGCTGTGGAGAAGTTACACTGAATTTATCAAACAAGACAAAGCCCATGTCTAGGGCTGCATTATTATTTTTCATTGTAAAGAATAGCTCCTTTCACCGTAAAATCCTGCATATTTTCACAGTACATTGCCCAAACCATAGAGATTTTACATTCCAGAGTAAAATATTTATTGTGATAGTGGGGGAAACGAAAAAACAGGTTTGTGACAATGTAAGACGAATCACAGCTGTCAGCGAGATGCAGCCTATATTGTGTCAGAACTGGGAAATGCCTACTGGTTTGAGGGGGAAACTGTTAATGGACTGTAAGAAGATGGTACATTCTAACATAACCCTACTTTCTGGGAGAGATGCTCTGACATTCAGTGCTAGCTAAGAATTTTGCCAGATATGGTTAAGGTTAGAGTCTCACCTACAACTGACAGAAAATGCCTGTCATACTTGTCCTTTGCCAATGACATAACTAACGCATGGGGGAGGGGAGTGAAATTGCACATGCTTGCATCCTCTTTCCCTTTCTCTATGCCCCTGCCCTATGTAAATGCATCTGAAGATCTAAAGAGAACCTACATGTGTACAACGCTTTGAGGGTGTATATTTGGAACCCTCTCTTCAGATCCTTAAATAAACACAGGTTGGGCTTCCTGATGTGGGGCCTACCTCACATGCCCATCCCCCTGCCCATAAAATACGGACTCTGAATTTCTCAAAGGCCCTTACATAAATTGTGAACCTGGTGCCACTTATGAATCATTTACATTGTGGCTTAAGTCTTATACTGTAAATTGTACTAATGGTTTTGATTTTTGTGAACCGCCCAGACAGCTTCAGCTATTGGGCAGTGTAGAAATGCAATAAAAATAAATAAATAATAATAATAATAAAAAAAAAAATAAGAATCACCACAAAGAAAAAAGAGGGAGACAAAGGAGGGCAGTGACTTACATAAAATGTGCATATGCTAATGTATAGTATAGATGCAAATTAAAGCATTTGTTTATTTAATACATTTCTACACCACCCAATAGGCAAAGTTACTCTGGGAAGTTCAATTATTACAATTTAAATAGAAATACAATGCATCTCACCATAGATGGTGACTAGGTGGCCTGTGGATAATTCACACTGCTGTCCAGGAGTGGTTGACGGCAACTTCAAGGCTCCTCCCTTTTAAACCAGACTTGGACTGGAGAACACTAAAAATAGAGGACACCTTCATAAAAGAGGACAGTGCCCAGGAAGCCCTTCAAAAAGAAGACTTTACTCTGTAAAAGAGGTCACATGGCCACCTTACCCTGAGATGTCATTGGCCATGTTGGTTGGGGGTGATAGGAGTTGTAGTCCAACACATCTGGAGGGTGTCAGTTTCTTTTGACCAGGCAAGAGCAGGAGACCAGACTCCTAGTATTTATAAGGGATCTGACCAATGCAGGCGTCTCAGACTGCCTATTCCATGCTCCTCTTTCCTTCAGTATCTGAAGAGGAATCTGAAGTGGAAGCTCACACAGTCCCTGTCTGTTGACTTGTCTAGATCCCATCTTCAAGCCATACTTTTTCTAGTTTAAGCCAGGCACTGTATGTTTCATGGCAGCAGAGAGGAAAAGGCAATGGTATAAATGACCAAGACAAGGAACATGGGTTAGACAAGTGGTGGGACAGCAACCACTAACAGCCCCAGGTAAAGGGCGGCCAGTTCTTCCTCTCCCAAAGACTTGAACCTAAATCTTGGTTCTCCAGTCCCAGGGAACAAATCCAAACACTGTCTTTTTCTCACATGGGCAGACCTATTGAACAACTTTTGCCAGTGTTACAGGAAGACAAGTTTGCTTTTCTCTGCTTAGGGCAGCAAAAAGCTTTGAGCCAGATGTGAGGAGCTCTGGAAAGCACAGAAACCAATTTTGGGGTGTCAGCATTATGCAGACACATCCCACCCAAGATCTTATCTACAACCAAATTCTGGAACAACTTCTCAGTTTTACCTTTTTATATGATCTTACCTTTGCAATGATCTTACCTTTGTAGATGTCTACTGTGACCGGGGCCCATGCCACAGTGTTAGAGATAATGGTTTACATGTACAAGGGGTTGTATCAGTGTTAGACCCATTGAAATGAATGGGACGTAAGTTAGACTAACATTGTCTCCTGTTTAGTTGCTGGCTTCTTCAGTTTAAGATCTCAGAAAGGAGGACCACGTCCAGACCAGACCAAGACATATTGCTTAGGCAGACCATCTGAAAAGGAGGACAGGGCTCATGTAACTTTAACAGTTGTAGAGAAAAGGGAATTTCAACCAGTGTCATTTGTATGCAATTAGTTCCTGGTGATATTCCCTCTTCATCACAACAGTTAAAGTTGCAGAGCCCTGCCTTCTTTTGTATATGGTCACTCTAGTATAGTGCCTGCACCTTTAACTGTTGTGATGAAGAGGGAATTTCACCAGGAACTAATTGCATACAAATTACACCTGCTGAAATTCCCTTTCCTCTACAACTGTTAAAGTTATATGAGCCCTGTCCTCCTTTTCAGATGGTCAGCCTAATATTGCTACCCTAAGCAGCTGCATCTCATAGTTCAAAAGAGGCATTCTGGGATTCTTTGCAATGCTGCAGAGGATGTTGGGGCACAATTGATGACATTTGTAATTTGGAAGTGGTGACCCAGAACTTTCCAGGAACATGTATGCTTCCTCACTGGTGTCCCTGCAATGTTGTTGCTCCAAGCAATTGCAGGGGTCAGTTAGGGAAAGGCCATTGTTTACCATATTGGAGATATGGTGTCACAGTAGACAGTGCTTGGCTACATGGATTACACTGGACGGATAGTATAAAGCAGCTTCTTATCTGTGACGTATACAGAGCCCTAGCGGTTGGGCCCTAAAATAGTGGATAAATGATGGGGACAAGTGACTTGCCCTGGTGTGTGTTTTCTAATTGACACAAATATCGAGAGAAGGAGGAATATAACAGTTTGTGCTCAATATAATGTGTAGTTAATTTTACAAAAGGACAACAGCTTGTCACCTGTGTAGCTAGAATCCAAGGTGCCAGACAAAGCTTCAAAGCTATGTGATATTTGGAAGGTTATTTTCTCACACTTTTGGGGATTAATTTGGGTCAGGAGAATACCAGGCTCATGTTGTTCATGCAATAACATTTAGAAAGGGCCAGCGCAACTCTCAATCGCATCAAAATTGGTCAAAGTACAGCAAGCTACCTTGTGAGCTTTTATCTGCCTCAGGTAATGTCAGGCTGATCGACTGCTGTGTGCATTCTGTAGTCTTGATTGCTGCTGGGAGGAAACTTTGTAGAAGTTCAAAACAAAACTTATTTAAAAAACAGAAAGAAACCAACCTTGCAAATAACCTAATATTTTTATTTTGGGGGGAGATGAGACTTTGAAAATATGGTAATGAAAACTGCAGAGTTTAATGAAGCAGCTGTAACTATCCCATATTGCAACACAATTTTATAGGTAGACACTGTCATGAAAGGGGAATGGAATACATCTAGAATTAGTGCAAGACAGAAGTATTTGAACCCTAATATGTTTCAGAAGGTGGGACAAAAATGCCCTTCTCAAAGCTTGGATTAACCCTGGAGTTGCTCCTTCTCTTCACCATTGTAAAATGCTCAATCACCTGCTTCCTGCTCTGGACCAGACAACAGCGGTGGTGAGGAGGAGGAGGAGGAGGAGGAGGAGGAGGAGGATGCTATGCCTGCTTGCTCACTGGCTCTCTGCCAGTCAAGCAGCAAGTGGAATCCATGATGAGGAAGTGGGTGAGGAGCAATATCAGATAGTGACAATCACAATGACAAGGTAGACTCACTGAGGGAGAAACCCATTGAGGATATCCAGCCCAAGGGTCCTCCAAAACCTGGTACTGAATTTATGCAATTAGTTTTAAAAATTGCATATATGTAACTGAGGTTCATTTTAATTTGCATTACTGATTGAACCTGGCCCATGCACATGAAGTGTGTTGTCACATCAACACTATAGTCCTCACCTTATTTACTAGGAAGTAAGTCCCAGGACATTAATGACTGAATAAACATGTATAAGATTGGGCTGTAAGGCACAGATTTAATATAAGATAGGAAGAGAACAGCCTTCATTGGATATATGGCCATTTAGAAAACCTCATGATACTTGGGGCCTTTCTACACCTACGGGTGTAGAGGGAGGGAGGGGGCGATCCCGGACGTACCTGCTTCTGGGATCGTCCTCCCCTTTCCAAATCAGAATGTGACATCCTGGCTTCCTCTCGGGCCATTGCACTCACCATTTATTTCCTGGGAAGGATCCAAAGAGCACACTTGTGCTCCAATACAAATGTCAGGGTTTTTTTAAAAAAAAAATTAAAACCCAAACTGGGCTCCCACCCCGCCCTCCCAGGGGTGGCTAAATTGCTGCCACTCCCTCCCCTGATGGCCACAGAGCCGCACAGTGCAGCTCCATGCCCATTTCTGGTGCCCGCTTACTCACAAGTATACAGGCACCGGGTCGGATGGGCGCCCACATCTCCCGCGACCTCAGGATGTTTCCAGGACCACGGGAAGAATTGGGCTTTCCCAGGGATCTCTTATCTCAGGGGAAACCCGTACCCGTCCGCCGCCCCCCTGGAGTCCCTGTGCATCATTTGCATGTACAGGGCCAACCCGAGGACAGTTGCAAGATAAATGGCCGGTGTAGAAATGGCCTTGGTAGTTCACCTTAATCATGGATTGGCATACTCTCGCAGCAGAGATCTATCCCTGTAGTCACGATTTTGAGTGGTTTCCATTTCAGGTTATGGGGCAGTACTGTGTGCCAAATTATGCAGGAGTCAGTCTTTGCTAAACAAATATATGGTATACCCCATTCCAAAGCAGCATTTTAATTAACTTGCTGAATGTTAGTGCTAATGAAAATTGACAGGGAGAGATACATTCTAGACATAGGATGGGTCCATTGAGTTCTAATCTCAACTCTGATATTGACTTCATTTCAATTCATTCAGCCTAGTGTGGATAAAAATCAATGAGGTTTTTTAAAATTGATTTTTAAAATTATTTAACTACGGTAATATTAAGTGTCTCTTTCAAATAACTTGGAATGTAAAACAAACAAACATACTTAAACTCTATACATATAGTATCTTCAAACTGAATCCACAGCATGTAGCTTAATTATGGAATGGTATGATGTCTGTATTGACAAACCATGACTTGCGATAGGTCAGTACTAGAATTCGAAATCATGGTTTGAAATGTGTTTGCAAATCACTGTTTTTTGCTAGCTATGATTTGGCATTAGGTCTAAATTGATCAACCATTAATTACAAAAAAAAGGAGTGTTGAGTAGTCAGAAAATGAAAATGTCATGTGCATGCCCATCCCCTTTGGCATTCACACATGCTGGCAAACTGACACAAGACACTCACATCAGTGAGACTTCTTTTATTGAAGAACTCCCACAGTAAAATGTTTAATGGTTACACACTCCAAAACACTTAAAGCTGACTAATGGTCAGAAAGCTTTAGGGTCCAATCCTGATACGATCCTTCAGGCAATCACGGGGAGTGGGGGATTCTTGAAAGGCTTAATAACAAGATCATGGGGTGGGTAAAAATCTCAGACACAAGAGTCACGTGGTTCTACTTAGCACCAGGAACTTCCTGCCACCTGAGTCTGGCAGGGAACAGTTCATACAGCCAAACTCAGCCTGCTGAACGCTGAGCTGACTAGGAAGATACAGTCACAGGGAAGGTCAAAACTCAGGCCCAAACCTGCCGAATGCTGAGCTGGCCACAAACACACAATCCACAGCAAATGCAAGTTCACGTCTATGAAAAGCCTCACAATACTGTTCATGGCACAGTCCTTAGAAATCCAAAGTCCAAATAGAAGAGAGTCCATGTGCAGGGTGCTTTCAACGTCACAAACGGAGATGGATCCAAACAGGGAGAGATGTCAGGCCTTGTGTCAAAAGATGAACCTAGCAAAGCTCTTCAGCTTTGCCCGCCCCCGCCCCTCATAAACAGAGGCATGGCCTTTTTAAAACCATTTGACAGACAGGACCTGTAGCCTGTACATCGTGCCCATGTGCTAACAGGGTGGCACTGCTCAACCCAGTAAGATGACTCTATAATCTGAGTGACTCTGCGAGAGGGAGTGAAAGAGCTACTCCCGTGAGAAAACTCTGACAGAGATACGTTTGCATAGACTTTGACATTCTAAACAAATTCTCATTAAATCTACTTACAATCCTGCAAGGCCTCCTAGGCTACCTCCACAAGAGAGGTTTAATGCTCTTTGAAGGCTCATTATAAATTTTACCTCCACACCAGCGGAGCGCAAAACGGGCGTACAGGCGCGTTATCTCCCCGATAATGCGCATTTTCGAATGCGCGTTAAATAGCGACTTTTATTTTGCTCCGGCCGTTAAAGCGCATTTTCGCCGTGTGAACAAGCGATTATGCGCATTAACTTCTTGTAAAGCGCTTTTTGGACATCAATTAATGCGCTTCGCCGCCTCTCGCCGCCTCCCGTGCAGAGGGATTAGGAGTAAATGCGCCTCCGCGATAATGCGCATAATCGCCAAACCGGGCGCAAAAGCGCATCCTTGTGGAGGGGGCCCTAGCCTTGCATGAGAGTTATACCTGACAGAAAATACACAAGCCGTCTCAATCATGATTAGCCAAATTGTCTGGACGGTCATATCCAAACTATGGTTTAGCATAAACCACAGTTTGACATGATGTCTAGCATTGCAATCCCAATCCTATGCATGTCTACTCAAAAGTAAGTCCCATTTAGTTCAATAGGATGTACTCACAGGAAGGTGTAGATAGGTAAGTGTGTATCAGATTGCACCATTGAGCTAAAGCCTGCTTGTGTATTTAAAACAATGAACTGGGAGCAAAAGTATTTGAATTTTTAGATTGACCATTTTGACCCAGTATGTCATGAATTATATGTATTATTATAAACATTATTAATATTTAGATGGCCAGTTAGAGAACACAAATATTTCATACAGCTGCAACTTCAGAAGCATTTCTCTTTCCTCTTCAATTACCAATCCACTTTTGAAATGCAGGGTGGGGGGAGCAGCTTAATAGTGCAATCCTATACATGTCTATGTAGAAGTAAGTCTGACTCAATTCAATTGGGCTTACTTTCAGATATGTGGGTACAGCACTGCAGCCTAAGATTATCATCAACAGTTTATACAGCACTTAATAGTAAAAGCTTTCAAATAATTCTTTCATCAACAACCTTGTGGAATGGATTGTTAATTCCCAATGTACAGATGTAAGTGAGACTCTCCACTGTCACTCAAAGAATTCACCTTTCCTTATATAAACCCAGACAACATTTATCATTGTCAGAGGAGGTCCTGCTCGTCATTCCAATATGAACAGAATGTCACAAAAAACTTTGATGATGGGCCTTCTCTGAAGCTGTGCCCACCCTCTGGAAAACCCTCCCTCATCTGGTTCGGGAGGCAGAAAATGTAACATCCTTCAAACATCTCCTGAAAACATACCTTTTTAGACAAGCTTTCCCTGGACTATAACTTATTCTGGTTTTATATGATTTTTTTATATATTTTAAAAGTTTTAAATCTTGACTTTTGTATACTGGTTTTAATTGTAAAATGCCCAGAGCGCCTTAGCTGTTGGGCAGTATAAACATGAAATAAAGAGATAAATAAAATTCATCTGTGAGCAAAGATCTGAGAGCAGATTTTTCATAGATGCCATGGCCCAAACCTTTAACATTCCTATGATATTATGATATCATTTGTTGCACCACTTGCCCCTCTTTCCCAGATCTTTCAAGGCATAATGATATATCAGTCATTTCACAAGTACTGGCATAGAATACCTGAATCTATAGGAAAGTCAACAGGAATATATGGAAAAAGCTGTTTCCAGGAAGCAAGTGAGACATCCAAGCAATTTTTTGTCCAGAAAGTATTTGAGAAAAGATGCAAGGTTGTCTGAACAACCTCATGATTCATCTCCTTTGCCATCTGCTAGGAGAAATGAACCATCTTGGCTCATTAACTCATAAACGATCCTCTTTTATACATTTGCGTTGACCCACTGACCTGTAGCCTAACCATTCTGATAAAGACACAGTGTGGTGATGACAGATGCTTTTAATCCTACTTTCTGCCCAGCTTGACAGGATTTACATAAGTGTCCAAGAATGCTATTGCCCTGTTTTCTATGCTATATTTAAGGCAATTCATACTTCAGTCTAAAATGAATTTGGCAGGGTTGCAAGGGGGAAATCTCAAATTCTCCTTTCTAATTTGTGTGCCAAAAGGTTGAATTCATATTCTTCTTATCTGAATAGTTCTCCATATTTCCAATCAGAGGTGGTGGTGGATTTATATATGGGGGGGGGGACATAAACAAGGTGCAAATGTAGGGTGACCAGATAAAATCCAGGTCAGGGCTCCTGTAACTTTAACAGTTGTGGAGAAAAGGGAATTTCAGCCAGTGTCATTTGTATGCAATTAGTTCCTGGTGAAATTCCCTCTTCATCACAACAGTTAAAGTTGCAGGGGCCCTGCCTTCTTTTGTATATGGTCACTCTAGTATAGTGCCTGCACCTTTAACTGTTGTGATGAAGAGGGAATTTCACCAGGAACTAATTGCATACAAATGACACTGGCTGAAATTCCCTTTTCTCTACAACTGTTAAAGTTACATGAGCCCTGACCTGGATTTTATCTGGTCACCCTATGCAAATGGACTGAATTTAATGAGGTGGTAATTTATTGCCTTAACAAGCACAGACCCCTTCAGTTTAATTTTTTAAAGCATCCCTCAAAGTCAAATGACAAAGCAATATGTGGGCATTCCTTAAGTTACAAAATGTCATATTCTGACTAGGGATATAAGGAAAATCTTCAACAGAAACAAATGAGTTCAGATTTTATTAATCATATCCATGGATTCCACAGTGGACCAGCTTTTTTTTTTGTTGGGGGGATTCCATGGACTTGTGGACCGTTTTCCTGACCTTCAGGAATATGTACAAATGTTGACATAAAAAAAATACAGAAAACTAAACAAAAACAACAAACAACAAACAACAAACCCAGACAAAAATGAGCATTTCCCCCTTAGGCTAAAGCATGAAAATTAGGGTGGTACCAGGTCAGCCTGAGACACCCTGAAGCAGATTGGATTGGGTCTGAAGTACCTCAGGGTGCCTCAGGCCAATTCAGGGTGGGTGGGCAGCTCCTCCTGCCTACCCGCACACTAATGCCTGTGCAAGGCCAACCTTGAGTCCATTGGACTCCCTTCCTTTCCTGCTCACCCCTTCGAACCTGGAGCTGCTGCCCCCGTGACTTACCTTTGCCATGGTCCTCCATTAGACGTGAGATTTAAAAGTGAAATGGGGTCTCTAGAATTTTCATAGATCTACTTTTGCAACTACAGTGGCTGTAAGCCAACAAACCTGCAGGAGAGGGAGGCCTGCTGCCCGGGGGAGAGGAAGGGCTGCCTGCTGCTTCCTGCTTGCTGACGGTCCACTCTGCTGCGGCTGTGGTTGCTGCTGCCATACCATCACCACTGTTCTTCCCCGTGGACTGCTGCCTGACTGCCACTCCCTGCAGGACCAGGCCCCCAGGTACTGAGCCAGCTGCTGTGGACAATTATATCTGTCCCCCTCCCTTCCTGGGAAGGATCTTTAACCTGCTGGCTGAGGGGGGCTGGGAAAGCCAACAAACCTGCAGGAGAGGGAGGCCTGCTGCCCAGGGGAGAGGAAGGGCTGCCTATTGCCTGCTGGCTTTTTGTTTTGGTCTTTGTTTGTTTTTTGTTTTGTTTCCCTTTCCCAAGGCTTGAGCTATGTGCCTGGGAGAGAGGATACAGGGCCAGGTGGGGGGATCTGAGGGTGCCCCATCAGTGTAGTGATGGGTAGAGGGAGATATGGCATTGTGAGGAGGACTTGCCAGGTAAGGGGAACAAGGCCCAGACAGTTAATGGCTGTGCCTTGTTCCGGTCCCCCTCACATCCACAGGCTTGTTGGTTTCCCTCTCAGCCAGCCCTCAGGCCTCCAGGTGCTGCTTTTAAATGCCAGATTGGTGCAAAATAAGACCTTCCTCATCCATGATCTAATAGTGGATGAGGCAGCCGATCTGGCTGGCATTACCGAGACCTGGGTGGGAGAGCAGGGAGGAGTTAGTCTCTCCCAGTTATGCCCACAGGGGTACTTGGTTCAGCATCAGGGTAGACTTGAGGGCCGGGGAGGGGGAGTTGCTGTGGTCTATAGGAACTCCATCCCCCTCTGCAGGCTCCCTATCCATGTGAGTACTGGTCTGGTGTGTTGGCACCTTGTGTTGGGCCAACAGGACAGATTAAGGATTCTGTTGGTGTACCGCCCACCCCGCTGCTCAACAGACTCCCTAGCTGAGCTGACAGAGGTGGTCTCTGGTGTACTGTTGAGGTCCCCCAGACTCTTGGTTCTGGGGGATGTCAACATTCATGCCAAGGGCACTTTATCTGGGGCAGCTCAGGATTTCATGGTCTCCATGACAACCATGGGACTGTCCCAACATGCCATCGGCCCGACGCATGTAGCAGGGCATACTCTAGACCTGGTTTTTTCAACTGGACATGGAGATGGGGATCTGAAAGTCGGGGACTTTACATCAACCCCTGTGTCATGGTCAGATCACCACCTGATGAGGTTTAGACTTACAGCAGCTTTTCCCCTCTGCAAGGGTGGGGGACCCATTAAGATGGTCCGCCCCGGAGGCTAATGGATCCAGATGGTTTCCAGAGGGCTCTGGGGAGTTTTCCGGCTGATAGAGCTGGCTCTCCTGTCGAAACCCTGGTTGATCTGTGGAATGCAGAAATGACCCGGGCAGTTGACACGATTGCTCCTGAGCGCCCTCTCCTGTGTAGAGCTCGTACAGCTCCGTGGTATACCCTGGAGCTGAGAGTGATGAAACAAAACAGGAGACAGCTTGAGGGCAGATGGGGACGAACTCCTGATGGATGCAATCAAACACCGGTAAGTGCTTATGGTAAGCTGTATTCAGGGGCAGTGAGGGCAGCAAAAAAACAATACTTTGCTGCCACTATTCAGTCATCAACCTGCCACCCAGCGGAGCTTTTCAGAGTTGTCCGGGGGCTTTTACATGCTGGCCCCAAGGACATGGTAGAACCATCTGAGGCACGCTGTAATATATTTGCTGGGCACTTCCAGAATAAAATTTCTGACATCTGTCAGGACTTAGACTCCAGTGTTATAGCAGGTGAATCTAGTGAAGTATCCAGAGCACAGGCTTGTCCTGTTTTCTTGGATGAGTTTCAGGTGGTGCAGCTCGAGGACGTTGACAAGGTGCTTGGACGGGTTCATGCAACCACTTCCATATTGGATCCTTGCCCCTCTTGGCTAATAAAAGCTAGTAGGGATGGAACAACTGGCTGGGCCAGGGAAGTGATTAATGCCTCTTTGCAAGAGGGAGTGGTCCCAGGCCTCCTGAAAGAGGCGGCAGTGAGACCACTCCTAAAGATATCTTCCCTGGACCCTGAAAATCTGAATAATTACAGGCCAGTAGCAAATGTTCCATTCCTGGGCAAGGTCCTGGAGCGGGTGGTTGCGAGCCAGCTCCAGGCACTCTTGGATGAGACCGATTATCTGGATCCATTTCAGTCGGGTTTCAGGCCTGGTTTTGGTATGGAAACAGTCTTGGTCACCCTGTATGATGACCTGTGTCGGGAGAAAGACAGGGGGAGTGTGATTCTGTTGATTCTCCTTGATCTCTCAGCGGCTTTCGATACCATCGACCATGGTATCCTTCTGGAACGACTGGCTGAGTTGGGAGTGGGAGGCACTGCGTTGCAGTGGTTCCGCTCCTACTTGGCGGGTCGGCTCCAGAAGGTGGTGCTTGGGGAACATTGCTTGGCCCCGTGGATTCTCCATTATGGGGTTCCGCAGGGGTCAGTTTCGTCCCCCATGCTGTTCAACATCTACATGAAACTGTTGAGTGCAGTCATCCAGAGTTTTGGAGTGCATTGTCATCAGTACGCTGATGACACGCAGCTCTATTTCTCCTTTTCATCTTTATCGGGTGAGGCTGTGGATGTGCTGAACCAGTGCCTGGCTGCGACAATGGACTGGATGAGGGCTAATAAACTGAAACTCAATCCAGACAAGACTGAGACGCTGTTAGTGGGTGGTTCCGCTGATCGGATGGAGGGTGTTCAACCTGTTCTGGATGGGGTTGCACTCCTCTTGAAGGAGCGGGTTCGTAGCTTGGGGGTTCTCCTAGAACCATCTCTGTCACTTGAGGTGCAGGTGGCCTCAGTGGCAGGGAGTGCCTTCTACCAACTTCGGTTGGTGGCCCAGCTACGTCCCTATCTGGACAGGGACAACCTGGTTTCAGTTGTCCATGCTCTGGTAATCTCCAAGTTAGATTACTGCAATGCACTCTACGTGGGGCTGCCTTTGAAGGTGGTTCGGAAGCTGCAGCTTGTGCAAAATGCAGCAGCCAGATTGATAACCGGAACCAGTAGGTTCGAGCATATAAGACCTACTCTGGCCTGCTTGCATTGGCTGCCTGTCTGTTTCCGATCCCGATTCAAGGTGCTGGTTTTAACTAGGGATGTGCACTGACCCCCCGGATCGGATCGGATAGCGGATCGGAATCGGACCTGGGGGGTCGGATCGGATCGGATCGGATCGGAGGATGGTCGGATCGGATCGGACCGGATGTCCGATCCGGATCGGACGCCATTTTGAATGCTTTTTCCCATAGCCAAGTATTGTTTTACAAAAACGCCTATAACTTTTTCATTTTTAAAGATAGAAGGATGAAACTTGGGCACATTATACACTGGTTAGGGATAGTTATCTGTGAGAAATTTCAGAAAGATTGGTGTATGAGTTTTGTGGCAATTAATTGTTTAATAAATACCCAGAAATGCCTATAACTTTGTCATTTTTAAAGTTACAAACATAAAACTTTGCCACATTGTAGGTGGTACCTTGGGACCTATCTGTGAGAAATTTCAGAAACTTAGGTGCTTGCCTTGTGTGGCAATTAATTTTAGAAAAATGGGTAGTAGTGGGGTAAATACATTTACGCCTCCCATTTTTTTATTTTTGAAGATACAAACAGGAAACTTGGGCACATTACAGGTACCACTTGCCTTGATATGTGTGTGAAATTTCAGAAACATTGGAGCTTGCCTTGTGTGGCAATTAATTTTTGAAACAATGAGGAAAGAAACACCTATAACTTTGTCATTTTTAAAGTTACACACATGAAACTTTGCCACATTGTAGGTGGTACCTTGGGACCTATGTGTGTGAAATTTCAGAAACATAGGTGCTTGCCTTGTGTGGCAATTAATTTTTTAATAAATACCCAGGAATGCCTATAACTTTGTCATTTGTAAAGTTACACACATGAAACTTTGCCACATTGTAGGCGGTACCTTGGGACCCATGTGTGTAAAATTTCAGAAACGTAGGTGCTTGTATTGTGTGGCAATTAATTTTTGAAACAATGAGGGATTCATTGGACAGCACTTGCCCATAGGGATTCATTGGACAGTACTTGCCCATAGGGATTCATTGGACAGTACTTTCCTATAGGAAATCATTGGAAAGCACTTGCCCATAGAAAATCATTGGAAAGCACTTGCCCATTGAGAAATACAGTTATGCCTCCCACTTTTTTATTTTTGAAGATACAAACAGGAAACTTGGGCACATTGTAGACTGGTTAGGGATAGTTATCTGTCAGAAATTTCAGAAAGATTGGTGCATGCGTTTTGTGGCAATTAATTTTTTAATAAATACCCAGGAATGCCTATAACTTTGTCATTTTTAAAGTTACATACATGAAACTTTGCCACATTGTAGGTGGTACCTTGGGATCTATGTGTGTAAAATTTCAAAAACGTAGGTGCTTGCCTTGTATGGCAATTAATTTTAGAAAAATGGGTAGTAGTGGGGTAAATACATTTACGCCTCCCATTTTTTTATTTTTAAAGATACAAACAGGAAACATGGGCACATTACAGGGAACACTTCACTTGATATGTGTGTAAAATTTCAGAATGATAGGTCCAGGCATGTGGTGGCAAGGTGTCTGCACACACCACTTTGAAGACTGTAGAAAATTTCTCCTGTAACGATCCCAGCGAGAGAGAGTGATCCTAGGCTCAGCCGTTCTGCTTGAGTGAAAGTATCAAAGCAGACACGAGCCAAGTGCTACTTTGTTTCTCCTTTTGTAATGGATACTAGCTCAGTTGCAGCCAAGCGTGCAAGGATCAAAGAGATGAGAGAAAGTGTTTCCTTCTTTTTCCCGGGAGGCGGGAGGGTGCAATTGACAGCCCCAGCCTCTGTGTAAAAAAGGTTAATAACTTTTAATCTAAAAAATTCGTAGCCACCAAATGCCTGGACCTATCATTCTGAAATTTTACACACATATCAAGTGAAGTGTTCCCTGTAATGTGCCCATGTTTCCTGTTTGTATCTTTAAAAATAAAAAAATGGGAGGCGTAAATGTATTTACCCCACTACTACCCATTTTTCTAAAATTAATTGCCATACAAGGCAAGCACCTACGTTTTTGAAATTTTACACACATAGGTCCCAAGGTACCACCTACAATGTGGCAAAGTTTCATGTATGTAACTTTAAAAATGACAAAGTTATAGGCATTCCTGGGTATTTATTAAAAAATTAATTGCCACAAAACGCATGCACCAATCTTTCTGAAATTTCTGACAGATAACTATCCCTAACCAGTCTACAATGTGCCCAAGTTTCCTGTTTGTATCTTCAAAAATAAAAAAGTGGGAGGCATAACTGTATTTCTCAATGGGCAAGTGCTTTCCAATGATTTTCTATGGGCAAGTGCTTTCCAATGATTTCCTATAGGAAAGTACTGTCCAATGAATCCCTATGGGCAAGTACTGTCCAATGAATCCCTATGGGCAAGTGCTGTCCAATGAATCCCTCATTGTTTCAAAAATTAATTGCCACACAATACAAGCACCTACGTTTCTGAAATTTTACACACATGGGTCCCAAGGTACCGCCTACAATGTGGCAAAGTTTCATGTGTGTAACTTTACAAATGACAAAGTTATAGGCATTCCTGGGTATTTATTAAAAAATTAATTGCCACACAAGGCAAGCACCTATGTTTCTGAAATTTCACACACATAGGTCCCAAGGTACCACCTACAATGTGGCAAAGTTTCATGTGTGTAACTTTAAAAATGACAAAGTTATAGGTGTTTCTTTCCTCATTGTTTCAAAAATTAATTGCCACACAAGGCAAGCTCCAATGTTTCTGAAATTTCACACACATATCAAGGCAAGTGGTGCCTGTAATGTGCCCAAGTTTCCTGTTTGTATCTTCAAAAATAAAAAAATGGGAGGCGTAAATGTATTTACCCCACTACTACCCATTTTTCTAAAATTAATTGCCACACAAGGCAAGCACCTAAGTTTCTGAAATTTCTCACAGATAGGTCCCAAGGTACCACCTACAATGTGGCAAAGTTTCATGTTTGTAACTTTAAAAATGACAAAGTTATAGGCATTTCTGGGTATTTATTAAACAATTAATTGCCACAAAACGCATGCACCAATCTTTCTGAAATTTCTCACAGATAACTATCCCTAACCAGTGTATAATGTGCCCAAGTTTCATCCTTCTATCTTTAAAAATGAAAAAGTTATAGGCGTTTTTGTAAAACAATACTTGGCTATGGGAAAAAGCATTCAAAATGGCGTCCGATCCGGATCGGACCTCATCGGATCGGATCGGATCGGATCGGAGGTTGATCGGATCGGATCGGATCGGATTTTCCCGATTTTGGGGCGGATCAGATTCGGATCGTGGATCGGATCCGATCCGATGCACACCCCTAGTTTTAACCTATAGAGCCTTACACGGCTTGGGACCATAATACCTGTTGGAACGCCTTTCCCAACATGAACCTACCCGAACACTACGTTCAACATCTAAGGCCCTCCTCCGAGAGCCTACTCCAAGGGAAGTTCAGAGGTCGGCAACAAGAGAGAGGGCCTTCTCTGTGGTGGCCCCCCAATTGTGGAACGATCTCCCTGACGAGGCCCGCCTGGCGCCAGGTCAAGACTTTCCTCTCCTCTCAGGCATTTGACAATATCTGAGGAGCCTGGGTTTGTTTGTTTTGTTTTTTGTAGCTTTTTGAAGTGTTGAAGTGGTTTTTAAATGTACAGATTGTGTGTATGTTGTATGTTTTTGCTGTTTAAATTTGTGTATATTGTTTTTAATTGTTTTTAATCCTATGTAAACCGCCCAGAGAGCTTCGGCTATGGGGCGGTATACAAATGTAATAAATAAATAAATAAATAAAGGGCCAGCTCTGTTGTTTGTGACTGTAGATCTGTGAAAAAGTCAGAGCTCCCATCTTACTTTTAAATCACGGCTTTAATGGAGCATGGATGGCAGAGATAAGTCCAGTGGACAGTGGCTCTGAGTTCAGGGGGAACAGGGAGGGAGGGGTGAATGGGGTGTCCAATGGCCTCCCGGTTGGCCTTGTGGCAGACTTTCCTGGGTGCCTGCCATGAACCTGTATGGGCTGACCCACTTCGGGGGGGTCCAAATTTCACTTTGGATTCAGTTCCAAAGTGAGGTGTCAAGTCAAGTCAAATTAGGGCCATTTCAGAGGCTCTGAAATGCCCTCCAAAGTGAGTCAGGGAGGCTGTGCATAGCCCTAATGAAAATGCACGTTTGGGGGGAATTTTCGCAAATTCAAAAACTGGAAAAAAAAAAGACTGATTCCCTCGATGGGCAGATAACAGAATGAAAGGTACTTGACAGTCTGTGAAAGACAGACAGAACAGATTTTACACAATCCGTACATCCCTAATTCTGACATGTTGACAAATTCCATTTGCGCAAAATTATGTTTCAGCTCTAGTGGATATAAGGACATTCTGCAACTTTCTTTTGTGCAGTATACATCCTCAAGCACCACTCTCTTTAGTGGTAACATCGCATATCTTATCGCCATCAACCAACACAGTTGAATGCAGTGAAGTCCAGTGATCTTTACTGGATTTTGGCCTATGGTTTTTTGTCTGATTTATATTTTTTATTATTTTTTAAAGTAAGCAGGCAACTGGAAGCTCACACACTTAAGCCTACATCAGCGAACTTTATAAAAGTTCGCTGAATTGTTTTATTCTTGCATGAGTTTTCAATAGTCTGTTTTAACAGAACTTCCTCTCTGACTCTGCCATTTTCTCACTATGCCTTGATCGAGCTAATAGTGGTTTAACAAATTATACCTCCTGCTTTACTTTCTCCTTAAGCTTTAAGTAACTTGCCCCTATATAACAATCAGATGAACACTCACCTACAACAAATGGAGAGAGGTTATGCATGCATTGAGGTACACTGGGGGATAGACCAAGATGACAATTAGAGCTTGTACCATAGAGACTGCATTCACTTCAAGGTAGGCCTGCTTGGAGTCAGTTATGGACTAGCTCAAGAGAAAGAAAGACAAACAAACCTAGAAGCTGGTTTCAAGCAATGTTCATCTATATTCAAAATCATAAACTCTTACATTCTTTCCAATTGTTCTTTAGTTTAATCGTATGGTTGTGTGTGCCCTTTTGTGTGTGTGTGAAACTGGCCTCCTTTCAGAACAATGCACAAAGATAACAAGAGCACAACCCAACCCAAAGGCTTGGCTCCTAAAATAAGTTCACCTAAGGAAATTCACAGAAACAAATATTTTAATCCCCTCTTCCTGCAGCCATCTGTGTTCCTCAAAAGGCCTCTCTGGAAAGTCAGCTGGTTCCTGGATATGTGGGATGTAGTGTGGCCACTTATGAATTCCAAAAAAGAGGAAACACATCACAAAAAAGAAGACAAAATAGTAATTTATATGAATAGATGCACATTTAGAAGTAATTTTTATAATGCAAAAAGAAATATAGTGTATCTCTCCATCTCTATGTTCATTCAGTTGATGAGCAACAGTTCTTATGGGGGTTTAAATCTCAGGGAGAGCAAACCTATGGCCCTTAAACAGAATTGGGGGGGGGGGGGATAAGTCCATCTGGATTCCTGGATCTGAGGTTGGAGACAGCACTCTGACCTTGGACCCAGGAGTTTGAGCTCCCCACCCCCTCACAGCCAAGTTGGAGAGAACTAGCCTCCTCTCCAAGGTCGTAAAAGTGACCTCAGAGAGGAGGGAAAGGGGGCATGCCAGTGGGTGGGGAGGGGAGGACTTACACTGTATCCCCAGGCCTCCCCAGCCTCCTTCCCTTCTCCTCCCTGACACCTCAGCTAGATAGACAAAAAAGCTTATCTAGCTAAATTGCAGAGTGGAAGGTGAGGATCACCTCTGCCACAGCTCCTGCTCTGCACTGGGTACTCTTAAGCCTCCTAGTTCAGAAGCTTATGAGTATCAAGGGTGGATACGATAGGGTTGCATCCTAAACCAGAAATGGTCAAGACAGCTCTTCAAATTGATGACACCTTCAAAGAGAGGAACATCCTCTGGTAGCCCTTCAACTAGAAGACTGTCCTCTGTAAAAGAGGACACATGTCCAGCCTAACATTGGGAGAGGGGGGAAATTACCCATCATTGGACTGGAGAAGACAGGAGATGATGGGGAACTTTCCTTCCATGAACTTCCTTAAATTAAATGAACTTATCTTAAGATCCAAGCCAAAGAATCTTGTGGTATCTTAAAGACAAAGGCTGCAATCCTATGCATATTTAGACAGAAAAAAGTCCCACAACTTCCAGTATTCTCCCGCCAGCCATGCTGTCTGGGGAATGCTAGAAGTTGTAGGATTTCTTTCTGTCTAATCGTAGTATTGTGCCCTAAAGGATTTACTGCGGCATATGCTTTCGTACACTAGAGGCCATTTTTGTTAGAGGCATGAAGTGTTATTCTCAGCTCAGCTGGCAACACACACAAAGATAAAGAGGGGAAACTGTAAACAGCAGGGGCAAGGAAGAGATATGGTCTGTGACATTTCAATGCAAAGCTCAATTGTATACAAAAGTAAGTGCAGTGACAATAGTAGTAATTGGTGATAACCCAATCTTCTTAGCTAAGGAAGAAGGTAAAGTGTTAATTAAATACAGCTAGCGTCTTCCTGGTAACAATGGGCCTTTGAAGTACGTGATAAAGAACTGTCATCAACTTGCTTGCTCTTCTTTCAGCAAAATTTAATAGCACCTTGGATAAGGAACATCCAACATTTAATAGAGGAATTAATAACTTGAGGTCATAGAAAATTACATAATTGTAGACAACTGCAAAACCTGAATCATCAGGGATTTTTGTTGTTGTTGCTAGAAATATTCTTCACCTTCCCTCATCTAGCAGCATATGTTGTTGATTCTACATTTCCATAAGAAGCTAAGGCTATAGCTAAAAACTTCATGTTTCTAACTGGAGCCAAAACAAAATACTTTGGCTCCTTAATGTCCATGATAGCTCAGACCAGCCTTCTCTAACTGGGCCTCCTCCAAATAAATTGTACTACCACACCCATCATCTCATGATACTGGCTGTGGGATGACATGAGACTTGCAGTCCAACACATCTGTAGGATGCCTAGTTGGGGGAAGCTGGTTTAGACCTAAGCTGGCTTCCCAACTCTTCCAATATAATTTGTTCTTCTGAAAATGTACTAGTTGCATTAATTTATACCCCATTATGTTTTCTAGAGCAGGTGTACATGTATAAATAGTGTGCTGAGATTTGTGCATTTCTGCAATGGTCCTATTGTATGAATCAAAGGGTACATATATAGATATGTACATAAATAACATTTTGAACCAAGAAGCTGAATCTGAAATAGACATTAACAGTATATCAGTAATAGTAGGCAACCTGTGTCCTACCTCTCCACCCAATTAGACACTCAAGTCTAGGATTTCGTAAGAACGTATCAAAATTTGCAAATTTCTTCAGAAACAGGATGGCAAGAACTTAAGATTTGTTTATTTTTTTAAAAAAAGAATGTCACAGAATGGGAAACCGACAGATTCATCCATCCCTACTCAAAGCAACTCACAAAATGACAATCAAATATTATGTCTCCTACTTAAAAGTAAAAGTGAAGTAAGTGCATCAGAAAAGCATAATTAAAAACAGCATCAAATAAAAGCCTTAGCAGTGAGATTGGCCCTAGTTTGTGGTGGATGACCCTCCTGATTCAATTAATAATAGGACTGTGTTATTTCTGAGCCCAGTAATGAGAACTCTGTGTTTCTGGTGGGTTGAAATCCCTCCCCCATGATCCTCATCCCTCCTCGATAATCTGCCTTATTTAGCTTCTGCAGCAGTGGTGGAAGCAAGTATTCCTGCCTTCCCTCCTTCTGTTGTACATATGGGTGAAAGTAGGAGGTCCGGCATCAAGGTTTGGTCAGACACGAGCCAATGGCTCACACCCCAGCAGGGGCCCATTGACAAGAGTAGGCTGGCCACTTATAAGTAGGCACATAAAAAAGAGGAAATGCATCCACAAAAAAGAGGACACAGATTTGTATAAAAATGGGAAATTCTAATTTATATGTATAGGTGCAGATTTAGAAAGTATTTTTATACTTTAAAAAAGAATACAGCATATCTCATCGTAGTGTGGAAGACTTTGACCAGGTGACCTATGTACCTGCTCAGGTAAAAGAGGACACGTGGCCACCCCGAAGCTCCACCTCTTCACCATTGTAACAGGATTATTCACCTGCCTCTCACTCTGGACTGGACAACGGTGGTGGTGAGAAGGAGCAGTATAATGCCCGCCTACTTGCTCACTGCCTGTCAAGCATCAAGTGGTAGCAATGATGACAAAGAAGATGAGGAAAAGAGGATGAGGGGGAGAAGAGAGACTCAAGTAAAAGGTATTTTACTTTTAAAAGGTTGAATAGAAGAGGAGAGATAAATGGGAGGGCACAAGAGGTGAATGAGTGAGTAAAGTGTGGATTACATAACACTGGTATTAGGCGTAAGATTGTACTTCTTTGAAGAGATAGGCAAGGCCTACTTGCATGGTACGCTCATGTTCAAAGCTTCATTTTTGACTGCCAGAAATACATACAATGAGCAAGAAATTATCAAGGCCCAGCACACTTGTTTTTCGCAGACAAAAGCTGCACTTTATACACGTGCACCATCATTCATCAATGATGCTCTTTGCTTGTATTTTATAGTCAAGAATAAGTTCCTGACTGCTAAATGTAATCCATGAAGCAGCCTTAAGTGTGGCATGTCATCTAGTGTAATTTATCAAACAGAGTTTGGTTGACAATCCATTTCCACCAAATTGTGTTTGTCTCATAAGCTGTGACTAGGTCTTCAACAGTTTTGATTGCTAGAATTATTTGACCCCATCCAACTATAGTCAGGGAGATTTCCCAAGTTTTGAGGCTATTTGAGGGGAAATTGTTTGCCTGAGAGTTTGTTTTTAAAGGGGTTTGATCTACTGAATCCAAATCTCTCTGTACCTAAGCAATACACTTTAGCTTTGATCATGAACTAAAATCAAGGGTGGCAGCCAAGATTACTGATGCCAGGTCCTTCCCAGCATAAACTTGCACTTCCTGCCCAAATGGCTTAACCAATTTTATTGAAACCATGAGTGCAATCTAATACGCCTAACACCCACCTCTTGTACAAGCCTAAGTTTGACAATTTCAAAATGTCAGCCAATTAAAATTTATTTTGGTCAATGATACAGAATCCATACAAAATGCCCTGTTAAATCAATGACAGCAATCCTCAAGTATTAAATGATGCATGGTTTGGTATATAAACCAGCTGTGACATTGTGATGCTGAGAAGTAGGAAATGTAAAAATCCAAAATGGCTGCCAAATTAATTACATCTCAATTAAAATTGAAATATATGCATAATTTTGTGATCAGAATTAATGATTTAGAACTACAGAAATAGCATCTGAAATTATCTTATAATTACTTTTTACCAACTCTAGTTGTTTTTATATCTATTTTTATGTCAACATCTTCAATATTTCTACTGAAGATATAGTAGAGGCAAAATAATAGGATTGTGTGACCTTTTGCAGAAAGAAAAGTCCAACAGTTGTTTATTTCCCTGATGTTTTGATAGAATTTAAACTGGCAATAGGAAAAACTAGTAGTATGTTACATGTAAGCACACAAAAATGGGCACCAAACAGTAGGGTGACCAGATTTTGGAAACCAAAATCCCGGTCCCCCCTCCACCACCCCCCAAAACAACCCCACCACCACCAAGCCACCCCCCAAAAAACACCAGCCTGGACCTACCGGGATCTTTTCCTCCGCCGCCCACGCCGGGTCCTCTGCTGCCGCCCCCGCCAGGTCAGCCGCCGCCCCCAGGTCCCTCGCTGCCGCCGGGTCTTCCTCCACCACCGCCAGGTCCTTCGCCACCGCTGCCGGGCTCGTAAGGCCAGAGGCCATGCGGAAGAGGCGGGAGAGGGCCGGATCCGGAAGTGATGTAATCTGCCCTCTCCCGCCTCTTCCGCGCGGGCGTCCGGGCTCCTCGGGGCTCGTCGCCATCGCGACGAGCCCCAAGGAGGCCAGAGGCCACGTGGAAGAGACAGGAGAGGGCTGGATCTGGAAATGATGTAATCGGCCCTCTCCCACCTCTTCCGCGCGGCCTCTGGCCTCACGAGCCCGGCAGCGGTGGCAAAGGACCTGGCGGTGGTGGAGGACCCGGCGGTGGTGGACCCGACGGCGGTGGTGGTGGAGCCCGGGAAGCGGCCGCCCCAGCAGGTAAGTGCCCCCCCTCGTGCCTCGCACTCCGGAGGGAAGCGGACGCCCCTGCAGGTAAGGAGCACAAGGCGCGAGGGGGGGCACTTACCTGCTGGGGCGGCTGCTTCCCGGGCTCCTCCACCGCCACCGCCTCCAGGTCTACCGCCGCTCGTCACCGCTCGCTGCCACCGCCGCGTGACCCCCTGCCACCCCGGTTTTCCCCCGCTGCCCCCCGGTTGGCCCGGATCGGCCTAGGTTTCCCGGTTAGGACCGGGAAACCCTGGGCGATCTGGACACCCCACCAAACAGGTAGAGACCACCTTTCAAGGGAAAATAAGCTGCTATAACTCAGCCATTTCGTATTTTCTTGGGCATCTTATAGCTCCTACCATGCAGACCATGCAAAATATCAAGAAGCTTGGATAAATGTATAGGACTGGGTTGCATATTGTAGGAGGGATTGCCTGATCAGAAGCCCAGAACAGCAATACCCTAAAATCAAGCCCCTTGCAGGTAGCTTACCAGATCCAGACAAAGACAACCTTCAGGAAAACCAATTAAGATCCTTACTCCAGTTGCAAACTGGCTCAAAAGGAGGCCAAAGGCGTAGGGCTGGTGAGCAAGCCTTCACTATGAAGGAGCCTCTGATATTCCAGGAGAAGGGGAGGGAATTCAGAACAAGCATGAAGCTGAAGAGGGTTGATGGGAGGGCTTTTTCAATTACACAATTTGCTATATAGTTTGGACCCTATTTCCTAAGAAACACTGCTTTGGTGGGCTGTTTCTTCTTTGGATGAAATTGATATGAACTTGAGCCAAGCAGTGACCTGCCTGTGCAAATCTTGCTGGGGCTGTTTGTTTGACCCCTGCAGCAGGATGTGAGCCAAAAACTGACTCCCCTCAACTATTTAGTCCATTTACACATGTAATGTTGCACAAATGGCCTTATTTCCAGCCTACATTTGTGTAAAAGGGCCCTTTATGTAAAATGATGAGCTGCCATTTTGTGGAAAGTGGGCTTGCACGAGTCCCGGTCACTACCCAGCAACCCCTCATTCTCTCCTTACAGAGGATTCCTGCATTGAGCAGGGGGTTGGATTCAAGGCCCCTGCCTACTCTACTATTCTATGATTCTACAATTCTAACCCCTTACAAGGAAGGAGAGCATGAGGGGCTGACAGGCACTGGGGGAGCAGTCCCTGTCACATCACCCCTCATGCTCTCCTTGCAAGGAGAGAACGAGGGGCTTGGGACTCCTCCCTGGCTGCCTGTCAACCCCTCATGCTCTCCTTGCAAGGAAAGAGACCACGAGGGGATGGCAGGCAGCAGTGGCAGGAGTCTCCATTGCCTATCAACCCCTCATGCTTTCAAATTCTGCAAAGAGTTTGAAAGGGGTTGGTGGGTGGTGCAGGACTCCTGTCCCTGCCACCTGTCAATCCCTTGCAAGGAAGAAAAGCATGAGGGATTGGCAGGCGGCAGCAGCAGGAGTCCCCATTGCCTATCAACCCCTTGCATTTTCAACCTTTGCAAGGAGAGCATTAGTGGTTGCTGGGCAGCAAAACACTGCAAGCTTGTGTCTGGAGGACTGAGCCGGTGATTTTTCACTGGGCCTCGAGCCCCAAAGGGACACCTGCATGCCATTCCTAGAACCAGATATCACCAGAAAACAGGCTACCTCAGAAAACCCTGATGCTACCCAAGGTGGTCGTGCTTCCTCAGGAGTGATACATTCAGATCTGCCTCCTTGAGAGATAGAGAGCTCAGCTTCTGAGGCAAAGGGGATGTTGAGTACTAAGGGCATTGTTGACTTAAGAGGCAGGCCTGTAGGCTCCTTTGAGAAGAAGTGTTAGATTACAAAGGAGAACTCAAGAAGAAAGGACTCCTTCTAAATAGGAATTTTGCCAGAGGGCCTGAAATGAAATGCAGCTGAGCCCTGGGTGGGGCTCAGGAAGCACTGGCTATATAAGCTTTCAGTTTCAGCACAGCTAGTGCTGGAACAGCATTGTTCTACTAGTTTAATGTTCTATAGTTTGTTTTTCTGATCTTGTGTTGTAATTGAATATCTTGTGCTACTGATCCTTGGACTTTGGCCTGACTTTGCTTTTTGGATTGTATACTGTGAGTGCTTATTTGTGTTCTGACTTTGGTTTCACCTCAAACCTCTCTTCAAGAAACCACCTACTTGCCAAGTAATACTGTTTAATTGACTTGCCTATTGGATTTGCACCTGCACTTGCTGAGCATAATATCTGAACCATCTACAACAATACAGGCTGCAGTATTTCTGTTATCTACCTTCCCAATTATCTTGTATTTTATTAAAGTCAGCAGTGGCATTACTCTGCCAGGATCAGGAAAGGCAATAGTCTTCTCTGCTACAGAGTTTGTGTGGGACCTTAAGCAGCCCTCATTCCCCAGAATAGCAGGGGAGGTGTCAGTGTTGTTTCAGTTCAATAGACAGAATGCCACACCACAACCTGAAACAGATTGCCACCCTGTAACACATATTACTTACATAATCATGCACTACAGGAGTCTAATAAGCACATCTTTATAGTTGAGTCATTCAAGTATTCATTTCCCAGTTACAAAATGTACCTCACTATTTTATGCTGATAATTATAATAAGAACATAAGAGCCATGCTAGTTCAAACCAAAGACCTATCTAGTCCATCATTCCATTCACAAAGTGGTCAATCAGATGCCTATGGGAAGCCCACAAGACATGGTTGCAACAGCACCCTCCCACTCATGTACCCCAGCAACAGGTATTCAGAAGTGTACTATAGGCTATGGCTGAATTTGGACGACACAATAAGCAACTAGGTGGGGGGAAACAATCGTCAGTTGTATTGACTATTGTGTCATCCGAATGCTGCCATAGTCAACTCAGCGCTGATCCTAATTCACACCACAGTTGATTATTTATTACCATGTTGTGTGGGGAGTACCCCCTAGATGAACAACTGTAAAGTTGATTATTACCCCAACATTGACTATCGTGTTGTCTGAATTCAGCCCATATGTAGCCATCACATCTAGTAGCCACTGATAGCCTTATGCTTCATGAATCTGACCTGTCTCCTTTTAAAGTCATGCAGGTTGGTGGCCATCACTACAAGTTTATGCATACTAAACTAAGTTTTTTAATTGACTCGTGAGATGAATTAATCTACTATGTTATTTTTAATAGGGAACTGTTGAAAACTGCTCACTTTACTAGACTGTTATTAAATTTGTTTTGTTTTTAATAGAAGGGTAAAAATACCTACCCTGAACTAATCATTATAGATGGCATCATTCCCTTTCATTACCCAGGATAATGAGCAATTTTCATTCCTTGAAAGCAAGCAGAATCTACCAGTGAGCTTCAATAAGTAGCAAGGTGCTTTACAGACACTAAGGCTACATTGATATTTCTCTTCATTTCAAGCAGCTTTTTTAAAAAGGGGGGGGGAGTTAAATGCATATATATACATATATATATATGAAAAAACAAAACAAAACAATAACCCAGCAAGGATTTAGCTTCTACAAAGAAATCTTTAATATATCATCACTATGGATGTCTTAGCTTTAAAAATATACATGTAAGAATTCTTTTTACTTGCTATGATGTATCCAGTGTGATGATGGACATTGTTGTAATCAACAATAGAAGCTCCTGTTTACTTTCCGATATGATGCATACAGTCACTTTTAATAAAATGAGGTGATAGATTTTCTCTAGATAAAAATCATTGTGGCACTTTATTTATTTAAAGCATTTTGGCCCACTTCTTTTGATGAACAGAGGCTCCCGGAGCGGCTTACAAAATCAATCAGCCCCTGCCCACAGACACAACACTGAAGGAAAAGGAACTGGGAGGGAGGAGGAAGGAATCAAATGTAGGCACTAGAGTCTTAATAACAAAGTTCAGCACGGGGCCAGCCCTACCATTAGGCACAGGGCCAGCAGCTTCAGGCGACAGATGCTGGGAGGGGGGCAGGGAAAAGGGGTGAGATGCTGGGAGGACAGAGCTGTGCATACCATGCAGCATGCCTTGTAGTCTCTAAGCTAGTTTGCTGCTTTCAGGTATGGTGAAGGATGGTGTCCTGCTACCAGTGTTGACGTAAGATTCAACTGCCACTCCATTTGGCTTCTGCATATAGAATGGAGGACAACGTCATCTTTGTCTCAGGCAACAAAATGTCCTACGCCAGACTTGGTTTAGGCAGTGGTAATTCAGCCTGTCTCAGAGCTGGCTTTGTGTACAATGAATGGGCCGTTGCTTCCTCTCCCTCTAGTAGCTCAATAATGGCAGTTATGAAGGACATGTGTAGGACAAAACATTTGGAGGGTCACAAGTTTCCCACTTTATCTTTCGTAAAATAATTGTCTTTGTATAAGTCTTTGTTTTATTATATTTCCAGCATGGACTGTAAATGTTTTATAATGTATAAGAAGCTGGATACCACTCACATGATATTTTAAACTATAGTTTTACTCCAAATTCATATGTACTAAAGGTTTAAGAACATGGTTCTGTTTCCAGTTCCAAGCCACATTAGAATTGGTGTCCTATATCTTTGCCTTATTTTGTTCTGCATTTCTTAATGCTTCACTCTAGCAGGAGGTTATAACATTTTCCAACTCACTCTTTGGTATAGTCTTCATAGGTCAAATATTCAAGCATAATCTGTGATTTTATTCCTTCATACTTTCTAATAATAATCTTCAAAGTATGTTGTGACATAGGGGCATATCGACACCATGGGGGATTAGAAACATATAGATCAGATTTAGCCAGTCGCAGGGGGGAAAGAAGCCATCATGGCTCCCCCCGCCCATGCATGTTGCTCGCCTGCCCATTATTTACACAATTACCTGTGCTACAGCACAGATTGGCATGTCATCCAAACCCAGTGCAGCAGTGGTGGTGGTTTTGAACTCACCCTACAACCCACGACTTGCAGTAAGGGTTGTAGGGTGGGTACAAAGTCACCCCTGCTGCAGCGCCCACAGGGTTTGGATGATGGGCCAACTTGCACTGCAGAGTTTGTAAGTGTGTGCACAGCATGCATGGGGTGGGGAGAGAAGCCACAATGGCTTCTTTCCCTCCATGATTATCCAAACAGCCCCAGAATCATTCATATATATAATCTTGTTTACATGAATCCTCAATAGCAGCAATATCATATTTGTGAGTTGTATCTGTATTTCCTAATATATTTTCTTTATCAAATTGTCCATAATACTACATACAATTTACCTACATTCAGCATTGTCTTCAAGTTTTGGGGGGTGTTCAAGAGTTTAACAACACAAGGATTTTCTGAATGAGTGCTTTTATATTAGTATACCATCCCAAATTGAACTATGGTCTATGGTATACCAACAGCGCTCCAAACTTAGTCTCTTGTCTTCATTTACTAATCTGATGATGCAGTTTCTGTTTCTTGGTAGCACATAATCATGTGGAGTACTCCCCCCATCCTTCCTGTATCCACTGGCTTTTCTGAAAGAGAATGTAAGACCATGGATTGTTTCTGCTTCAGTTGTTTAACAAGATTAGTCTGCAATTATTATGGTGTTGCAACTTAAATTGAAATAGTCATAAATAAAAAATAACTTAGGAAGGACATTCATTTTGACCACGCTTATCCTAATCATCATAGACATCGGGCCTACCTGTTCCTGAGTTGTATAAGAGCCTATCTACACTACTGCTTTAAAATGGTTTATAACAGTTTTAAACTGGTTAATAACGGTTATTAACCGGTTTAAAACTGTTATAAACCATTTTAAAGCAGTAGTGTAGGCTCAGTATTCACAAGCAAGGGCCTATGTACTTTAGTGGCATGAAATGAACTGGAAAGGTGATGGATGAATATACACACACAAACTGATTGAGAGATACAGAAGAGGATAAAGAACCCAAAGTTAACAAGGTAAGAACTACAGATAGCAGAATCTACTGATACTGGAGTTTGAAACCAATACAATATCTGGTCTACATTTGTTGGAGCATTATACTATGAATGTTGCTATAGGGACACAGTGCATTATTTAGGCCAGATGTACACCTTGTGTTAAATCATTACGAATGTGGAATAAAAAGCAGGAATAACGCTATGAAAGTGATACATGGAATGTGGATTGTGCCCCAACAGTTATCAGTGCACTTCAATACCACTATAAAGCAGTAGTGTAGATCTATCCTGAGTCTGGCTAGGTTTTAAACATCTAAGAAGTAAAGTCTTTAATTAGTCATGGGCCTTCTCAAGTCTGGGGGTCAATAAAGAATTTCACTGTCAAATCATGGTCTTTGCCCATCATTGCTAGCTCAGCCTTCACCCAGACTTGCTTGCAGGTTTCCCCCCTTCAGAACTAAAGTAGAAGAAGCAAACTGGAGCAGATCCTAAGATAATTAGCAAGTGTGTTGCTGCCTTACGCAATGGCCCTTGGGTTCATACATAACATGTCTGCATAAGGTGTTCCTGTGTAGTGGTGCAGCTAGATAATTTTAGATTTGGACTTAGTAGTCTTATGACAGAGGCGCTTTAGATGGTATATTGTTTCAATTCTTTCAAATGTGTTCAGACAGCCCTGCTGCATTTGGGGACCCTCCTTTTCAACCTGCTGAGTGGGGCCCTGGACCTCTGCTCCAAAGTCCTACCCTGAATGCACCACTGGTCCTGTGAGCCAGATATGTTCACAGATGCATCTCTATGAGACTGCATCTTTCTCACTGCCCAAACCATGTTAATGAGATGTGGGGGAATCTCTGCAACCTTACGTAGCTGGTACGTTGTTCACAAGGGACTGTCATAATGTGAATCTATGGATGAAAACATGAAGGGAACTTGGCAGTGCTAACATATGTAAGAATTGTCCTAAACAGAATTACATAGAGGCAATGCAAGTAGTAAAATTACTTATTATATTTGTATCTTGCCCTACTTCCAAGAACAGAATAGCGTTATTTAGGGATGTGCACAGACCCCCCAGATTGGATCGGGACCCGGTTCAGGACCTCCAGTTTTATTCCAGATCGGATTGGAACAAAATCGGAGGTCCGCTGGATCGGATCGGACCCAATCCCAATCCGAAAATCGGATGTCGATTTTTTGATTGGTTGCCATTTTTGCCATAGGCTTGCACTGGGGGAAAGAAAGCTTTCCCCAATGCAAGTCTATGGGGAAAAATGGCGGTGGGGGGATGAGTGGGGGCCTAACTCCCCCCTCCCTGTCCCTCCCCCCCTCATGCTTCTTACCTGCCGGGACCATCCGCTGCTGTCCGCGGTTGCCCGTGGGCACCCGCGGGCGGTAGCGCATGGCCCCGGCAGGTAAGACTCCCCTCACGCTCCTCCTTACCTGCTTGGGCATCCAGTTTCTTCACCTGCCGTAGATCTACTGAAAACTAGGCTTTGCGGCCTAGTCCTCAGTAGAGCGCCAGGTGATGACATCATCACCTGGTGCTCTACTGAGAACTAGGCCACGAAGCCTAGTTCTCAGTAGATCTACGGCAGGTGAAGGAACCAGATGTCCTGGCAGGTAAGTGGGGGGCTCTCCCCCCTCGCACTCCTTACATGCCAGGGCCGTCCGCTGCAGACAGCCCCAGCAGGTAAGCCCCCTCTCCGCATTCATGCTCCTTACCTGCCGGCCCCAGCAGGTGAGGAGCGTGAGGGGGGGAGGGGGTCTGATCCTCTGATCCAATACGATCCAGATCGGGTCCTTTTCGGATTGTATTGTATTGGATCGGCCGATCCAGGTGCTGGGGATCGGATCAGATAATTTTATCTGATCCAGCCCAGATCGGATCTGGATCATGGATCGGACCCGATCCGGTGCACACCCCTAGTGTTATTTCCATCTCAGGGCACTGTGGTGATATATCCGGGCAAATCTAAGAAGCAGAGATCTGCTCAAGCCAACACTCCCCACCCCCACCGGTGTCTGACTTGGAACCCAACAGTGGGTTCCCATATTCTAGTCAAACACTCTAGTTTCTGTTCTGCAATGCTCAGTAAATACATTCTGGGAATGAATGCTGAAGTTATAGGTGTTTGTGATACAACGTTCATACTGCATTTCATTCTAAGACCTCAGTCCTAAGCACACTTACTGGGAAGTAAGGCCCATGGAACACAGTATTATTTATATATTTATTACATATTTATACTGCCCAACAGCCAAGGTTCTCTGGGCAGTTTACAATTAAAACCAAAGTTTACAAAAATCAAGATTTAAACCTTAACACTTTAAAAATGTCACATGAAACCAGAATAAGTTACAGTCCAAGGAACACTTGTCTAAAAAGATACATTTTCAGGAGGTGTTTGAAGGATATTACATTTTCTGCCTCCCAAACATGCATGGGGGAGGGTTTTCTAGAGGGTGGTTGCTGCTACAGAGAAGGCCCTCCATCGAGGTTTTTCATGACAACATTCTGCTTGCCTTTGAATGATGAGCAGGGCCTCCTCTGACAATCCTAAATATCATCTGGGTATATATAAGGGAAGGTGGTCTGCTAGGTATCCTGGTCCCCAGTTGTTTAGGGCTTTATAGGATAACAGCATCACCTCGTATGTGGCTTGGCAGCTAACAGGCAACCAGTGCAGTTCTTTTAACATCAGTTTTATGTGGGCAGAGCTAGGCATCCCACTGAGCACCCTATCTGCTGCAATCTACACAAGTTGCAGCTTCCAAACCACACACATGGGTAACCCCACATAGAATGCATTACAGTAGTCTAGTTGTGAGGTTACCAGAACATGAATGACTGTGGCTAGGCTATCCCTATCCAGGAATGGGTGTAGCTGGCGTATCAACCAAAGTTGATAATGGCTGCTCCGGGCTGCCAAGTAAACAGGTATAGTTGTAGACTGCCTAAGCATTTACTTTGTAAAATTCTACAGCAGATCTCGAACTGCTGAGTGTAGCAGCCAAACTCCACCGCTCCCACTGCAGCTCAATATAACATAAATTCTACTGACTGAGCTTAAAGAACCTATATCTAATGTCCAATGCAAACATTTGTTTGTGAGAATTTTATTGGATTATTATTTATTTATTATTTCAGTTATATCCTGCCTTTTTCCTCCAAGGAACACAAGGCAGCGTACATAATCCTCCTCCTCTCCATTTTATCCTCACAACAACAATCCTGTGAGGGAGGCTGGGCTGAGAATCTGTGACTGGCTCCAAGTCACCCAGTGGGTTTCCGTGGCTGAGTGGGGCCTAGAACCTGGATCCCCCGACTCCCAGTCCAACACTTTAGCCTTTCTAAAGTAACCTTATATTTTATAAAGCCTACATTTATTGCAATATCCTGGTAGCAGGCTGAATTTCACAGCTTTGATGTCTTTTCATGCCTTTGACTAGAGTTCTACAAAGTGTTACTTCTTGAGCACAAACCTACAACACCAAAGAAACTGCTGTTTTGTTGATGCACACAGCTGACCTCACTCTTTGAGGCATTTTAAACTTGGGAGATTAAACCAAGGGCTCTGAAGATGTTAACATCCTCAATGGGTGATGTGCTTGAGGAACATTACAGCTGTACAGAGAGTCCTTCCTCCCTCTCCCCTAACATTGTTTGTTACAACACTATTGCAGCAGTTACCAAGCTATATCCAATGTCTTTCCATAGGATCTTTCTTGAGGCCATCCCAATATATTTTAATGCACTAAAAAGGGGAAAGACTTGGGCCTTTTAATGCACTTAAAAGGAGGAAAGGGACTTGGGGCTAGCTCTTCTTACCTTGCACACATTCTGTAATCTGTTTCTGATGTTGCATTCATATACTCCTGTCTCTACAGAACAAAAAATCTTAAAACCTACACTACGTTTTAGACTAGTGATTTACAAATTAGGGCACTGATATCTTTGGGGCTTCTCATACTTGTGTGTGTCAATACAAATATGCAAGAAAACTGAACTGAATGTCCATCAAACCATGTACAAATGTCTGTGCTTTCCACTGTTTCCACCATTCCGGGGCAGCGGGAAGGAAAGGAGAGTGCACACACCTAGAAAAGATGCGGACAAGGGTTTTGGTATGGGGAATTCCCAAGGGTACGAGTAACAGCAGATTTAGAAGATTTGAGGCTATGCATGAATTGAAATCAGAGAATGCAATGATATATGCATGGGTGACAGATAGTAGACCAACATTTTCCTTGGAATTCCAGATGTGTTGGATTACAACCCCCTTAACTCCTCAGCTACCATAGCCATGATGGCTGAGAATTATAGGATAACATGAAAAAAGGTCCCTTCTCTGAGTGTTTCTACACCATGCTGAGCCAGCCCAAGACATTTTGCTTCCTGAGGCAGAGTAGCAAGTGGCAGCCCCAACCCTCTCCACCCTCAAAGTCAGGGTGCATAGTACCCAAGGCTGGCCACATTATTTTGGCACATGTACCTGAAAATCCCACAAGCACCTCTTCCTAAGGGTAAAAATACAATAAAGATAAATAACTAACAAATTGCTGCCTTTTCCAGGGTGTGGCCAGGCTTAAAAGTTTAAAATGTTTTAAATATCTGCTGTTTTATGTTTTATGGTTTAAAATGTTGTATATTGACTTTTAATGTTCAGTCTTTTAATTTTTGTAAACCGCCCAGAGATCTTCGGCTATGGGGCGGTATATAAATGCAAATAATAATAATAATAATAATAATAATAATAATAACCCTATCTTCAAAATCAGTCCAGCACCTTGAATAGCTCCTTTAGAGTTCTGGCTGGTTCTGACTGAAACCCAACATGGATTCACAGCCCCACCAAAATTGAAGCCACCAGTCTCCATTGGCAGAAGGCTTTTGGAATTAGGGTGAGGGTCACGTGTAACTAGGTCTAGGACTGCAGGCTGCACACTACTGACATCTACTCTAAATGCCCCCCTGATCCTTTTAACTAGAACATAACAGCCTTGCTGGAGCAGACCAAGGGTCCTTCTAGTCCAGCATTCTGTTCACACCATTGACCAGGAACCCACAACCAAGACACGAGTGCCACAACACCCTCCTGCCCATGTTTCCCAGCAACTGGTGTACATAGGCTTACTGCCACTGGTACTGGAGGTAGCACATAGCCACCATTGAACCTGAGACTAGCTGTATGCAATCATGGTCTCTGCCACTGAACTATAGTCCCTACTGCTGAAGAAGACTAAGCAAAGGATACAGTTGCCCAATGGTTGTGGTGCTAGAGTACAGATACCTGCTGGACTGTGCTAAAACTGTAGCCGAGGCTGACTGGAAAGCAGAGCGATCAGATCTCCGAAGGCCAAGATATGTCTCCTATCATCTTGGACAATGAGTGTAGGTTTGAAATGATGGCATAGGGTGGCCATGTGTCCTGTTTCATAGAGGACAGTCCTCTTTTTGAAAGGCTGCCAGTATTTGAAGGCATCCTGTATTTGAAGGGTGTCCATCCAAGTCCAGTTTAAAAATAAAGAACCATCCAAAGGAAGAACAAAAGCCTTGAAGTTGCCCATCATCAACCGCATCCAGACAGCAGACTGAACAAGTCACAGAAGTCACATGGTCACAGTCTCCTAAACCTTATTTGGAGTGGGGAGGAGAAGGGGAAAGGGAAAGGGAAACCTGCAGGATATGCCTTATGTGAAGCCCAGCAGGACTCCCTTTTGCTTAGTCTACTTTAGTAGCAGCTTGTATCCTGCTCTGGATG
The DNA here is from genome assembly GCA_029215795.1 of Anniella stebbinsi. Lineage (NCBI taxonomy): Eukaryota > Metazoa > Chordata > Lepidosauria > Squamata > Anniellidae > Anniella > Anniella stebbinsi. The sequence continues at coordinate 62,280,513 of JARDYH010000006.1, read as the reverse complement.
CAAAAACCAAAATAGAACAAAAACAGCACTGAGCTAAATAACTTGAGAGCTGTGCCCTCAGAAACAACCGCTTCCTCCAATGATATAAAGCACTGTAAACAAAGTTCTAAAGCTCCCGTAGCGAAATGCTACTGACATACAGTTATAAATAATCCTGCCCATAAAATTCATCATGTGTTATTCTGCAAAGCGGTGGGCTCCATGAGGACTGCCTATTTAGCCAGCTTGATGAAGAACATTAAATATGAAAATAAGAGGAGGGAGAAAACATTTAACATTGTTGAAAAGTAATTAAAAATATATTTCACCATATGCTCCTCTGCCTTTACTTCACTTTGGAAAAACAAATGCCTAGAGCATTTATTGTACCCCATCATTTTTTAAAGTGGTCTAATGCTCCCACTTGGCACAGAAGACACACAGATGAAACAATTAGATCTGAAATAAATTGTGTGAAATTCATTTATCTGCATCCAAGTGGGTTCTTCTCTTCAGTCAATAAATGCAAAAGTCCTCACGCTGCTGAAAACAACAAGTTTTGAAGCTTGTACTTTAAGCAGAATCATCAATAAAGGACAGTATATCATTAAGTTCATTAGAGAGCTATGATAGTCTATTTTAGTAACTGTGTAATATTAATAAGATCCCAAAGCAGCTGTGGTCTTAAAAAGCACAGACACACAAGAAACAAAACAGATAAAAGAAAACTAGTCCAACGAAGAGCTTTTGGAGCACATCTGAATAATAAGTTTATTCTTGATCTAGCTTTGGGCATATTTACCTTACAAACTGTCCCCAGGGGACCTATAATTCTGTAAAGGGAGACTAGGAATCCTTAACAGGGAATTCTCCATTTTGTTTCTAAACTATGATTCCCAGGTTACTTTGTGGAAGCCCTGAGAAAGTGAAACTTGGGTAAAACCAACATAGACTTATAGAGCAGAAGTCCTTTCAAATTTGCAAGTCTTAAAATAAATTTGGCATCTGGATTTTAAAGACCTTTTTTAAAAAGAATATAATGAGTGTGAGGAAAGCATTGTTTTTCATAATGGTTTGAAGAGAAAAGAAAAATATTAAGCTCATGTAATATCCTCTGAAAAACAAACAACCCTTGCCCACCTTCCACGACAAAACTTCAATGGCCTCACCAAACAGATAATGGGGAATGTAATTGTCTAGAAGGGCACTATACTAGCATAAAGGTAGACTAATGGAAACAAACAACAGCTGTACTTGAGAATCCTACATGAACACAGCTGGAGAAGAACATTCATGCTGTGTGGTTGAAGGCAGCATAATTTATGTAATGGTGTCATGTAAATATGAGGATTTCACTTTATGTCATGCCATCAAGCCTTTGAGATAGGGGCTCAGATTTTAGGAGTGATACCATCTGAGGGGACAAAGGTTTATTATGATTTTGGCAAGGCATCAGGCCTTCTTTGTAGTGGCACCCACTATTTGGAACCCCCCCCTCGTGTAGTTCAGGAGGCAGAAAAGGTGGTATCTTTTAAACACCTCCTGAAGACTCACTTATTCACCCAGGCATTCCCTGGTCTGTAGGTTAATTAGGCCATTCCATTTTACTGCTCCATTTTACTGCTCCTTTATTACAGTTGAACATGTTTTCATGCTGTGTTTTAACATTGTGTTAATCCTGTGTTTTAATATTGTATTTTAATGTTATGAACTACTGAGAAATTCTATTATGCTCAGTGGTATATAAATGTCACAAATAAAATAAAATAAAATAAACTCCTAGAGATGACCAAAAATAAGAAAGAAAGAAAGATAACAGCATTTGCAACACTTTATCCTGTGTTTGCCATCACCACATTTTCATCTATGATAAATATATTAATCTGATCACACCTAATATTGTGGATTGCATCTGGGCTTTCCATCAGATTTGTTATGATGAAAACCAATTCAGGTTCTTCACTTGATAAAACCCTGGTTGCCTATGTCAGAAAAGGTGGCCCAAGTAAACGATTTCTCTTACTTACTATAAGGTTCCAGGGGAAAACGGGAAAATTTGAATGCGGGATAGGAGAGAAAATTGTTCTAGTCACATTTTAATGCAAGCTTATTTTAATGCAAAAAGTCACACTTTTGAATCTCTCTCTCTCTCTCTCTCTATATATATATATATACTGAAACTCAGGTATCCTTCAAAATTCGCATTTCTCCAGATTTCACAATGGAGCTCTGCATTCACAAAATGCATACAAAAATGTGTATATTAAGGAAACATCCACACAAATATGGTATATTCATGCAAATAACATGAGGAAATGTATTAAACCAGGAAAAATCTCAGAACTTTTTTTCAGAAAAATCAGAAATTTTGGCTCAGCTCTAGTTTGTCTTTAACTATTCAACCTTCCCCAGGGTCTTCCAAATGCTACAATTCCAATGGGTGATTACAGTCACATCCTGCCAGTAATGCAGATGCATATAATGCCTCTATATCCCTGAAAGCACTATAGCAAGAGTGAGGGGGGCAGTGTTTTGTCCAGCTCCAGGGAAGAGGTGGAGCTAGTGCTGTGCCAAAATCTATACTCCAATTTCCTGGGGGGAAAATTCCCCATGAAAGAAGCTTCCACTTTTTGGCCTCATTCTCAGGGTCTTTTATAATTTACTTTCGGTGGTGTTCATGAGCTTACCTAATCACTGCAAGGTGGCCAAGAGTGCTGCATGTGGTATTCCTTTGTATTGCATCTCTCTCCATTGCTCTGCAGCCTCCCTCTGCATATTGCTCTGTGTGGCCTCCCTCTGCTTTTTGATCTGAAAAAGCCCTCTCGGAGGAATCACCTCATGATGTCTTTCCCTAGGCTTTAAGTGAAGTGCTGGAAGTTGAGGAGGCTACAAGGTTTAAAGCAGATGACTGTCCAATGAAAAACAGGAGACACACTCCTCAGCCACCTCATAAGTAAGGTAGGCATAAGAACCCAGAACCCAAGAGAATTTCACTGAAATGTCCTTCTTCTTTGAATTTCTTTTCAAAAGCAGTTTCTTTTCTATTAAATTGGATGAAAATGATCAAAATTTTTAGCACAGCACAAGGCTTGACCAAACCAGAATAGATATATGCAAAGATTTGGACATTCTGGTAAATAACATCATCCAAGAACAACAACCTGGGGTTCAGGAGTGAGTTCCCTTGATGTGTTTCTCGTATGAAGGAGCTCCACATGATTCAAAGGAAGTGGGACCACATTGCTGGTCATGCTCTTGATGATGTGTCTGTCTTCCTGACTCCATCCCAGATCTCTCTGTGTGGAGTGAAGATCTAAGGTGGTTAGCTGTAGTTATAGAGGTTCCTCTGTGAGACTGAGAGCCCTGCTTACACGGGGCTCCTAATTGTGTAGAGGAGCCCATTTTATAGATGACTGCTGTAGCACGGCTCTGCCAGGAAATTAAAGAAGAGAAAGAGCCCAAGCAAGGAAGTTTGTGCCATCAGGTCCTGAAAACACCACCTATGGTTTGAGACAGCCCTGCTGCTTTATTATTATCTTGTCTTTTAACTTTTTTTCAGGGTGGTTTTTTTTTTTTTTTAGAATAGTAAACTGTCCTGAATGCCTTGGCAAAAAGGTGTTATATAAATGCAATAAATAAATAATCCATAATTAGTAAATAAAATAATGCACAAACCAGATGGGAGCCTCTCTGTGGAGCTTGCCACTTGTCCAAAGCAATTAGCTGAGATGTTCCTCAAGGCCTGTACGTACACTTCCAGATGCCAGGCCCAGGATAGCAGCTATAGACTTTGTGGTGACTCGGCTGCTTCTACAACCTCTTCTCAAGGACAATGGGAAAAAATAAGCAAATGCAGGCATCTAGAGAAATCTCTCACCCACATCTGACATCATTTGTTCATTTTTGAATGGATATAATTCTCTTACATGCAAGATGTTAGAAGATTAATTGTTGCTTCTGAAGAGATGTGAAATCCTCTAAGTGCTGTACGACAAGATCTAACAGATTTCATTCCAGTTATCCATTTGTTAATCAGGGTACCATTTGAGAGCCTTCTAGACTCAGTCTGTTCCTCAAGATACTCATTAGATGGGGCTGGAGGTAGCACCAAGCCACGAAAATGAGGAGAAAGGGGGAGAATTTCAACTGGAGCTTAGGTTTGTGGCAGGGCCAAGTTTTGAAAGACAAGTGGCAGTAAGGAACCTTTCAGAATACATCTGCACAATGATAGGCCATGTTTTCTGGGGAAATTAGTTGCAAAAGCAGAAAAGTAAAGGAGAGTTTGTTATATTCTACCTGAGAATTCTCCACTTCACTTTAATGGTAATAGTTTGGGGTGACTACATTCTAGGAATAGGCAGATCAGATTTTTGGCCTATGTCAGTTTTGCATGTGTTAATCCGTAAATCCATTCCATCCAATTTCTGCAGTAACCTGTGGGGGAGGGGTGAAATCAGCATGAAAACTCATGCATTTTATAGAGATTTTAAAAAAAATAATTAAATACACATTCTATATGCATTTTAGTATATTTTTAAAGCCAAAAACTGTATGACAACATTTAGAGAAGCGCAACGCCAGGAGAGTTGCATTCCAATCTGCATATTCATGAAGACTGAACAAAATTCTCAACATCCCTACAGTGTTCACATGGCCAAATAAAGGTAATACTTTCAAAAGTGAAAAGACACAAGCCCTCTTTATTCATGTGTGTGTGGTAAAGTGCAGTCTGGGAAGAAGAAGTCTGGCTGAATGTTGTAGTTAAAATGGCTGACTGTAGTTCGACCCTAGGCAGAAATGGTGCTTTATGTGCAAATATATGCTTCCACTCATTCCATAGACATGGTGGCTGCGTTTGGACAACATAATAGTCAATTGTGGGTTAATAGCCAACTCCATGATTGATTTTCGAGGTGGTACTCCCACAAAACATGATTATAATCAACCATGGTGAGGATTCAGGCCAGTGTCAAGTTGACTGTTAGTCAACTGTGTGTTTGATTGACACATCCCCCCCTCTCTCCTCCCTCAGTTCTCCTGCTAGTAACTCATCAGCTATTGCAAGTTCTGCCAGCTTGACTAGAGTGGCAGCCTCTGCTTTGGTTGTGGCCAGGGGACACTGTAGTCACCAAAAATAACCAACTGTGTACAATTAAATAGTCAACAGTGCCCAACACACGACACAATAACAAACAGTTGTTCAAATAATTTACTCTGCACAGCGTTGGTTATTTGCATTGTTTATTTTGGCTGACTAACCAACCGTGGTATGAAAAAGAAACCACAATAATGCACCGTTGACTTCTTAACCCACCATTGGTTATCGTGTCATCCGAACCCAGTCAGTGTCTATTACTAATCTCTATTACAACCATGTGAAGAGGCAAAAGGGCTAGAAAGGGGCTGTGGTGCCCATGTTTGTGGCCCCATCCCCATGACATGCAGCTCGCTCTACTCCCATCTCCACCAAGCATATATTTGTGTGTACATTTGTGTCAAGGAAGCCTACCTACCTAGAAACCTTGACCAGAGGGCCTTCTCTGCTTCAGACAGTGTGGATGGCAAGGCCAGGGCAGGGGTCAGACATGAGGTCCCACAGCCCCTTCTTACCTGCTTTGCCCCTTCACATATGTAATGTGTGAATGGGGCTTGTTTTTCCAGGCACCAGCCTATGGCCAGATTCACCATCATTTTTTTGTGGTAAGCACGTCTTACCTTAGATTAGCTGTATGAGATGAAAAATATTTATCTGCTCAGTTTCCTTTGATGGGTTCCTTTATGCTCCCTTTAATTATATTTAATTACCCCCATTAAAATGTTCCATTTACAGATTACACTTTTCATAAATGTTATCAAATAATAATCTTCAAACTAAATTTTCAGTTTCTTCATATTGCAACATGCAACATTAAACCATCAAGGGTTATTCCTAGTATCTTTTAGAACCTAAGAACTGTCTTGCTGATTTCAACCAAAATTCCATCTTAGACCAGCTTCTTCAATAGTGGCCTGTTAGATAGGAGTTTGAAAACGGTGCCAGTGATCACAGCCCAAACTAGATATCATGAATCACTACTGCAACAAAATGTTGCAGTGCAGGGTGCTTGTGTTGAAAGGTCCATCCAGCAAGCCAGTCATGTCATCTTCCAGGATACTCCATCCACCCCATCCCTCCTCAACAAGCACTCAGCATTCCATGGCCACAGAGCATCCTCAGTCCTCACTTTGGGTGGGGGCAGGGGAATGTTACCCTCATTGTTTGCGTCTTCTTTTTCTACTTCTTTAAACTTTGAGATTCTCTTGAACCTACTGATACCTGCTTCTAAGGCATGGGTGGTGCCATTTGGGCTATATATGGTTCCTCATTTGAGAATTAGTTTACTCTTTAGTATATACAGTGGTGTAGCCATCCCCAGTTGTTTGTCTCAGCACATAGTAACCAAAAGTATACAGCCTCTGAAGCCTGGTGCTTCTATTATCTGTAGATCTATCAAGGAGATTGATTGATTGATTGATTGATTGATGATCGATCAATCCAAAGAATTCAGGACAGTGTACTTCAGGAATGAGGAACATGTGGCCCTCCAGATGTTGTTGAACTAAATTTCCCACATTCTTGAACATTAGACATGCTAGTCCTAATGGGCATTGGAGTCCAACAACATCTGGTTCTGTACCCCTAGCATTCCTCCCCTTCTTTTATTCTCACAACAATCCTATGAGGTACTGTAGGTTAGATTGAGAGATGGTGACTACCTCAAGATCACACAGTGATCTTCATGGGGAGATTTTATTTCAGGTCCCTACTCGGCCATAAAGGCTACTGGATGAGATTGAGCCAGTCACCCTTCCTCAACCTAAGCTGTTACGAGGATAAAAAATAAGGAGATTAAACAGGTACTCAGCCCTGAGCTTCAGTCCCTGTGAATGTGTCTGTTAAGCCTTTTGTGTTGGTGGCTTCTATATTTAACATAATAGAAACAAACTTTGTGGAATTCCTGTGTAAAATAAAATTTTCACGTCATGGATATGATCCAAAATGATGGACCTCTACCGAAAGAATTCCAGAGAACATTCCTAAGTTTCCACTGAAACTACTTGAGCATGATAGGTAATTGAGTTGCAGAATGATTAACTAACTGATTATAGTTGAATCCAGCTCAGTTTCACTTAGATAACAAATTAATGATGTACTAGAACAAAGACCTCTGTTTCACTCATCCTTAGCGGTCACTCTGACGGGGGAGTAAACATTGATAGAACCTAGAGGTGAGTCAAACACTCATAAATACGGTGAGTCAGATATCTTCTTCAATCCACAGACATTTTCAAGATTATTATACAACCCTTTGGAGCCTGTTTTGAGGGGAAAGAGCAACATTAGAATTCATTACTAGAGTAATGCTACTCTGTATACAGGGCCCAAGTTGTAAAATTATGTATGGATGATTTCATGTTTCAGGAATTATAGGCAGAGGGTGGGGGTGGATTCCAAAGTTATTTATGTATCCTTTTTTCTTGTTGTGTCTTCTCAACTATTTGGCTCCATACAAGAATTAAATAAATCCAAGAACTGGAATTCTCCAGGCTGGAACAAGATTTATCTCTGAACTGTAACTCATGGTTTTCTTTGGAACTTTCATAGTATCAAGCATCCATTAAAAAAGAAGAAATAAAGCTGACATTTAAAATTCCAGCTATGGAGGAAAAAAAGGTAGAAATGTGTGCATGTGCCAAGCACTTTTATCTTAGTGGCTTTTGATTCGGAGAGGAACTTGTATGTTCGATAGACTTCTCCAGGGCCCTGGACAGCAATGAATATCCATAGAAAGCCATTTTGAGAAGATACCACCACCACCACCACACACACACACAAGGTAGCCATGTTGACCATAAGAAAAAAAAATCCACAATCCATGTCAGTGGACTGCCTGTATTAGGCCAACCAAATGATCACCAAAAGCCTTCAAGTTTCAATATCTCTAGATATCTTTTTATCAGGCAAGATATTACCAAAAGCAGATTGGGGGGCTGGGGGAGAGATAGGGGGGGAAAGGCTGAATGGACCATGTTGTCAGGATGTCAGTATAGTCAGGGTCTTAAGATGATATGACAGAGGAGCATTTGTAGACAATTGGGTTCTGTCAGGTGATGTGATGGTTTCAGGTAGGACCTGCAGGTGTCTGTAGAATTGTTGAGAACCAGAAGAGGTTGGCTCAGCACCCAAACTTTCACTTTGTAAATCTGCCTCCAAGCAGGTCAACATCAAGATTTTTGTGCATACCCTCCCCCACCCCCCACTCAGGAATCCATATTTGGTCCACAGATATTTGCTCTGTGCAAACCTTTGCTCTGGGGTGTCTTGCAGTAATAAGAATGCTGTTACTGCAAGACACCCCAAATCATCATCTTATTTGTTATTAATAAGGATGTCTTAAATTAGGAAAAATAAATAAACACACCTTCGAGTCATGGAAACTGAAATGGTCAGGTTATACCCATAGTTATAAACATTGCTATCAAGGAACAGAATGTTACAATGAAACCAGTCCTTTTTATGAGCTGATATAATGAAACTGTCAAGTCTATGAGCTGAGAAGATCCTGGTTCAAGTTGTTCCTCACTCAGTGACCTTAGGGAAACCACCATTTCTTAGTCTCAAATTGCATTGTAGGGGTTGCAACACAAAGTTGTCACAGAGATTAATACTAACCTTACAAAGTAGTTGTAAGGGCTACTGAGATAATGTATGTGAAAAAATCATTATATGAAAGAGCATTAAATCAATACAGAGTTAGTTAATGAATATGCTTCAGTTTAGGGACTGAAAAGTTCAGTCTTTCCCAACTTCATGCTCTTCAGATTGTGTTGAACTGCAAGACTCACCATTTCCAGGCAACACATCTGGAAGGTACCAGGCTGGGGAATAATTTATTTATTGATTTATTTAAAGCATTTCCTGGCCACCTTTCAGGGCAGAAGCCTTCGTGAGGCAGCTTACAAAAATAAAATACATAAATCATTAAAAAATATTAAAAACAATAAAACATAAACACAATAAAATAGCAATAAAAACAATAAAATCAGCAACAACAATGTCAATAGCAGCAACAATAACCAGCCTATCTACACACGCAGGATAAAACACTTTGAAAACGTTTTGAAAACTGTATCTGCAGTGTGTCCTGAGCCCCAACAGTTCTCAAAACTGTTATAAACCATTTTAAACCGTTTTAAAGCAGTAGTGTAAATAGGCTGACAATCACGAGAAGGCCATGGTAAAATAATATGTTTTCAAGGCCTTCTTAAAAGCCTGCAATGATGGAGCATGGCGGATCTCTGATTGGAACTTATACCAAAGGTGTGGGGCTACTGCACAGAAGGCCCTCCCACTTGTGACCACCCACCTAATTGCTCTCATGGCTGGGCAAATAAGAAAGGCCTCTCTTTCTGATCTGCAGGCAGGCTGAAATGGATGAAGGTAGTCCTTCAAGTAACTTGGTCCCAAACTGTTTAAGGCTTTAAAGGTCAAAAACAGCACTTTTGAATTGGGCTCAGAAACACAGTGGGAAGCAGTGCAGCTGATGCAGCATAGGAATTAAATGATCAATTCACCTCACCCCCACCAATACTCGGGCATCCGCATTCTGCATCAGCTGAAGTTTCTGAACTGTCTTCAAAGGCAGCCCCATGTAAAATGCATTGCAGTAGTCCAGGCTGGACATGACTAGTGTGTGGATAACTGAGGCAAAATCTGCTCTCTCCAGTTAGGGCCACAGCTCACATACCAGCCTAATCTGGTAGAATGCACTCCTGGACACTGCAGCTCAGAGTCCATCCTGGACTGCACAACTGGTCTTTTAGAGGGAGTGCAATCCATCTAAGACCATCCGAAGTAGTTGGTTTCCCAACCCATAGTATCTCCACCTTTTCTGGATTAAGTTTTAGCTTGTTCACCCTCATCCATCCCCAAACAGCCTCCAGACACTGGTTCAAAGGTTCCACAGCTTCCCTGGGATGTGCAGATGGAAATGAGAAGTAGAGCTGATTATCATCCACATACTGATGACACTTCAGCCCAAAACTCCTGATGACTTTCCCCAGCAGATCATGTAGATGTTAAAAAGAACAGGGACAAGATAGAACCATGGGGTGGAACAGAAGTCCCCAAGCACCATTTTCTGAGACTGCTCCTCACAAGCCCAATCCAGATAAACAATCCAGAAGGATACCATGGTCAATGGTATCGAAAATCGCTGAAAGGTCCAGAAGAACCAAAAGGATTGCACTCACTCCAGGATAAGTCATCAAACATGGTGACCAAGACTGTTTCCATCCCATAACCAGGCCTGAAACCTGATTAGAAGTTGATTCCCTAAACTAAAATGTATTTCCAGAAATGCATGTAGTGGATTGGGTTAAACCTAGGCTGACCATATGAAAAGGAGGACAGGGCTCATGTAACTTGCCTTCTTTTGTATAGGGCCCTGCCTTCTTTTGTATAGGGTCACTCCAGTATAGTGCCTGCAACTTTAACTGTTGTGATGAAGAGGGAATTTCACCAGGAACTAATTGCATACAAATGACACTGGCTGAAATTCCCTTTTCTCTACAACTGTTAAAGTTACATGAGCCCTGTCCTCCTTTTCATATGGTCAGCCTAGTTAAACCTGACTAGCCATGCTGATTTGTTGATATGATCTCAAAGACCAATATGCAGCCAACAGACAAGTATGGAATTACTACAGACTTACTGTAGCCTGCGTAAGTGGATTTTCTAGTTGGGGGACAAGGATGAGCTTTGAAGGAAATTGCCTGCCTTCCCTAGGAATTCTTTTCATGCTCCCAGTTTCACAGAGCAGAGTCAGAAGCACAACAAGCTATGTGTTGACATGTCCTAACAGATATAAAACAGAAACGATGATACTGTTGATTTTCCAGTTGAAAAGACTGCAAGCTTTGACTTACACAGAATTCTTACTCAGGCAAAGAATTACATTTCTGGGTGATTATTTTAATTTCCCATCCCTCCCTGAGGTATTGGTTAAGCCCTAATATATTTCCTTTCCTTGTTTACAACCAAGTGTCTGCATTAGCATCCTCACAGAGGGCATAATCCTTAAAACTCATTCTGTTTTTTGCCAGTACACAAGCTTTTGACTCCCCTCTACTTTGCATGATTGCATTTGAGGTACTTCAAAGAGATCTTTTGAACGATGATAGTGTCAAGAGTCTTTGTTATCATTTCAAAGGACATTCCCACTTTGTAGAGTCTAGGTAAACATCCTTTCTTTGAGGCAAACCTTTCATTGTAGACCCAAACTCCTTTCATTGGAGCCATCTAATTCCTTTTCTACCCACCCTTTCTGACTCTGGATGCTTCCAACAAGGTCAATGCACACATTTTAATGTGCAGTTGCAATAATATCACATAATGGATAAGAACATGAAAGCCTCCTATTGACAAATCAGTTTTCACAGACCAGGAATAATTCACTTTTATGAAGACTGACCCAGGTGACCAAGATACAGATCCGCTTTTTGTAGGTTAAGATAAATAAATGAGTGATCACAAACAGGGTGTACTTGAATGGCAAAAGAAATGGAGGAGTTCAAATAAAATCAAGGGTTGTGGATGCCGAGAAATGGTGATGTGGATTGAGATGAAAGGAGAGCAAGGTATAGGTGGCATCGTGATATATCACCATTCCACTCCCCCATCATATTGTTTTTTATAACAAAGGTTGATGCCATTGTCCTGGGCTGATAGATTTGGTGCTTATAAAATAGCAATCATAATTATATAAAAACAAATTCAGCCACTATAAGACACAAGGAATCTGTTTTCTAAAAGATGTTTCTCTTCATATGGAAGCTCTTCAAACATCTGTTCACATTCCAAGCAAATACAAATGCATATTTTTTTCTGACTGTGATTCAGCTATATAACTTACACACCCAAACTCTCAATAGTGATACTTTCCCTTAGCCTGTTTAAATCCAATCATCCCACAAGCCTACTTATATTATCCTGAAGACTGTAATCAGTGACTTTCCTTTTTCTGCTAATTAGTGATCATGCTGCATTGTTATGTGGTGGTCTTCCATTTTGTTTTAACTGCATTTCAAACATAGGCGTGCGTAGCACATTCCAACAGAGTGTGCACCCAGGGATTTTTTTTTTAAAAAAAAACAATGAACATTTATTGAACACTCCGTCATAAAGGATATTATTTTTATCCATTTATTTCTTAAGCATTGTAGACATTGATGCCCTACTCTGTGCTTGGCTTGCCTGACTATGTTGCAGGTGTGTGTGTGGGAATGAGGAGACGCTCTTCAAACCCCTGAATTGGTGGGGTTTGGTGGTGACACTGGCTTTTTCATCCCTGCTGCTGAAAGCAATGATGCTCTCTCAGAGGCAGTGGTTCTTTGGCGTGGTGCCAGAGCAGCTGGAGAGCCATTCCTGCTCTGTCTGGATCCCCCCCTGGATCCCTACTCAATGGCCCCCTCAATTTAGCACTTATTACTTGAGACATTAGGGTGTGCCTGCATACACCTGGCACACCCCTTGCACACCCCTATGATTTCAAAATAAAATTCCATGTTTGTTTTTAAAACGTTATGTAGGAAGCAGCATAAAGTCTTGGTTATTGTAAAAATTAGTGCTGTCTATCTTACACTGATAGGAGACCTCAATTCACAAAAACACTTCAGCTTTAGTTCAGTTAACTAGCTTTTGATATCTAAACTGCTTTGGACTGGAAATAATTTACACAAATCTCTGTTCTCCTGTGACATATGAAGCTGGATGTGAAACATGAAGAGCAGAATGAGCTGTAGACCCAAGCACCTGAAGCAACCCGTTTTAGTGCAATACAGATTAGAACTGTGTGCAAATGGCCTCTTGAAATTGCGGGGACAATTTTACTGAAATTCTCCAGGCAGAGGAGAAATTCTCAATAGTTTCTCACACGCAGGGCCTGGCACAGGTTATAGCACCACTTCATTCTTTTTTCATAGGACTTTTTGGTTTTTTATGCTGCCATTACAAGTGGCAGCAGCATCAACTGTGTTGGCAAGATGACCTCCATTTTGCATCTTCCACAATGTAGCTATGGGTTTGGGGGAGTGCCTTGTCTAGCTCCAGGGAAGAGGTGGAACTAGTGCTGTGCCAAAATCTGTCCTTTCATTTTCTTAAAGCTTTTCGACCATGAAAGAGGCTTCCATTGTTCTGCCTCATTCTCAGGGTGTTTTATAATTTATTTTTGTGGTTTTTTTAAAAACTTACCTAATCACTTCAAGGCAGCCAAGGATGCTGCATGTGTGTGCTCGATGTTTGTATTACATATCGGCTTCAGCTATCAGATGATTTAGAAATGCAATAAATAAAATAATAAATAAATAAATAAATAAATCCCTCCATTGTTCTGCGGCCTCCCAGGCTTCCTGTGCTTCCTGACCTGAGAAATCCCTATGGAAGCAATGAGCTCATGATGTCTTCCCATGGCTTTGATTGAAGTGTGGGAAGCCAAAGAAACTACAGGCTACTGGAGAGATAATTATGCAATGAAAAACAATTTGGGCATATTTATTTCATTTGGGCTAAATACCCCCCACACACTAAATTTGAGTACTCCTATTTAAATCTTTAAAAGAATAATAAATAAATAAACAAAAACAATATTAGCTCCATCTCAGTTCAGTATCATAAATAAAGGGATTTCATTTCAGTAGTCACTTTACTCATTCTGGATGTCGCCTAAACACCCCAATGGTAAAAAGAGACCACAATGAACAAAATAACAAATTCTAATTATTAGGAGGTTTCCCCCAACACACACACACACACACACACACACACACACACACACACTTTAATTAAGAGGCATCTTTTCACTTTGATAACATCTGATGCTTGCATTCCAACCCAGATTGTTACTAACTGAATGCTGCTTTGCTCATTTTGTACCACAGTACGAACGCACTCACATTTACTCATGCTATTTTGTAACCTTGTGTCTCCATTATGCCCCACTATCTCACTGTACAGCCTGAACTATTGGATGGCTGATTAAAAGAATTTGTGACGCACATGATACAATAATCAGCCCTTCCTGCTCATATTCCCTAAATAACAATGTGTTCTAATAGGTTGATAAGCAAACCTTAGTCAAAGCCAGTGTGTGGTATGTTCTTCTTCCCAGTACCTCCCTATGATATTCTTTGTATTATTTTTAAAAGGCCTTTATTTAAGCAAAGTCAAGCAGGGTGACACATTTTCAAATGCTCCCACAAGATTTTTGTTTAACTAACTGCTTTCTATGTTTACCTACACATTTGCTTTCCTGATATAATACTCATACCACCACCATCACCCCCCAAAAACCCAAAGACAGCTGTGTTGGCCATAAGAACAATTCCAAAATCCATACAGTAGATTTTAGGTCAACTCAAAGATCATACAAATAATAATAATAATAATAATAATAATAATACATTTATTTCTTACCCGCCTCTCCGTTTGGATCAAGGCGGGGAACAACAGTAAATATAAAATATGATAAAATACATAAACCTGATTTAAAACATGGCACACATTATTAAAATAGCAATGTGTAAGTTTCTGAGATCTACAGATCTCTTCATCAGGTAAGAAGTTATAAAAAGCAGTGGGGGTAGGGACAAGCCAAAAGAAAAAACCCAAAGATTGTTCAGATATTGCAGTTAGGATGTCTCAATAACCAGTCTGTGATATGGAGGTAGAAGGTTTGCAGACATTCAGACTGGGCTCTGCCAGGTGATGTGATGGTCACTGCTTTCAGTGCTCTACGGAGCTTAATAAAGGTATTGTAATGCATAGATTTTGATATAATGATTACTTTGTGTTGTTTTTCCATTGGACAAGTCACAACCTGTGGAGAGATCCCCTCCTGCCTTTGTATCAGCCTCAGAGAAGAAGACCGATAATCCATTTCCCCCACTCCTCTCCTGCCCAAGTCTCTTATTCATTGGCTGCATTCGGACAACACATTAAGCAACTGGGGGGGGGGGGGAACAATTGTCAGTTGTGTTGCTTATTGTGTTGTGTGGAGGGTAACACACCGCTCACAAACTACTGATGGTATGCTATTCCACCCAAACAAGCAACTGAGAGAAACAACTGGCTTGCAAGTTGTTTAGCTTGGAGCCAGTTGTTTAATGTGTTGTGTGGAGGGGTGAGTGTGTCAATGGTGTGTGGTGAGTGGGTTAAAACACAAGCCCATAGAGGCAGGCAGCAAGAGCGACCAAAGCAGTGACTGCTACAACTGGGGCAACTTACAGAGGTTGCTGGGATAGAACTGAGAGGACTGAGGGAAGAGGGAGGGTGGGGAGAGGGGCGGGGGCTGTGTCAGTCAAATGCTGGGTTGATTATTAGTCCACTCAATGCCAGCCCCATCCACCCACAGTTGTGTAGGAATATGTTGTGTGGGGAGTACCCACAAAATAACCAACTGTGAGCTGGCTACTCAACCCACCATTGACTAATGTGTTGTCTGAATGCAGCCATTCTCCACTCTCATCCACTGGAGTAAAAGAAGAATCACATAATGCCATATAACATACAAGTATCCTCTGTGGCAAAGTAGTGGAGATGGAGCACTCATGTCATTATATAGTACTTTGTATTATTTTTACTAATAATTGTCATTGCTTTGTCTCTGTGTGACCCCTTCAGTCTTGGGCCATGTCTACACCATGCAGTTATCCTGGTGTCATCTCGAGGTCATCCCTGTGTGTCCAAATGACACACAGGGGATCCCGGGGTCAACCGGGAATGACCAGAGACTTTCCCCAGGATAACTGAAACCAGGGATGTCCTGGTTTTTCTGCGGTCCTGGGACAATCCTGAGGACCACAGCTGAAGTGGCATGGGCTCCCAGGTCCTCAAATGGGCACGGAGCTGCATGGGGTAGCTCCATGACCATGTGGGGTGGGGGCAGCAATTTCAACATCCCTGGGATGGGGGGGGTTGGGTGCCGAGTTTGACAGGGGGGTTCACTTATTGTTTTGCCAGATTGGATCGGGGCTGCGGCTCCTCTTTAAAAAAATGGCACCTTTGACAACCCTCTTCCTTTCCGGAATGTCACATGACCATATAAATGCTGGGGGAGGATTGTGGAAGCAGGTAAGTCTGCAATTCTCCCCCCTGTCTCCCACTACACCCTTAGGTGTAGATGAGCCCAGTGTCTGTCAGAAAGGCTGGTCTACTTGTAAACTAACAAACACAGGATCCTACCAGTTAAGGACAGTATAGACAGTCCTTTTATTTTTCATCTTAGCTCAGAACATCTAAGCCTGATGAAGAACATGTCGTTTTGAAGTCATGTCCAGGATTTAAACACTGGAGGTAAAACTTTCCTTCAAATGGAAAACAGTTTCTTTTTAGTTGAATGCTGGTGGGCCAAAGCAGGCATTCTTTTAAAGACATAGATAGCAGCTGTCTCTTTCATTTCCATTTTAATTCCAGTATAAGTAATTGTGATAGTGTCAATAATAGTGATCAACATACAGTAAGTCACTATTTTGCATTATAAATTGCAGACATGCCCCCCATATGGTTCAGGCCCACAATGTGGAGGTGGTTTAAACTCTTCTACCTCCCACACTAGGGTCCTGATCCATATCATGGGCTCTGCACTTACACTAGATTAAAATGAAAAAAGAAACCACTGCTATTACATCTTTAAAGTAGTGTCTGTTTTGTCCCTGAGTTCTCCTTTGAGGAATCCTCTGTATTATATTTTGATTGTACTTGCAAGTACTGGAACAACTCTCCAACTTTGGGAAAGACAGCCACAACTAGAGCTGCACCTACATTTCTCAGAAGATATTTTTTCTGAGAAAATTTCTGAGATGTTTCTTTTGGACAAAGGATATACATTGGGCTACCGCCACTGCTAATGGTGAGCCCCAGCCCTGAGAAACAGTTGGAGAATTTCTCCTCCCCCTGGAGAAATTTGGGGCAATTGCCCCCTCCATTTCTCTGCTCACAAATAGGATGGAGAATTTCATCTGCCACAACTTCCATCTGGTTTAACTTTTTAGGGTAGAAATGCCCAATATTTAAAAGGTTATTGGCAGACTTGTTCTGTGTTCCCCATCCTTTGAAATTAAAAAGCTTAGTACTGACATTTCTGCTAGATCACGGGAAAATCCTTTCCATTGTCCATTACAGTAGGCTCAGCTGTCGATGTAAAATAAGGTGGTTCCTGCCAATCCCAAAGGATCTTCTTCTTTTTTTTAAGAAGTGGATTCTTGCTGTTCAAACAGATGTCTGCCATCAGGTGATGTAAGTGCTGCAAAGGGAGACTGATTTCTCTCTGTCAAATGAGACAAATCACTTTCTTCCTGCTGCTCCCTGGGCTGGTGGAAATGACATGGCACTACATCATTGGTCTCTTTTCTCTCATTGGCTGCACTCACAATTACGGCTGATTATCCTTGACCTGCACTCAATGGAGGATGCCCTGCCTGGAGCAGAGGTTAGATAGACTATTTCACCCTCTCTTTTCTCACCAAAAACACTTTTGTCAGTATCCATATATTTTGTCAAGGCACATATTCTCTCAAAGCTGAGAGACCTTGCTTATATTAGGAAAGAAATTTTATCCTCCCAGAAATCATTTTGTCAGTAAAATTGCCGCCTCTAACTCACTTCGCTGTGAGCCTGCTCTCTTTTTATTGGGGACAAAAGCAAAAATTAAAGGGGGGATAATGATTGCGGGGGGCGGGAGAGTTCTGTGCATCACTACCCAAGAAAAATGACTGTATTCTCTTAGGATGCACACGAACATAGCACGTTTTATGTAAAGGGTGCAGTATGAATGTATATTTGCCCTTCAGTATATACCTTTAGGATCAGTAATATTTATTAAGGGAAGCTGGGGTGAAAAGAATCACATTGTCAACAATCATATGGTAGTCCTTTACCATCTACCACATGTTTAGTGATGGCTGTTCATAGCCTATGGCCATATGGTAAGCTGTGTGTTCCCACATCTCCTTCCCCTGCTTCCCTGGATTTGTGGGTGACTGCAGGAACATGGTCGTGCTTTTTTAGCTGAATGCCTTGAACACCATCAGTTCTCCATGGGAGTAGAGGCACCTTGAGTGATGTTTTAAATTAAGCTCACAATGGCAGGCAGTCAACACCATTTGGTCAGTCACTTACCATCAGTGGGAGCTGCTGTAGCCTAGTGGCTAAGAGACTGAGCTAGGAATCAGGAAGCCTCTGGTTTATCTTGACTCTGCCATGATCTCATTCAGTTGCCTTAGACAAGCCACTCTCTCCCAGCCTCAATCCTTCCTCCCCTCTGCAACATTGGAGATAATCTTACCAATTTACCTTATAGGATTTTTATGATGCATATGAATTGCTTGGAACACTATGCAAATGTTAAGTATTCTTATGATTGAGTCCACCCATGAAGATGGAGCAAATGGTACAGATGTCTTCGCAAGTTAAAATGTTGTGGGCTTCCAGAGCAATTTGCTGCTGTAGCTGTGATTCCCCATAATGATTCAGAAGTGTTTTAAATGTACTTTTTCATTGCCATTTCTTATTGTTGTTCATAGGCACTCACTTACACGTTCCCTTTCATTCCTTATTCTTTTTTCAGATGAAGATGTGCCTGGAGCATTTTATGCACTGATAGAATTTCTCTTCTTCTTTAGACGTGGGTTTTTTTCCCAGAGAAAAAACAGACAAGTTGATAAACTGGGTTACATAAGGACAATGCAGATGCAGATTTCTACAGAAAGAAATGGGACTATTGCCTGAAAAAAATGACTTGAACTTTTTCAGCTGCAAAGTGACCGCCACTTTGAATGCATACAATGACACTCTGGGATTTTACTCCACCACTTTGTTACTGTCCTGGTTGCCTCAACATTATCCTTTATTGTATCCATCCACTATCTTTCTCTTTGTCACTCTTTTTCTATGCCAAAATACCTTCTTTGTTTCTTTCTGTCCCCTCATTCCATAGTCGTTACTTCTCACCTCGGAAAGAAGTGCCCTGGGTTAGTGTATGAGACGCAAACAAACCTTTCCAGCATATTTGAAACATGTGAGTGAGACCATCAAGGCACTATAACTGAACCACAGAGAGGTACAGAAGAGTTTTATAACATTGTTAATCAAATTCAAAATGGCTGAAGGAATTTGATGTTGGTCAAGGCTAGGAATAAGGTCATATTCAATGAGTTGTGTGCTAGTCTAACCTAAGTCCCATTCATTTCAATGGTTTAAGTAGTACTAACATTGGATAAAACCCATAAGAAGCTGTCTTACACCAAGGCTAGAACTGCACCTTGTGTCAAACCATTACGAATGTGGAATAAAAAGCAGGATATAGCACTATGAAAGCGGAATATGGAATGCACAATGTGCCCCAACAGTTATCAGTGCAGTTCAATATCATAATAAATCAGTGGTGTAGATCTAGCCCAAGTCAGACTATTGGTCCATATAGCTCAGTATTGTCTACACCAGCCTTCCCCAACCTAATGCCCACCAGATGCATTGGCCTTCAACTCCCAGAATCTGGGGTATTCTGAGACTTTTAGGCCAACACATCTTGAGGGCTCTAGGTTGGAGAATGTTGGTCTACAACATACACTGACTGACATTGTCAGGGCCAAAAGAGACATTACTTCAAATGTGTGTCTAGCAGCTATGTGTTCTTTTTATACTTACTCTAGGGTAGGTGCAGGGGCCCAATCAATATCTGACTTTATGGTGACGAGTTGCTGCTGCAATGATCCCAAACTCTATGCTTTCACGGCTGCTGGGCAGCAGCTAATCTTGAAGCTGCAAAGAAAGTGTGGGGTTTCCAGCACTGGTCACATCCCCTGTCCTCTGCCTGGGCAGGCAGTGACCAATCAGGGGTCACCATCTGCCTGGCCATGCCTCCACTGCAACTCCGGAGTGAGGCTTAGGGTCTGTCTTGATGTCATCTTGTGCGTCCTCCCCGACTATTTTTTTCGGCAGCTTCATCGGAAAGCCCCTGCATAGTTGTGTGTTTCCTGCTGAGTTGTATAATTGACATTGTGCCACCATGCACCCATCCTGGGGCTTTCCAAGCATTTAGACAGCCCCCAGGTTGGAGACCCTGCACTTACTATAGATTAAAAATGGGGAGGGGGACATGTAGCTGATAAAACACATTCAAAGTAAAGTGTGTTTTGGCTCTGAATGAATGTCTCTCTGAGGTTTCAGACAGATAATTTCTAGCCCAACCTAGAGATGTCAGAGATTGAACCAGGGAGCTCATGCATCCAAGTCATGCACTCTGTCTCTGAGATAGCCATTGAGTTACCCTCAGCATACTAAAAGAAGAAGAAGAGGAAAAAGAATCCTCCCAAATTAAACTGGGGTGGGCTATGAGACCCAGACTTGTCCCTGGCATTTCAACAGGATGTGCAGCTGAAACCATAAGCATTTACTCCAAAGAGTTCAGAGGGGTTTACGCCAAGTTAATGTGCGTAGGATTGCAGCCTTAAGCAGAAATAAGTGTGTGCTGAAATGCACCCTAAATTACCACTAGAGGAAAATATTATAGAGCTGTTGTGAATAGGTGAAAGCATCAACTCAGTGCGCTGCAGTCGTAAAACAAGCAAAACTCTAGAAAGAATAGGAGATCAAAAATAATACAGACACCATCATAATGTTTTTATAAATAATTGGTGCACCTGCCCCTTGAGTACTATTAACAGCTGTGTTCTCATTTCAAAAAAGATAACGAGAGAGAGAGAGAGAGAGAGAGAGAGAGAGAGAGCATGTTCTGCGGCTTCCCTAGGATGTGACACTAAAAATATTAAGCTCCTCTTCCATTTAAAGAAAAAAGAGGGGTGGAAGATGAGCTTTTATCATGCCTGGGTCCAGCTCCAGCTCCAGCTGAGAGACCCCTCCCTCCTGTTACCAACTGTCGCTGCTGAGGCCATCAGAGGGAAAGGAAGCGGCAGCCAGGCACCTCTCCATCATGCCTGGATCTGTATGAGGCTATTAGAGGGAGACTGAAAGGAAGCAGTTGCTGACCTTTGCAACTAAGAATCGAGGGCCTGAATTTGCTTTCCCCCCTCCTCCCTCCCAATCCCCTTTCCTTTTGTGTCAGATTTTTTAGATTGTAAGCCTGTGGGCAGGGACTGTCCTAAAAAATATTTTTGTAAGCCGCCTTGAGAGCCTTTTTTTTGGCTAAAGGGCGGGATATACATGCTAAAATAAATAAATAAATAAATAAATACACAAAGTAGGGATGTGCACACCCAAAAATATCGTATTTTATCATTATCGGAATTTCGGACCAAAAAAATTATCGTCTCTGATAATATCGTAGGTTAATCGTATCATCTTCATGATAATTATCGGAAACCCAATATTTAATTTGCAGCCCCATTGTGCCCTATAGAGCTGAATGTTTTAGAAAAATGCCTATAACTTCTGTATTTTCAAAGTTACCGGCTTGAAACATTGTCATAATGCTTATGGGGTATGCCTAAGTAGGTCTATCAAATTTGAGATTGATCCCTCCAACCCTCGATTTTATATGAATTTATTAAAGAACGTTTAAGTTCTGACAGGTCAAAAGTTGCTTGATCTTTCAAAAATTCATATAAAATACAGGGGTGGAGGGATTGTTCTAAAATTTGGCACATATGTGTAGCAACATGTGCTAGACATGTGTATGAAATTTGAGATTGATCCCTCCAACCCTCGATTTTATATGAATTTTTTGAAGATCTTGCAACTTTTTGACAGGTCTGAATGAACGCACGTGGCGAGCTGTCATTCTGACCTGTCAGAACTTAAATGATTTTTAATAAATTCATATAAAATCAACGTTTGGAGGGATCGATCTCAAATTTCATACGCATACTTAGGCATACCCCATGAGCACTGTGACCAAGTTTCAAGCCTCTAACTTTTAAAATACAGAAGTTATAGGTTTATTTATATGGCAGTCCGATAATCTGATATAATTGGGCTGAAAATTTTCGGATCAGATATTTATTGGAGGTTTTTCTATCGTATCGTTATTGTTAAATGCATGCACGATAAAGAGCATATCATATCGTTATCGTACATTTTAACGATACGATACACATCCCTAACGTAAAGTGACTCTTTAATTGTAAATTCATGGTGAGATGTGATGTGATCACTACCACTAGCATGTGGGTCTATTCTAGGGATGTGCACGGCCAAAAATATTGTATCGTATTGTTATCGGAAATTCGGATCAAAAAAATTATTGGATCCAATTATATCAGAGGTTAATCATATCGACTTGTGTCAAATATTTATTTTGGATCCCTATTTTACCCTATAGAGTTGCTTGGAAGTAAGCTCGCAACACATGCACTATTTCAGGTAATACACTCCATGCTGCTGCGAAGTGCTATAATAATAACCCCTCATGTTTAAAGATCTAGTCCTTAAAGTTGGGGACCTTACCGAAGGGCTGTAGGGAGTGGACTTGTGACATAGCTTGTCTCCATGTTGTTATTGAAGCCAGAAACGCACATGCACATTGACCCTCCAAGGCGGGCCAGGCAGGCTCCGTAGCTCAAAAAAGGCAATGTGTGAGATGCTTCTGCATCCCCTCACTAATGGAGGCTAGGAGGAGGAAGACTATCTCCGTGCACAGACGGCAGGCAGGCTGATGCAGGCAGGCTGATGCAGGCAGGCAGGCAGTTCTTTTGGGCAGAGCTGGGCACATTGGCTGGAGGCGCATTGGCTCCAAAACAAGGCAATGTGTGAGGGATGCTTTAGCAGCCCTGCAAGGCGGGCCCAGTACAACTTACAAAAAAAATAAAACAGCCAGACATCCAGTTCAGAAGAGCATCTCACAGATGCTCAAATTGGGACTCATCTGTGCCCAATTTCAGACACACAACTACAGACATTACTTGGAAGGCAGGCTGATGCAGGCAGGACTAAACCATAGGCAGTGTGGGATGCTTAGCATCCCCTCAATATAGTACGGTAGCAGAAGCAGGATCTCTTGTGGAGTTTGCCTCTCAAGACCAGAAACCTTTACATTTGAACTTTACATCCTTAAGGCTACAAGCGGCCCTGCAAGGCGGGCACAATAAAACAGCTAGACGTCCAGCCAGATGATCCCCGTGCACAGGCGGCTAACCGGCAGGCAGGCAGATGATGGCAGATACAGGCAGTTCTTTTGGGCAGAGTTGGGCATGGAGGCAGATAAAGTGCCAGAGCTCTTCCAAAATCTATCTTTCTCCTTCAACGCCTAACTCCCCAATAGAGCTGGAACCCCAAGGGTGGGGGGTTTATGCTGGGCTATCCTCAGCCCTCCTCCAACATTGTGATTGGATCCTGCTAGAATCCTTGCTGCATGATTGGTCACTGAATCTGTCAGTCTCAAGCAAACACACACCGCCTTCTAGCTCCATCCATGTGGAGCCAAAAGAAAAACAGCCTTCCGATAATCCGATAAAATCCGATAATTATTGGATTTTTTTTATCGGATCCGATAATTATCAGAGGGATTTGTATCATATCGTTATCATTAATCGGATGTCCGATAAAGCCAATATCAGATTGTTCTCAGACATCGGAACGATACGATACACTTCCCTAGTCTATTTACACATTCATATGTTTTGTGTATTCCAAGTGGTCTGCTCTGCTTCTTTTCCCATTCACACAAACATTTTCATCTTTTCTTTGGACATCGTTAACTGTGGGTGCAATAGCATGAATTTGCAATACTAGGTTGTTTTGGAGAGGAACTTCAGCCTTTTATTTGGTTTTACTACATTAGGTAACACAAACAACAGGATTGGGTTGTTAATTTATGTGTTGATGCATGAAGCATGAATCCAGGAAGGATAAATTTAATCTGGAACGAATGCAAAGAACAACCTCCAGAACTAGCTCAGGCACAGGTACTGATCTCATCAGATAAATAAGATATAATAAGATAACGATGCCCAGGTTTTTAAGAGCTATCAAAAAGTAAAAATTAGAGGGTGACTAAATCTGTGATTGTGCTGTATAAATAATTTTACACAGGAGGTAGATAGCTGCTGAAGAATGAGAATTCTTACTTCCCTTTTAAAAGCTTGTAGATAAAAGAACAGATAACATAAATTATGTATTAATTGAAGCTGGAACAAAGAATAAGGTTTGGAATCTTGATAGAGATCACCTGTTCCCAAGAATACTGTCAAGGAAAATAATATTGGGCATCTACCAGCCAAAGGTAAACACTTAAAAAACCCCATTGATTTAAGCATGTACTTAACCTTCCCATTGAAAACAGTAGGATTTAAAAGAGCCTTCACTTTGCCTGGAGTGAGCCCATTATTCATTTGAGCACTGAGCCATATCCATTTAAGAAAAATATTTTAATATGCACTTTAATCTGGTGGTTGAGTAACGATCCATAGAGGTCAAGATCTCCCTATGCTTTCGTTCCTGATTCTGCTGGGGGGGGGGGGGGGTGGATTGTTTTCACAATCAGAAAGCCAGGTCTATGTTAACAATGCAAAAATGGCATTGGGTATTTTATGGTGGGTTTGTTTGTTTGCTGCAGCACCAGCATTTGAATTATATAACAGGAAACTCATTCCACTACTTCTCTATGAGTTCCAGGGGTAGGCTTCTGGGAATTTCAACCCCTTGGAGATAGATAGATGATAGATAGATAGATAGATAGATAGATAGATAGAGCACTTCAGTCCTTTCTGATTTATGTAGAGCTAACTGGAATACAAAAGTGTTGCATATAAAATAACGTTAAACTATTGATTAAAAATTATCTTTAGTTAGGC
This sequence comes from Anniella stebbinsi, assembly GCA_029215795.1. Taxonomy (NCBI): domain Eukaryota; kingdom Metazoa; phylum Chordata; class Lepidosauria; order Squamata; family Anniellidae; genus Anniella; species Anniella stebbinsi. The sequence continues at coordinate 62,255,691 of JARDYH010000006.1, read as the reverse complement.
TGATCATCTGAAAAGGAGGACAGGGCTCATGTAACTTTAACAGTTGTAGAGAAAAGGGAATTTCAGCCAGTGTCATTTGTATGCAATTAGTTCCTGGTGAAATTCCCTCTTCATCACAACAGTTAAAGTTGCAGAGGTCCTGCCTTCTTTTGTATATGGTCACTCTAGTATAGTGCCTGCAACTTTAACTGTTGTGATGAAGAGGGAATTTCACCAGGAACTAACTGCATACAAATGACACTGGCTGAAATTCCCTTTTCTCTACAACTGTTAAAGTTACATGAGCCCTGTCCTCCTTTTCAGATGGTCAGCCTATCTTTAGTGAGCCTTCATGTCCTCCTTGGCTAGTCTTTGGGGAAATGAACAACGTTCTTGGAAGAGTTTGTTCCATCCTTAGTGGTAAAATTGGGCTTTTCTCAGCTATTTTCTGAATTTGAGGATATAACTCACTAAAAGGTTTCTGAGGGAGAGACTCACTGACTGACATATCGTTAGAGATGGAGAGAGCAACTATATCAGTTTCTAAAACAGTGTCATTGTTCTACCTTGTTATTTAAAGAATTTGCAGAGACTTAGAAATAGGATGGCCTTTACTAAAGCTTGGTTAAATCTGTTGCCTCCAGCTGTTTTAGAAGGAAGTTACAGTGCGCAAAATCCTCCTTAAAATTCTCCACCTTATTTGAGGGCAGCAAATTTGCATGGTGACGGGATTTCACCAAATTTCTCCAAGGGGAGGGAAAATTCTCCAACTGTTTCTGACAGTAGGGGTCATCACTGTCAGGGGTTATGGTATAGCTTCTTGGCATTGGTTATAGTACATCTAGGCTGACCATCTGAAAAGGAGGACAGGGCTCATGTAACTTTAACAGTTGTAGAGAAAAGGGAATTTCAGCCAGTGTCATTTGTATGCAATTAGTTCCTGGTGAAAGTCCCTCTTCATCACAACAGTTAAAGTTGCAGGGGCCCTGCCTTCTTTTGTATATGGTCACTCTAGTATAGTGCCTGCAACTTTAACTGTTGTGATGAAGAGGGAATTTCACCAGGAACTAATTGCATACAAATGACACTGGCTGAAATTCCCTTTTCTCTACAACTGTTAAAGTTACATGAGCCCTGTCCTCCTTTTCAGGTGGTCAGCCTAAGTACATCTTTCCTAAGTGTTCTTGGTTTGGTTTGGTTTGGTTTACTGCCTTTATAAAGGGCAACAGCAGCAACTGTGTTGGGAGACTGGCCCCCATTTTGCATCCTCCACAATGCCCATTCTTAGAGCTATTCCAGGGCATTGGGCAGGGAGTGGTGGAGACAGCTATGTGTATATGTACGCGCACACACACACACGAGAATATTTTGGGGCAATTCTGCAACATGGCTTTTTATTTCTAGAGGTTAAAAAAAATGAAAAGAAACACCTCAGAACTTTTCTCAGAAAAATGTCACTAATGCATATGGTTATAATACCACTTCTTCCCTGAAAAGCCCTGTACTGGGGGAGGGGAGCAGTGTTATATCCATCTTAAAACAGGTGGAAGATCTTGTACATATATATTGTCCTTTATATAATATGCTAAGGCAACAATATTTGGGTCAGATTTTGGAGATATATTTGGAGATGCCTTTCCATGAGATGGTAATCTATCTGCTTTGTGGGCAAGATAAATATATATTGCAAATACTGTGCATTTTCTATTTACAGTAAGTGGTGCTAAGGGAAAATTATCAAAGGAGAATACTGTACCTTGTCAGGAAGATTCATAACTTTAAGTTCATGAGTGAGTTCATATAATTTAAACATGTTTGTGTAATTCTACTTATTTTAGCTAGTGATCTAAAAGTTTAAGTTTAAGTTTATTCTGTATGGTTTGTGTTTGTGTTAACTTTATGTAGATGTATTATCTTTGTATTGATATCTAGTATCTTCTGTGAAATCCTTGCTTTGTGAAGGTCTGACGATGATATACAAATAAACAAATCTGAATCTGTTCCTGATCTTTTCTTTTCCCATTCCTCTCAGGCATCACAGATGGGGGAACCAATTACACACCACATTGTGGAACCTTTGCTTCAGGATTAAAACAGCTTCTCTTGACACAATAGGTATACAGGATTTTCATTGAGTCCTGGGGTCCATTAAATTCAATATTTAGGGTTACGGAAGAGTTTCCTTCATGCCAGCCCTCTAGAACTGCCCTTTTGTTTGCAACACTGGAAGTGCAAAGTCACAGCGGGGCAGCAGGGGCAGGAGGTGATAATCACTGAGCCTATCTACACTACAGCTTTAAAATGGTTTAAACAGTTTATAACAGTTTTGAGAACTGTTGGGGCCCAGGACACACTCCATATACAGTTTTCAAAACGTCTTCAAAGTGTTTTATCCTGCGTGTGTAGATAGGCTCAACTGTGACTTAATGAAACCCATCCAGAAAGGGCATAACTGCCACTATCTCCTGTTCATCCAGGAGAAGCAATGGATCTAATACCACCACAAGCTTAAGGGTACAATCCTATGCATGTTTAGACAGTAAAACATTCTACAATTCCCAGCATTCCCCAGACAGGATACTGCTACACCACTACTGAGGAGAAGTTAGGAGGAGAAAGATTGTTGGAGAAGAACCAGAGAAGGCCAAAGAACAAAGAGCAGCTGAGGAGAAAGACAAGAGAAGGTGGCAGACTGAAGTGGAACCACTGAGGCGAAAGATAAGAGAAAGCAGTGGAATGGTGAGAAAGAGACAGAAAGAGCAGTCCCGGCCAGTGAGGAATGGTGAAACACAGCACCAGAAGTTAGCAAAACCAGTCCAAGGAATTGTGAAAGCAAATAACAGTAACACTGTGGCTTAGTAGTTATTGGTATTTAGTGTATATTGTTATGTTTCTTCTTTACTAAATATCGCTATTTACTGACATTATTAAATCTAAATAAATGTGTTTTACATATTTATTTGACTCCTGAGAAATTGACATCTGTCCCTACTAATAATAGAACTTTGAGGTATTTTAGTTCCACTCATATTGTACATTGCAAGTGGCTACAAGCTCAGATAGGGAAAGCTTAGCTAAGGGCCATTTTGGTATTAACCATGATTTTATTCAGTTAATCATCTCCAGGTTGAGAGATGCTAGTTGCTAGGGAGCAATAATGGGAGAGGGCTCTTGCCCTCATGGACTTCCCAGAGGCATCTGGTTGGAAACAGATAGATCTTTGGTCTGATCCAGCAGGGCCCTTTTTATGTTTTTACATCCTTAGTTCTTTAAATAAGGTTATGCGATCAGAGTTCTACATATAGTATGTATTCTGTGGGAAGAAAAATACACCTTTAAAACCAACATACATTAAATTCTTGGGGTTTTGCATTACATGAAAGGTAGTTGTTTTCTATTAACTTTTTAAATAGACTCGCTTTTTAAAATCTCTTCGTGTCCTGTTGTCCTTTAGAACTTCTTCTTGTATTACGGCCTTTGCCACCCTCCAAATGCATTCAGGATGCACTGAAAAAAGTGAGATGCGGATTAAAACGATGAGGTTAGATTTTGGAAGGAGGGAAAATGATCCTGTTTCAACATACTTCTGCTAAAATGAGTGGTTTATAGTCCTTTGCAAATAATCATCTGGGCATGGAGACACAGATGAAGAACTGCCTTCACCCAGATGAATGTACTTTTAGACTTTTCCTCTTATGCCCTACTCCAGGCTCCTCCACTGGACATGGTCTCTGGTGAAGGACTTTCTCAACAGTGACACCAACACTCTGTAACTCCCTATCTTTTACTCTGGAAGCCTTCACTCCACCTTTCCTTGCTGCCCTTTTGGTGTCAGGCAAACATGAGTTTATTCATGAAATTCTTGGTTGAGTTTTTCTTGATTTGTCATTGTTGTTTTTGTCACTCAACTGTATTTAACCTTCACAAGGGTTTAAATTCCCATGTTTGTTCCTAAATTTCCCCCTTTCCTATTGATTTTGTCTTAATATCCTTTTGCATACTGTTTTAACAGGTTTTAAGCTACCTTGCAACTTTTTGGAACAAAAGTCAGGATAATTTAAAAAAAATAAATAAAATAATAATAATAATACTCCAGATGAAAGGTGGGTTGTGAAATGGTCCAAAATAATAATAATAATGCTCCAGATGAAAGGTGGGTTGTGAAATGGTCCAAAAGTGCACTGCTGTATAATATCTACAGGCTGAATTGATTTATTTGTAGTTGTTTGAGTTTCATAGTTCAGTGGTATAAAACATGCTTTGCTTGCATAAGGTCTCAGGTTTCATCCCTGTGTGACATCCAGCCAGCTTATGAATAAAGCTTTGTATTGGAATTGCCACTTGGTTGTTATTTGAAATGCCATCCTTTATTCCAAAAAAACTCATATTCCCCAAGAACTCAAGTTATTTTGGTTCCCTCAGAACACTAGGGCTTGGTTCATATCCCACTCCAGCAATGGAGTTATCACTGGGAAGCCAAATTGTGTTGGACACCTGATGATAGGTATGCTTGTATGAATGGTAGTACTTGTCATAGTTCAGGTTGTGGGCTACCTGCTTAGTTTGAGCTGATGTCAAAGAACACCTGATATGGTGAGTTCCCTTGGGTGGTTCTTGTCAGCCTGAACCATATGGAGGACTCTTCAAAACAATAGCTCCTGCACTGTTGGGCACACATGCAATTTGTCTTCCTGATGGGAAACATAGCACCAGGCTTTGATAAGAAACAGTATATCATTTTCCATCCCACTCAAAGCCAATAATAATAATAATAATAATAATAATAAATTTATTTCTTACCTGCCTCTCCGTTTGGATCGAGGCAGGGAACAACAGTAAATATAAAGTATGCTAAAATACATAAAACTGATTAAAAACATGGCACTTATTATTATTAAAATAGCAATAAAACATCATTAAAAAAAATCTGAAAAACATTCTAAAATTCCACTGGATATGCCTGCCGGAAGAGACTAGTCTTTATAGCTTTCTTAAATTCTAAAAGAGTGTTAAGTTGACGAGTCTCCTCCAGCAAGTTATTTCACAGTCTGGGAGCAACAGAAGAAAAGGTCCTCTGGGTAACGGTTGTCAGCCTAGTCTTGGCTGACTGTAGTAAGTTCTTCTCAGAGGACCTGAGCATGCGGGGCGGATTGTATGGGAGAAGGCGATCCCGCAAGTAACCTGGACCCAAACCATGTAGGGCTTTAAAGGTAATGACCAACACTTTGTACTTCGCCTGGAAACTAATTGGCAGCCAGTGGAGAGATTTTAAAGCTGGCGTATTATTCTGTTTATTAAAGATAAACAGAAACATGTAAAGTGGGGGAAGAGAAGAAGGGAGGGGAAGGCAATTTAAGATATCTTTTCGTGAGCGCTAGAATTACAGACCTAACTGTATAGAGCCTAAGGACCGAATTCCATTTCAGAGAAACATTCAGGGGCTGCATTCCAAGGGTGGGTGAGGGTGGTTCCAAAAGGGATGGTGCCAAAAGAAAAGGGGAGCGGCCAAAATACCAGCATACATTACCTTAAAGCTCTTACTGCCAGTAACTAAGCCTTAGGAGAGGTGTTTTAGAGTGGGGAACAACTGCACAAAAGCTGGGAAGCCTGCAAATGATTAGTGGTTGGGGGAAAGGGGTGGGACTGGGGGAAGGGGGTGTAGCCATATTGGGAATCCTGAAGGGACAGATTGGGACCTCAGGTGGGCCAGCTTTAGCCCTCAGGCCTGAGGTTCTGCCTTAAGGGAACAGGGCTGTCTTCTTAACATTGTCTTCTGATCATTAGAGATTGGATTCAGAAGAGCTAGTAGGAAGGGTAAGCAGAGAACCATTTTAATAACGCAGAATATTCAATATTTTCACTTTAATAACTCAGAATATTGAAACAGGGTTCAAGGTGGTTAATTTTTCACCCATTCTAGTTGGACCAATCTAAAGTGTTTATGAAATCAGATGCCCAAAATCCATTTCAGTAGGAGCTGTTTTGCATTGACGAAAAATCCCTGTCCAGGAGCTAGAGATCTTAAATCATGTCCAAAGAGGACATATGACATCCAGAGCTTTGAATTTGGTGTCTCTCTGCAACTTGATTGAATATACAGTAAGTGATACATGGCTGTGTTCAATCTAGCCCAAGTATGATGTATCTGAAATTTAATTTCCTGTTTGTAAATGGACTCTTAATTCTTATAGTAAATTGCTCAGTATTAAATGTATGCTGAAACATAATTCTATTAGCAGCTTGCTGCGTATTCAAGTTAGACACTATATTAAACTGTAGAGCTCCTTATGCATCTTGCCACGGTCAATGCCACAGAGGCCAAGCCCCATCCCTTGGATGAATCCAAGGAGACTGTATGGACTAGATGGGGATTAGGACAACTGGCAGGAGGTTTCACATCCCTGTGTTATGACTTGGTACTTCCCACCAGACATATATGCATATATCTTAAATTGCTCTGTGTGATTATACTTTTCTAGGGACCCTTCAGGCCAGGTGATCCCCTCTGTAACTGAGTCCCTCATCCTTAGATCCTAAATGACTACTGTTCACCTAATAATGCCTCAAAGCTAGGTCCATTGAACTCCTTCCTTGACTCTGCCTTTCCATCAGGTTAAACTTTTCTTGCCCACTCAGAGCACCAGGACTTCAGTTGTTAATGCTGTGAGGCAAAAGCTGGGTACCCTCTGGATTTGTTGAACCAGCTCCTATCATCCTCAGCCAGCATGGCCATGGGGTGGTAGGAGTTGTAGTCAAACACATCTGGAGAGCATCCAGTTGAAGAAGGCTGCACTAGATCCTAGGACAGGAAAGGCACTTCCATCTCCTCTTGGAGTAGAAGCCCCCTGTGTCTCATGGAAAGTTCTGCATGAGGAAGCTGTGGTACAGGTTTGGAAAGCAGAAATGGAAGTGAATGCTCTGGGAAATGTGTTTCGTATACAAATCTGACCATCCTCCTATTACAAAGGTACTTGTCTGTAGGCATTTTGGGCTTGGGCTCTGTACCTTCAAGGTGTAGCCTTCCTTAGACCTATTGGCATCCTAGAACTGTGGCCCAAGGGTTTTTCCTCATGTGTCTTTTCCTTATACAGCAAGCCTCATGCAGGTGCTTCGAATGGTATCCCATCGGCACAGAAAGGCTGCCTCCATTTTGGCAATGTTTTCACATGGCAACTGGAGAGAGGGAATAATAATGCACTACATAAACTAACTGAGAATATAAGAAAGATTTCTTGATACCCTGCCGAAGGCAAAAGAACACCTTGTTAGAAAAGTCTACAGACACCTTTCCAGAGCTTCCACAGAGAAATAGCTTAAAGGGCCTATTGTGCAGTTATCATATTTATGCTTTATCCCATCACAATTTTAGAAGAGGATTATTCTGAGAAAGCATGCAGACTCGTACATCTGTGGAATTGTCATTTTGGTAGTTCACTGAGATTGGGCTATGGTGCCAAGGTGGTTCATTGTTTAATCAGACTTTTACCATATAAAATAACAAAAATAGGTATAGATTAGTGTGTGTGTGTGTGCGCGCGCACGCGTGCGGCCTTTACTATACTGAATCAGGAAACAGGACTCTGAAGGTCTCTGTGAAAACCTCAGTTACCCTGAGATGGTTTACATATTTAGATGGCAGACATCAGAAGGCTCTGGGTAATTCAAAAATTATCCCTACAATGGTTAATTTGAGAGTGGGGAAGGAGGAAAATGAGGAAATTACATTCAGCTGTTCCACATCAAATTTGAATGGGATTATAAACAGCACAAAACTTTGAGACAGCAGTATGCTGACTAGAGGTGAAGCCATTTTGGGTAGCTTTCATTGAGGGAGTGTGGAAGAAACATATATCTTCTCTCCTTTCCTTGACTGTAGATGAGAGCTACACAATAGAATGCCTGCCTGTAAAAACTCCAGATGAAAATTGTGGCCCAATAAACCACTGTATGAGCAGTGTGCTGGTGCATGCAGCCTATTCACTCCTCCCTTATGGAAGTGGATAAACTAACCAGGAAGCCCAAGAAGTGCAAACTGGGAATTGTGTATTCAGACATACCAGGATATGTTGTTGGTTTACAAATCCTGGCTTGTTTGGTCATACTAAACCACAACTCCAGATTTGGATATCACATGAACCAAACCCTCATCTGCATGCACCAACATGCTGCTCATTGAAAAACTGGTTTATTAAGTCATAAATTGATGCACAATCACAGCCATTGACAAAATTGTCAGCGACTTCTGGGCACCAGACCACCCCCAGACAACTGCAGTAGTGATGACGTCCCCTCAGGACACTATGGCACAAGCTCCAATCCATGACAGTTGCTTGCTAGCTGTACAATAGGCTAACCAGATAAAATCCAGGTCAGGGTGCCTGTAACTTTAACAGTTGTAGAGCAAAGGGAATTTCAGCCAGTGTCATTTGTATGCAATTAGTTCCTGGTGAAATTCCCTCTTCATCACAACAGTTAAAGTTGCAGGGGCCCTGCCTTCTTTTGTATATGGTCACTCTAGTATAGTGCCTGTGACTTTAACTGTTGTGATGAAAAGGGAATTTCACCAGGAACTAATTGCATACAAATGACACTGGCTGAAATTCCCTTTTCTCTACAACTGTTAAAGTTACATGAACCCTGTCCTGGATTTTATCTGGTCCAACACAAGTCCTATTTAGAGTAGACCCAGGGAGATGAATTGGACTCATGTTAGTCATGTCTGACTTAAATTCCATTCATTTCACTAGGTCTACTCTAAGTAGGACTAGTGTTGGATTTTACCCATAATGGGGAAGAAAGGGAAACTTGACTTGTGGGGGGGGGGGGGGACTGTTTGCTCTCGGAGTACTGGCTGGGGTATTCCTATGTGGAACTGAGAGCATCATCAAATGGTGGGGGGGATCACGTTTCCCTACTGTCACTTTGGCCTCCTGCTGCTGTCCCACAATAGTGACAAACAGCTTCCTCTTTCTTCATATGGGGAAGACAGAAGCAGCAGCAGCAACCACACTGCTTTTCCTGCACATAACAGGAAATGACATCAAGTTTCACTTCATTAAAAAAAATGTATTTACTGGGTCTTATTTTGTCACAGGAAAAAGCAGGAGATGTGCAGGAGGCAGACAGCATTGTCAAAAGGACCTGCAAAAAACCGTGAGTGGCCAGTAATGAGTGTGCAAAAAAACACTCATCTGATGATGTGCTAAATAACCTTGCAGTGTTTTTCCCTTAAAAGACTACATGAATGCACACGCACACACACACACACATTGTATAATTTTATTTCATTTTTGCTTCCATCATATGCTGTATTATTTTGTTTTAAGCTCTGCAATATCTCTTCCAGGTTTTTGACAAGTCATTGTTAGCCCACAACCTTAGGAGTAAACTACACAGTACATGCAGATGAATTTATTGTACACCCAGCAATGCCCCCTCCACCACCCCATGAAAAGCAGCCATGGGAGATCCAGGAGTGAGAGGGAAAATGTAACCTGTTCCTACTAACCCTTGTTTCACTAAAAAAAAAAAAAAATGCCTTCCAAGCTGTTTTTCCCTCCACAGGGAAAGAAAATGATGCCCATACCTTTTTCCTTGCGGGGAAGGGAGAGAGGGAGAGAGGGAGAGGGAGAGAGAAACTGCCAATAGGGAAAGGATGAAGCACCCCCACTCTTCTGCTGCTGCTCTACTTAGGACTATGATTTCTAAGGCTGTTTTTCATTCCAAAACTGTCGGGGCTTCATTATACTCACCTGCATGTATTGAGTTGTTAGCCCTGAAATCATCTGTCCCCAAACCCTCCATGTGACTCCCACAGTGACCAGTTAGTGTGATCGCCTTCTCCCATACAATCCGCCCCGCACACTCAGGTCCTCTGGGAAGAACTTACTGCAGTCGGCCAAGACTAGGCTGACAACCGTTACCCAGAGGACCTTCTCTTCTGCCGCTCCCAGACGGAGGAGACTCGTCAACTTAACAGTCTTTTAGAATTTAAGAAAGCTATAAAGACTGTTCTCTTCCAGCAGGCATATCCAGTGGAATTTTAGAATGTTTTTAGAATGTTTTTAGGATGTTTTAGGATTTTTTATGCAGTTTTAATAATATGTGTCATGTTTTAATCAGTTTTATGTATTTTATCATGTTGTTGTTCCCTGCCTCGATCCAGACGGAGAAGCGGGTAAGTAATAAATTATTATTATTATTATTATTATTATTATTATTATTATTGCTGCTGGGTGGGGACAGTGGGAGTTGTAGTCCAACACATATGGAAGCCACAATAATAATAATAATAATAATAATAATAATAATAATATATGTATTTATTTATTTATAACGCGCTCCTCCCTCCGGATCGAGGAGGGGAACAACAACAAACACAAGGACCACAAAATAGATAAAACATTAAAAGAAATAAAAACTAGGGGTGTGCACTGGATCAGGTCCGATCCACGATCCGGATCCGAAACAGGGGAGGAAATCGGATACAATTATCCAATTTCCGATCTCACCGCTGGATCGTTCGATCCAATCTGATCTGATTTGGAAAGGTCCCGATCCAGATCGGATGGATTGGAGGATCGGCGGGCACCCACCACCGCTTCCATTGGCGGGCGCCAGTGGGCGCCCGCCGATGGAAGCGGACAGTGGGGGGGGGGCTTCCCTGGCGGGGCTGTCCGCTTCCATCGGTGGGCGCCGGCGGGCACCCGCTGATGGAAGCGGACAACGGGGCAGGGTGCTTACCTTCCATGGCCATCCGCTCCCATCCGCCGCTGGCCGCTACTGCGAGCAGGCTTCGCAGCCTGCCCCTAGGTAGCGCGCCAGGTGCAGGCACTATACTAGAGTGACCATATACAAAAGAAGGCAGGGACGCTGCAACTTTAACAGTTGTGATGAAGAGGGAATATCACCAGGAACTAATTGCATACAAATGACACTGGCTGAAATTCCCTTTGCTCTGCAACGTTAAACTTACATGAGCCCTGACCTGGATTTTATCTGGTCACCCTAATGATGGTAGCAATAATTTTGCACAACATTCTAGCTTGGATGCTAATTACTAGGGTGCTTCAAGACTCTGTGTTATGGTGGTTTGCTATTCCTGCTGTATTGCATTCTCTGCCATCCATTCTGCTATCCTATCCTTGAACCTTTAATTCAAGATGGATGACCCAAGCATCCTGTTTTGTAAATACTGAAGTCAAGTCATTTGCTGAATGTAGGCTTTCAGAAAACACATCATTTGAAATGCTTCTCTACTACATAGGCACGTTCTGTTTTGTGATTTTTCAATACTCTGCATCTGAAATTTTCACATATGTCACTGAATTTAGTTTACTTCTTGCAAGGTGTAAAGGTGTGGTAGACCACAAACCACGAATAAACATTATTCCGCATGTTTAAAGGCATGCATCATTCATCGTTTGTCACATGACAGACATTTAAGAAAATCATTTGCCTATATTGCCCAGGGAAATCTTCTTAGCACATTTCTGCTGGAACAATGGGAAATCAAGAGGTGATAAGGCACAGCCATTGTTGACTTTGGATGCGTCCAGATGGACAGCTCCTAGCACTATCGATCCAATGGCATTGTGTTGCTATTCCATCTTTTCCTCCTTAATGAGTTTTTTTATGTTAAGAAAAAGATGGAAGAAGCAGTGGGAAAACACATGAAGATTATAAATGGAAGATGTATCATCTGGGCCTCCATAAATTTGTTGTTTGCAGCAGGTGATTGTACAATAAAAGCCTTGTCTGGAAGCACTGTTTTTATAGTTCTTAAGTTTCTAACATGTTTTTAGCATCTTTGTGGCAGGAGAAGAAGGGAAGGAGTTTCTTATTTTAGAGCCACTTTAGAAACAGTTCCTTATAGAGGTGCCAAGATGGCTTTTCGGAATCGGAGGGACATTCTATGTTTGCTAATGGTTGTGTTTTGGCTTTAATACAACAGAGATTGGCGGCATCCATCAGCATACCCTTGCTCAGCATAATATTAATATGTCAGGTAGGCTACTCAAGTTGTGCTTGTTATGTCAATCATTCAGGACCACCAACTGACTATAAGGGGAACATTTTACTGAGACTGGAAAAGCCGGAATGTGATGTGGAATTTGCTGTTTATGAAGGATACAACCACAAGCAGGCATTTGCTCTTCGTGGATATGAACTTACAGCCTGCTTGAAGCCAAAATTGCATTTTTAATTCACATGAAAACTACAAGGATGGGAAGGAACATGAACTTCATATGGAGCCCACCCACTACCCTTGTGATGAGATGCCCAAATTGCAATTAACAAGGGCCAGTATCACATATTACAAAATTCTACATGGAAAAGAAATGAATGTGTAGAGAACATGGGGAGGGCACAGAGTTCAGTGGCAGGAAGCTCTAGTTAAAAGGATCAGGTAGTAAAAGGATCAGGTAGTAAGCGATGTGGAAAACCTCTGTGTGAGATCCTATAGAGCTGCTGCCACTCAGAAAGAACAATACTGGCTTCAATCCTCCCCTTCTTGTGCACATTGGTCCAGATCCAAAGTAGGGCCATGTGCAGTCATGATAAAGCAAAGGAAACAATGGCCAGATATACACCTTGTGTATAATCATTACGAATGTGAAATAAAAAGCAGAAAATAACACCATGAAAGCAGTATATGGAATAAGGATTTTGCCCCAACAGTTATCAGTGCATGCCATGTTCTCAACCTACAAAAATGCCAATCGTGACTTGTTTATAGAAAGCAGAAGTGAAGAGCACACCAGAGACAGTGTACTCACTTGCTCCCACTTGTGCATAGCAAATTGTGGATTAATTAACGCACAATTTGCCATTACATGCACCAGGTCATTAGCTAGGTTCACCCAAGATGACAACCCACACTCATGGTTGAGTATGGGTTGTTGTTGAACCATGGTTTGCTGCTGAAATGTGAGTTGTTGTGTTGTGTAAACCCAGCCATGCTAACAAACCATGATATCTTAACCACAGACAATCCATGAAGAGAAGCCATGGTTTGTTCGAGGATTGCGAACTGTGAGTCGTTAGCCTCACTAACACAACACATTAATCCATCTTTCAACAGCAACCCACATTTCAATGACAGCCCATCCTCAACTCATCCTCAACCCAGTCAGTGTCTGTTTTGGCCCTAAGACCCATTGGACTTTCTTCTGAATAAGCATACCTATGATAGTGCTGTCAGTGTTTGTTTTGCTTACTAAATTATTTGACAAAAATCATATCCTCCCCCACCCCCACCCCCCAAAAAAACCATCTATTAATGGCCTTGACATACAGACTACTCCTCCTGCTTGAAGGATGATCATTTGGGATTTACACTTTAATTGTAAGGACTTGCGGCACCTCCAGCAGATAAGTGACAGAGGCGAAACTATTGCTGGCAGCAGGGGAGAAGTGCTGTAATGAGGCAAAACTCCCAACCTGATCTAATTTAGAGCCAAGCGGTGCTTCAGGAATGTGCGAGAATTAATCTTTTTATTTATCCACTGTGAACAAAGGAAATTAAGGGCAAGAGAAATAAGATTAAAATAGGCAGACTTGTCTTTCCTCTTAAGGGCCCTTGTAACTATGTTCTCAACAGTTGAAGTTCAGAGAGATGGGGCCAGATTTAAAGGAGGAAATATCTTTACTCCTCTTTTATGGAGGATAGTGAGATGATCCTGAGTGTAATTGCTGAATAAATGCCCTCTGATCTGAATAAATGTCTGAAGCACACATGCCTCCGGGGATAGAGTAAACAGCTGCAACTAAAGGCCTTGAGCACCGGTAGATACTTCCCTAGGAGGCAAGCACTCTCCTTGTCATTGGCACAGGCCAACTCCTATTTGCCTTGGTGATAGCAAGAGCCATGCTCCAGAGAGAAAAGACTGTATTGTGCCTCATACATTGAAGCAGTTCACATGACATGCCAGAGTCCCTGGAGGTTAACTCATGATGAGCCATGGCACATGCTGGGTGACAATTTGAATGTGCAACCCCCCCACCATTGAGGTGATAGGGGGTTGTTGTATTGTGTGAACCCAGCCATCATGGGTTATTTGAAGTTATGTTTAATTGGGGCGAGCCTATAAAGGGCGGCCCCGCCAAGCATTGGCCTCTTTGCTCTTTTTGCTCCCTCCCTCCCTTTATCTAGTATGGGATTAGCAAGTCACTCCCTTTGGAGTGGGGGCTGAGTAGGATTTTTTTCTTCCACTAAAGGTGGATAGGTTTTTGCCTACTCCATACTGGAAGTTATAATGAGGAGGGGATAAATAGGTTGATTTGTTGTCGGGATGTGCGGGAATTTGCCATATTAGAACAGGGACGGTGAGCACTCTGGCACCTTCTGGTTTTTGGCATGTCCAGAGGTCCTGCCCCTCATAGGCTGTGCAGCTCTCGTATCAGGATATGGTTTGCCTTTGGGGACCTTCCTGCCTCACCTATTCAGAGTTGTGCAGCATTGGGAGGAGGTGACGTGGGGCGGTCTCCCCACACTTTTCAAAGTGTCACATAAGAGTGGGGCCGGGTTTACCCGACTCCTGGTTGAGGAAAGTGGCTCGCCCATAATGCCAGGCAAGTAGCCTGAGGTAAAGACATTGATTCCCGCACTTTCACTTGCAGATCCAGGAAGGGGTGAATCTACCTCATTGTTTAAATAAAGAGGCCCTAGTTTATTGCCAAGCTCTGGTGTCTGTGTCTTTATTCTATGCTTCCTTCTCCACTCGCAATGCTTTTTTGCATTGTTTTATCAATGCACAAATATAGATTGATGATACAGTGTTGTGGGGAGAGACATGAATGAACTGGAGGAACTAAGTAACAAACCATACATATATACCACTGTATACCAAATCTGGAAATAAAGACGTGTACAATGGAAGATTCTTAATATATGGGTGTGAAAGAAGCACCCATCTGCCCTGAAAGGCTGGCCAGTCTGCAATGCTGCTTCTTTCTTATAACTGCCACAATCCCTCTGTTCATCCCTTGATTTGGAATGAGGTGAACCCAAAACCTGGGGCGGGGGGGGGGGGGACCTGGATAACCTATGACATATAGCATGGATAACCTATGACATTCTGAGATGAACAGAGGATGATAAATGGGTGACATTTTCATAGGAAAAGAGTCCATCTTGTATCACTGGAGATTCAGCAGGGGGGGAGAGGGCAGAGGGAGGAGGACCTTTCAATCAGGTGTTGTCATGGCAGGCTGGATAGGGCTTTCTCTTGCACCTGGAGCCTGGAAATCCAGCACGTCAGTAGAAAGAGATGGTTCATTAGCAGAGGGGTGTCGAACCTTAGGCGATGGGGCAAATCTGGCTTTCCTGGAGTTCCAGTCTGGCCCTCTGGGGTGCCTCAGATGGCCACCAGCCCTTCTCCTGGCCCAATGCCTTTTCCTTCTACCACTGCCATTTGATGGTTTCCCAGCTTTCGCACGGTTTTCCTCCCCCTCATTCTAAAAGGTTGAAATGCCCCTCCTAGGGTTTAGTTACTGGCAGTAATAACAATAAACTTAAATATGTTGGCATTTGGGGGTATGTTGGCCTTGGTTCTTTTCACTTTAGGCTCCACCCTCAAGAGCTTCTCCAAAATTGAATTTTTCCCTCGGTCTGAAAGCGGTCCGGCACTCCTGCAGTAGCACTTCCCAACAACCCAGACAAGTAGAAGTAAGAGGTGTGAACTGGAAGACGTTTCCTCTAAACTCCCGGTAGACAGAAATCATTAGGGGAATTCTTGGCTTGTGTATGCATGAAATGTGACATGACAGCCATTCTGGAATGGAAGCAATGTTAGTGTGCTAGGTTCTCTGGATTCTTAAAATCAAGCCTTGTCCACAATCATTTGCACTTCAGAAAGAACCTGGGCAATTTGAAACTCCAAAATCCAGGGAGGGATTTGGATGAGAATTTCAGATATATCTCTTTACCTCCAACACAGGTCAGAATGCAAGATCCAGAATGGGGGCTGGATAATCCAAAGGTCTCAGAAAGAGGAGAGAAAAATCCAATGACAGGCAAGCAAAAAATAAATAAATAAATAATGGGGAAAGGAGACAGAATCAGAGAGCCAACCATTCTATTCAAACAATCCACCCTGCCTGCATGTTGGCAGAGAGCTCACAGACTTTCCCTATGACAAACATATTGCATAACTGAGCATGGTCATCCATCCTTTCTGCACTTTGAAATATAACACTTACTGGGGAAGGAAAGCAGTCCCAGTAGATGAGTTGCGCAGGTGATTGGCTTGGGCTAGTTCTTCTCAGCCCACTGTTTACAAGAGTGTAAAGGGTTGGGACTAACAGTGATGATCAAAGGCATTTAGGTGGAGTTTCTAGAGCCTTAGGGCGGAGAAAGAAGTGAACACCTGGAACAGTGAGCTTGCCCATAAGAGAAAAGAAAGCTTCTCTGATGGTTCTCTCAGTCCTTTCCCTCTCCCTGCAGGAGTATGGGAAAGTGGCATCAATGGAACAAAACAAAGTCATTGAGGATGACCGATACAATACACTTTAATTGCATCCCTTCTTGGTTGTCAGGGTGGGCAGAACCACATCACCTCAACAGAGGAACCTTAACCTGCAAGAATAATGTTTATATAACCATGTTCTAGACCTTGTTAAAATAGGCTAACCATATGAAAAGGAGGACAGGGCTCATGTAACTTTAACAGTTGTAGAGAAAAGGGAATTTCAGCCAGTGTCATTTGTATGCAATTAGTTCCTGGTGAAATTCCCTCTTCATCACAACAGTTAAAGTTGCAGGCACTATACTAGAGTGACCATATACAAAAGAAGGCAGGGCCCCTGCAACTTTTACTGTTGTGATGAAGAGGGAATTTCACCAGGAACTAATTGCATTCAAATGACACTGGCTGAAATTCCCTTTTCTCTACAACTGTTGAAGTTACATGAGCCCTGTCCTCCTTTTCATATGGTCAGCCTAGTTAAAACAACATGGAAACATATATATATATATATATATATATGCACACCAATAGCATCTTTATACAGCAATCAAACACTGGTAAGTGCCTATGGTAAGCTGTATTCAGGGGCAGTGAGGGCAGCAAAAAAACAATACTTTGCTGCCACTATTCAATCATCAACCTGCCGCCCAGCAGAGCTTTTCAGAGTTGTCCGGGGGCTTTTACATGCTGGCCCCAAGGACATGGTAGAACCATCTAAGGCCTGCTGCAATACATTTGCTGGGCACTTCCAGAATGAAATCTTTGGCATCCGTCAGGACTTAGACTCCAGCGATATAGCAGGCGAATCTAGTGAGGTATCCAGAGCACAGGCTTGACCTGTTTTCTTGGATGAGTGTTAGTTGGTACAGCTCGAGGACATGGACAAGGTGCTTGGACAGATTCATGCAACCACTTCCATATTGGATCCTTGCCCCTCTTGGCTAATAAAAGCTAGCAGGGATGGAACAACTGGCTGGGCCAGGGAAGTGATTAATGCCTCTTTGCAAGAAGGAGTGGTCTCAGGCCTCCTGAAAGAGGAGGCAGTGAGACAACTCCTAAAGAAATCTTCCTTGGACCCTGAAAATCTGAATAACTACAGGCCAGTAGCAAATGTTCCATTCCTGGGCAAGGTCCTGGAGCGGGTGGTTGCGAGCCAGCTCCAGGCACTCTTGGATGAGACCGATTATCTGGATCCATTTCAGTCGGGTTTCAGGCCTGGTTTTGGTACGGAAACAGCCTTGGTCGCCCTGTATGATGACCTATGTCGGGAGAAAGACAGGGGGAGTGTGACTCTGTTGATTCTCCTTGATCTCTCAGCGGCTTTCGATACCATCGACCATGGTATCCTTCTGGGATGGCTGGCTGAGTTGGGAGTGGGAGGCACTGCATTGCAGTGGTTCCGCTCCTACTTGGGGGGTCGGCTCCAGAAGATGGTGCTTGAGGAACATTGCTCGGCCCCGTGGATTCTCCAGTATGGGGTTCCGCAGGGGTGAGTTTTGTCCCCCATGCTGTTCAACATCTACATGAAACTGTTGAATGCAGTCATCCGGAGTTTTGGAGTGCATTGTCATCAGTACGCTGATGACACGCAGCTCTATTTCTCCTTTTCATCTTCATCAGGTGAGGCTGTGGATGTGCTGAACCAGTGTCTGGCTGTGACAATGGATTGGATGAGGGCTAATCAACTGAAACTCAATCCAGACAAGACTGAGATGCTGTTAGTGGGTGGTTCTGCTGACCGGATGGAGGGTGTTCAACCTGTTCTGGATAGGGTTGCACTCCCCTTGAAGGAGCGGGTTCGTAGCTTGGGGGTTCTCCTAGAACCATCTCTGTCACTTGAGGCGCAGGTGGCCTCAGTGGCACGGAGTGCCTTCTACCAACTTCGGTTGGTGGCCCAGCTACGTCCCTATCTGGACAGGGATAACCTGGCTTCAGCTGTCCATGCTCTGGTAACCTCCAAGTTAGATTACTGCAATGCACTCTACGTGGGGCTGCCTTTGAAGGTGGTTTGGAAGCTGCAGCTTGCGCAAAATGCAGCGGCCAGATTGATAACTGGGACTAAAAGGTTTGAACATATAAGACCTACTCTGGTCCGCTTGCATTGGCTGCCTGTATGTTTCCGAGCCCGATTCAAGGTGCTGGTTTTAACCTATAAAGCCTTCCATGGCTTGGGACCACAATACTTGATGGAATGCCTTTCCCAACATGAATCTACCCGAACACTACGTTCAACATCTAAGGCCCTCCTCCGAGTGCCTACTCCGAGGGAAGTTCAGAGGTCGGCAACAAGGGAGAGGGCCTTCTCTGTGGTGGCCCCTGAATTGTGGAATGATCTCCCTGACGAGGCCCACCCTGCGCCAACATTGCTATCTTTTCGGCACCGGGTCAAGACTTTCCTCTTCTCTCAGGTATTTGGCAATATCTGAGGAGCTTGAGTTTGTTTTGTTTTTAGGCTTACAGCTTTTTAAAGTTATTATAGTAGTTTTAAACATATGTGTATATTGCATGCTTTTGCTGTTTTAACTTTTGTATATTGTTTTTAATTGTTTTAATCCTATGTAAACCGCCCAGAGAGCTTCAGCTATGGGGCGGTATACAAATGCAATAAATAAATAAATAAATAAATAAACAAAATAAGATACTTACAGAAAATTGTTCCCCTTCTCACCAGTTCTGCCCCCCCCCAAAAAAGCTGTTTCTTATTCCCATCAGGTTTTGCAAGAAAAACAGCATCCTGCTTTTTTTTCAATATGCATTTACTAGAATTGTTCAGTGGTGGTGATTCCCCTAACAATTACTATAGCTTCTGTCCATGCATACTCTGTCTAGCTCTGGTTTTCATTCCCAAATGGTTTGGCATTTTTCATTCACAAGTGCTTTTGTGGATTCATGTTATTTCTGTCCCCGTTTTGCCCTTGCTCCCGCCATCCTGGCACATTGACAATGTACTGGCAAATTCCCTGTTACACAACAATTAAATGCATTTTGATGAATGTGAAGCATTAGCAATGTGTTCTACAGAGCACAGACCTAAATTATATGGGAAAAAACTGAGCATAAATAGGGCATAGGTCAGACATGAATAAAGCCTTCATTGTCTCGCTCTAGATGTCTGTTTGACATTTCAAATAACAGTAGCAAATGTCTCGCCTTTCTATGGCAGCATATCCTGGTATGTGTATAAAACTCTATAGAAAAGCATAATGTTAATAGCAGAGGGCGCCATGTGCTAGGAGATTAGTATAATTATTGTGTATTGGAAAACAGCCAACTACAATTCATTCCTGTATATCTTGGGGTGGGGGAATTTAAAAGTTCTTCATTTTGGTAATGATTAAAACTATATGTTATGATTAGCCTATGATTAACTTAGGATTGTCTATACTATGCAGAGCAACTGGCATTGCACATTCCCTTTTCTATACAACTGTGAAAGATACAGGAGCCCTGTCCTCCTTTTTATATTGTCACCCTAATCCTGCCATGGCTTGAATCTTCAAAGTGGTGGCCACTACCATTGCAACAAACCACACAGGGTAATTCACCCATGGTGGCTTCTCATTATGTGCAAATCATGTCATTGAAATCCTTGAACTTGGTTCCATCCATCTCTTGAGCTGAAGCTGGGCTCCTTGATAATAGTGTTTTATGCATACACGATGGCCCATTCAGATGAAACATCTGCATGACTATGCTCCTGTAGGAATAGTCCCAGAAGCCATAGTGAAGTGTTATATCAAAACTAGCACAGAGACTTTCATTATCATTGTTTGTTGTAAATGGTAACTGATATTTTTTTTTAGATTAAATCCTTGGACAAAGATCATTGTATGCTGACACACAGCTACGTTTACTAAATTTAGAACATGGATTCCTCTCAGGGTATGTAAGTTATCCTCTGGGAATGTTCCTCAACACAAGCATACTCTCTCTATTTTTGGAAATAATTACACTACAGTGTAAAGAGTTATTAGACTAAATGGCAATATAAGCCCCATAAGCAAAATAGTTGACATTCCAATATTATACTCTTGGTACCATGTCACACATTATTCCTTTCGGCTCCATTAAAAATGAAATTAGATTCAATGGAAGTTTAAAAGGTAGCCCTTTGTTATGCATGGGGCAAAGGTGTTTGGTTAGATTAGGAAATAAGTACTATTTACATTTGACTGTTTAAAAATATAAATCCTTCCTGGCACATTGATTTTCAAAGTAAAACCGTTCAGTACTTTACCATAGCTCAGGCTTATCAACAGAATCAACAGTTATAAAACTAAATTTTGAATGTAATAAAGCATATAATATGAAATCTGGTTTGTCATTGACAGTAATAAAGAGCAAATGAAATACAAAAGCAGAAGGAAATAAGCTACTGTTCTGACATTAGTCACCTGGAAGCTAGGTTTACCGCTGATTATATATCTCCTTTTAAATAAATGCATTGCATATCTCCATATCTGTTGCAACTCCTTCTCAAGGTATTGTAAACTGAGCAACCGAGCAACCCTAAAGCATATTTATACAGATTAAATGGTTTCTAATACTCGGAAGAGCACTTAATCTGCATGAATGTGCTTCATGCTGCTACATGCCTCTAAAACTTGAATAAAGAGCTACAACACTTTCGAAAATATGCAATATATATTGACTTTAGCACATAAACAAAAAATCTTAATTGGCCTACCACACAATTTAAGACTCATCTATGCAAAAGCACTAAGGTTCTGTTCCTTGTTCTCTGTGCATCCTGGTCTTTGATAAGGGAGCAACCCATACGAAGCCACCGTTTCCCTATCTTTTCCTACTGAATGATTAGAAGAGCTAGAGAATCCCAGAACAGCCATGGCCTCCTTGCAATTTTTGGATAATTCAGAGCATTTGGCATATCTTTCTGGAGCATGATTAGAAGAAACGAAGTGATACCACTTTTGGAATGGTGTGACTGTCAAACTACATGGCATGCTAAATGCCTAGCATGCAGTTGACCCACTGTCTTTTTTATCTAAAGTAAGCATGCAACCCCCAGATGTGGATTGGGACCACTTATTTTACACCCAAATGTAGGGGCTTTAAAAGGGCAGGATCTCCTTTGGCTAGGCTGACCCTATGAAAAGGAGGACAGGGTTCATGTAACTTTAACAGCTGTAGAGAAAATGGAGTTTCAGCCAGTGTCATTTGTATGCAGTTAGTTCCTGGTGAAATTCCCTCTTCATCACAACAGTTAAAGTTGCAGGGGCCCTGCCTTCTTTTGTATCTGGTCACTCTAATATAGTGCATGCACCTTTAACTGTTGTGATGAAGAGGGAATATCACCAGGAACTAATTGCATGCAAATGACACTGGCTGAAATTCCCTTTTCTCTATAACAGTTAAAGTTACATGAGCCCTGTCCTCCTTTTCATATGGTCAGCCTAACGTTGGTCTCATCTTTCATTTCATATCATGGAGTCTTTCATCCTTTTTTCCCTACTACTCATATGTAGGGGGGCAGTTTAGAAAACAAGAGGCTGGGGAATGTTTAAAACTCAAGGGGAAGGCCCCATGCATGATAGTTCAGATCCTCATGTGATGTGGAAGACCTATGACTGGATCTCCTGACTTTAAATAAATGTATTTATTTAAAGAATTGAGGAAGGAGGATGTTTTAGTCCTTCCTCCATGCCTAGAAATTATCCTACCCTTGTTGGTATTAGCCCTATTGTGGAGAAAAGACAGGTATCTGTATTATGGCTGTCTACCAAGTCCCACCTCGAGTGGGAACTAGTGACTAGGAGGACCATATGAAAAGGAGGACAGGGCTCATGTAACTTTAACAGTTGCAGAGAAAAGGGAATTTCAGCTGGCATCATTTGCATGCAATTAGTTCCTGGTGAAATTCCCTCTTCATCACAGCAATTAAAGTTGCATGCACTATACTAGAGTGACCATATACAAAAGAGGGCAGGGCCCCTGCAGCTTTAACTGTTGTAACGAAGAGGGAATTTCACCAGGTGCGAATTGTATACAAATAATGCCAGCTGAAATTCCCTATTCTCTAAAACTGTTAAAGTTACATGAGCCCTGTCCTCCTTTTCATATGGTCAGCCTACTAGTGACAGCTTTAGAGATAATGGTTGTGATGCAGGAGGAGGTTTAAACATCCTGTTTCCCAACCCTGCTGTCCTGCTGCTCCATGGGAAATGAAGATTTTTTAGAAATCTTGTAATGGCAGCAGCCCTAAAAAAGAATTTCATTTCCCATCAGCCTGTGGACTCTGCTCTCTAAACTTATTGCTATCAGAAAGATTGCTAGGGGGCACCCTGTAATATGCACTCTCTGTTACTGCTGAACACTCACACTTGCTCAGTCATACATTAAAAAGGGACTTGTAGCTGCTTTGGGCAGAGTCTTCTTTTCCTGCTAAGCACTATTGTGCAGTAGTGATATTTCACTGCTCGCCTTTCCTGTTTATTTTTACTTTGCACTATTTCTCAGTTTCCCTGTTTCATTTCTGTGTAGAAAGGAGACTTCAACATGGCTACTTCACAGTCCTGTGATAGCACAATTGTTCAATGTAGCATTAGCATGATAGTTATAATTGAGTTGTATTGGGGTAGTTGCTCATGCATGGAGCAGGGCTTCAATATTGCTAATTCACAGACCAAGTAGATGCAAATGGAGAGGTGTGGGGTACACTACAGGATGCAATTAATCTCTTCCATTAAACTTTCCTGAGCAGGGGAGCATTGAAAAGGGCAGGGAAGAAGCCTCTGTCATTCTCTGAGCAGCACCAAGCGGTTGCTGACGTTCAGTTCTATTCTTTGGATTCTGCCCTCCAAACCCCAAATTATGGCGGTTTCGGGTGTCATTTGACTCATGAAAGTGGGTTTTGAGGTGGTGCATATTCTGCTTTTCTTGCTTCATGTGCTGCTGACAGACCAAAGCAATTTCATGAAAATGCAGATATAACCAGAAAACGCTTCCATGTAGATTGGGCCCAGGGCAGGATCTATTCTACTGCTTTATAACAGCTTGGAAGTGCACTGAGAACTGTTGGGGCCCAGGACGTATTCCATATACCGTTTTCAAACCATTTTCATAGTGTTATATCCTGCTTGGTGTAGACCTGGCCCCAGTCTCTTCCAAGCAATATTTTACTGCCATAGGTACAGCTCTTTCAAGAAGTTCTGCAGTTTCAGCAGCTCTGACTTTTTATTTCCTTTAGGACTCCAGCCTGCCTGCCTGCCCACCTGCCTGCCTTCTCTCGTTGCCTCCCTGCCTCTCTTGCCATTTAATTTTATCTTCTTTTTATTTTTCCTTTCCCCAACTCCAGTGAATCAGCAGGGTAGTTTCTTGCTCATTTCTGCAAACTAAGTTGTCTCCTGAGACCTTTTCTCTCTCTTCCTCGGACTTCAATTGAATTGCCTGTTCCTCTGAGCACAACTTCCTAAGGTCTACATTCTTACTAAACATTTGACCTCTTAACTATTAACCTTTTTGCTGAAAAACACAGAGAGAGAGAGAGAGAGAGAGAGAGAGAGAGAGTTTTATCTCCATAATATCCTAAACTAATACTAAATTAAAAAAATGGAGAACAGCTCTGTTCCTTCAGAAGGCATTAAGCCTGAACGTGTTATTCCCACACATGTAGGGGGCAAGTGGCCCTTGCATTATCCCCATCCCCATTGGCCCCATCACCTCCATCCCTGATCTTCTTGCATTGAATGGAAAGGTCTAAAGAAGGTGTCTACACACACTTTCTTGAATGCAAGAGAAGCCTCAACACAAGCGGAAACTCTGCTTTATAAGGGCTTCCTAATTGTTCAGACGGTTCTACTACAAGTCCCCTTTAGACCTTCCCACTTGAGAGAAGGGAGCTGATGGAGAGGGTGAAATTGATGCATATGGGGATCTTAGGGTATAGCCATTGTATGTGACCCTGCACCCCTCCCCCAAACATGTATGATTACCCTTTCAGCCATAATATGTTCATTTTACAATGCCTTTTCTGATGTTTGAATGAAGTTCATCAATCAATAGTTTAGTGGGGACAGGAAAAGAAGAAGAAGATAAAAGACACATTCCACCATTTCTTAGCAGCTAACAGTCTGCAAAGCCAGGAAGGAAATGAAGCAGTGCAGAACAGAGTGTATAATACCAGTGTTTAAGAGAGAGTCTTAAACTGTGTGCAATGTATGCAAACCCTCTATAGGTGATTTGTGTTGCTATGGCAGAAGTACTTCAAAGCTTAATGAAATACGGCAGAATCCATTCTGCAAATCTGCATGTAAAATTCAAAACAGGCAAAAATACAAACACAGCACTTGGTAGCTGCTGTGCCTAGGCGAGCTTAAGGGCGTGTGGAAACATGATGAACAGAACAAGTGGCAAATATTGAGTACAAAGTAGTTTTCCATAGCTGGATCCCAGAGCTAAATAAATCTCTCCAGTAAGCAGTGCCCAAGGCTTAAACAGCATCTGAAATGAAAAAAAGATACATCTGTCAACTGGTTTGTAGAACAGGAGGTAAATGACTGACTAAGTGAGTGTAAACATGAGCAGTCCAATGGCAAGGAAGCTAATAATTAGGTAAAAAATGCTGAAGACACCAGAAGAGATGAAAGTTAACCATCATTTGAAGGAGGCATTTGTCCTAATTTTTGTTCCTTACATCAGTTTGTTTCATCTAATAGGGAAAAATGGAAATACAATGTATTCCTCTCATATAATTTACACTGACACATGGACCTGTGGTGAAAGCGTTACCCACAGGGAATAGACCAGATTCATTTAATGTTTTGCTCTGGTTTCCATCCTTGGAAGATTGCCTCTCTGCAGCTTGATTCAGTTTTAAAGGATGGCTGTGAAATATTTTCAGTGTGTGCCATGCATAAAATGTAACACATGAATAAGACAACTGTGTTGAAAACTGTGTATTATCCTCAGGGCTGGCTGCAGGTTTTTGAGGGCCTTGGGCAAGACACTCTCAATGCCCCTGCTTCCTCAGTGGGGCTTCATCTACACCAAGCAGGATATTGCACTATGAAAATGGCATGAAAGCAGTATATACAAGGGAGGAGCCACACTACTGCTTTATAGTGGTATTGAAGTGCACTGACAACTGTTGGGGCCCATTGACACATACCATATACTGCTTTCATACCGCTATATACTGCTTGGTGTGGCTCCTGCCTTTTATATACCGCTTTCATAGTGCTATATCCTGCTTGGTGTAGATGAGGCCTGGGTCTACCTTCTCATCATCTTTCTCATTATTTATACCACCTGCTTGCTTGACAGGCAGAGAACCAATGAACAAGTAAGCAGTGGAATCTGCTGATCCTTCTTCTCTTCACCACTGTTGTCTGGGTCAAAGAGAGAGGCAGGTAAACAAGCAGGCTTCAATGATGAAGTGGAGGACCAACTCCAGAAGGCTCTTGTCAGTGGGCCCCTGCTGGGGTGTGGGCTCTTGGCAGGTGTCCAACCATACCTACCTTTGATGCTGGCCCTGACTATACAAGTAAACATGCCAGGAAGAATTAACAGTGGCTTCCTGATGAAGCTGTGAAGACCCCTCACTCATGCTAGTTAATACCTCTGCTTAGATGTTCTTCCTGTTCTATTTCCTGTTTGGTGAAGCTGTTACCCAGAAGCACATTTATTTTGCCAGCTAATGAGTGCTTAGGATAGGGTTAACATATTACAAAACAGCAAGGGTGTTACTCCTCTGTTGATACAGCAAGTGCAACATGTAGGAGAAACTTGCTAGTCCTTAAGAGGCTGCCCTGCAGCTATTCAAATAATCATGCATCAGCTACTACAACAACACTATCTTAAAGTATATTTCTGTCTCAAAAATTGCATCTCTCCAAAGAGAGAGAGAAACAAATGTTAATAACACATTACAAGAAATGGAATAGTGTTCACATGGAGAATAGCTATGAAGGTAAGTTGGAATGTTAACATAATTGAAAATATTAAAATATTAATAATAGAGTCCACCAGTGGAACTACACAGCGTTCAATACAAAGTTGAGGCTGCAATTGTAAAACAATTTACTTGAAAGTAAGCATTGAAGTAGACATATATAGGATTGCACAGACAAGTTTGCCAGATAGTTGGTGTTGGAGAAGTTTGATGCATATGGCTGATGGTTTACATATCTAATGGTTATGTTCAGTAATAGTGAAGTTCTGAAAAATGATTTTAATTTGAACAGGTAATTTTGGGGGAAGAGTTTACCATTGGATTAGAGATTATTTTATTGGCATATATGGAACTAAGAACATAGCAAAATTATCTTTTAATTATTGCCTGCAGCTAAATTCCTAATAGCAACATTTTGGAATAATATCAGAGTTCTATAAATGTATTTATAGTTAGCCAGGATCATGGGAAATAAATTGAAATGAACACGTATAACCAAAAGTAAGAAAAGTGAAATATTTGTGATCTAGCACTTTGGGTGAAATTGTTAATTTTTTCTAAATTGCTAAATAATACTTCTTAATGATTTTTTGTCTTTCCCAATATTCTAAATTATTATTATTATTATTATTATTATTATTATTATTTATATACCGCCCCATATCCAAAGCTCTCTGGGCGGTTTACAAAAATTAAAAGATTGAACATTAAAAGTCAATATTAAAACTTTAAACCAGGCCAAAACTTCAGTTAAAAACCTCAGCTTAAGCTGTTAAAATATCTGGGAGAAAATAAAATTTTTGATCTGGTGCCGAAAAGGTAACAATGTTGGCACCAGGCAGGCCTCATCGGGGAGATCATTCCACAATTGGGGGGCCACCACAGAGAACGCCCTCTCCTTTGTTGCCATCCTCCAAGCTTCCCTCAGAGTAGGCACCCACATGATATATTTGTGTGTGTGTGTTGGGTATATTGATATATCTTTATTGTATCAGTTAAACTTTGGGTTTTCTTTTTTGTACGTCAAATATGATTATACTAAAAATTATTTGTAAAGCATATATGGTAGATTTTGAAACAACCAAGTATCACTTAGTTAGCTACCAACTGACTAAAAAAAACCTGGCTCAATGTTTAGGTCTGGGACCAGTTTTTTGCACTGTGTTTTTTGTATAAAAGCCAGAACTCTAGATTGATTGCCACATATTTGTCTGGAAATAAAGATCAGTGTCAGAGCCCTCACTCTGGTGCCATCTCGGGAGATTCAGTCAGTGAGCGCGCCAGACAGGTCAGGGCCTTTCCTGTGACAGTGTCATGGCTCTGGAATGTCTTCCCAATCGAAATTTGTCAGGATACCACTGTATGCTGCTTTCACCAAAAGCTGAGGACGCTTTTCTTTCAATGGACTCGTTTTAGTATTGATAGTTCGAAGCTACAATCTTAACCACACTTGCCTGGGAGTCAGTCCCACTGAACTCAGTGTGTAGAATTGCACTGTTAATTTATAACATCTTTTGCTGCTGTCTGGCTGTCTTTGTGCTTTGCATTGTTTAAGAGTTGTTTGGATTTTATTATTGCTTTTTAGATATTGCTTTTTGCAGTTGCATCTTTACTGATCATATTATATGGATTTATTATTATATTGTACACCACTTTTTAAATAGATGAGTGAGATACACATTTTTATTGTCCTTGTTATTATTCTGTGATTGTTACATTTTTATTGTCATTTAATTTATTGTTTTATTGCTTTAACCAATTTGAGTTGTTTCTGTAAGCTGTCTTTACTGCCTTTTTAGTATAGAAAGGCAGAGTAGAAATAAATAAATTAATATGTTGTTGTTGTTGTTGTTGTCATCGTCGTCATTATCATTATTCCCATTCATTTTTGTGAATGAGAATAATAATAGGAAGCAGAGTGGCAAAGAAGATTCTTGAAGGTAGCCAAGCTCTACCTTTCAGAGCACCAACAGGATGACCGCTGTCTGGGCTTGACCAAATCCCTCTGTATTTTTCTTCCATACTTTCTGCATGTACTATGGCCCTTAGTCGTTACACAGCTTCTTGCACCAAGTAGTAGTAAGCTACTTCATCAGCCCACTGTTCCCTCTCTTACACCTCCTTATAGCATGCTCAACATGTGTCATTCTATATAACAGCAATAAACCCAAACAGGGTAGCAGTTACACTTACAAATAATTGAGAGACAGGGAGTTACCTTAGTTACCAAATACCAAAAGCAACTGAGGAAGTAAGGGGGAGAGTGCAAGGTAAAACTCCTAATTAATTTACTGTGCATTAAAATTTGATGATTGTTTCCCATTTCAAGAGCCGCCCCCCAATCCAAACCCACGACTTTTTCCTAATATGACAGGCATTTGTTGTGTGCTCATCATTCTGTAGTCAAGGTTGTTTATGTGTTCTTTAGAAGATGTTGTGACCCTTCAGTTTCACTTTTCTGTCTAACCAGCACTTGTTGGGACCAATCTATACCAAGCAGGATATGACACTTTGAAAATATTTTGAAAACTGTATATGGAGTGTGTCCTGGGCCCCAACAGTTGTCACTACTGTTATAAACCATTTTAAATCATTTTAAAGTAGTAGTGTAGGTCCTGCCTTGGTTTTTTTTTTTTTAGAGCAGGGAAAATGAGGTATTAGTTCTGATGCAGAAAGAAAGCATAGTTCCTGCTTGTGTATTTGCGCTATTCTGCTATACCACAGTGCCACCTACAGGTTATATAGTAGAAAAGCAGGAAAGTAAACACTCCTCATGTAATGCTCGGACCTCAATTGTGTGATGAAACCAAAAGCAGATACAGCTGATAAATGACTTTGTGTAGAAAATCCCAAAATGCTTTTCAAGTACTATAGCTTGGAGATTTCAGTATAGTTGTGGGAGAATATAGAAAACTGGGTTCCTTTGGTTCTTTAGGGGCACATTAAGCCCTCAGCTTCCCAAACTGACATCACTGGCAAGGTATTACTTTTAGCTTGCAAGCTACAGTGCCATTCTTTGCTGCAGTTCCAAATATTTCTTCCACAGGCAACTGTACCAACTGATGGCAATATGTGCCATATTCTCTCCGACAGATGGTATAAGTGCCTATAGTGGATCTTTTGAGGATCATCAGACAAGCGTTTTATAGCATGCTTGTTCCTGGGCACTCAGGGAGTTTCGTGGGTCCTTTTCATGACGCCGTCTGCCTTCCGTGTGCCTCCTGCTCCTTCTGGTTGTTTTCCCATTAAAAAAAAGACCCCAGAGAATCCAAATTTTCTTCTACAGCAAAATGTGTTGCCATTTTCTGCGGTGTGCAGGGAAAGCAGCACAATAAAAACACCCACTGAATGGGTCACGTGCTCTTTGCTTACTTTCTCTTTCTTCAGCGTGTGAAGGAAGAGGAAGCTGCTCACCCTATTGTGGGACAGTAGCACGAGGCAAAGCAATGGGAGGGAAACGCGATTCCCTCTCCCCACCCCATCTGAAGAAGCTCTTTGTCATTCAGTAGGTAGCCTGCTGTTAATGTGAACTTCAAAATGCTATTATCATTGTCTAGAAAGCATAGAAAGTCTTCCAGGTCAGGCGGAGACTTTGTCTGGGCAACAATAGGATTGCCTGGACTTTTCCAAGTCTGCCCACATGCTAGTGCATCACTAGTGCAATGGTGAGCTAACATTTTAAAAAGAAACCAGAAATAAGTAGAAATCATTTCTGGAACGGGGCAGGTCAGCAGAGCTTGCACAAGAAAGCTCCATGGACTTGCCCTGATCCAGAAGCAAGTGTTTCTGTTTGTTTCTGGGGTTGCTTTTTACCTGCAAGCTTTCTGTTGTGTGAGCGGTGGGTCCCACTGGTGCAGTGGAATGAGCGGGAGCACAACAGCAGTGTTGGGTACTGCCCACTGTGTCTGATTCCTGCTCTATGACTTGTGTCTTCCAGTTCTTGGTTCTTGCTTGGTGCCTACCATGGCCCAACTTAAAAACAAACAAACCCAACAAACCTAAACTGCTTCCCAGGGTTTTTGTGAGAATACTGTGACCCTGTTCAGACAACACACTAAGCCACTGTGGTGAAGCATTTTGAGCTAAGCATTATGGCTTAGCATGTCAAGTGAACCATTCCTAACCATAGTGGCTACATAACCATGCTTTAAACAAAAGGGTTGGTGGCCTACCCATGGCGTAGTGTGTTGTCTGAACGGGCCCAATGAAACTGGGACATATTGTTACCCACCCTGTAACCATGGGTTGAGTCTGGAAAGAAATCTACATGAGTAACGATTCCTAGTGCCCAACCATTGTTTATTTATCAGCTACTCCCCCTTTGCCCCCCACAACTCATTTTCCAAACAGAGTGGCCTGATTTGAGAAATATGATTTCCTCAACCTAGTGAAATAAAATAAGTGTATGTGCCCCCAAACTCCCTGGACATATTAAAGCCAGGATTCTTGACAGTTATCTTCCCAAGACTCTGTCACTTGACCTTCTTTTTCCTGTAGAGATGAAATCTTATGGGAATCTTCCTCTTTGACCCAAAGTTTAATCTTTTCTGCCTGCTCCTTCTGTGCCCTTTTAATATTTTTCAGCAGATGCTTATTTGTTATCTGTTGCACAGAGTCTGAAAGGTTGCTAACCAGTTTTCACCTTATCATCATACCAACAATTCATTGATTCTGAGGTCTCAAAGGAATGTTGAGATCATCTAGTTTGACCTTCCATACACACAGGCCATTCAGTTTCTTTCCGTTATTACTCTATCAAGTGCACTTACTTGTCTGGCGAAATCTTTTTCTTTTCTTCTTTTACAGTGGTATTCAGTTTCAATCTGTTTTGGTGGAAAAAGCTGGTTTAGATGATTGTCAGCTCCTTTCCGAGTTCAACCTTACAATTCTGGCATTCATCATTGTGATACATAGTGAGGCCAAGGCACAATCCAGTCCTTGTATAAGCCTTGCACAAGCATAGAAGCACTTATATAGCCCAATCCTGAGCATATTTGCCCACTGAGTTCAAAGAGGTTTATTTCCTAATAAGTATAATCAAGATTACAGCTAGGCTTAAAAGTGCTTCATTTTATCTGGTTGATTCTACTGAGATGTTTTGCATTTGGACAATCATTTGAGACAGTTGATTATTAAAAGAAAGCAGAGGCTCAATGTCTCTACTGAATACCAGCAATTATAAACCTCTATCTGCTGATTGTTGATGCCTATCTCTAGGCTGAATACAAGGAAACATGTGATGCACCTTTGGCCAACATTTCTTCCTGCCAATCCAGGAAGAAAACTGTGCACATTAGGAGGATGTGAGAGATCTTATTTTCTAGTACAGGAGTGGACAACTTGTGGCCCTCCAGATGTTTTGGCCTGTAACTCCCATCAGCCCTAGCCAGAGTAGTCAATGTGGGGGAATGATAGGAGTTTGGAGGTCAATTTGTCTGGAGGGCCCCAAGTGGCCTGCCCCTGACGTAGTACATTCAAAAACTCTTAGATAATATCATAAGATTCTAGTTCAATGCACTTATAAGAGTTGCTTCCTTTGCAAGATCAGATCATTTTCTGTTGAGTTTTAGGCTGGCAGTAACCACAAGTTGTAGTAATAGTCATCAATCTGATTGGCTTTAAAAGGGGATTAGACAAATTCATGGAGCATAAGGCTATTAATGGCTACTAGTCCAGATGGCTATATGCCACCTCCAGTATCAGAGGATGTGTGCCCATGTATATCAGGGAACACGAGTGGGATGGTGCTACTGTGCTTATTTCCTATTTGTGGATTTCTCACAGGCAGCTGGTTGGCCACTGTGTGAACAGAATGCTGGACTAGATGGACCTTGGTCTGATCCAGCATGGCTCTTTTATCATTATCTTCTTATTTCTCTCTTCAAGGATAGGGGACCTGTTAGAATGGTCTGCTCCCAGTGACTAATGGATTCTGATGGATTCCAAAGAGTTCTGTGGGATTTTCCAGATTCTACAGCCAGTGCTCCTGGCAAAGCCCAGGTTATGGAATAGAACTGGGGAACATGAGTGGGAGGGTGCTGATGCACTCATGTTCTGTTTTTGGGTTCCCTGTGGGTAGCTGATTGACTATTGTGTGAATAGAATGTTGGCCTATATGAACTCTTGTTCTGATCCAGCATAGCTCTTCTTATGTTCTCACATTCTTAACATGGAGATGAACTGGACAATTGACAAAATAGCTCCTGAATGTCCTCTCACACTCTGCAGAGTCCAGTTGACTCCCTGGCATACATTTGGGCTGAGGGTAATGAAGCAATCTGGGAGATGACTGGGATGTTGATCAAGGAAAACTTGTCTTGAATTCGATTGAACACAAGTGAGAGCTCATTATCTCGTCTACTCAGTGGTGATGCTGTAGACAAAGAAGCAGTTTTTCTTTTGCACCATTGTGTCTTCTCAACATTGTCTAGTGGAGCATTTCTGAGTGGCTCAGGCCCTTTTTTATTTTGGCCCAGTGGTACACCTAACAGAACCCTCAGTAGCATACCATGACATGTTTGCTAGACATTTTGAGGGCAAAATCACTTGCACTTGTCACAACTCTACAGCTGATGCAATTCAAATGGCAGAAGTGTCCAGGGCACTATCTGGCTGGATATCATTTGATGACTTTGGGGTTTTAAAGTCTGAGGATGTAGACAAGGTTCTTGGTCAAGTTCAGCCACCCACTAGTTTGCTTGACAATGACTTATTACATATAATAGGGAGGGGGTGACTGGCTGGGTCCAGGAGGTCATACATTTCTCCTCAAGGGGATGGTTTGTTAGACTTCAGTGATCTCAATAACTATAGTCCAGTAGTTAATGTCCACTTCCTGGGCAGAGCGCTCAGGTGTGTGTTGCTGATCAGATGCAGGCACTCTTGGATGAAACTGATTTCTTGGATCCATTCCAATCATAGCTTAGGCCTGGTTTTAGCATTGAAACTGTGGGATGCGGGATGACCTATGCCAGTAGTCTGGGGGGGCAGCAGATCACTTACTCCTGACCTATTTCATAAGAGGGGAGGAATGCAACCCTGTGGATTCTTATGGAACTCTGAGAAGCTTTTGAGACCATTGACCATGAAATCCTTCTAAAGTATTTGTCTGTGCTGGAAATGGTTACTATGAGGGCTGTGCACGCCGCCACCCTCCCCCCCGATCCAATACGGATCCAGATCTGTCAGGTCCAAATTGGGCCCAATTCACTTTGGATCGATTTGGACCTCCCCGATCCAATTCAGATCCGAAGCGAGATTCGGATATCTGAAGCAAGATTCGGATGCCTCATTTTTCCCATAGACTTGCATTGGGGGAAAGAAAGGGCTATAACTTCTTTATTTTAAAAGATATAAAAATAAAACTTGGGCACATTGCAGATGGGCTGTAGGAACTCATGTGTGCACAATTTCAGAAACATAGGTGCAAGCGTGTAGTGGTTATGAATTTTTAAAAATGCAATTTTCCAGACTATCCAGAAGTGCTATACCTTTCTCATGTTTCAAGATACACACATGAAGCTTGGGCACATTGCAGATGGCATGTAGGTACTCATGTGTGCCAAATTACAGACACAGAGGTGCAGGTGTTTACTTGCAAGGAATTTTTAAAACTGCAATTTTCCAGGCAATCCACACGTGCTAGTAACTTACTTATTTTTCAAGATACAATCCAGACACGTAACACAGACACAGTCAGCAACAGTCACTGATGATGACAGCACTATTCAGTGAGCCCTAGATTGTCTCAATTTTCAACTGTGAAGCTGAAACGCAACAAATGGCCCTGCAAGGCAGGCACATTGTTTAGAAAAACATGGACAGTGAGAAATGCTTTGGCATCCCCTCAATATAGGAGGCTAGGAGAAAGAGGATCCCTTTGGGTTCCTCCCTTCAGAGTTGAGTTACTGAACTGTAAGCACAGCCAGTCATAAATAATAATAGGAATACTAATAGTAATTAATAATAAGAATAACTAAATAAAAAACCTGCCCAACTTAACTAAAGAGAAAAAGCCTGACAAAATATGGAGCGGTGGAATGGAAGGAGTGTGGGCCTGTCACTTCCCCAAGGGCTTAAGGATGGGGTATCCCAGCAGGGGCAGATTGGCTTTAAGAACAGCTGCTCCACCAACTCAGAGTCCAAGCAGGAGTGGTGTGGTGTCACCATGTCGCCCACCAAGGAGAACACCCTCTTGCTTGGAACACTGGATGGTGGGCAGCTGAGTCGATCACCGGCCACCCGAGCCAGGTCGGGCCAAATCTGGCTGCGGGATGACCAGTAGGCTAGGGGGTGATGGAGCCATCCTCCATGGGCTCCGCCAGATAATGCTGCACAGTTGTTGCAGCGTCATCCTGGCAGGTGGGTTGGGTGCCTCTCTGCCCAACCATTGCCTGCAATGCCTTTGCCCAAATGCCCTGGACTATGCTCCCACTGGGAGTGCTGTGCTGCTGTGGGCACTGCTGCCACGTGAAAGGGTGGCCTCCTCCTCTGCCTCTGTCTGTCCAAGCCTGTTTGGCCGGGCCACCCGACCTTCCCCCACCAAGACGTCCAGCCCCCCTCTGTCCTGGAATTCTCCCCACAAAGCCCATTCTTGAGGCGAGGGTCGCACATGGTGGCCAACATGTACACCCTCCCCTTGTAGAGGGGCTCCATCCTCCATGCTAGGCCATCCCTCAGCCTTGTCACCACTTCCTGCACATCTGTCAGGAAGTGTCTGCCGGTGATGGGATCCCTGGCATCCAGAAACTTGCCCATCTGTCTCTGGAGATGCCTGGCCACAGGGATCACCTGGTTGAGGGCAGTGCTAGTGCTGAAGGTCTCAGTGGCCTCAAGGAATGGCTTGAGGACCACCACAAGCTGGGACATGGCTTCCCACTGCTGCCTGCCCAGTGGTGCCTGGATGCCAATGTCCCCAACCCTGTTGCTCCACCATACGCTGTTGCTCCACCATACGCTCGAGCATGAGGTAGGTGGAGTTCCAGCGTGTTGCCACATCCTGCACATACAACTCCTCCTGCTTCTCCCACAGCAACCTACTGCCCTTCCTACAGCTCTCCAAGAGATTACAGACACCAGTAAGGGGAGTGAGATTGACTTTGCTGCCCATTCCAGGGCCATCCTTGACAATCTGGTTGAAGATGTGCACGATGCAGCAGATGCCCTCAAATCTGCCATCACACATCACCTTCACCATGTTGGTTCCCCCATCCATGACCATGTAACCGCAGGTGAGCTGGTGCCTGGCCAGCCCCCCCCCCCTCCACCATGCAGTTCATAGCCTCTATAATCTCCGCCACTGTGTGGGACTGGTCCATGACTTCAGCATGAAGGAGGGCCCAGCAATAGCCCTCCTTCCCAGTCCTGAAAGTGCTGGATGCTTCCTTCCCTGTAGCTGCCCACCAGTGAGCCATCAGGGACAGGTAAGCATGTGCTCCACCCTCGCTGGAACAAACGTCCGAGGTGAAGTGCACCTTCTGTGTGTCTGCCTGGCACAGACAATACAGCACTAACTCCCTGCATTCCCAGTACAGGGAGGGCACCACCCACCTGCTAAGGGTGGTGTGACACGGCAGCTTGTAGTAGGGAACCACAAGAGCCATCAGCCTCTTGAAGCCTGCATTTGCGACAAGGCTGAATGGCTCGTTATCCAACACCACCATCTCACTGATGGAGTTGGTGATCTGGTCGGGTGTCAGAAACCTCCATCTTGTGGCCCCATACTTCCCCCACCCCAGGTCGTCCATTGTTGCCTGTCTAAGCCTCTTGGGGATGGGAGATTGAGGGCTGGCAGCAGTTCTAGCCGCAGCCTTTTGCTTGCCCCTACCACCAGTCAGCTGGGAAGATTCTGCATCTGTTCCAAGCAGGATGGACTGGTGGTGCTTCTTTAGATGCAGGTGCAGGCTGCTGGTGCCAAAGTGCCCTGAGCTTTTACCCCTGCTCAAGGAGGCCTTACAATGGCGACAGACAACAAAGCTGGGATCCACTGCCACCTCAAAGTGGTCCCACACCATGCTGGTCTGTCACTTCTGTGGTGACACAGGCTGCCCGCCGGCACCTTGATTCTCGGGTATCGCCACAGGAGCAGGGGTAAGAGTGGAAGAGGGGTCGGATAGTGGAGAGGGAGGCTCTGCCTGTGCCTGCTGCTCCTCCTCACCCACATCCTTTAGGATCTCCTCATCCTGACCCTCAA
Organism: Anniella stebbinsi; assembly: GCA_029215795.1. Taxonomy (NCBI): domain Eukaryota; kingdom Metazoa; phylum Chordata; class Lepidosauria; order Squamata; family Anniellidae; genus Anniella; species Anniella stebbinsi. Next base: position 62,219,141 of record JARDYH010000006.1, on the reverse strand, counting down.
CCATGCTGAGGACATCCAAAATGTCTGTTGTAAGGTCCATCAGCAGGTTCCCCTCAACCACTAAAGAAAGAGATGGTGATACTCCTCCTCCTTCCAGGGCACTGCTGCTGCTAGCACCTGCTTCTACCAAAGGTGCTTCAAAAAGAGACCTGTGGGCACTAAGTTCAGAAACGGCTGCCTCTGCCTGCCTACTGCTGGTCCCAGCAACAGCACCGCGCCCACAGCCACCTCTGCCAGTGCTCCTTTTTGTGCCTTGTGTCATTTTGGTGATTAGGGACTTAAATGATCTATAACGTATGTGCTGCTTTGCCCTCACACAGTACTGAATGCTTGTGTAACAGGCTACAAGCCACAGGCCACCAACACACACGCACACACACACAGAATGGAATTATTTTTAAAATATATTTTTGGTATTTTTTTAAAGATGAACAGAAAAGACTCACTCACAGAGACACCCTACAAATATTTCTTAAGACAAACAGACAAACAAACGTAATATATATACAAGTAGGAGACAAGAAAGGCAAGAGAGAAAGGACAGGGAAAGCTAAAGAAGAAGACCAAAAAACCACACTCCAAAATCCAATTCGTTCCAGCAAACTCCAGACACTCTTTCTCCAACAACGTCTACCCCACAAAAAGAAATAAAGAAAGAAGCAGCAGATTTCCCTGGTTCATAAGCCCTCCTCCACCATTGTGATTGGAAGCTGCTGGGAGACTTGAGCAGGATTGGGTGATACAGTGACTGAGTGTTCAGCATGATTGAAAGATGAAGCTCTCAATGACAACCTTCTCCCTTCTCTTCCCCCCCAACGTTTTTGAACTTTTAAACTAAAAATTCCTTGCAAGTAAACACCAGCACCTCTGTGTCTGCAATTTGGCACACACGAGTACCTACATGCCATCTGCAATGTGCCCAAGTTTCATGTTTCTATCTTTAAAAATAAAAAAGTTATAGGTGTTTCTTCTTTTCCCCAATGCAACCCTAAGGGAAAAACACAGGCCAAAGTGACCATTTTTCAAAAATTCATAGCCACTAAATGCACGCACCTCTGTGTCTGTAATTTGGCACACATGAGTATCTACATGCCATCGGCAATGTGCCCAAGGTTCATATGTGTATCTTGAAAAATGAGAAAGTTATAGCACTTCTGGATTGCCTCGAAAATTGTATTTTCAAAAATTCCTTGCGAGTAAATGCCTGCACCTATGTTTCTGAAATTGTGCACACATGAGTACCTACATTCCATCTGCAATGTGCCCAACTTTCATGTGTGTATCTTGAAAAATAAAGAAGTTATAGGCATTTCTTGATAAATTTTCAAAAAATCATAGCCACTACATGCTTGCACCTATGTTTCTGAAATTTTGCATACTTAAGTACTTACAGCCCATCTGTAGTGTGCCCAAGTTTCATTTTTATGTCTTTTAAAATAAAGAAGTTATAGCCTTTTCTTTCCCCCAATGCAAGTCTATGGGGGAAAACACTTAAAATGGCGTCCAAATCTCCGGATCAATTTGGATAAATTCGGACCAAACTGATCCGATCCAGATCGATACGGACCTCCCGATCCAATTTGGATCTGGTTTTTGGAAGTCTGAATCACCCCGATCTGCTTCGGATTCTGGATCCGGATCTGTGCACAGCCCTAGTTGTTATGGCTTTGCAGTGGTTCAACTGATACCTGGTGGAGTGTTTCCAGAGGGTGGTCCTGGGCAATTTTTGTTTGACCTCATACTTTGGAATCGTACAAGATTCCATCTTATCTTTCATGCTATTTAACATTTACATGAAACTGCTGGGAGAGGTCATCTGGAGATTTAGAGTTCAGTGCCATCATTAGGCTGATGATATAAAGCTCTATCTCTGCTTTTCATCAGATCCAGGTGAGGCAGTGGAAGTGCTTATTCCGTGTCTGGCCACAGAAATGGACTGGATGAAGGCCAATAAACTGGAACTCAATCCAGACAAGGTGGAGGTTCTATTTATGGGTGGTCCATCTGTCCAGGATAGTGGTAGTCAACCATCCGGAAATTTGGGGGTTCTTGTGAATCCAACTTTGTCACGAGAGGCAGAAGTCTCTTCTGAGGCATAAAGGACCTTTAACCATCCCTGCAATTCATGTGTTTGATACTCATATCTGAGCCTTCCAACATTACATTGTTTGCATTCCTTCCTTTTCTTCCTGGCATCTTGCTCACACACATTTTCAAAATGTCAGTAAGTAGCAATAGGTGACTCTATCCATTTCAGTTTGCTCTGTTTCTCATTTTTCCATCCTTAAGTTCATTTTAGTCCAATCCTGCATTAGTGTACAAATATTTTTAAGTCTGCATGAAAATTTATATGTATTTTTGTGCACACGTTTCTCAATATACACATTTTTGTGTACACTTTTTCTGTAATGCATGCATTTTTGTCTGCTCTTTTGGGCAATGTATGTGTCTTTGCAAGCTATTTTCCCTATTATAATGCATTTCTGTGCTTGATGTTCAGTACTGTGTGCATTTTGTAGCAGTTTCCCCTTGCATATAGATTTTTCTCGACAATTTTCCCTAATGTGCTTATTCTTGTGTGTGTGTGTGTGTGTGTGTTTGTGTGTGTGTCTTTTACTGGAGAACTGTATTGTAAAATTTGGAAAAATGTGAATGTTGGTGCACAACATGTTTCAGTTCACTTGTTGCTTCAGGGGTTGCAAATTAGGGAAATTTCTATAAATATCCAGGCAAACAAATTTCTCACCCATTCCTGTCAGAAAGGAAGTGTAGCATTGGGAGTGTTCCACAGTCACTGTGGTACAGAGTGATATTCATGCAAAAGGGGGAAAAAGGAGTTCCTAATTTAAATGTGTTCCTTATTTTTGTTTATAAGCTGTTTCTATGGCAACTAGTAACAATGGCTATATGCTACCTCCAGTATCAGAGGCAGTATGCCAGTATGCTGGGGAACATGAGAGGGAGGGTGCTGCTGCACTCATATCCTATGAGTTTCCACACAGGCAGCTGGTGGGCCACTGTGTGAACTGAATGCTCTACTAGAAGGACCCATTGTCTTACCCAGCATAGCTCTTATATTCCACACATGGGCGAGTGCAGCGGATTTCATTGCACCCAGGGATTATTAAAAAAAAAAAAAGATGAACATTTATTGAATACTCAGTCATGAAGGACATTACTTTTATTCATTGATTTGCCCCACTCTGCGTTTGGCTTGCAGGTGAGGGTGGTGGTGGAATGAGATGCTCCTCAAGTCCTAGTATTGGTGGGGCTTTGTGGTGATACTGGCCTTTTCATTCCTGCTACTGGGAACAATGATGCTCTTTAGGAGGCACCAGTTCTTTGGTGTGGCCTCAGAGTAGCCAGAAGCAGCCAGTGCGATGTTCCACTGCGTCTGGATCCCCCTCTGTATCCCTACTCAATGGCCTCCTCAATTCGGCACTTATTACTTGAGACGTTAGGGTGTGCCTAGGCACACCCAGCACAACCCTTGTGCACGCCTATGCTTCCACATGATGGGTCTCTGGACAGTCTCCTTTATGTGGAGACACAGAATTTAGAGCTGAATAAGAAATGCACAACAAATACTTCGTTTCCCCTTCAATAAAAGAACACTCAGAAAATAAGAACCCAGCAGAAAATAGTTACTTAATCCAATTGGTTATACAGTGCATTTTCTACTAATGTGGTTGAACTGGGAATGGTTCTCAAGGGGTATTACATTGGGGTCCTTGAGTTCCAGTGTGCCACATGATGGCCTTTGTCTTTCCTAATTTGATGAATCACTCAACACTGATGGTATTGATATTCACAGATGTGAATTTCTATTATATAAATAAACATTATATAGCTCCAAAATTGGATGCCAGGCATGAATATTCAGGGAAACCAATGCAAATGCAAAAGGGGTGTGAACTAGGGGTGTGCATCGGATCGGATCCGATCCACGATCCGAATCCGATCCGACCCAAAATCGGGAAAATCCGATCCGATCCGATCCGATCCGGACAACCTCCGATCCGATCCGATCCGATCCGATGAGGTCCGATCCGGATCGGACGCCATTTTGAATGCTTTTTCCCATAGCCAAGTATTGTTTTACAAAAACGCCTATAACTTTTTCATTTTTAAAGATAGAAGGATGAAACTTGGGCACATTGTAGACTGGTTAGGGGTAGTTATCTGTGAGAAATTTCAGAAAGATTGGTGCATGCATTTTGTGGCAATTAATTTTTTAATAAATACCCAGGAATGCCTATAACTTTGTCATTTTTAAAGTTACACACATGAAACTTTGCCACATTGTAGGGGGTACCTTGGGACCTATGTGTGTGAAATTTCAGAAACGTAGGTGCTTGTCTTGTGTGGCAATTAATTTTTAGAAAAATGGGTAGTAGTGGGGTAAATACAGTTACGCCTCCCATTTTTTTATTTTTGAAGATACAAACAGGAAACTTGGGCACTTTACAGGTACCACTTGCCTTGATATGTGTGTGAAATTTCAGAAACATTGGAGCTTTCCTTGTGTGGCAATTAATTTTTGAAACAATGAGGAAAGAAACACCTATAACTTTGTCATTTTTAAAGTTACACACATGAAACTTTGCCACATTGTAGGTGGTACCTTGGGACCCATGTGTGTGAAATTTCGGAAACGTAGGTGCTTGCCTTGTGTGGCAATTAATTTTTTAATAAATACCCAGGAATGCCTATAACTTTGTCATTTTTAAAGTTACACACATGAAACTTTGCCACATTGTAGGCGGTACCTTGGGACCTATGTGTGTGAAATTTCGGAAACGTAGGTGCTTGCCTTGTGTGGCAATTAATTTTAGAAAAATGGGTAGTGGTGGGGTAAATACAGTTACGCCTCCCACTTTTTTATTTTTGAAGATACAAACAGGAAACATGGGCACATTACAGGTACCACTTGGCTTGATATGTGTGTAAAATTTCAGACAGCTGGGTCCAGGCATGTGGTGGCAAGGTATTTTTGAAACAATGAGGAAAGAAACGCCTATAACTTTTTTATTTTAAAAGTTAGAAGTCTGAACATTGCTCACTTTGTAGATGGGTTAGGGGTAGATATGTGTCAGAAATTTCAGAATTATAGGTCCAGGCATTTGATGGCTATGGAATTTTTAAATTACATGTTTCAAAAAAATCTCTACAGAGGCCAGGTCTTCCCCTCCCGCTTCCCGCGAAGAAAAGGAAACACTCTCTCGTCTCGATCCCTTTGATCCTTGCTAGTAGTATCCATTACAGGGCTCGTGTTTCCTTTCCTACTTTCACTTTTCAAGCAGAACGGCTGAGCCTAGCTGAGTTTTGCAGCCATGCGTGCAAGGAAGGATCACTCTGGTCTCGATCCCTTTGATCCTTGGTAGTATCCATTACAGGGCTCGTGTCTGCTTGAGTACAAAGTGAAAGCAGACACGAGCCCTGTAATGGATACTACCAAGGATCAAAGGGATCGAGACCAGAGTGATCCTTCCTTGCACGCATGGCTGCAAAACTCAGCTAGGCTCAGCCGTTCTGCTTGAAAAGTGAAAGTAGGAAAGGAAACACGAGCCCTGTAATGGATACTACTAGCAAGGATCAAAGGGATCGAGACGAGAGAGTGTTTCCTTTTCTTCGCGGGAAGCGGGAGGGGAAGACCTGGCCTCTGTAGAGATTTTTTTGAAACATGTAATTTAAAAATTCCATAGCCATCAAATGCCTGGACCTATAATTCTGAAATTTCTGACACATATCTACCCCTAACCCATCTACAAAGTGAGCAATGTTCAGACTTCTAACTTTTAAAATAAAAAAGTTATAGGCGTTTCTTTCCTCATTGTTTCAAAAATACCTTGCCACCACATGCCTGGACCCAGCTGTCTGAAATTTTACACACATATCAAGCCAAGTGGTACCTGTAATGTGCCCATGTTTCCTGTTTGTATCTTCAAAAATAAAAAAGTGGGAGGCGTAACTGTATTTACCCCACCACTACCCATTTTTCTAAAATTAATTGCCACACAAGGCAAGCACCTACGTTTCCGAAATTTCACACACATAGGTCCCAAGGTACCGCCTACAATGTGGCAAAGTTTCATGTGTGTAACTTTAAAAATGACAAAGTTATAGGCATTCCTGGGTATTTATTAAAAAATTAATTGCCACACAAGGCAAGCACCTACGTTTCCGAAATTTCACACACATGGGTCCCAAGGTACCACCTACAATGTGGCAAAGTTTCATGTGTGTAACTTTAAAAATGACAAAGTTATAGGTGTTTCTTTCCTCATTGTTTCAAAAATTAATTGCCACACAAGGAAAGCTCCAATGTTTCTGAAATTTCACACACATATCAAGGCAAGTGGTACCTGTAAAGTGCCCAAGTTTCCTGTTTGTATCTTCAAAAATAAAAAAATGGGAGGCATAATTGTATTTACCCCACTACTACCCATTTTTCTAAAAATTAATTGCCACACAAGACAAGCACCTACGTTTCTGAAATTTCACACACATAGGTCCCAAGGTACCCCCTACAATGTGGCAAAGTTTCATGTGTGTAACTTTAAAAATGACAAAGTTATAGGCATTCCTGGGTATTTATTAAAAAATTAATTGCCACAAAATGCATGCACCAATCTTTCTGAAATTTCTCACAGATAACTACCCCTAACCAGTCTACAATGTGCCCAAGTTTCATCCTTCTATCTTTAAAAATGAAAAAGTTATAGGCGTTTTTGTAAAACAATACTTGGCTATGGGAAAAAGCATTCAAAATGGCGTCCGATCCGGATCGGACATCTGGTCCGATCCGATCCGACCAGCCTCCGATCCGATCCGATCCGATCCGACCCCCCAGGTCCGATTCCGATCCGCTATCCGATCCGATCCGGGGGGTCAGTGCACATCCCTAGTGTGAACCCCAACTGGAGCAAATTCATTTAAAAACACGAGCAGTGACTTGCATTTTTCCAGCATTCATCCAGCTACATATAAAATATGTTTTATGTGAGAATTTCTTGCCAAAAATATCTATCTAGCTTCTATCTAGCTTGGGTATGCTTTCCCGAATATATATCAAGTCCACATCTGAAACTATGGTTTTGGGGGGGGGGGGGGAACGAGACACTAAGAAAATGAAGCCAGTCATATTCTTGGCACCGTTTGTCTCTGCTGTGTTATCAAGTTTGGCTTCCAATGTGCTGGAAGTCTTCATTCCTCAGTCAGAGCTATACAGATGGAGGAGGGGGAGGAGCTCAGAAACAGGTGTCGGCCCTAACGCAGCCAGCAGGTGGCCCTTGAACAATCAACTGCATCAAATCTATCAGACACTACATTCAGAGCCTAGATGTATCTTGTAGGCTGTAATCCTGGCAGTTGGTGTAAGTGTTCCAAGGGAACCTGCTGTTGGCTTCCACTGGCTCTAACTGGCCAGAATTTCATCATCATTTCTGTTTCATCAAAGTGGAACTGAAAGACAATTTATCCTAAACCATCCACAAGCTAAGCAGGGAGTGAAGCTTCATGAGAAGATCAGCTAGGCTGTCACTGCAAGCTGGACTGGTTCTCACAACCATTTCAGCACAGAACTGTCATGCAAAAAGTCTAATCCATGTTGATGTTGGTATGCATCGAGGGAGTCATGTGTATCCACCACCATTAATATCATGACTAGCTTGGGCCTAAACCTGAATGCTAGACATGCGTTTATAAACCCCACCTCCTAGCTTATTTTAAACCAGGGGTGGGTCACATACAGCCCATGCATATGCTTGTCCTGCTTACTTATGAGTAGACAAGATGCTCATACTTCTGAAAAGCAATGCTATTTGAAAGTACTGCTAACTAAGTGATTCAGTTCTACATCCTTCTGAGCCTTGTCCTGCTTACTTCTGAGTAGACATGTTGAGAACTACCATGCTTACTTGTGGGGAGGCATATTTACTTCTGGGTAGACATGCTGAGCCTTGGGTGATTTGGATACTCTTTGAAAGTGCTGTTGTTTCTTTCCTGCTTACTTGTGAGTAGACATGCTACACATGCTTATTTCTGCGTAGACATGGTCCCTACTCCAAATTAGTTACGAGGGCATTGGCTTTTTCAGCCTTGTACATTTTGGCCAATGTTTCACCCACTTTTGCCTGTGGCCCTGTCAACTACTGTAATATGCCCCCCAAGAGCTTCTCCAAAATGGAATCCAGCCCTCAGGCCATGGTTCCCCACCCCTGTCCTAAAGGGTTATTTCTGCTCCAAGTTGTTTATCTTGACAAGTGAGTTAACACTCACACGGTGCAAACTTACAACACTGATTTATTATTTATAATGTTCTTTTGTAGGTGGTTGTGGGGACAACCTGTTAGGCTATTGAGGTACATTAAATACTTTCCATTATTTAGAGGATCATTAGAAGAACATTGTATCGCACGTTCACGACTGGCCAGTCACAGTTCTTCGCGGGACATTTTGATGATGCAGCAATCCTGCTGCATGTCTCCTGCTCCATTTGCCAGTTTTCCCATTTTAAAATAAGCCTCAGAAAACCTGACTTTTTAAAAATAAGTCGGGATTTGTCAGGATTAAAGGGTGCTGTTCCCATTGTTCTTCTGGGACCACGTGATCTCTGCACACTCCCCTGTGTAATTTGAGCTTGTCCCCAATGCAGAAGTGAAGCGGGGAGCAGAGCAACGGTACTAGACAGTAGGGAAATGCGATTTCCTCCCATCTGAAGGCACTCTTACTATGAGCCCACCTAGGCATTTGTTTGTTTCTGTTTTGTCTACTCTTCAGTTATTCCACTTTTTTATGGCATTATCTATACTACTGCTTTATAGCGGTATCGAAGTGCACTGACAACAGTTGTGGCCCATGACACATTCCATATACCATTTTCAAATTGCTCTCATAGTGCTATATTCTGCTTGGTGTAGATCTGAGGTATGTTTCTCTTTTGCTTTCCCTTCTGTTCTTTCCTCCATGGCTTCCTCATAGCCCAATGAAGAATTTAGATTATATTGTTGAGTCCAATGTATCCCAGTAGTTTTTGTGTTAGACTATGAGCTTCATCAGACAGGAGAAAATCACAGTTCCCTACCTTCATTTCTCCGTCTCGGCTTCTGCCGCACAATACTTCTGCTTTCTCAGCTGGGAAGAAGTAAATGACCACCTTTAATTACCTTTGTTTCTGGCTTGGACTTTAAAGGGGACTATTAGGGAGTGTCTATACGAGGTCACATTGACTTCTTGAGACCTCGCAATTGCATTCCTGCTGGGTAGTCCGCACAGCAAGGAGTACGAATGTGGGATTTTAACCTCACCAATGAGGCGGCCACTACCCTATGAACCTTGTTTCTCTCCACTCCCATTTTCCCCTCATCCTGCTCCCCGCAATGGCCGAGGGGGGAGAACTGTTGCCCCCATCCTGGACCCAGGTGGGGATTTTCTTCATCTTGCTCTGCCCAGCCAACATCAGTTGTGGAAGGCAGAGAAGCTCATCTCCTCGCTCCCATTTTTTTAACCTTTAAGCGAAATTGTGTGGTTCCTCTGGGCTGCGGAGATGCAGACGCAACCCAGCCGCCATTCATCCTACTCGGCTGCCCCGTCCCACCAGTCCTGTTTATTCATTTCTGTTTTGTTTGTTTGTTTATTCATTTATTTACAATTTTTACTGGTTCTTTAATTCCACTGGCCAGCGGATGCGGTCTAGTGACCGTTCAGCTCACTGAACTGCCCCTCCCCGTGTCCCAGCCAGGCAACCAATGAGGGTTAGGCATTGCCTGGGACACGCTTCCAGCTCAAAGCTGGAGAAAGGCGACAGATGGCAAATGCACATCTGCACCTTGCTGACAGGAACAAGTCATGGCTAGCAGCCAATTTTTTTTTAAAGCGGAGCTTCAAGGGAAAGCCCTGGGATGGCTCTGCAATGGTCATATAAATGACCTGCCACCACTGCAGAACCACCCAGGGGCTTTCCTCTTGTCAAGATATACCTATGGATTCCAATAATGCATTGATACAAACAGAGAGAGCTACTGTAGCATTTTATGTGTGCTGCTTTTTTCAGGGTGGGGGGAAGTCTTTCCCGTCAGTACCTCCATCATATACTCCTCGAAGGACCCATGCAGTTATTATACTCTGAATAGAAATGAAGAGGAGACATTTACTACAATGCTTCTTAGTACTATCCTGTCTACATTATACATCTGCCCTTGAAATGCATGAGTTAAAGAACATCTGAACAAAATACACATTTTCCTAGCTGAGATATCAAATACTTAGTAAAACTCCTGACAATTAGCAAGCTTCTTGCTAAATAACAGCAGCATTGAAATGTGGAAAATTGGGATCAGGTGACATTTCTTAATAGCCCCTTCAGTCTGTAATTCAGAATGCATCTACTCCCAAGTATTGATGTGTCACAAGCTGAGTTATTGATTTCCCTTAACAATTTATTTCAGCCATCTGGTGTCTTTTATACAGGTTTATTCTTGTAGACTCATAAGACAAGCTGAATTAATGAGATATTCTTTAAAATATATATATACAGCACTATTTTAAAATAAAATTATACATAAACAACAATATGCAATACATTAGTAACATATATGCTTAGATTAAACAAAATCCTTTTCCAAAGGGGGCAGTCATTCCTGCTTCTTAAGCAAGAGAAAAGAGTTTGTATCCATCAACTATAAGGACTGCATGAAAATAAGAGAACAACCCATTCCAAACCTTGGGTAAAATCCAATATAAATCCTAAGAGTAGATACCCATTAAAATTAATGGGTCTTAAGTTAGTCTAACTTAAGCTCTATTCATTTCAATGGGTCTACTCTAAGCAGGACCTGTGTTGAACATTACCCCTTAACTTGTATTAAAGGCCATTTCTACACAAGGCTGTTTACCTGGGATGGCCCCTGGCTGGTCCCTGTGCCACGATGGTGTGTATTAGGTACTTCCGGGATCATCCTCCCTCCCTCCCTCTACACCCCTATGGTGTAGAAAGGGCCAGAGGCTGTGGTCTAAGCCAGCCTTCCGCAACCTGGTACCATCAAATGTTCATGACTATGTTGACTGGGAATGATGGAAGTAATAGCTCAACACACCTGGAGTGCACCTGTTTGGGAAAGGCTGGTCTAAGCTCATGTGCACAATTCTCAGAGAATGATTTTGCAATTTAGTCACTCAATAAATGCCTCAAATATAAGTACTGCATTGCTGAATCAGACTCAGGTCTATCTGTTCTGTTATTGCTTCCCACAGTGAGAAGGCAGATGCCACTGGTAAGTTGGTTTCACAAGGGACAGGTGTGTCCCAATCAAGGCCATTCAGGGGTTCCCAATAATGTTGTATCTTTGCTATACAAATGTTATTCATGGGAGCTCAGCCATTATGACAGGTAAGTCCAGTCATCTGCTCTACTTGAATTATCACCTAAAGACCTTTTCCTTCCTCAATTCCAGCTGAGTAACTCTGGAGCATTTTTAATCTTATTCATTTTGAGCTGAAGGCACACACAAAAAAAAATATCTTCTTTTTTAAGGGAGAGAAGAGCATTCTCTGCCAACTAGACAGTGAGGCTCTTGAGGCAGAGGAAGGGAAAAGGCTGTGGGGAGTTTTGTGGAATGAGGTATTTTTGTCTCAAGCATTTTCTTCATGTCTGCTGCTTCAGTATTCTAATACCGGTAGGAGATGGCCTTCCACATGCCCTGCGGGTTTTGTGTTTTAAGTCAAGAGCACCAACCCCACATGTTGAAAATGTAAGACTCTCCCATCTCTCAAAGGGATGGTGTTAGCTTTAATGAATAGCGTTCTTCATATTTGTCTTCTCTAGCCGTGTTCTCAAAGCTTCTACAGAAACAAGCCCAGCAACATAGGAAGCTGCCTAGTACCAAGTCAAACCAGCGGTCCATCTAACCCAGTATTGTCAACACTGACTGGCAGTGGCTGTCTGGGATTTCAGGCTTGGTGTTTTTCCTACCTTTCCTGGAGATGCTAGAGATTGAAAGTGGGACCTTCTGCATGGAAAGTACTAGCACAGGGCGGCTACATATGTACATCATATGCATACATCTTACCTGAAGATCACATACATATAAAATCCAATACTTCTGGGTATTTGTTTATTTATGTACAAAATTTGTATACCACTCCATATCTAAAACAAATTCTGGAGTAGTGAACACAAGTTAAATAGTAAAAAAAAAAAAAAAAGATTAAACCACCATATTAAAATTATGCTTTTTTAAAAAAACAGAATGCCAATAGAAAACCATGGCTGTCAGTTAAGGAATACTTCCTGGAAGAGAGCTGTTTTCAGGAGGTGCCGAAAGCAACACAGTGTTGACACCTGCCTGACTTCCAGAGGCAGAGAGTTCCAAAGAAAGGGGGCCACTACGCTGAAGGCTTCTTTCACCTGGTGGACTCCAGGTGGGCCATAAGTACATATGGAACCACCGGGACCACTTTAAAGGGATGTACACTTTAAAGTCTGCCATCTTTAGTGGAAAGGCAGGATATAAATTTAATTTTAAAAAATAACGAAATAAATACATGCAACTTTTCAGGTTTAATGAGTTGTATTTTGTATGCCCAAGTACCCATATCCAAATACACAACAACTATCCAAAGGCTCAAGAGGGGTGGCCATCTTAGGCCATGTCTAAAACAGCATTTTTTCCTACGGTCATCCCTGTACGACTAAATGATGCACAGGGGATCCTGGGGGCAAATGGGGATGACCCCAGGAAAACCCCAGGATAGCGGAAACAAGGGATATCCCGGTTTTCCCGCCATCCTGGGACCAGAAATGGGCACAGAGTCACATGGGGTGGCTCCATGCCCATGAGGGTGGGGAAGCAATTCTGCCATCCCCAGGGTGGTGTGGGGTTGGAGCATGGAGGGGTTCCCCTTACTTGTTCCACCATGCTCCTTGCTCTGCTCCTTAAAACAAATTCCAACAAAATGGCAGGCACAACATCCCTGTTCCCTTCTGGGACATCACGCTTCCTGTTTGGATGCCCAGGGAAGATCACGGAAGCAGGTAAGTCCGTGATCCTCCCCCCTCCCGCCCTCTACACCCTTAAAACAGTAGTGTAGATAGACTCTAAGTCTAACAAATTTATAATAACATAAGCCTTCGTGTACTACAGTCCACTTCCACAGGTACATAAATTGTTGTCCTCAGTTGGCAGGTACACATGGGCATAGAGGAAACAACTGTAAAAGGTGGGTTTAGATGGTAATGAAATGCAAAATAGTAAAGCCTGTTGCCATTCAATTAGAGCTTAAATGTTTGCAAAACAAGCAGAGCAACCATTCAAAATAGCTGTAAGTGTTGATAACACAAGCATCTTTGCAAGGCTGACTAAACTAAGAGCGGTAGTGAAACTGGAAACCATTCTCTATTTAGGATCAAACAAATAGAATCAAACTTCATTATTAGTTCCAATTCAGCTACTTCACTCTAGAGTCTCCCTTGGAAATTCCTCTCTTGGAGAATGGTAACTTTCCAGATTCCCTGCTTCATATTGTAATACATTACAACCATTCACAATAGCTGTAAGTGCTGATAACAATAGCACCTTTGCAAGGCTGAGTAAATTAAAAGCAATAGTGAAACTGGAAACCATCGTCTCTATTCAGGCTCAAACAAATAGAATCAAATTTCATTATTAGTTCCAATTCAGCTACATCACTCTAAAGTCTCCTTTGGAAATTCCTCTCTTGGAGAATGGCAACTTTCCAGATTCCCTGCTTCATATTGTACTATATAACAACCATTCACACAATAGCTGTAAGTGCTGATAACATAAGCACCTTTGCAAGGCTGAGTAAATTAAAAGCAATAGTGAAACTGGAAACCATTGTCTCTATTCAGGCTCAAACAAATAGAATCAAATTTCATTATTAGTTCCAATTCAGCTACATCACTCTAAAGTCTCCCTTGGAAATTCCTCTCTTGGAGAATAGCAGCTTTCCAGGTTCCCTAAGGTAGGCCTGCTTCACATTGCACTACAAAACACCTCTGCTGACATGGACCTATCATCACTCATTGTAATGGGGCTTGCAATGGGTCTTCCTAGTAGGCTGTATCCAAGAAGAGAAAGGGAAATAACTTTGCTAGTGAAAAAATGATCAGACGCTGGCTGAAAAACCCTAGTTATGAAACGATGTAAGACAGGAAAGTTTAAAAAAAACACCAGCTTTCGGCTATTAAAAGTGTGAGAGTCAGATGAATAAAACTCATTACATTTAATGGAAGGCTCACACAATGTTCTTCAGTCGCTGATTTGTAATGCATTGTCCTCTACAGCCCAATCTGGAACAGAGTGGGGGGGAAAGATTCGCAGAACCAACACTTGAGTAGCTTTCATTGTCACTGCTAGTATATTTAGTCCAAGAAATTGGGTCAATGTACTTTTTATTTTGTTCCTATTCTGCTAGCCCGACAGGAACACTGGCAATTTACCAGCCCTGCTGGGTCCCAATCCTGACTTCTTCGCAATTGAGAACAAACACTCACGTAACACACAAAAATGGAGTATGTGGATGGCTCAGCAGACACACAACTAGCCAGACTGTAGATTTTGTTATTTTATATTTCACACTGCCGGCCAAGTCAATCAGCCGTTGCAATCAGTGCTGACGCTTCAGGGTAAAAAAAAAAATGGGGAAGAGAGGGAGAAACAAAACTGGAACAGCTGAAGCACCTCCTGATGCTGTGTGAATACACGCAGAGCAGTAGTACAAGTCATGCCTGCCAGGAGCAAGATCAACTAATCAATCCCTGGAACCCTTCTCCCAACTCCTTTTTCTTTTCCTTTTCCATGAGTACCAGATTGCGGGCAGTAAAATTAGTCGTTTGCGGAGGGGAGCATATCGTGAAATGGATTAGTTCGTGAAAGGGGACTCAGTGCAGAACGCTACATCATCTTGTTGTATGTGGGGTGGATGCCGGGGGGTGGGGGGAGGTAACATTTTAGATTACCGGACTAATAGCTTGTCAAGCACTAAACCCATACTTTCACCGGGAAGGGGTGAGGCTGTGAAAAGCTATTTCTTCCCACATTTGCTTTGATATATATGGTTACATGGACCACAGTATTTTACTATGGTTGAGAGAATGAGAAATTCTCTATACCCATTCCTGGTTGAGAGAGAATATACACAAACAGCGAGTTGCAAAAAAAGAGAAGCCCATTTGGCTGCTTCATATTATAGTCAAATTAAACCAAATGCCACTTGGCACCCTGAGTACATCAGAGCAATCAGTGAAGATAATAGCTTTTCTAGAAAGAAAGGGGGGACTCTTTTCTCTTCCCAAATGAGTCAGTTTCCCCAACATCGGGGGTTACAGCTGAGATGATGTCAGATTTAATAGCATTTAAATTAGTGATGGCAAGAGATCAAAGGGGTTGGAGGTTCCATCCAAATACAGGGTGATTAATCTTCCATGTAGCTCGTTATGCCAAAGCTAATGACCTCCAAGGGAGGATTTTTATTGGTACCAGTATTACCAATGATCAACCCAAGAGGGACTTTCAGGGAAGATGGGGTCAGCTTTAACCATGGCCTGATTCTCTCCCATTCATTTTTGAACATCAGTAAATCCTACAAGTGACATTTTCTACTCTCCCAAATTGGCATCACAGTTCAAAGGTGCATTACTGGGAGGATGTGCCTGAGAACACATCCAGCTTTGACTACGTTCCTTCCTCCACTTGTACCATTTCCTCTATTTTTGCAGTTCGTAAAGTGGCTCATACTCAGCTTCAAAGAAGCTCACTTATCTCATATGAAGCCATGGGATTCCCCACACCTGATGGGTGGGCACAGACAGTTCTGGAACTGGTGAAGATTCTGTGGGGTGCTATATGGATTGTGGATGGGGGCTTGACACACATCTAAACCAATGTCTTTGGGGGGGGGAAGAAGCAGCAAGCTCTTGGTTGATGCCATGTCTGTACTTGCAAGTTATCTTGCTACTTTTAGATGTAGGTAGGGAAGTCCAGATCTTGTGAGATCCATCCCGCATGTGTTTCATGGATTGTGCAGTGTTATTCGTTCTGGCTTCCATTCACAGAAGGATCCCAATTTTTTCCCATTATGCGGAAAAATAAATCAATAATTCTGTAAGAAAGTTTGTAACAATTTACATAATTTATGTTAGTACATGACATTTAACACATTGTCCCCCATTCCATCCAACTTTTCTCTGTGTAGTCCAGCATGGAATATGTCTCAGGAGAAACGTGCGTATTTTCCTGTGAATGAATTTGCATGAATAACGAGAAAGGGTTTTTTTTAAAAAAAACAAAACAAATTTCAGAGACCCGCAACTCTGCACGGCCTGGGGAGTCCAGTCTGCAGCAGATTCCTCAGGTTGGATTCTTAGAAATCCAAACTCATTTTAATCCACCTTGAATTTCTCCAGCATCCCTCGGTGTGGGTAGTGTTGTTGATGGCATCTTGGAATGTGGTCAGCTGCAGTTGCTTCCAGTTCTGTCATCCTTGAAGGTTGACATTCTGGGTTGACTTAACTGGATGTAGCCAGTGAGATTTTTCCTAACATCTTTCTATCAGGATCTCCAATCAGATCTCTTCTTCCATATCCCTATGGGGCGTCAATTGCCAAGCTTTAACAATAGGTCTGATGCCAAAAACCATTCCAGGTTGTAGTGCTGCAGGAAACTACTTTGGCCTGGAGCAAAGCAGCTGTGTCCCCACCATCACCACATGCAGGATTCAGTCTGAACTGAGCAATCGGCATGCTGTTGCAAACACCCAAATAGTCCTGTTTACAATGGGGTGGTAAAGCCAGAGCCTGCATGTTCCAGCAGATGCACATGGCTACTTCCAACAGCCATGTGTCCTCTTTAAGAGAGGATACTCCTCTACTGAATGGCAGCTAGGGGACTGTCCTCTATTCGAAGCATCCTCTGTTTGAAGGCTGCCATGTTCAATTCCATTTTAAAGATAAAGCAACATCAGCAGTTAGCACCAGACTGATCAGGCAGGCACACAGGTCACCTGCTCACAGTCTTCCACGCTACGGTGAGATGTATTGCATTTCTAGTTCAATTATCGTCATTATTTCTAAAATTGCATCAATACATATAAAGCAGCATATGCAAATATTATGCAAATCAGTGTCTTCTTTCAGTGATGCATATCCTCCTCTTTTGCCATTCATAAGTGGGCGCCCAAAGGCTGGGGATGGGCACATCTGAAGGGCACCAGCTTGTGGAAGGCTGGGCTAAGGCATTGATTGACATGGTATAAGGTGGGTCTACCTGAGGAGACATGGGCAAAGGGCATTTTGCCTTCTTCAAAATGGGAGTCACAAAGGTGATCTCGCTGTCCCATCAGTGTAATGTGTAAAGTGGTATTGACTTATAAGAATTAGATAGGTTTCAAGATTCTTTCTTTTTAGTTCCATGCTTCTAGACCAGAGTAAGATGTTATGTGAACTGGTAAACAGAAGTGTGAAAAGAAGAACTCAGAAGGGAGTCCACATGGGCAAGTCCTTTCCTGGGGCCACCACACATTGTATTGGTTCTACAAACAAGCTCAGCATAAGGCACTAGGGGCATGTCCAGATAGCTTTGATTGTGGAGTTCAGAATCTCTGCTTCAATGCACCAGTTCCTATAGTCTAGGCCAGGCTTTCCCAATTTTGTTCCGTCCAGATGGTGTGGATATCAATGTCCACCAATCCTAGCCAGCATGACCAAGAGTCAGGAATGCTGGAAGATGAGGCCCAAACTTTCTGTAGGGCACCAGGTTGGGGAAGGTTGTGCTAGGCATGCTGGGTGCTTCTTCATCCCATGCTGGTTCCTGCCAGTTCACTGGGCTAAGAGTTCATTCAAACCTGCAATAAAAGCCAGGATTGTGTCACTTCTGAAGGCAAGTGCAGAATTATATGTTTGAACATAGGAAGCTGCCTTGTACCAGAACAGAGAATTGTCTACTCTTGACCGGTAGTGACTCTCAGACAGAGTCTCTTTCCTTTCATCTAATACCCAATCATATGAACTAGTAATGCCAGGGGTTGAACCTGGACCCTTCTACGGGCACATCAGGTGCTCAACCACTGAGTTACAGTCCCTCCCTGAAGTTAAATGTTCCCTGAAGTTTAAAAAAATAAACAAAA
Organism: Anniella stebbinsi; assembly: GCA_029215795.1. NCBI lineage: Eukaryota > Metazoa > Chordata > Lepidosauria > Squamata > Anniellidae > Anniella > Anniella stebbinsi. Next base: position 62,200,997 of record JARDYH010000006.1, on the reverse strand, counting down.
AGCACTGCACATAAAAAGGAGAACAGGCTCCAATCCAGATGTGCTCTTGTCCAAGTAGAGGGAGTATTTAACGTGGGAGAGTATTCATTTTGAAAGACATGATTTCCCCATCTGCATTCTGAAGATGAACAGTCCTGAAAAGTTTATACCATGTGATTTTTATTCAAGTTTGAAACAGATCTAATGGGAGCAAGTGTGTGCTATGAAACCTGTGTGATTGGCTTTTCCAATCACCTGACACAGTAGCCCATCATGGGTTAATTTAACTTCGAGGAGCTGCAGTGCATCCCGGCCACCATTATAACTATGCAGCTCCCAACTGGCGATTGCTGTGGCTTGTCATGTCATGTGAACCTGACTCCTGGGGGTTATTTGAGGATTAAACAATCCTCACAAAAACCATGGTATGTTGCAGGGTTATGCAAAGGTTGTTTAACCATCAAATGACCCCTGCAGGCCAGGTTTGCATGACACAACAACCCCAGACAACTCCCAGTCAGGAGTTACATATTCATAATGGTGGCGGGCATGCGCTGCAGCTTAAGGGTAAATTAAGCCATGATTGGCTGTCATGTCATGTTTACTGGCCCACTGAGTGCAGGCTCATCCTTGGAGGAAAAAGAAAGTAAGAAAGTATCTACCTTTCCCTGGCACACTTTCTAGTCTTCCCCAAATATGCACCACAGTGCCCAGAACAGACCACTGAAAACTACCATCTGGAAACTTCTAAGTGAGTCCCCTAAATGTGCTTGATCCGTGGCTTGTCACAAAACCAAGACGTCTTCTTATGTCTTTCATGAGTAAAGTATTATAATCAGGGTCACAGTGGCAGCAATCAAACAAGTGTGATTATGTGATGAGGGTGGGATGCTTGGAAAAGTCAAATAAGATTGGATCGGATTGGGGACATATTAAGAGATAAAGAGGTGTTATTGAATAAAACCCATGCATAGGATTCCTGACCTATTTATGCCAATTTGATTAAGGGGGTGAGAAGTAACTAGCACAGTCGGAAGAAAATAGCTAACAACTGATTGTCGAGGGGCAGGTGCTGATACTAGCCTGCCTCTCAAGTTGTACATGTTCAGTGGAACATGGCTCTATTTTTAAAACAGATTTTTTTTCTCCCACGAGACCTTTCCAAAGAGTGATAGCTATGCCACGCCGCCTTCTAAAAGCACACTGGATGTAGCACTGACAATGGGAAGCAAACCAAAGTACAAAAAGGGGCAGGTGTGGTGCTTTTAGCTCAGCACCTTTTGCACACAGGGCACAAGGTCAAGCAGCAGCAGCAGCAGCAGCAGCATGCTGGCCCGCCACAAAGGCAAGGCGCTGGATGACTCACCTGCCTGGGGATGAGCTGTTGGTGAAAGGTGAACTGGGATTCACCCCTATTGGTGCCTGTTTGTGCAGCTCAAGATATAAGTCCTCAAAAGGGTGGTAGAAAGCCATTAATGTTCACAGAATGAACAGCTGATCTGCAGGGTGAAAAGAGAAGATTTTCTGGATTGCAGACCCTCATGAGCTTTTGTTGCTGTTGTTCTGCTTTTTTTACTTATGCTGCAGTGGAATTCACATCTTTCAGGGTACATAAAAACCAACTCAGATGGTGGTGGTGGTAGTAATAGTAGTAGATAACAACAGAAAATGCTGCTGGGGCAGTTCAAAGGAACACACCCAAATCCATCGTCCCATTTCGCACAGTAGCTAGCTCTGCTGCTGCTGCTGCTGCTGCTGCTGCTGCTGCTGCTGCTGCTACTGGCAGAAGGAATGATCCAGTCGTGTTCAACTTGCATGAGAAAATGTGTTGTGTAGCATGGTAGCAGACAAATCTGATTCACCATCAAATTTATGCAATTTTGAGTCCACTTCTGAGTTCTTAATATCACACTTCTGCTGGGGTATAACCACTTCACATAATATGAATCTGGTCAAGAAGCATGGAATTAAAGAGAAAGAAACTTGAATCTCATCTCATTCTTATAAGTCAATACCAGTGGAAGTCTATTCCACTTTACACTTTTCACTGATGGGGCAGGGGGAATCACCTTTATACAAATATGATTCTGGTTGTGTCAAGCAACTGAGGGGTCTTTTGCTTTATTGTTCATAATAATAACAACATTGTGACATAAATAAGACACATTCCAGTAGGATAACCATATTAGTCTGAATCTGGAAGAAGACAAAATACTTTATTGTTGATAATACTATATTCAAATAAATGTTAAGCATATTATTGACATTTGAGGATACTGAATAATATTGCAATAATGATTGAATAAAGTGACACATTATCTAAGGATAACCAAGGGATTTTCTATACAAAGCTATTAATCCACTCTATCTATTCTCAGTTTCATTGCAGAACTGAGATCCGAGCACTGCACAAAGAGTGTTTCTTTTCCTGCTTTTCTGTTACATAATCTCTAGGTGGCACTGTGGTATAGCAGAATACTGCAAAAACACAAATGAAAAAGCATTTTCTTTCACTGTCAGAAATAATATTGCATTTTCTCTGCTCTAAAAATAACTCACCCAAAGTATCTTTAATAACAGAAGCAAAACTGGAGGGTCACTTCATCATCTAAACAACCCATAAATCCACAATAATTGCCTCATGTAGAAAAGCTCCATATGAATCTAAAGCAGGAAGAAGACGAAGTGCTTTAGCACTTTACTAATGTGGGGGTGCAAACCTGGTTCCTGGAATAGCATACCAGGGGCCATGGGATAGATCGGAAATCCCCTTTAGGACTGGAGACAGAGCTCTGATTTCAGGAGCAATGTGGGATCCGTCATTTCTGCCTCCATAGAAAGATCAACTCCTCTCACCTCTCTGACATCAAACTTCCAGCATTGGAGAGGGGGATCAGTGCATGGCTCCTGTGAAGTGAGGGAGGCTTTGGAGCCAAAGGATCCAAAGCCCTCCCCGTCCTGGAACCGGTCTAAATTCATTGTCTTCCATTGTAAACGTGGGGAGGGAAATTCCTTTAACAACACAAAACAAAGCAAACAAACAAAACAAAATGAGGAAGAGAGCCGAACACAGAGCATTGTATATGTCTGACACTTTGACCGTAGAGCACTCAGACATCATTGACAGGATTTCCCTGGAAGTGTCATGATGATCTGTGGCACGTACCAGGTGTATGCAGCCACCATTTTAATATGCAGCCGCCATACAGTTATGCAAGGGTTGTTTAACCCTCGAAAAACCCATAGTGGCTGGATTCACATGACACAGTGCAATCCCCAATAACCCAACATTGGCCTGGCCATGTTGTGAGAACCAGCCCAGTGAGCTCAATGGGCCTAGCAAGTGTGCTTAGGGTTGTGACATGAATAAGACACCAGATGATGGTTGATAAGATTATGTTTGTGGGTTATTTAATTAAGTTAACTGTCTCTTAGCTGAGTCAGTCAGACAAAGGATTCATTGTTTATCACTTCCAAAATCCATATTAGTATAATATAATTTATTTAGGCCAACTCAAAAGTCACCAAAACTGTGCAAGATGTTGCAAAAAGCAGTGGGTGAGGGATAGGAGATTGTTCATAAAAGAACCTTAAATGCATGGCTGGAATCAAGATTTGCATCAACTATTCTGTGCCTCCTCCCTTCTCTTGAAGATTAATTCAGCAACTCCTAAGGGGGCTCCAGGCACTATGCTCTTTACTCAGCTGGACCCAGAGATTCCTTCAAAATCTCCCTAGCTTGCACCATTTGTAGAAAGGAGGTTGGACTATGGAGAAGGCGTAAGAGGCCAAATGGAAAGGAAGAAAAGGGAAGGACTGCCCCTGATGGACTTCTGGTCTCTCTACTCTGTCCTTTTTCTCAGGAGAATCAAAGTGACTAAAGTCAAAGCATGAGCAAAACTTCATGTTTCAAATGATTGTATGCTTATCACAGTTATCTGGTAAGGAATCAACACAGTGCTTTAAAATGTGACCTGAATTGTAATTTTCAGCTGCAATCTGCCATAGGTCACTTTAATTCCAAACAGAGCTTATATTTAATAATCATGCTTAATTCGATACTTTCAGAGGAAGAAGATTCAAAGTGTCCGAGGGAAGCAAAGCTTTACATACTGTCAATTACAACTGTAAGTAGGAATTTCCAAAAATAGAGCTGCCCAAAGAGGTGACAGGATTTCTGCGGTGAGCAGAAGCATTCCTATTATAGCTCTGACTTTGTTCAAGTAAAGTTGTACAAAATCTTGGCAGTGCATCCAAGGATGCTCCAGAGTGGGCCTCCTTTGTTATTTCCTGAGATTTCTTCAAAAATTTAGATTAACATTCATGGAAACTCCAATAATAATGGGTACATAGGAAGATAGGAAGCTGCTGTATCTTGAGTCTGACCATTGGTCCATCTTGCCCAGTACTGTCGACACTGACTGACTGCAGCTGTCCGGAGTTTCAGGCAAGATGCCTTTCTAGCCCTACTTGGATTGAAACTGGGGCCTTCTGCTCGCAAACTATATGATCTACTCAGTGGAGGCTTGTGGCTCCGATGTGCTCTTGAATAGAGCTTGAATAGCTTGAAAAGTGCTTGAATAGCTCCTTTATAATACTGACTGGTTCTGACTGAAACCCAGAGCAGATTCACTGCCCCACTGATATCGGAGCCACCAACCTCCACTGGCCCTATTAGTGAGCTATGGGCCCTCTCATGTAAGTACAACCTTACAGATATTTTCAGCTGCAATCCTATGCACAATTACTTGGGAGTAAGTTTCATTGAACTGAGTGGACTTATTTCAGAATAAATCTGCATAGGATGTTTCTGTTAGTATAACGTTTACAGGTAGGGTGTGGCTATGTGTCCTATTTTACAGAGGGCCATCCTCTATTTCAAGGACTGTCAGAGAGTCAAATCCAGATGGAAACTAAAAAATTATAAGAAGGCAGGCCAAGTGCTTTGACGTTCTTCAGCACTTGGCCACCAGACTGAGCAGGTACATATATCACCTGGTCACAATGTCTTTCTAAACAAGGCATTTATTGTGTACTCATGATACCTTACTCACAGTAGTATTCAGGTGCTTTACATTATGTTGTAATCCTCCAGGGCCTCTTCTGTTCTTTGCAACCATGTCTGCTGTTTTTTAAAAAAAAATCAAGGAAAGTCTGGTATTATCTGGAAATGGCCAAATGAAACCATAGTATAGTTGCACAATTTTGCTATACTACAGCAACACCTGGTGGCTATGCAATGGAACATATAGAAAGGCAAAAAAAGACACACACACAGAGAAATAACCATGTGTAAAGGAGCCAATATTTTCTACTGAAGTACATATGTGCCATTCTGTTTTAAACTTACTATGTTGCATTTTATTTATTTTTAACCTTTGCCATGTGAAGAGAGTTTTGGCTAATTGGCAGTATAGAAATGTAATAAATAAATAAAATATTTAAACTGTAGTAATTATTTCTAAATTTGCAACTATACAAATATACATTAGCCTATGCATATCTGTGTCCTCTTTTGTCTTCCTTTTGGGGTGATGCATTTCCTCTTTTGTGTAGGTGGCTATATGTAAGCAGCCACCCTATTTACAGTGTTCTTTATTCCGTTTTTCAGAACTAGGTCACATCAATCTGCCATTAAAATTCACCAGAAACAGATTTCAGATTGAATATGATTCTTAAAATTGAGAATCTTGCTCCCCAGATTTTGACAGCTTTCACTGAATCTGCCACAACTTCATCCTGGAAGCGATTAAGAAAATTTCGTTGTTTTCATTGCATAATGCACTGAGCATGGTCTTTTACCAGCCACCTCTACTGATCTTGACAAATCACCTTCATACTATCACCTGCTTTGTTATCTTCTGCTCCTTTGCTCCTTTACACCTTTGGTTGATAATTATCTTTTATTAGTTCCAACACTTTGCTCAAATGTTAGCAGCTGTATTCCCAGAAGCTGGAACTATACTTTTCAAACAATTCTTTTTTTCTTTCTTTTTCATTGGGTTAATGTTTGCATGGGAACACCTCCATATATGCACTGGAGCGCCCATACATCTCTTAGCTGAAATATTTTATGGCTTTAAAAATAAAGGGGGTTGCTGTTGTGACAGAGAAATTGCTGAACACTGACAATACATTAGTTGGAATAAGTGGTTTCATTGTTAATTTTGTGGTACAATTTATTGCTAAGTTTTGGATTTTCATGATTTGTCAGAGCTAAGTCTTGGGCTCTTTTCTGAGAAAGTTTAAAGCCATACAATAAATGTGCTAGTCTTGAAAGTGTCTCAGAACTCTGTTTTGTTTATTATTATTATTATTATTATTATTATTATTATTATTATTATTAATCTCAGAGAGTAGTATTGCCTATACTTAGGTAAAACGCTGTTTGAAAGATATAAGTTCAGTTTAGAATTAGGGGCTGTCTATACAGTATTGGGGAAAAGGCGGGATATAAATATAAGAATAATATAATATTAATAATATTCGGCCTGTATGCCCCATGGTAGCTGCTTCATTGTGGTGCTTCATTGTTCATATAATGCAACTGCCAACTTGCAGCCACCACAGGCTTTTCCCCTAAAATTGCACTTTTTAAAAGTGATGACTTGCCGCTCTGAGGTCACCATCTTCTTTCCTTGGTCTGTCAGTGGTGACCTTGGTTCAGGCTGAGGCTGTTGGCATTATTGGGGATGGTTTGAAGCCCAGGGCAGCCCAGGGCAGGTCACGGGAAGTGCAGGAAGGCAGGGGGGTAGGCTCAATGAGCTGAATGGATGCCAACGTTGCAACGTTTCTGGCTGGGATCTATCGCCCCAACCCACAGCTGCAATGCTGCAGAGTTTTGTAGGAATGAGCATCCTCATAAAGACACCCCCATAGTATCACTACCATAACTCCAGGCACATTCATATAGCTTTGACATTACACCTGAAGAGATGATAGTTGTCTAATTATTAGGCCTTATTCTCTTTGCTAAAGTTTAATGTGATGGGCATTTACCACGACATTTTGCACATTTGGGCATGTTGTTTGGCATTCCTCTTGGTAGACCTCAGCAAATCGCTCCCATCTAGCATTACATTTCTAGGATTTTGTTCTCCCATGGGTTTGAGTGTCAAATGCAAGTATAACACTGAAGCAATGTTAATGGAGCCCTAATGTTCTGACTTAAATCCACAGAAGTCAGGAAAAGTAGAATTATGGCCCCCAAAGCAGCTTTAACTTTGCCCTTCTACAGGTATGTATTACAATAGAAAATTGCAGCTTTCAGAGAATGATCGCATCACCCTGGATAATGGGACTTATGATTTGATTTATTTCACAAACGTAGGCTAACTGTGTGAGTTATGTGGAATGTAATGCATCGTGTTCTTAATACACAAAGTTATCTTCCTCTAGAGGTTCAGGACAGAAATATGAGACACATTTGAAAGGAACAGTGAAAAACTGTGAAATCTGAGGTTTATGGTAAATCCCCAGTGCGGTGTTGTTCAAAAGTTAGTTAGTTTAGTTGCAAAAATAGCCCTCCCTACAACAACAACCTTCCACGTCATAAACCATTACTTGGCCTATCAGCAGCATTTAGACATAACCAAACTGGCAATTCCAGTTTAAGTGAGTTTGTGTTAGCAACCATCATGCATTACAGTTTGCTTGTAAGATTAAAGTGTGTCCCTTTTGTTATTTATTATTCCAGATTCTGAGTTGTTTATCCCTCAGAGGCATCATGATTCTGGCATACAGAAAGGGGAGTGGAGGGAGGGAATAGCCATTTTCAGCCTTGAAATAGTAGTTTTTCTCTGCGCTCCCTGCTTTGCCCATTCCTACTCAGTAATAAAGCATAACCTCATTTATATAGTTTTGAACTTCTTTATGAACATAGGCCTCATTGCTTAAGAAAGGCCCATAGCTTCTTGTACAGATCAGACCCTTTGTTATTAATTATAGTTCCCTTTGAATAGACTTCCAGTCTGTGCTTTTACTTTCATTTCCAAAATTGCTTCAGGAAAGTTGGAAATGTCATCCACTTAAAGTGACCTCACAATGTTCTGATTGACATGGCACTTACAGTCCTGTGTTGTAAACAAAAGTGTAAGAGGATTATTTAAAACTAAGTAACAGGAACATTAACATTTAATTGTTACCATAAATCTGTCATCTCCTCATTTTTCCCCTCCTTTCAAAAACAGGCTGTTCAGCAATGGTCCTATATTGCATTGCTTCTTTGTTCTAGAACAATTTGCCTCATTTTCAATTTTAAAAAAAGAAGTAAACTTGATTTTGATAGAGACATGAAACCAATACTGTTCTGCACTAATTTAAGTGGAATGTTTGTGTGTATATTATTTATTATTATTATTATTATTATTATTATTGTTATTGTTATTATGCCACTCTAACTTGATGCCTCAGAATGGGTCATAACATATAACAGCACAAACCTATGTAAATTTACTCAGAGGTAATTCCCAGTATGTTCAGTGCAGCTTACTGATAAGCATGCATAGGATGGCATAGCTTTTCTATAACTCTATACAAGTGTGCTTTGCACTGAAATAAATGAATCAGACCCTTCAATAGGTATAGATCGCCTCATTCACAGTGAGGCTGTTGTCAGCCATTGCTTTGTTTATGACAAAAGAAGGATGTCCCCTGCCCTGTTTCAAAGATGCCACTCCCTTACTTGCAGTAGTTGTTCAGGTACTCATTAGTTCTGAGGTAATAATGTGTTTGGTGGCTGCCAAAAGCCTTCGACAGATAGATCCACAAGGGCAAAATGTGGTGAAAATGCATAAAATACAAAATGAACATATTAAAAAGAAGATCATCAACAAATGTCTTTAAAGACAAATAAAATAAGTCTAGAAGGACAACATAAGGCAGGGGTACACAAGCTTTTTGGAAGCTGGGGGGCCAGGTGCCACACATGCATGCGAGCATGTGCTTGCAAACAAACACACATGGTTGGATAAATGCTTGGAGGAGAAAGTGATGAATGGCTAATATTCCTGAGGGCTATGTTCTTCCTCCAATATCAGAGGCAGTAAGCCTAAATACACCAGTTGCTGGGGAACACAGGCAGGAGGGTGCTATAGCACCCATGTCCAGCTTGTGGGTTCCTGGTCAACAGCTGGTTGACCATTGTGTGAACAGAGTGCTGGATTAGATGGACCCTTAGTCTGATCCAGCATGGCTCTTTTTATGCTCTTATGAAGCACAGCCGCTCATCATGACCACTGCCATAGCCACATCCCCAGAGCATACAGGCAAGAATATACAGAAGAAATAAGTATAATATGTTCAAAGCACATTGTGCCAGTAAATAATCTGTTAGCAGCATTTTGACCAAATTTAAGTTTCTGGATGCTTTTTAAGGGCACCACACTTTTCAAGGAGTAGAGGGAGCATGCAAGCACAGCAGACGGTGTGATGACCGCTGTAGACTTGGGGAAAGAGGGATGCCAGTTTCAGTTGCGGGAAATGTAGGGTGTGAAATAATGAGACGAGACAAGAAAATGGATTTTAAAAACAGGGCCACTTTTATTATAGATCTGCAGTATGGGAAACCTATGCGGACATCCTACTCATCAATGGGCGAGCCATTCACCACCTGAGAGGTGGCGTGATTCCAAACGCCACCCCCCTGGCTTGCCCCTTTTGGGGTAGGGAGACCTTCCGGTGTCGACCCCTCCTCGCGCCATTTAGCTCCGAGTGGGTGAGAAAGGTTAGCCTCAAAGGTAACCCTTATCCCTCCATCTGCCACCGTAAAGCTCACAGCTGAGGGGCCTCAGGCATTACCCATCACAACAACAGTGCCTGTGAATGCTCACCGACCCTAACAATGCTCCGGATGTCCGCAAAACCTGCCACAGGGAGCGACAATGCACTTGATTAGTCGCTCCCCCCCCCACCTAGATCTAATAACATCCCACAAAACCAACTGCAGATCTTTCAAAAATAAATCATTACCAGGGTCTGACAAATGGACCCCGTCCTGCTGGAAAAGCTCCCTCCGCATTAACGCAATCGCAGGGTGTTGAATGCTATAATCGCAGTGTTTAATTAGTTCCTTAAATATTTGATTATTTACTTTCTTCCGCACTCTTTCCATGGCCCCTTGGTCATTGCCCTCTCTCCAATTGAGCCGAGGCAAAAAACATGACCAAATAATTACAATGCCGGGCCAACGCAGCCGAATTGTTTCCAAATCGGCAATCGCTTGCATGATGAGGGCTTTGCCTTTAAGCAAACCCAACCAAATCATGACCACACTAGGCCAACGCAGCTGAATTGTTTCCAAATCGGCAATCGCTTGCATGATGAGGGCTTTGCCTTTAAGCAAACCCAAATCATTACCACCCAAATTAATGAGTAGAACCTGTGGGGGGACACTGGCCACACGCTGCTGGAATAAGGTGGGCAGGAGGTGCTCCCAACACATTTTGTGTTTACCGAGCCACAGAATGTTGGCGTGGCGGCTCAATCCAAGCTGTGTCCCAAAGCTGGATCTGGAAGCCCTCCGACCGGCCCAGAAGATCATGCTGTGCCCACAGATGATCACACGCACCAGGGCGGAGCCCGCACCGGAATCTAAAATAAAACACAGAAATGTTAGGACGCAACGCCACCAGTAGACAAACTGGCTATCTGACATACGACTAATATGCTCTGGACCGCCATCTGCCCACTGCCTGAATTTGGTCTGTAGCAAACCCAATAGAAGCCGCTGTAGAAACAGCCCCAATATGAAAAGAGTGAGTGCCAAATCCGAGGGACTGTAATGCCTGTTTTGTGACCGACCAGAACTGATACTTCGTCAAGGGCGAAGACTCCAGTTGGCAAAACAAATAACCACTGCAATTGCCCTGCAGCGTCAGAAAAACGTTTAACGCCTTAACTGGGCACAACTCTGAAACAGGCACTGAGAAAAGGGTGATAACTTTTCCCCTGCCTTGTTGATCCGTTTTGGAATGCCTAAGGTGTAATGTAACACCCAGTGTGCCTTTTCATCAAGTGAAAAGGCACACTTTGAAAAATCATTTTGGAAAGGGCCACCACTTCTGATATTCTTAATGCTCCAAAAATGCTGTTAATGCTGCTGCATGAAACAGAGCCGACTCATAAGAAGAGTGGCAGAGTAAAGGCCATAGAGCAAACAATCCTTTTAGAATATCAGGGGATAATGGTTGTCGCGAATCTGGCGCATGAGGGGTTGCTCTGTTTCAACCCCATAAAACGCGACGAACCCGGAAATCCATTATATTATCCGCTATGCCCCGTATCCTGGACGAAAATGAAAGGGCAGCCAATTTGCCCCCAATGGATCCTGCGGATAGGCCTCTCCACTGAGAGGTCATGGAAAACTGCAGCAAATGCTCCACCGGAATTGCCCAACGCTGCTGACGCTGCATGCGGGCTCTGAAGGAAAGAAACTCCCTACCTGCCCTTGAGTAAGCACCACGAGTGCTAGGTGCTAAAGATTGCCATGTTGCACACTCCACTTCCTCCTGCCAATCTCCCATAGGGTTGATGGCATCGCCTCCAGAATTGGCTGTGTCCAGGGTGCCAGTTCCTGAAATTTCTGAACCTGCTGACGCGATAAAGTGTCAGCAATGGGATTTTCCAGACCTGGAACGTGCCATGCTCTAAATAATATGTTGTAATGCAGGCAATGCAAATTGAAGGCCCTGACTAGCGTCATAACCCTGGGACTGCGAGATGGCAGTTTATTGATAACCTGGACAGTAGCCAAGTTATTGCACTGGAAATGAACCACCGAATCGCACATCTCTTGACCCATATATGCGCCACCACATATATTGGAAAAAATTCCAAGGACGTGAGATCCCTGCATACATCGATGGTGAGCCAATCTTCAGGCCAACGCTCAGAGCACCATCGATCCTGCCAGATGATACCAAAACCCAGAGCCCCCGATGCATCTGAATGTATTTGCATCTCAGCTTCTAAAAGGAGATCCTGCCTCCAAAAAGAAACACCACTGTATTCCTCCAGGAAACAAAGCCTCATCATAAGATCATCCCGAATTGCCCGTGAGCCGCACCCTATGGTGCGGACGACTAAGGCCCTTCATGGCAGCACAGAGGTGTCTCAAAAAGGCATGGCCGGGGGCAACCACCCAACATGCAAAATTGAGATGACCCACAATTGACTGAAGCTGAACTAACGTTAGCTTCGAAGCATTAATTATCGCTAAGAATTTGCCACGTAAAGCAGTGATCTTATCCATGGGGAGCCGACAACATTGTTGTACGGAATCCAACTGGATGCCTAAAAAAATTGATGATATTCAACGGTCCATCAGTCTTTTCCTGTGCAAATGGTACACCCAGCTCCTCCGATAACTCTTGAAACGTCCTCATCAGGAATGCGCAGCGCATGGTGTCACATAGGCCAGCAAACAGGAAGTCATCCAATAATGAATGCAATCCTGAGACCCCGCCCTCTCACACAGGGCCCATTCTAAGAAGGAGCTGAAGGTCTCAAACACGGCACAGGAAATGGCACATCCCATTGGTAGTGCCCTATCAACATAAACTTGTCTGTCAAAGCAAAACCCCAACAGATCAAATTCCACAGGGTTGATGGGTAAAATACGAAACGCGGATTTAATGTTGCATTTTCCCATCAAGGCACCGTGACCGCATAGATGCACCATAGTTACAGCTGCATCAGAAGAGGCATAAGACACTGAACAAAGGTGATCTGGAATGGAATCGTTAACAGATCCACCTCTGGGAAAAGACAGGTTGTGAATCAACCTGAATTCTCCAGGCGCCTTTTTGGGAACAATTCCCAAAGGAGAGGTCCTAAGATTGGGAATAGGAGGGGAAAGAAAGGGGCCAAGAACCCTTCCTGTGTCCACCTCTTTGGCAATCTTCTCACGAACCAATGGTTCCATGAGACTAATTGATTTTTGATACCTTGCAAAAAAAAAAAAGACTTGTCAAGGTCCTCTGAAAGGAATACAGAAACCTTCAGAAAAGCCTAACTCCAAGTATGTCGCATCCTGGCGCTTCGGATAAAGCGCCAGCAATTGCCTTAATGGCCCTAACTTAAGAGGGCTGGGACCCTTTGGTAGGCAGCTGCTGCCCTCCAGACTTCCTGCCCCCTTGTGCCTCTTGACCTTTACCGCACCTGCCTCTGGTTCTGGGGCAATTAGAGGCCAGGTGTTGACCGGTGCATATTGGGCATTCATGGCGATATCTACACATTGAATGGGTACAGCTGCTCCGTGCACTGTACTCCCAGCGAGGCAGGCAGGGTTGAACCCTCTGCCCCGCACTCCCAGCAAAAGTGGGATGTTTAGCTAAGAGATGCCCACTATCAGCCCTTTGCCCAACACCAGGCCTCGATGGTGTCATAAATTGAAGCCAGAGATCGTGGTCCTTGACATCCCACAACAGCAAATGATCAAAGGCAGCCCTACGGTGGAATGACTCAACACAAGCGAGCCAGGCTACACCCTCATATTCCGAAAAAGCTCGATAAATCATATCGAAGTATTTTGTCAATATGCAGCCACGATCGGGAAATCATTGCTACACCACCCCCATATAAATCAGGAAACCAGGGAGCCAGTTGGACCATGTCCTGGCTACCTTCTTCCTCTTCATCCTTTCAAATTCCTTATCTGCCAATTTATCTTTCTCCTTGTCCTTTGGTTCGCGGAAGAGCAAGGAGAACACGTCGATAAAGTCACCTTTTAATATCTTTTCCCTAGTAGATGGTAGAAGGTAGTAACCCAATGGAGCCGACATGCTCCCTGTGGGAATGGCATCCCTAGCTGCCCCAGCATAGGGATCCTGAGCACTAAGAAGCACAGCCATCTTCCCAGAAGCAGCAGTGCCAGCCAGGCCCTGCCATACTGCAGTGCACACTTCGTTCATTGAAGGTGCTCGTGGGGCGTAATTAGACCCCTCGCCTGCACCAAGACCCTGTTGAGAGGGGGTTAAGGAAGACGCTGCCATGGGCTCACCGAAACTGACTTCCCACCTAATGTATTCCCGCTGGTGGGTGCTGGAAAAGGCTACCCAAAGACTGTTAACCAAGGATGAAATGGCCAAGGGGATAGAGGACCCATTGATTGTGGATGCAAATGTGGTGCGATTGTGTCTGTCTCACCTGTCACATGAGCCTGGTTTCGCCCCTCAGGTGGCGGAAGTGGCACGATGTTGGTATTTGTCGCAGCCGCCCCTTGATTCACTTCTGTAGCAGGATCATTGTCCCCGCCAACCAGATTAGATGTTGACCAGGTAGGGGCACTCGGCCCAGTGGAACTGGATGTCGCCTCAATGACATCCAGCCGTGCTGCAAAAGATGTTAACATTTGATCCTGTACCTGTGTCCTCGTTAACCTCCTGCCCCACACCACTCTCCCCTCTAGAGGTGTGGAAACCGGAGAAGGGGCAATCCCCTTTTCCCTTTCGACCACTATTAGTCTAGAAAAGATTGCATATATTGGGGTTTTCGTCATCCTCAGAAGAATATGCATTCTGAGACCTCATGCGCTTGGCAGGGGGACGGGGGGCTCTCCCTTTCCCCTTCTTACCACCGATGTCCTTCTTGGGAGACATCACTTATTGGATATTAAATGGAAAAGAATAAAATATAAAGGAATTGTCGGCCTGGGTGGGTTGTCTCCTTAGAGCATGCTCACAGCCTAATATGAAGTAAGGGGATCCGCCTGCAAAGAAAAGTTCAAGGCAGGGAAGAAAAAGCTAAATTGTATCAGGTGTGCCTGAAAGCTTCCTGCCATGCTTGCGTAGCAACAAGAAATTGGCATGCAGCCAAATGTAGGGAACAGTCTGCCCCTCCCTAAAAACCCTGCGGCCTACAAGCCAAAGAAGCCTCCTCCGCCGTCAGCAATTGGGCTGCTACACTGCCACCCACCACTGGGGCAAAACGCACACAAAAAACAGGGAGAACTGTTGGTCCTCTCTGAAAACCAGCGGCCTAAAGGCAAAACAGAGTTTGCCACCGCCCGCGATAGGGCTGCCGCACCGCCACCCACTGCATAGGCCCCAGTAAGTGCTCAGAGAAGAGGGGGAAAAGTCTGCGCCCCCCCCCCCCCAGACCTGCGTTCTGACCAGCCAAGGAGCCCTCCCTGATAGGGTTAATGTGCCGCTGGCCACCTGGAAGGCCACAAGATGCACCTGGCAATAAAGGGGGAAACCATCCGCCCCCTTTAATCTGCGGCCCTACTGCCCAAAGAGCCGTCTCCATTGGGGCTAGCTGCGCTGCCGCCTGCCCCCGGGACCCAAGACGCGCCACAAAAAGAGGGGGAACCATTCGCCCTCCCCGAAACCTGTGGCCTAATCAGGCCGAAGAATCCGTGTCCTTGCACCGTCCTCGGACGTGCTGCCGCGCCGCTCCCTCTCTCCCGAAACAGAAGCCTCATGGTGCAGGAGGTGGCTGGATGAGCTGCAGCTCAGCCAAGCCGCAAAGAGGGAGAAAGAGAGGCCACTGGGAGGGGTGAGTACCATAAATACTCCCTCAGTCCCCTCCCAGCCGCGGTGGCACCACTGGGGAGCCCTCCAATGGGTGGCTCCGCTGTCTCGCCTGTCACCACACCCCCACTGCAACCTCCTTTTCGCGCCCAGGCGTGCCGGGCACAAAAAGGGGCCCTTCTGTTCAAGTTTGTTAATAATCCACAGAGCTTCAAATTCCAAAAAACCCTAAGGATTAAATCTGGATCATGTCCATTGTGCTTGCGTTTGTGTTAAAGGAAGAAAGACGTAGCTACTAACTATGTCTTTTAAGTAATGTTCAACGTTCCGCAACATGCTTCTCCTGAAAGAGGTTCTGTGCTTTCTATAGGAGCATGGACAACAGGAACAGGTCTTCCATCACAGGTATGTCATGATGAAGAAGCTTTACCTGTACATTTCTGTTTGTCATATAGCTCCTAACAGCACAAAGCCTCTGTCAGGAAAAACACAACTCTCAATGCATCCAGAACCAGGTATCCTGTCAATAAAGTAGGCCAAGACTTACTCCATTCATGCAGTTTGTCCCTGGCTGCACTCTTTCCATTGCAAAAGAGATAAATGCATGGCACCAGCATGGAACGTATTGGATGCTTTTCAGGATATGTGCTAATGTGAATACAGCCATATGTTCCTACAAGGGCCTTGCCAATGGACACCAGTGGTATATAAGGCCATATTTTGAATGTTCAAATAATGTACTTCTAATGATTTCTTGGTATAATGACTGGTACGAGCAAAATTGTTTTGTGTGTGTGTATGTTGTAGCTTGAATAAGAAACATCCCATTTCCCTCAACAATCTAATGAATTGACAGAAAAAAAGAAGAAATAATGAACCAGAGAAAGTCTGCCAAGCTCAGTTCCAGGGGACAATGGCTTGAGTGTTCCAACTGCAACTCACATATATATAAACACTGGAATCCTCCAGTAAGAAATCCTGATTCTTTTTTATTTGATGGGCTTATTGGCATTTGTTGCAAGCAAGCTTTATTAAAATATAGAATATTGTTCTCAGTTTCATAGATGCCACTGCTGCCGTTTCAGCAGAGGTGGACTAAATCTGTTACTAGACAATCGTCACTAATGCCAATATTGTGGTTAGAGGAATTGCATACTAACTTTTTAAAATACTTTTTTATTGATCTGCCTTTATCACATGTAATGTTGCAGTGGTGCTTATTAAGTAGTCAAGATCCATTTCTAGCTGTATGCAGGGAATTAAATGCCCAATTCCTATTAACGCTAATCAGAGTTGTGTGCCTAATTCCCTGCACGCTGTTTTGAAAGTGTACCCTCCTAATTGCCTAATAGGCTGTAATAAGGAAGCAGATTGACTAGCTTTGTAATTTTTTTTGCATTTTGTAAATATAATAGGAAAACGGTTGATGCAACATAAAGAGCAGGCTTGTCAATTCATTTACTTTCAAAACAGAACAGTCACTGGGGCCTCATTGTTGCAACTATTTGCTGTTGTTCTGTGACATTTGGAAAGCCAGAGTGTTTTAACATATGGAATGGCAAAGTGTGGAGAGGCCATGCTTTGCATATCAAGTCTTGCTGAAATGGAAACAATGGAATAGCTCATTTGAAAATAAAGTTTCAAAGATGTGCTGCAGCTATGAAGAAGCCAAATTAAATTCTAGGATATAGTCCAAGAAAGGTTCCAGTGGGCTTAACGGAATGATCCTGTGCTGCCCCAAGACATTTTTTTGCCTGAAGAGAAGCACTAAATGGTGCCCCACTATGCTCGGGCCAACACTTGCCACACCGTTCACACAAGAGAGTGGATCTAGGACAGGGGTAGGCAACGTGGATTCCATGGGCACCAACGGGGGCCCAGAAACCTTTCTTGGTGTCTGCCAAGGTGCCTTACCTCTCCCACTTTAAAAGCAACAACAACAACAACAACAACAACAACAACATTTTCTTTAGGGATAAGAGAAGCAGGAATGCTTAAGCCCTCTGAGGTTCTCCAAACTCCACTTCGAAGATCCGTCATCTCACTCCCATTTTAGTTTGTGACTTGTTTTTCTTTTTGTTCAAACAGGAAAAGTTCACATTTCTGATGTATTTTTCAAAAGTGTCAACTCCCCCCCTTGACTACAGTGCGAAAATGCTTTTTTCTTTTCTTTTTCTTGAAAATGTGCATCTTGAAGTGTGCATTTTCCAAACAAAATATGCATTTTTAAAATATGAATGCAATTCAGGAATTTGTGAGATTTTTCCAAAAAGAATGCATCCCCATTGTGTTTGGGGTTGTGAACAGGGCAAGTTCTGATGTTATGCGAACTGAAACAAAAATTTCATACATCCTTCATTGTTTTACTAATAGCTAGGGTTGCTGTGAAATATGTTTCTGTTGTTGCTGAGAACTAGGTTCAAAGGAGTTGTTGGGGCTCAGCCCCCGTCTCTACCTTGTCCTCAATCTTTTGGACAGGGTATTTGTCCTTTGCCATGCCTCCCATAGCAGCCATTTTATGGTGGTGCCCAGGAAAGTTTCTCAAATTGATAAATGTGTCCATGGCTTAAAAAGGTTGTCTAGCCCTGATCTGTCTTCCATATGAGGAAGGGTCCTTCCACAAGAGGAACAGCTCAATACGCAGAAGGTCCATCCACCCGATTTCTGGGGATCCCTGCTCCCCCACACATCATGGCCCACTCCATTCAGCAGGGTTCCCTGATTCTCTGTCTAGTAGTTTCAGGGGCTGGAAGGACTGCCGTGAGAAGGCAGCCCCCCCCCCCATCAACTCCTACCTTCCCTCTAAATTCAGTTTGCTTCACATTGTGCAAAAAGCAGTGAAATGATGATAAGTAGCAGTTGTGTAACCAGAAGAGCCAGTGTGTAGTCTCTGCGAAAAAGACAAATTCCATGTTGGGGATCACTAGTAAAAGAATTGAAAATAGAACTGACAATATTATTATTATGCCCTTAAACAAATCCATGGTGCAACCACACTTGGAATACAATGTACAGTTCTGGTCACCTCAAAAAGGATACTGTAGAATTGGAAAAAGTACAGAAAAGGGCAACTATTATGATCAAGGGGCTGGAGCAACTCGCTTCATAAGATGGTGAGTAAGAGGAGACATGCTATGTGTATAAAATTTGGCATGGTGTGGAGGAAGTGGACAGGGAGATTTTTTCCTCCATCTCTCATAATACTAGAACCCAGGACCATCCAATGAAGCTGACCTGGGGGAGATTCAGAACAGACAAAAGAAAGTACTTCTTCATACAGTGTCTACTTAAACAATGGAATCTGCTACCACAAGATGTGATGGCCACATCTTCTGTATAAAATTAGTGAAAATTAGGCTGTGTGTAGAACCAGTGAGCTAGCCAGAAATAGAATCCCATGTCATCGGAACACTGAAATATTCTGGCTAGAGGGAATAAAGGGCACCCTAAAATGTCACTATTGATAAGGATGGCAAGACATTTCTTGCTCTTCTTTTCTGTTCAAATGCTTGCAAGAACCACACAGATTTTTGGTCCTGACTTGCAATATTTCGGCAGATCAAACGGCTGTCTTTTGGAATCCTTGCCAAAGCCTGACACTACTATTTATGACCTGTAAATCTTTTCTGCACAAGTAATACAAAGTCACTTCAGTGAAATTCTGTATATTGTGCTATTCAGTATGACTAAAACCATCGGAATTTGGCCTGCCCTATCCACAACCCTTTCAAAATGGGTGCATTCAGACTGTGCTTTGGACCAGCATGCCAATCAAAGAAAGATATTTGCATGACTGTACAATTGTGGATACACTTCCATTCCTTGCTGTTTTACCCCCATGGTTTATCATCACAGGTTATAATTAGAACAACATTTCCCAGCACTGTTTTTGTTCTTTATTAATTTGCTGCTTGGAATTTCCTTTGCTTATTTCCTTTTACAAGGCAGTAATATTATCACCTGTGAAGATCTGCAAGGTAATACATATATTTAAAATGAGTTTACTGACAAAATCAGTAAGATTGTCCAAGAATAGATCAGGAAATCTGTCTCCATTATTTCCGTGCATAAATTTATAGCCTTGCCCCTACAGAAAAGAAGTATAATTTTAAAAGCAATTTGAGAACCAAGTAAAGTGATATTCTACTTTATATGAACAGGAGTATTTTTGTATTTATTGCTCAGATTTATATGCCGCTTTTCACAAAAGTTTCAAGCAGCGAACATAAAATTCAATGGCCCAAAAACAACCATGAATATAACAATAAAAAATAAAATTAATCAGCAATAAAACTGCATACACTATTGTATGCTACAAAATATAGCTGGCTGGGTCACATTTCAGGGAAAGCCTCTGCAAAGAGATGAGTTTTAAGAAGATGCCTGAACATCAGAACTGTGGTGGCCTGTCTACTATCAATGGATAAAATGTTCCAGAAGATAGATACTACAACACTAAAACCTTTACTACAAGTGCTCTGAGATGAACCTCCAGAGCATGTGGCACTCTCAGAAATGGTCCCTCTAATGATCATAGAAATTGGGCAGGGACATAAAGAATGAGACGGTCTCAAAGGTAAACTAGTCCCAAGTTGTTCAGGCTTTATATGTTAACAACAACACCTTGAACTTTGCCCGGTCGCTTGCTGGCCAGTGCAATTCTTTTAGAAAGGATGTAGCTTGCCGTTGGAAAGCGGCCCCAGTTAGCGGCTTCGCTGTGGCATTCTGGACCACCTGCACCTTCCAGACCAATGCCTGTACCATTGTGGCTAAGTTATCACGGTCCAGGAATGGCCCTTGTTAGCATAACAGCTAAAGCTTAAAAGGTACTCCTGGCCACTGAAGCCACATGAGCCTCAAGTGACAAAGATGAATCTAGAGTATATCCAACTATGCACTTGTTCCTTTGGTGGGAGTATAAGCCCATCTAAAACAGACAATTGACCTATTTCTCAGACCTGTCAGCCACCCACCCACAGTGCTTCTATATTCTCAGGATACCAGCTCATCCAGCTTGACCAGCCCACTACTGTATCTAAGTACTGGTCCAGAGCCTGCATGGCCACACTTGATCCAGATGTTGTAGAGAAATAGAGCTGGGTGTCATCTACCTACTGATGATCCCTTGCTACAAATCCCCAGATGACTGCTCCCAGAAGCTTCATATAGATGTTGAGTAGTATCCTGTGGCACCCCATAGTACAACTGCCACGGGTAGGAATGGAACCACTGAAATACAGTGCCCCCAGTACCCATGCCATAAAGCCAATCTAAAAGGATTCCATGGTCAATGTTATCAAAAGTTGCAGAAAGATCAGGTAAAAGAAGCAAAGTTGCTCTTGATAAATTGAGTGACCTACACCAACCCAGACTGGAAAGGGTATAGACAATTGGTTTAGTCCAAGAATGCCTGCAGTTGCTCTGCTACAATCCTGTCAACCACCTTTCCCCAAAATAGCATGTTCACAACTGGGTGATAGTTCTCACAAATCCTCAGGTCCAGAGTAGGCCTCTTCAGGAGTGGTTGCACTAGCGCATTCTTCAAAACATCAGGCATCACTCCCTCATACAGGCATAATGAGGCATTAACCGCATTGTGGACCACTCGGCCAAGCCATGCCAAGTAGCCTTAATCAGCCATGAGGGACAGGGATCGAGAGGGCATGCAATCAGACGCATGGCTGTAAGCACTTTGCCTGTGTCATCAGGACACAGTATCTGAAACTGATACCACAAAACGTGGTACTTTTGGTGGTCTTGGTGGATGCTGTGTTGCCAAAACCTGCTGTAGTGTAAGCGCAGTCAGCCTGGTCTCGATTGAGACTGTTCTGTTTCCTAGAATTTTTGGAAGAGGACTGATTTTGGAAGAGGATATAATATCTGCCATTATTGTGGGGAAAGGTATGATATCTGCCATAGTTATGATATCTGCCATAGTTATTGTGCAAGAGGATATAATATCTGCCATAGTTATGATTAGAAACACCATTTGGAGTGTTTTCCCCATAGGGGCGAAAAGTCAGTTTTAGGGCATAGCTAAGCTCCCTCTTGCCTGATCTTCACCAAATATTGTACACAAATATCTATGGTATTTGCTAGTAGAGTAGATAGGTTCAATGCATAACAAAGCTTATTACGGAATATTACAGAGAAAATAAACTAACTCCCCCCTCCCCCAATGTAGGCCTCATGGGCTGAAGTTAGCATTGCCCTTTGAGATATAAGTCCATGGGGAGTTCTTCTAGTGAATAGGCTATAGTAGAATATATATATATATATATATATATATATATATATGTGTGTGTGTGTGTGTGTGTGTGTGTGTGTGTATATATATATATAGTGAAATTTGCAGAAAAAAGTGAAAAGACATGATCAACTGTCTGTTGCATAAAAATATGGATTGAAAACCACCACATTTGCCAGGCTGGAAGAAAATGGGCCAACTACTAAAGAGGTTGAAATCCAGCAAGATCAGTCAAGGATTGGGGAAGATATGAGTCCCCCACAACCCAACCCCATTTGTTTGTATTGAAGGAAGTTTGTTGGAGGCTTCGGAATGTTCGTGTTGAGCTATGGCATGCGGCCAAAGGGAAAGGATTTAAAGTGGCTCTATGGAGCCCTATGGCAGAGAACCTTGGTTTAGCTCAATCAATCAAGATTCAAAGCAGGGAGAGGGAATTAAAGGAGCTTTGCCATGCCCCTGAGGAAGGGTGGTTGATTCATAATTTTTGATTGCCAAAGCATGGTGGTTTGGAGAGCAGTTGTGGAGCTTATGCCTAGGTCTGTGTGTAGGGTGAAGGGTTGGAATGCTCAGGAGGTGATGCCTGAGGGTGGGGCCAGTGGGTCAGAAATCAGGCACACCACCCCCCTCCACAACCCCCCATGAACTATCATCTCTTTACTGGAGCACCCACCCCATGCCCCTGAGCCCCTACCCCACATATCACCCCCTAAGGTAGCACCTCAAATTTTCCCCCATCTCAAACATCACCCCCCACCCCAGATATTACCCTCCAAGCCACCACTGTGCAGATCCAGGTGTGAGCTTGCCAGTTGTGAATTGCCTAGACATGAGCTCCCAAACCAGAATACTAGGTATGATGCACCCACAAACCACTCATCCAACTGCCTCCCAAGCCTGGAGCCCCCAACCAAGCTCCCCCAACCCCAGCAAAAGCACCTACCTCTCATACCCACCCCTGGCATGAGCCCCGACTGCAGACACCTATCCCTACTACAATCCCCCGCCCAGCTGAGTGCTCCTCCTCAAACCACTGTCCCCAGCCTGGAGCCCCAACTTCCAGACCCCCCCACCCTAGGCACAAAGCCTTACCCCTGAACACCCACCCCCAGCATGAACTAGGCCTTGGAGGGAGAATCTACTGTGATTACAGTATTCTTCTGAGCAAGTCCATTGTGTGTGGGGATGGGCTGCTGTATCCCTATACTATAAATGTGGGGCAGTCTTCTCATACAATTCCAGCATTGGTAAACACCAGAATCTCCACACATCTGTGCTGCAATACTTGTGGGAAGGCAGGAGTGAAGCCGGAATGGGACACCAAGGACATGTCTTAAAAACGTTCCTAACAAAACGTGTAATATCGGTGGCAAACTCTACTGTGGTTTGTGAGTTATGATTGAACTGAACACAGGTCTGAGCACTCCGGTGGTTGACTGATAGGTCCCAGAGCCCCACAGCTCAACAATCACGTGTGCATCCCAACGGGCTCCTGTCCTTCGTCACTTGCCACACATGTGCTGGTCCCTTTGTCCAAGATCCATTGTGGTTTGAAAGGAAGCTGACGTTAGGGTTGAAAAAATGATTTCTGAGCTTTTGTGTGTTCAGTTTAACCATAACTCACGAACCATCGTAGGTTTTGCCACTGATTTTAGTTAGTTTGATGCTTGGTTTACTATTTTGTATTGCAAATGTTTCACACTATTTCACAGGGTGTTGCCATTATAATTTAATTGTTGCTGATAGTTGCCTTGAGAAACCTGTTTTGGGGTAGAAAGTGGGATACAACATTTTGTGACTAACAATAGTACCAATTAGCTCCTGAGTTGTTTGTTGCTAGGGAACAGGTGAAACACTTAGACTTTAGTGATGAACGAAGGACACATATCAGGATTCCAAGATGACATCAGCGGGGTACTTGCATCATTAGCTGCTTCATGAATCTAAAACATTTCTACCACTCTGCCTTGTATAGCCCAAATCACTTCATGTATACCTTGTTTATTTGTTTGCTTGTTTCAGATGGGATGGTATCATGCTAAAAAATAAACACAAACATTCTGCTCCATCCCTCTATCTGAGATTTCCTCATT
The DNA here is from genome assembly GCA_029215795.1 of Anniella stebbinsi. Lineage (NCBI taxonomy): Eukaryota > Metazoa > Chordata > Lepidosauria > Squamata > Anniellidae > Anniella > Anniella stebbinsi. Next base: position 62,177,211 of record JARDYH010000006.1, on the reverse strand, counting down.
AGCAACTGTAAATGCCAGTCAGTCAGAGTTTTCCCAGATGCTTCTTAGCATCAGTTAAGTTGCATAATATTAATACCACAGATGTCTGCTGCCTCTCTATGGGACTTTTGGAAAGAGAAAATGTTATTAAAGGAGATAGTATGGCTTCTCCTGCATTTGTTTTGATACCACTTGTTAGACAAGAAGTATTTCTTGAAATCTTGTCAATCAAATATATCTGTCTGGGACCAGTTATGCAGAAAGAGAGAGAGAGAGAGAGATTTTAAAAGCACATTGTGACTGTTTAGCGCCTAAAAACTGCAATTGGATGTTCCAGGGGATTTGTAATGAGCTATAGAGGGTTCAGTGTCTACATCATTAGTTCAAAATCAGTCCTTGTTGGTACTGTATTGACTGAGAATGGTGATGGAAAAATGACCACCTAAATCACCTATAGGAAATGAGCTGAAATTTTCACCCTAATTAAACAAAAAAAACCCAACAAATTCTCTATCTCAGCCATAATTGGCTGTCTTACTTGAAAGACAAGAAGTGGAAGCGAGCTAGTAGCCAGAAGATCAACCGGGAGGGGGGGGGTGGAGGGCAGATGGCATGATGGAATGACATCAGTTCCATCAAATACTCATGTCCTAGATTAATTTTTAAAAACCCTAGTCTGAGGCTATTTAAAATGTTACTTTTCTGTGTGAAATAAGGAAAATCTATTAGTTTGGACCTTTCAATATAAAAAATAATTCATAAATATACTAGAGGTTGGCAGCCCAAGACTTCACCGTTTAAATGAAATCACTGTGTAACATCCATGTTTCCTTATTTCTGAAGCTTGTGGCAGTGTATATCTCTCCTCTCTCCTCATTACTACCCAGATGAATTTCAAGTGTTTTTATTGGTATTTTATTGATATTTTAATGATGTATTGGTTTTATGTGCTTTTAATCAGTTTTGTGTATTTTATGTTTGATGTTGTTCCCCGCCTTGATCCTGAGGGAGAGGCGGGTAATAAATAAATATATTATTATTATTATTATTATTATTATTCTCCCAATATTCCTTCTCCAGGTTTTTCCCTCAGGGCTTTATTTCCCATCATTCTTCCAGGCCACTTCATAGATTCATCCCCCCTTTTCTAGCACTCCCCACCCACCCAGCCAACTTTGGCAATCCTCTGCTTACTGTCATCTTAGGACCATGTTCAATCTTTTCCACTTTGGCTAGGCAGGGTGCCAAACTATTTTTGGTGGAAGCCGAATTGCACCCTGCTGGGACCTCCATGGGCTGGATGCCACCAGTGGGCTTGGCCACACCCACTAATGTCATTGCCCTATGTCAGTCCATTTTGCCTTTCTCTATGCCTTTTTCAACATGCAGAATGGGACTTGGCAAATTCTGGGATGAGTCGACACTCCTTCCAGTGCCAGCTGAGTCCCTGACTTTGTGCACCACATGCCATCATCATGGGGGCAGCATACACCACACAAAAAGGTTTGGCCAGCTCTGGGAAGAAAGGGTGCTCCTCCCAGTACCAACTGAGTCCTCCACTACCTGCATTCCTGTTGTTATCCCTACTGTTATCTCTGAGCAGGGATTCTTCCAGAGGATGGGGCTTGGAGTCCAAGACCTGCCCCATGGAGGAACCCAAGGAAGATCTGCCAGCTGCAGAACCTCCATGAGCAGGAGGTTCCACATCCTTGGCCTAGGATCTTTTGCTTGCCCTGCCTTTCTCTAGGACCTCAACAGCTTGAACAATAGCAGGCAGAGGCTCTTAATATGGAAATACCTTGGCCAATGGCTGCCAGAGAGTAACAGAACAGTTCAGCCCATGGAAGCCAGAGGACCTTCTGACTCCTCAGTCCACTCTATGAAAGGCAATCAGCTAAGCCAATCACTGCAAGTGGCTTCATCATTACTACCATTTAAAAAAACACACGAAAGGAATTACAATTTAGACAGAAGCCCATATAAAAAGCTGTGCTGTGCTGCTGTGCAACCTTCAGATATTTCAGTGGGCCTTGGGCCCTTTCTACATCTCACGGAGTTCTGGGAAGGGGGAGAGGCTGTTGCGATATCCTGATTGCAAGCCTCCCCCAGCATACACACACAGTGTGCGATGTCCTGGGAGAAACCAAGGACGTTGTGGCTGCCATTTTTCTTTTTTTTTAAGAGCAGGGCTGGTCACACAAAAGCAAGATCCAGCTCCATCAAAAAAAGTAGGTTTAAAAAAATCCCCCCTGAAATCGCGGCCCTTACACACACACACACCCATCCTATAGATGGCAAAAATGCAGTCCCCCTCCCCTGATGGGTGGCTCCATGCCTGTTTCTGGTGCTGTGCTTACTCATGAGTAAGCAGGCACCAGGCAGGATGGGCGCCCACACCTCCTGTGGTCTTGGGACGGTCCTGGGACTGCTGGAAGATTTGGGTTTTCCCAGGGTTTCTTTGTCCCTGGGAAAACCCATGCCCATCCCCCCTGCCCCCAGGAGTCCCTGTGCATCATTTGGACATCTAGGGACAACCCCAAGACAAAAGGCTGGTGTAGAAACAGCCTAAGTTGCATGGATTTCCTACACATGCTCCATTGAAATGGAGAATAGCGCTGGGCTATGCTTATAACTTGGGTGATAATTCAGTACATGTCTCACATATCAATGAACCTCAATGCATTTCTGCATCAAATTTCCTCCTAAACTTAGAGCAGACATGTGCACAAAATATTTGGATGCACACACACACACACACACACACACACACAAAAGATTTGACCATCCATTAGATTTTCAGCTAAAACCAGCAGTTAATCATTATTGTGTGCTCAAGGGCAATTCTATTCATGCATGTCTAGGCGATTGAAACCCATGACTAAGAAATTAAATTGGCCTAAAATTAATCATACACAGCAGCAATGATTTGATTCAGCCAGATTGGTTACTAAAATTCCTCTAGAGGGTTGGATTAGCAGAAGAAATATTCTTTCTGCTGAAGGTGTGGGGAACTAGAGCTGCTGCAGAATTAACCTGGAAAAGGGATGCTCTTTTCTCCTCTGCTTGCTTGCCTGCCCAGATGAAACTGTAAAGGAGGAAAGGCATGACTAGCAATGTAGAAATTCAGTGTAGGTTGAAAAGCAGAGTGTGTTTCAAATGTTTTGGAATGATAAAATGCAGATGATCTACAACCATATCCTTTTGGTAACATTTAACGCTATGTTTCTGAATTCATCTGGATTGTTATTTATGTATAATGTTGTGTATTTTCTTTTTTTTACCCTTTTCAACTCTGGGGCAAAATTCCAACCCCTAATGCCCTCTTCACTGGAGGATTTACAGAGAAGTGGAACTACAAAATAGATCTTCTATGATATTGTCATCCACATAATAGTATCCATCCAGCCAGTCCCCCTCTGGCTGCTTTTATAAACCAGGAAGGGCAGGGATCTAATACACACGTGGTGGCTCCAAGGATCCTGTCCACATCACCGGAATGTACAAATTGAAAGGTATCCAATAATACTGGGCAAGCAGGTGTCAGAGTTACATTCACTGGGTCTGTATCAGCTATAGCATTCAAGTCAGAGTGGATCGAAGCGATTTTGTCTGCAAAGTGCTGGGCAAATTGGTCACATCAGGCTGCCAAATGGTCTGAATTCTACTCTCAGGGGCTAGTGAGTAAAAGGCCCCTGACCACCCAAAACAGCTCTGCTGGACAGCTCTTTGCAGACACAGTAGTGACAGAGAAAAAAAAAATTTTTTGCTGCCCATATTGCCATGGAGTAGACCTTCCAATAGGGTCTAGCCTGTGTTCAATCAGATTCACTCCCGAGTTTTCCGCCAACGTTGTTCTAGACTCTGTCTCACTTGTTTCATTGCTGCCAGCTCCATGTAAAACCAGGGGCCTGGTGTGGCTCCACTTTGTGAGAGAGGATGCTCAGGAGCAATCGTGTCCAACGCCCTGGTCATTTCTCTATTCCAGAGATCAACCAGGGCTTCGACAGAATCACCTGCTGAGGCAACAGGAAAATCCTCAACAGCCATCAGGAAACCATTCAGATTCATCAGCCACTTGGGGCAGACCATTTTAATCGGTCCTCCACCCCTGCAGAGGCTCTGAGTGCAGCAAGTCTAAACCCCACCAGGTAGTGATCTGACCATGACAACGGAACTATAAAAAGTTCCTCCACTCTCAGATCACTGTTACCCCATCCAGCACAGAAAACAAGGTACAAAGTTTTGTACCCAGCAGCATGGGTGGGGCCAAGTACTATTTGGGACAAACCCATGGTTGTCATGGCAGACATGCAGTCCTGAGCCACTCCCAACAGGGCAGCCTCAGCATGGAAGCTGAAATCCCCCAACAAAATCCCTATTCTGTCCTAGGCTCCCACCAAATATATTGGTTTTTGCCACTGGGATACTTTTTTGTCAAAGATATATAGATGGGTAATTTTTTCCCAAGACAAACAGATCCAAGCAAGCAGATTTAAATGGCCATCCAAAGTTTTCTTTCTGAAAACCCAACAGAGTCTGAGAGAAGAAGCATCCCAAGAAATCTCTTAATTTTTGTCATTGGAGTGCCTCCCCAGCCCCATCCTGTGGATGATATTGGGGTAAAAAATGGTCCACTGTCTTTTTTTTAAGCAGCAACTGATCCAGCGAAGCAGACCTAAGTGCCCTTCTTTTGAAAGCACACACAAGGACTTGTTTGGGGACATTTTACTTCCCTGAGATACATTGGAACTTGGCTTGGGTTAGTAAAATGTCACAAAAACAATTTGCATTTCCCCCGATATTGAATGTTGATTGTATTACAGTAAAGTTTGTGTACGCTTATATTTACACAGAGCTGTTGTACCAAATGGCCTTTATACTATGTGGATTATCAAGACCATTCCAGGCCAGGGTTTGGACTGAAATAGCCTTGGTGTCCTAATGGATGTCCTGCTCAGGGGGTGAGATAGAGGGAGTGTGATCCTCTTCATCCTCTTGGTGGCTTTTGGTACCATCAACCATGATATTGTCTTAAATAAACTGCACTGACTGCCAATATGCTTCCGGTCTAAGTTCAAATACAGATGGACATACTCACTCTCGCCCAGTTTTGCCAGGTGCTTGCCAAGCCCCCATCCACCCCCATTTGCCTGTTATGTTGTATAAATTTCCAGATCTCCCTGAGTCACCATTTTTATGAAAACTGGCAGCTCACTATGGCACAGGCAGTCCTGTGGTGCTCACAGACCAAACGGCTATCAACAAGAGAGTCCATGAGCCCCTGGGGGATCAGTGAGCAGAGGCTGGGGGGGCAAGTGGGGGGGAGTCCATAGCAATCCACCACCCCCTTCAAACTCTCATGACATCCCTAAATTCAAAGTATTAATGATGATATTAAAAGCCCTGAATGGCTTGGGACTTCGATCTTTGAGCAAACGCCTCTCATTGTATACACCCGCTAGAGTATTATGGGCTCTTATATCTTCTATAAGATTCATTAATACACTGGGAAGGATTCAATGGTGTCTGGCCGCTAATACTATATATGTTGCACTGGCAGAAACCAATGCTTGCGCAAAGGTAGTAGCACTTGTTAGCATGACAGATTGCCCAGGAAACCCATTGAGCTAGAAAGTGCTGGTTTTGACCTTTAACAGGTTTGGGACCTAGTTACTTGAAGGACTGCCTTCACCCATATCAGCCTGCTGGCACTTTAAGATCAGAAAGAGAGGCCCTTTTCATTTGCCCACCTGTGAGAGCAATTAGGTGGGTGTCCACACAGGAGAGGGCCTTCTCTGGAACAAACCCCCATCAGAAGTCCACCATGTACCATCCTTGCAAGCTTTCAAGAAGGCCTTTAAAACATTTTATTTTACTATGGCCTTCCCATGATTAATACTGTTATAGTGCTGCTATTGTTGTCCTGCTAGTGTTATTGTTAGTTTTATTGTTTTATTGAGATCGTGTTTTTATTGCTTTTAATCTTTTAATTAGGGATGTGCACTGGATCGGACCCGATCCACGATCCGAGTCCGGTCCAGTGGGAAATCAGATAAATTATCCGATTTCCGATCCGACAGCTGGATCGGCCGATCCAATCCGAACTGGTCCGAAAAGGCTCCGAACCGGTTCGGCGGATCAGCGGATCGGCAGGCGCCCACTGGCGCCCACCGCCGCTTCCATTGGCGGGTGCCAGCGGGTGCCCGCCGATGAAAGTGGACAGCGGGGGGGGGGGAGGAGGGGGGCGGGAGGAGGGGGGGCCTTACCTTTCCGGCCCGTCCGCTCCCGTCCGGCACCAGCGGCTACTACCAGTGGGCTCTGCGGCCTACTCCAGGGTGGCGCGCCGGGTGATGTCATCACCCGGCGCGCTACTCTAGAGCAGGCCACGGAGCCTGCTGGTAGTAGCCGCCGGCGCCGGATGGGAGCGGACGGGCCGGGAAGGTAAGCAGGGGGCGCGCGGAGGGGAGGAGGGGGTGCGCGGAGGGGAGGAGGGGGCCCTTACCTTCCCGGCGTGTCCGCTCCCGTCCGGCGCCGGCGGCTACTACCAGCGGGCTCCGCGGCCTGCTCCAGGGTGGCGCGCCGGGTGATTACCCGGCGCGCTACTCTAGAGCAAGCCGCAAAGCCAGCTGGCGGTAGCTGCCGGCACCGGACGGGAGCGAACGGCCGTAACAGGTAAGCAGTGGTGGGGAAGGGGGCTTACCCCCCCGGAGCCGTCCGCTTCTATCCGCGGGCGCCCGCGGGCGCCAGCGGATGGAAGCGGACGGCCCCAGGGGGAGTAGGGAGCGCGGGGGAGGGGGCTTACCTGCCGGGGCCGTCCACAGCGGACGGCCCCGGGGGGGAGGGAGTTAGGCCCCCCCTCACCCACCCTCCGCCATTTTTTCCTCATAGACTTGCATTGCAATGCAAATCTATGGGGAAAAAATGGCGGCCAATCCAAAAATTTACGATTTTTGGATCGGGATCGGACACGATCCGGTCCGGGGGGCCTCCGATTTTGTCCGAACCGATTCATGACAAAATTGGAGGTCCCGATCCGGGTCCCGATCCGATCCGGGGTGTCCGTGCACATCCCTAATTTTAATATTTTATCACTTTTAATATTTTAATATTTTATTGCTTTAATATTTTATGTATTTTATTGTTGTAGGCTGCCTTGTGAAAAGCGGCCAAGAAATGTTTAAAATAAATAAATAAAATGCAGTGCTGTTGACATTGCGCAAACAGCGGGTTCTGTTTGCAAAAAGTAATTAGCACTAGCAGACAGTTGCTGTTGGATCCTTTCCACTCTGTGTGCATGGATGATTTGTGAGAGGATGGGAAACTAGTTTTTTGTGTATTTGGTATTAATCATGTTTGCATTGTTACTGCAAAGCTATGCCCTTCGAGCTGCAATGCTGTGGTTAGTTGCTTTGTGACTAAAGCTGTTTACTAGGAAGCAACTCTGAAACGTCCCACACATTGGCAAATTAGAGGAACAATTGCACTTGCTGACTATAAAGTTTGCAAGCAAATATTATCTAATTTTCTCTTTGGACTCAAAGGGACTAATGGTTGCATTGTTTTTGTTCAAACAGATTATTTATGCATTTTGCTCTACGTGGGCAAGTGCTGTATTATTCTGTGTAATTGCAGTTCTAACTAAAGTAATACTGTTTTCTTTAAATGTTGGCAAGTTTTTATTCCAACTAAGCCCCCTAGGATCACACAGGCAAAGGTTGTGCATGCACCAGCAGGATTCACAGCCCCTACTGGGGCCAACAAAATGGTTTTAATGCATTGATTGTTAGCTGTCATGTGAGCCATTCTGGAATGCTTAGTAAGATATAACATTTTCCAGTAAATGAGTAAAATAATTAGCCATTTCCTTTCATTGAACCAACTTTTATTGCCATAGGAATATGTGTGAGTGTATAGTACCCAGTATACGCAGCTGCTACTAAAGTAATGAAACAATGATCATGTCGTTGAATTGGATCAACTTCAACTTTCTTTGTTCTTTTTTAACAGTTTTTGCCTTGTAGTTGTAGATCTGAGCAAATTCATCATCCAAGGTTGGTGTGCCATCCAAATACACCACAATGTATCTTCTAATCATTAATCGCTCAGCTGCCCCACTGAGCTACTTAATAAGACCAGCAAAAGCTCTTAGTCTTCTTAAGATGTGGGTCATCAAGCTGAGAGTGCTAATACAGACTAGAAAGCAAGCTATTCCTCTACCTGGTGGACAAATTATCACATATGCTACTGCACAAAGAGCTAGTATAGTCATTAGGATGGTCAGATTTCCGTTATTATAAAGAGCTATCTCTTCACTACCACACCATGGCGTCATCACATCCTAGTACACAGCAGGCATCTTTTATTTCAGGATGCCACATCAGCAAAATAATAATACTTTTTTTTCAAAGATTTTGTTTTGCTCAGGATGGATTCATCAATGGGTGGATTGTGGAAACTCTTTGGGTTGTTGTGCTGTATTATCCTCAACAGCTATGCAAAGTGAATCACCCAGAAGAAGGTCTACAGGAAATAAATACTGCATTGGTTTTCTAAAACAAAGAAACAAGAGTGGCTCTGCCTATGAATACATTCACCTTGAATTAAAGCCTATCCAAGTTTCCCACCCCCACCCCCACCCCCACCCCCATATCTGGTTAGGCTGACCAGATAAAATCCAGGTCAGGGCTCTTTTAACTTTAAGAGTTGTAGAGAAAAGGGAATTTCAGCCAGTGTCATTTGTATGCAATTAGTTCCTGGTGAAATTCCCTCTTCATCACAACAGTTAAGGTTGCAGGCACTATACTAGAGTGACCATATACAAAAGAAGGCAGGGCCCCTGCAACTTTAACAGTTGTGATGAAGAAGGAATTTCGCCAGGAACTAATTGCATACAAATGATACTGGCTGAAATTCCCTTTTCTCTACAATTGTTAAAGCTACATGAGCCCTGACCTGGATTTTATCTGGTCACCCTATCTGGAATGTCACTGGAATTCCAATAAAAATCAGACTCATAGAATATAACTCTTTTGAAGTGAAGAATGGTCTCTAAGTACTCTGCAACAACTTCCTTGACACACAGCCGCAATTGTGTAATGGTGCATTAGGGAATGGACCAGATGAGTGCTACTACACTTCCACATGCCTCTATAATGGCCTTGATAATGTGCCATTTTCTCATTGGGAGAACATTAGGTAGGAAAGCTGTGCAAGGCCCACCACTGCGAACAGTGGGAAAGTTGGAAAGTTGTAGGCACCTCTGGTGGGCTGTTTAGGTAATCGTACTACACCCAACCTATTATTTTAAGAATGGAAGAATGACACAGGCACACGAGGCATGAATGAAGACGGGACAGAAGAAGATTAAAATTCATGGTAGTGGTGAAGAAGAGGAGAGGAGACCACAGTCATTCTTAAGGTGCAATCCAGGAAATTTAGACAGGAAAAAGGCCTATAATTCCCAGCATTCTCCATGCTGCATGACTGGCTGGAGGGATGCTGGTGTTGTAGGGCTTTTTCTGTTTAAACATGCAGAGGATTGCACCTTTAATGTAACACCACCTTAAAAGCAACAACAACAAAATATTCAAAATGGAATTCTAACTAAAATATGCCATAGTTTTCACCAGCCTCCATGGACTATAAACTGCTGTATTGAAACATGTTCATTTATCATTATAAGATCCATCTCATACACTATTCAGAGAGAGAGAGAGAGAGAGAGATTGAGCTCTGAAAACACTCAATGAAAGAAATTCAAGACTTTGGTTACAAAACTCCCTGAAGCTGCACATCCGGCATGAATTCGTTCCCTGCACCTTATAAAAAGCTCCGCGTCACTCACTTATCTGCTGTGAAAATAAAAGCATTTTTGAAAAGTGAAGAAGAAAAATAAGTGCAAACTTAAGAGTCAGAAATGATGTGCTTTGTTTGGAGGGGGTTGGGAGAATTCTGCTTTCGGTACTCTCTCTGTTGTCAGTACTAAGCCATAGGAAGGATCAAGATCAAACCTCAGCGGAAATTCAGCACAGGTGAAATTCCAGGAGGTGGCTAAACCTGGCCTCCCAGCACTGCCACTTCTCTATTTCTGCTGCCCCCACCCCAGGCCTTCCAGGAAGGGGATCCACCATAAAAACATAAGAACATAAGAAGAGCCATGTTGGATCAGACCAAGGGTCCATCTAGTCCAGCACTCTATTCCCACAGTGCCAACGAGCTGTTGGCCATGGACGCAGTGCAAAAACACCCTCCCGCCCATGTTTCCCAGCAACTGGTGTATATAGACTTTCTGCCTCTAATTCTGGTGGTAGCACCAGAGAGTGGTTTGGCCAGGGCCCAGTCAAACATGCAGCTGGCCAAGTACAGGTGTTGAGTGTTTTCCTAACAGTGGGTTGCAACTGTTTGGGTAAGGTGGGGTACAAAGAATGTGATAATGGGCTCTTAACCCAAAACACAGGATTATCACACATAGACCCTGTTTGGATGACATGCTAAGCCATGGTGGTTAAGCATTTTGAGCTAAACGTTATGGCTTAGCGTGTTATGTGAACCATTCCTAAGGATGGTGGCTGCATAACCATGGTTTAACCCTGTTCACTAACCATTTATGCAAAAGGGTTGTGTTGTCTGAACAGGTCCACTGTAAAGTGTGCATCCATTTTTATTCCAACAGCAATTAAGGCGTACGCCAAAAACCAAAATGGACATCTAATTTAACAAGATTGCTGAGTTACAAGTATAGGCTGCATATGACAATGATGCATTTTCCTAAATCCTAATAACTAACAAATGTGAAAGGGCACACAACTATTATAACCAAACCACTGAACTACAATATGCATACAAAAGTCTTATATACATTCTATTACAAAGACTATTGCAGATAAGATCTAAATATGCAATGCCTAAAGGCTAACAAACAACGTATCCCACCAAAAGTTCCAATAACTAAAATGCGCACATGTGATGTTGGAATGAAAGGCACTACGTTCTAAATTCCTGAAGAGATAAGTATATATTTTGAAAGAATAACACATTGACAAAGAAAGCAAAGCTGCAGCCATCCAATAATATCTCATTTCATTGAACTTCATCAGGTGTTGCCTCTGAATGACTAAAGTTCTTTCTCCATATGTACACTTTTATCAGTTCTTTCCCCAAAAGGACCATCAGCTGCCTAAATGCCAAGGTCTTCTTGAAACTCAAATGTTTCTTCATTCTGCCCAATAACTTAAAGCCTGTAGATGACCAGCTGAAGTCTGCTGACTGCTATACAACTTTGGCAGGAAAAGCAAAAAGGAGTCAATTTCCAAAATCCCGAAGTTACAAGTATAGGCTGTTGCTGTTGCAATATCCTAAATTCTACCAGCATTAGAAGTCCCTCAAGCTGATCTGGCTGAACTGTTCCAAAAACTTGCTGTCTCCTTCTTCTATACCCCATTACAACATACACTAGTGAACAAAATTTGACATTCCTCCTGTCAGGAAATAGGGAATGGCTTAAAATTATGACAGTTAGGATCAATTATATTTTAGGGATATGATAGTTTGAAACAATCCCAGCTTTGGAGTTGTAGCATCTGGGGTTTGGTCTCTTCTTTCAGTCTGAATAGTGCTGAAGTGGTCTTAAATGGCGTATAAGGGCACTCTGCCCTTCTGAGAGGATGTAAATACAGAGACCAAATTCGCAAACAGGAAGTACCTTTTAAAGAAATGCTTCCTATTTTCCTACAACTATCACTGATAGGGGCAACAAGTTCAGGTGTTCTACATCTGAGTACACTAAATATGTGAGGAGGGGGAGTGTGCTAGCCCCGCCCCCTCCATCATCACTTGTTTCACTCTCTACTCATGGAGTAGATTTTCTGAGCAGGAGAGCCTTGTGTATCCATGGAGGCACTCCATGCAATTTTGAAAGCTTGTTTTCCAGCCTTCCAGATCGTGTGGAGAGAATCCTCAGATGCAGGAGGCTCTCCTCTTCACAACGTTGCCCTTCACAAGTAGACAGCAACAACAGCAACAATGGAGGGGTGGGGCTAGCACATTCGCTTGCCTCTTATGTTTAGAATGCCTGAATGGGGCTATATGACCAGAGCCAAATGGGACTGACCATACCCAGTAATTATTTTACTATTTATAACGTTCTTCTCACTTATCACTTTCAAAAAAGGAATCACTCAAAGAGGCTTACAAAATGTGCAAAGCATAAAAATTATGACCATGAAAAGCAGCAGCAAAGACAACAATATAAAGAAACAAAACTAGGAGCCATTTATTTATTTATTAAAAAACCTTTGGTATTGAGCATATGCCGATTCAACTGTGCTAAGGATAATTAAATAAACCATCCAACCTAGGCTGTCCTTTTATTCTCCAAGCCAGTGATACCTTAAGAGACATTGCATATGGTTCAAAAATTGTTCAAATGGAAGATACTAGTTCATGTGTTTTGTGTTTTGTGTTTCTCCACATAACTCAAAAGCAAATTTAAGTTGATTTTTAAAACTTATTTACCACCCTCTCACAGACATATGTTGAGCCTTTCTTCATCAATGTGACCTAAAATTGTTGCATCACTAATGTGAGTTATATGATACATAGAAAATTGGAATTATGAATATTTAGCGGTCTGGAAGCTATGCCATGGAGCACTTAACCTGCCTCAAAATTGGGGTTATTTCTATTTTCATGGTAATGGGGCATTTTGTCCCAAGAGATGCTGATGACATACATACTAATGGCCTTTTATGTGAACACCTGGGGGAGGGGGTTCCATCCACTCACTCACACAGCAAAACTAGACCTGCAGTGATTTATTAGATGCAAATTATTGTTCACATGAATAATACACAGGAAGGGGAAGGAGGAGGAGGAGGAGGAGGAGATGATGACGGCAACTTGGGTAGAGGAAACCAAAGGAAACATTGATCTCACCATTTTTTAGATATTTTTCAAGCTGAAAGATTCAGTGTTCATGAAATGTCACTTCTATATTGGGTCTCAGCAGAGCCAATATCAAACAGAAAGTTATAAGAAAATGAGTTGTTTGAGCAACATGAGAAGAAATAGGCTCTGCTGACATACATAATCATATTATTTCAGATGGATGAAATATGACAGCTGTGGGAGTAAGCAGAAAGGATAACTTTCTTAGATATGGCATATACATCAGTTACTGGGAAACAGATCTCACATGCATGACCAGATTCTACTGGCCATGTAAACTAGTGTACCAGTGCTGCTTGGGATGTGTCCACTACTTGAAGGCACCCTCTATCTGAAGGGTTGTCCAGTCCAAATCTGGTTTTAAGAGCTGTTAGAAGGAAGAGCTGGGCCTTGAAGTTGCCCATCAACATCACCTGGACAACAGGCTGACCAAGCACATAGGGTCACCTAGTCACAGTCTGTCTCACTATGGCGAGATAGATGCATTATGCTAATTATTTCTAAAAGTGCATCTATAGATATAGATTATACTATGCACATTTTATGCAACTCCATGGCCTCTTTCGTCCTCCATTTTGGTGATGTGTTTGCTCTTTTTGGATGATGTACAAGAGGCCTCCCTAGTGCTGTTGGTGAACATGTTGCTGGCATTTGGGCTTGCTGAAATTAGTACTCAAGGATCACCAATCAAATTCCCTAATCAGATCGACAGGTCCTTCTTGTTGCTTTGCCTTCTTGCTGCTGGATCTTTCTGGAGAGATGGCAGGGAGAGATGTTATTTCATTAAGTCAAGGCAGACTGGACAATCTTCAGTAGCCCAGGGGTGTGAAGTAGAATCAGCCCTGCTTTTATCCTATCAGCTATGGCTTCATCTCATGACTAGAACTTGAATTCCTCATTAGGTGTGAGAATACATTATAACCCTATATGCATTTTTTAAAATAAAAAGTTTGTTCATTATATCTACTCTGAAGCTTCTTTAAGTGCCTCTTTCTTTAGCTCCGCCAACAAATCATGTGTAATTTAAAGAGTTTTTATACTCTACTAACTCTACATTTCTTTTTTATTATTGTTTTTCAATCTATGGAAAATCAAGTGTGCTTTTAAGATATAAATGGAAACAGATGTGAAGACTTTGCTCACATTATTTGGCGAGGGGGGACTTGACTAGGAGTGGAAAGGAATGATCTTCCTTTTCCTTCCACCTCCTGTCCATTTACAACCCCTCCTATTATGGTGTTGTAGCTTATTGTTATCTTGATGTGACTCAGAGAAATAGCAAGCAGACCCTGCTGAAGCAGACAGAAATAAACAATTAGAAAGAACATTGGCTTTACCTTTTTCTTTGGGGCAACCTTCTGAGCCTCCTGCTGGGCTCCCACCAGCTTCTGTTCTCTCATTGCATTGCTCAGGGTTATTTATGCCATTGTCTCATCGCAATGATCAAATGGAAATGTGCGGATTCCATGAAGGACAGTAATGGTCTCAACATCTTTCTCAAAATTACCCTTTCCTGGCTCACAAAGCTTTGTAAGGAGGCAGAAGAAAGGGGAAGTTTTGAGGTTGTGTTTTTGTACAAGGCACCTGGCTGATGTCTTTCCTTCTGGACACCCACACCCAGAAACACCACTTGCTACATACTTGAAATGTTTATTTCACCATCCCACACATATGCAAGATGACTTCAGCATGCAAGTGGCTTTTCCCCCCTTGGCAGTGTAATAGGAATGATCATTTGCTTCCTGAGGTGAAGATTCTCCCCACTCCCATTTCAATATTCACAAGCTGACTAGACTGACAGTTGAATCTTATTCCAATTGGACAATGTATTCCACTATACTTGAAGACAGCAGGCAGGCAACATGGCAGACACAGCTCGGTCCAATAACACCATGTTGATGCTCCCAGTCTTAGGGTGCCTCTACAAGAGTGATTTAAAGCTCTTTCAAGGCGCATTACAAATTTTACCTCTACAACAGCGGAGTGCAAATCGGGGGTTGAGGCTCTTTTTATCGCTGATTATTCGCATTTTCGAATGCACGTTAAATAGCGAGTTTTAATTTGCCACGGGAATTAAAGCACCTTACGGCCATGTAAACATGTGATTCTCCGCATGTAAACAACTTTAAAGCACATTTCATATAGCCCGTAATGCGCTTCACCGCCTCTCGTGAGTAGGTATTAGGAGTAAATGTGCTTCTCCGTATATGTGCATAATCGGGCAACTGGGCATCAAACTGAAATCTTGTAGAGGGGAACTTAGGCAGAGAACTAGTCACTGATGGTTCATGGGCAGGTATCTAGTTCATCCACATCAGATTTAAAGTCATCTGGAAAGTTACAGATGTGCTAAAGCTTAAGGAGACAATATTGACTTATATTCCAATAATAATTCAAGAGTTGTCAATTAGTTGCCAAATTTTTGAGTGATCGCTATTTACCTAATACAGACTTCTGTACCAGAAAGTCTGTATCAGCAAACCCAGCAGAATCGTTCAGCACCTTAGAGATTAAACGAACAATTCTATGTATGTTTAGGCAGAAAAAAAGTCCTATATTTCCCAGCATCCCACATGCTGGCAGCTGTAGGGCTTTTTTTCTTTATAAACATGCATAGGATTGTGCCTTAAGAAAGTTATTGTGGCATAAGCTTTTGTTGGTGGGGCCCACTTTGGCAGATGCATGAAGTGATCTCCTAAATGTGTTCGGAGAGAAGAGTAGAGAGAGAAGAAAAGCATTTCTTCTCCCCCCCTTTTTCTTTTCTTTTTTTTTTACAAAATAAGGCAAAAGGTCAAGCAGTGCAAGAAACAATAACAAATGTGTTGCAGTAGGTGTGTTGCAGAGCACAAATCAATTCGAATCCAGTTGAATGTATACAATACAATCCGTGTGGGTATGACTCACTCCCAAGTTGCAGCTATTTGTGATGAATAGGCATAGGAAGATCAGTAGTGCAAATAAGTGCCTAAAGTGAGGCAATTATTTTCTAAGCTTGTAACCCAAGTGAGGCAATCTTTCAAGAGTTTGTTGGAAGTCGAGGTATATAGTGTCGAGCAGATCATCCTGTCTACTTGTTGATAGTAGGAATGGGTGAGCGTTGTTTTATTTTGTTTGTGTTAAGAATTTACCCAAATGTTCAAGTTTCTTGCTATTTAGGATGGAAATGCTTTCCATGTGAGGAAGAGACCTTTTGCAAGAGGTAGGGTTCCATTCACAGAATGCCCTCTGCCAAGTTTTGAGATAATCCCACTGTTAGGGTTCCTTCTATGACCTGGACTCCCTTAGCAACTCTTTAAGGATCTATGCCTCCTAAGAGTCCCACCTTCCTTTTCTTTTCTTTTCTTCCCTTCCCTTCCTCAGTAATGTGGGATTTAGGCTGTAAACATGAGGTGAATAACAATCCAGACACTTGTGGCTTAACACAACAGTTTATTAGTAAAGTAAAACAAGTAAATTACAACTAAAGATATTTAGTCAATATTGCTGAGTGATACAAAGGCATTAAAAAAAAATAAGAGTTACAAAAAACACAAGTTCCTTTACACTAAGCTGCTTTTTCTGTTCCTTCCATAAGCTCTAGTCTTTATCCTACCTTGGTCTGTCTCCCAGCTGGCTTTCTCACTCTTTTATACCCTCTTCCCCCAAAACCAAAAGTAAAGTTCCTACTTCGAAGAAAGGAAACTTAACTGGAGAAATGAAACTAAACCAGGAAATGAACCTTAATTGGAGAAATGAAACTACTCCTCTCAGGGATATCTCTCCCAGCAGAAAATCCAAGCATCTAAGCCTGAGTTTATTACCTTGCCTCTGTAGGCCTCAAACCTTCACACCCACAGATACACCACAGCTCACCCCATTCAGCAGGGTCTCCTGACTCTCTGTATCATTTTCAGGGGACTGAAGGGGCTGTCATGGGAAGGAGTGGGCAGGGCAGTCCATTTCCACTATCGGAAATCTGGATCCAACCCATACAGTGCAATAACCTGGCATTTCATGCATGATCTTTCATTTTGTGTAATTCCTATCCGCACTTTATCTAGTTCTTCTCTTTCTAACTCAGAGACACCTGGGTGTCTCTAGGGTTGAGACGGTGTGTTGAGCAGTTGGACTCGCATTTTTCATGGCTTTAGTGTAATATAACATCATGCTTACTCATGCTCTGTATTGGTTATTTGGGCAAAAAGGTGGGATACCGTTGTTTTTAATAAATAGAATGAATTCTTGAGGAAAGGCTCCATGCATTAATGGGACCCAAAGCGTAGATTACATTTCACACCCTTTGGATTTATACATCCATCATCCACCATTCCATGCTGATTGTCGCTCATTATTCAGTTTCTGGTTATTTTGCTTCACCATAGGAGTACATTAAAATGCCAACAGAATTAACAAATATGGGCCAAATGGTGCTATCTGAACAGACTCTGAGAGCTTTACAGGCCAGGGTTTCAGATAAAATAGTGAGGAAATCTGGAAGATAACAAAAAAAATAACATAAGCTATGTAAGTTTTGTAAAAAAAAGATTTCCAAGCAGATGTGGTTGTGCTTGTTTTTTCCTCTGATTTAAAGCCTTCCTGAGAGAGACAGTATTGGGACACTGAGACTTACACATCATGGTCTGGGAGGAAATGCTATGGTAAGAAAAACCTACACGTTTGGAGGAAAAACCCACACATTCAGAGGATATAGTGTTTCAGCATATTTCCCATAGATGGATGCCGAATGTACTATCTCATTAAAAATAGATTTACGGCCCCTCTGGGTGTTATTATGTAGAGAAATTATATTTTACTTATCATAATATCTGGGTATGCATTACAAAAATAAAAATAAAAATAAAATAAATCCTGCCAACAGTTATGGTGCTGATTTAACTCAGCGGTGCCTCACCACAAGAACTCAAACAATACAGGAGATTCAAGCAAAATATACGGAGAATGGTATCCAGCAGGCTGTGTGCAGTCTTCTTTTTTTCTCTCTCTACAGAAACGAACAGACAGCTCCTGCTGCTTGCTACTTTACACTGAGTAAGCTCAGAGTGTGGGATTATCAGCTGATTGCTTCTAGCCTATTAGCATTCGATGTCCACATGACATGGCTCTGATTCTTTGCTCCCTCACCAGTGTCCGGAGGCTGCTGACAATGATTTAAAGCATTAAGGTGCAGACATGGAGCCAATGTAGAAGCTGTTGGCTTTTATGGAGCAATGTAGAAGCTGTTCTAACTTGCCTGGCCTCCTGCCCAGACTAATCCTCTCAAACAAGGTGGCATCTTGTGTTTAATATAACATATTTTACTAAATTTCATAGTGAAGCATTCTTTTATATAATGAACTAAATATATTATAATGAACTAAATACAAACCAAATATTCTGAATCCACAACCATCAGGAACTGGGGCTGATAAATGCAAAGTAAGAAACTCTCATGTGTCAGTTTCTCATGAGAAATTGCTCCAGTATTCACTCTTCAGTATAGTACTACTATAGGAGGTGTTAAGCTGTTGCTATTTTCATTTCTTGCATCATGTATGTTCAAGTGCTGACATTGTTATTCTCTTCAAATTAACACGCCTCCCATTTTCTAATGTAGGGAAGGCAGTCGATGATCCATAGTGCATGTTTTAATACTACAGACCCAATCCCTGCGCAACAGAAGGCTGTGCGCCCACTGCTATACCCAACAATCCTCCAGATCTCCCCCCACCACCACAACAGATTATCAGCCATTCATCACTAAACAAATGTGGGATGAAGGTTCCTGCTCCCAAGCTCTATCCCGATGCTTCCAGAACTGATTGTGTTGATTGTTCAGCAATGTGCATATGGTGTGAGAGTCCTGCACAATGGTCACAGATCACATTTGTTGGTTTTGGGGTACTGCTTACCAGACCAAAGTCTAATCCACATGCAACAGATTTTGGGAATGGAATTGACACATTTCTAGGGCCTACTGTTGAAATTAAAAATAGTTTTTCCTGTGTTAAATGTCTCCCCACCCCCCTCCCCCAAATATTTACAAGTATGTGTGTGTGTGCGCGCAGGCAAGGGAGGACCTTGTAAGACAAAAAGGCATTTTTACTGTCACTTGTAAAAGTAGGCTGGAAGACTTCCAGTTTTCTTTCCTCAGCAAAGCAAAACCTTATGCAGAGCAGCTAATAGTTTTCCAGTATGTCTACAAGGGGAAAACGCTTCATTTACCAAAACATTATGAAAAGCTGCCGAAAAATCTTACTGGAACTAAAATTAGAACACATTAGCAGCAGAGGAAAATTTCTAGTGCATCATCTTGGGTCGTATGATAAAACAGAGTAGCAAATGATCCAAGATCCTATTGCCAGCCTCTCTTAACAATTGGGTGAAATAATTAAGTTTTATTAAAGGTCATGAACTTATTGTCTCCTAACGATGGAGCTGCTGGCTTGGTGGTCATCCAAGACGGCATCTGAGACTGGCTCAATTGTTTGAATGCAAGCAGGAATATGCTCCAGATTCCACCTTATAAGTCAACCACAGTCCTAATTTCAATACACTGTACCTGCCCTAAGAAGATCTGTCCCCAAGCTAAGTAAATCCCTAACGCGAGGGGCTCCAACTCAACAGTAGAGCACAGTTCAGTGGTAAAGCAGTAGAGAACACGCACTCATGCAAAGGATCTCAGGTAGGCTGACCAGATAAAATCCAGGTCAGGGCTCATGTAACTTTAACAGTTATAGAGAAAAGGGAATTTCAGCCAGTGTCATTTGTATGCAATTAGTTCCTGGTGAAATTCCCTCTTTATCACAACTGTTAAAGGTGCATGCACTATACTAGAGTGACCATATACAAAAGAAGGCAGGGCCCCTGCAACTTTAACCGTTGTGATGAAGAGGGAATTTCACCAGGAACTAATTGCATACAAATGACACTGGCTGAAATTCCCTTTTCTCTACAATTGTTAAAGTTACATGAGCCCTGACCTGGATTTTATCTGGTCACCCTAATCTCAGGTAGTTGGGCGATCTCTGCCTGAGATCTTGTAGAGCCGTTGTTAGCTAGACAGGACTGAGCTAGATGGACCAATGGTCCAGGATAGCTTTGTATATCCCAGTAGTATTTAGTACTGATTGTTCAGCATCCATATCCTATTGTCATCTTAAGTGCAAAATCAAACAAAAAACCTATGCATGTGCATTAAAATGGCATTGGGGCAGGGAGCCCTCCAGGTGATAGAGTCCTGGCAGAATCAGATAGAGTCAGATAGAGTCTTGGGGCCTGCTCAAGAGGTTCTGAAGCCTAGGGTCCATCATGGACACACCCATTCCCTTGAATCCCACCCCCTTGCCCGTGGCTGCTAATCATTTGGTGTTTTCCCAGAGTTTGTGTGCTTTTTCTCATCTGAAAAGGTTGAAATGTCTCTTCTAAGGCTTAATTACTGGCAGTAAGAGATTTAAGGTAAAATATGCTGGTATTTTTGGTAAATTTGCCCCCTTTCCCCTTTCCCACCCACCACTGGAATGTGGTTCCCAAGAACTTCTCCAAAGTTGAATTTGGCCATTAGACAGAAAGAGGTTCAACACTCTTGGTTTATAGGATGGGTTTGCATGGGCAGAGGTGTGGTGGATCACGTAGGAGGAGGTTTGGGTAGGTGGAGATAAGAGAAAGTGTGGCAGGAAAGGTTGGGTCAGATGGGTGAGACTTGAATGTGCCCACTGGGGCCCCTGGTTCTGTCCATATGTTTACCCTCTGAAGCAAAGGTGTTGTACCAAAATAACAATGCATATTTACAGTTGCAACCAGCTTTCCTCCATGCACAGTTGGGCATTATCTATATTTTGATTTGGCCTCATGAATGAGTTAGCTTAATTTTGAAGCTTGCATACCTCTTTACTAAGTGTGGTGCTCAGAAAAAAGATCACCTCATCTAATATATCCTCTTTTTCTTTAGAACCAATACAACAATAACCGCCTATAGCAGACAGCAAATGGAATGGATACTAAAAACTAGCATGCAACTTAATATTAGTGGCCAGAATTTCCAGAATTTCTCAGGCCCTTTGGCTGCATAGACCTTGAGCATTTTTTTTTTTTTTTAGGAATATTGAGTAAGTTGTTTGCCTCCTTGTCCTTATTCTTTGCAACCTATTTCCCTAGGCCCAAGTTGCCCAGTAATAGGGTGGCTATGTCATGTGTCCTGCAGTACAGAGGACAGTCCTCTGTTTGAAGGTCTGTCCAGTCCAAGTCTGGTTTAAAAGGGAAGAGCAAGGACCTTGAAGGTGGCCATTCACAGTGACCACCTGGACAGCAGACTAAGCAGGCACACAGGTCACCTGTTCCTAGTCTTCCCCACTATGGTGAGATGTATTGTATTTCTATTTAAATTATAGCAATTATTTCTAAATGTGAACCTAGGTATATGAATTAGCATATGTAAATGCTATGCAAACCTGTGCCTTCTTTTGTCATCTTTTTTGGTGATGCATTTCCTCTTTGTGGGCAGGACATCAGTGGCTATCATACTCAACAGACTTCTGATGCTCTAACCTCTTGTGAGTGATGGCCCCCTTTTTGGCCTTGCTCCGGCATATCTTTCATTTCAGAGGCTGTGAGGTGGTGAGAAGTTTGGAAAGACTCTCTGATCCTGACCTCCTCTGCGATCCTAATAAATATGTGACAGGTGCCCCTACTCTCTTTCTGCAGCAGCCCAAGAGAACCATTTGATTACACTACTACTTACTTCCATATTTACACCTTACATACTACAGACTGACAAAAATTAGGTGAGAAAGTACAGATAATCATGTACCTTTCATGCACACATACATGTACAAACTCGGCAGAACTCACATGCATCACCCCCGCTTTTGCATGCACGCTTTCCCATGTTGGACGGAGGCACATATGTTTAATAATAATAATAATAATAATAATAATAATAATAATATAATATTTATTTATTTCTTACCCTCCTCTCCTTCTGGATCGAGCGGGGAACAACACTAAAAACAAATGATATAAAATACATAAAACTGATTAAAAGTATATAAAAACTAATACATTGTTAAAATACCAATAAAACTCTAAAAATTCGACTGGGTAGGCCTGCCGGAAGAGATCAGTCTTTATAGCTTTCTTAAAATCTGAAAGACTGTTAAGTTGGCAAATCTCTCCCGGCAGGCCATTCTACAGTCTGGGAACGGCAGAAGAGAAGGTCCTCTGGGTATATATATAGGTTGGCTACTTGTGAATCACTAAAAAAACAAGGGCATGCATCACTCAAAAAGAGGACAAAAGAAGACCCCAATTTGCATAAAACTTGCATATACTAATTTAGATGCATCGATGCAAAATTAGAAATAGTTATTGCAATTTAAATGGAAATACAATACATCTCACTATAGTGGGCCAGGAGACCTGTGTGTTTTGCTCAGTCTGCTGTCCAGGTGCTGTGGATGGGCAGCGTCAAGGCCTTTGTTATTCCTTCAGATGGTTCTTTGTCTTCATACCAGGCATGGACTGCAGCCCTTCAAACAGAGAGCACCTTCATAACAGAGGACAGTTTTCTGGCACCTTTTCAAATAGAAGACTGTCCTCTGTAAAAGAGGACATGTGGCCACCCTAAGAATAAGAATGCTCCTAAAATAATTAATTGTTTTATCGTGATTATATTTAACCACAGGTTCCTCTACGCATTTAACTCTACTCTCTCACCTCAGATAACCCCTCCCTTTTTAAGCTTGAACTAGAAGGTCTTTAGGACTGGTAGTATCCCTTTCATTATATTTGCTTATCTGTTTGTTGTTGTTGTTGTTTTAAAAAAAACAAACTAAAGGCAAAATGCTAGCCAAAGCCTTTGAATATAAGCTTTTCACTGGTCAAATGGATATTAGAGCTTGTACGGTCTGTTCCTCCTTCAGCTCTGGAGCGAAACCAGTGAGAGTAGACATTTCCTGATGCAGTCTGAACCAGATAATAAGCCATTATTTATCTTGTGCCTAAGGCTAGATCTCTCCTTCGCTTCACATCACAATACACCAAGGTAATTCAAGGAAGTTTGGGGAATGGCGTACAGATGAAACTAATAAGACCTTTCCAGCTTACAAATAATATTTGTGTTTGTCCAATCTTTGGATTGTTACTTGACTCCTTGATTATTTTTATCTCTCTTCTATTTTCATGCTTCAGTTGAAACTCATCAAGGGGCAGGAAAGGCTCTTTCCCCCCCCCCCAAATATTTTATTCTTTCTTTATTTTAAGAATGCATAAACTGTACTTTGTTCCAGAAAATGGATCTCAGGGCAGTATTCATAAAGAGAGAGAGAGAGAGAGAGAGAGAGAGAAGCAAATCTGCAATATATTCCAAACATACACACCATTAAACAACAATGCAATAAAACTGAGAGGATTGACTTGACAACCAACTGAAAATATGATCCTATAGATATTCTGGGGCAACGATTGCTACATCCAGGACCAGGATGCTGTGTAGAATGGAGATGGTCCCAATTAAATTTCCTTTTGTGATGATCAATATGCCCATGACAGCTCTGATCTGGTCAACATCCATCAAGTTATTAATAACTCAGACCTCAGGTTCACTTACATGGGGATCATCCCCTTTTAGCCTCAAACAACTCTGTTTGTGATAATCACTTAGGGTAGGATCCAATGGTGCTCTACCACTGGCAGCCAGCACTGCCAGTCCCCCAGTGCACATGCGCCCCCTACCACTAGTGGTGGCAATGTTGCACTTCCAGCAGAAAGCCCTCAAATGACTAGAAATACAAGCTTCTGGAAGAGGTGGGTCATGCATCCCAAAATGTGGATCATGAGTAGGAATTGTACTCAGGTCCACTGTATCCTACCAGCCCTCACAGTGAGCATGTGCATTTAAAAAGGGAGAAGGATAAATTTTATAGTTACATGAATCATTTTTAAAGACAGCAAAGAAATATGTGGACTTTAATCCCTTCCTCTTTTTCCTAAATCTTTCTCAATTTGTCTAATTTTCTCCCCACATAATACCTTCATATCCCTTCACATTTTCAGTACCTCAATTATCATCAGCAGTATCCTTAAAACACCCCATTGGTAATATTATCTTAGATTGCTTTACTTTAAACTGTAGTAGCAGTTGTAATAGCAAAAGCAGCAGCAAGGAACTATTTGCGGCATCAGACAAGCATTTTATTACATGCTCGTTACTGAGCACTCACAGATTTTTGTGGGTCCTATTCACAATGTCGTCTGCATCCCGCGTGTCTCCCATCCCTTCTAGCCTTCTTTGTGTGACAAAAGGAGACCCCAGTAAATCCAATTTATTTTTGAGACAAAACTTGCCGCTGTCTCCTGCTGTGTGCAGGAGAAGTAGCATGATCAAAACAGCTCACTGAATGAATGGGCCATGTGCACATTGTTTACTTCCTCTTTCGTCTCCCTGAGAAAGAGGAAGTAATGAGGGACAAAAGCATGGGTGGAGAAGCAACAGTAAGGAAACATGATTTCCCCCCATGTGATGACACTCTTAGGCTTGACTTTTAGAACTTAATTCCAAGTGCAATAAATACAGAGTAAGATATTGGCATATTGTTAAGGAAAAGGCATTGACAGAAGTGACTACATTTACTCCAGCCTTGGGACTAATCCTGTTCTATGTGTTGTACTACTCTTATATGTCCAAACAGGCCTTCAAAGCTCTTGTATTAGGCCAATCTAGGATTGCTTGGGGGAAATGTGAGAGTACCTCAAAGAAGAATTGCTTCAATTGAGCTCCACAATAAATCTCTATACAGAAGTGATACCTGTTTTTTTCTTGATCAGTATTTACTATATTCATGCCTGCTGCTGTCTTGGTATCCTTCCTTCAAAGTCATGTTCATCATTTGCTCTTATCTAGATAGCTCTGGCCCTTTATTTTGGTATTGATAATAAAGAACTCTTCCTAAACAGAACACAACAAAACCAAGTACTCAGGCATATACGTAGGGTGACCAGATAAAATCCAGGTCAGGGCTCATGTAACTTTAACAGTTGTAAAGAAAAGGGAATTCCAGCCAGTGTCATTTGTATGCAATTAGTTCCTGGTGAAATTCCCTCTTCATCACAACAGTTAAAGGTGCAGAGCCCTGCCTTCTTTTGTATATGGTCATTCTAGGATAGTGCCTGCACCTTTAACTGTTGTGATGAAGAGGGAATTTCACCAGGAACTAATTGCATACAAATGACACTGGCTGAAATTCCCTTTTCTCTACAACTGTTAAAGCTACATGAGCCCTGACCTGTATTTTATCTGGTCAGCCTACATATACATTCCTTGAAACTGGGGTTTTCTCCCCCCCCCCCCACCTCCACCTATAAATAGATGACTATGACACAGACCAGAATTGTTTTATGCATGAACTTCCCTGTTCACTACAAAGGCCAGTACAGTCTCCTACATATGGGATCATTATTCTTTAAAAACAAACAAATTCAGTGCAGACCTGCTAGATCAGACCAAATGGCCAACTAGTCTGCCATTTTGTTTCCCAGAGCAACCCTCCAGATGCCTCTGTAAAGCCCAAAAGAAGAAAATGAAGACAATTGCCCCCTGCTGTTGTTTGTCCATCATCTGAAAGTCAGGTATACCTTGCCTCTGAACGGGGGTGGGGGTGTCATTTAACTGCCATGGGAAATAGCCAGAGATACCTATCTTTCATGAATTTGTCTATCATTTCAAAAAGGCCATTAGTCTAGAAGCTGCTACCACATTTTGTGGCTGATTTCCAGAAGTTACTTTTGTTTGTTCCAGCCTTCCTGTCAATCAATATCACTGGGTGACTTGGGGTTGCAGTATTAAGAGAAAGAAAAAAAAGTTTCGGTCTCCACACTCTTCACAACACTCATCATTTTATAAACAGTTTTCATGTCCTCCATATTCATTGTCCTAAACTAAAGAGCCCCAAACACTTTAATATTTCCTCATAGACTACCAGTCTATTTCAGGTCCATGTCAGTTTCACTTGTGTTCATTCTTAAGTCCACTGGGTCCTATTTCTGCATTAGCCTGTGATTATTGCCTCTGTGTGTGTGTGTGTGTGTATGTGTGTTTCAATTGCATTATTTTTTTGGACTATTTTCCCACCAAACATACCTTTCTATGCATTTTAAACTAAAATGCATGTTTTTGTACACATTTTGGTAAACTTGGTAATGTAATATTTGGAGAAGTATGAAAACAGAAGGATTACTGTGATCCAATACACTTATTAGTCCAGGAAGCATGAATCAAGGCAGTTTGGTATAGGTTATCTTTGAATAAGAACATAAGAAGAGCCATGCTGGATCAGACCAAGAGTCCATCTAGTCCAGCACTCTGTTCACACAGTGGCCGACCAGCTGTCAACCAGAAACCAACAAGCAGGACATGGGTACAAGAGCACCCACCCATGTTCCCCAGCAACTGGTGTACATAGGCTTACTGCCTTGGATACTGGAGATAGCGCATAGCCATCAAGACTAAAGCCATCCAAATCTGTGGCCATCACTACATCTTGTGGTAGTGAATTTCATAGTTTAACTATGTGCTGTACTTCCTTTTACCTCTCCTGAACTTCCACCATTCAGCTTCATGGGATGACCCCCGAGTTCTATAATTATGAGCGAGGGAGAAAAATGTCTCCCTAGCCACATACTCCACACCATGCATAGTTGCATACACCTCCATTATGTCTCCCCTTGCCTCCTTTTTCCAAGCTAAACAATCTCAGCTGTTGTAGCCTTCCCTCATAGGGGAGATGCTCCAACCCCTTTATCATTTTACTTGCCCTTTTCTGCACTCTCCTCCACATGCTCCTACCCTCTGGGGAAGGCAATTGGCTATCGGAGACCCTTCTCAGTGAGGTGACTTGCCTTCCCAGAGAAGCCTGCTTGGCACCAACTTTTTCATGTATTCAGCACCAAACATAGATGTTTTTCTACTTCCAGGAGAATTTTATCTTGTTTTTGTAAACCACCCTGGGAGCTCTGCTGAAGAGCAATATATACATCTTTTTAAAGAAAAAAAATCAAATACTTAAGAGGTGATATTTTACTTAAAAGAAAAATCCTCTCAATTTGGAATGAGACTCCAGCTGCTAACTGCCAAACTCGATACAGTTTTAATCAGTTCCCTCCTACACAATATCTCCACTTATAGGGCAATGGAGGGAATGAAGAGAACTTGACTTTATCCTTGTCTGATAATATATATGGTGTGAAAAGAAAAGGATTTCCCCTGAAAAGCTGCACAACCATTTTTGTGGGGTAACGGGGGCCAACAGATGACAACAATGGCAGAAGGTTCCATTGACATGAGTGGTGGTTTCTTTAAAGACATGTAAAACATTCTACCAGTTAATATGCAAAACAAAGCCTCACTCAGGGCTATTTCTATCCCTTGCCCTGATGTCAGAATACATGATGAATGCAACAAATGTTTCCAAGAAGATAATTGGAAGTGAAAAGTCAAAGTATGTCAATTTGCAAATTTTCAGCCGTGCTTTCCTGACAGAATAGCTTTGAGCTGTAACTGGCCAATTCTGCTGTATCAAATTAAAGATCATAACTTATTTTCAGGCAGTAGGATTTAGAGTGCGATATTTTATTTTAATAATGATGATTCCAAGAAGCAATAATGACGATTCCAACTTGACACATATATTTCCTTGCTTTCTTAAGTTTTGAGTCCTGAGAGGAATTCATCTGTATCACAGCTTAAGTAATGGGATTGAAAACAGGCTGGTTCAAGTCAAACTCCATCTAGAGCTCTCCACCACTGCTGCAGAGAGGAAAGGGATTCCTAAATAGGTTGGGCTTACTCATCAGTCACTAGTAGATTGCCAGACAAAAGCAACTACTATCCCAGTTGCTCAGGCAGAAACAGAAAAACAGTGCTCTCCTTTACTGGAATTGAATGGAAATGGAAGTTCTTGCCTACCTATTGGACTGGGCTGAAGGAACAGAATGGAATTATGGACAGCAACTACTGGTGAGGGTAAAACCCTATAATTCCTTGTCTGCTTAAGCAAGTCCAATCTATACAGCTGATTTAGTGCAGAGCTAGAGCACTGTCTTTCGTGACAAATGATGTTGTCACCAATCTGCAGCAACCCCAGTTTCCCTCAGGAAAAGGTGAGTTTTCACAAAAACATTTTAGAGTGTTGTTTTCTTGAAATGCAGCCCTGCATAGTTCCGCTGGGTATTTGTGCAACCTGGCAGTGACCTGGTCAAGGGGTGGGGATGCCCCCTTTCCCCCCACATTCCATCTTTTTCCCCATTTGCAGTAGAGTACCTTTGGACACAGGATTCCTTTCTCACTTAGCACTACTTTGCAGTAGAGCTGTTTTAACCAATCACAATAGCGCAGTAGCAGGCTTAACCCATTCACAATAGGTAGCTTATTTTTCCCATTCACAACAGTGCAGTAGCCTGCTTTACCCATTCACAATATGTTGTGGTGTTTCTCCCATTCACAATAGCGCAGTAGCAGTTTCTACAAGGTTGGTGACATTCAATTCTACTTGCTGACCTCCACCAATCCAACCCCAAACTATGGTGGTTTCAATTGCTATGTGAACCATGAAATGGGTTTTTTAGGTAGGGCATATTCCGCTCTTCTTGCTTTGTGTTCTGCTGACGGATCAAAGTGATTTCATAAAAATTTGGATAAACCAGAAAGCGCTTTTCATACCATTTCCATGTAGATTGGACCCCAAATGCAGAAAGCTTTAATTGCTTCATTTCTTTAGGAAGACATAACTGATTTTAACTACAAAGTGTTCTAAAGGTGCTGGGGGGGGGGGGGGGACTAGTCCAGAAAAAGATGGACTCATGGAAAATGCATACCAATAGCAGGATAAGAACCACTTTTTCCCAAACACATTGTCAGAGCTGGCAGAAACAAACAGCAGTTTGGAAAAGTGCATTGCTTGCCATTTAGAAAAACAGGATCTTGGGTTTAACCTAATGTAAAGGGCTAAGGGAGAATCAAAGACATTCCATAGAATCCCTTGACCTAAAATTACACTACCATAAGCTGTGAATTTCAAACTATTCTTAGAATTGTAGTTGTTCTATTAAACTACGTTATCCATTTTTACAATATGTGGGTGTGATGGGCAAAGTCAGCAATGATTCCATCATGCAGTATCCAAAGGCTCATTTCAAGGTCCCAGGAGTATTTATTAATCCATCTCTGTATCTCTGTTTTTTGTAGTAAAAACGAAAACCAGAAATAACTACATAACTATTTTCCCCATTGCAGGCGGGGGAGGGGGGGGGAGGGAATCACTGTTTACATTGTTGTGCCCAGAACTGTTTTTAAAGGACATGGAACCCATTTTCTATCATTTACATTTTAAATTAATACTAATTCTACCCCAAAATTGAAACCTGTCAATATTAGAAAAGTAACTGTGAAGTACATGTTGGTTAACACATTTCATACTGTTGGAGGGGAAAGCAATTCTATGGCCGCTAGAAAACAGAGGCAGAGATCTAGTCTCAGGAGATTGTGGATCTCCTCCTACCTCTCCAGTCCATCCGTCCCCCCCCCCCCCAGCCACCATGGAAAGCTCCACATTGGCTCCTTGCCTTGGATGTTGTGGAAAGCAAGGGTGTGTGCAGGTGGGCAGGGTGGAGAGGAGAGAGGTCAAGGAAGCTCATGCACTGGAAAACACAGGAAAGAAGGACTGAGAAGTGAAAATTGCCTCTGTCATTCAAATGCCTTCCTCCCGCCAGCAATAGCCCAGCAGAGCATAGGATTCTTGGAAGCCTACAAGATCAGAGACATCTGTCTCATGGATGACAATCTAGTAGAATTGTGCCCTAAAAGACTTATAGAAGGTTGAGAGAGCAATCCTATGGTCCCTGGAGAGTGTCCCAAGGCCCGTAGGATTTTTGGAATTCCCCCTCCCATAGCCGTAGACACTGCTACAACTTTGTGAGGGGCCTCCTCCAAAATCTGATCCTTCCCCCAGTCTCCTTACAGCTGCCATGCAAAGAACAGCAGGCAGCACCTGCCTTCTGAGGTCCCAAAAGCACCCTCGGAGGACAATGTAGAGGGTTGAAAGGGGGCCATCCAGTAGGTGGGGAGGGGAACCCTGTGGCCTCTCCAGTCCCACCTGTGCCAGCATGCCTCCTCTAAACATGCTTCCTCTGTGCTAGCATGCTTCCTCTGAGCCCATCTAGAAGAAAAAGAAACAAAACGAGGAAAAAGAGTGTGAAAATGGCAGGGCACCTGATACTTGGGAGCCTACAAATGGCAGCACAACCCATAGGATTGTGCTCTTAATTTATTTTCCTTGGTTCAGCACAAATATTATATGTACCTGGTGACAGTGATATTATGATGATTTTCACTTTTTGAGTGTTTATTTGGAGAAATATCATTCTAAGCAATATATGATCAGTATTCTAACATTAACTTTGAAATACACTTTGAATAAAAGCGAAAAGTCATTGTTTGTTAAGTTTCTGCTAGTTAGTGCTGAAGACTTCCTTCTGTGCTCCAATGCTCTGTTGTGTATTGATATGAATTCCTCTCAGAGGTTTTACATAAGACCAATGTTGTGTCAGGAAAAATAACTGTCTGGAGGACTGTCTCCAGCTATGTGCCCCTTCTACTTCCACAAGCAGAATCTTGCTAAGCACTAATGAAGTCTTAGTTGCAATTTTCTGGTGCTTAATCTCTTCCTACCAGTTTCATCGTCACAAAGCTTCCCTTCAATTTGTTTGGTGTCTTGCCAACACTTTGATGTGCACCACTTTCCCCCTTAAACTTCCCTGGGTCATTTCCATTTGTAGACCTAGAAGACAATGCTGTTGATTCTGAGTTTTGGGAGGGGGCTCACTTTTTGTTTATTTGTTTTGCCAGAGAAGATTATATTTAGGTAAATAAAATTGGGTTTCTGTTTGTCCGAAATACGTTATCTATCTATCTATCTCCTCCCTCTCTCCCATGTTTTACATAACTAAACTGCTGACCAAGGCCAGATCTACACCAAGCAGGATATAGTGGTATAAAAGCAGTATGAAAGAGGCAGGAGCCACATTAAGCAGGATATTGCAATATATGGTATGTGTCAATGGGCCCCAACCGTTGTTAGTGCACTTTAATACCGCTATAAAGCAGTAGTGTGGCTCTGGCCTTTTATATACCGCTTTCATACTGCTTTCATACCACTATATCCTGCTGGATGTAGATCTTGCCCAAGAAAAGGATCTGACTGTGCTTTATTGTTGTTGTTTACTGTTGTCTTCAATGCACAAATATTATGAATGTGATCATGGGTGGCAATAATCCAGCTGAAGTTAGTTGCAACTCCCACTGAAAGCTATGGAAGAAGTTGTGCAGCCCAATCTCATGCATGTTTACTCTGAAATAATCCAACAGAGTTCAATGGGATTTACTCCCAAGAAGTAATGTGCTTAGGAATGCAGCTTTAGTCATCATAACTATTGTTTATTTATTACATTTCTATACCGCTCAATAGCCGAAGCTCTCTGGGCAACTCACAAAAACTACTTTGTCCTGCTGAGGTCAATAAGCTTAAGACAGGGGTGGGCAACACATGCTTCATAGCCTGCATGCAGCCCCCAAAGGCCATCCATGTGACCCTCCAGGGATGCCCTGCCCCCAGTTCCTGCCACCCCGCATGCATGCTGCCACCTCCGTTACACAGGCCATGCGAGTCTTTCCTGCACGCCCTCTACAGAAACAACTGTTTGGTGGGCTGGTAGGAGCCCAATTCTGCTGGGAAAGGGGGATGCAGGGAGGGCTCTCTTCATGCACCTGTTTCCCAGATGAAGTGATTCCGCTGGGAATCAGATTACACAGGGATGACTCTCTCTATGTGCCTTGTTTCTCAGCAGAATCCAGAGGCCCAGCAGCCCACTAAACATCTGGAGCAATTTGGCGCAAATGGGCATGTGAGGAAAGTCATCTCTGCATACCCATTTCCAGCAGAATCATCTTATTCTGCTCAGAAACAGGGCTCATAAGAGTTGCATTGCATGCCCTTTTCCCAGTAGAATCTGCTCATTATACTGGAAAAGAGGATGCACAAGAAGAGTCACCCTCATGTGCCTTCTTTCCCAGGGCAATCATTGGGAAGAGGCCAAGGGCAAAGCCTTCCTCCTTTAGTGATCTAGATTGGAGCAAGAGTGTGGCAAGGAGTGTGTGTGTACATATGTGAGTGTGAATGTGTGTATGTGCGAGGGCAAATGTGTGGCTCTTGGCCACCCACCAAATGCCACATGTGGCTCTTGGCACTGTACAAGTTGCCCATCCTACTCTGTAGCCAGCATCTTCAAAGGGAACATTCAATGTGCAAGCAGATATGTGATATTAGCCCATCATTAATATCACATTGAACAGAGAAGCTTAGACTGCGAAACTAAAACTAAAATTAAATGAACTTGAGTATGATCCAATGGAAGGTAAGGACATGCTTAACTCTCTCACACACATTTAAATTAGTAAAAAAATAAAACTGCTTAACTTTGCCTGGATTGCACAACAGATTTTAAACCTATTTTCTTCCACATACTAAATATTTGAAACTTCGATTCAAAAGAGCATTTAGAACCATTTGCAGACCTGAAAATGCATTTCCCACAGAACAGATGTAAAACAAATATGTGTTTGTCTGTGAGCTTTATTTGAACTTGCCACATACAGGGCCATGAATGAATGCCATGAATGTCATTTAAGATGACAGATGGGATAATGTGAGGGAACATAGAAATAGAAAAGACAAATGAAGAACAAAGGCTTGATCAGGTGAAATTATTGTTATTGCCATTTCAATTCATCCTCCATGGACAGAATGCATCTCAATCTTCTTAATTGTGTTTGTCCTTACAACCCCTATGAAGTCAGTCATTTTATTCTACTGTTTCAGATGGGAACTGAATCCAAGCAAGAACCATGCAATAAAGATGAAAGTACCCTGAACATGCCAGGGTTTAAGTTACTTCCTTTGTGTGGTGCCCCATGCCGCACAGACATGCGGACATTTGAAAAAGTTTTGCCCACGAACCCAGACATCATGTAATTGAAAAGCTGTCCAAGGATGGCTTTTCAATAGCGGGGTATCATTATGTATAATGGAACCAGACTTGCACTCCTAAAAGTGATACAGTAACTGGAATATTTTACCACTTGTGTAAAGTTCAGTGATGGAATAATCACCCAGTAGCAAAATGCCTCTAAATTGTATCCTGGAAGCCAGTTATCAAAGCCATAGATATCCACCTGAAGTTCTAGCACAGGAACGAATACAAATTTAGAACTTTTCAGGTATTCATAATTTTACAATATCTGTCCTTGAAACTACTTCCAAAGTGATGAGCGGGGAGCGGGGGGAGGGGACATGGCACCTGTGTGCACTTCTAAGCTTCCCGCAGGAGAGTAGAGAAGGAATGCAGCTTAGAGTATCAAAAGAATCTGGTCCACAGGAAATGTGATTGTTTTAAAATAATCCAGAGTAATTGGGTTGAGAAAGTAAGGTGCAATTGTATGTAAGGATTTAAAAAGAAATTGGAAAGGATTTGAATGCTCTTACTAAATGCCCTGCATAATACTCTACACAGCTTTCAAAATCTTGATTTCAAAGACGTGATGCAGGTTGAGTGATCAGATTTTCAATAGAAAATAATGGGGGGGGGGGTCTCATCTCATAGGAAGAGCATGTTAGGACAGGTTTGACACAGGCCAAAAACACACACCAAAGTGTGGGTTTGGACAGTCACGTGGATGAGAAAGGAATACCAGTATTGCTGTCTTTCCCTTATCTTGTCTGACTCTCCTGACATACCCACCAAAGTGCATGATTAGTTCAGAATTCTGTAACTCACCAGCAGTAAAAGACCAAATTACATCTTCCCGTTGTCAACAAGGCCCCATACAGCAAAGTCACCAAGTAGATTGGGTTAAAGGTCTCCTTTAGGTGATGCACAGTTGAATTTTGTAGGGACTAAGTGGGGAAACAGACTAAATTAGGGATGCAGAACCACAGACCTGGGGGCCAAATCCAGCCCTCTGGGGTTCCTGTTCCCCCTACTACTGAACATTTGGTGGTTTCCCAGCTTTTGTGCAGCTTTTCCCTCCATCTATGTCATGTCTACCACAAGGCCAAAGGTTGATGCATTATAAATAGTTTTAGAAAGTCAATGTCTCTGTGATCTTATTGTTGTCAGAGTTTTTCAAGAGAGTTGCTTGCTGCACTCTTTGTCTTGGCTCTGAAGCTGCTAGTTTCTCTGGGAACTTAGAAGTGTTTTAATAAAGTGGGGGCCATTCTTTGAGGGTGTCACTCACATTGTAGCATCATCAAAAAAAGGTTGAACTGTACTGCCCTGTTGGCACATGGGCATGGTTTACAGGTCAGAGGACCTGTCTGTCAAGTAGCTTTGAATAAGTCAGGCCTTAGTATATAATAGCTGCAGCAAAGCTGAAGAAGCCTTGCTAGAGATCATCTTTCGATGCAAGGCCTGAAACCCCTCCTGTTGGATTCCATCTGTTTTGAGATTTTAGAAACACTCTGCATATGCTCTCTCACTTGCTATTTAGACTAGTTTTTTTTAAAATTGTGCCAAAGAAAATACTGAGAAGCTTTTCATAGACTTGAACTTGCGTTTGCTGTAGATTGTGTATTTGATAAGCCTGAAATTTTACCTTCCCTGTGATCACGCATACTGTATCAGCTCAGCATTCAGCAAGCTGTGTTTGATGAGGCATGATCTTTCGTATCTGCCCGGCTCTAGTAGCTCAAAGCATAAGTGTTTCCCCCTCCCTAATATCTTGTTTAAGCTTTAGCCATGTCCCTTGAAGTGCCAGCATATGCAGCATCTAGAGAAGCTCAAATCGAATAGTAGCTAACCTTAACACACACACCGTGAGTGATTGCCAAAAGAATCGTATCAAAAAAGGAGCCTAAAGTTGTCTAACTATCGTTCAGCTTTAAGTAACTGTCATTTAAAGAATGTAACCATTATGATTTTTGCATATACTTTCCTCAATAAAAAGAAGTCAGTCCCGTGTCAGTTCGCCAGCACGTGTGAATGCCAGGCGGAATGGGCACGCTCACGACAATCTAAAAGGCCGTAATGCGTCTCGTAAAGCTTAGTGACTGGCAGGAAGAGCTTTAAGCTAAAATATGCTGGTATTTTTCATATTTTGGCCCTGCCCATCACTGGAATACAGCTGTCGAGAGCCTTTCCAAAATTCAATTCAGCCCTTGAACTGAAAGAGTTTCAATACCCCTGTCCCTTTTCCATCCTTACAGTGATATTTGAATTAGTTGGCTTTATTTATTTATTTTAAATTATTTTTAGGCCACCATTAAGGGTTGGACCCTCTCAACTATATCATAGACCCCATCTCTAAAATATTTAAAATGTGTATGTGTGTATCTATATCTATATAGATATGAAGCAAATACTGGCAATATCTGTCTTCAGTGGCTTTTGTCATTCCAATGGTACAAACATGCATCCCTCTTGGCTGTGATGTTCCCAATAGTGACATATATTTCTCATTTATTGGTTTGCCTCTGGAGAGACTTTTTGTAACTTGGATCCTATCAGCACCGTCTAACTATCTGTAATCTAATTAACACAACATCTGCTGCAACTTCACACTTCTTTGTTTTGAGAAAGCACCAGACCATTGCAGTAATGGAACGTCAATTATATGTTTTCCACCTCCCTTGTGCTAAACACTTAAGCATAAAAAAGAGATACGTACGCCATGAAAGCTTCCCACCTGCATTTTAATGATGAATTCCGGTCCAATAAATTGTACAGTGCTCAATGATTTTCGTTCTGTCAGACCAAAATGCCTACCAAGACTCTAATCTTAGACCATTTATCAGGGTGGACAAAGAACTCATCACTTCATAAAAAGTAAAGTAGCAGTTTCACCTGAGGATGCACTGGGTAGAAAAATGAGGAAACACAGGCAAGCCAAGTGTGGCTTTCTAAATCCCAAGGAGAGATTAAAAATAAACATCTAAAATGGGTGAAACCAAGAGCTCCCATGCACATGACTCCACACTTCTTCCAACTATACCCTCTCAACTATATCAGAGTTGGTTGCACACAGGCAGAAGGTCTCATTCTGTTGGAGGCAGGATATAAACTGAATGGAAGTAAATAAGTATGCCAACGGGGGAAGGAATAGAGAGGGAGGATTTATTTTCCTTACTCCATTTGGGGGGAGATCCATGGCTCTTCACACTTGTCTGTATATATTTCCTACCCAAATATGTGAAACTTTAGTTTCCTATATGGTGAGCTTACACTAGGGATGGATGAATCTCTCAGTTCTGCTTTCTCCTGTATTTATTTTATTTATTTATTTATTTAAAAAAACCTCAAGTACTTTTTGTCCTGAATATGGAGGAGTTTGTGAATTTTGGTAAATTCTTATCAAAACTGAACTGAAATAAAATTCTCACTCATCCCAACTTTACACTCACTGTGAGTTCCCATAGGGTATGAGATGATATACCCGTGATAGTTTCCCTGTGCAGCTGTTCACAGGTGCAGAAAAGACAAAATGCCTATTTTCCCATGTTCACCAATTGAGAAGCTGCAATTGATGTAAGATTCCAAACAAGTGTACACTCTTCCTAGCGTACACCTAGAAAATGAGAATTATGTATATACTTCACACATGATGATGTTCTGGATGTCATGGTGGTGTGTAGTCATGATTAAGTTAGGTTTTGTGTATAGCAGAAGCTGGTCGATTTGAGCTTCACATCAGTTGTAACAGGCAGCCAAAGAGTATCAAAGCAGTGCAGAAATGTTTTTCTTTTGAATCTATGATCTAGATTTTATTTAGTGAGAACATGAGAAATAGAATAAAGTAAATGGCATCCAGTGAAGCAAAAGCGAAGAAGGTAGAATAGGAAATGAACATTTGCCAAGAGGTATCTGCAAGACATGTGAAGACACTGAAACTGTGAACTAGTAAATGTGTTGTTGTTCTTGTTGATTTAAAACTCAAATAAAATATAAAGTCTTCAGTGAGTGGGAAGTACAGCACAGGCAGGACTTTGAAGAATCAGGTTGAGAGGCTAGAGTGGAGAGCTATCCAGCACTTACTCTTCTTTTGAAAACCTGATTCCCAGCCCAAAGATTTTGGAAATGGAACGGGAAGAGAAATGCCTGTATTTAAAGTACATGCCATTACTCTGGATAGTTCAGTGCTAAGTTGCTAGTCCTAGTCATATTCCTCCCGTTTACATTTTTCTAGTGCACGTTTCTCTTCCATGAAAGCAGGAAGTGCTAGCACCAAGTAGAGAACCTTCGGAAAATGTATTGTGTTAATTATGTTGTACTAAAGCTTTCCCAGGCAAAACTATCATTTCATGGGTGGTTTTACTATAAAATGGCATCTGCATCAAATAAAGAGTGAGACAAAACTACCATATTCATTTCAACATTGGAAAAATTGAAATCACATTGAAGTATATGGAGAGCCCTTAAAAATAAAGGGGATGTCATTAACTCCTGCATTGTTGAGTTTACCTTAATAATTAACTATAATGGTGACAGTAGCAAGAAGTATGTTATCCTGGGCTAACAGACAGTGTCACTGGGAATGACTGCTGAGTGATTCTCAGTACAAATTTTGCAAATTAATGTTTTTCATGTTTATCCCCTTGCCAGAAGTACAGGCTGGGGTCAAATTGATCAAGGCTGTAATCTAACATCCTAAGTGCTGGGGAGGTGTCTCTGAGCATGCCTCCATTGTCTTTTCAGGTCGGCATGAAAGCAATGCCATTATTTTTTCAGACTGGCATCGTGCCGTTCCAGAAGAGATCTGGGAGAAAAGCCTTCCACTGGGAAGAATGCAGTAGACTGCAACTTGTTGAAAATTGTGATTGAAATTATAATACTTGTGTTATCATCACTAGCACTATCGCCACATCACCATCATCACCACCATCTTCATCTAGTTGGCATGGCTACTATTATTCCTTATTATTTTTTATCATTCTACTCTGGGGATCTCTGTATAGAAATACCTCCCTGGCATTTGAGTGTGTATCAGGCCTATAGGGTGCATGAGAATGTGCCCTAAAATATTTCTTGAATATTTTATTTAAGAAAATGAATTATTCACATCATCTGTCATGCTTCATATTCATGCTAGATGAACATCCTATCTGCGTTCTCCTCCTCTTATTGAAGACCTTTTCTCTCTTTTATTTTGCCTAAGAGTAAAATCCTTCATTCAAGCAGGCATCATCTTCTGCTGCCTTGACTCCTGCACCTATGTCTTCTCTGGTTACTTTGACGCCAAGTCATCCCAGATAATTCCCCACCCAACGCAATATTCTATGACATTCATTCACACTATGCACCTACCAGCCTTCTGGTTCATTGTTTCTTGCGGAACAAAGTTCTAACTTATCATGAAAGCCTGCTTTGTTTATCTGACCCTTTGCTTTACCACATTGCTAAAGCAATTTCTTTATGTTTTCAAGGAAATAATTTC
This sequence comes from Anniella stebbinsi, assembly GCA_029215795.1. Classification (NCBI taxonomy): domain Eukaryota; kingdom Metazoa; phylum Chordata; class Lepidosauria; order Squamata; family Anniellidae; genus Anniella; species Anniella stebbinsi. The sequence continues at coordinate 62,138,780 of JARDYH010000006.1, read as the reverse complement.
CTTGTTTTTCCAGTGTTTACAGGGGTAGTCGTGCTAGTCTGTTGTAGCAAAAGCAGCAAAGAGTCTTCTTAGGCACCTTAAAGACTGACAAATTTTGTACGGTATAAGCTTTTGTGGACAAGGATCCAGTTCACCAGATACATGAAGTATAATTCTAAATTGGCAGTATATATGAAGGAGGGGGGAGGTTGGGAGAGAGAGGAATGAAGTCAAGGGAAGCGACATGCAAAATGGATGGAGGATGATAATTACATAAAAGCAAAGTTACAGTGGCAATTAACAAGGAAGCATTAGTGATAAAAGAAATATCTTGGCATATGTAACCTAATCAACACATGCAATATTTCTTCAGTGCCTCAGTTGTCACTGACTACAGCAGCCTTCCCCAGCTAGCAGCCTCCATAGCTGTTGGACTACAATTTCCATGATGCTGAGCCAATGTGATGGGACTTGTAGTCCAACATCTGGAGGGAAAACTACAGGACTGCCTTTCATAACAGCAAATGCTGATTGTCAAACCTTTTATCCTTTTCTTAATTAACCCCCCTTCCCACAAAAAGTAAAGTTAGCTGAAAAAGCAATACAAAACAGACCAGTTTATCTAATCACAAAAGAGGCCAGATTATAATTGCATATAACAAATCAATCCAATTCCCTCATTCCCTGTAATTCATTTGGTTGAGCTATCAAGCAACCTTCTAGCTGTTGTTTTTATCAGTTACTTCCGTCTATCTTTTTTTAAAACCACACAAGGCCAAACTACATTTTACAAAAAACATACTTTTTAAGACCCCCTCTAGATGGATTCTGTTTGATGCCTGTTCCTCCGATTATGCGCATCTTCTCGGAAGCGCTTTATCGTAAATGCTTGTATGCAGGAGGTAATTGAGTACTCAACAGGTGACCTTACCGGTTGTTTCAAATGCGCTTTACAAGTAGTTAATGCGGAGAATTGCTTGTTCACATAGTCAAAATGCGCTTTAATGGCCGGAGCAAAATAAAACTAGCTATTTAACGCGCATTCGATAATGCGCATAATCAGAGGGAAAATGCGCCTCTACGCCCGATTTGCACTCCGTTCTTGTAGAGGTAAATTTTTTAATGTGCCTTGAAAGAGCTTTAAATGCCTCTTGTAGAGGCAGCCTAAAAAAAAAAGAAGAGTACTTATATTGGCCATCCTTTATTTTGAAGAAAATTCAGCTGCAGGGCCCCCATCTGGAATGTGTTCCCAATCTGGACTGGGGTCCTGCACACACACACACACACACACACACTGCAATTTGGGCTGCAAGGTGTAAATAGCTCTTTTGTGGGGGGCAAATAGCAGCAGGAGGATTTTCAGCAGGAAATTGGCACAGGGCTCCAATTGTCATGCAGGCTGGGAATTATACAAGTCGCAATTAAACAGATCTAGAGAGCCCCAGGTTCAGGACAGCTGGTGTAGTTTTCCTAAGACATAGAGCTTTCGCTTACAGACTCATGAACAGTTTTTTAAAAGCCTTGGGGGGGTATAATGATTAGCCATGAAACTACGGTTAGGCATTTCAGCTTTGTGGCCCCTCAGAAGAGATGGGAAAAGTAGGACAGTGATCTTAACATTAACCAAACAAGCTGTTCAATGTCAGGTAGGGTGAGGATAAACCAATACTGAGGAAGACAGATTGCTGGTCTTTGATATGCACTCGTGTTTGGAAGGCTGACGTTCTGGAAGTGCTGAACTGAACTAGAATGGTCACAGGCTCATTCATGTCATGCAGTACAGTTTTACTGTACGCAAGCAATGCTAGTCTTGGCAGGGAATGTCCTCATGGAGGGAAAAGTAATGAGTGAAGCTTGGCGCTGGAAAAAGACACAACCTTCTCTGGAGGGTTGAGGGACTCTTCTTCAGAACGAATTTAAGGCATGGGCCACACAAGAGGAGGGGAATACTGGAAAATTTCCCCCTTCCTCTTGCACTGGCAGACATTTTCCATCTGCAGAGTGGCCAGCAATGGATACAACCTTGAGGATCTTATGAACCTCTTTTGTAAGCCCCTTTGAGATTATAAAGAAAAGTGGTGTATACATTCTTAAATAAACAACAGCAAGGCAAGCAGCAATTTCTCTCATTGCAGATGCATATCTTTGCTGCCTTTGCACAATCATAAACATTGCTGCTGGCCATATCTATAATTATGTGGTTCACATACTACATTTGCCTTGATGAGCACATGTTTCCACATTAGGGGAGGGCCTGCATTGCATGAATTGGCCAACAGACGTACAGACAGGTATAGGAAATGAAATATATGTGCAATATAGCTCATAGAAATAATCACCCAAATTTGGTTCCGGTAGCAGAGTTGGCTGCATGTCTGTTAACTTTCTCCATCTTTTAGTATAGCAAATTGTTGGATCTTTTCTAACCATGATATTTGGGGTCAGCAAGCTGTTTCCTTCATGCTGAATTGGCTATTGATCCAAGGCTTGTTTTGCTCATCAGCCTATGGCTAGAGTCATTTGCCTGTGTTACCTGGAATTGTTTACTTTGCTGGTACCATGTTGGACTGCATGTGCATTTGGTTATGACACAGTCTAGGGACTGTGTAAATTGATGTGTAGAATAGATGGTATGTCATGGCAGAAGGACAACAGCAGAAGCACAAGAAGCAAAATGACAACATTCAGGGCCAGACTGGGGCCAAATTATCAGTTACACCCTAACTGTGCATGTTACATTAGTCCAAACAGTCCAACAGCTGCTTTCCAACATGTCCTTGAAAGGGGGTGATTTGCAGTGGTGAACTGATAGGAAGAAGGGATGCTTCCAGGGTTTCACCCGTAAAATTCCTACTTCTGAGATGTTTTTACCCCAACAGGATTCTTCTAGCCTTATGTTTGTGTTGTAAAAATTAATCTGGAACTCTGGCCAGGGAAATAGCTGCTAGAGGGAGGACTCTTAAGGCAGAAGTGGTGGAGCACTCCCTATTGTTTGTCTTGTGCAAATTGCACCTTCCCAAAAATGCTTTAGGGCAGAGAAACAGGCATAGGATGTTGCTGCGCACACAGCTGCAATGTAACATATCACTGAGTGAATCTGTTCATAGTTCTGTCATGTGCTTGCCTCACTGCAAAGCTATGGCATGTGATGTGATGAGCCACTATGTTCTGAGTTGCATAGAATGTTAAAGGAAGCCAGCAGGAGGACTAGATAAAGACCACTCTGACACTAGCTAATTTATCATAAACTATTCATTAATCACACGATATCTGGGTTTCCAGATTGTAGAGTACACAAATGGGGCATGTAACAACACGTTCTCATCTCGAACAGGAGTGCTCCTGATTAGGGTACCAGCCAGCGAGTCAGCCATGCCTTCTTCTGGGCAAACTGTAAGGAACTGAAGCAGAACATTCCATTCCATTCCATTCCATTCCCCTTTTCCGTGTTTCCTTTCCAAGTGACACTCAACAAACCACGACTACTGAACATGCTCAGTCACTGTTTGTCTGTTTGTGGGTAGGACTGTCTATACGTCCCGTATACCCCATGATGGCAACAGTGTGGCACTGCATCGTTTATATGACACAGCTGCCAACTCGCACCCACCTGTGGGGGAAGGGGTTCTGGAGAAATTGCGTGGAAACTCCCCCCACCCCGGCTTACCGTAGCTTTACCATTTAATGTGAAGTCACCACCTTCTTCACGCCGTCTGTTGGTGGTGTCCAAGAGCTCAGTGGCCACCTGCACTGCCAGGAAAGCCCACATTCCCCTCTGCCATGGGGATTTTCCACCCCCACCCTGCAGCAGAGAACCCATGGGGTTTTCTCTAAAGCAGCAGCAAAACGGCACCGTTAAAGCAACCCTGGTAACTGCGGAATGCACCCTTAGAGTTCTAAAAAAGATTATTTTGTACTTCTGTAAATATCAAGGTTCCTTCAAGCTTGTTAGTATCTTCCTCTTGTTTCTTAGTGCCCCTGAGAAACAAGAGGAAGATACCAATTCCAGTTCTATTGTCACTTATCACTAGAGTTTGCAATTAGAAGCAGCAATTGTTGAAAATGGCTCTTCAACCATAATTGCAGGTGTTTACAATTAGGGATTTCTCCTTCTTTTGTCTACTGGGTTCTCTTGACAAACGTTATTCAGGGTGATGCTCTGGAAATGCTTGGTGCTCAGAACTCATGGCAATCCAGCCTCAGTTTTGTATCTGACCCCACAGTGCTATTAAAAGGGTATTGGGCATTTTGAAATATGGTCTGTGCTATAAATACCTGGGAAAACAGCACTGGACAAACCACTAAAATGTTTAACGTTTCTCAGAGATCATGTTTTCTTGTTTCAAGGATTTAAATAACATTAATTGTTCTCTATTTTATTGTACGTTGTTGTGTGTGTTTCAAATAGCTTTTGGTAGTTAACATTCCAAGACACGTGGTGCCTCTTAGAGCCTATATTATGTCAGTGAAACTATTAAAGTGTAACTCTGGTCAGAAAAATGACACTATAAAAATGACATCCATCATGTTCCACATTTATTTCTCCTCAGCGACTTCCAGATTAAATCTGTTCCGTTTACAAATCAAACAGAGACTTTATTTAACTGCCTTTTATTTCAAAGCCTACTCAGCAAGCTCAGCCAGGCTCGGAAGTATAAGGGTGTTCTTTTACTGGTTGATTAATGGAGGCACAGCCGTGCCTCCATTGTTAAGGGCCGTCAGTAAAAAACACATTCCACCATGTTAAAGTGATAATTGGGGGGGGGGGGTCATTCTAACAGATACAAAATCAAAAATGTTTCACCAACCTTTCTGAAATTTTCAGGTGCCAGAAAGAAATGTTTGTTTTACATTACCTGAACATTTCAAGAAGATTGGTAAAAGATTGAGGGAAGGAGAGCAGTTTAAGGTAGAAAAGGAATACAAACCTGTCTCCCTGCTTTTGTAAAATCACTTCCGGGTTGCGACTTTTGTGCTCACAATTTGCATAATTTCTAGAGCCTTCTTAATTAATCCAGTGGTGGGGTCTTCTTCCTCCTTGACTGTAGTTGGTGGAAAGCTTTTCGTTTTTTAAAAATTCCCTTCGGTTGACTTTTAAGGACTATTTTAACTTCTTATTCAAGTCAATGAGGTGGCCATCTCAGTAGCGTCACTCTCCCCCCTCCCTCCTGCCTTAGAATGTGGGGTGGGTGGATGAAATGGCCGCTGCCTCTAGCACAGACCTTTTGAGTGAAGAAGAAGAAGAAGAAGAAGAAGAAGAAGAAGAGTTTCTCTTTTCTCTTCTGGAACATGCATTCCTTTGGCTCTTGAGAGTATTTTGGGCTATCTTCATAAGGCCAGTTTGCTCTTTTGCTCCCTGATGAAGCAGGGTGTGGCTCCTCTGGATCCATGGTAACCTGATCTTCAGATCTCTCCTGGGAATAGGTAGCTATACTTTTCTTTCTATCCCCCCCACCCCATACACACACAGTGCTCCTTCCCTCTTTTCTAAGAGTTTGGTCCATACTGCTATAAAGTTGAAAGCTTCAAACACTTCATTTAATTAGTTTGGGCCGGTGTTAAGTTTTAAGTACAATGTTGAAAACTTTCAAAGTGCTTCTGGGCCTACAACGTTGGTTTCGGCCTAGTCACCCTGTTTTTCTAATAAGGTTTAGAAACAGTTGAGGTGTCGTTTATTTTGCATAGTGTACACACATGGATTTTCTTTCTAATCCTTGCAGTCTACACTGGCTCCTTCCTTGATGTGTTTTTGGATGCAGACAAACCCTTTTTTGTTCCAGCAGGCCTTTGGCAAATAATCTGGACCTCTGTCTATACCTTTGACTTTTAAATTGTTATGTATTTAAAATGTTTTAAATGCTTTAATATTGAAAAGTATTTAATTATATTTTTAACTTTTGTATATTTAGGCTGACCATATGAAAAGGAGGACAGGGCTCATGTAACTTTAACAGTTGTAGAGAAAAGGGGATTTCAGCCAGTGTCCATTTGTATGCAATTAGTCCCTGGTGAAATTCCCTCTTCATCACAACAAGTTGCAGGCACTGTACTAGAGTGACCATATACAAAAGAAGGCAGGGCCCCTGCAACTTTAACTGTTGTGATGAAGAGGGAATTTCACTAGGTACGAATTGCATATAAATGACACTGGCTGAAATCCCCTTTTCTCTACAACTGTTACAGTTACATGAGTCCTGTCCTCCTTTTCATATGGTCAGCCTAGTCCTATTTATAGGTTTTAGCTGTATATGTTTTAGTTTTGTAAGGCTGCTCTGAGGCCCAGCATTGGGCAAAAGGCAGGATACTACTACTACTAGTAGTAGTAATGTTTCAGATTTCACTTCTGCATCTGATGTTCTTTTGCATTTACTTTTCTTTATAAACCATTCATATCTTAAGACTTCTTGTGTGGCATGTTTTCATTGATCTAACAAGTTAAAAGGGGTATTCACTGTTTTCATGCTTATGTTATAAAATCTATTTTCAACAGGCCTAGTAACTACAAGAGTAACAGAGTTGGGGAAAATCCTCAATCTCTTTGCTATCAGAGGCACTGAGTAAGGGACCCCTGGAGATAATTTCGACTGACCCCAACCACAAAACACTATTCCCCCTTCTGAAGAGACCTGGACCACAGACTACTAAAGACAAACAAAGTAGCAGGCCATAATAACAGTTCTCATGTGGCCATTTGCCTTATGAGACAGGTGCACTGTGGGCTACCAAATGGAGGGACTAACAGGCCATAAAGTTGCCTGGCTGGGTCTGCCAGAAATCCAGCCTCAACACTCCTGGAAGGTCCATGTTCTATAGCACCTGCTGTCAGAGGAACTTGAGAGAATCCCACCCTCCACCCCTGGGTTTAATTTACTGGCTTCCCCTGGCTGGATCTTGCAGGAAACTATAGGGACAGACAGAGCAGGCATTCATAGCACACATAGAATGCTGAGACTGGCAAATCTAAAAGCAAGTGTGTTGCTTTTCAAGAACCAAGGAAATTCAATGGGTCTTACTTTTGAGTAAATATCTAGGGATGGAAATGCAGCCTGTGCAAGAACTGAGTAGGGTGACCATATTTGGAAAACCAAAAAAGAGGACACCTAGTGGGGGGGGGGCAGGAAAATGGCTTCCTGGGGCCACCTTAAAGTCCCCAATTGGAGCGGAGGAGAGGAAAGCATGTCATTCTCACCCCACCCCACTGCTCCAATCAGGCCCTTTTCTATAATGCCTGGGAATGACACGTTTTTCCCTTTTAAGGCCTTGATTGGAGCAGTGGGAGAGAATGACACACCTCCAGAAAGCATGTCATTCCCCCCTGCCACACTAATGGTGGCCTTAAAAGGGAAAGTGTGTAATTCCATGTCATTATAGACTATTGCATAAAATCCCCCTGACACCGAGGATAGAACAAAAACCAGGAGAAATCTGGGGAAATCCTGACAGTTTTTTATTATTATTTATTATTGCATTTATATCCCACCTTTTTTCCGCCAAGAAACCCAAGGCGGCATACATAATCCTCCTCCTCTCCATTTTATCCTCACAACAGCAACCCTATGAGATGGGTTGGGCTGAGAGTCTGCAACTGGCCCAAAGTCGCCCAATGGGTTTTCATGGCTAAGTGGGGAGTAGAACCCAGAACTCCCAGCTCCCAGTCCAACACTTTAGCCACTAGGCCACACCCTAGTGGTCACCCTAGAATTGAGCCATGCCAAGTTGGAAGCAGATCGGTTCGTGCCTTGATTTTTAGGATGTTTTTTTAAAAAGTTTGACTTCAATTTTTTTTCTAAAATTCAAGGCATGAACCAATGTGCTTTCAACTTGGCATGGCTAAAGCCTTACTTAAGAGGTACCATGGTGCCAAGTTTCATCTCTTCATCTTTACTTTCTTTTTTTTAATGTACTGCTCAAGGCCCTAGACCCCAAAGAGGAGTTTTAAAAATTCCTAAAACTCAAGGCATAAACAGATCTGCTTCCAACTTGGCATGGCTCAATCCCTACTTAAGAGCTACCATGCTGTCAAGTTTCATCCCTTTATCTTTAAAAATGATGGAATTGAAAGCATTTTAGTTAATAAAAAAAATTAAATTGAAGTTTTAAACATTTCTAAAAATCAAGGGATGAAAGGATCTGCTTCCAACTTGGCATGGCTAAATCCCTACTTCAGAGCTTCCAGGGTGCCAAGTTTCATCTCTTTATCTTTAATTTCATTTTTTAAACTTGTACTGCTCAAGGTCCTGGACCCCAAAGAGATTTCTGTTTGAACTTTAAAAAATTCCTAAAAATCAAGGCATGAACGAATCTGCTTCATACTTGGCATAGCTATATCCCTACTTAAGAACTACCATGATGCCAGGTTTCATCTCTTTATCTTTAAAAATGAGGGAGATGCAATCATTTTGGTTGATTTATTAATGTTAAAAGTGAGTTCAACACATAACACTAGCTTTGATTTTATATTGGATGTCAAGATGGTATAACATTCTGGCTGACGCTGGCTTGGTTGTCAACTGTATAATATCCAGTCATCCGTTACACAAAGCCATGAAATTCATTAAACAAAAAACCTACGGTTTACAAAAACAATGTTAAGGCTCTACAGATTCCAACTAAGCACCAAAAAGCAGGGAAATTGGGAGTTAAGGCTCACAAGCCTTAACGCCACATCCTCCCTAAGGAGGCAGAAAGTGCAAGTGAAATTCTCATTCTCCCAAAGCAGATAAACCATGAGGACAGGGTGGAGAATATGATATGCAGAGGTGACTGTGGGGTTGTGGAAAACTGATCACGAACAATTTAGGGCCACCTACTTCTCTTTTTTTGTTTAGAACAGCCCTTCCCCAACCTGGTGCCTTCCAAAGGTGTTGGACTACAATTCCCATCATTGCAAGTCAGTATGTCCCATGGTCAGGAATGCTGGGACTTGTCATCTCAAACATCTGGAGGGCAGCAGGATGGGGAATGCTGTTCCATACCCTTACCAAATACAGGGTCTGCCCAATACTTTTCTCTCACACACATCTCGCATATAGCAGCACTCTTGATAACAAAAGGGGCACTATTCATTACAGATCTAGAACCAGAGCATGTGCCAGGTACTTCCAACTTTTGGTCAATATCTTGTCTTTTTTTCCTTTAAATGTATTTATAAATACATGTTTTTTTTCTTTAAATGTATTTATAAAAAATATACTGTTCACTCCCCACAATCCCTGCACAATACATCATCTCACCAAAGCAACAGTGGAGCAGAAGAGGTTTAGTTTGGCTGTCTTGAACACCTTTCAGATGAGATTAGTTTGCAATCCTATACCTCTTGGGAGAAAGCCCTAGTGAATTCAGTGGCACTGGCTTCTGAGAAGACATGTATAGGAGTCAACCTCCTCCAGCCTGGTGCTCTCCAGATGCGTTGCACTGTAACTCCCATGTTATGTGTTATGGGGAAGACAAAAATCAATTCATACTTAATTTTAAAATAATACTTATGCATGAAAGTATTAGGTGGTAGCTCTGTCTTTGATCTCACACTGCTGAACAAGTAAGAGAAATCTTTTATCTGATATTCAAGAAACAGACATCCTACGCCATGTGTTGAAAACTAATGTTGATGTCTGAAGGGATATCTGGATTAGGTATTCAAGATTCATTCATTGTTGTTTCATTTGGTTTTGACAGTTTATTTAAAGTGATGCAGCTCTTTTGTAGTTCCTTGATTGATCACATATCTTAATGCTGGAAAACATCATACTTTAGTACAGATGTGGGCAGAAAATAGATCTATCCTGATGATTTGGACATCAACTCGCAGCATTCCTGATAACTGCCCATGCTGATAGGGGCTTTTACAAGTTGAATTCCAAAACATCTGGAGATCTACATTCTGCCTTCCCTTGTTCTTGAACAACATTCCCCAACCTGGTGCCTGTCAAATGTGTTGGGTTGCAACTCTTGACATAAGGAGATGCTCTAAGAAATAAGAAGTAGCTGGTCCTAAATTGTTCATCATCATTTCCCACAACCTCACAGTCACCTCTGCATATCAAATTGCATATCTGGATTTTTGAGATGACAAGTCCCAGCATTCCTGAACATGAGACATACTGACTTGCAATGATGGAAGTTGTAGTCCAACACCTTTGGAGGGCACCAGGTTGGGGAAGGGCTGCTCTAAACAAAAAAAGAGAAGTAGGTGGCCCTAAGTTGTTTGTGATCAGTTTTCCACAACCTCACAGTCACCTCTGCATATCATATTCTCCACCCTGTCCTCATGGTTTATCTGCTTTGGGAGAATGAGAATTTCACTTGCACTTTCTGCCTCCTTAGGGAGGATGTGGCGTTAAGGCTTGTGAGCCTTAACTCCCAATTTCCCTGCTTTTTGGTGCTTGGTTGGAATCTGTAGAGCCTTAACGTTGTTTTTGTAAACCATAGGTTTTTTGTTTAATGAATATATATTATTGACCATCCATCATCAAGAATACTGATTCTTCAGTTAAAACTTAGGTTGAGTTGATGTTTATGAAGGGTGAATCAGAATCAACTTCAGATGATAGTGTTCTCTGGATCCTTGTCCATCATGTTTCTTAAAAGCAGCCTGGATGGGAATTAAATCCTGGACATCAGAAATACTAAATCAAAGGTGAGGAACCTCAGGCCCATGGGCCAAAGCTGGTTTTCTAGGTGGCCATGTCCTTTCCTCTGGCCTCACCCTCTTTCCCCAATCATTCAATTGCTTTCTAACTTTAGTGCCATTTGCCCCCATTCTAAAAGGTTGAAATTCCTGTCCTAAGGTTTTTGCCTTTGGCCTCGCCCCTTTTCCCTTCTGTCAGCCCACCACTGAAATGTGGCCCCAAGCGCTTCTCTGTGATTGGATTTGGCCCACCCCTGTTCTAAATTTATGCTTGAGGGCATGTGTGTTTCTGTCACCATTAAAAGAAACAGTAGTGTGATCCATGCTAAAGAAATCCTATAGGATTGGAGAACTACTCTCCAGTCTCTAATCTTCCCTTTTGGGGCAAGGAACGGGAGAGAACTCTTTCTTATCTAGTTTCATTCCAATCCTAGTTTCATTCCAATCCTGGTTCCAGTCTGGTTTTGAAACAAAAACCAAATTGGAACCCTCAGTGGCTTTTGATATACCATTGACCAGGCTCTCTGAGCTGGGCTTAGAAAGCATAGTGTTACAGTGGCCCCAGTCCTTCTTGGCTGAATTTGGTTTCACTCCATGGCCTCTTGCTTGTGGGGTGCTTCAGGGGTCCATCAATCCTTCATGGTCTTCTATATGAAGCAGTTGGAAAAAGTCATCTGGAGGCATTGGGTGCATTGCCATCTTAATGCCGATGACATGCAGCTCTACCTCTTTTTCCCACCTATGAATCCCTGGATGCAGTTTTGAAATGAATGAGGTAGAACATGTTGAAACTGAATCCAAATAAAATGGAGGTCTAGTGGGTTGGAAGGTCTCTTGATCTGGCTGCAGTGTTCATCCAGATATATTTATATATTTATTTATTTACTGCATTTTTATACCGCCCAATAGCCGGAGCTCTCTGGGCGGCTTACAAAAATTAAAAACATAAAAACCATTCAAAATAAAAAACAACGATAGTATAAAAACATAATTTAAAATACAGTATAAAACACAACCAGGATAAAAACCGAGTAGCCATTCAGAATTGATAGGGATTTAAAATACAAATTTAAACAGCAAGGTTAAAAATCAAACTGAAGAACTGTTAAATCACTGTGAAAATAAAAAGGTCTTTACCTGGCATCTAAAGGAGTATAATGTAGATGTCAGGTTAACCTCTCGGGGGGGAGGGGTTCTGGATGGGCTTGCACTGCCCCTGAAGGACCAGGTATGCAACTTGGGGGTGGGTTGTGGTTGGGGATGCTCTTGGACTTGTTGTTGTCTGGAAAACCACAATTGGCAACAGGGATCAGGTGTGCCTTCCATCAGCTCAGTCTTATATACCAGCTGCAGACCTATTTGAAGTGGCAAACCCTAGCCACAGTGGCAAACCCTAGCCACATTCTAAGTATCTCCAGACTAGACTTTTTGAATGTGCTTTATGTTGGACTGCATCCAAAGATGACTCGGAAGTCCATTGGTGCAAAACGGAGCTGCCTGGAAGCTAAAAGGGTTTGAATATATATATATATATATATATATATATACTTTTATTTATCTCACTACTAGGACCAAACTGAAAGAAATTGATTCTTATAATCTCATCAATACATTGTATTCATTGTTACTTTTACTTAGAGTAGACCCATTGAAATGAATGGGACTGAACATTGGATCCAGCCCATTGGATTTGTCACCAAACTGTGGAGGCTTGTGAGTCACCTAACATGAAAGATCCGTCTCACCAATTGTATTTCATAAGATATAGATATATCATATTTATTATTATTATTATTAATAATAATAATAATTTATTTATTACATTTGTATACCGCCACATAGCTAAAGCTCTCTGGGCAGTTTACATAAGATTAAAACATTTAAAAACAATATACAAAAATTAAAACTATAAAAACATACACTATGCACATACATTTAAAATAACTATAATAACTTAAAAGCTATAAGCCTAAAAACAAAAACAGACTCAGGCTTATCAGATATTGCTAAATGCCTGAGAGAAGAGGAAAGTCTTGACCTGGCGCAGAACAGACAACAACGTTGGCGCCAGGCGGACCTCGTTGGGAAGATCATTCCGCAATTGGGGGGCCACTACAGAGAAGGCCCTCTCCCTTGTTGCCAACCTCCGACCTTCATTCTTTATCCAGAAATTTCCACTGTCACCACAACATTTCTAATAAAAGCTTCTCCCCTTGGCACACCATTAGTTTTACAGTAGTGACAGGACAGGCTATGGGCATCAGATAAACAGACAGAGAGATTTAATTGAAAGTTCAAGAACGTATATTTATATTTATTTAAATTTTACATTTAAAATATGTTTAAAAATTTACAAAAAAAGTAAAAAAAAAACCCAACTTACATATCATGTAAATAAGTAAAGTGCTGAAAGCATGTCAGGTTTAGAGAGTCATAGTTTAGATTCTGATGAGCAAAGTTCTTTTCACAATAGGGCCATTCAGCGCTGCTGAGGCATTGCTGGATGAGGTTGTAGCTCAGTGGAAGAGCACAGGCTTTGAATGCAGAAGGTCCCAGGTTCAATCCCCGGCATCTCCAGTTAGGGCAGGGAGGGAATCCAGCCTGAAACCCTGGTGAGCCATTGCTGCCAGTCAGTGTCGACAATACTGGGGTAATGGGACCAATGGTCTGACTCAGTATAAGGCAGCTTCCTATGTTCCTATGTACCACAATCTGCTGTCAGTGGAATTAAAACTATGGTTCCACATGGCATTTAAATTTAGCAGTCCCACATTGTTTGTCCCCACAGGCAAAAACATATGTCTACTCAGAATTAACTCCAATGTGATTCAGTGGGAGCTATTCCCTAGAAACTGTGCTTAGGATCACAGTCTTCAATTAACAAAGCTCTCCATCAGTAAGAGAACCTGAGAGCTGTGTTGCTAGGTTAGAGTTTGAACCCAGCTTCTTTCCATATCACTGCTGTTGTTGTTAAAGCTTGGGATTCAGAGAGTTTTGAGTTTGAGGACAAGGTGGAGACATGGGCCATTTCTACACCAGGATGTTTGCCTGGGATGGCCCCTGGCTGGTGCCTGTGAGTCCAAATGATGCACAGGGACTCCCAGGGGCGGGGGCAGCGGGCACGGGATGTGCCAGAGATAAGGGATCCCTGGAAAATCCCGATTCTTCCGTGGTCCTGGGAACTTCCCAAGACCGCGGAAGATGCAGCAACCCGTCCCGGGTGCTGCCTCACTTATTCGCGAGTAAGCATGGCAGCAGAAATGAGCACGGAGGGGTGGTGAAACTGGTGCCCATCAGGGGAGGGGGGGGAGCTACACAAAAACTAAAACACAAACATAGGAGGGCAGGGAGGGGGTGGGGAGGGGGTGGGTACTGATCATGAGCATTAAAAAAAAAAAGACCCCACTTACCTGCAGGAGCGCTCGTGCGCTCTCCTCGGGGCTCTGGGAATTCAAAATGGTGGGCACAATGAGCACGTCGCACCCAGGTGGAAGCAAAACTTCCACTTCCTCCTTGAAGAAAAAAGTGGACGATCCCAGGAGCAGGCAAGTCGGGATCATGCTCTTGCCCTCCCTCTACACCCCATGGTGTAGGAAGGGCCATGGGGAGATGGTAGCATAGTAAAATCTGAACAAGCAAGAGAAAGCACTATTTATGGAGAGCACATAGCTTGAAAATTGGAGATGAAGATTGCTGAGAAAAAGAGGAAAATGGGAAGCAGACAGATTGGGCTAAGAGATAGCAAGGTCTGGCACGTAGCCTTTATGGAGAAACTGACAAATACATTGAGATGGGTAAAAGGAATAAGATTAAAAGAAACATTTAATACAGATTGGTATTGCTTCATAGTATATACAATCTCATTGGAATGGGAGAATAAAATTCCCAAGGCATTTAAATCCTTTTAGTTGGCATAATGAATGGCATCACTGATTTCTTATATAGGGGAGGGGAGGGATATTTATGTTAAGTTTTGTTTTGTTTCATTAATTTTGTATATCTGTATGAATTTAAAATAAATAAAAACGATATGATAAAAAAGATTGGGCTAAGAGAAGTGGTACAAAAGAATCATGTTCCTTTGAAAAACGTTAAACTTTTTTAAAATAAAAAACAAATGTAGAAGAACAGTTGTGGGGGTGTATGAAATGAGGCTTTAACTATGTTGATTTTTTTCTGAAATGAATTGAAGAATGGCAGAGGAAAGCAATCTGAAATAAGATGCTGTCTTAAACAAACAAACAAACAAACAAACGAAGATGCAAAGGCTCCTGGCTCTGTACTGGCACATTAGTTAGCCATTTGTTGAAGTATCTCTCTCCTGAACCAGCTGAGAATTAGAAATGACTAATTAAAAGGGCTCATGGCCAGAAAAAGCAGAAGCTACTTTAAAACACACCAAGTCAGGAGATCTTTACTGAAATCAGCTCTTATTTTGTTGTTTCCTTCATGCATTTCTTTAATGCAAAAATAGCAGCAAAACCATGAAATGCAGGGCAAGGAATCCAGAAAGACTGCATCACCAATTGCCTCCTGGACCACTCCTCCCATTAGCTGCAGCAGTGGGTTGTTCTTGTTGGGCATTCTTGGACTGTAATCATATTTAAAGTCAGAAAGGTTGTCACTGACCAGGTCTTTTAAAAATAACGGATGGGGGGGAACACAGACAGGACTGGAATGCAATAGTTTGCAATAGAACATTGTCTGGATTCTCTAAAATAAGAGAGAACAAATTATGTCAATTCCAGTAAATATATGCAAATTTCATAGCACAGCAATAAAGCAGAGGGGGGAATTATACTAATTTCATAGCAGTGGACTTTTGAATGTGCACATTTGTGCAAAGCCGACATGAATAAATAGGTTTTCCTTGATTTTTAGAAACAATGGGCAGAGGGCACTGACAAGTAGGGATGTGTATCATATCGTTAGAATTTACGATAATGATACGATATGCTCTTTATCGTGCACATGAGTTACGGTAAAGATACGATAGAAAAACCTACGATAATCACCGGAGACGATAATTTTCGGGCAATTTTATCATTTTATCGGACTGCCATATAAATATACCTATAACTTCTGTATTTTAAAAGTTAGAGGCTTGAAACTTGGTCACAGTGCTTCTGGGGTATGCTTAAGTATGCGTATGAAATTTGAGATCGATCCCTCGAACCCTCGATTTTATATTAATTTTTTAAAGATCGTTTCCGTTCTGACAGGTCTGGCAAGCTGTCATTCTGATCTGTCAGAACGGAAACGATCTTTAATAAATTCATATAAAATCGAGAGTTGGAGGGATTGATCTCAAATTTGGCACATATGTGTAGAACATGTTACTACACATATGTGCCAAATTTGAGATCGATCCCTCTAACCCTTGATTTTATATGAATTTATAAAAGATTGTTTCCATTCTGACAGATCAGAATGAATGCACATGGCGGATGGAAGTGGGCACCCCGGCAGGTAAGTGGGGCCCTCCCCCTCCCCCCCACTCATGCTCTTTACCTGCTGGGGCCGTCCGCTGCTGTCCACTGCCGTCCACTTGCCCCTTCTACTGAGAAACAGGCTTCGCGGCCTGCCTCTCAGTAGCGCACTGGGTGATGTCATCACCCGGCGTGCTACGGAGATGTAGGTAGCGAATCCTGTTTCTCAGTAGAAGGGGCCAGCGGATGCCAATGGACTACAGTGGACGGCCCCGGCAGGTAAGAAGCGCGAGTGGGGGGAGGAGGTTCAATCCTCCAATCTCTTCCGATCCAGATCGGGTCCTTTCGGATCGGATCGGATAATATTGGACGATCCAGATGCGGGGATCGTAATTGGATAATTTAATCCAATTTCGGACGGATCGGGTCTGGATCGTGGATCGGACCTTTTCTGGTGCACACCCCCAGTTATTACAAATGTCCATTGTAATAATAAGCTTATTACTACATAAGTCATTGTGTTGGCCCACGTACCATTTTTCTGAGCACAACTCTTACAATCAACAGGATGAAAAATTCAGAATCTGAAGCCAGATTCAATAGGGCACGACTTAGAAATGCCAGGTTTAAAATAAGTTTGGTAGCTTTGCTTTTCAAAAATTCTGGCACCTTGGACTTTGAGTACAAGCAGAGTTTCTTTCCCCTGAGAGCAATGAACTATTTTATTTTTAAAAAAGGGCATATTGCCATAAGTCCAGGGCCAGATCTACACCAAGCAGGATATAGCAGTATGAAAGCGGTATATAAAAGGCAGGAGCAGCACCAAGCAGGATATAGAGGTATATGGTATGTGTCAATGGGCTCCAACAGTTGTCAATGCACTTCAATACTGCTATAAAGCAGTAGTGTGGCTCCTGCCTTTTATATATGACTTTCATACCACTTTCATACTGCTATATTCTGCTTGGTGTAGATCTGGCCTTGGTCTCCTGTTCTTCTGGAACCCAAGAAGCTGCCCTGTACTGAGTCAGACCATTGGTCCATCTATGTCAATATTGCCTACACTGTCGGGCAGTGGCTCTCCAGAGTTTCAGATAGGAGCCTTTCTTAGCCCTGCTTGAAGAGGTTGGGGACTGAAACCAGGACTTTTTGCAGGCAAAACACATGCTGTACCACTGAGCTATGAACCTTCCCCGAGGTTCAAGGTAGCTTGACTTCTGAAGGTTCAGGTAGCTGGTAAGCAACACTCATGCCACCTATCGTCTCTGTTGTTAGAACTTGACGATTTCTGCAGTGCTTCAGATACCTGTAAAACCTCTCTGACAAGAACTAGAATAACAAAGAGATTAGGGTAAAAAGTTGATACATCCATCTCTCCGTTATCCCATTTCCTATGGTTTACACTATACTATAAACTATACTAAAAACTATAGGCAAGATAATTCTATCAAACCACCTTAATCGCTCTTACAAATTGTCCATCTGCAGCCATGATGTTATATTGGTCCAAGTGATAATACTACACCAGTTAAATGAGGGGTAATATTATAAGACTATGCCCCCTCCTTTGTGACATGGCTCTATACTATCATGTCAGGTAGGGACAGAAGCGTCTGCCCTCCAAATGAAACTGGATGTAATGTGAGACAGATCAATTTTCTGTCCTACTATAGCAATTCTTTTTAGCATTTGCTACACTCTCACAGGAAAGATTGGTTCTGTCCATAGTATCTTGTACCTGCGTTGTCTCTAAGCATATGCTTTCGAAAGATACAGAAAATTAATTGATTTGACTCTCATTGCCATAAGCTTATTTGCATGCATGGCAACACCTTTAAACAAAGCAGCATACCCATACCTGAGAGGCACTATGATTAGCTTTCATTTGGAAGTAAGGAGCAGAGCAACACCCAACATCACAGGATTTGGTAAGCTTAGGAATTCATCCAGGTTGGATAACCAGCAAGTAAATGTGTCTCACATTCCCAAGTAGATGTAAATTTATTTACCTAGGAGTTGAATGGGGTTGATATGTGTAGGATCGCACAGCTGGTCTTACATTTCTATTTACAAAGCATTGTCCCCTTCAGTATTACTAATGCTAAATTCTTTCTTCTTATCATTTGACCGACATTGTTGTTTTTTGTTACTGCACAATATGCAATGAGGCTTTGCAGGCTTTCCATGGTTGCATTCCAGTATTGGATCCTAGTGAACTGCTGCAGTTAAATGACAGTAATGCATGGTGAGGGTGACCAGATGACCGGAAACCCCCGGACAAGTTCAAAAATTGCGGCAAAATCAGGGTCCTGGGGGAAATCCTTGTTTTTGCCCCCAAATCTGGGAAATTTGCCTCCCCTGTTGCCCATCTAGACTCCTGCTGGGTTGCCTCCATCACGACGACCCACCAGGAGCCCAGAGCTAGGGTGACCCTATTTTGGAAACCAAAAAGGAGGACAATATGGCCGCCCCAAGGGGGCGTACTCACCAACATGCCCAGCCCCCAAGGGGGCGTGCCCACCTGAACATGGCCTTGGTCACATGTCTGATTTCACAGACACAATTAAGACAAACTGTTCTACGTAACATCTTAATGTTAAAATCACTAAAATAAAGAACAAGTGACACATTCAGTGTATATGAAATTAACATGTATTTTTAGTTGCTGTACAAATTTCTTTTTGCTGTCCTCATACAAGATCAATAGAAAAGAAATCTATTATTTTCCATTTTTGTAAAGAAAACAGGCCCTGGATTAGAAAAATAAAATAGCTAAAGAACACTGTGGTTAGGAGAGGGTACACCAGCGCTAGACTAAACAGAAAATAGGAAATTTGAAGCAAATAAAGATTAGAAAGGGAGGCAAGAGGTGCTCTGTGTAAAGAAGTACATCCTTTTATCAGTCCTAAATCTCCCACTATTCAGCTTCATGAGATGACTCCCATGTTGTAATATTATGAGAAAGGGAGGAAAATGTCTCCCTATCCACATTCTCCACACCATGTGTGAGAAAAAGCCAACCAGATCTTGATCAGGGGTGACATTAATAACGGGGGGGGGGGGCAGAGTGCAATGAATGAAAGCTCAAGAAGTCTGGCACCTCTAACACCATACTTAAACACATACACACCATAAACACAGACCAGTAGAGGCTGGTGTCTCCTATTGCAGTGGGGCAGTGAATCTTTTCTGGGTTTCACTCTGAACCAGTCAGAAATCTAACGGAGCTATCTAAGGTGCTAGAGCATTTTCAGGATAGGGTTCAGCACTTTAGATTGCTCCTTTAGAGTTCTGACTGGTTCTGACTGAAACTCAGAGTGGATTCACTGCCCCACTGAAATACAAGTCACCAGCCTACACTGACACAGACACTGACGTTTTATCAAGGGGACGAGGGTGTTTGGGATGTTTGCCTAGCAACAACTGAAGTCCAAGACCTGCTTAGTTAACCTGGAACATCAAACAGTAATTGAAAGGAATTCATGTTCTGAAACAATTCCTGAAAATGACCAAGGTGAGATCTACACCAAGCAGGATAAAACACTTTGAAAACTTTTTGAAAACTGTATATGGGGTGCGTCATGGGCCTCAACACTTTTAATAGCTGAACACTGGAACAGTTCCACAATATAATACTTCATCATGAGGATTGGGGAGCCTTGGTAAAACCATTCACTGCCATTAGGAGTAGTTCCTCTTTTAACAGTAGCAATAATATTTAAAGGGTAGGATGAAAAGCCCCGTACTTGTTTGCCTGAAATTTGGTAGTATTTACCACCTATAAGGTGCAAATTAGCCTACAATTTTTAAACAAAAATCCCCCAGAAAAACCTGCCCTCCCTGCCTGTTGCCCGCCCGCATGCTAGCCTGCCAGCGCTCACACTGCCAGCCCATACTGCCAGCCCATACTGCCAGCCCACCTGCCCCACGCCACCTGCTCTGGTCTTATTCTAAGTCTACAGGCTAGAGATGTGCAAAAGTTCACCCTCTATTATATTATGCAGCTCAATATTTGCAAAGATGCTTCTAATTCAATATTATGAAGCCGGAAAAACAGCAGGTCTAGGTCAAGACCTCTGAGAAATGCAGACCTGTTTTTCCAAAGGCTACTAGCAAATAAATGAACATGACTTAGTTGCTATTGCAACACACCCTGAGGAGGCCGGAGGCTGCGCAGAAGAGGCAGGAGAGGACGATGAAGTATTATTCATTAAACAAAAAACCTACGGTTTACAAAAACAATATTAAGGCTCTACAGATTCCAACCAAGCACCAAAAAGCAGGGAATTTGGGAGCTAAGGCTCACAAGCCTTAACGCCACATCCTCCCTAAGGAGGCAGAAAGTGCAAGTGAAATTCTCATTCTCCCAAAGCAGATAAACCATGAGGACAGGGTGGAGAATATGATATGCAGAGGTGACTGTGGGGTTGTGGAAAACTGATCACGAACAATTTAGGGCCACCTACTTTTCTTTTTTTTTGTTTAGAGCAGCCCTTCCCCAACCTGGTGCCCTCCAAAGGTGTTGGACTACAACTCCCATCATTGCAAGTCAGTATGTCCCATGTTCAGGAATGCTGGGACTTGTCATCTCAAAAATCCAGATAAGCAATTTGATCTGCAGAGGTGACTGTGGGGTTGTGGGAAATAATGATGAACAACTTAGGACCAGCTACTTCTCATTTCTTAGAGCATCTCCTTATGTTGAGAGTTGCAACCCAACACATCTGACAGGCACCGGGTTGGGGAATGTTGTTCAAGAACAAGGGAAGGCGGAATGTAGATCTCCAGATGTTTTGGAATTCAACTTGTAAAAGCCCCTATCAGCATGGGCAGTTATCAGGAATGCCGCGAGTTGATGTCCAAATCATCAGGATAGATCTATTTTCTGCCCACATCTGTACTAAAGTATGATGTTTTCCAGCATTAAGATATGTGATCAATCAAGGAACTACAAAAGAGCTGCATCACTTTAAATAAACTGTCAAAACCAAAAGAAACAACAATGAATGAATCTTGAATACCTAATCCAGATAGCCCTCTAGAAGGATTCGCTTTGGCACCTGGCTGCCCGATTATGCGCATATTCGCGGAAGCGCATTTACTCCTAATACCTCTGTACGAGAGGCGGCGAAGCGCATTACGGGACAACCGAAACGTGCTTTAAACTGTTGACATGCGGAGAATCTCATGTTTACACGGCAGTAAGGCACTTTAACTGCCGCTGCAAATTAAAACTCGTGGTTTAACGCGCATTCGATAATGCGCATAAGCGGAAGTTTAAAGCGCCTCAGCCCCCAATTTGCGCTCCTCTCTTGTAGAGGTAAAAAAATTAATCAGCCTTGAAAGAGCTTTAAACCTCTTGTGTAGAGGCACCCTGAACCAGATTTTCAGGAGGGGAGGAAAGAGGGAGAAAGTCATGTTGCATTAACAGACATCTGCTATTATAACATTGAATTTAACACACTAACATTTGATCAGTTGTCATATATATTAACACTAAATTTTCCTTCTGATGTTTCCTGACTGAAAGGCTTTGAGTTCATTGGCCAAAAGATCACAAAGAAATTCAGCATTGTGTTTTACTTCCGATAATAACATTCTATGACTACTAATACATATTTCATAAAAAGCATTTACATGCTAACTGCTATGTGAAGAACAGAAGCAAAATCAACCAGCCACTATTGCCAAACAGACAATAGTGCTTGGTAAATAGTGGTCACACTTACTGCTGGATCTGTAATGTGGTCACTAAAATGCACATTAAAGAAAAGAGAAGAATCTCTACCTATAAAGCAGAAAGTATGTGTGTGTCATGTATGTCTGGAAATGTTTCCCCACTTCCACATATGGTACTGCCTTCATACTGTTCACCCAGACAGGTCTTCATGTACATGGATCAGAAAAAAAATCTAAAAACACAATTTTTGGGGTTTTAAGTATTTTTAAAGAATTTAACAAAAACCTAGGTTCACGCCTACAACTCCCAGCATGTTTTGGGTGGGAGGCCAGACTTAATGGCCTTTGACGACCATTGTGATTCCTAAGGTCAGTCTTGAGCAGTCAACCCAATTCCACATAAAAGGAAACAACCGACATCAATGGGCTGCATCCATTTGCAGGGCCTCCTCCCACCTGCCACATGTGGTTTTAAAATCATAACGAGATACAACAGCGTGCCTTTGAGAGGCTGAACTCTGGACATGCTCAAAGGTACCCCATCCTGATATCACACTTTTTCTCAGAAACTGGGGAAGCGCACATGCAGCTTTCACCCTTAAGAGGGAGGGAGGGAGAGAGAAAAGGGAAGTACTCTGCGCATGCCCAGAAATCAGCTCAATGAATGGGGGCAAGTAAGTGGGCCTGCCCTGACTCTTCAGTACAAAGTCCTGATGGAGCAATTGGTGGGCAAGAAGTGCAGGCCGGGGCAGTCCAGGCAGGATTTGGCCACAGCTGGGTGTGTCCACTGACAGCCGCTTACTTCCCCTCCTTCACAATACTCCTCAATCCTCTATCGAAGAGCAGCATCGGCAATGAGAGGAGGGAAGCGCCTCTCACAGGATGTGGGCACCTGTGGGCCACCAAAGGCATACTGGGAAGTGTAGTACTGGCATGTACAGTGGCTGATTTTAAATAAAGTAGGGATGAGCAAACCACATCATTATCCCTCAGTCCTAACTCAGCCCCCACTTCCCTGACTTCTCACTAACTGTCTTTGTTCTCCTTCTAACTGACTTTCTCCAACTGCCACTAACCTCACCCACCATTCCATTCTAGCCTCAGCTATCAGTCATTCCTCCATTCACTCTTCTTTAAATAGTAAAGTCAAGCTTTTACGTAAAAATAATAAATTTTATTCAGTAATTCTTGCATCCGTCTTGGAATGTTGTGGGTTTGGTTATACCAGAAAAAAATGCAGCATAAAAAAACTCATCAAGTTAAAAGGCCTTGGAATTCATTTATTTTTTTAAAAAAAAATCACTTGGCAATTAAAAGCCATTAATGCAGTCACTAGGCAAGCCAGATGGCCTGCTCTCCGGTTGTCTTCCACCACACCTCAGACAGTGTTCAGAGATTTGCTTTATCCTCTATGTGGCTCCATAGCAGTGGCATAATGCCACCAGCACCATGAGGTGGTGGATTGACCATTTAACTAAAAAATTAAAAAGTGCCATGGGGTGTCTTCAGAGCACAGGTATGTCAGATAAAAGGCCGAAGTCACCAGTGGCCTTGACCATCCTGACTCTCTGCCAAAACCTGTTAAATATAAATATTATATAGTAAATTATGCCAATAAAGTATTCTGTGTTCTGGCTGCTTTCCTTTTTTCATAATAATAACTTCAGAGCACATGCATACAACAGTTCCCTGCGTCCACTGAGATCTGCTTCACTACTATATGTTATTCAGATATCTGGGTATATTTTGAAAACATATTCTTTTTTGCATTTTTTTTTAAGCTGGTAGAAAGGGTGTTGTGTGTCCTGATTGTTTTTGAAGTTTAGACAGCTGCTCCGGCCAAGGCATGATGGGAGGTGTAGGCATTTCAGGTAAAACAAACAATATGGTTTATCACAAAGCTTTAATTTAAAATACAGTTCTTATTAACACAATTTTCCATTTATTCTAACAAAACAATTTACGAACTCAAACATTATTCACGGACCTGATCAACACCGGGCATATCAGCTAGTATAATATACAGGAGGAATGGATGTATTTTAATCAAACTGTACCAATTGCCTACATAATTAATTGTTTTAAAATTAGATAGGGGTGTGTAAGAGGATTTTAAATGTGGATCAGAGTCATGCTCCAAAGTGCTCTTGAAATTACCAATACTGTAGTCTCATCCAGAAGACTTTCGAAGTGCCCTTGCTTGTACTCTGTTGCCTAATGCTTTGCACTCTCAGTGGAAGATAAATGATCGCAGAGTGAGAGGGAAACTCCAATAAAGTGGGCAAAGTGTCTTTAAAGCTGATCTTCTGGTTCATTGTCACCTTGTAGGCAATTTCCTCCCTCCCTCACCCACATTTCTGACCTAGAGGAAGTTTTAGAATTGTGTACTCTAAATTTCATTATAATCTTATCCAGAGAAAATATTGAGGTATGCTTTAGCAGAAGGTGACATAGCACATAATAAGATGAACACAATTAAGAGATTTCTTGAAATATACATGGAGTTGGAAATAATGATTAAACAAATCTCTAAGCCAGGGGCCCTCCAGATTTTATATTAAAACTCTCATCAGTGCTAGCACTAGCCAGCATAGCTAATAGTGAGAGATAATGGTTTTGCAATCGAGAAACATCTGGAGGACCACACGTTTCCCATCTCTGCAGTAAAGAAATGGATATTCCTGTTATCATGAGTCTCAAAGGCCCCCTCCACAAGAATTCGCTTTTGCGCCCGGTTAGGCGATTGGGCGCACTATCCCTGAAGCGCCTTTACGCCTAATACCTCTGCACGAGAGGCGGTGCTCCCCTCCCATTCCCTCTGGCAGGCTGTGTCAAGTGTTGGAGAAAAGTGTCCCGTAACGGGAGGCGGCTGCCGAGTTGGGTCCCAGAGGGCGGCGGAGCTGCGAGAGTTCCAGGGAGAGCTGAGCCGCCGCCTCCTCCAAGCCAGGCCGGGCGAGGCTGTGGCGGCAGCGGCAGCGGCAGCAGCAGCAGCAGCGCCTCTCTCCCCTGCGCTTTCTTCCCAGCTAGCTGCCTCCTGGCATCTGCCGCCTTCGCCGAGGAGAGCGGTCGCTTGCCGAGCGAGCGAGAGGAGCGGATGTGCCGGACGGGCACGAGCCGGTGGGGCTGAGCTTCCCCCGAGGGCGGCGCCGACTGCCCTCCAATGTGGCCGGAGCCCCCTGCAGGGAACTTCGAGGCTGGCTCTGGAGGCTGGGATCGGGCTGCGCGACGCTTCTCACCTCGCTGGCTTCATCATGTTCCCGGCAGCCAGGCGCTAGCTCCCTCCGCCGGAGCCCCGGGGTTGCTGAAGTCAGGTCGGGGCATGGAGCGATCGGAAAGGGGGTGAGGAAGGAAATCTGCTCTCCCCCTTCTCGCCTCGCCAGCTTCAAATCATGCCCCGGGGTTGCTGAAGTTCAGGTTGCAGCCGGGGAAGGGCTTTTGACAGCGGCGGCAGCAGTCAAAATGCGCTTTAATGGACGGAGCAAAATAAAAGTCGCTAATTAACGCGCATTCGATAATGCGCATAATCCGGGAGATAACACGCCTCTGCGCCCATTTTGCACTCTGCTGGTGTGGAGGTAAAATTTATAATGAGCCTTCAAAGAGCATTAAAGCGCCCTTGTGGAGGTAGCCAAAATGTGAGGCAAGCCTCCCTAAAGTGGCATAGCCTGTTGCTATTAGATATTTGGGCTCAGTTGTTACATACACTGGAAGGATCCTGCTTCTTAATCGGTCCAGGATGTGGCACATGTATGCCGGTCTGTTTGTAGTGCTGATTGATTGTGTGGAGAGTCAGTAAAACAACCTAAAAAAGAATAGAAAATGCCAACATTGTGTAAGAATGGTTAAAAAAATAAAGGGTCTTGTGGCACCTTAAAAACCAACAAATTTATTAAAGCATAAGCTTTTGTGAAATTTGCTTGACATGTCGAATGCTATTTCACAATGCCCCAAAGTCCATTTTACAGAGCAAGCACCACTTGCAAAGCAGACTACTCAAACCAGTCTTCTTGTATGTTGCATTTCCTTTGTCTTATCCAGTTTGCGCCATGCAATGATGGGCTCTTTGACCACTTTCTGTGACAAGGCTTTCTAGGAACTGTACATAATCTGCTTGCCTGCCCTCATAGAGTGTACTGAAGAGCCTTGTTGCCAGGCAGAGGTGCGGTTATCTGGCCCTGATGATGCATGACATCATTCATGCTTTGCTCAGTCCTTAATTGTTTTTTTTACAAGTGTTGCCTCAGGCAGTCGTTGTCTGCTCTATCTGATTTCTAAGTTATTGATTGGTTTACATTATCAGGGCTAGATGTGCACCCTTTGCCCAATCCTGAAGAGTTTCGATTTTGATAAAAGTCCAGAAGTTTCTCCCTCCCTCTCCATTCTTTCAGTCGAATAAGGCTGGTGAGTCTACATACTGGATTTTGTGAAATGAAGAACTCATGTCAGTTTTGAGCCCTGCTAAACATTAGCAAACCAGTAAAGAAAGCATATGCCTATGTTTTCTTCCAACTTTTCATGCTGTTTTTATCTTAACTTTTATTGATCTTATCTGGGACAGGTTTTCCCAACCTGGTAGCTTCCAGATGCATTGTACTGCAACTCCCATACTTCTTAGCCAGCATGGCCATTGGGGAAGACTGGTCGAGGATATCAGCACCCATAATGTGATGAAAAAGCTGATTTGGGATGCTTGCAGGCCCATTTTCTCTAAAAAGAGCCTAAAAACAGGATTCTGAATCCAAGGTTGTCTCACTCCTTGACAGAATTAAAGACAGGTTTGTGACAGCTGTTGAGAAATAGTTGTTGCTAACATATTACATTGCAGAATGGAAAAGGACGAGACATTTTAGCCCTGTCCAAATGCATCAAAGAGCTTAAAGAAAATATACATATTAAAAAAGCAAAAACAAACACTGGAGATAAAAACCGTGAAACACAAAGAATAGAAAATACTGATATTCTTCTGCTGATATATCTAAACAAAATTATTTGCTACCTGCTGATAACTATGCATTAATTCCTCAATTAAATTCTGCAGCATAACATCGGTCTCTTTAGTCTGAGGTCCCCTCTACAAGAGTTCGCTTTGACGCCTGAGTCTCCTATTATGCGCATCTCATGACAATCACATTTACACCTAATACCTACACTTGAGAGCCCTTGAAGCGCAGGATGAGCTCTATGCAAGGTGATTTAAAAGTTGTTTACATGCAGAGAATCACATGCAAATGTTGTCCTGGAAAAACTGCCTAAACAGGTTCCCTCCCTTTATTTTCTATGCCCACCAGAATCTCCCACCTTTGGTTACCTGCCGGTAATGACCTGGTTAACCTGTTCGGTACCTCTCTCCCCTCCCATTTTGCCCGAAGTTGTCCCCCCCTTCCAGAACTGCTCAGGAGTAAACAGGAATGTGCCTCATAAGTTTCCCCCTCCAGCACCCTTTAAAAACTTATTTTTAGTCACGGCTGCCTCTCCCCCCCCCCTTCACCCGATTACCATTTCAAGTGAACTGCTCAGGAGTAAATGGGAATGTGCCTTGCACACACGCACGCCAAAACAGACTGGGGGATGCTGCTTCGTTCCTTCCCCCTCTTCTTCCTATCAAGATCAACCATTTTCCCTTCTTCCCTTCTCAGTAATACCTTGTTGTTTTGGTTATGTGAAACATACATGCACGCACACACACACAAAGCTCATGTCAGAAACCCACCAAGAAGCGAGGGGATGATTTGTCTAAGTGGATCGCTTAATTATGCGCACATCCGAACATTCTTACTGAACCCCCCCCCCTCCTTCTTGTGAAATCTCCTCTCATTTGGCCCCGTGTCTCCATGAAAAACATATTCCTGGATGGGAATTTAAAGACACTTTATTTACAGTTCATGTTGGGTCACCTCTTCCTGGAGTTTCCATCCAGAGAGACGGAGACCAAGAAGGAAGTGGCCAGGAAGAGACAGGAAATAAAACTGAATTAGGCTGACCAGATAAAATCCAGGTCAGGGCTCATGTAACTTTAACAGTTGTAGAGAAAAGGGAATTTCAGCCAGTGTCATTTGTATGCAATTAGTTCCTGATGATATTCCCTCTTCATCACAACAGTTAAAGGTGCAGGCACTATACTAGAGTGACCATATACAAAAGAAGGCAGGGCCCCTGCAACTTTAACAGTTGTGATGAAGAGAGAATTTCACCAGGAACTAATTGCATACAAATGACACTGGCTGAAATTCCCTTTTCTCTACAACTGTTAAAGTTACATGAGCCCTGACCTGGATTTTATCTGGTCACCCTAACTGAATGAAAAACTGGGAGGTGTTCCCAGTGAAGGGGCAGTTCTATTCAGTCCGCCCACTCTTATTGTTAATGCAACTGCAAAGAAAGTTGTTTACATGTACATAAGGCACTCTTTCTCCCATGGTAAATAAAACTCATTATTTAACGCGAATGTGAAAATCTGCATAATAGGAGATAAAAAGCGCCAGTGCACCTGATTTGCGCTCCGCTCTTGTAGAGGTAAAATCTGTAATGCGCCTTGAAAGAGCTTTAAATCACTCTTGTAGAGCATTTGCATCAGTTGGTTTTCTCCCTCTCCCATAATACTAGAACTCAGGGGTCATCCCATGAAACTGATTGATGTGATGTTCAGGATAGATAAAAGGAAGTACTTCTTCACACAGCACATAGTTAAATGATGGAATTTGCTAACACGAGATGTGGTGATGGCCACCAATTTGGATGTCTTTAAAAAGGGGTTGGATAAATTCCTGGAGGAGAAGGCTATCAACTATTAGTCCTGATGGCTAAATGCAACCTCCAGTATCAGAGGCAGTAGGCCTGGCATATACACTAGTCGCTGGGGAACATGGGTGGGAGGGTGCTGTTGCACCGTGTCCTGTTTGTGAGTCCCTGGGCGACAGCAGGTTGGCCACTGTGTGAACAGAATGCTGGACTGGATGGACCCTTGGTCTGATCCAGCATGGCTCTTCTTATGTTCTTATGGTTTGTTATCACCCATGACCCCAAGCTGAATTGTTTTCACTTGCTTTCCAGGGCAATGCTGGTTGAGTATGATGGGAATGGTAGTCCAATGCATCTGGAAGGCGCCAGGTTGGGGAAGGCATATGAAAACTCTGTCTATGATGTCTGATGGTTGGTGGTTGTTTCAGTTGGGCAAGTCACAGGCTGAGTCATAAAAAACTTGCAATTAATGAAGTCACCCTACAGCCAGGCTGTATTCTCCGGTGCGCTTTACTGATGGTTTACTATGGCATACATGCGCTGCAAGAAGGGTTCAAAGCACTTTTGTGATGGTAAGTTGGCAATAAATCAGTATTAGGTTCCACAGGCAGATCCAGCAGTGGTTCCAAATCTTTCAGAGTTGCCAGCATTAACCGGACAGCATGTGTAAGTCTAGGTCGAATTCATTCTAACTAGGGATGTGCAGGGACCCCCCCCCCCCCAATCGGATCAGGACCCGGATCGGGACCTCCGATGTTGTCCTGGATCGGTTTGGACAAAATTGGAGGTCCCTCGGATCAGATTGTATCCGATCCTAATCCGAACATTGGGATTCTACGCCACCTGGGGACCTGCATTGTACTGTTACCTTGCAATGGGCAATTGTTCATAACTCCCTTTAAATTAAAAGAAAGGAGATTTAAGGCAATAAAAAGTACTGCTTTTCACTGTCACAAGACTTAAGCACCTATACAATAACTGTTTTAAAAAGCTGGTTATCAGCAATGAAACATCATGAATCATTGTTTATGAAATTTAAAGTATAATCTATGAAATGGCTCTCTTTGTTCTTGAAAATCCCTTTTCATCTCACACTTTTCCTTTTGTTTTACTAAAACCTGGCATGTACTTTCAACATGGCTCTCTAAATCTCGCAATACTGCAGGCCAAAATACTCGCTTAATTCACTTATGGTACAATCCCATGCATGTTTCCTCAGAAGTAAGGGCCATGGTGCTCAGTGGTGCCTTACAGAAATTGAAATGATTTTGGTTCCCCCACCACAAACTTTTTAATCTCCCCTCAAGAACTTACATTATGTTGTGCACTGAAAAAGTCCTTTGGGACAATCCACATTGTTATACTGACAGGAGTTGGCTGTTTAAAGGATTTTTGCACGGTGAACTTGTCTTTGATAGAAGTGTTGAGATTTTATTTATTAGATATATTTATACCCCCATTCTTCCACTTCTCTTGTAGTGCTCAGGGCAGTTTATAACACAAACAAAATTAGAAAATCAAACAGATTTTAAAAAATAGAACAAAGCAATACAATCAATAAAAGAGGAGCTGCAAGCAGATAAAAGCAACTTTAAAAATAGGGATTGCTGCACTAATACTTCATCAGCCCAACAAAGCAAATGTCTGCAGGAGCAAAAAAAAAGTATCTTCAACTGGTGGTGGCATGCCAAGAGAGAAATGGCCCTTGGTAAAGAGTTCCATTTCCTAGGTGTGGCCACAGAAGGTCCTCTTTTAGGGTGACCATACATCAGGAAAAACCAAGACATGCCAGGATTTTTGGTAACAAATCCAAGAAGGAGGAAAATTATGAAATTTGAAGAAAAATCTGGATTTTCCTCATCCTACCTGCACCCAAAGGGCAGCTCTACTTTATAGTCAATGGAAATTAACAAAAATGCTTACAGCTCCATCATTTTTAAAGTTAAAGAGATGAAACTTGGCAACATGATAGCCCTTAGGTAGGGCTTTAGCCATGCCAAATTTGAGGCAGATCTGTTCATCCACTAATTTTTAGGATTTTAAAAAAAAGTTTGAGGTTTTAAAATTATTATTTTTTAAAAAATATCGTTTTTAAAGATAAAGAGATGAAACTTGGCATCATGATAGATCTTAAGGAGGGCTTTAGCCATGCCAAGTTTCAAGCATATCTCTTCATCTGTTGAGTTTTAGCAAGTTTCAAAACAAAATTGAACTTTAAAACTAAAAAAAATAAAAAAGCCAGCCAGCCGGCAGCAAACCCTGTTAAGCAGCAGCTTGCAGCCGTATGAGAATATAATCAGAAAAGATATTTGAGAGAAGGGGAGAATGTATCACACAGAGTATAGCAACAAAGTACAGCAAAAACTACAGAAGTAGGAGTGAGTGAAGTTAATTTCAGATACATTGGATGTCTCACTTGTTATTTCAGTTATTTTAACATTAAGATGTTATGTAGAACAGATTTGTCTTAATTGTGTGCTGTAAAATCAAACATGTGACCAAGGCTATGTTCCGATGGGCACCCCCCCTTGGTGCTGGACATGCCCCCTGGGGGTGGACATATTGGTGGGGACGCCCCCTTGGAGGCCAACCATGTTGTCCTTTTTGGTTTCCAAAATATGGTCACCCTAACTTCAACTATTGTCAGGACATGGAGAAGTGCCAATCTTAAGGAATACTCAGGATTATAGATTATCTGGGTAAACTGAAAAGTGAGTTTAAATGAAGATGTGATAAAGTATAATATGGTACATTGTCAAGTCCAGTTAGCCACACTAAGAGCACAAGCCTACAGATTGATGCTCAATAGACATAGGGCTCTGAGATTGGAGCTTTCCATCTATCCAAGGCTCTTCCAGTGAGAGACAGGGAGGGAGAGAGGAACAGATGATTTTTGCCTCTTGTCATTTCTTAAAAGTATGTTAAACTAGATGGGCCTCAGAGCATGTCTAGCTGACTTACTTGGCTTACTTACTTAGTGGGCAGGGATGGTGCTAGAGATTCGATGAAATACGGTAGTACAACAGTGAGTTCAGAAGTCGAACTGCCACAGAACTTTCCGTGGCAGGTTGGAGATGTGAGAGGGGAAAATCCTTGCCCAGATTTCCCCCCCACACACACACACCCTCGAAGGTTGTAGCTGTGTTTATGGCTGTGTGTGTGTATATATATGTGTGTGTGTGTGTAACCTGCAACATTCTATGGTCAATTTCTGGCAAGTTTACTTTATTTTACCAAATCAACAATGGTTATGAAAATCAGCTGGTAGTGTAGAGCGAGACTGAAGAACTTCTGCTCACCCATTCTTGTAGGCTTCCAAAATCAGGTCCACAAGAGGATCCCAACGGAAATTAACTTTTTCCTTACAGCAGTGCTTGCCTTCTACAAAAACTCTAAATGACCAGATATAAATTATGATATATCAGCTTTCCTAAATGTTACTTCAGAGCAAATGGCTATAAAACCATAAAAGCTTTCCGAGTCATTAGATTTTATCCAAATACTGGGACATTTGAGTTTAAATGTACTGAGGTTTCACTGGAACATGAAGAGTCAAATCTATCCTTTTGATGGTTCTGCAGGAAAAATTAAGGATCCCTGAGATGAATATATTAGAAGAGGGAAGTACAGGGGACTCCGAAGAACAAATGCAACATGCAAAGTATAAGGACCAGATGAGGTATTCTACACATAAGGAAGAATGACAAAGCACACAACACAAACAGTAGTGATGGCTTCCCTCTTTGGCTACTTCAACACAGGCCCCATCTACACAGGGGATTTACTCCAGTTCTACTGTGCCACACAAATGATCATGGGACATGACATTCATTCTTCCCCACAGCAAGTGTGCATTTTCATGCTGTAAAATTTGCATTTTTGTGATGTTGCTTTGTGATGGTTTTTTCCATTGCTTCAGCTTCAATGTGGTTTGGGAGTCTGTGTGACCTCAACGAGCACAACACCTTCATATAAATGAGCCTGTGCTTTGGGATAAGCTGGGGAAGGGGAGGCAGTGGGCCTATCTACACAGTCCCTTGGAATGTTTTAAATTGTATTTTAAAACGTTCCAAATAGGTGCGTTCTAAAATGTCTTAGGCCACATTAACCAGTACTCACGTTACAGGAGAAAAAATCTTCAGTCTTCAAAGCGGTGTGGGAGGTCTCACACACTCTTCTGTCTGTCTCTTTCTCTTTCGTTTTTACAATGAGTTTAGGGCAAAAATTGTGGGAGTTGTAGTTCAGTCACCCACTTCCTCCTTAGTTCTCCTTTCATTCCCTAGCTTTCAATGAGTATAGGGCTAGGCAATGTGGGTGTTGTAGTTCACTCACCCACTTCCTCTTTCTTCCCCACCAATCAACTGCTAAGCATTTGGGCTCCGGTCAATGAAGCACTGCCCCCATGAATCACAAACGGTAAGGAAGGACACATTATTTTACTTAAAATGATTTATTAAAAGTAAAAACAGTTGTATATTGCTAAGTGAGTTTTAAAAAAACTCAGGTATACATCGTTAAAGGGAGTGCGTCATGTGGCCCAAAGAGTTTTCATTACCCTTATGAAACGTTACAAACCTCGTGTGTAGATCGGCCCTGTCATTTTGAATTTGCGCCTATCTGCAGGGGCGGTACTTTGCAAAGGGGTAAATGGGTTTAAAAGATGCTTTGTTTTCCCCCAAATGAGCCCGTGCTTTGGGATTGGCAATTGTTCCTTTGAAATATCTACTTCTACTCTGAAAACAGCCTACATGGTCTGGCTGCTCAGGGCTGTTGGGAGAGAGGAAAGTGTGCACACCCCTCCCCTCAATCTGAGCAATGACTTCCACTGCCACATTTATCTAGGCTGACCATATGAAAAGGAGGACAGGGCTCATGTAACTTTAACAGCTGTAGAGAAAAGGGGATTTCAGCCAGTGTCATTTGTATGCAATTAGTTCCTGGTGAAATTCCCTCTTCATCACAACAGTTAAAGTTGCACGCACTATATTAGAGTGACCATATACAAAAGAAGGCAGGGCCCCTGCAACTTTAACTGTTGTGATGAAGAGGGAATTTCACCAGGAACTATTTGCATACAAATGACACTGGCTGAAATCCCCTTTTCTCTACAACTGTTAAAGTTACATGAGCCCTGTCCTCCTTTTCATATGGTCAGCCTACATTTATCCCCCTCTCTCGCACACGCTTATTCTTTGTGAAAATATTGAATATTCACTGCAGCTGTAGTTCATATGTAGTCAACTATCTCCAGCAAATGTATTTACTGAGAGCAATTTTACTCCTCTCTTCAGTTACAAAAGACTCCCAGAATGGTTTGCAAAGATTAACAATAAGATGGTCCCTATCCTTGGATGTACAATCCCAAAAACACCACATGAAAGGAAAAGGTGTTAGGAGGGGGAGAGAGAGAGAGATGGCAGCCGCTTGCCGCTATAAGCAGCTGCCCTTGCTTGTTTCTTCCTGCCTGGCCAAAGAGGTGGTTTAATTGGGGGTTTAATTCTGCAGGGAGGGAGGGGTGTGGAAGTCTGTTGTTTCAAACCTGTGTCGGTGCATAGGTGCGGACTTGGAAAGATGATTGGGCTTTGTTGTCCCCCAGTTCAGCACTAAAGTCACTACGTTGCTTTGGGATGAGTTTTGCCCTTCTGAAACCTCCACTTCGGCACTGAAAACAGCAATTCCCCTTGACTTCCACTGCACTTAAGAGCAAGGAGCAGAGAGAAGGGGTGGAAAAATAATAGTATTAAACCTTGCTTCTCCAGAAGTGTGCACGAGCAAACATGCCCGTTCAGATGTAGTTCCCATTTCCTTGCGCTGCACTTACTGGAGGGAGGAGTGGGGAAGTTGTCACATAACTTTAATGATCCAGTGGCTTGGAAGATGGTGAGAAAGTGAGCAAAAGTGGTGGTGAAGGGAAGCAGGAAGGAGCCCCAGTTCTGTGGCTGCCACCTCCCTACTAGCCTGGCTGGCTCCTGCGTTCTTCAGTGCCGGCACCACTGGCTTCTTAGTGGTGGTGCTTCTGCTTGGCGGGGTCCCAGCCTCGGAGGCAGAGAAGGAGTGTGAGTGAGGCTGCTGCACTGTGTGGTGGTGTGAATTGGCGGGAGGAAATTTCCTTGAGAGGAGATAATGAGTGTCATCAGACGGGGGATCGCGTTTCCCTACCGTTGCTTTGCCTCCTGCTGCTGTCCCACAATAGTGACGAACAGCTTCCTCTTTCTTCACATGAGGAAGAAGAGAAAGCAAGCAACGACCACATGGCCCATTCAGTGGGTATTTTTATTGCGCTGCTTCTCCTGCACACAGCAGGAAATGGCGACAAGATTTGCTATAGCCCCCCAAATTGGATTTTTTTCTGTCTTATTTTATGAAGGAAAAAAGACCAGAAGAAGCAGAAGGCGGACGCTGCGATCAACAGGGCTCACGGAAAACCATGAGTGGCCAGTAACAAGCGTGTGATAAAACACTTGTCTGAAGATGCTCAAAAGGTGCTTTGGGTCGCTTGAAGTGAACCTTCAGCACATTACTTTGGGATGACTTGAAAATCTCCACTTCTGCCCTGAGAACAGCCCACTAAACATGCCTACTTAGAAGTAACTCCCATTGACTTCTGCTGCACTTCCTCCATAGGGAGTGAGGAAACGGCTGGAGAAGCCTATTGTTTTAAACCAGCTACGAGACTCCACCCACATATGCCCAAACTTAATGCCATTTGCCATTCAAAAGTGGTTCTTTTTTTCTTTTTCTTTTTTGGTATACGTCAATTTGATTGGTTGCATGTACTACAGGAAGCGTAAATCCAATTTGATGAAAATGTGGGTTTAAATGGAATTGTGTTGGAAAGCATCTTGGTGTAGATGCAGCCACAGATTTTGTGTCCTCCCCCCTATCAATCATCTTTTTATTTCAAAAAGGCTTGTGTTTTTTCTGTGTAAGAACCATTCCCTCTGAAGGAGTAGGTGCGTAGCTTGGGAGTACTTCTAGATCCATCCTTGTCACTGGAGGCCCAGGTGGACTCTGTGGCCCAGAGTACTTGGGGCCAGCTTCAGCTGATCTGCCAGCTACCGCCTTTCCTAGACAGGGACAACCAGGCCACATTAGTGTAGGCTGACCATATGAAAAGGAGGACAGGGCTCATGTAACTTTAACAGCTGTAGAGAAAAGGGGATTTCAGCCGGTGTCATTTGTATGCAATTAGTTCCTGGTGAAATTCCCTCTTCATCACAACAGTTAAAGTTGCAGGGTCCCTGCCTTCTTTTGTATATGGTCACTCTAGTATAGTGCATGCACCTTTAACTGTTGTGATGAAGAGGGAATTTCACCAGGAACTAATTGCATACAAATGACACTGGCAGAAATTCCCTTTTCTCTACAACTGTTAAAGTTACATGAGCCCTATCCTCCTTTTCATATGGTCAGCCTACATTAGTGCATGCGTTGGTAACTTCCTGATTAGACTACTGCAATGCACTCTACGTAGGGCCGCCCTTGAAGACAACTTGGAAGTTGCAGCTAGTGCAAAATGCAGCAGCTAGACTGCTGACAAGAACATCACATATAACACCTGTCTTAAAGGAATTGCACTGCTGCCTATATTCTTCTGGTTGGAATTCATAGTGCTGGCGATGACATTCAAAAGCCCTCTAAATAGCTTAGGACCTTGATACTTGAGGGAGTGCCTCACCCTATATATGCCTGCCCGAGATTAGAGATGTTAGAGGAGCCCTCCTCTGTGTCCCACCAATGCAAGGCATACATTATATTGGGACATGGGAGAAGGCCTTCTCTGTTGTGGCATCATGGCTGTGAATGCCCTCCCCTTGGAGGCCCGACTGGCGCAGATGCTGGCTTGATTTCAGCACCACGTTAAAACATTGGTTTTTATCACAGCATTTGAGGGCTAAATTTGCTTAAAGCTGCACATAGTTTTGTTTTTATTGCTTTTAAAAAAATTTTTTTGCTGGTATTAGTTTGTTAAGGTTTAATACATTTGTAGCTGTGTAAATTATTTATTATTTTATACAGTTTGAATTGATTTTATATTTACGCCGCCCTGAGATCTCAATGATATAGTGCAGTTTACACATGTTTAAATATATAAATAAATAAATATACCTAGGATTGAGCTGTCAGACATTTTGTCCCCTCATTCACCTACTCTGTCTTTCTCTTCAGCCCTATCTTCCCCTACAGCTCAATGCCGCTGATGAAATCAATGCATAAGCTAGCCTGGGTGCACATCAGAGTGTGCAATAACACAGCAACCAAGGGCCTTTAATCTTTATGCTAGTACAGTATCTATTGTGTTTTGCTAACAAAAGGTAGAGAGAGACATGGTAGAAGTGCCTGTAATCAGGAATGAGAAAAAGATTGTAAGTAATCAGAGATGAAATGGCAAGGCCATGAATGGTATAAACAGTAGTTAGGGAGAATGAATGTTATTGTGTTAAATTGACATTTAAAATGTGTGCGTTGGAAGAAGATGAAACAACTTTTCCTGTGGTTTTCTTATATTAATATCTGATATAATTTTGTGTCAGCAAACTGTGGCAAAGAAGAAGCATCTGACACACAATGTGGCCATTAAAATAGCATTAAGAATGCTTGCAATAAGAGAAGAAAAGAATTTCAGAAACAAAACCCAGCATCTGCAGTCATTAAATGGTGCATTTTCCGCTTCGCCCATATTAGACAATGAGCATTTGAAATTTATTTTATTCCCAATCAAGGACCAATGGAAATGCCGTTTTTGTCAAACTTTTTAAATTGCCTGTGTGATATATCTTTTTTTACACATTATTTAAGCATGCATGGATATGAAATATGTAAGAATACAGATAAATTCTGATGAGGACTTCATAGAAATGAATTTGCACCTCAAATACAGTGCTGAGGGTTCCATTTCTAGAACCATGTATCTTTTTCGGTCAATCCATCTCATTATATTTTTTCTTAGAATATTTTTTTCTAGGAACAAAAAGTACTAAAACTTGAAGTCTTTTAACACTATTTAAAGTTGACATTTTTATTGTAGAAAAATCCGGAAACTCAGAAACAACAAAAAATGTTGTTGGCATCTGTCATTTTGGCTGCTTGTTGCATTGTGTTCCAAACAGTGTATGGTACTGCCAAGCAGTGGGATCATGTGATGAACATCCCTATTATAATGCATACAAAGCAATAGATTAAAAAGTGGGAACGAATTCTCTCCTTGCACAGGAATTTCTCAGCAGGCATAATACTTTAACTTCATCTTTCACTTGAGGTAGAACATAAGATTAAAATAGTTCTAACTGCTCAGTGTCCTTCAACTTGCTTGACAGGTAAACTCAGATTCCCAAGCAGCCAGGCTCTAGGAAATTCTGGGCTCACTCTGCAATGTTTTAACAGCAGGAAACTCAATAAAAGCAATATCAGCCATTCATCCAATCACTTGGAAACCTTCTTAAAACATACCCCATATTGCTTCACCCATCAGTTTTTGAACATAATTCTTCCACGGCTTAATCTCCAAAGTCACTGGAGTGTCTCTAGCAGGTTTGTTTTCCATCTACCCAAACTTTTAATTTTCATCCAAGACAATAACAATAATCATGTCATTGCCTTTGGACATAATGTCTAAAGCTAAGCCTGTTTTTAAAATTAATCTCATTATTCTATGTCAGAGCTCTACACTTTTGGATATCGGTTGTGGAAATAGCCTCCTATACAAAGCAAAATATCAGTCATTGGCCATATGAGCTATAGTTTACTTCTGCAGGCTCCAATGTGGTGGTTCTGGGCCCCAATGTGCTCATTGGCACCTTCCTTGGCGTCCACTAAACTCCCTGTTCCTCTTATTTCAGTTTAAGATTTTTTAAAAATAAATTTTAAACTTAAATAATAATTAAAATAATTTTTTACTGGGAGGGCTACATGCATGCTGCAATGCAAAGTGCTGCTCTCCAGTACCATCTTTTTTGGGTTCAAAACAGTGGTTTTGTGTTTCAGAGCTCAGCCCCCACATATGCTTTCAATGTAGGTTCTGGGGAAAAACATTTTCCTTTAGTCTCACCAATTTTCCTTCTGGGATATGAGTGTTTTGTGACCAGCCAAATCCACCATGGTGGACATTTTATTAATACGGCTGGACTTACTTCCAAGTAAACATGCATAAGATTGCACTGCACACATCATTATTTCCCTCTGTATCTATTGTGCTTAGATGGCAATTTCTTGGTCAATTGCAATCATAATAAATAAAATGAGACCCAGAAATGAAAGGCTTCATTGGGCAAAAACAGCCCTTTGAATCGAATGTCAAAGACAGGAGGAAGCCAATGTAGTTCCAGAGAGATCCTTCCCAGTAGCTGGCCAAAATTCCTAACGTTTTCCACAAGTAAATTTCTCCACTGAAAATAAGCGTGCAAATTAACCTTGCCTTCCAAATTTTATTTAACATGTGTGTATTCCAGTTGCATTCTTTGGGAATTGTGATTAAAGAACTGGAGAGCCTCTCTCTGGTTGTAACTATTAGGGTCATTTGAGCATTAGTATCCTCACTTGAAAGCAGTTAATAGATGTGATTTACTAGCTTATCTCTTCACCCAAACTTCAGAACATTGGTGGGTTGCTTGGGAACAGAGACGATGCTACTGTCATCTTTAAACTCCAATATCCTGTCCAATTAGAAAACAAACATCTCTTGTGCCAAACACAGAAGACCATAGTTTGTGTTCTATCTAGGATATATAGACACAAGAGCAGAAAACTATAATAACCTCCTGGCTGTGAGTATCTCATAGAAAGGAATAAAATATGTCATAACACTTTAGATAGGACTGCTTCCTGAAATCTGAACAAGACACATATTAGTCATTGTTCATCAAAGGCTCAGGAATTCACAGACTTCTGTTTATAGCTCTGGAGGAGATGTCCAAACTTTCAAGTAAGTAAGTATGGTTTGTGTGTCTGAAGGCATGATTCTTGGATTCTTGCTTTGAAAAGGAGAGGCCAGGGTTCAAATTCTAGAATAGCCCATATGAAGGCAAGGGGTGGGGGAAAGCAGTCTGTAGTAACTAATAATCCAGTTTGACTAAGCAACTGTTATTGGATTTCTTTTTCTTTTCTTACCGCAATAAAGTTCATTCCAGAAGCTTATCAAAAATGGTATAGCGCATCTTGTTATAAACCTAGCATTATGAGTTATAAAAGAAAGCGTAAGAGAATCTTTCCAGGGCAAATACATATCAAAAGCCACACACGTTACATTTGTCAAAAACATCATAGCGTGTGACCTTTTGGAAGAGATCACATTTTCTTTTTTGAATTCTGCCAGATGAGGGTCTTTTTAAGAGCACACTACGCAATGTTGAATATACCTTTGCATCTTAGAGAATGACCATGTTGAAAGAAAGCTATTCAATGCAGAAGTTTTCCAAGTCATAAGACAAGACTTTCTCTCTGAATACCTCATTTATCTACCTTTGATAACACAAAGTGTGATGCCTTAAGAATTATGTTGCTATCAGATACTACATTAATCCAAAACTCTAAAGGGGCTATGTGGCATAAAATAGCAAAAAAATGTACTTTGGACTGGGAGTCCAGTCAGTGGCAGAACATTCAAATCTACAGTGACTAATCTGGAAGGAAAATTGTAGAAGGAGTGTCTGCTCTATACTGGAAGCTGATGGAAAGTGATCATTTGGTAATATTCCCCACCCCTACCCTCAGATCTTTCTCCCAAACCTTCTTCCCTTCATAAAAAAAATCCTGCAAATTTTCTTTGATGTATTCCCCACGGTCATTGTCTCATTTGTCTTGCTGGATATTTTTAACCCTCTGACAGATATTAGTCCACTTATGTGTTTGTTTTGCTTGACCACAGTTGGTTCTAAATACACGTTAAACATTACAAATGATGGTGCTGGTGGGAATAATGCCACCCTATCTCTACAAGCCATGATGTCGAAATTTGTGACCTGAGTTAAGTTCCTGTGGGATAGAGTTTGCCTTCTGACTCTGGGGTACTTTTAGGTTTCCTGTTCCCTCAGGCAATCACGCATTCTGGCAAACTGACACGGGACACCCAAATCAGTGAGACTCCTTTCCAAGGCCAAAGCTAGCAGGTGGATAGGGAGTCCACCGACAGAGATAAGCTCACACAGATTCTGACATTCCAGTGGATGGAATAGGCGCAAACCCTTCCAGACCCTTTCTAATTACATCTTAGCAACAAACTACAAACCCCAGTGCATGCTAAAACTATTCCCTGACAGGGACAAACTCAATGTTCTAGTAGTAATGCATTGCTTAGGTATAAGTGCATGCAGACTCCAATGGAGACTTTTAAAAAATTACCCCTTTTTTTACGCATGGGGGAAGGTGGGGGAAAAGGTTTAACCCTCCTCCCAGATCACCGTGGTCCTGATTTGAATTGGGTCCCACAGATCTAGTGACAGGAGTCAGCCCTTGGGCTCATCTCTCTGACCCCCTAAGATCCTCCACTCACCACCACTGCCACCCATACTTGAGAACCATGTCAGCTGTAAAAACTGCCAGCACAGCTTTCCAGAGAGCTGGCCAAGCCCAAATGCTGTGCTCTGAGGGGGTCCTTCCTCAAAGCCAGCCATTGTGGAGACTGTAGAGGTGTTTGGCCTCAAGAAAAGCTGCCCATTCTCTGGAGCAGCTGCTCTGGAGGACCATTGTCTTGAATGATCACCCAAGTGCAGGTGATCTCCTAGGACACCTCTCTACTCTCCAAATCCTGGCTTTGTGGAAGAACCCCCTCAAAGCCAGGCATTTAGCGGAGCAGATGGAAATGAGTGGAAAGAGTAGGTAAGGGAGGAGCAGAGGGAGGAGGGAAGAGAAGAGATAGGGGAGGGGGAGGCAGCAGGGATTTTAGGTCTGCAATCCTATACCCAATTATCTGGGAGTAAACCCCTTTGAAATCAGTGGGATTTACATCTGAGTAGACATGTACACAAGTGTGTTGCAAGTCATCAGACTGACTTGTCTAACACCTTCCTGTAGCATGAAACAAAGAATCCTATTTATTTCTAAATATTTTCACCCAACTGTTCTATCAAAGGCATTCAGAGCAGCTCTTACAGTGGGTTACTTACAAAAGCACAAATTAGAAACTTCTCCTCATGGCAATAGGCTAACACCATAAGCCAGACTCTTCAGTTAGTTACAGTTGTATAGCTAAAAGCAGAATATGACCCTGTGTGTCAGATAAAAGCTGCTGTGAAAGCATTTTTTTTATTTCATAGGGTTGCTATTTCAGTTAATAATTTGGTTGCCAGCAGCAGTTGAAACTGTACCATGTCGAGTGACAGCCAAAGCGAAGGTCTGATCATTTTCTAGGTATGCTATAAAGCCTATTTCATTTTCTGGCTTTTAATGAAAGATTGGATACAGGACTATGAGGGTCCAGGAACTCTACGCAGAATAATTGTGAGATTCTTCAATATTTATATGGACTATTATATACTTTACACTCTGCAAAATACCTACAGGTTAAAAATGAAATGTATAGAACAAGATTACTGCAAGACAGCAGTTCATCAAATCTATATGGAATGAATTACAAGCACTGTCACAGTTGCACTGCTTTCTAATCAATTAATTTAGAAAAAAAGTAAAATATTGGTTAAAAATTTTTTTTTCCTGATCCAGACTATATAAAGGAATGAGGGGAGTATTTAAAATAATTATGTGTGTTATTAACCACTTTCCATAGAAATAAAATCTCAAAGCAAAACATTATCATATTGAAGAATTTCAGGAACAGAAAGTATTATTATTATTATTATTATTATTATTATTTCATCTCTTTCTCGCTCGTGGCAGTTTTTCTAGACGGACATGACGGGCTTTGCCTAGTCATGCTGTCTTTTACAGAGTCAAGAATTTTCTGACAATTGAGCATGTTTTAAGTATAACTGGTTTCTGGATGTTGGTGTGGATGTATTTTGGTAGGCTCAGTTTCTGAAGGTTTTCTGTATAGTTTTTTGATGTGATGCCGGTGACTGAAGTGACTAACGAAATAATTGTGACCTTTTCCTGATGCCATAGTTCTTTGACTTCCATGGCCAGTGGTCTATATTTGTCTTTCTTTTCTTCTTCCTTTTCAACAACATTTTTGTCATTCGGTATTGCTATGTCGATGAGGTATGTGTTTTTTTCTTTTTTGTCTATGAA
Organism: Anniella stebbinsi; assembly: GCA_029215795.1. Taxonomy (NCBI): domain Eukaryota; kingdom Metazoa; phylum Chordata; class Lepidosauria; order Squamata; family Anniellidae; genus Anniella; species Anniella stebbinsi. The sequence continues at coordinate 62,096,147 of JARDYH010000006.1, read as the reverse complement.
CGTTATGTCTGATCTGTTGCAGGGTATTGTCTTGTCGGTATGAATTGTTCTGTCCCAGTATATTTTATGAGCTGCATTTTCCAAGATTGTTTCGGGTGAGTATGTATAGTATGGTGTAGATAGTTTGATAAGGTTGAATTTGATGGCCAGTTATTGGTGAATTATTTTTGCAGCTGTATTGTTTCTGTCTGTATAGTCCATTCCTGCCAGAATTTTACATCCTCCTGTTATGTAGTTTATTGTTTCTTGGAACTGATGGCATTTCCTGCATAAGTCTGTTGTTACACTGTTATCTTTTATGATGTATTTTTGGTAGTTCTTGGTGACTATAACTTGATCCTGTATAGCTATTAGGAATCCTTCTGTTTCTGGAAGTAGCTCACCCTTCCTGAGCCATTTGTATAATTGTTCTTTGTTTATTCGTGGGTTCTGTATTATGTTGTAGTGCTTCCCATGGAGTGCTTTTTGTGCCCATTTTTCTTTTTTCTCTGCGAGTGTGAATGGTCGTATTTGATCTTCATTTTGTAGTGCTAGGTTAAGTGGGGTGTAATTTTTATCTGCTGTTACTATGGCTTTATGAATGAAGGTGATTTTAGTGTGGAAGAATTCTCAGTGATTTTATCTGTTTAGCATGCATTGTGTTAGTGTCTAGCAGACCTCTTCCTCCTTCTTTCCTGCTGATTGTTGTTCTTTCAATGCATGAATTGGGATGGAGCATGCGGTGTTTTGTGAGTTTGCTGCGATTGAGTCTGTTTATTTCTTAGAGTTCAGTGTGCAACCAGTGTATGATTCCAAATGAGTATGTGAGGATGGGAATTGTGTAGGTGTTGATGGCTTTGAAAATGTTTCTCAAGTTGAGTTTAGATTTTAGGATTTGTGATAGGCGAGTTTTATACTGCATTCTTAGTCGGGTTTTTACTGTGGAGCGATTGATTTTTGTGTTTTGTTGGAATCCTAAGCATTTGTATGTTTCATTTTCTTCCATGTGTCTATTATTATTATTATTATTATTATTATTATTATTATTGTTTGAAATGAAATTATTTTTTTCAGTAGACTTCACCACATTTTGTTTCAGGGAAAACACTACAAAATATTTTGCTTTTGCAAATGTCAAGACCAAAAGAAATGTTTCTGAAAATGCTAATTGTTTATCTTCGTGTCAGCAATTTTAATCATCACATCTCAATATCTCGAACAGTTTTCCTAGATACCATTTCAAATGTCAGTCTGCTATAACTGGTACAGGAGTATTTAGTGGTAAAGGGCACCATGCAGGCCCATATACCAAGCCACTTTTCAAGATGGAATTATCATTGCTCATTTGTATATGTTAATTCATGTAAATATATGCAAACATTAAACATTTCACTCTGTACAACCAAGAGTGAGGTAAGAAAAAATAATAAATTCAGGATCAAATAACCTCCAACCAGACTTGAGCTCTAGCTTCCTTCCATTTAGAAATTAACAGTGCAGTCCTACAGATATCTACTTAAATGTCTTACTCCTATGGCTGTGATCCTATGCAAATTTACTTGGCAATAAGTTCCATTGATCTCAATGGAACTTACTTCTGAGTAAACATGCATAGGATTGTGCTGCATGCCTGTGACTCAGCTATCAGTCATGTCCTGTCAAAATTTCATGACTAAAATACTTACTGAAGATGTGTAGAGTCTGATTTATGGAGTATCAGAGAGAGCTGGACTGATGTGAAATAAGGGGCATCTGTTCTATGGGACAGTGAGAATCAGCTCTTTACATAAAGAATACCTGGCAACATTAACCAATGTCATCTAATAAATAACTGTTGGCCTTCAGTCTTGGAGATACTCAAATCCTAGTTCAGCCATGAAACCACTAGAGATTGCCCTCCAAAAACTATGACAAGTAAAGAAATTCCAATGGCAAAAGAAGTGTTTTTCCTTACTTGGTAACAGCTGGACATCACATATTTGCTAGCCCCCTGTTATAATGACACATCTCATTTTTGTTGATCACCATTTACCCTTAGACCTTCCTATTCCATTAATGCCTCCTAAGGTCTGGATATAATCTGTTCATTTGAGCAACAGATTTGGGGGCTAGCCAGCTTTCCAGTGAGTAGTTCTTAACTCAGGCTTCCCAGGTGACCTTCAGCAAAATGCTAGCTCTCAGATTCAGTTTCCCATTGGCTTCCTGGACATATCAGGACAGTTTCTGCTTTTGTGTGACTAGTGCTGCTGAGTGCATAGCTTTAGACTCTTTCGTTGACAGATGCCACTGTTACGAAGTTGTCCCTACATTAGCACCCCTATGGCTGTTTTGGCTATTGGACCTTGGATAGTATGAATTTTTAGTGTTCAGATTTATTAGTCTGCAATTTTCCTAGTTAAAATTAATGTACAGTGAAATTCACACCAGCACAAAAGGCTATTTCACACACTTAACTAAGTCATACTTAAGGCTTATTTAGATAACAGGGATGATGATACATTTCCTTATGACTGACTCTCCTTTTGCTAACATCTGAACTCAGGTGGTCTTCCTAAAAGGAAATCACTAGTCAAGGTGACTAAAAGCTTCACTAGCAGGGTCATGAGTCACACCCTATCCAATCCATAAGTAGAAGAACAAGGCAATAATGCTGTCCAAGTCCCGGTTGATGATGATGCATGACCAAGGCATCAGCAGCGAGTCTTGAGAATTGGAAGAGAATCCAAGGAGAGCTGTGTTCTGCAAGCAATGTAGCTGGTTCCCTTCCATCCCTGCAGAAATGATTATTAGTGAATCTACCTGTGGTGATGGGCTTTTCTTGTCTCCTAAAACTATAACTGCCAAGAGCCCCACCTAACTTAGCTACATTTTTGAAAGCTAAACAAAGCATGGCTTTTTGTCATGTTCTTTTCTGACCTCTTGGACTTGCAAATTCAGAAATGAACATTAGATGTCTACCTTAGTAATAGAGAACATGTTTTTCATGCAGAACATCCCAGGTAGGCTGGGAAAGACCCCTACCTGAAACCATGGAGAGGCCCTGCCAGTTAGTGTGAACTAGATGGACCAATGGTCTGTCTATAAGGTAGCTTCTTATGCATAATGTCTGTCTTCATCATGGAAGGAAGCTATGAAGTTACAAACATATGATTAACAAAAACTTCTGTTATAATTTTCTTCTTGATATTCATTACCTTCAATAAACTGCAGATATTGCAATATATCCAATATGGCACAAGAACATATGGTTAGCGGGTGTGTTTAAACCGTGGTTAAGTAGACACCATGGTTAGGAATGGTTCACATGACACACCAAGACATGGTTCACACAACATGCTAAGCCATAATGTTTAGCTCAAAATGCTTAACCACAGTAACTTAGTGTGTCGTCTAAACAGGGTCATTATGTTCTTGTCATATTAAAAGAAGCATCCACACTCTTCCACCCTAAAGAGATCAAAGTGACATACTAAAGCAAAACTACAGGGCCAGGTAATAGTAAACAACAAAACTCACAGAAGCCATAATAGAAGGGCTAGAAGGGCTAAAAAGAAGATTCTAACCTGCCATGTACAATAATAGAATCGTGAGGAACTCTACAAGCCAAAGGCTTTGAGGTTTGAACAAAAGTCCTCACAGCAGCACCTTCTGGAAATATTGCTTAAAGAAGGATGGGAATCAAAACAGTGCCTCCAATGCTTAACCCAGAGAGATGATCCAGAACAGAACAATCCAGAACAGAACAAAAACCTTCAGGAACAGTATCCACGAAGGTTATGCCAGAATAAATGTGTTAAAATGTCTTTAACTTAAAATGTCTTTAATATATATATATATATATATATATATATGAGAAAAACCGGTGAGCATCCAAAGGAGTAACAAAAGGGAGAAACACATTCTCAGGATGCAAAATAGTTTATTCACAAGAAGCCTGATGCGTTTCGGCCTATTTCTTTTTCTGAGGCTTCTTTCAGAGGGCTGTAATGTTAATAATAAAATGCAAATAAAATAACACATATGAATAAACATATTTTCAAAATAGGTTAAACAAGCACATTGCCACAGGGGCCTGTGCTTATATATTGTGTGTTATGTAGTGTGTTATCTTTCTCTCTCTCTGCATCTCTCACCCCCTCCCCAGCATGTGCATATAAATGTGTCTGATGAACAGAATCCACGAAGGTTATGTCAGAATAAATGTGTTCGTCTTTAAATTGCCGCAAGACTCTTTATTGCTTTTGTGATTTGTAGAAGGCTACCCAGTGAGATTAATGGTTGATTTGAGCTGTTTCCCTGATATACTCTCCAGATATGTTGGACTACAGCTCCCATCTTCTCAGGCTGGGGAATAATGGGAGGTATAGTCCAACACATTTTGAGGGCATCAATTGGGGAAGGCTGTACTATACTATACTAAAGACCATAAATAATTGCCAAATTTGAGTTGTATGTAATCAACATAATCCATACATAATTTTCATATGGATAGTTAGTGAGCATGATGGACTTATTTTACATCACTCTTACTCAGAAGATCAAGAATAAATGTATATTATATATTTTTAAAACTTAATAATTTATGTTGCAAACATTTTTGATTGGCACTGGAGTCCCATGAGCTCCTTCTGGGGCAGTCTTACTGAAGAAATTAGTAATATTCTGGAGTCAGTGCTTTTTAGTATATGGGCACAATCCAGAGTTGATGCATGTTCAAATATAATTAATGTTCTATCATGTAGTCCTATGTGCTGACCAATAAAGTAGAAGAAACAGGTTTTTCTGCCCTTGTTTTTATTTATTTAATCATTTCATAATGAATAAATTATATTGCTGCTCTTTATCACTCACTATATAGTGGCAAGGCCAGCTTTCCTCTGAAAACTCCTGCATGGCAGTTTAGATCCAAGCAGCGCAAATGCACCGCTTTACTCCCTTGCCTGCAAGCTCACTTCCAAATCAACTGCTTAAAAATCAAGAATGTGAGCCATCCGGAGCCCAGTCGTTCTTGTCTTGGGGCCAGCACAGCGCCTACAACCCCTCCCTTCCCCACTCCCCAGCCAACCCCTTTTGCTATTTCTCACTCAGGCTGGAGGCTTTGATGCATGGACACAAAACAAGTTTGCTCAGTGACCTGTGGGGTGAAGGAAAATCCTTGCCAGCTCTGCAAATGACCCAGCACTGATACTTGCTGTTACTGTGCACTCAGCAACCTTCCTAATTTCCGTTATGCAGCCTGACATTTTTTGGATACACAGATTGGAGCTCTGCCCAGCGCCAAGCAAAGCCTTCTTATATATAAAAGCAAAAAAAAAAAAAGGGGGGGGGGAAGCCATTTGCTGAGAAATGAAGCAGGTAGCAAAAGAGTGGGAAGGGTCGGGGAGGGAAACAAAAGGCCCGCCAACCCAATAACCGCAGGGACTGAAACTTCCTAATTGGCTGGCTGGTCAAATTCCAGGCTCTTCAGCGATAGCGGGAGCCGAGTAAAAACAAAAGCAAGCGCCGCCGTCTAAACAGCTCCGCTTCTTTTCCCAGCAGGTGGCTCATTGCAAAGAGCCTTCAGACAATGGGGGCTCGAACAGCGTTCCCTAGCGTCGCCGGGCTTTGCTTGCTTCCTTTCGCATAGGCATTTCTCACATTAGCCGGAGATTCTCACCCCGTTAGATAATAAAACCAGCCGAGTTTTCTCACACTTGTCTCTCTCTAGCCACTCCCTACATTCCCCCCGCCTAAAAATTCTCCCGTCTGCGTGCCTGTGTTCGTGTCGGGAACCCAGACACACCCTGTGCCCCTGGTTCTTCCCGCGGGGTAAAGTGCCCAATCCACGGCTTAGTCTGCGCATCACTTTCTGGCTGCAGCCGCGGCACCAAAAAAGCTCAACCTTTTGCTCTGGGGTAGCTGTGGGCGGTTGCCTGGCCAGGGCTGAGCTGAAGCCGGTTGCTTCCCATTGGCCGTGCGGCCGGCAGGGAGAGCCGAGGAGGAGGGAGAGCTGAGGAGGAGGAGGAGGAGGAGAGGTGAAGCTGCTAGCAGCAGCCAAGCACAAGGGAAGGCGCATACACACACACATACGCGCGCGCGCGCACACACGCAGAACGGCACGCAGCGCGAGCGAAGCAGAGGCTGCTGTGGTATTGTTATCATTGTATGCAAGCAGAGGGGGTTGCTGCTGCTGCTGCCGCTTACTGCTGGCCGGAGGAGGCGAGGCAAGAAAGTGAAGGAGGCGAGGGACTCGGGGCGAACATGCAGCAGTGGCAGAGCCGGCGTCGGAGCGGCAGTGCCAGGGCGCACTTGGCGACGCATTGAGAGGGGGGCTGCTTCAAGTCGCCGGCGAGGACAAGCCAGCCGCCGCCGCCGCCGTCCAAGCAGAAAGAAGAAGGGACATGTTCCAAGGAAAAGCCCAGGGGAGCCGCTAACGCCGCGAGCCAGCTCCAGCAGCGCCTATTTCCTACTCCTGCGCCCGCTGCCTTTTGTGTCTGTGTGTGCGTGTATAGCCCATCCCCGGCACCCAGGACTCGAGGGGGGGAGAGGGATAAGAAGCCAAGCTGCAGCCTGACCTGGAGCTCAGTCGCCACTTCCTCCGAGGCAAACCCCGGGGATCTTCCACCGGCCCCTCCCGCCTTTCCCACCTTGGCCCAAGACGCTCCAAGCCCCCCCCCCCCCGCGATCCGTGGACTTTTCGCTCGCTCCCGTTTGTGCTTCTCTCTCCCTCCCCCCGCTTCGCCTCCATGTGCCGGATAGCGGGAACGCCGCCGCGGATCCTGCCGCCGCTGCTATTGATGGTGCTGGCGGCCCTGCAGCAGGTAAAAGGCAGAGGAGCAGCTGGGCTCGGGGCTCTTTGTTCCTGGCTATCCGCGAAGGGCGGTGGCGGGGTTTGGCGGAGGATGCGAGCGGGGCTGGGGGAAAAATCGGCTCCTCCAGCTGCCCCGCAGGCTAAGCTGGGCCTGGTTTAATAAGGACTGATGGGGAATCTGCCGAAGGAGGAGCAGGTTGCTAAAATGGAATTGGAGCGGTAGCAGCCCTGGGGGAAGAGGGCTTGAGGGAAAGCTTCCTCCCCCAACACCCAGGAAAATGGGGGAAAGACGGGGCAGCCAGTGGGTGTATGTTGGGGTGGGGGAATTCGGATTGCTGAATGTGGGAGATAACAACGCGCCCTCGGTATAGAGTTGGAGAGTTCAGGCTGGAGCTGCTGATTTCTTGACTGGTGGACAACGGGACTTAGAGACCCTCTTTTCCTAGGGCGGAAAGGTGCTTGTGGCCGCTTCGGTGTTAATACGGGAAAGATGCATCTCTGCCGGGGTGCCGGGGGAAAGATCGGGGAGCAAAAGGGGTATGGTGGGACTCAGGACCGAGTGACCCCTTGCACTTGCCTGGGATGCGATTGTGGGGTGGGGGAGTTTCATGCGGGGGGAAGCAAAGTTCGGCTTCAGGGAGCGAGGGAAGGGTAGAAAGGATGAGACTTGTAAAATGGGTGATGATTGTAAAAACAATAAAATAAAAGCAACGTGGTGCATCTGAATAGAGCGGGGGTTCTGTGGGAAATAAGGATCCCTTTTACTTGGGGATGAGCAGAAATGGGACAAGGGCTTGGCGCCATCTCTTCCTTGGAGGGGAGCGTGGGAAAGGAGTCGATGCCACCCACAATCTTCCCTTGGGAGGGTGATGGCGGGAGCTAGTGCTCCTCTACTTGCTGGCAGGCAACTGGTACACACGCAGATACGCGCGGACTTTGTTGTGAAGGAATAGACGTTTTCGAGGATAGAAAATACCCTGGATGGAGAAAGTTGGGATCGCCTTTGTTTTGAGATCCCTGCTTCTCGGATCGGGTGGACAAAACAAAAAAACCGCCTTTCTCCCTTTGCTTACTGTCCTCCTTCGCACTTTATACTTTGCCTTCAGTATAGCAGAATCCCAGTAGGGTCTGGGTCTCTGGTCACACAGTCACGGAGTGCGAACTCCGGTGTATCACCGCATAGAGTTAGCTACTTTTGTCGTTTCGTACTTTTTCACTGCCTTCTCCTGTGCACCATCGAGAAGGTTTAAGAAGTTGTTCTTTCACACATTTCCGAGGCCCTGCTTGTTAAATCATGGGGGATTCTAATCCGTGTAAGGGATTGACACCATGGAATCGGGGCTGGTAACTATTTCGGATTAAGCGGCAAAGGTGTGAATCCTGGCTGAGGGTGTGGCAATAATCGTGGTTTGAACTCCCCTTTTACTGCTATTAAGACACCCAGTATGCCCAAGGATATATATAAAAGGATCCTGGATGAAGGTTCCTGCCTGAGCATCCACTATAGGGGTGCTCAGGGATTCCTAAATTAGTGGGGTTAAATGTGTATGGAATCCCCCCCTTCCGTGGCCTTGGGCCCGGTGAAGAGGAGCTTGCTGAGCTGCTGCCTCGCCCCTCTGCTGTACCCGCTAATCCCTTCCCGGGAAGAATTTAATCAGCCTCCGCCTCCGCTGGGCAGCCTCGCTCACCTCCTCCCCCGCTTGCCTCCTGCTGTCCTCTGGTGCGGCTGCTACCGTTGCAGCTAATGGGAATTTCCACCCAGTCAAGGCTTTTCTCCTGTTTTTATAAGCCTTGCCACCTCCCTTGGCCAATAGGGGGCGCTGGGGGACGGCCACAGCATGGAGGCCTGGCCACGTACCCCAGGACTTTGGGCCGAGGTCCTGTCCATTACATGCAGGGAATGGGAGAATCTTTTGGGTTGGAGATCCTGCCGAAGTTCAGTGGATTTGTACCACTGTGGCGGTGACTCTCTCCCAACCGAGTGTGTCAAAGATGGAAGATTGATGGCACTTGAGATGGTTCTCCTTCCAGCCAGAGGAGAGTGTATATTTACTGATTGTGAGTTTTGTAAGGTTTATTTATGCTGTTGTGAAGTAGGGAGCTGCCTAGGGAGAACATTGTTGGTGTGTTTGTAACTGGTGGGCACTATGATGACCTGGATCTCCCTATGCAACAGTTGGGGATGAGGCTGTGTGCCAGCCTTCATCACCCTGGTGCCCTCCAGATGTGTTGGACTACAACTCCCAGCATGATGGGAATTGTAGTACAACACATCTGGAGGGCACCAGGTTGGGGGAAACTGGAGCATGTTGTCGTGTGGGGAGGTGAGTTGGATGTCTATACTGGCAGGCCTGTATGTGTTTCTGGGGAGTGGGCTGTGTTGCACTATGTGTTGAGCGGAAGTAAATTAAAGTGGGCCTGGGTTTCTGGTGTAAGAGTTAATTTGGTCTGGAAAATTGTTGGGAGGTAGTGCAGGGAATATTACTTGTTTGGAGGGGTTGTTTTGTTTTATAGAGTGTTTTTGTGTCTCTGAAAGTAGAGGATCGTCATGACTTGCTAAGTGAATGTGGGATATATAATGGAATAGTATCTCTGGGATGTGGAACAGAGTAGACATAGAATGATTTCAGTGGTAGGGACTGTACCTTATGAAGCAGAGATCAGTTGTCATGTGCTGGTGAAATTTCTCTGTGGTGATTAGTCCTGAATTTTTGGGACTTAGAGTATCCAGTTGCAATATGGATGGGGGTGAAATAGATGTACTAGTTTGTGAAAAAAATATCTGGAGCAATAGATGATCTATATTTAATACTGGAGCATGTGCATTTGAAACGTGTGTCTGTATTTCCTAATATTTCCCTGAAGTGAATTATAACAGAGCAGGAGAATTATGTGTACAGGATGGATACTGGTGCTTTGGTCAGTGTGAAAGCTAGTTTTCTTTCTAGTGCAAAGGGCAGGGTAAATCTCAGAGACAGATGGTGCAGATCACTGCCTCTTAATGGCATTTGTGGTTGGAGTATATCTTCTAGAAGAGGTACAAGACTCTTTGTGTGCCATATTCTGGGGAAAGCAATATTTCTGGCTGGCAGTGGGGCTGGCTTTTGGCAGTTGGGGTTTAAATACTGTAGGGCTGGGTGATTGGGTATAGGGAGGCAGCTGCAGTAGCTGCAGCAGCCACTGTCCATGGTGCAGAGCTCAGATTACTCTCTGGCTGTGAACTGGATCCCTGCTATTGAAATATAGTAAACACGGACTTGGCAGGTTGCAGAGGCTCCCTTCCTTTGCCCCTATTTCAAATGACTGCATTTTTGTTGCCTCCCCCATAGCCGCTACCCTTTTCCCTGTCTTTGATGGTGCTGAAACATTGATCCTAAACAGCTGGGGGATTTTCTCTTTGCCTTAAAAGGAGGTTAGTTTGTCCTGATGGGAAAACGGCTGTGTTGCGCCTCCAGTGTTTTTGCTTAAAACCTTGTCTCCCTCCTTGGAAGGATTGTTTTAACTTTTGGCTAAGGCTATTGTTTTCAGTGTCTATATATAGCTTGAGTTTAGATTGCTCTTTTACTTTTTCTTTAAGGTAGATCCATCTTTTTTAAAAAAAAAACACCCATGACTCTTTCTCCTCTTCCCTGCTCTTTTTGTGATGTCTCTACTTCTGTTTTTGATTTCAAAATATCAGTCAGTAAATCTTTAAACCTAAGCTATTATTTTATTTTGTGCTTTTTTTCTTGCAGGACTGTTTTTTAAAATTTAAATAGAAACTATGAATTATGGGCAGGAACTATATTGCTTTAGTGTATCACTTAGTGTCAGTGACATGTCATGGTTGGAGAATCCAATTTCCCCCTTGTTTGGGTATCCGTTAAATCAGGTTAGGACTGTTTTTAATAGGGTGTAACAACACTGGAACTTAGGTATGAAATCAGTTTTATAACCTTGTCTCTGGAAAGCGGTCTTTGATTTTTTTTGCAAGTGTTTGGCTTTTCCCTTATCTTCATCCTCATCTTCTTTTTTGCTCAGACATTCTCATAAGTCAGAAATTACTTAGAACTTAGATTTCTTGAATGGGAAATTCATATATGAAAATATCAACATTCATGATAAGTATACATTGGCTTGATTTCTTTAAATAGTTTAATCTTTTTTTTCAGTATTTGCCAGTTTTTTCCATGAGTTTTTTAATTACATCTTTGCTCATTGTTGCACAGCAAAGCAGACATGTTTAATGTATGTTTGGAAAAATACAGCATTTAGAAACATATTGAAACTCTGGAATTCAACACCATTTAAGATTAAAGACTGCCTCCTGGATGCTTTATTTTTTAAATAAGATCTATCGTCATTATACAAAAGCCTGACACTAAGAAGAAAGAAAAAGAAAGTTTAAAAGAGAAAATGTTTGATAAAGCACTGATCAGTATCTATCAGTTCTTTTAAAATTGGGGAAGAGGGACAATCTTTGAGGTAAAGCTAGGAAAAATAAGAGTTTTTTTTTTAAAGGGAGGACAACAACCCCAATGTATAGGGGCTGAGAATAACATTGAGGGAGACAAGATGTTTTTGTTTGTTTGTTTTTTGAGGAGAAGAATCGATCAGATTAGTACATATAATTGCTTTTAAGATATTTCTGTGTATGACTAGCCTAAAAGTCTAAAAAGGCAATTGTCATATTGAAAATGGATCAGATGACCCTGAGAAATGGATTTTAGGCATATTAAAATAAGACTATTAACAAAGCAGATGCATATTTGTGACTGAGTGGTTGAAGTCAAACCTACAGTGATAGGATTGGAAGCCTATGGAATGGAAGCCTATGCTTATTAATGCTTCCTCTTTGCTGCCTTCACCTCATTGTCTGAATTTATGCACAAGTAGATGATGTACTTTCTAAGTTCTAGAAGCGACCTGTTGGGGCACAGGAAGGGCCAAAGTAGACATGATAAGAAACACATATCTGCTGCTGCTGCCCTGTGTCTCTTTCTCCCTCTTCCTTGTAATGTAATACAAACATTATGTTAGGTGGTGTTATCATGTGCTCCATCTCTCTGCCAGCCAATGATGTGAAGCTAGGGGTGGGAAAGTGTACAATATGATGACATCAGGTCACATGTTGTTTGCATTAATTGGAGAGTAAGGAGGCATGGAACTACATAGGAGGTTAGCTTTAAGACAACTTTTGGTAGGTTGATATAGGGAGGGGCTTGGGTCTCCTTGTGGTTTTGCTGTCTCCACCCATTGTGTTCTTAATGTGTTGTCTTGCAGTCCTCTGCTATATTCCAGGTTTGTGGAATTCCTGTTTCTTAATATTTCAGCTTTCTTGGTTTCTTTCAAAATATATTTTACATGTTTGAAAAACACTGCAGATTTCTATTTTGAGTAATTTAAACATGTACATGTGTTGAATATATTGGGAGATTTCAGGATTCTAGAGTTTTTTTGTTAGTAATTTCAGTAATTTTGTCAGTAATTTCAGTAATTTCAGTGACATAATTCAAATCATAATTCAAATCAATAAGCGACCATCTTTGTTAGTTTTTCTTTTAATGATGCTCTCACCAACATTTTCTATGGCAATAGAGAGACATGTTTGGATGAATGGGTAGAAGAAGAAATCATTCTTTTTTTAAGGAAACATCTTATTTTTGTATTAAACTGGCTGATACATTTCAAATATGTTTGAGGCAAGTCAGAAACTGACTTCAGGAGGGATGATGTACTTTGACAAAATGCACATTGTGTACCTGTTTTATCTGGTTCAGAGTCAAGATGATGTGCCTAAATGTTGAATACATTAACATTTTATAAGACATTTTCAATATAGTAAATACCAAAGTTGCAAATATATCTTTAAGGCATATTTATATTTAGATATTTCCAATCTATTGACGTTATTAAAGAAGTCTCATCCCTTTTCCATTTCACTTTCTTAGTTGCTGTGGTGCTAAACTGAAGTACGTCAGTAATTCCAATGCAGTTTTAAGGTGGCAATAGAGTGGCAGTCTGAGGAATTTGGGCCTAGCTTCTGGTTTTTCAAACTTTTTGGCTCAGTTCATTCTGAGAGGATCACTCCTGTTTCTATTTATCACTGGTTTGAACTAATACTCTGGTAGGAGTGTCCCCCTCAGCTATTGGATCGGAATCCTTTCTGGACCCAACCCATAATCCTGTTTTATGGATTCTCTTTTCCCAACCAAGAGAAAAGTCTCCCTCCATTATGCGTAGACATCATTGCCTCTTTTTATTTATTTATTGTGATGTTACCTGACGCTGCCACCCCTTGTGATGTGATTTGCCATCAGGAACATCTGTCTCTGCTTTAGGACTGCTGTCCTCACTGCCCCATAAGCTTCAGCCCCTATACTCACCAGGTAAAAGAGGCACCCAGTATGCCTAATTTGTTTCCTTTACCCAACCAGGAGAAGTACCCAGGAAATATAAACACTATTGGTCACACAGAAAAATAAACAAGATGTAGGATTTTATAATTTTAAAACAAAAACAAACAATGTTTATTTAATATAAGAAATGTTATATCATAACGTAAGTCATTCAGTTCTCGGTCGTACCCTGCCTATTCTATCCCTTCTAACTCCCACTAACTAGATGTAGTTTCATCAATCCATAAAGCCTTATCTCCCAAATCCTATCTAATGGACTGTCTGCTCTTGGCTTTTATATACTCAGTCTCCTCACACACACAAAAGCCCCTCCCACCACTCACTCACTCACTCACTCTCTGCCATACAATTAACCCTAACTTACCTGGGTTCTATTATATCAAACCACATGTATACATTAATTCAGATACAACATGGCAAGCATTGTGATTTTGTCACACCTCTCCCACCCAATATTTTCAGCCAGGTTTGCACTGGTGTAAGAAGTTTCTCTCCATTTGTTCCTACTGTTTTTATCTTATTCCAGTGAACAGGACAATATAAACATCAGTGGTCTTCAACTGGTGGGTTTGGACCCACTTATCTTTGGAAGAGAAAGCTTACAGTATATGAGCAGATGACAGGTTTCTGTATTGCAATGTTTTGATAAAAAAGGGCAACCTCACAGAAAACATCCATATTAGAAAGCATAAAACATTCTAATTACTAGAGAAACCTATTGTATAGACCATAAAAATAGTGTGAGGAAATTGAGTAAAGCTATTTTTATTAAGTGAAGATGACCACTTAGAGTGACTCATGCTTTACTTTTGCTTTTTTAAATCTTGTGATATTTCTGACTATTCCTCATTTAAGAAAGTGAATTGCGCATATATGTAGTTTCTGTTTTAAGTTCCTTAAAGTTTAAAATAGATTAGAACTGCTGTACTTCCCGTCTTTCCTTTTTGCAAATAGAATTAAAAACAACAACCATGGGCTAACTAAATAATCAGGAGTCTGGTGGCACTTTAAATATTAACACATTTATTGTGGTATAAACTTTTGTGAACCAGAGCTTGCTTCATCAGATGCGTAATGTTTATCATCATAGCACAGATATATAATGATAAAGAAGCAAAATGTTGGTTTGGATCCAGATTAGGTTAGTTGAACTTCGATTGCATTGCAATCTATTGGAAATATTAGTTATGACAAGCCCTACTGATTTTAACGGGATGTAAGTCCAGTTAAGTTAGTCCGGATCCAAGGTACAGTCTGGGGCCAAAAGGCAATGAAATGCAAGAGATACAATTTGTGGTATTTCTACGCAAAGCTTATGTATACAAGGTCAGTACAGCGGCCGTTACAAACAGTAGCAATTTCCAATACTATCTTCCTAGCTTTGCTATACTGATTTGATAGCTATAATGGAACAGAAGTTATTATCTTTTTTTATATCCTGCCTTTGCTCAATGCTGGTCTCTAATAAACACTAAATAAATAGCACCAAAGTTGCTGATAAATTCTAGTTCAGCAATTTCAGTCTGGAATTTTCCTTTATATTTTTTTAATAATGTGAATAATGCAGCAGGATGTACTAGAAAATTGAAATGCCATTTTAAACATCATATTTCTCTTTATTCTTTTTCTTATAGACTTTCCTGTTTGCCCTGTGCAAGGGCATTGTTAACAGATGATACCGTATATCACATTAGAGGATGGGCAGATGTATGAACCTTTCATTCCTCCAACATGTTATAGCCTCCAATGTGATGTGTGTCGTCAACTGCCAACAATGTTCTAAGCAAGTACCCCTCTGGAATTAGGGACCTTATAGTAAAGGATCGTTTTAGAGTCCTGTATTCGACACACAGCCCTTTCTCTCTTTCAACCATTCAGTGTTAATGATACTCTAATAAAATGTAATATTCTAAGTATTCTAGACCTTTCAGCTATCATAGTAGAAGATTGAGAATAGTAAATACAAAAAAGGGGGAAATGCAATATGAAATTATGGCTCTTGTGAAATCTGTTCCCTTGCCTTAAAAATAATTAAAATGTGTACAGTGAATGGAGCTTGCAGTATAGTTTATGTTTGAACCAAATTATTGATCTAATACCTTAGTATGAAACAGAACTATATATCTTCTGACTTGCTACAGTTTAGAAAATGAAAGACATGCAATAGTGAAATTCCAAAACTCACAGGCAGGCATTACCTTAATAACGTCCAACCATAGGAACATAAGAAGTTGCCTTCTACTTTTCAGAGCTGGAAAAAGTGCATAAAAGGGCAACTAAAATTATCAAGGGACTGGAGCATATTCCCTGTGAGAGAAGGTTACAAGAGCTGGGATTGTGTAGCTTGGAAAAAAGGAGGCAAAGGGGAGACCTGATAGAGATGTACAGAATTATGCATGGTGTGGAGAATGTGGATAGGGAGACATTTTTCGTCTTCTTCCATAATACTAGAACCCGGGGTCATCCCATGAAGCTGATTGGTGGGAGATTCATAGAATCATAGAACAGTAGAGTTGGAAGGGGGCTATAAAAGACATTGAGTCCAATCCCCTGCTGAATGCAGGAATCCACTTTAAAGCATACTTGAAAGATGGCTGTCCAGCTGCATCTTGAAGGCCTCTCGTATAGGAGAGCCCATGACCTCCCTAGGTAATTGGTTCCAGTGTCATACTGTTCTAACAGTCAGGAAGTTTTTCCTGATGCGCAGCCAGAATCTAGCTTCCTGTAACTTGAGTCCATTATTCCGTGCCCTGCACTTGGAGATGATCAAGAAGAGATCCTGGCTCTCCTCTTTGTGACAACCTTTCAAGTATTGAAGAGTGGTATCATGTCTCTCCTCAGTCTTTTCTTCTCAAGGCTAAACATGACCAGTTCTTGCAGTCTCTCCTTGAAGGGTTTTGTTTCCATACCCCTGATCATCCTCTTGCCCTCTTCTGAACCCCCCTCCAGCTTGTCTGCATCCTTCTTGAAGTGTGGTGGCCAGAACTGAACGTAATACTTAAAATTCAGGCCTAACCAGTGCTGAACAGAGGGGAACCAGTACCTCACGCGATTTGGAAGCTATACTTCTATTAATGCAGCCCAAAATAGCATTTGCCTTTTTTTTGCAGCCAAATCACGCTGTTGGTTCATATTCAGCTTGTGATCTACAAAAATTTCAAGATCCTTCTTTCTTGTAGTATTGCTGAGCCAAGTATCCCCCATCTTGTAACTGTGCATTTGGTTTCTTTTTGACATTTAGTTCTGTTAAATTTCATTCTGTTGTTTTCAGCCCAGCACTCCAGCCTGTCAAGATCACTTTAAAGTTTGTTTCTGTCTTCCAGGGTATTAGCTATCCCACCCAATTTTGTGTCTTCTGCAAATTTGATAAGCATCTCCTCGTCCAAGTCATTAATAAAAATGTTGAAGAGCACTAGGCCCAGGACTGAGCCCTACGGTACCCCACTCGTTACTTTGCCCCACTTTGAGAAGGTACCATAAGCACTCTTTGAGTCTGATTCTGTAGCTAACTATGGATCCACCTAATAGCTGTTCCATCTAGCCCACTTTTAGGTAGTTTGCTAATCAGAATGTCATGGGGTACTTTGTCAAAAGCTTTGCTGAAGTCAAGATATATTATGTCCGCAGCATTCCCACAGTACACAAGGGAGGTTACCCGATCAAAAAATGAGATCGAATTAGTCTGGCAGGATTTGCTGTTCATAAATCCATTCTGGCTTCCTTTATCTGTCCTGAATTCTAGTAATTCTGGACAGATAAATGGAAGTACTTCTTTACACAGCACACAGTTAAAGTATGGAATTCACTAACCCAAGATGTGGTGATGGCCACCAATTTGGATGGATTTTAAAATAATGTTGGATAAATTCCTGGAGGAGGAGGCTATTAATGACTTCGTCCTGGGCTACGTGCTACCTATAGCACATAGCCAGCAGGACTAGTAAGTCAGTAAGCCTATATACACCGGTTGCTGGGGAACATGGGTGGGAGGGTGCTGTTGCACCATGCCTGCTTGTAGATCCCAGGTTGACAGCTGGTTGGCCACTGTGTGAACAGAGTGCTGGACTAGATGGACCCTTGGTCTAATATAGCATGGCTCTTCTTATGTTCTTATAGGAACATAAAGAAGTTGCCTTATATGAGTCAGACCATTGGTCCATCTAACCCGGTATTGTCAAAAGTGACTGACAGCAGCTCCACAAGTTTTTACCAGGATTCTTTCCTAGCCATACCTGGAAATTGCCAGGATTGAACCTGGGTCCTTCTGGATGTAAAGCATGTGTTCCATCTCCATCACTGAGCTACTGCTCCAAACTGAGCACAAGCTGTCAAAATACCCAGAATAATGAGCTAACTATCATATTTGGAATTAAATATCTGTGTGTTTTTGAACATTTTGAGGAATGTCATTTATTTGTCAGATGTGTTGTAAATATTGTGTGAACAGAGCAATTTTCTGAAATTCATGGCACCATGAACAGCTTGATAAGTTCCATGAGGGTGCACTAGTACTCAATAACTTCTTGTCTGTGTAACCTTTCAGGAATGTGTTCCCATGCATCTTATTTGTTGCCCTTATTTCTAACACTAACACAGAAACAAATCTCCTACTGTAGTATTTAAGTTTAACAGTGCAATCCAAAGTGGGGTTGGGGAAAAGTGAAGCAGCAGATTGACTGTGTCATCCAAAGCTCTGCTCCAGATAGAGGGGGCCGTATTATTTTTTCCTCCAGTAGTGTGGAATTTTATTATTTCCCCTCCCGTTGGTTACAACAGAAAGGGAAAGTTCTCCAGTTTCAGGCTGTGGCATAGGTGAGGGGTATACTTCTGGGGCCTCTGAAGGCAGATCTGCACCACCCCCAAAACACCCTATTTCAGGGCCTTCCATTGGTAACTGCCTGCAAACATTTCTGATGGCATAGCTATGCTTCCAGAGCACTCTGTATTGGACCCCACCCCTCAGACTATTGGAGAAACACTTCCTCCTAATCCCAACCCTCTCCAATAAACTAGATCTGTCTTGGAAATTCTTACTCATGGATACAGCTAGTTCCAAGGGGCTTTTTATAACTATAATTCTTAAGTATACTCAACTGCATTTGCAAATCTGGGTTCTGTAAGTGCTGTTGTCAAATGAAATAAACCAAGAAGTAGCACGCACCACTTAATTCTTGTAAAGATGACCAATCAGTTTAACTGTAAGCATTTCTTTTTCCTGGTTTGATCTTCTCTGTATCTTTAAGGGATATGTTTTGACAAACGTCACTGTTTAAAAACTGTCTGCCTTATCCACAGCAGATTTACACTGATGGATGCCTACACTGACAAGAGCTTTGCGGCATTAGAAAAAACAAGAGCTACATTTAATTTAGTTTTGAGAACTCATTATTTAAAATTGCAGAAGTGCATATTAGATTCAACCAGGATGAGAGTTTCAAAGCACTTAGCAAACACGCCCTGCATACCTAAAGTTCAGTAGAGATTTAGTTTCTTTCTTAATTTTAGGATAATGGCAGTGCCCTAACTTTGTTATGCACTTATTATAAAAGTTAGTACTAGTAGTGATGTTCAAGTTAGACTATTTAATAGTGATTTTTAGCCTTTGGAAAATATAGCACAAATAAAAAGTACGACAAAGGACTTTTTTCCTCTTTCTCTTTTATAACGTATAATTAGATATGCCAACAACTGTTCTCATCTGCTTCTGAACTGGACCTCATTAATAATTGGCCGATATTGTGGAAACATGATGACAAAGACAGGTGCTAATGCTAATAATAATTGAGAAGAGCCTAGCATCCCATTCAAGCAAGGATTGCTTGTCAAAGCATCTCAGTGAGAGATATCATAGTTTGCCTCACTATGTAGAGTTGTACTTCCTTTGAAACCTAATTAAAACCTTCAGAATGCATACAAAGAATCTCATGTTTGATTGTGTCCCCCCCCCCTTATAGAATATTAGATGTCTGGATAGAAGTTTTCCCCCTGACTTACATGTAGAGAGAAATGTGATTCCGTGGCACATTTTCCTGTGTGCCTTCTGAAATTGAAGTTTTAGTTGGCTCTAACAGTCTGAATCATGAGGGTAAGCTGGATAATGATCTTAGTTTACAGAAACCAATGAATATGCCCATTGGAAGCAGTTTGATTAAATGAGGTGCTCAAGGTCTACTCCAACTGGGTGATTATGTTGGACATGCTTAACGTTATTTTGCCTGATCTGCTCACAGACAGTATGACCACAAGAGAGAGTGCTTGATAATTCTGTTGCCCTTCCTCAAATCTATTTGTCAAGCCTGCAGAAATGAGGAGAGAGCTGTTTTAAGGGCTCTCCTCCTTGCGCTTTCTTTGTTTATAAAGGGCCTGCAATTTCTAACTGTGAACTGAAATTAGCAATAATAGGTCCTGCCCACAGGTTTACAGTCTAAGAAGCAAACAAAGCTAACAATAAAAACTGTTGAACTTCAAAACTGGTTAGTCAACTACCTAACCTGTTCAATTCATTATGTTTGGTTCCACCACCATTCATTGTGGTTTCTTTTAATACTGTTATTTTGCCTAGTTGATTGGAGACACATTATATAAAAAAACATTTGATTGTCAATTAGTAGCTGAAGTTCAAGCTTTGATCTTCCCAACAGGATAATTCACTGAAAGCTAAGGGACCAAAAGGTTTTTCAAGGTGTCCTGGTTAAACAAACTGGGACAATTTAAGATGTAAAAAGTGTTTTACAACAAATTACAAGTTTATTTACTTATTTATTATTTATTTATTTTATTCCATTTATATACCGCCCCATAGCCAAAGCTCTCTGGGCGGTTTACAAAAATTAAAAACTTTGATGTAACATCAGATTTGTCATGGCTTTATTATTATTTTATAATGTAATGTAGAATAATGTGTCCTATCTGCCCCCCTCCCCAGCTTTACAAATCTTTTGAAAGAATACCTTCAAACATTTTCCCCTATCTACGTTTTAAATTTTATGTTTGTTGCTGACCCTGAACATCCCCAGAAGATGTAATGATTACGAGAAAATGTAGTTGTACTTACTGCAAAGCCTCGTATACTGGAGAGACAAATAAAGCTGTAATGTACATAATGTCGAATGAGACAGCAGAAGCATGAACAATTTGTTTGTCTCCCTTTTGAGCTACAATCAGATTAGAGGGTAGAAGATAGCCAGATAGCCATGATTGTGTATGTGAATTATCCACCAATAAATCAGCATTGCAAGTAATATCTCATGGAGAGAGTGCTCATCCCCTTCTTCCGCCCTGTTTGAGCGTTGCACCTACTTGCTTACTCTTCTGCACTATAGCATTCATATCTCTTACTCCTTCTGACTCAAACCAGAGGGAATTGGGCCTTATAGGTCAGTGTGATAAAGCACATGCTTTGTATGCAGAAGGTCCCAGGTTCAAATGTCAGCATCTCCAGGTAGGCTAGGAAAGAATCCTACATGGACCAATGGTCTGACTCAGGCGAGATCTACACCTTGTGTCAAATCATTATGAATGTGGAATAACACACAGGAAATAACACTATGAAAGTGGTATATGGAATGTGTTCTGTGCCTCATCAGTTATCAGTGCACTTCAATACTGCTATAAAGCAGTAGTGTACATCTAGCCTCAGTATAAGGCAGTTTATATGATGCTATCACAGAAGCTAGAAGGTTCATAAGGAAGGCATCTAGGATGAGTTTGGTTGTCCCAGTCTATGTACTCTGTTCCTTTTTCTCTCTGGCTGAGACCACAAAGGCATCAACTGATTAGAATCCAAGCTGGGCAATACCTTTACTAGGATCAACCAACATGTCACAAAAGATTGTGCAAAGGTGGGTAGTGATACATAACAACAACAATAACCACAGGGTAGAGGAAAAACTAGATTAGCTTTCCCTAGTCTGGCTGCTATGTATCTCTCTGCTAGGCCAGGAAATGAGGAGAAGGAAGAGCACAGTAGGTTGGACACTTAAGCGTTGCCAAAAAGGAGCTAACACATCACCAAACAAGAAGACAAAGGAGGACACCAATTGGCATCACGTTTGCATGCAAATTTCTATGTAAGTGTGAATTTAGAAATAATTATAATTTAAATAAAATACAATACATCCCACCATAGTGGAGAAAACTGACTAGTGACACAATCCTATCGGTTGTGCCCTTGATGATCAGACTCCTCCGAACTTGGAGGCTTTAGATCATCCAATGTGGGGTGAGAGGAAGAGCAGAGACTCTCCTCCCCTGCATATTTTGCAAGATGGGCTTTTTAGTCCATCTAGCAATGGCGCTTCGGAGGAGGAGGAGGGAAGGAGGCTGGCAGTGGCCAAGGATAACTCATACCCTGTTTTTTTCTGGTGTCTTCTCTCCGCCCACTGGAATGCCACCTACATAGATGACTTCTGTTTGGAGAGGTGTCCAGTCGTAGGTCTGCTTTAAAGTCAAAGAATCATAAGGAGGGAAAGCAGGGGTCTTAAAGTTAACATCTGGACAGTAGACCAAGCAGGCACACTAGGTCACCAAGGGAGCAATCCTATGGTCCATAGTCTGAGGAGCTATAGGATACTGGGAATTCCTTCCTCCGAGATTGGTTTTCCAACCTTGGAGAGCAGCCGATATGATTCTTTCCATGCCAGC
The DNA here is from genome assembly GCA_029215795.1 of Anniella stebbinsi. Taxonomy (NCBI): domain Eukaryota; kingdom Metazoa; phylum Chordata; class Lepidosauria; order Squamata; family Anniellidae; genus Anniella; species Anniella stebbinsi. The sequence continues at coordinate 62,074,337 of JARDYH010000006.1, read as the reverse complement.
AGTGAGGGGCGGGGGAGAGCATTGGAACTCTGACACCCCTGTTTGAGGTCAGAGTGCTTTCTTCAACCTCAGAGGGAGGAATCCCCAGAATCTTATAGCCCCTCAGACAATGTCTGTGGGCCGTAGGATTGCTCCCTTGGTGACCTGGGACAGATCTACACCAAGCAGGGTATAGCACTATGAAAGCGGTATGAAAGCAGTATATAAGAGGCAGGAGCCACACCAAGCAGGATATAACACTATGAAAGCAGTATATTGTATGTGTCAATACCGCTATAAACCAGTACTGTGGCTCCTGCCTTTTATATACCACTTTCATACCGCTTTCATAGTGCTATATCCTGCTTGGTGTGGATTAGGCCTGTTCGGTCTGCTGCTCAAGTGCTAACAGTTGATGGGCAACTTTAAAGCCCCTGCTTTCCCTCCTTATGATCCTTTGACTTTAAAGCAGACTTATGACTGGACACCTCTTCAAATAAAAAACATCTTCAGATAAAGTACTGTGCTCTGTCAGTTCTGAGTACTGTCCTCTATAAAACAGGACACCTGGCTACACTAAACTACAGCACACTGTGGAATTTTACCCAGCTGGGGAAGTCGCTTGGCTTTTGTGTCTTGGAGGTGTGTCTGCATATGGTCACAGTCAACCAGATGAGTTTCTGATTATAAGCTAATAGTTAATTACTACTTTTAATGTTTGTATGTCAAACTTTTAAAAATATTGTCACTTAGATGAGATAATCTTCTCTCACAAGAAAACTGCTCTGTTTGCCTAAACGCTGACATATTTTGAAACAATCTGTTTTAGTAAGATAACATGCTGGCATGGAATGAATAAATATTTTAACTGAGGAACCTGTTATCTCCATCCAGCTCAGTGACCACTGAGAAATGTTTCTTGACTGGAATTTTACTCTGCCTCCTAGCTGGGATTGATTTTACAGACATGGAACAGCAATTATCTAATCTTGAAAAGTATTATCAGAATCTGATATCACAAGATAGTATCAGAGGCAGTAAGCCTATGTACACCAGTTTCTGGGGAACAATGGTGGGAGGATGCTGTTGCACTTGTGTCCTGCTTGTGGGTTAATGGTCAACAGCTGGTTGGCTACTACATGAATACTGGACTAGATGGACCCTTGGTCTGATCCAGCATGGCTCTTCTTATGTTCTTATGATAGATAAAAACAATGTTTTTTTAAAAAAATGAAAAAATATAAGACATTTAGAGTTGTAGGCCTATATTGCAGTAATGTTTTCAAACAAATCTGTGCAAGCAGTGGATAAAAATATGCGTTTGTTTCATTATTTTGAGTGAAAGTTACAATTTCCCCTGAACTAAGCAAACCTGCATTATGGCTAGGTATGATTTAGCGTTCATTTGCTTAGGGTTTATTTGTTCTTAGCTCCACTAAAAATATACATCAGCCAGTGAATAGCACCCTGATTGCGGAATGAGCTCCCCAGAGAGTTCACCTGGCACCTACGTTGTGGTCTTTTTAGTGCCAGACGAAAACCTTACTTTCAGTTTTGTTGTTTTAAATCTGTCACTGTGTTTTACAATTTTGCACTACAGCTAATCTAAATTTTATTTTGGTTTTTATTTTTATTTTAGACTTTAGTTTTAAATGTTTAAACTTTGATAATATATTATATGATGCTTTCTAGCCTTTTCAGGTAGAAATTGAGGTTTGAGATGTATTACTCCCTATGATGGCTTTGTGAATAATTCTGCCCATAGTATTTATTCCGATGATCCTTCATACCATGATTTGGAGGATGTGGAATGAACCATTGGCTCAGATTCTACTCCTCACTTCACTCCAATCCTTCTTTCCTCATTTGCATAGATTAATATGTTACTTTCTGGCCTAATCAATCTATTTTACCATTATCTCTAAGCTAGCCTCCAAACCACGATTGCAAGTTAGGATCAAGCTATAGTTTGCAATAACAATTTGGAGGGTTCACTCAAATCATAGTTTAGTGGTTCAGATGTAACAATAAAGTATGTTGTTTTAAGATCAGAAAGTAATGTACTAAGTCATGTGTGTAAGGAAAAGAGGCAATGAGCAAGGTGGAGAAGAGAGAACTTAAGCTTGTCCCTGGCCCCTGAGCTTGTACATGCTAATAAAATTTCATTTTAACGATACCTGCTTGGTTTTTTAAATACATCTTTCACAGACGCAGAAGTAGTGCTGATAAAATGAAAAAGGATTAGAAAGGCATAGTTTGTTTATTTTGGTAAAATTATCCATTCAGAGTAAGTAGGACCTACCTATACTATTTAAAACATGTGGAGCATATATTACAAAAAAACCCTCCAAGCTAACACAATTAAAACACATTTCAGTAATCTGTACATCATAGCTCCCTTCATGTGCTACTCATATGAAGGGACACACAGCTAGGGGTTGGCAAGTCCAGCCCGTTGCCTCACCGCCCCCACGAGCCAGGCCCTGGGATCTGCCGAGCACTTGCAAGGTTCGCAAGAGCTCAGCAGCTGCCCGCCCTGGCTTCAGCAGGGAAGATTGCTCACTTTCCAGAGGCTCTGAAAATCCCATCTTCCCCCCCCCCCCGTGCCGATGGGGGATTTAAAGGCCCCATTTTCACAAGGGTAGCCTTGCATTAACAGGGCCTTTAAGGCCCCCGTTGGTGCAGGGGTGGGGGAAAGGGCGCTTTCCAGAGCCTCCAGAAAGTGCACAATTTCCCCTACTGCATTATTGCCAGCCACCATTAACGCAGCGGTGGGAATATGAAATTTCCCCAGCTCTGGGGAAATCACATGTTTCTCCCCTGCCACTGATAGGGGCCTTAAAGGCTGTATTAACCCTTGCATTAATGGGGCCTTTAAGGCCTCCCCCGTTGGGGAGGGGAAGAAACACGTTATTTCTCCAAGCTGGGGAAATTGTGTATTCTCCCCTCTCCCCAAGGGGGGCCTTAGAGACCCTATTAACGCAAGTGTTAACAGGGCCTTTAAGGCCCCTTTTGGTGGGGGTGGGAGAAATCTGTGATTCCCGCCTTCCTTGCAGCTGCCATCAGCCTGGAGGGGGAAAATACGTGATTTCCCCAACCTTGGGAAAATTTCACATTTCTCATCCCACCCCAGCCGATGGAAGCCTTAAAGGCCCTATTAACACATCACGGGGAAAGGGTGTGATCTGAAAGCCAGTCCATCCTAGCACCAGGCTCGTTTGCCTGGGCCCATGAGGGCCAGACACGGGGACGTCTGCTGCCTTTGTGGACCCAGGGGACTCTCACTTCAATACTACACACAACTACATGCTAGTGGGAACTCCTCGTCTCAGCTGTTTATGCATAATGTGGTCACTTGAAGGAAAATAATGTGATTAGGACACCACTACCCATGTGATGCCCCCTTAACTTTGAATAACGTGTGACAGTGGCTGATGTGTAAGTTGAATCAACATAGATCTTGAACAAAATCACAATTCTCTTGATGTGTATTCTTGCCTAAATATTTTAGAACTAATGGTGAAATTTATAGATACTTGCTTATTTGACTATACTTGCGCCTGACTCTATTTGGGGGTAACCTGTGACAACTGTTATGTAATCATTGTTTAGTTACACATTTTCAGTCATGGCCAAATTTAATGTTTTGCATTCATTGATGTGCCCTTGCAAGATTTTCACAGGTATATACTTGTGAAATATTAGCTCTGGTTCATGGGATTTTCTGCCAGCATATTGCACAGACAATTCCTTTTGCTGAAATATTTTGTATGCCTCACTTAAAAGCCATGGGAATTTTAGTTGGAATTACTTTATCTCTATGTTATGTTTCTGATACTATTAAGACCTCTGTGGCAAGGACATGTTCTGCATGGTTCACCAGGCAGGGCAGTAAATGTTGTGGGCTGATAGAGGAATCCATTTGAGAAAGTAGTCAAATTGGCTTTATGCAAGTTGGCTCTTTCCCATCATAAATATTCTAAATGCCCATCTGGCTGAGCAAACCTTCATAGCTAATGATAACTATTTTTCCAAGAATTACTTTTTATGAAAAGAGAGAATAGATCTCAGGTCTATACAAATAATATTTTCTGTGCTACATAATGGTGACATTTTGGGTATGCTAAGATATTTTTCTCAGTCTAGAACTTGTGGAGCAACATTGAAGTTTTCCTAGCATTTTCATCAGTGTGATGTAGGATTGTGTTGTGATTTGTACTACAGAGCTCATTCATATGCCACTTAGGTGGACTTCATTTCAACCACTTCCTTAGATGCTTGGTGACATTACTAACACCACCATTTTATTCCTCTCATGGATAATAAGGTATGAGATCAGCCTGGCCTGTCAAGCAGAATTCTGACAGGTTTTTGCCTAGGCCCTTATACCATTGCTTCCCGATAGTTATTAGCAGAGAGTGCCGGTCTGGAGATGTAGGGTTTTGTCGCTTTTAGATACTGTGGCCAGTTGCTATGCAGAGGCTGCTTCGTAGGGTGACAGTCATTAGTTCTTTGTGTGTAACAGTTCATCATCCAGGTCAGGTAGCTTACATGCCACTACAAATGTCCAAAGAGAGGCTTTTGGTCCAATCCACATGGTTTGCTATTGCACACACGATGGCTCATCATATGTTGACAGCTGTCTCATGGAATGATTTAAAATGTCCTCTCTTTGGTGACTGCAATGTGTACATTGACTGTAATTATCTTGCTGATAAGAGGACAAAACTTGGTTTGCTTTGCTTCTGGAGAAAGAGGAAAACAAAGAATCACACCCAGCAGCAGACAGATGAGCCAATTCTCTTGCAGCAGACTGGCAGGAAGCACTCTCAGGATTGGCAGTGGTCCATAGCTCAGTGATTGAAAAACACCACCTTACTTTTGTTTTTATCATTTTGCCAGGCCTGTATAAAACAGAGTTTTGAAATGGTGGACTAATTGTAGATTGCATAATTTATATGAAAGATTAGTGTAGGCTGGAAAGAACATTTTTATCAACAATTTTCTTGAGCGGTTCTGAGGGGAAAATATTTTTTATAATCTCAACCATCTTCATCACTTTATAGTCATGAGAGAAGCCTGCAGATTGCACTAGTTTCTCCTGTTGCTGCCTCTTCCTGATCTCATCTGCCCTACACAGAAAGGACCACTGTTGAAATGAACTTCAGTGTTCTTTTTTATTATGAAGATTTAAATGTTAAACTTTGCATTGTTTTCTGTGAAATGAAATGGGGAGGGGAGGGGGGGAAAGAGGTGTGGCAACAGTGCTTAATATTCTTAGACTGAACTTGAAATGACCCAGATTGTATTTTGGCTGAAATACAGTTTTATTTAATTTCAAATACAAACCACGAGAGTCTAAAGCATTGTCAAAGTTAGAATCACGGATTCCTCTCATGTGTTTATGGCTAAAGAATCTTTACAATAGACCGATTTTGGAACGGAGTGCTCTCTTTTGTTTCTCTCTGAAAAATTGAGAGGTTGCAAATGAAAGCATAAAGAAGCCTCTTCATTCATGGCCCCAAGTCTTTGTTTCATTGGGCATTGTTCCAGTTTATAAGAGTTGTTTAGCAGATACTGGGTACTGGAAAAGGCTGACTGATTCCCATGCACATCAGTGCAGGCTTGTTAAAATCCTGTTATCTACTCAGCTGCCCACCCAGGATTTACTTGTTTCAGTGGTTTTCTAGACCCATTTCAAACCGGCTTCAGGGCAGGATACGGAGTTGAGACCGCAATGGTCGCCTTAGTGGATGATCTACGCCTGAGTATTGACAGGGGGAGTGTGTCCCTGTTGGTACTCCTGGACCTCTCAGCGGCTTTCGATACCATTGACCATAGTATCCTTCTGGAACGCCTGGGGGGATTGGGAACTGGGGGCACTGTGCTTCAGTGGTTCCGGTCCTATCTCTCGGGCAAGTTCCAGATGGTGATGCTTGGGGATAGCTGCTCTTCAAAGAAGGAGCTGCTATGTGGTGTACCACAAGGTGCCATCCTTTCCCCAATGCTTGTTTAACATTTATATGAAACTGCTGGGAGAGATCATCCGGAGGCATGGAGTGGGGTGCTATCAGTATGCTGATGACACCCAAATATATTTCTCTATGCCTTTGACAACATCGTCAGCTAAGGATAGTGTGTCTCCTATGAATAAATGCCTGGAGGCGGTAACGGGCTGGATGAGGAAAAACAAACTGAAGTTGAATCCAGACAAGACGGAGGTGCTTGCTGTCAAAGGCCCCAACCTGGGTTTGGAGGTGTGTTCTGGATGGGGTTACCCCCCCCCCCCGAAAGACTGTGTTCACAGCTTGGGGGTGCTCCTGGATCCGTTGCCCCAAATGACAGCCCAGATAGATGCGACAGCCAGGAGTGCCTACTATCAGCTTCAGCTGATACGCCAGCTGTGCCCCTTCCTAGAGTTGGAAGACCTAAAGATGGTAGTACACGCACTGGTAACTTCGAGGCTTGACTTCTGCAATGCGCTGTAGATAGGGCTGCCTTTGTGCCTAGTCCGGAAACTTCAACTAATTCAACATATGGCAGCCAGGTTGGTAACCAGTACAACTAGGGGTGACCACATAATACCAGTCTTAAAATCACTCCACTGGCTGCCAATTAGCTTCTGGGTGAAGCATAAAGTGTTGGTTATTACCTTTAAAGGCCTACATGGTTTGGGTCTAGGTTACCTGCGGGATCGCCTTCTCCCGTATAATCCCCCCAGTCTTTCAGATTTTAAGAAAGCTATAAAGACTGATCTCTTCCGGCAGGCCTATCCAGTCGAATTTTAAGAGTTTTATTGGTATTTTAATAATGTATTTGTTTGTATTTGTTTTAATGTTTTATCTATTTTATGATTCTTGTATTTATATTTATTGTTGTTCCCCGCCTTGATCTGGATGGAGAGGCAGGTTAGAAATAAAATAAAATAAATAAAAAATAAATAAATGATAGTGCTAATGGCTTTCCCTCAACAAACAGTTGAGTTTGTATTGAGTTTGTTTATTAAATTATGGAATCTGATAGGATTGGGGGGTAAAGAACTCCCTCCTACTCCAATTTTGGGAGTTACATATTTGTTGATTTAAAAAACAACGACCCAGTACTTAAGATTTTATAAAACAATTTTCTTATAATTTAGAAATCATTTTCCATTTATACATTTTGTTTGGAGTTACAGTTTGTTTGCACTCAAATCTTGTGTGCAGTCTAATGTTAGTATGACACCAATATACTTGTATAAGAGTAGATACCATTTTATTTAAGTGTCTATCTTAATGAAAGAAAGTTCTCTATCTTACAAATGCAGCTCATAGAGATTCCTCTTTAGAAGAATAGATGTCTGTATGAATTTGGACTGTATGAATATATATATATGCTATCTCCAAACCGACATGTAAGATTCAAAATTTAAAAGTTGACGATGTTGTCGAAGGCATAGAGAAATATATTTGGGTGTCATCAGCGTACTGATAGCACCCCGCTCCATGCCTCCGGATGATCTTTCCCAGCAGTTTCATATAAATGTTAAACAAGCATTGGGGAAAGGATGGTACCTTGTGGTACGCCACATAGCAGCTCCTTCTTTGAAGAGCAGCTATCCCCAAACATCACCATCTGGAACCTGCCTGAGAGATTGGACCGGAATCACTGAAGCACAGTGCCCCCAATTCTCAATCTCCCCAGGTGTTCCAGAAGGATACCATGGTCCTAGTGGGGCTGGGAAGGGGTACAAAAATGGCAATGGGGCCGCATGTGTTGCCCACTCCTTGGTTTACGACTTTATAGTAACCTGCTGTCGTGATTCCAAGCCCTATCACTGATATGGGAGACAATAAAGAGGTCTGATGTGTAATCCATAAAGCTTTATTCAGCAAATAAACATCTTTTCACACCTGAAGTGAGAATGCTAGGAGCATTCTTCTAAGCTTAATTGGGCTAACTATACTAGGCACTTGCCCTTTCAACTAAAAGGGAGAGTTTCCCGCACAGTCCAAATTCCACTTTAGCTTGGGGAGGGTCTTTCTCGTGAAGTCTTTGGCATGTGGCTAGCCTGGTAGCCACATGCCAAAGACTTGCAACTCTGCCTCTTACCTGCTTGCAACTCCGCCCGCTTGATCCTGTGGTGGACTATGAGATCTGTCAACTCTGAAGTACCCTCCCCCTCTGACAGAGGCTAAGTTCCCAGAACCCGGGGAAGGATGAGCTCTGAGTTGTTGGCATTCTCTCTGATAAGCTCCTGGAAAGATTCCTCCTTGGCTCCTGAAGAGTCTTGGAGGATCTCCTCCCCGCTTCCTGTCTTGGCTGGTAAATTTCTAGTCGTCCTCCTCCTCCTCCAGATACTGTCTGATTAACTTTCTGAAGCCACTTCTCCCACACTACAGAGAATAGGCCTGATCCGGACACCTGCTTAGAAATGAATTGTTTGAGTCAGGGGTGGGGAGATATAGCTGATCTCTAGCTGATTTGTAGCAGATCAGTAAAGTTTCTAACTCCACTAACAGACAGATCTAACAAAGCAACAAAATGATCTGTCCCTCTGACACCCCCCCCCCCCACTTATGGGTGGGATAACCAGAATGTGACTTTAGTGTGGAAGGACTTTCAGTTCTGATACTTAAATTCCTAGGCTCAAAAATTTTAAATTGGTAAATGCCCAGGTTAAAAGACATAAACTCGATGTATGACTTTTTGCACCTGGCTCAGTTAGTGAATCTCAGGGTCCTATAAAAAAACCCAAAGCAGATCCTGTAAGCCTGAAGTCTGCCACCCGTTGTTTAAGTTGTGCTGTAAGATGGCTCAAGAGTTTGTTACTGGTTAAGATGGTTTTAGTCACTATTTACTCCCGATAGTTTCTAATATACTACTTGAAATGGAAAAGGCTTTGTTTTAAAGTAAGGGATTAAAATTATGTTTTGTGAACTGAATAGCTGATCTTCAATAGCTTTTTTATAGCATTTATCTGTCCATCAGGTAAATGCAGAATTTAATAGGCAGTCCCTGAAATCTATTGGCAGGCTTAGAGAACAGGTTTTGAATTGGCTGCTAAATATCAAATGTATCTAACAAACTTTGTAATTAGGTGTTGTTTTTTGTAAGATTTATTTCTGTTTGAGGGAATGTGTTTGTTTTGCTCCACAATTCTACTTTGGCTGGAATGACTGTTTTAGTTAAAACATTCAGTTTAAAGAATCAAGATTGTGTATTATTTAGCTCTTGCTAGACAAGTGGGATTTGTTCCTTTCCATTCCAGTTATCAAAAAGATTAACCCTTTGCCCCCAGAATTCTAATTGCAACCATTTAGAAACAAAGAGGTTGTTTGTACAAGATAGTAGTAAAATCAGGGTTTATGCCAAGTGGAATGTTTCTCAGCTGAATGGGATTGAAAGTATTACATAAATTTTGTCTTGCATTTCAGGCACCTATAAAGGCAACTTGTGAAGAAGGAAATACATTATGCAAGACTGGATTTCCTGAAGACGTTTACAGTGCAGTCATATCCAGGGGAGTACACGAAGGACAGCCTCTTCTGAATGGTACTGGTGCACATGATGTTTATTTTCTTATATCTTGCACATAAATTAATGTCATTGTTTATATTCCTTAAATAGCATGATAACCCTCTTTTAGTTCAGTGTATTATACAATTTTCCTCTTAAAATATGGTTTTGGGATTGAGGAATGAGTGAGATTAGAAATTGTCAATCATAAGAATAATGTATGGAACTTCCTGTTGAAATAATTCTTAATAATATGAGTTTCTCGATGCCTTCTCCACACTTATTACTTCCTGAACTCTTCAGCACAGAACTCATTGCAAGATAAATTGATTATAATACTTCCCAGTTAACACATTTGACAATGTCCTTATATTAATGCTTGTTGTTTTTTTAAAAAAATGACAGGGTCCTAAATCTCCAGGAACTGGAATTGGAGAAAATGTTGTATTTCAAAATCATCTCCACTACTGCATCAAAAATAGAATTTGTCTGCCATATGGCAGAGAAAACATCTCTAAAAGGTTAAAATAGCGTAATGTCTAGTCTTTCTCCCTGCCTGTCCCTCCTTTAGGCTTTGTGTTTGTGCATAGGTGAAAGCCCCTTTTGTTTGTCACATTGTCTACTTCTACCACATGCCAGCCTACTTTTGGATTTTAAAGCATAAGTTGAACAAAGACACAATGCTTCAAATGCTCTTTCTCCCCCAGTCCCAATAACTCCAATCTAAATATGAGTCTGCTTCTTTATGTGTTGTTTTCTCTGCCATTTGTATTAATTAGGCAGGAAAGTAATATAACAATTACCAAGTTGTCATGTGATTGGTATGGATAGCATGACCACAGTGGTACAGGTGTTAGTAACCTCACAACTGGATTACTTCAATGTCCTCCATGGCTGCTTAGAAGTTGGAGCTATGCAGAGCATAGCAGCTCAGCTGTTGTTGGGAGCTGCTCCTTTTCAGCATGCAACTCCTTTGCTGAGAGAACTGCAGTGGCTGCCTATTAGGTACCAGACCAGGTTTAAGGTTTTGGTACTAATGTGCAAAGTCCTAAACAACTTATGACCAGGATACCTGAGAGAGAGCACCTTTTCCCTTACCAACCTGCTTGGTTACTGAGGTCATCGAGGGCATGCTTGTGGTAGTTCCACATGGACCTATAGTCCTATTGGAGCTCATCAGAAAAGAGCCTTTAGTGTGGTGGCCCCCTTTCTTTGGAACTTCCTCCCCCTGGAGATCAGCCAGACACCAGTAACTGTGCTGCTTCTAGTGCCTCCTGAAAACAGCTGTATTCCAGGAAGCATTTCTTAATTGACAGCCACTGTTTTTATTGGTATTCTGTTTTTAAAAAGTATAATTTTAATATGGTGCTTAAATCTTGTTGTCCTTTTACTGTTTTACTATTTATGTTCACTGCTCCAGAATCTGTTTTAGATATGAAGCAGTATACAAATCTTATAAAATAAATAAATGAAAATATAATTTGCAAGAGCTACCTGTTAGAGAAGCACAGTGTTCATTTTAAACTTCCTCTGCATTTTTCCATAATGGCATAGAGACCGGGATAAGAACAAAAACACTTGATCCTGTAGCAGTCCATGCTGCCTCAATGTGGAAAGCCACAGAAGTTGGTAGAAATCTCCACTAACAGAAAAATCTTTAAAGTTAAACTTGGGGTCCTTTTTATATCTACTCTACAAGAAACACATACAGTGAAGTATATTTGCTAATACTGTACTGCTAAACAAATTTCCATATCCAGAATTATATTTGGGTGCAATTTTAATTGTCAGTAGAAAGCCTCAGAGTAAAAAAAATGTATTAATTTTGTTGTTTTATAAGCTGTGAATATCTTAGAAATTACTTTGTAGCTAATTTAAAAATTATGGAGCCGATCAAAAAGATTAGTTCCAATGAGTTTCAAATTTATCTTAAATAAAAACTAATTTGATTCCATCCATTGTTTCTCTCTAATATAAATATGGCTGCATAGATCAAGACATTAACATAAATGAAAAAGACTTTTTAAAATGAAGCTGCAAATCAAATTGATTCTTGAAACAAAAGCTTTTTTCTGTATTTAACATTTTCTGTTCAGCAGTATCTTCTTGTAATTATATTTTTACAGACCTGTCTGGTGTTTTCATAACAATAATTGAATCCCAAATGCAAGAATAATTTATTGGGATGAGTTGATTAAAATCCTGACTTAATAAAGTATTTCTGTTTTTCATTTATAGCAAGCAGATATATTCCATATATTGGGTTGGATCCAATGTTGTTTCCACCAGCAGAAAGAACATGATTGGCAGAACAGATTCCCCCCCCCCCCCCAGATTTGGGGTGTGGCAAGGGGGAGGCTGCAGGGGAGAGGAGGGATGAGGAAGACCCATTGCATAAGCAGACTTCTGCTCATTCAATGTCGGATCCAAACCATTTGGTTTAATAATTTATAGCTTTCAAAAATAATATGACAACTTGGCATATTCTGCAAAACTAGTTTATCAATATGGAAGTTACGTAACTGTTTTCTTATTATGAATTACTAGTGAACATACTAAGTAGCATTCATAAACTGGCACTGCAATTAGGTGCTATACATACCCATCATATTATTCAAAACAGTAATCCCTTACATGAAATTGAATCCTGTTGATTTTCTTTACATTTATGTATAATCCTCCAATTAGGTTCAGAACGCTCCTGATCAGGAGCCTAGTGTGGTGTTTTGATAGGGCTTTTATGATCTGGATGAAGCCATCCGCAACTGTTCTAGAGTAAAAAAATTAAAAAGGCATAGCTGCTAGGTATGGACTTAAATTAATGTCTGTTTTGGCCCCAAAAGTGAACCCTTCTGCATTGCCAAGTGTTTCTCTTACATTCTCTTTGCAAGTAAATGCTGTGATTGTAGATAGATGTCCGCTAAGACCAGAATGCAGGTACCTATCAATTTCATTTATACCACGTATACCTATTTGAAGAGAGTGCCTTTTTGTTACTATAGATTTACTAGACATTTTAATCTTAATAAACATCTAAAAGGTTTATTTCTCAATTTATTATTCCAAATAATCTAAACTGAGATACTTGGGACAGTGGAGTTATTTGTCCCGTAAGCCCTGCATAACGGATCGCTTGATAGACTATATATGTGAAACATCACAATTTCATTTAAAATATATGAGCAATTAATATTACAAAGCAGTTTTGAATTTCTTTTTGTTTTAAGAGACCATAAAAAAGTATCACATTATGTGGATTAGTATGAACTAGTTGAAAAACTTCCTGGAGCATCATGCCCCCCCCCCCCCCTTCACTGCAACTCCCTCAGTCAAATTATTTTTACGGTTAATTCTCTTGAAAGAACCGACATGCTTGAAAGCATATTATTTGATGGTTTTACATAAATGTACAGGCCATCATTGGATAGCTTTGACTTAAAATTTAATTACACTGTCATTTTGAAGTACTATTGTTGTCAAAAGCCCATTTTCTGGTTATTAAACTAGATGCATGTGACAATAGAAGTTAAGCATACTTTGTATTATAGTCACATTCAAGGGGGAAAAGCTCTGTGGGCCAGACTCAGAACTCTGTATTTCCATTAATATTATTGGAGTTTATCCAGATTTACGCCAATGTGAGATCTGAATTTTGCACTTTAATTGTTATGGATTTTCTCTGGGGGTTGAAGCGTTTTAAAGATTTTTGACTATAATGTCAGTCGCCTGAGGTATAGAGGTTTTATTATCCTCTTAGCTAGCAGTAAAATACAGTGACTGTGGCAAGAGAATCACAAACTGACCAAATTTCTTTCCTTTGTTTATCTTCATTTTGTTGAATTTTGAGACATCCAACACTTACAAAGTTTATTCTGTTTCCCTTCAAAACACAAAACTTCAAATTAAATTAGACTTTCAGTATGGAATGTTAGAAATCTGTATCAGAGTTGCAAAACAGCAACAACAAAGAGTCCCAACAACAACAAGGACAGCCATGTTGATCGTAAGGAAATTTCTAAAATCTGTATTATTTATAATACCTTTATTAGGTTTACCAAAAGATCACAAAATTTGTTCAAGCTTTCAAGATCTTGAGACCTGAAGTCAGAGTATCTGAATGTTCAGAGCCCCAAGATGCAGGCGGGGGAAGCTCTGCAGACATTCAAATTAGGCTCTCCTAGTCATGTGATGGCTGGACCTGCAGCTTGACCCCAGGATTGCTGGGAACCAGAAGGGGGAAAGTGTTGGATCCCGTATTTTGGAAATATAGAATCCAGCTATTATTCAGATGTCTTTTGATTCTGGGCAAAACACACTGATCCTTTTTGTCCATGTATCCAGAGAGAGATGAGTCAGTCTTTATATTAACCAAGCTGAAGATAATTTTAGATGTTGTGCTAGGTAAAAAAAGAAGTAAATTGAAACCAAATTGGGTAGCTTTATCTAGTATTAGAGGCCCTTCTTTAAGTTCTCCACCATCCAAGGTGGATACCAACGAAAAGGCCTTCTCAGCGATGCCCCAATTGTGGAATTCTCTCCCCAGAGAGGCTTGCCTGGTAGCTACAATGATGCTATTTTGGCATCAGACACAGGTCTTCTATTTTACTCCAGCCTTTTAATTCAATTTGATATCTTCTATCTTGGCTAGGTTTGTTATATTTATGCTGTTGCTCATGATATTATTGTTTATAGTAATATTAAGAAGCGTAATAGTAATGTCTTGTTTTTTTAATTGTATTTTTATATGGTGTTTTTAAATTTAATAAGTAACTCTGGGAATGTTATTGAAGTGTAGAGGGTAAATCCCTGAAATAAATAAAGTAAAATACTGAATATGCTAAAATTGCTAAAGAAATATGGTGATCTTTTTATTTTTTATGATACAGTTTGGAGTTGCATGCATACTAGAAAATCAGCACATAAAAGTTATGGAGTCCAGTGTTACAGAAACTCCTATCTTGATACTGAGGTGTGCTGTAGACAGTTTTATCTTTGGTGCTTGGCTGGTGGGCTTTCTGGCATGCTCAGCATCTAACAGATCACCATATTTGGGTAAGGAATTTTACTCAAAGTGAAATTGTGTTTTTTTTCCGGGCTCTTATCACTTCTACAACATGTGATCAGGCTTAGTTTGTTGAGTAATCAAAGTATGGCTTGTATGACAACCTTCTCATTGCAGAGAATTAACTCTGCAATATAGTCTACTATATATTTAACACATGTAACCTGTTGCATATGTATCCATATGTCACATATGCAAAGCTAGGAATTAGTATAGTTTATTTTTCTAAAACTCCTCAGTTTTAGAATAATAGAAGAAGGCTTCCATTTTTACTCTACAGTGTACTGCACAATAAAACATACATGACCAGAAATATTGTATTAGTCGCACTGGCCACTGTTTATGCTTTGTATGGACTCAGATGATCTTGTGCATTTCTTTTGGTTAACAAAATGATGCCTAAATCCAGATGTGTCCACCTCATTTACTGCAGGAAGGTAGAAGTAATGGTGTATTCTTGAATTTTTACACAACTGCACATATATATGCCATTCATGTTGATTAAGTTAACATAAAGTTGTCACTGGCCCTGTTCAGAAGACACCTTTTGCCTTATTCACCATAGTTAAAGCTGTGGTTTAAGGTGTCTTCTGAACTGGGCCACTATAATGTCATTGTTTAAATTGCATAAGAACAGTCTAGGAAAGTCGCATGCTTTAGGTGTCACTCAAAATGAGTTTTGTGTGAAGTTTTAATTTAAAAAATATTGTGTAAATTGGGAAAAAGTAATGTTTTTCAGCCACACTAACATTCTGCGATGTGGTGTGGCCATACAGTGACATAGGTAAGTATTTGACAGGACTATTCGCTTAAGTGATACTTTTGTTAGGTAACCACATTCACACTGAGACAAGTAATGGACATTACACTGTCATCAATCAAATGTCTGAGATTTGTTTAGAGAGCCATGGGTGAATCTTCAGAAATATCCAATGCGGAGAGTTTGATGCATAGGCAAGAAATACAGAGGTGCAAATTAAATGGAAAATTCTGCGCACTTACAGCTTGTTTCAGTGCATGTTTTCTTGGAAGTAATTTCCACTTTTTTCAGAAGGACTTCTAAATAAGTGTGCTTAGAATTGCAACTTTTAGCCTTCACCGATGTGATCTTGTTTGGTATACTAGCATGTTTTGAGAGACTGCCAAACAGAAATCTGTCTCTTGTCTCTAAGTAGAAAATTCTGCAGTCCATGTGGGCTACATGACCAACATCTTTGGATTATGCTTGTGGGTTGTATAAAGGGCTCTGTTTGGTTGTAAATCATAGGGTTGAATCCAGGTTCCATCCCACATGAGCAGAAGGCCTCTTGTGTAACTGCAACAACCTTTTTTTCCTGTTGCATGATTATTTATTTATTTATTGCATTTTTATACTGCCCAATAGCCAAGGCTCTCTGGGCAGCGTACAAAAATTAAAACCATAAAAACCATTCAAAACATAAAACAACAACAACAGTATAAAAACATAGCATAAAATACAGTATAGGAACAGAAGCAGCAATGCAGAAATCAATACAGATTTAAAATACAAATTTAAAACAGCAAAGTTAAAAATTAGACTGATAAACTGTTAAAATACTGAGAAAATAAAAAGGTCTCCACCTGGCGTCTAAAAGAGTATAATGTAGGTGCCAGGCAAACCTCTCTAGGGAGCTCTTTCCACAGCCAAGGTGCCACAGCAGAGAAGGCCCTCCTCCTGGTAGCCACCTGCCTCACTTCCTTTGGCAGGGGCTCACGGAGAAGGACCCCCAAGGATGATCTTAGGGTCTGGGCAGGTTCCACAGATACTAGGATCCTGATCCACCATACTTGGTTCTGCGAATGCTAGGTTCTTGCGCAATGTTGTGCAACATATTATGCAATGTGATTCATCTAATACATGTATGTAGTCTTACTTTAAGGCCAGATTTCAGTGCATGCATATTTCACTACTGCTTACTCAATGACTGGGTTTGGACAACACAACCAACACTGATTTAAATAATTGACAGTTAGTTATTTAACCCACTGTGAGTTATTGTGTTGTGTGGTGGGAGTTTTTATGTCATTTTAGTATAATTGGGGACATAACAGCAGAGTGAAGAAGAGATGTTCTAAAAGTGTACAATCAATTATTAGTAGTGGCTTTAAAAATAAATAGTTTATTTTAAAAGCATATTTTTAAAGAATCACTACAGTATTTTTAACAAAAATGTAGAAGTGCCAAAGTATGTGTTTGCAAAATTTTTATATAAAACCCTGTTGGTTTTCACATTGTGTATATAATTATATGTTCAGTTCTATCATTTAGATTTACAATGGAATCTGTTGTTGACTTGTCATCTTTTAACATCACAAGACACAAAAATTACCATTGAATGGATTCTTAAAATAAGTATCTTACGATATAGAACATTATAATAGAAAATTAAATTAAATTTTATCTGTAGCTAAAAACATAATGAATGCATTAAATTAAATGATATTGTGTTAAAAC
Organism: Anniella stebbinsi; assembly: GCA_029215795.1. Classification (NCBI taxonomy): domain Eukaryota; kingdom Metazoa; phylum Chordata; class Lepidosauria; order Squamata; family Anniellidae; genus Anniella; species Anniella stebbinsi. The sequence goes on along the minus strand of JARDYH010000006.1, from coordinate 62,057,322 downwards.
AGCTAATGTAATTCAGTTTGTACTAATCTTCTTCAGTTCACTGTGCTAAATGATGCTCAATTTGGTATAAATCTTATATTTGTGTCTTTCTGAGTCTTTAGACAAGGGCAGAATATAAGCAATGATCGAGACATACCCCTGGTTATGATATGGCTCTGTCCTGGACAGCTATGATGATTCCTATTGCTAAAGCCATGGTTTTCCTATGGTTCAGTCATGGAAAGTAACTTCAGAAACAGTTGTGGCTGGTATGACTGTATCTCTTGGGCAGTTGTAGAGCTCCTTCAGATGGGGGGGGGGGAATCGTGTTCCCTTACCGTTGGCTCTGAAGCTGCATCTCTTCTGCTTCTGTAATGAGCTCCAATTACATGGAGGGAAGGAGCAGGAAGAGAAGTGACCACATGGCTTGTACAGCTTTATTGCAGTTTAATGGGACAGCGCTCTCTAGTGGGTGTTTTTAACAGAACTTCTCTTGCACATGGCAGGAAATAATGACATATATCAGAAGAGTCGGCTTTTCTGAGCCTTTTTTTAAATCGTTTAAACTGGAAAATGGAATGGGAGGCGTGCAGGAGGATCACTGTGTCGTCAAAATGACTCACAAAGAACTGTGAGTGGCCAGTTGCGAGTATGTGATAAAACACTTGTCTGAAGAAGCTTGTAGTCTTGGTGAACTTTGGATTAAGTGCAAGGTCAACTGCTCCTGTCGGGGCGCTGCCCCAACTTGTGCAAGCTGGGAAAACACTACTGGGTTAGCACCTTCCTATTGGCTGTCATTGTGAAAATGAAATGTGTGAAGAGACTATGTACTCTGCCCTGACTCTGTGGAGCTTATATAACAAATTTGCAAAATAATTTATTTTCATGGGCCATTCAATCACAGTGATGCAATTCTGTGAGGAAAATCCTAGAATTCAAATAATATTTGGAGCTTTAAAAAAAGTTGGCCCTGTATCTTTTCTCCAGGAAAAAATGTGCTAGGGTTCAGGTACTAGGTCTTCAAGCAAGCTTAAGAGAGTTGTGTAGTAGGGCCATAGAGTATGAAGATCTCTTAAACAAACCGAAAAAGATATACTTGAAAGCGTAGACGTAACTAGGAACTTTGCAAGGCTGAAATGCAGATACAGATGGACGTGTTGCAGAGTGAATCCTGTGTGGAGTGTAAAAAATATGCCTTAATCTAGGTAAGAATCTAAGAAGAATACGATCTCATATAGCTTTGGGCCAGTGTGACCAGTGCTTTTGTTAATTAGCTTCATTATCATTTTTAACTTAAGCTTTATGGGAGCTGATGGGTGACTTAAATTTTACATATTATACATTAGTTAACAATATGCAGTTGAGAATTGACTTACCTCTGGGGGAGATATACAATATAAACCAAAAGTGATTGGTTTATGCCAGCACTTAAATGTTGTTTGTTTTGTTAACCGCTATTGCTGCTATATGGAATACGTTTGGTGAAGAGAAAGGGACAGGGGTCCACAAAATCTGTCCAACCTGATATTCAACCATTCTTTAAAGGATCTAGCAAATTTTAACTTTCTGGCTTCCTGCTCCACAGAGGCAACGAAGGTGTATCTCTACTGGTGCGTGAGGATGTATGTGTACTATTTGCAGTCCCTGACACTGATGTTGTGTTAAATGCAAGATACAACCTGGCACCATAGGCACTCTCTGCATCCCTGTATTGCTGCTAGCTTATTAAAACTTTCTGTCATGGAGACTTTTTTCCATCTGTTAGCCAGAATTAAAATTCCTAGTTACTACAGGAGATTTAGAGCTCCATCACACCTACTTTTTTTTCCTGGTATGCACTCACAATTTTGACCTTCGTTCCTTTCACAATTGTAACCATACTGGGGGGACTCTCTTTTCATTTGTTTGCTCTCCCGTTATTGCACCCACCCTTCTCCTTCCCCATCCACTTCATTGGTTCTTGTCACGTGATAGACGTGGGAGCCTTCCCCCTTCGCTCTGGTTTTGTTGTCTAACATTTTACCGATTCAACGTTAAATTGGCTAGGCGCCATTTCTACAGGCAAGGAGGATGGGTTGGAGCAGCAAAAGCCCGTTCGACCGGCGCAGTTGGTTCGACACAGTGTGCTAGAGGAGGAGAAATGCCCCGCCCTCCTCTTTCATCAGCAAGCACACACCCAACAAAAGAAAAAAACATGATGACGGCAATATACGGGGGTGGAAGGGCACTTAATCCCAAATGGAGGAAATAAACCAGACTTTCCCCGCTCCAAAATATGATGGAAAATGGAGGGGAAGCAGCGAGATAAGTGCAGGACAGTGACAACGTCATGTGAATACTGTATTACAAACCAGGCATGACAAGAGTGAGATAAAACGCTGGTGTAATGGAGCTCTTAGCAATGGGGTTGTTAGATCTACTTAGAGTAGACACATTGAAATGAATGGGACTTAAGTTAGTTATTATCTGGACCCATTTCAGTCAGGTTTTCTGTTGGGATATGGGACTGAGACAGCTTGGGTTGTCTTGGTGGATGACCTATGCTGGGAACTGATGGGAAAAGTTTGACCATATTACTAATTATGTATTTATTTATTTAAAACATTTCTTGGCCACTTTTCAAGACAGAAGCCAGGGTGGCTTACAGCAATACAATACATAAAACAGTTAAAATATTAAAAGCAGTAAAAACATGAATACAATAAAATAGTAATAAAGGCCAACAATAAATCCAGCAGCAACAACAATAGCAGTGACAACAACGACAGCAGCCATATGAAGAGAGAAGGCCTCTGTAAAATAATATGCTTTCAAGGCCTTCTTAAAAGCCTGCAATGATGGAGCATGGCAAATCTCCGATGGAACTTGCTCCAAAGGCGTGGGGCCACTGCAGAGAAGGCCCTCTCACATGTGATTACCTACCTAAATAAATTAAGACCCATTCATTTCAGTAGGTATACTCTATATAGGACTAGCATTGGATACAACCCCTTATTTGTGGACTCCTGGAAAAGAGTTTTTTTTTTTAATGAGGTAGAATGTAGGCATTCAACTAAGAGCTTGAGCTCAGGCCACCCCTTTTCTTAATGGTGCATTCCATCTAATGGTCATATTAGTTATGTTTTGGCAAAAATGTACTGCTGTTTGATTAAGGACAAAAAAGAAGTGTTGTGTTACTTTTTTGTTGAGTAAGTCAGAACTGCATATCATGCATGGCCTGGCAAACAGTTCAGGGGTTTGTTGGGCTAGATCAATACATTCAGATCCCTTTGTTTTATATGATCGATGCAATGTAATGAAGTCTGTGTTCCAATTCCCTGTTAAGGATCACTGCAGGGGATAGGAAGGTGTTTGCTTCTGTATTATAAAGTACAACAAACATTATGTTTGAAGATTTTTCCTGTTATATAAAGATTGTGCTACACTTTTTATTTTCTTCTGCTCAAATTTTGGAATTCCCTTTCATGAACTTGATTGCCCTAGGAAATTGAACTTTCATTTTATGACTATTTGTTTTTCTCAGAAAGTACATGCCTTTCCATATATAAGCCCGTAAGGTCATCAGGGCCTCAGTTTTCATGCCTACGTTATAGTGGATGACTTATTACAAATCCTTCTTGAAATATCTGTTTTGAAATTAAAATGCATACCTGAGGGCAGAGCATTGGCTTGTAGGATTTAATGTAACCCCCTATGCTGGGCATATTTTTAATGTAAAGTTTGTGAGATGAACTTGAGAGTGGCTTTTGCAGTTGTAATACAAGGAAGCGAACTCCTAATTTTATGCATCAATCTGGATTTCAGTTCTAAATTGTAGGTTTAACGAGCTGAATGTCTTATATTCCATTTCTCAAATGTTTTGGTTTATTTAATGGATACAAATCAGGCCTTTGACCTAGACATAGCCCAGAGTCCACAGAGCTATGTGAGAAACTTTAATGTGTTCATTAACATTTCCGCTTCTGAAGATAGCCTCCCACACTGTGCAATAACCTGGTCTGGGAAACTGGTGGGGAAGGGGTTCTTTGGGACAGGCCTCCAGTGCAGTGATCAGGAAAGAAAGAAGATGGGGACAAGTCGAAACCTGTACATTCCTAACACATTTTTGGATCCAAGCCTTAGACACAATGGGCTGGTAAAGGCATACAGGAGAAACCATGGCTTACACCATGGTTTAAGACCAAGTCTCAGGCTCATTTGTTCCCTCTCCCCATCTACCACTTTCCTTTACATCAGAGATGCACATAATGCACAGGGTATCCTGGGAATGACTTAGAAACGACCCTGGGATAACCCCCAGGATAGCGGAAACCAGGGATATCCCGTTATTCTGCCATCCCAGGTCCTAAAAAGGACACGGAGCTGCATGGGGTGGGGATGGGGAAGCAATTTCGCCATCCTCAGGATGGTGCGGGGGAGGGGGGGTTAGGAGCATTTTTTAAACCTTCCCTCTTTGGGCGGATCGGGACCACATGGCTCCTCTTCCTTAAAAAAAATGGCACCCACAACACCCCTCTTTCCTTACAGGATGTCGCATGGTGGTGTAGACAGTGGGGGAGGATCACGGAAGCAAGTAAGTCCATGATCCTTCCCCCTCCCTCTACATCCTTAGGTGTAGACATGTCCCTGGCTGCGAAGAGGCTTTTTAAAGAGCTTCCATTGGTGCAAATGGAGGCTTTTAAAAGCTTAATGGAGGACCTTCAAGTTCCAAGCCTAAATATATCTAAATATACCTGGGGTGTCCTCAAAATTTCTTAGGAAAACAAATCACTACTAAAGTTCAGACCTGCTATAAGCAACTTGAAAATAATAGGGTTAAAGTGTCACTTCCTCAGTTTGCTGTTGGAAAATGTGAACTCTGAGTATTTTGAATAGCTTATGATCAAGGCAAATAAACTTGAAATGAATTTTGAATACAAATGGACTATAGTTAAAATATTATTAATACTGGGTCATTTGCTGCTCCTTATCTCTGTTGTAATCTAGGATAAAAAGCAGTGAAGGTTCTTCTTTTGATGATCCAAGGTAATTCATTACACACTTCCTCTGATTCTAGGAGCCCTTCTGTCACTTGAAGCAATGAGTTTAAATTAGGGAAGAAAAGTAGACTGAATTTAGCATGGCATTTATTAGCACTGCAAAGAATATTAGGATTATTGTTCATCTTTCTCCTGCTATATAATCGCATGTATTTTAATTTGCTGCTTAACATAGATTGCCACAGAATTTGAAACCAATTCTAAAATGTGTTTACAATCATGGAATATAAATGGACTTTTTAAAATCTTTTACCATCTAAGAAAATTTAAATTGGATATTATTTGCTTACAAGAAACTCATATTAGAAAAAAAAGATATAAAATATCTGCATAATAAAGGCTTGGGAGAAGAATTTATTTCTGCAAGCGCAAAGAAAAAGTCAGGGTGGCCTTATATATTAAACCCCATTTAAAACCAGAATTAGTTATATCTGATGAACAAGGATGTTTTGTGGGTGTAAAAACTGCTGTAGACAGATTGGAAATAATGGTATTGGGGGTGTATGCTCCCAATGAACAAAAAGCAGAATTTATGAACGATTGTTACGTAGCTTGGCGGGTATTTCAAGCGATGGCTGGTGTCTCTTGGGTGATTGGAATGGAGTGATATCACCACAAATTGATAAACGTTCAGTGAAAGACATCAAAGGTCAACAGGGAAAGCTACCAAAAAGTTTTTTTGATCTCTTGGACAATCTGGGTTTGGTTGATGTATGGAGACACAGAAGTGGTGGTTGTAAGGAATATACTTATTTTTTGGATAGACATAAATCTTTTTCAAGAATAGATATGATTTTGACATCCAGGACAATACTTACAAAAGTAAAGAAAATAGAGATCCTGCCAAAATCTTTTTTGGATCATAATTCAGTATTGATGGTTTTGAAAAAAAAAAAAAAAAGTACGTTCAGATGGAGAGATGGAGATTAAATGAATCTTTACTACAAAATAAAGTGGTGGTGGAAGAAGGTCGGAAAAAAATCAAGGAATTTTTTGAGTTGAACTTGAATAAAGGTGTTAACCAAAGTACGGTCTGGGGTAATATTAGGTTCTTAAGAGAGAAAAAATACATTGGGTAGTTTATGTTGGGCCAAACTGGTGGTTGGAAGGGAATCTTAACATACCTTGTGCCCACTGATTTGTCCCTTAAAATGTCCCTCCCTCCCTCCACCCAACCCCTCCCCAAGCTGGGCTGATTTCATGTTCCTTTAGCTGGAAAATCATTTGTACTTAACTGAGTGCTAACACCCTCTCATCATTGATAATGAACCAAAAGCACCTTCTAACACCTTTGTCATCTGATCAGTGAGAGATCAGAGGGGTGGAAGCACTCAATTAAATATGTAGAAGTCGTTTTAGGTGAACCCAAAACATACATCTTATGCCAAATAAAAGCAATTCTTTCTTAATTTCATTAATGCATCTAACAAAGCTAAATACTAAGGCTTTGTAAGTATGTGGTGATGAAGCTTTTTACTGTTTGTGAGGAATGTGTGAATGGATGCAAGGCCCAAAATCCATTGAGGAAAATTAAATGTAGAGCTTTCCATTTTCTTTCCTGTGTGAACTAGAAGCAATTTCAATAAGCTCCCCTGTAGGGAACATTCAGGAGTTTGGTTCTGTCCGAAGTACAGACTAATATCACACTGAATAGTGAATGCCAGGAAAAGATTTGCATGAACATCCCCAAGATACAGCATGCAGTCAGATTTGAAAAGCAACCTGTGATGCTGAGCAGGGGAACACAAAAGTCTTGCTGAGTGCATAAAATCCTTTATGGAAACTATCTTACTGGTTTAGGGACAGTCACTGCTAAACTAAAAACTGCAAATTCTTCTATGGCCCTCCTTAAATTGGCTGACACAGTGGCATCCTTTAAGATACACGTTAGCAATGCCTCCTTTCAATTTGTTCAGTAATGCCTGACTGTTTTCTAGCAATTTCCTGATTTGGTTATTGCAGCTCTAGCATTTTGAACGTAGGATTGAATAGTCATGTGTTTTAGCATTGTATGCAACATTTATCCACAGTAAAAGACTTTCAAAATTCTTATTCATATTTCATCCTGAAACTTGTTCACAACAGAAAGATCATGTGTATTCCTTCCTATTTTGAAATGTGGCAATGTTTAACCCACATATATTTTCAGTTCCTCTAAAACGATGTACTTCGTGAAACAGCTTTGCTAATTACTGAGTATGGATGTGCAGATGCATAACTTGAATGCTCAGGGTAACACTAGAGGTTTGCAGTACTTGCTAATCTGGTGAGAAAAGTTTGGGTTGTTTTTTTGTTTTGTTTTTTTATTTTTCCTTTACTTGTAATTAACCTGTTGGCTATACACTTTCACAGTGCCCACAGCATGTTCCTATTTCAGAAGCCAAAGCTGACATCTGTGGCTAGAGGGGTCTTCTTTCTATGCCCTGTTACTACTGCCAATAATTTTAATTTTCTAAACTGATTATTTAAATAATGTTCCCAGTGATGGAAACACACATTAATTAAATGTGGCATTTCTCCCTCTCTCTCCCCTCCAACTTTTGTTTCATTGACAGTGTTCTGGCTTAAATATGTGAGTTTAAAATCTGAAACTATATGCTTCTGGAACTGAAAACGAGCAGATGAATCAACTGCTCTATGACATTTATATTGTGAATGATTTTTCATTTAAATTCAGTGCATCTGTATGCCCTTCATGCGATCATAAGAAGAGAATTGTATTGTAAAGTGCTTGAGAACAATAAAAAATCAGCTTTGAGTTAAGGCAATAGTCGATGTTTTGAGTTTTATTTCTCAGTTTATTATTTTGCTGTATTTATATCCCACCTTTCTATCCAAGACAGCTTACAACAAATCAAAATCAACACCAAAATGTGATTATGCTGTAGAATAGGTATAGAATAGAATAACAAAACATATTTCAAAATAAGCTACAACCTAAGTATCTGCAAAAATGGAATGCTGTACATCTGCCTCCTCAGTGTTGACATAGCCATCAAAATCATCCTTTGATGGGACTCATTGGTAAGGTAGTACCACAGTCACCACAACTAAGAACATTTTGCTCTATATCCTAACAGATGTAATCTCATTAAACAGCAGGGTGTCTTCCTACTGAGGAGGGAACTGGGTGGGGAGAGGAAGGCTTCCCCCAAGCTGCATTGGATGTGGCTATGTAAGGCTCTGTCATTTCCCTTGTTCTCACTGAAATCTGTGTCTGGACTGTACCACAGTAGATTGCAGATGTGGACCCACATGACTGAATGCTTCTGCAAAGAACCCCGCCTCCTGCCCAAGCCTTCTTTTTATACAAAAACTAAATGTTCGGGAAATTATTGTAGTTTACTCTTTCTCCTGAGATGCTGATTTTCTGTGTGCAGGGAATTCTTTTGTATGGGAAAGCATTCAGTCATGTGAGGCACCACTGAAGTGAGAACTAGGCCATTGTCTTTGTAGTGGATAGAGGCTGTCTGGGCCTGATCTGGCAACATTTTCCACATGTTCACATTTGATGAGTATCTTCCTTTAGCCTAAATCTGATATACTCTTTGTGGAGGAAATTGTTATGCTAGCAGAGCTCTGCTGCCTTTTCCCATTGCGCAAGTGCTAATGGACCACTTTATAAACCTACAATCTGTTGCGCAACCGGATTGTTAATTCGATTCTCCTGTTGTGCATACTTGGTTTCCAGTAGCACATGGAACATGATTTCCAGTAGTGCAACATCAGTGTAACTGGTGGAGTATAGGCATTATATGATCGAATCGTCTTGACCCCACCAACACTCGGGCGGCCTCATTATCTTGGACCTCTCAGTGACTATGGTATCCTTCTGAGCCGCCTGGTGGGTCAGCACCTAGGGGGGAGCTGTTTTGCAGTTTCTGTCAGTCCACAAGCAGAATGACACAGTTGGACACAACCCTTTACTTCCTTTAGTCTTATTTTTCTTTCAGTGAAATACGTTTAAGGACCTGTTAAACAGAAATAACTGTACATGAGAAAATAGACTTTGTCCACACAGAAAATATTTTGTCCATTTTCACTAGGGATGTGTATCGTATTGTTAAAATGTCCAATAACGATACGATACAACATCCTACGATAATTATCGGAGACAATAAAAATCATCCGATAATTATCAGAATTATATCGTATTATCAGAAGGCTCTTTTTCATTTGGGGTCATGGACAGAGCTAGAAGGTGGGGTGTGTTTGCTGAGACTGACAGATTCAGTGACCAATAGCGCAGCAAGGATTCCAGCAGGCTCCAATCACAATGTTGAAGGAGGGCTAAGGATATCCCCACATACTGTAAAAACCCCACACTTGGTGTTCCAGCTCTGTTAGAAGTTAGGCGTTGAGGGATGATAAAGATTTTTGATTTGGGCATTGACATAAAATCAAAATTCTGAACTCTGGTTTCCCTCAAGCCTCAAAGAAATGGTTCAAGAGGAAGCAAAGACGCTTAACACTATACCAGGCTAAAGTTCACACCTCACATTCTAGCATTTCAATGAAAGAACACAGAACACCATAACCCAAAACATCCTTTCCTAATAACAAGTCTCACAAGCAAATCCCCCAAATGGTGTTGTAAGTAAAACATGATTCAGTGGCCCTCAAACACAATCTTACAGACATGATAGCACCTATAATGTAAACATTTTCAGATTCTTCCAAAGAAAATCTGGCCAGTAGATGAAACCAAACACCACCAAGTATCAGTAATCGAAGGTTATCAGGATGTAACAAATTACATTGAGGCGTCAAATGCCCGGGATGTTGTTTTATTATTGTTTAGAACATCAAGCCTGAAACAGAGATAAAATGAAACAGTTTTGCCTTTGTGATTCAGAGAGCTTTGGTACTACCCATGTGCCACATCTCCTGCGTACGTTGTATTGAATAAACCTGTTGGATCGGACTTTGCCTGGTCCTGGTGATTCTTCAACTCGAGTGTTAGGGAAATTTCCTTAACAGGGAGAAGGGTGGATTTTGTTGGAGTTATAGTTACTTAGTTACTGCTGCATTGATTTTGGTGGCAAATTGTTGGAGATTCATTCTAGTCTTGCATCTTTCTGTTCCCTTCTGTGTCTCAGGTTTGTTTGGCTGTTCGTTGCTTGTGTGTTTGAGTTATAATTTTTATATGTTTTCTGGTGAGTTTGATTGAAGGGTTGGATTAGCGTGAGTGGGGGGGGTACTGTGACTGAGTGAGTATGTTTTTTTTTATAATTATATATATTAAAAAAGTTTCCCTCTCTCTCTCTGCGTGTGTTGTGTGTGTGTGTTTGCTTGATTGACTGTGAATGTGCTGGTGTGTCTTGTAGCCTGCTACACAGGATAACACTACATAATCTGTGGTCAAAGCAGCACACAAACTGTTTGCAAAGTATTGTTATTAATATAAATAATTTCATTTTCAGTCACTTTGTAGCAGTATGAAACGCAGCTCTAAGGCGCGCCTTGGGCGAGGTGGCTCTGGGTCTAGGAGAGATGCTGTTGCTGGGGGCAGTTCTGGGATGGCCGTCTCTCCCCCAGTGAAATCAAGCGCATGTCTTCCTTGGCGCTTCCTCCTACAAGAATTTCTTAGGCTACCCCTCTGGAATCGAACCTGGATTCCCTGTTAATAATAGGGATGTTGTGGCACCAGGCAACTCATTGACTTCACCTAATTCCGGTGTAGCAACATTGGTGAGGGACTTCAGCAGCATCCCTCACACCTTGCCTTTATTTTTTTTGCCACTGCTCCATCCAATGTGCCCAGTGTGTACTGCTTTAGTGAGGGACTGCAGCATCCCTCACACATTTTATTTCTTTTTTAAAGACACTGCTCCATCCAACGTGCCCAGTGTGGACTGCTTTAGTGAAGGACTGCAGTCAGTGTATGCATGGCATTCCAGTGACAGCGCCTTGACAGATTCCTGTATTATTATTTTTCATGACTACGTCCCCTGGGTCTGCTCTTCAAACGCCTTGTGGACTCCGTTATTGAGGGACTGCAGAAGCATCCCTCACACATTTATTTTTGAGATACTGCTCCATCCAATGTGCCCACCTCTACCCAGAATGTGACTTTTTTATTTCCCTCTGCTCCAGCCAATGTGCCCACCTCTACCCAGAACGTGACTATTCCCTCTGCTCCAGCCAATGTGCCCACCTTGACCCAGAACGTGCCTATTCCCTCTGCTCCAGCCAATGTGCCCTCCTCCACCCAGAACATGACTTTTTTATTTCCCTCTGCTCCAGCCAATGTGCTCACCTCTACCCAGAATGTGACTATTCCCTCTGCTCCAGTCAATGTGCCCACCTCTACCCAGAACGTGACTATTCCCTCTGCTCCAGTCAGTGTGCCCACCTCTACCCAGAACGTGACTTTTTTATTTCCCTCTGCTCCAGCCAATGTGCGCAGCTCTGGTATGAAGAACTGCCAACCTGCCTGCACGGGGATGGCGGGCAGACTGGGTCATTTTTGAAGCATGATGAGGTCAAGGCGGTACGTGAGGGTTGTTTTGATGGGATTTGCAGTTATCAAAGCAGCACATGTATATGCTTCTGCTAGGATCCTCCAGGTTGGCGCGCTGCAGGGGTATCTCCTGCCCCAATGAGGTCCTGCCAGGCTATGGCTGGCTAAAATAAGTAATGCCTGTGCTATTCCCCTACCCCCCAAATGTCCCTTTCCTTTGTACTTAGACATGCATGGCCTAATCTTGAGACAAGGCAGCAGTTCTGCTACTGCTAGGAGCAGCATAGTTCCTCCCAGTCCGTTCAGTTCAGTGGAGTGGGTCCACTGTGCCAGGCAGAGGAATTTCCGCAGAGCATAATTCCTCACTGTCTGTTTGGTTGTGCTCCAGGTTGGTGCACTGTAGGGGTATTTCCTGGCCCAATGAAGCCCTACCTGGCTAAGGCTGGCTCTAAAATAACTGTAATGCCCATGCTATTCCCCTAACCCCCCCCCCCCCAATCCTTTTATTTGTACTTAGTCATGCATGGCCTAATCTTGAGACAAGGCAGCAGTTCTTCTACTGTGGTGGAGTGCGTCCACTCACTGTGCCACGCATAGGCGCAGATAATAAGTAGATGGAGATGGGTGAGTTTCTGGATTCCTGGGCACCTACTCTGTAACTTGGAAAATTAAAAAGTTTTAGGCCTTTCTGACTCAAAAATCAACTCTAGAGTCTATAGGGCAAAATATAGAAACGATATAAATACAATACGGTTCATGTATGATATTATTGGAGCCGATAATTTTTTTGATCCCAAATTCCGATTCCGATACGATATTTTCGGGCGTGCACATCCCTAATTTTCGCTGCCTAAAAAATAAATAAATCACTGATTTTATTATAGCTGGGACCGAGTGCTGTGCATTTACATGTCAACTTTAGTAAGATGCTTGACATGCTTTGGAAATGGATTATAAGTAATAGCGCTATTGTCTGGTTGTGGGAAAGTTTAGTATGGAAATAGCAAATTAGGCTGTCTTTAGGATTTCTGTTGCTTGGCTGGCTTCAGTATTTGTTTCTTTTATACTAAGCTTCATGTTATAACGATTATTCTTAACAGAAATATGGTACCTTTTTCAGTTTATAAATCAACTGGTAAATTGGCTTACAGTAAATTATTTCACCGTGGGTCTAAATAATTTGATCTGTCTTGCAGGTTGAAGCAAACAGGGGAGCAAATGAGTAAGGTTGATCAGCTACATAATAATACAATCCATCAATATCCATTTGGTTATATTGCTTAGCTTTCATTAGAAGCACTATTTTGGTTTAACTTCTTAAAAATCGTAGACACTGCAGAAAATTTTAAGAGCTCATTACTGACTAGACTCTGTAGTCTATAGTCAGCACAAAAGTGAAAACTGAACTTGGAATTAATTCCAACATGTACAAGTTCATATTTAAAAATGCCTTGTATCTTACACTATTCCTACCCTTTTGGAATTGGAAGTGAAATGTCATCTAAACAACTTCATCTGGCTTTCAAATGCCAGTCTTTTTAATTTTCATATTAGTTTACAGAACATTGGTTTATTTATTTATTGGAGGAATATAAACACTGTTGAAAAGGGTGTTATGCTCTCTGATGATGATGATGATGATGATGATGATGATGATGATGATGATGATTTGTATCCCACCTTTTGCCCAATACTGGGCCTCAAGGCGGCTTTACAAAATTAAAACATATACAGTTGAAAGCTATAAAAACATACAAAAGTTAAAAATATAATTAAATAGATTTCAATATTAAAAAATTTCCACAGTTAAAACTCATATTAAATTTTAAAAATCTTAACATAAATGGAGGTCCATATTATTCACCGAAGGCCTGCCGGAATAAGAAAGTTTTTGCTTGCCTCTGAAAACATATCAAGGCAGGAGCCAGTCTAGCTTCCCTGGGAAGGGAGTTCCAGATCCTTGGAGCAGCCACCGAGAAGGCCCCCTCCCGCGTACCCATCAGGTGTACTTGGGATCTTGGTGAGACGGAGAGAAAGGCATCCCCAGAAGATCTTAGAGCACGGGCAGGCTCCTAAGGGAGAATCCGGTCTTTCAGATAACCTGGACTCAAGCCATATAGGGCTTTATAGGTGATAACCAGCACTTTGAATTGTGCCCAAAAACAGACCGGAAGCCAGTGGAGCTGTTGTAACAGGGGAGTTGTAAGCTCCCTGTAACCAGCCCAGGTCAACAATTTAGCTGCAACTCTTTGAACCAGCTGAAGTTTCCAAACACTCTTCAAAGCAGCTCCCCCACGTAGAGATGTTACAGTAATCCAATCGGGATGTAACTAAGGCATCGGGATGTCACCGTGGCCAGGTCCGACATCTTAAGGAACGGGCGCAGCTGGCGCACAAGCTTTAACTGTGCAAATGCACTCCTGCTGCTGCTGAAACCCGGGCATCCAGGAGTACACCCAGGTGTGGGGAATGTGTGACCTTCCAGATATTGTTGGACTGCAACTTCTTTAAGCTTTCAGAATTGGCTATGCTGGCTAGAGCTGAAGGGACCTGCAGTTGAGCAACATTTCGAAGGCCACATGTTCCTCACCCTTGCTCTAGATGTCACTCCCATGCAGGATCTACACTACTGCTTTATAACGGTTTATAATGGTATTGACAACTGTTTTGGCCCATGACACATTCCATATACCGTTTTCAAAGCACTTCCAAAATGTTATATCCTGCTTGGTGTAGATCTGACCCCAGCCACTGCTACTTATGACTTAGATTGGAATGAATGAAAGTGTGAACTCGGGGCCAAAGCATTAATTACTTTAAAGCTGTTGCTAGCAGGTATGTCTTTTTTCTTTCTTTTTCTTTTTTATTCTGAACTATGTGTGGGGTCCTGATCAAATTGGGACCCTAGCATGGGGAATAGTGAGCTTTAACCCTTTCCCTCAACTGCAGTCCTGATCCCGATTTGCAGCCTGAGCCTGATATATGAGAGAGGAATAAATGGTGATCTATTTGATTTAATGCATGGGTGTTGAACCTCTTTCAGCGCAAGGTCTGAACTCAGTTTCAGAGTAGCATGGGGGGGGCGCAGGGAGAGGAACTACATTCCAGTTGTGGGTGGAGCCAGAGGCAAAGAGGTAGGCTAGAATAGCAAACATAGCAGTTTATTGTAGCTTAAAGCTCTTACTGCCAGTAACTAAGCCTTAGGAGAGGCATTTCAACCTTTTTGAAGAGAATAATTACTGTAGAAAACCCAGGAACCTAGTAAACAGTGAGTGTGGCCATCTGGGGAATCTGAAGGTCCAGATTTGAGTTTCATGGATCAGTATTTGGCAATATAAATTGCAGGGGGCATGGTGTGTGCTATCTGGATTGGGACTGCAGTGGTGGAGACAATTAAAGGGTCCCGATCCAGATTGCTGCCTCTAAATTTACACTAGAATAAAAACAAAAAGAAAAAAATGGCTGCTAGCTATATCTTTAAAGTAACATGCACTTTGGGTCTCATCTGCTAAGTTTGTAGCTCTTGATTACAATCCAATTCCTGAATACAATCCAACATCTCTAAAGGTAGGTTCACATATGGAGTCATTTCATGACTGAAACCTCTTGTGCTAACTTGCCTGTGTAATGAAACATTTAAAGCTGAGGTCATATCAGTCAGTAAACCTCGCAGTCCTTTTCAGTGGAGGCAGTTTACATGTTAAACTCTGAACACTTGATTTGGTGTTCAGCGATGAGGCATGAAGTGGTCGAATGAATCTGCGAATGTGCCCTTTGCCCCTTCTGCAACTCTCCTTCTTTTCAACTATATAATGGACTATAGAAAGAGACATGAGAAAGCAAAGTACACTGATGCCAGATTTTGGTGTAGTACAGGAGGTACTTTGATATGATACACCTAAGTGGCAAGTAGTCACAGCTTATGCTACAGATGTTTGCTATCCAATAATGTCTGGAAGAAAATTCCTTATCCTATCCCACATGATGGTCAAAAAACACCTAAGGGTCTCCTAACCAGCACCCACCCTGTGGGATGCCCCATACTTGAGATTTGCCGAGCCCCAACATTTTCTTGCTTTTTGGAAATTTGGCCCAAACCTGATTGTCTAGGGAGGCCTTCAGCTGATTCCCCCCCCCCCCCTTTCATTATTACAATGCCATGGTGGTACTCCTTTCTCGGGCTTGAGAGTTCCTGTTCTTGATGATTTTGGATTTATTTTCTGGTGTTGGTGGTATTTTCTGATGGATTCATGTTTGTTGTATTCATAGTTTTGTTGTTGTAAGCTGCTTTGAGTTGTTTTTGATACAAAAAACACAATAAAGGTTTGCAAAATAAATAAAATAAAAATAGATACTTAAAGGGAACACACAGGCTTGGATTTTAAGACCCATCCTTGGGCTTCCCTAAATTACCCCTTCTCTCTGCAACATCCTGAACCACTTTAAAATACTCTCTTCCGGTTGGGAAGGCTTGGGCCGGTTGACACAATCACAGCGAGGGAAATGTGCCATAGTGATTTATTTCCACTGCCATGTGTGCTAGCAAGATTTCCTTAATTTCCTTCATTGCCACGACTTGGCATGGCTTGTTTGTGGGGCAGGAACCCTCAAATAACCCAACAACATCCCATGGGTTATTTGAGGGTTGCTACCCCCCTTCAAACTAGCAATACTGGCAGAATTTGGATGACATGGCAAGCCACGCCAGCAAGGGTAATTATGGAAATCCAGCTGGCACATGACCGGCACGCGTGGCAGATTTAACAAGATACCGTGGGTTGTTAATCACGCCACTATCTTGCGAACCAGCATGTGGCATAGCAGGAAGGTAAATGAGTGGAAATATTTCCTCTTCTGTGCCTCCTGTTTGCACAGTAATACCTTTGGCAAACATTCTGGAATGTCTTAAAGGGAAAATGAGGGGTGGTTTTTGAATCTCTGATAAATAATTATTCCTAATTTCTGGATATGCTAAAAAAATCTAGAACTGCTTTTTTCATATATATATATATGAAGCAGTTTTTTTCATATAGAACATTGTAAAATTCTGGAATTGAAATGAAACTTTGCACAAATTTCAAATTTGATGGATTTCAGAATGTGAATTTGAGGTTTAATCTCTAGAACAAAACCTTAACATGCTTAAAGAGGGATGATTAATAAATAATACAGTTTCATCTTAAAATAAATTATCTTAAATGTAATTTAAGATGAAAGGAAATGAAACTGAAATATATCTTCAGGAGTTTGTTAAGATTAGATTTGTATGTGATTGTTTGAGGTATTCCCAGTGATCATCGTGTGACAACTATCCAAACTGCCAAATTAGTGCACTATCCTACGCATGTTTAGATAAGGGGTGGGGGGAATCCTTCAACTCAAGCGCGCCCTAGTCAGCAGCTAGCTGGGGCATGCCGGGAGTTGTAGGCCTTTTTTTCTGTCTAAACATGCATAATAGGATTGTGCCCTTAGTTACTAATTCAATTCACTGTGTGGAATTCTACAGACAAGTATCACTTACCAGTTTCCAATCAAGGTAGAAAGAGGCTCTAGTTTGTTTTGACAGGATGTATTTGTGGTCACAGAGGAAACAAATAAATAAGAAAAGCTGTGCCTCAGGATAGTTACAGTGCCTTGGATTAGAGCAATTACCTGTGATTGACAGTTCTTTTGAAACATACAGGAGTATAATGCATATTGACCATATGTATTTGCTAAACCTATTACTGAATTTTATACAGGACATCCTTGTAGCTGAGATTAAATACTAAGGACACTGAACATTTCTAGTTTCATGCAGAATTTAGAATATATGAGCTTATATAATAAATAATTGCTACCTATTTACAAAAAAAGATTCATTTTTGAACAGCACTGTGCAAGCAGTGGTAAATGATTAACTTGTTCTTCCACCTATTCTCACACTGAAACCTTGTACCTTTGGCTGTGGTATGAAAAATAATGAATACATGTGTCAAGTTTCCACCTTTACCTGGACCCCTTGATCAGCTCCTTAAAGATATTTGCCTCTTTAAGAGTCCTTTTTTACATCAGCAGTCAAGTTTTTACCTCTCACCTTCCTCTCTCAGTAACGTGGGGTTTAGGTATTAGGCGTGGTGAAAATGACACTGGACAACAAGGTTTCAACAACAAATATTTACTATTTTATATAAGGTAAGGCAAAATCACATAAACTTAAGGAATTTACTCAAATAGAGCTGTAAAACTTATAAAGGCATTTACAATGAAAATAAAATATGTAAAACCGCAGTATCCTCTAACCGAACTACACTTTCACCTGTAGTTGGGCCTAGAATCTCTTCCAGACTTCTTTTCGGGCCTTGTCCTTCTTCCAGGGTCTCTCTCTGGCTCTCTCCAGCTCTCTTTCTTTATTCCCCAACAACCACACAGTGCAGTTAACTCTACCCCTTTGTATACCCTAATCCAGAAACTGAAACTACTAATCTGGTAACCTAAAACTGGTTACCAGATTAGTAACCAGTTTTAGTAGTTTCATTAGTAGTTTCATTTTCCCTTTAGGGGAAAATGAAACTCAGGAATGCCCCCCTCCCATCATAGGATTTTCAGGCCTAAACTAAAACTTAGCTTGTGTAGGCCTCAAACCTTCACAACATGTGACAAATTTTAAAACATACTGAGGGAAATAAGATAGAGTGAAATGTATCCCACTGTGAAATAATATACATCTAGGCTCTTGTGGGTGTATTTATGCATGTGTACACTTGAAATTACATAACATTCAGCACGTCTGTCGACATACAAAAATGCTCAGTGTCTGTTTCATGAAAAATAATGTCCTCAATGACATGGACAAGGTGCTTGGACAGGTTCGTGCAACCACCTCTGTATTGGATCCTTGCCCCTCTTGGCTTATAAAAGCTAGCAGGGATGGAACAGCTGGCTGGGCCAGGGAAGTGATTAATGCCTCTCTACGAGAGGGAGTGGTCCCAGACCTCCTGAAAGAGGCCGTAGTGAGACCACTCCTGAAGAAAGCTTCCCTGGACCCAGAAAATCTTAATAACTTTAGGCCGGTGGCAAACATTCCATTCCTGGGCAAGGTCCTTGAGCAGGTGGTTGCTGGCCATCTCCAGACACTCTTGGATGAGACCGATTATCTGGATCCATTTCAGTCGGGTTTCAGGCCTGGTTTTGGCACGGAAACAGCCTTGGTCGCCCTGTATGATGACCTATGTCAGGAGAGGGACAGGGGGAGTGTGACTCTGTTGATTCTCCTTGATCTCTCAGCGGCTTTCGATACCATCGGCCATGGTATGCTTCTGGCACGACTGGCTAAGTTGGGAGTGGGAGGCACTGCATTGCAGTGGTTCCGCTCCTACTTGACAGGTCGGCTCCAGAAGGTGGTGCTGGGGAGACATTGCTCGGCCCCATGGATTCTCCAGTATGGGGTTCCTCAGGGGTGAGTTTTGTCCCCCATGCTGTTCAACATCTACATGAAACCATTGGGTGCAGTCATCCGGAGTTTTGGAGTACGTTGTCATCAGTACGCTGATGACACGCAACTCTACTTCTTCTTTTCATCTTCATCAGGTGAGGCTGTGGATGTGTTGAACCAGTGCTTGGCTGCGACAATGGACTGGATGAGAGCTAATAAACTGAAACTCAATCCAGACAAGACTGAGATGCTGTTAATGGGGGGTTCCTCTGACCGGATGGAGGGTGTTCAACCTGTTCTGGATGGAGTTGCACTCCCCCTGAAGGAGCAGGTTCGTAGCTTGGGGGTTCTCCTAGAACCATCTCTGTCACTTGAGGCTCAGGTGGCCTCGGTGGCATGGAGTGCCTTCTACCAACTTCGGCTGGTGGCCCAGCTACACCCCTATCTGGACAGGGATAACCTGGCTTCAGTTGTCTATGCTCTGGTAACCTCCAAGTTAGATTACTGCAATGCGCTCTACGTGGGGCTGCCTTTGAAGACGGTTCGGAAGCTGCAGCTTGTGCAGAATGCAGCGGCCAGATTGGTAACAGGAACCAGAAGGTTCGAACATATAAGACCGATTCTGGCCCGCTTGCATTGGCTGCCTGTATGCTTCTGAGCCCGATTCAAGGTGCTGGTTTTAACCTATAAAGCCTTACACGGTTTGGGACCACAATACCTGATGGAACGTCTTTCCCGACATGAACCTATCCGTACACTACGCTCAACATCAAAGGTCCTCCTCCGGGTGCCTACTCCGAGGGAAGCTCGGAGGACGGCAGCAAGGGAGAGGGCCTTCTCTGTGGTGGCCCCTCAATTATGGAATGATCTCCCCGATGAGGCCCGCCTGGCGCTAACACTGTTATCTTTTCGGCGCCAGGTCAAAACTTTTCTCCCAGGCATTTTAACAACTCAAGTTGAGGTTTGGATTGACATTGTGGCCAGGCTTAATAGTTAAAATGTTTTAAAGTGTTTTAATGACAGCTGTTTTATGTTTATGGTTTTAAATTTTGTATATTGTCTTTTTAATGCTCAATCTTTTTAATTTTTGTAAACCGCCCAGAGAGCTTCGGCTATGGGCGGTATATAAGTGTAATAAATAATAATAATAATAATAATAATAATAATAATAATAATAATAATAATACAAAAATGCTCAGTGTCTGTTTCATGAAAAATAATGTCCTTTCACACCTTTTTTACCCAGTTTCACAATCAGAATAAGTTGCCATGGCTTTAACAAGTCACACTGGCCATGGTGGCTTGTTGTGAGCCATGGCATGTTTCAGCACATGCCAGGCATGATTTGCATGATCACCACCCAGGTGCAGCTTATCATGTCATCCAAACCTGTGCAGCATGGCTTGTTGGACGGTTAAACAACCAATGGGTTTTGTAGGGATATTTGAAGGTTGTTTAACTCCACAACAAGCCAAACCCTCCAGATTTGGACAACACGATAAGATGTGGCGGAGCAATGATTATGTAAATTGTGCTCAGCATGCACCGCGGCACACAACAAGCCATCATGGCTTATTTAAGCCACAACTTGTTTGATCGTGGCTTGTTTCTCCATTGGCTTGCCATTGCAGGCAAAGAAATTGACATTGCACAAAGCAGTTACAACTAATCAGTATAAAATAGTTATAATAAGCATAAGATCTTTGATTCATAATCCAGGAGGAAAGAGAGAAGTGATTTTGGCCTCTTCCATGGCAGTAGCAGCTAATGCTCTTATAAGGCTTTAGTAGCGATAACATATGGAGGGGATGTTTCTCTGACCTCTCTTCCTCAAATCCTAGCAGTGATAACAAATGGAGGGGTAACTTTGTCCAGTTCCTCAGATACCAGCATTGAGGACAAATGTAGGTATGGCTTCAGTTCCTTCCTCCATTAAAAATAGTTGATGTTCCTAGAACTATTAAACCCAACATTAGTAGAGTATCTATTTCTGTATCCAACAATAATAGCAAAGGATGCCATATGATTCAACCATCTGTAACCATTCCCTGCTCAGTGAGTCTCAGTATCAGAATACCAAAAGTTATAATTAAAAGCATAAGATTCCAGTTTTGTATTCCATATGTTGTACTGCTGGAAAAAAGACTAGAAATAAAATTGAGTGATAGATAGCATTTCTAATGCCATTAAGTTCTTATAAATATTAAGACTCACCAGTCCATTCTAAAAACTAGAGACAACTGGAAAAACTAGAGAAAAGGGGAACATGCTTCATTTATTTGCAGCCTTTACGTACCACTACTGTTACTTTTACATAGATTTCATGCATGCTAAAGCATTGGAAGGTAAAATCTGACCGTAACTTCAGATATCTGAGTGCTTCTCCACAGCAACCTGCTTATATATTTGCTTCAGTTATGATGTTGGAGAAGACCACCTACAATAGTGAGAAATAAACTCTGTTTCTATGAGTTTACAACAGTAGGTGTAGCCTTTCTACCATGATAAAGCCTTTAATGGCTAAATCCACCAGCCTGCACACTGTCTTGTTTTAATTGGATTAAAATTTAAAATTTTGTATTGGTTGTAATATGTTAATGTTTTAATTTGTTTTAGAAGTTTATATTTATTCTATTTTATATGTATGATTTTATCTGTACGCCGCCCTGAGATCCTTGTGATATGGGGCGGGATAAAAATGTTTTAATAAATAAATAAATAAATGATAAAGGGGAACATATTGACAAATGGATTAAGCTTTTTTGTCCTAATAAGGTCAATTCAGTGATTGTTTGACTGAAGATTTAAAAAATCAATAAAAGGACTGGACTTCCCCAGTCCTTGGGAATGATGTGGGTTAAAAAATTTTTTTGCAATTATCCAGTGGACATGTGAAAGTAATTATTTTAAGCTGAACCTCTTCACAGGCCAGATCTACACCTTGTGTCAAATAATTATGATCCCATCATTGTAATGCTGTATTTCTCTTGTGCATTTATACCTTGTAAGACACACAATGACATTTGTTGCGGTATTTGAATAATGTGGAGGGGAAAGCAGGAAATAACACTATGAAAGTGGTATATGGAATGTGTAATGTGCCCCAGCAGTTATCAGTGCACTTCAATACTGCTATAAAGTAGAGTAGATCTAACCTCAATTATGCCCTCAGAAGCACATAAAGTCAAGAGGCCTCCTTGCCCACAGTTTTGTATTGTATTTTATGTTGTGATTATGTTGTATTTTATGTTGAAAATATATAAAAAAAATTAAAACAACAACAACAACAAAAACAATGCCCCTTCTGCTACCCCCAGTGCTATCCTATGAAAAATTTTCAGGACCTGGATCACACATTACATCAATACTCATGCTAACGATATTCCCATCTAAATATGCCAAAGTAGTAAGTGTCATCTAGTGATGTTACCAAATCAAGGAGGAGCTGGACACTTCATTTCAGAGGTCTATTCCCCCCCCCCCCCCGCCCTTCCCAAGCCTATTTTCATTGTCCCTAGATCATGGGTTGAGTGTATTTCTGGATTCCTGCCCTTGTCATAAAGATACAAAAACACATATGTCATGATTACGGATGCAGAAAAGATTCAAAGTGAATTATGCTGATTTCTCCACTTAACATTCAACTTTCTCTTTAAGGGTCCCTGTTTGAGGATTTAAGTTTACTTATGTTTTCTTCTAAAACTGTAATTGTCTAGTTAGTTAAATATTTGTGGTATAACTTCAGAGGACATTGTCAGTATATCTCGGGGGTTACTCATTTTCTGAACAAGATTGCAGGTTTAAGTAAGAAGCTGCCATTCATTTAAACCCTTTCTTATTTAGTTTTTGTTTTTCGAAGAGTCAGCCATGTAATTATTTTAGCGTCCAAGCTTGGTATCTTCTCATCATCTAAAAACACACACACCTAGATTAAAAACAAAAGTTGGCCATTGAATTGTGATCAACCAATGGAGAGGGAGAGAGACCTAGAGATACATTTGAATTCTTCGATTATATCTTCTCTTGGCACATTCAGACAATAACTAATTTTCTAGGGACTTTCCCTGAGCTCTGCCTTATTTGGTGGCATCAGCTGATAACAAAACTATCCTATGTTGGAAGAGTAATGATTTTTCTAAAGCAGACAAAAGCCTTTTTCTTTTGAATGGTATATAGCCTTTCACTACAGTTTGCTGAATTTCCTGCTTTTATCCAAATCTTCTCCTGCTGATCTAAATGGGATGCATTTCATCTTGTTTCTTTTGATAGGAGTATCCATTTCCCTCTATGCATTCTGTCTTGAACAAGGGATCGGTGAGCAACCTTTTTGGGCCTAGGGTCGCATTTGGTATTGGGTAACCTGGCAGCCACATGCCAATGGGCTGGAGCTACAGCCAAAAGTTCTCCATGCCCCAGCATTTTTTTTGTTCACTTCCCACATGAAAGCATGAACCAAGCTCTGAATCAACAGTGGAATCCCACCATGTACACACACACATACACATTGAATAGCCACTGAAAAGCAGCATTTTTCCTTTCTTTCAAACCACACTTTTCAGCACGTCTGCATTGCAGTAAGTGAGATTTATTTATTTCATTTCCATACTGCGCAAGAGTCAAAGCTCTCTAGGCAGTTCACAAAAATTAAAAACACCAAGGTACAATGAATTTCCCCCGCCGATGCTGATTACCTGTGTGCAGGTAATCAGCAGTGATGGGGTGAGGGTGAGAATTCATTATACCTTGTGGTTTAAATTTTTGTGAACTGGCCAGAGATGGCAACAATACAAAAATGGAAACCATGAATCAAGCCCCGAGTAAAAATCACTTTTCCCCTTGGTTCCCCCTATAAATAAGAGAATTTCAAAATTGTTTTCCTTTTCTTTCCCCTTTCCTTTATATATCCCCGCTTCCACCTTCTCCACCTCCTCATCCTTTGGTGACAGCCAGTCCACTTATTTTTTTGCTTGTTTGAATTTTGCTCCTATTGAGCATCTGTCAGTCGCACCCGCTGAATGGCATGACCATAGAGGTCTCTGAAAACAGCTGCCAGGACAATTGCTGGTCTCTGGAACAATGTGTCCAGGTAAACAGCAGCGGCGCGGGGAAATTCAGGTCTGGCAGCTAGGATCTATCGGAGGTGGCATAGTGAATATTGGCACTGTCGGCAGCAATTTACAGTTTTGGTGGTACATCAGCAAAGCGGGGAGGGAAGGGGGTATCTAGGGTGCCTGTACTAGGCCACTCAAAAGGTCTTCAAAGACTGCATATATCCCATGAGTTGTTCACACATGATATAGAATGTATATTCTACCACCTATTAATATACTACTGCACTTACAATGGTGGAACAAATACTTAAGTATTTCAGTGTGGTGTGGTGCAATGCAAAGCAAAGCATCTCAAGTCAATCTCTGGAATAGATTTTCCTAGTGCTTTGGTGAAGATTGCAATAACGATAAGCTATACAGAACTTTTGCTAATAACTTATCTCTGGCTACAGTATATCAGAAACTGTTTTTGCAGAAGCCATGTGATTGAGAGAAGCAGGAATTATGAAACACACTTTGTTTTGTTCTACATTTTAGCATACACAGTGCTGGATACGTTTCTGGTGAATTGTGTACCCTGTTGTATCTCCCAACCTCATGTCCAGCCTTAAGCCATTAAATCACATTTAGTCAATTGCAGTGCACTCTGCATGGAGCTACTTGAAGAGTATCTGGAAGCTTCAGCTGGTGCAAATGGATCAGTTAGGTTGCTGACCAGTGCACAGTATCAGGAACATATTACACCTTTCCTGAAGGACCTGTACTGGTTGCCAACTGCTTTCTGGGTGCAATTCCAGGTGTTGGTTTTGATTTTTAGAGCCCTAAGTGGCTTATCTAAGGGATAAGGAACTGGCTATCTAAGGGACTTTCTTCTTTGTTATGAACTTGCCCAAGGACTAATATCTGCAGGAATGGCACTTTTTAGGGCAATATTACCTTCAGAGGCCCATTTGTTGAGCACATGTGAAAGGGCCTCCCCCAAATTATGGAATGAGCTCCCTCAATAACTATGATTGTCCCCTCCACTCTCTTGGCCTTTAGAAAGGGGGCAAGGATGGGGTTGGACCCAATGGCATTATAAGCCCCTTCCAGTTCTGCTATTCTATGATTCTATCTTTTCAATTTGGCCTTTAAAAATGTGCAGTTTTGTGTTTTAATTGTTTTTACTGTTCTTGTATTTATAGTTCAGAAAGTTTTATTGTTTTAAATTGGTGGCTTTTTAGCAGATAAGGCGGCATATAAATCTCAAAGCAAGAGGATGTCATGTCACATATGTGTCTTGATTGGGCTGCTGTTTTCAGGGGCAGGCAGGCAGGCATTTTTTGTGAGTCCAGATTTGCTCTAGGTCTGATGTCAAAAGGACTTTAACTTCCCTCACTTTGACTGGTTTGTGCACAAAATAACGGCACGAATTGTGAAGGAAATATTTTATTTGGTTCCACGAGCAGCTAGCATTTGCTTTATGAAAAAAAACAGTTCAGGTGTGGAAAGAAGGGTGTTAATTTGTGAGATGTTACACTGAAACGATTACAAATAATGTGTGTTTATTAGAACTGTTTGAAGAAGCATTAAGGCGAATAGGAGCCTTGCCAGTTTTGATTGCGTTAGTGAATGCACCAAATGTCAACTGCAAATCCTGGAGGGGAAACTGGGCAAGTGAGTCTGCCTTATCCTAATGTATTGTCTGGCACAGATATGTCATTGTGTTTTTGATGAAGAACGTTGTTGTGTGTTGCCAGACCCAAGGCACAGTTGTGATTTGAGAATAGCAAGAAGCCCTTAGATGTTAAAATGTTTAGAACAAACCTGATTTTGATAATCCCTTGTGTTTGGTATGCTGTTGAGGTCGACTGTTATAATAGGCTCTGAATAGTCTGGCAGCAGCTGTTTGATTAAAAACTGAGTACCAGCCTATCAGGATACCTTCGAACTGGCAGTGTCCCAAGTGTGCAGGATTGCATTTCATCTGTTTACTATCTTGACAGCTGGAGTTGTTTAGCTGGATACTCAGTTTGCCTTCCTCCAGTGGCTAAAAATTCTACTAACTGATTACAATGAGAGGAAAAAGTTAATGAAGGCATATGCTAAAGAGGTTTTGGGGGTGGGTGGGTGGGTTGGGGGCGAGATATTTTATAATACATCTTTTACTGATGAGAAAGGGTCCCAGGGATCCATATACTTTTGCTATATCCACCTATTCTTTTAGTTCTAACTTACTAGTATTGATGTCTAGCTTTAGCCTCTCATTGTTTTGCTAAGAGGCTAGGCAGAGGGACAATCTGTGTGTGAGAAAGGCCAACAAAGCAACAATCCTTTAATTCTCTTTTTTTGGAGGGTGGGGGGAAAGGTTGCAGGATGATTGTACCTAACACGCTATTGAGAAAAATATGTATAGTGTAAATCAGCAGCTCTTTTAAAATACATCATGTAGTCAGTAATTCTAAGAGGGATGCTGAGGAAACCATTCCTTCATTAACAGCTTAAAGTGGAAGGGTTTTTCTTTGTTGAACTAAAGATTGTTCCAGAAGCTGCTAATTGGTAATGTTAACCTAATCCAGCCTCCAAATGGGTTATTATAATCCATGATAAATTTTGCATTTACGAGTTTTCAAGATTTTTTTTTGTTATGATTTTCCCTGCTTTTCACTGCTTCTTTGTAAACCTATTCACACAAATGCCTTCTTTCATACAAACACCAGCTTGCTTGGGTCTTTCATTACACCAGTCAATAGAAGTTTACAGGATACATGAAATATGCTTTCTGGTTCACCGGAATCTTAACTCTCCAGTATCATCCACAAATACAACCCAAGGAATAGTAAACATTCGTAATATAAGTCTTATAAATTAGTCTTCGGTGCTTAACTCTGAATTGTGTATGTGTAAGTAATCACACAAGTATATACTGTGTGCTACATCTCTTACTAAAGACAATGAGTGAAATTCAGCATTGCATGAGCAGACTTCAACAATGAGCAAATTCAGCACTGCATGAGCAGACTTCCACTTGCACAGTGGGATTTCCTCCTCTTCTCTTCCCTGTAGCCTCTCAGCCCGCAAAATCTGTTCTGGGAGGTTCCCCAGCACTCTGGAGCAGAATTTTAGGGTGCACGGTAGGGCTGCAGGGGTGTTAGGAATTGCCCCCTCCCTCTTCTACTGATGGAAGACATTCCATTGGAAGAATTTGTTATTTGGATGCTAGCTTGACCCGGCTATGCCTATCTACCTGGACAAGGAATTTCAAGCCGTTATCACTTGATGGCCACAAAGGTCAACACTTGTGAGAGAAAGATGCCGCATTTGACTTTCATTCTTAGATCATACTGTGTGTGTAGGGAACAGAGGACTCCACTCACTTCTGAACCTTTTGCATGCCAGAGATTACAACACACACATTTGTGTGTGTGTGTGTGTATCAGGGAATCTCCATTCACATTAGCCGTTTAACATACCTTATTAAACAGTTTGAGTTGGTTGGCTGATTGGATGCTTCGTTTCATCCCGTGACCTCAGAGCAGTATTTAGCCTCACAATGATCCTGATATAGGTTAGTCTGCAAGATTTTAATAATTGGCCAAAGGGTTACCCAGATTGCTTCAGTGCTGAGTAAGGATTTTACTCAGGGGCCTTTTCTACACCATAGGGGTGTAGAAGGAGGGAGGGCGACCCTGGAAGTACCTAATGCACACCATCAGTGCACAGGGATCAGCCTGGGGCCATCCCAGGCAAACAGCCTGGTGTGGAAAGAGCCTGGGTCTTCCACATTGAAGCCCAGCGCTCTAGCCTAGAGCAGTGAAATGTGCTAAAATTCCCTCTTCTACACATTTATTAAAATTATAGGGATTCTGTCTTCTTTTGTATCTGGCTACCCTACTCTAACCACTGCATCACACTGATTAATCTGAGTGGTTAGAAATAGAGGAATGCAACTTTTGACCTGTATCAATTATTTTGAAATCCACATTAGAGAACAGGCAGTGGCCATGTTCTCATGCAATGATAAGCCAGAATTACAGAGGATTCTGGTTTATGGTTCATGCTGGTACACACTGCACATGGCTCATACTACCGGTATAAGTTGCTAAACTAATCAGAATGGCCCATGGAAGCAACACCTTAGCATTACATCTGAAGTAGAGCTCCTGGTTTGAGTCTCCCCTAACAAGCTAGAATTTGAAGGTAGAGTTTGTTCTTGGTTTCCGATTTCTGGCTTGTTTGGAAGTTATAAGTAAGGAGTTTGGACACTAACACTTTTGCTTCCCCATTAGTTTCTGGTTAGTTTAATTATTCCCTCTCAGGGTGATCCAAGCAGGAGTGATCAGACTGCATACAACAGCACACGTCTTGTAAAAACTAAACCAGAATTGTCAGCATTTGTGGCACATGAAAATGGCTAGTGAGTAGGAAGTAGGGGGAAATGGTGGACGGTTCTCGTTTTTATATACTCTGCACTAATTAATTGATTATCATAAAAATCAAAGAAGGCATATAGGAGGATAGTGACCTATGTATGATTCAAATTCCAGGCCACTCAGTGAAATTTTGAAATTTAGCATATTTTGAAGCATTTGAGGTTGTCTAAATCAAAGGAACTTTACATCAGTTAAAATTCCAAGGAATTACAGCAGGCATCAAAAGTGATGTTTCACAATGAATTGAGAAGTCTTGGGGGGGGGGGGGAAGGATGGGGTAAATGATGCATAAATAATTTCAGTTCTTGAAAGTAATGGCTCCCAAATAAAGTCAAAGTTCTTCTGTTACCTTTAAAACCACAGTGAAAAAGAATCTCATGTCTAAATAGTGTATTGTTTCTGAAAATTGGTTCACTTGCTTGTATCTTACATAGGAAATGGGATACCAACCTTACAAGCCATATCATACGTGCACTCATGATTTGAAAAAAGTGTGTGTGTGTGTGTGTGTGTGTGTGTGCTTTGTTGATATAATTGATATTGCACTATTGAACAATGAATATACTTCTCAAGAGTTGGAACTTCTAGTAGAAGTTTTAGGGATTATCTGTAATAGAATAATATGCGTCACCTCCACCATTTCAGGTCAGATAAATCAGGTTATGTAGGACACCTCTAGAGTTAAAATGATGAAGAAGGCAAATCAGTCCAGTCTTGAAAATGAGTTGCATTTGACAGCTGTTTCAAAAAGATTATTACAAGCAATGAAGGCATTCTCATGTTAGCAGGTAAATAAATAAATGATCAAAGAAATGAACAAGAAACGCTTGCCAATATGTGTATGTGATTTCACCTTTGTTCCATTAGAGCAGGAGAGAGCAATTTGCAGCTCACATCAACCTTGACCATTGGCCATATTGGCTGGAGCTGATGACGTCCAACAACAGCTGGTGGACCATAGTTGTCCATCCTGCTAAAGAGTAAGACTAGTTAGAAACGTTTTGACTTCAGGATTGCTGGTTAAGCTAAAACTTTTGATAGACTGAGGAAAAAATCATCAGTCAGCTGATATGCTGTTCAGTCATATGATCAACAAATCCCATTTGGCCCTTGCACTGTTGCTTCAGTTGTGAATTGAAATAGTTATGAAGGATTAGATCACACTCCAGTTTTTAAAAATCTGGTTGTATTCTAGCATTGTGCAAACTCTTTGTGGAAGTACTTATAAAAGGATCTTTACTTATTAAAGTCTTTTGCTGTACTAACAGTGAAAAAGCTGGTGGAACATGGCCATATTACTGCATTTTTATAACTACAAGGTAATACTATTTATTTACCCCACTATTTTAATAGTGCTTTCCCGAAAGCTCAAAGCAGGATACAGCTAAAACCATTAAATATTATAAAAGCATATTACAAAATAGTTAAAAACTAAAACAAAACAAAACCCCACAACATCACCAGTCCTCAGTGTGCCTGAAGCCCTGTCCATGTATCTAAGGAGGACAGTTTTTACCCACTTCCAGAAATATTGTCAGGTTGGGCTTTTGACAAGAAACTTCTGGATAAGAACACAAGGGGAAACGAATAAGGAATATTGAACATGCACCACTTGATTTACTTTTGTGCTATGTAATTATATTAGGAATGTTCAGATTTTCATTCATTTATTTAATAGATTTATATCCTCCCCTCATCATTTCTTTTAATAGTGCCGGGTGTCTGATCTGTTAATAGTGTCCTAAGCTAAGAGATAAATGGGGGATGCAGGATCACATATTTTCACCTCAATCGCTCCTGTCTGTGGAAGAAATCTCGATCACCGTTCCCCCAACTACTTCAGTCATGTCTATGTTTACTCGGAAATAAGTCCCATTGTGTTCAAAGGTGCTTACCTACAGAAAAGTAGATTTTTGTTAATTTCCCCTTCCCTCTCTAGCCCATGCACCTACCTTCAAATCTGCTCCAGAGGGTTGGGGGATCCTTTGGAATATTGTGGGTGGTGGTGCAAGAAAATGAAAAAAGTTACGAAAATTGCCTCCCTTCTGTTCATGGAAGCCTCTACCAAAGCAAAGGGCCGTCCACGCATGGAGGGACACAGTTGGATACAGCCCTGTGTCATTAACTATATTACAGAGATTTAGTAGTTGCAGCTTTTCCTAGGCTGTGGATGGGAGAATGACGCATATGTCAAATTTCTGCCTCTAATGCAGCTGTTAAGGATACAGAGCCTCCATCAGGAAAATCGGCAAGCTTGTGTGTACATCATAACATCTTAGTTCACCGCATGGTCAAGTGATAGAACTGCATTATCCTGCTTTTCCTTACACAATTACATAGTCCCTTTATGTGCCTTGCTTCTGACATGTCTTTCATCCTGCCCTTTGTCTCTTTTTGCATGGAAATTGATGCCTCATAAAGAATGTTATCAAATTCAGTGACTGATAAAAGGATACCATTTCAAAGGTGGAGAGGGAATTGACACATTCTGAGGGAGAGTCGGAGCGCCTGCCTGTTTCAACATGGCTGCTTTACTGAAATATTAAAGCTGGTGGCATGCTGCTAAATCCCTTTGTACACACCCTCTTAAGAATTCCACAATGTGGATAACCTCCAACCCTCTGACTGTATGCAAAGCAGGAAGCCTGAATGAGAGCATTGTGTTGTAAAAAGTTAGGATGAAGAAGGACTAACACCTCACCCTATTGGTTATTTTGATCACTCAATATTCAAAGCATGTTTAAAAGAAAAGAGCTCATTATGATACACGTTCCATTAATTAGATGCAAATTAACATATTTAGTCTCTTAGCACAAAAGAAGGTATTAGGAATTCGGGAAGCCTAGAGGACACAGACATGCTAATTCAATGGGCAACTACAGTATGACTGATGAGTGTGAGCAGTCATCAGATATGAGCAGTGGGTGTTTGGGCTTGAAGTATTGTATGTAAAATAAGTGCATTTTGCATTGGGACTTTATGGCTGCAGTTCTCTGCATGCTTCCCTGGGAGGAACCTCCACTGAACATTGTGAGCCTTAATTCTAAAAAAAATGCACAGAATGTGCCCCTATTCTAGAGTACAAATGGGGAAAAAAGATGTAGCTGCTAGACCCTGATTTAAAATAATTTATCTTTTGACCTCAGAGAGCAGAATGCAAGTAGTGTGGCAGGACTTTCTCCTCCTTTCCTTCCCCCTGCAGATCCCTGCAGACACACTGAAAATCTGCTCTGGAGGATCCCCCCACATACACAGAGTGGGGATTTTGGGGGCACACAGGGGCTGCAGCAGGAGGAGAAATTGCCCCTTCCTAGTTCTGATGATGGAAGCAGCTCCATCAGTGGAATGACTTACTTGGTGTCCAGTTACAGTCTGTGAGTTTTTCTATATGAGGCTGTTAATCGGCTTTATTTACTTTTGATTTAATCACGGAAATGAGATCTGAGCACTCCACAAAGAGTGTTCTCTTTTCTGCTTTTCCACTACATCCTCTAGGTGGCACTGTGGTATAGCAGAATAATGTAAATACGCAAGAGGAAATTACACTTCCTTTCATTTTCACAATTAGCCACATTTTCCCTGTTCTAAATAACTCACCGAAAGTGCTGGTTAGGCACAGAAGTGAAACTGGAGGGTCATATCATCATCTAAAGAACCTGTAAACAACTGGGAATAGGGAATGACGAGTGCATGATAAATGCCTCGTGTAGAAAAGCCCTATGATCTTTTTCTTAGCTCCCATGGAAATGAATCAGTGGACAGAGCTAATGTTAGTGCCCTTTGCTACTACTGCTGTTGTTGATTATGGTGGCTATTTTTTTATCAGTAACTTTTAAATACTACCCTATTTGCTAAAAGTCATTTTCTTCCAATGACGTACAAGCTGTCTCCCCCATTTATTATCCTCATAATAGTCCTGTGAATTATGTTAGGCTGAGAGACAGGGACTTGGCCAAGATCATCCAGTAGTAAGCTTTTTGTAAACCTCCAAGAGAGCTTCAGCTATGGGGTGGTATATAAATGTTAATAATAATAATAATAATAGATTTGAACGTAGTCTCCTAATCGAAGTTCAGCACTCTAAACAATTAAGCTCTTGCTCAGTGCAAAATATGGATTCTGTTAAAAATGAGTTGCTTATCAGGATAGCAATGATTGACAAGTTGGGGGGCATTTGTACACAAAACATTCATATCCTGACTGGCAGTTGTCAGCAGAGAAAGGGCTAGATTAGATAAAACCATGCAGCCATGAGGCTGGTGAATGGCCAACAGCTCCAAAATCAGTCATTGTTCACTGGTAAGAGGGTGGGATTCTCTTCTCAGTCACTACTCAATGGCAGCAGACGCTGTTCTTGCTTACATAGAAGAAACAGAAGAACATAATCTTTAGAAAATGGACCGTTTATTTAATTCTGAATAAGTGACATCTTACCAGCTTTGTGCCAGTCAAAGTGGTCATAACTGTGAGCCAGAACTACTGTTCTAAAACTGAAGAACCTGGAATGTTGCAGTTGATGCCAGAGCAAGCAGTACTCACTTCTTCAAGTGCCACACGTTAATGCCTGGAAAGATTATAATTTGACAACAACATACTTTATTGTAGTCTATAGACCATAAAGGAGCATACAAAATTTAAAATTTACATCAACTGCTGTAGACAATTGATCACTTACAAGGTAGTAAGATATAAGAATTTGGCAACTTGATTTGTGACCATTTTGTCCTTGGCCTGTAGAAGTATAGTGGTAAGAGACTCATGTGAATGCCCAGAATAACCCTGGAGGATTGGTCTCAGGAGATCATTTCTAATACCATTATAGAACTCACAACTGAGAAGCACATGGGAGACTGTCTCTACCTCAGAGCTAGAGCAGGGGCAGTATCTTTCTTCCCTTGGAATCTTACTATATCTCCCCTCCAACAACTTGGAGGGGAGTACTTTGAATCTGCCCTGTACGTTGAATCTTCCTATATTTTGGAACTGACAACCATTTGAAATAATTTGATACCCCTCTTTCAGCACTATCTGGGATACCTAGCGCAATCGGGGAACAAGAGCCAATTCCAACTTTACGCAACATTTGAAGATCAATATCCTCTAATCTCTGTTTGATGGATAATTTTACCTTTGTATAATCAAGTTGAAACAAATATGGTAAATCTAAGCCGAGGGTTGCAACTCTGCTTACTATGGCTTTAGTCCAAGGTGATTCAAAGGGATCTAACAGGGCTTGGGTAACCAAGGAGTCATATGCCATAGAATGATATTTACGAAACCAAAACTGTATCGTTAAACTCCAGGCTACAGTGCTCAGAGATCTTAGCCCAGCTTCGAGATTAAGGGCTGGGCCAGAAACACATCTTGGAAGTCCTAGAATTAGCCTCAAAAATTCGGACTGCATTCCCTCCAATGAGGTTTTTATAAGTGGAAACCAAATCGGAGCCCCAAACAAAATCTGGGACAGAAGTTTTGCCTTATAGACCTTTAGTGCAGCTGGTATATACTTTCCCCCTCCATGGTAGAAATATCTGATAAGGGCCCCTATAGTCTGTTCCGCTTTGGCCTTAAGATACTTAACATGATTATTCCATTTTAAATACGCTTGAAAATAAATACCTAAGTATTTATATGAGTTAACCTGTTCCACTCTGCTTCCTCCCATCGACCAAATGTAACTGACTTTGGTCTTTGGGAACACCAAGATTTTAGTTGGGGGGCATTTGTACACAAAACATTCATATCCTGACTGGCAGTTGTCAGCAGAGACAGGGCTAGATTAGATAAAACCATGCAGCTATGAGGCTGGTGAATGGCCAACAGCTCCAAAATCAGTCATTGTTCACTGGTAAGAGGGTGGGATTCTCTTCTCAGTCACTACTCAATGGCAGCAGATGCTGTTCTTGCTTACATGGAAGAAACAGAAGAACATAATCTTTAGAAAATGGACCGTTTATTTAATTCTGAATAAGTGACATCTTACCAGCTTTGTGCCAGTCAAAGCCGTCATAACTGTGAGCCAGAACTACTGTTCTAAAACTGAAGAACCTGGAATGTTGCAGTTGATGCCAGAGCAAGCAGTACTCACTTCTTCATGTGCCACACGTAAATGCCTGGAAAAATTATAATTTGATTGCAATTTTTAATGAATGGTTTGAAAAACAAAGGTTTGCACAAGTTGAGACAAATATCTCTTCTCATTTTGTTTGCAGCTTGTTTCTTAATTTGTTGTGTTTCTAACTTAATTCTTAAGGCTACATTAGTGCTATCTTAATGCTAATCTATTTTAACCAGAGGCCATCTTTTAATGATTATTTAGCAATAGTAGAAAGGAAAAGCCTGAAGAACAACAATAAAAATATGTATTATTTCTCAAAATCCAAGATGTTTGACATTTTAATTCAGACTGTGGGGAAAATATTGCCTCTATCCTACCGCATTTTCCAGTACTTTTTCCTGACCCCCACATTTCACTTAGCACCACCAGCAATCTGATTAAGTAAAGATAATTGGCGGGGGAGGAGGGCATTGCTCAGTAGTAGAACACATACTGTCATGCTGAAGGTTCCCGATTCAGTCTCTTGCATTTTCAGTTTTAAAAAGGATCAAATAACAGGTGATGGCAAAGACTGTACCTGAGATCCTGAATTTCTGTTGCCAACCAGAGTAGACAGTACTAAGCTAGATAGACAAATGGCCTTGTATAAGGCAGATTCCTGAATTCCTGTGAAAAACCAATAGTATATTTGGGGCACAGTCCTAAGGGTTGTACTCCCAATAGGCAGAGGACTCCGAGTTTGGAGCCTCCGCTTATACTGCTCCGTGCGAGCAAGAACCAGATAGTTGCATCCTTGTAAGAGAAGATTTTTACAATAGCTGAAAAGGGCGAGGGAAGATCCACGATCGGATCTTCTTCTCTGTCTACAGGCAAGGAGGAGGTGATCTGCAACTTCCTATGGTGCCCCAGGCATTGTATAGGGGCCATAGGATTGTTATCCCCGTTAGCCTGGCTAATCCTCTTTAAGAGGAAAAAAAATACTTTGATCTTAATCAGGTCCATATCACCTAATACCTCTCTCATTTTGTAACCATTTCTGAAGCTTGAAAGAAAAAAAAAAGAATTGGAAGAAAAAGCAAATTCTTATGTATCCACCAGTGACACACCTAACCTCCTTCTCCCATATGTCCCCTTCCTACTCAAGTTTCCATCAAGAAAAATTGAATTGGGAACCATAAACGATCTTCTAACAGAGATTTGTATAATAGAATTCGAACTTTAAAAGCTCTTCAGTGGCCTCAGTGGTACTGCTGAGTGCCATGAGGCTGTCTAAGG
Organism: Anniella stebbinsi; assembly: GCA_029215795.1. Lineage (NCBI taxonomy): Eukaryota > Metazoa > Chordata > Lepidosauria > Squamata > Anniellidae > Anniella > Anniella stebbinsi. Next base: position 62,021,631 of record JARDYH010000006.1, on the reverse strand, counting down.
AGTGAAGTGGAGAGCTCCTGTTTGAATGAAACTGTTAGTACTCCTCCTGCAGATATGCTTCAAAGGAAAATGAATGTTTTGCTGGCCAGTTGCAATGAATAACAGCATGCAAGGCAGCTAAGCAGAAGTTTATATTTAAAGACTGATTGAAAAAGGTAGAATATTGTGAAGCCCATGTTTCAGCATAGAATGCAAAATGAAAACCCGGGACACCACTTGATTTTCAGTGGTGAGAAAAAGGTTGTGAATCCTAATTATGGAAATTTCCTGGTTTTACCATGATAGCCTTTGGGAATCAAAACCAGTCCTTTTTTAAATATACAATAGTGTTTATATTATCCAGTTCTGTGTATTGTGAAATAAAACAATGTATAAATTAGGCAATGGGTACCTAAGGTCCTTTCTACACCACAGGGGTGTAGAAGGAGGGAGAGGTGGCGATCCCAGAAGTACCTGCTTCCGGGATCGTCGCTCTAGTGCACATGAGAAGTATGCCGACCCAGGTTCCTCCCAGGACGTTGTGCCCACCATTTTGGGAGGATCAGAGAAGAGTGCTCTAGTGCTCCATCGTAAAAGTACATCCTTTTAAAAAGAAAAAAAAAACAGGCCCCTCCCTGCCATCCTAGGGGTGGCAAAATTGCTGCTACCCCCTCCCCTGATGGCTACTGAGCTGTGCGGTGCAGCTCCGTGCCCATTTCTGCTGCCGCAATTACTCATGAGTAAGTGCGGCAGCAGCTGGGACTGGCGGACACATCTCCTGTGGTCTCAGGAAGTTCCCGGGACCGTGGGAAAAATCGGGTTTCCCCAGGGTTCTGTTATCCTGGGGAATACCCGTACCTGCCCCCCCGTCCCCGGGAGTCCCTGTGCATCATGTGAATGCACAGGGACCAGCCGGGGATGATTCCAGGCAAAAAGCCTGGTGTAGAAAAGTCCTAAGAGTCAAAGTATGTGCAAAATTAATGAATCCTTGGTTGCATCAGCTCAATTAAAGAGAATAATTATAATCAGGTGTTTAAGTAATGAGGTAGATCTTCAGGGATGAGTTTGGGAGGCCCCATTCTAAGGATCAGAAACATTGTGAGTTTGGTCTTCACCATATGGTTGTGTCGAAACACCCCTTGCCACAATAAAATACATCTCTGGGGACCTCAGAAAAGCAGTTATTGCTGCTCATCAGGCTAGGAAGGCTAGGAAGGGTTACAGAACCCATTTCTAAGGATTTGGGTCTCCACCAACCCACTGCAAGATCTACCCAGGAGTGGTCGCCCTACCAAATTTTTCCAAGAACACACACCAGCGCATCATCCAGGAAGTCAACATCCAGGAAGTCAAAAAGAACTCCAGAGTAACATCCAAGAATGTACAGGCCACTCTCACCTTGGTTAATGTGAGTATTCATGATTCAGTGATCAGAAAGAGACTTCACAAGAATGCTATTCTTGGAAGGATAGCTAGGAGGAAACCATGCTCTCTAAAACTAATGTTTGCTATCCCTCTGCAGTTTACTAAAGATCACACAGATGATCCCCAAGGCTCCTGGACCAGTTCTCTGGACAGACGAGTCGAAGTCAGAACTTTTTGGCCTCAATGAGAAACATTATGTTGGGCAAAAAACAAACATTGATTTCAAACAGAAGAACCTCATCCCAATCGGCAAGCATGGTGATAGGAATGTGATGGTTGGGCCTGCTTTACTGCCTCAGGACCTGGATGGCTTGCCATCATTGACACAACCATAAATTCTGCAGTGTATCAGAAGATTCAAGAGGAGAATGTAAGGCCATCCATCCATGAGCTGAAGTTGAACAAAAAGTAGATCATGCAGCAAGACAATGATCCTAAACATACAAGTAGATCTGCAAAAGAATGGCTGCGGTAGAAAAAAGAAGTTCCTTAAAATATTCCCTATGAAGTACTGTCTAGGAGGACCTCATTGGTATGAGACACTATGAATTGGGCCACTAACTAGCCAGTGCAGCTGTCTGAACTCCTTTTGTGTGCTTCTCTATCCCTGCCCTCCTTAACAGGCAGCCTGCCATATTCTATACAACCTGAAGTTTCTGAATCATTTTCAAAGGCAATCTTATATACAGTATATGGCAATAATTGGTCCTCAAGGTTACAACAGCATGGATAACAGTAACCACATTCCCATGTCCCAGGAAGGGCAACAGCCTACAAATAAAATGGAGCTCATAGAAAGCGCTCCCTTCGTTATGGCAGCCTTCAAATCTCCAAGGGGGAAAAAGATATTATTTTTTAACAATTCTGCATTTAAAATGTAGCTATGTATTACAAGAAGCAAAATATAAAATCAATAAATTAATATATTAAAAATGGATTACCGACCTGCAGCAGTTCTCTACTTCATTTTCTCAAGGAACTATACGTATTTACTGTCCCTTAAGTATATATATATATATATATATATATATCTACTCTAATCACCACTAGTTCACTCACATTGTCAGAGTGATAACAAGACTTTCATTCCATCTTACTTTCTGTATTCAGGGTAAATCTATCTCAGTTATGAGTAATCACAGGAGAAGATTAAAATCTCGGCAGCAGGATGCTAGTAGATAGTATCTTTTATAGAATGACTTCTGTCTTGGTACAAGCTGAATGAAAAGTGTTTGCGTTGCTTTCAGTAGTAGTTGGCTGATTTGTGTCAACTGATTGTGATATGAGTATCTGTTCATATGGTCTGAAATATGAAGAAGTGCTTCAGTCATAGTTGGGCATACCTTTTTTTTTTCTTTTAGCAACAGACAGTCATGTAGGTTTTCCAGAAAAAAACTCCAGTGCCATGAATCAATCAAGATCTGATTTTGCATTTTTTAAATACTGTATGTGCATTTTGAGTAGAAATTTATTTACCATTTACCACTCTGTCCTCATCCAGTTTACAAGGGCAGAGGTGGTTTACATGCAACTGTGGGTTGTCTGGAAGTGCATGGGAGTGAGTGAACATGCTAGCTTGTGAGCTGTCACTCGCTTTCAGTGTGCTTAAGAAGCCAGGGATGCTCTGTTCACCTGGGTTAGTCCTCATGATGTGTGGACTCAGAACTCTGGGTTGTTGAGGGAGAGGCAATCCATAGTTTGAACCCATAGTTTGTTGTTGGGTTAAAACTCTGGGTCGTTTCTCCCTTAACAACCCAGAGTTCTAGGTTTGTACATCACGGAGAACAACTTATTTACTCCCATGCATGGTTTAACCGTGAATTAGTCATGGTGTGCAAACCAGGTCAGAGAATCAGAAAGTAACTTCATAACGATAGTTACCTGAAACTCTTCCATTTTATTGTTATTGTATCCATTTATTACATAACTAATTCATTTTATAAAATAAAACATCTTTAGAATTTGAAAAATTATCACTTCACATCACTGACAGCAGAGTCCAGTACCATATCACAAACTGCTTTTGAAAGCCTCCTTCAGTTCCAAAGTAATTTATCTTGTGGCAATTAGGGCTAATATTTGAGAAACACAAACCCAAGGCCTCCTTGGGTGCACAGAACTAATATGGTAGTTATTTAGATCCTTACTGTTGGAAGTGTAAGCTGAATACTTCTGCCAGTGGTTTTACCCAAAAACCCACCAGCATTTCATGGAAGTTATCTGTTTACAGAAGTAAAAACTGAGTTTGTCGTAATGGCTACACACGTCCAATCTGGAAATTAAATAGCTCACTAGAAAGAGATAAATCTGATTTTTTAAATAATCTTTGTTTAAAAATTCAGAGATGGTGCTGTTCTAATTGTGTGTGTTTGTAGGTGTTTGGAAAATGTTATGGAAGTGATATGGATGATGGAAGGTTCTTACGTGGAGAAAGTCATGCCTTGGATAGTAATCTTCTTCCCTACCCTGTGGTTTTAAGATTTAACTTTTATTCTAAGCCCTTTCCTGGTTTCCCATTTGTTCCTTAACATTGGGTAATTTTAAACCAAAGTTACATTTCTTCTGTATAAAATTTTAGGATCAAACATTTACATTTCAACATCTGTTCACTTATCTTTTTTTTATAAACAAACACACTTTATTAGGATGTGACTAATTCATATTTGAAATAGTTGATTTACGAACAGAAAGTTGGGATTTGTGCACATTATATTCTAGATTTTGAAAATTGGATTATTGTTACTGCCTGTACTGAGTGTCTAGGATAAATAAGCAAAGTTGCAGGACTGTGTTTCTTAACTTGATAACCTTTTATTATTACAGAAGGTGTTCTGTTCCTACATACTCATCAAGCAAAACAAGTACTTAGAGCCTAGAAAAAATATTACGTGCCTTAGTGCAGATAGAAGTCTAGCATGACTGACTTATATTTTCTTGGCCACATTAGTTTTATAAAAAGTGACTCCCCAATTCTCTGGCTGTGGTCTGTAGATGTGCCTATTTCCTGTTTTTGGCAATCAGTATTCATGCATCAGGTGTACACACAGTTTCTTCTCCCATTCACATAGCATTACTTTGGGTCACCTCCTAGCATTTGGATCAGACTAAAAATAGGCATGTAGTATATCTACACAACTCGGGTGACCAGATTTTGTAAACCAAAATCCAGCTCCAAAATGGCCGCCCAAAAGGGGCGTGCAGTGCCCATGAGATTGTGTTGGGACTTCAAGTCCCATCGTCCCCAACAACATGCCCAAACCGCCCCAGTTGGTGTTGGACTACAACCCCCATCATCCTTGGTGATGATGGTATCTGGAGCCCTACACCATCTTTTAGAGTAGGGCATCAGGCTGCCCAAGGAGCAAAAAGCTTCCACCCCAGCGCTCGCTCGCTCCCCCTCCTCCCTGTTCAAAGCACCGAGTGCCAAGCCCCTCGTGAGCAACACTCACCTGGGCTCATGTCGCTCGCTCGCGCCACCGCCGCTGCTGCCCCTCATCGCCTCGCAGGAGTAAGTGAGGGTGCCCAGCTCAGGTATCCCATCTCAAGGCAGCAGCTGCAGCTGCACTGAACCGGCCTCTGCCTATTGCTTTGGCATCCATTTGCAAGAACCCAGCTCCAACTATCCCTCAGGTTCTTCCAGCGCACTCTATTTAAATTTGACCCTCTCTTCATCCCAAATGCTTAGGATGAAGTGCAGAGAAATCCTAAACTGCTTTCCAAGCCCTAACTTCATACTAAAGCCAGGGGTGAGTGTTGGGTATTTGTGTGTGTGTGTGTGTGTGTGTGCCATTTTTAAATGAGTGTATTTTTGAAAAATTTCTCTCCCATTGAAACCAATGAGAGGTTAGCTTATTTTTGAACAAAAAACTTTATTACCAGTTTGTGGATATATACATGCTTTGCAAAAGACTGCAACACTGAAGTGTTCTCAGGGATGATTAGCAGAGTAAGTTCTCACTGTGAATCTTTCTTCACAGAAGATACAAAATACAGTGACCCATATTGAGTAAGGTCATGGATTCCCATGAAATGTTTAACAAAAACTGGCAGATGCTACAGTAAATGAATAAGAACACTTACTTTACTCAGTATAATAGAAGTCCTAAGACATTAGTTTGCAAATATTTACTTTACTCACTACTTTTTGGAAGATTTGGCAAATTGGCTAACTGATTACCGCTGTTACAGAAAGCATGCAGAGTCTTGTAATCTAAATGTTAATTTGCTCATTCTCTTCTGTGAAAAGAGAAAGAAAGGAGAAGAATACTTTCCTGATTCCAGTTGTTATAATTATGTAATGTTTTGTTGTATTTTTTTGTTTTCCTTAAATTGTTTTGTTTTGGTTTTACTGGAGCTTCATAGGTGGCCTAGTAATAACTTCAAAATGAGGCATTCCATGCAGCTTTCCTACATGCAGAAGAGAATTTTACAAATAAAACTCTTTGGAAATTGAACATTTTGATATATACTATACAATGATGACATTATAGATTTCAAACTGCGAAAAATATAAATGATGAATATTTAGGTATCCCCACTTTCTCACAAACTATAGTGAAATTAGTTCCTAGCATAGCTTGAGTAGCTATGGGAGCAATTCAACAAGTATTGGATGAATACCCACATTTTAGTAACATCTGAGTATAATCAGAGATAAAAGAATACGTTTTACCAGCCACATTATTTAAATCACAACATGCTTTGGGCAAATTTAGGAAATAGAAAATGCTAAGATAACCAGAATGGTAATCGCTTGATTAAAGTTGGTTTTGCCTTTCATAGTATTATAAGAATGTTTATGAGCCTGTTCAAACATTACCTTGTCCATGCTGAATCCACCTTAACGCACTTTGATGTGATGGCACACTTTGTAGTAAGGAGGCAAGGTTTGCAGGTATTAAAATTTGTGCATTTTACAATGACAAGGAACATTTTTTTGCCAGTACCAGCTACTCCCAGGGACATATATTACTGGGACTCTTCCTTTTAATGGGGTAACATTTGAATTGGCCTTGTGAGGGACAATGCTCCGTTTATGAGCCTTGATTTCCAATGATTGGTGAGAAACACAAATTGCATGAATATGTGAGCTGCTGAAGATACCACCAGTATGAGGAAATAATAAAAAAGGTGATACAGTTAATCAAATTCCTTTCCAGGGATCTATATCCAGCTGTGCTGGGGTGTAGCTCAGTGGTAGAACATATACTTTGCATGCAGAGTATATGTTCAATTCCAAGGTTCCAAGGTTCAATTCCTGGTATCTCTAGGTGAGGTTAGGAAAGAACAGGAACATAAAAAAACCATATTCTAATGAGTCAGACCATTGTTCCATCTAGGGTGACCATGAAAAGGAGGACAGGGCTCCTGTATCTTTAACAGTTGTATTGAAAGTGGAATTTCAGCAGGCGTCATTTGTACACATGCAGCACCTGGTGAAATTCCCTTTTCATCACAACAGTTCAAGCTCCAGGAGCACTGCCCTCTTGACCAGATACAAAAGAAGGCAGGGCTCCTGCAGCTTTAACTCTTGTGATGAAGAGGGAATTTCCCCAGGTGCCGCAGGCATACAAAGGACACCTGCTGAAATTCCCTTTTCTATACAACTGTTAAAAATACAGGAGGCCCTGTCCTCCTTTTCATATGGTCACCCTAGGTCCATCTAGCCCAGTATTGTTGACATTGGCTGAATTCGGACAACACAATAAGCAGCTGGTTTTGGGGGGGTGACAGTCGTCAGTTCTTCGTGGTCTCTGTGCATCACACACTATGGGCTCGCGCCGGCACCGAGCCTCATTTGGGAAACTTCTATAGCCTAGACTTTTGGCGGGAACCCCTCCCCCCCCACCATCGTATCACACATGCTTGGGTTCCCGCCTACCTCAGTTCTTTTTTGACCGCCGTGCTGCTTGCCTCACGGGAGACTTTTGTAGAACAACTGTTCGTATTTTCTATTCTCGTTAGATATATTTGCTTAGACTTTTGTTTTTCTATTATATATTTTCTTTTTCCTTTCTCTTTCTTTTCGATTATAGATAGTGTGTGTGTATATATATATATATATTTTAAATATATATATATTAAATTTCTTAGTTAGTAGTGTTGTCGGAGGCGGCTAATGGCACAATCGGCCATCTTTAAGACCTGCACTACGTGCCGGGCAAAGCTGACTTGGTCGGATGGTCATTCGCTGTGTCTCCTCTACCTTGGGGAGACACACGTTGTAGAGACTTGTGCTCGTTGCATGGGCTTCTCCCGCCAAACCCGAAAGAACAGGGTGGACAGATTGCGGGCACTACTTTGGAGGAAAGCGCTGGAGGCAGTAGACGTACCATCTCGCCTAGCCCCTGCTAAAATGGCCACCACTGAGGCTAGGGCGCCAGAGAGTCAATCGAGGGCTCACCCGGGCTCACCAGAGCTAACTCCCGCGGCTGCTGGAGTTAAGGCTAAAAAGCCTAAAAAGGCCACGACGACTCAGGAGGAGGGTTGTCGTAAGAAAAAAGCCAAGAGTAAACACACCGAAAGGCTGAAAAAAACTCTAAGAGTCGCTTGATGTCGAAATCTGGCTTTTCGGTACCGCCGCCATCGGGACCCGCCTCGGTACCGACGAGATCTCTGGTACCGATGGCGTGACCCGCACCGTCTCCATCGGCGTCTATCTCTTTACCGGTGGCTCGGCCAGTACTACCTTCCGCAACTGTGACTGCGTTACCGATGGCTCCACTGATATCGTCTCCCTCGGCGTCCTTCTCGATACTGAGCCGGCACCGACCTTCGGCATCTCAACACGTAGAACGGTCATCTCCCTCACCTTTCCGAACTAGCGCCTCGGGATCGATACACCTGGCTCCAGGGTCGCCGCGACCGTTGTCGGAAGGACACGCCTTCAGCCCGGTATCGCCGGACGCGTCACCGTGCTCGGTACCGTCTCCTGCTCCGGGATCGAGGTGCGGCTCCGAATACCGTCGTTACCGCTCTCGCTCACCCACCCCTTCGCGAGATTGGGATAGATACTCAGACCGTTCGGTTCGCTCTTGGGCATCCCGTTCAAATCTGACTGGAGAGAGTTCCTACCGACACAGAGAGAGAGAAGGTACTGCGGACCAGTGCCGCTACGCCTTTGACCCATACACTGGGAAAAGGCTGAGGGACAACGAGGTGTTTGTACCCCCGATACCTCTAAGACGCCCTCCGTCAGCCACGATCTCGGCTCCATCTCCGGACCCACCGGTACTGACACCTCCACCAGTACCGATGCAGATCACCGAGATCCTCACACCCTCTTCTCCTCAGTCCGTGGAAGACTATGCCTCGGACTCATCGTCCACAGACACTACTCCGCCATCAGTTCCCTCTCCCGATGATGCAGTGGGAACTCAGAAGCGGGTTTCCCCATCCGTGGAAACGGAATTTTATGGAGCAGATGCTCCGCATGGCTCAATCCCTGGGAGTAGAGCACCAACGCCCACAGAAAAATGCATTGATTCCATTTTCAATGTCATGTATACGGACTCATCAGCTCCTATGGCCATACCACTGATCCTGACCTTGTTACAAACAGCTCAGGAGTCGTGGAAGAACCCATCCACCATGGGAGCCGTCTCCAAACGTCTGGACTCCCTATATAAGATCCAGGAGAAGGATGCTGGGTTCCTGTTTACTCACCCAAAGCCTAATTCTGTTATAGTTGAATCCGCTCAAGGGAAGTCATCCAAGTCCCATTCCGCACCCACGGATAAGGAGGGCAGGAAGCTGGATACCTTTGGGCGAAGAATTTATTCTTCCACTGCGCTATCAATGAAGGTAGCGAACTACCAGGCTATGATGGCCAGATACCAACTCTTCCTGTGGGACAAGATGTCTTCCCTCATCACTTATCTGCCAGATGACAAAAGAGACTTGGCACAGGTCTTCCAAACAGAGGCCACCCGGTTGGCCATGCAAGAGCTGATAATGGCCAGACATCAGATGGACTGTCTTTCTAAAGCTATGATAGGGATGGTCGCACTTAGAAGACACGCGTGGCTCCGATCCTCTAACTTACAAGAGTCTAAATCCAGGATCAAAGACCTACCCTTTGATGGCGAAGGACTGTTCCACTCAACGACGGACACTGCAATGGATACGATCCAGAAAGCTAAGACGACGGCAAAAAAGATGGGTTTTTACCCAACCACAACCTCACAATCCTACTGCCCATGTCAGTGGGTACGTCAAAATCCATACCCCTAACGTCAATTCCTCAACCGGCAACAGCGCTACCAACAGCCAGCACCTCAGCCCTCGTTCCAACAAAAGAGGAGCTACCAACACGGTCGCTTCCGTTCGCAACGTAACAGGCCTGATCCTACTCAAAAACAGCGCCTTTGACTCTACTCAGGTCGCTCTTCCCCTAACCTTCCAATTTGGCAATTGATTGACAAAATTCCATGAATCTTGGGAAGAGATCACATCGGACAAATGAGTTTTAAATATCATCAAAAATGGATATCGAATAGAATTCTCCTTTCGTCCATCTACTGGCCTGGTCAAAGTCACACCACCATCCGACGTGTTACTACAAGAAGTAGACAACCTCCTCCAGAAGGAAGCTATTACTCCAGTCCTCCCGTTATTTTACAGTCCCCAAACGGGATGGCGGCCTCCGCCCCATCATGGACCTGGGAACCTCAACAAATTCATCCCAACCAAAAAATTCCGTATGATCACGTTAGCGATAATCCTTCCACTGCTAAAGCGAAATCGTTGGTTCACCGTCATAGATCTGAAGGATGCCTATTTTCATATCAACATTTGCCATTCGCACCAGAGGTTCCTCAGGTTCATAATCGGCTCACACGCCTATCAGTTCTCAGTTCTCCCCTTTGGGCTCAAGACAGCCCCCAGAGTATTTACAAAGTGCATGAGCGCTGTCTGCGCTTTTCTACGAACTATCGGCATAGAGGTCTACCCGTACTTAGACGACTGGCTGATTGTATCCCCATCTCTGTCTCAAGCGGAAGAAGATGTTATGGTGACACGAAATCTTCTACAAAAGCTGGTGCTGTTAATAAACATGGAAAAGTCTGTTTTCAAACCTACCCAAGCCATCCAGTTCATTGGAGTCCTTCTAAACTCCCCATTGGGGAAGGCTTTCCTCCCACAGGACCGAGCCCTTGCGATCCAACAACTCACTCTGCGTACCCTGCATTCCAGACGAGTCACAGCCCTCATCCTACTAAGGCTGCTGGGACTCATGGCCTCTTCGGTGTATGTGGTCAGGTGGGCAAGGATGCGCATGAGACCTTTACAACAGTTCCTTCTGGACAACTACGATCCATCCCAGAACCCAATTACGATCAGGCTCATCATACCTCAAGACCTGCGTCCCGCTCTCAGATGGTGGACATGCTGACACAACCTGAGGGACGGCCTCCCCTTTGTGGACCCCGGCCCTACTCGCATCCTTACTACAGACGCATCTCTGTTAGGATGGGGAGCACATTGCGACCACCTGGCGATTCAGGGAAAATGGTAATCCAGAGAAAAGTCCTTCCATATCAACAAACTAGAGCTTCTGGCGGTCAAAAAGGCCCTATGTGCCTTCAAAATGCATCTCAGGAGTCACCATGTTCGGGTCGTCTGGTACCTCAACAAGGAAGGAGGCACCCGGTCCCCACCTCTCCTTTGGCTGACCTTGGAGATTCTTCACTGGACCATCAAACGGGATCCGCCTTTCAGCCATTCACATAGCAGGAGCGGACAATATCCAGGCGGATACTCTCAGTCGTCAGTTTCAGGACACCCACGAGTGGGAACTGTCTCCGACGGTGTTACATCTCCTGTTCGCCAGATGGGGGAAGCCGCTCATGGACCTCTTTGCGACCCAGGTCAATGCTGTTTGCGACGCCTTCTGCTTGAGAGCAGGGATAGGCCAGTCCTCTCTTGGAGATGCCTTCAATATGCCTTGGGGGAGAGGCCTGCTTTATGCCTTCCCTCCATTTCCGCTGGTGTCAAAAGTGGTCACGAGGCTATCGAGATACCAAGTCAATGCCATCCTAATAGCCCCATGGTGGCCACGTCAGGCGTGGTTCACCCCTCTTCTCAATCTAGCCAAGAGCAAGTTATGGCATCTGCCACCAAGACCAGATCTACTCTCCAAGAACCACGGGTTGGTTCTACATCCAGACCTGCAGCAACTACGGCTGACCACATGGTGAATCCGGCCAGATGGCAGGACTTAGATCTCCCTCCCCCAGTTAAAGCTATTCTGCAGGAAGCAAGAAAACCCGCTACGAGAGCTTCATACGAGAGAAAATGGCGTAAATTTGTTTGTTTTGCTACCTCGAAGGGCTTTGACCCTAGATCCTGCCCCATTCAGGACGTTCTCCTGTTCTTGCATTCTCTCCATGAAACGGGCCTGAAAACAACTTACATTAAGGTTTACCTGGCGGCCATCTCTGTTAACCACGACTTGTTTCACCAATGTTCGATCTTTACCCACCCGTTATCCAAGTGTTTTCTCAAGGGTCTACACAACATCCATCCTCCAGTCCGTTCTGTTGTTCCTCAATGGAGCTTGTCAGTTGTCTTAGCAGCTTTGACTATGAAACCTTTTGAGCCGTTGGTCACAATTGATATTCGGCTGCTAACCTTTAAAGTTGCGTTCCTAGTTGCCATAACATCAGCAAGAAGAAGTTCAGAGCTATGTGCTCTTCTCATTGACCCCCCCTACACTCAGTTCTTCAGGGATAAGGTAGTACTGAGGCCGGACCCGTCCTTTCTCCCGAAAGTTGTAACCCCCTTTCACGTTAATCAAGACATTGTGCTTCCTACTTTTTTTTCAAACATCTCCAGACCCGTTGAGCACTAAGCTCCATTCTCTGGATGTACAACGCGCCCTGGCCTTTTACAAGTCTAGATCGGCCAGTTTTCGCAAATCCAACCGTTTGTTTGTTTGTTATGGTGGGAAAACAAAAGGTCAACCTGTGTCAACTCAAAGATTCACACGATGGATCGTCCAGACTGTTTCGTTAGCTTATCAGCTATCTGGCAAGGAGGCACCAGACTCTTTAAAAGCACACTCCACCAGGGCACTATCCACCGCCCTGGATCGTGGAGTGTCAATTCCGGACTTGTGTAAAGCGGCTACTTGGTCGAATGCCTCTACCTTTGCCACACATTATAAGTTGGACGTTAGAGCCAGGAAGGACTCTACCTTTGGTCGTGCTGTGCTCTCTTCGATCCTTCAGTGATGTTCCAGCAAGTCTACCCCCCTCCAGTAAGTTGTTGCTGGTTAATCGCCCATAGTGTGTGATGCACAGAGACCACGAAGAAGAAATGCAGGTTGCTTACCTGTAACTGTAGTTCTTCGAGTGGTCATCTGTGCATTCACACAACCCACCCACCGTCCCCTCTTGACCTCGCTGGTTATTGCCTGGTCAAAGAGAGTGTCTATTGCGCATGCAGAATATTCTGCCCCTTTTGGCCTATATTCCGTATTATTTCATTATCTCATTCGCAAGGCAATTCCGTCTCATAGAACTGAGGTAGGCGGGAACCCGAGCATGCGCGATACAACGGTGGGGGGGGGGGAGGGGTTCCCGCCAAAAGTCTAGACTATAGAAGTTTCCCGAATGAGGCTCGGCGCCGGCGCGAGCCCATAGTGTATGAATGCACAGATGACCACTCGAAGAACTACGGTTACAGGTAAGCAACCTGCATTTGTATTGATTATCGTGTTGTCCGAATGCTGCCATAGTCAACTCAGCACTGATCCTAATCCACACCACAGTTGATTATTTATTACTATGTTGTGTGGGGAGTACCCCCTAGATGAACAACTGTAAAGTTGATTATTACCCCACCATTGACTATCGTGTTGTCCAAATTCAGCCATTTGAGTGATAAGGGTTTCAGGTGGGAATCTTTTCAGCCCAACCTGGAGATGCTAGGTATTGAGCCTGGGATTTTCTGCATGCAAAGCATGTGCTCTATCACTGAGCTATGACCCCTCCCTTCCTGAAACCCAGTCATTGTTGACAATCCTGGACTAGATGGAACAATGGACTGACCCAATGACCTGTTTCACACATGATAACCATAGCCCACTGTGGTTTTTATTGCTTTTAATGTGTATACTGTTTTTATATGTGGTTGTTTTTATATGTGGTTGTAAGCTGCCTTGAGAGAGCTTCTGCCCTGAAAGGCAGCTAAGAAATGTTTTAAATAAATAAATTTATTAGCCAAGGTAGGTTGCGGCACCTGTAGATGCCAGGGTGCCAATCCAAGCCCTTATCACCATGGCTTCTCATGTCATCTAAACCTGGTGAGGGTGGCTTGTTAACCATCTTGCATATTCCAAATGCGTGTGAACTGATTTGCATAATTACTCTCCCCCAGGCATGGCTTCGCATGTCGTCCAAACCCAGCAGGGGTGGCTTGTTGAGATGATCAACAAACCACCCTGAAACCCATGGCCCGTTGTAGGATTGTGACCACCCACGATCACTAGACTTGTTAACTGCCCTGTGATTGTGTGGATCAGGCCACAATAACTTACTATGTTCCTGTCATACACCATTGAAAAGTGCAGATAGAAGTAAGGTCAGTGGAAAACATCCAGGTATAATCCCTACACTAAAGCCTAGGATTTCTGTGAGTCTCTGCAGACCGATCCAAACATCTGAAATACCTCTTTCAAAGTTTTCCTTCACTTTTATTACAGACTTACTCTACTTTCAGATAATTTGGCCATTTTAAAAAAAAAATGATGGAGGCAAGGTTCTTGGAGAGCTCTTTGAGACGGGGGAAATCACCTTTCCTTCCCATCACTCTGCTTCCTGGTTCACTTCCACATTTCAAATGAGCTAGATTACACCAGGTAGAAAGCAATGACCATGTGGCCTGAAACCTCCCAGCCCATACAGTTTAATGGAACAATGCCCTCCAGTGGGCGTTCTATAGTGCAACTTCAACTGCACAGAGCAGGAAGTTTGGAGAAAGACCTACATATTTCATAAGAATCATGATTTCTGAGGTTTATTTTTTTACGGAATGGCCAGGAAAAAGAACAGGAGATGCACAGGAGGCTCACTGCATTGTCAAAATGACCCATGAACATCTGTCAGTGATGAGCGTGCTATAAATCGCTCGTTTAAAGAAGCCCTGAATTTACATGCTTACATTAAGGCTCAATTCAGACAACACGATAGTCAATGGTGGGGTAATAATCAACTTTACAGTTAGTACTCCCCACTCAACATGGTAATAAATAATCAACTGTGGTGTGGATTAGGATCAACGCTGAGTTGACTATGGCAGCATTCGGATGACACAATAGTCAAAACAACTGACAATTGTTTCCCCCACACCAGTTGTTTATTGTGTCGTCCGAATTGAGCCTAAGTCTCTCAAAAGCTCTGAATTAACCAGTCAAATTGAATGCTGGTTTATTGCTTTAGTATTTCCTGGCATTTAAATGTATGCACAATAATTGTTAGTATAACACTCTCCCTCACACAGTCAGGTTAAAATATTTGAAAGTGACATGTACTCATTCATTGAATAGATTGATCATGGAAGAACCCAGTTGAACAATGTAGTCTTAGCTGAGTAGTTCTAATTGCAAAAGCCATCCCACTCAAGCTTCAAACTTGGTCATTTAATATATTGATATTGATATATATTTCCCTGTGGTTTTCAAAAGTTTACACTGAAATGGCATAATCCTGATTTGTTTTGGCTTTGCTTCCTGAGCTACTTTCTGATATTTGAAAAACAAAACAAAATGTTTAATTTTCCTCTTGTAAAAACATACAATTGTGTGAGTTGCAATCACTTTAAATTGTACAAACACCTCTTTAGCTGGTCAATGCAACTGTTGTGGGAATCCACAACAGTTCCTTCTCCAGTCATTTGCAAAAGCTCCTTAATAATGCTGACGGCATTTCATTTTGCATTTTTATGGCGATAACTCCATGTGGTTGAAATCTTAACTCCCCAAATAAGCCTGCTTCATTTTCTGTTCATAGATCCATGTGTATGATGTTCTCCCAGGATGTGATAGTACCATGAATCCTCTTTAACTAACTTGCAAAATGAATGCTAAATTCTGCTTTAATCAGCTATTCATCTAAGTAGCATTTGTCACAGAACCATCCCCCTTCTCAACAAACTGAACATGAAAGAAAGCGGGCTGAAAGCCTTAGCAATTTCACTCGGCCTTTTCTTTCTTTTGTCACCAATACAGTAGATTTGGTGTCTCCTAGACAACAGCATCTGAAAGGCTTTCTAATTTCAATCTTTCAAGGCTTTTCCTTCAGATTGTTGATGTCTGCTTATGCAGGCAACCAGTAATCAACATTTGTCCAGATTTTTTTAATAGCAGATATATTAGAAGCTTTGCTGACTTCTCCCAAACAATCTGGCTTATAAACAAAAATGATGCAGAAAAAGAAGCTACTTTATTCATAGTATTATTGCTACCAGGTCTTCTGCTTCCAAGTATTTTTGTTTATACTGCTGCACAATGCTCCATTCTGAATTTTGCAGTATATGTGTTTTCCTGAAAAATGTTGGACTTCTCAGATTTTTTAAAAAATGATAAACTTTTTTTTTTAGTAAAAGTTTATTTCATTGTCAAATTTGCACATAATTTTCTTACAGTGCAATCCTGTGCATGGTAATGTGGAAGTAAACTCCAGCTTTAGTGGGAGTTATTACTATATAACTGTGCAGAAGATTGTAGCTCTATGTATTTAAATTTGACTCTCTCCTCATCCGAAATGCTTAGGATGATGAGCAGAGAAATCCTAAACTGCTTTCCAAGCCCTGACAAATTAAAGCCAGGAGTGGGTGGTGGGTGGGTGTGCCATTTTTAAATCAGTGTATTTTTGAAAACGTTTCTCTCCCATTGAAACCAATGAGAGGGATTTTTTATGGCAGGTTCAGGCTGGTTAAAGGGCCTGATCCAGGCTGGTTAAAGGGCCTGATCCAGGCAGGTGTTGGGGAAAACAAGGTTACTCTGGATTTGATTGATCCAACGCTGCCCCTGTCATGCCTCACAAAACCCTGATTTGGCCCCTCCCCACTGTGTCCAGATTAGTGGGTATAGGAATGCTTTCTAAGGCTGCAATCTTACATGAGAGTAAGCCTCATTGAGTAGATTGCATTGTTACAAGTATCTTAAAGTAAAGACCAACTCGAATAAAACATGTAATTGTCTTTTGCATTCCCCCCTCCCATTTTATCTGTTTTAACCTCTTGTGTTAGCCAAGGTTTAAAAAAGAAAGATGGGATATAAATAAATAAATAAATAAATAAATTACAAGGTCTCATAATGAAACCACTGAACACCACCTTAAATTGAGTAATTGAAATAGGTCTG
The DNA here is from genome assembly GCA_029215795.1 of Anniella stebbinsi. Classification (NCBI taxonomy): domain Eukaryota; kingdom Metazoa; phylum Chordata; class Lepidosauria; order Squamata; family Anniellidae; genus Anniella; species Anniella stebbinsi. The sequence continues at coordinate 62,004,860 of JARDYH010000006.1, read as the reverse complement.
CACAGCATCAGGCCCGCATATGGTATAGGTTTGTAGTCAGTAAGGCCTAAAAGCTCAGGTTTTGTCAAGTCTTTGGGTGAAAAGAATTCCATGAAAGCAAGGGAGGCCCAGATAGTGTGAGACCTCTTTGGTGGTTGGATTGACCCCTCAGAGGAAGCCTGACAGGCCAGATGTCATCAAAGGGATTGCTCTTCCCTGAAGCCCCTCCCGTAATATCATCAGTGCCATATCACCCACCTTTTCCCCCATGTAGAGAGAGGCATGGAGTACCATACCTCTCTCTTCACAGAAAGCAACTTGACTGGCTCTGGAAAGCACACCTCCCCTCCTCTAATGGGGGTCTTAAAGGTACCTTGTGTTAAGGGGGCCTTTAAGGCCCCCATTGGAGCAGGGGGAAGCACATATTCTGGAGGCTCTGGAAAATGTGCATTTCTGCCCACTAATGGCAGCTGCCATTAATAGAGCGGGGGGGGGGGGTGCGCACTTTCTAGAACCTCCAGAAAGTGTGCATTTTTCTCTACTCCATTAATGGCAGCCACCATTAATGCTGTAGGACAGCATGGACGGGTTCCAAGTGCTCAGCCTGGGCTCGCAAGGCCCATTTCAGAGGGCAGGCTGAAGCAGCGGCAGGTTGAGTGCTTGTTGAGTTCGCCCACACCTACAACTAGCAGATAAAAAATTGATGCTAGCTCTTTAAGATTGTTTGAGATTTCCCCGCTATCCTATGTTATTTAAAACCATCTCAGGCTGAAGATGGGCCAAATTATACTATTTCATTTACAGTCAAAACAAATATGTATTGTTCTCTACTTGAGTCTGCTATCATATTTGTCAAGTGCAAGTGAAGCTGATGATGTTCTATTGCCCACTTTTATATTTTGGCCTAACAGATATTTTTGTTTTTGAAAAAAATGCAAACAACCCCCCCCCCCCCCCAACATTTTACCTACCTGCCCACTTACATGAATTATATGTTTCACCAAGCATCTTGGGCTGGGAAGCTAGTGGCCCAGAAGATTCTGCAGTTAGCTTGGCAAGTGACTGACTTCAAGAATGCGTTGTGTGTTTCAAGATTGTGTGTTTTGTCAAGGAGTGCTTAACTGTGGAATGGCATAATTCTTGCTGATGTTTTCAGGATCAGTCTAGAAGTGGTTCATCTCCATATCTCCATCCCAAGGTCAGCTTATTTACCTCTGATATCCCTGTTATATGCCTTCAATGAAACATTGGAGGAAAAAGAAATGCAGCAGCTATACAGACATGAAAAAGAACAAATGACAAAAAGCAAATATGTTGTCATTAGTACAACTCAGACCCATATAAAACCTAGTTAGGATATCTGAGAGCAGTTGTGACATGACAGCTCCCTCTGTTTAGATGTAGCTCAACAGTTCCCTCTAGAGTGTCTGATAAGTTGACACTCTGCTGTGCTGGGAAGATTGAATAGGCCAGGTTTTATCTTCTGTTCTGCAATAAACATTTATAGACTAAGATACAAGTGTTCTAAGGGGTGGACAGGTGTTCTAAGCGGTAGAAGTGTTCTAAGGAGTAGAGGTGCAGCCCACATGTGAGTCCTAACCCACCAGGATAATATCAATATCTTAAGGATACAGACTTCAGCATCAACATCCTCTGTGTGACTACTTGGAATACTTGAACCTGATAGAATACATTATTTTGGGACTGTTACCTGTAATTCGTTCAATTTTTCTTATGTGTAAAATCATATGTATCATACATCCTCAGATGGCATGTTCTGAAATGGAGTTTCTGTGGGGTTGCAGGCGCTGTGGGTCGGATCCTGATTTGGACAGTGTAGAACTCTGGAAACGGGATGATACTGCAGGTGGAAGCAGAGGAGGTGATTTCCCCCTCCCCCTGCAGCTTTCTTTGCCCCTGAAAATCTGCTCTAGAGAGTTGAGGGAAAGTCCAGAACAGTGTGTGATGTGACACTGGGGGTTGCAATGTGCAGGAGGAATTTGTGAAGATTGCTGCCCCATCCCCCTTCTTCCAGCAGTGGGGCTCCTCTAGGTTCTGATTCCATCTGCCAATGGAAGGAGGCCTTCCTGTTAATCCCGCTTTCTTCAGAAGTTTTTTCCCAACTGCAGATCCAGGGTGCAGATACACATAAATCTAAATACAGTGAGCAGTTTTTAGTGATGCAGAACTAATACAACAAGCTGATGTTTAAACATTAAGAAAGAAGCAATCTACTGCAATTCTGTGGCCAGCATTGCCAATACCTACAGCTTGAAAAAAATACAATATTTTACACATACTAAATTCATACTTTGTTCCATAGCGAAGTATTTCTCTGAAATCTATTTGCGCTCATTTAATTTATCTACACCATGGTACCAATCATTAATATCTGAAAATGTCACTCTGCTTTCTTGAAGTAGCAGGGCTCCTGCTGACTTTCAGTTTTGCATGTAGATGAAAGAAATGTGTGCCTTTGAAAAGCTTTTTTTTATTAGAATGTGCTAATGAAGCTTTAGGGCTCTCGACAATGGGTAAGATAATCCATCATATTTGTGGGTGGGAGCATGACTATGAATATCTCTGGCTACCTTCTGCATTTTATATGGCTTGACTGCATATTTTCTATAAGGCTTTAAAATGCTTTTGCCAGTTAGGCTCTTCAGCTAGCAGCAACTGTAGGAACAATTGTGATAACAGAAACTCTGGTACATGACATTTCAGGGTCGTTGCTGTAGGCATAGACTGAATATATGAGACTCAATCCAGACAAGACGGAGGTACTGTTTGTGGGTGGTTCGTCTGTCCAGCTAGGTGATGTTCACCCTGTTCTGGAGGGGATTGCACTCCCCCTATAGGATCTGGACCATAGTTTGGGAGTGCTCCTGAATCCAGAATGGTCACTTGAGGCATAGGTGAATTCAATGGCAAGGAGCACCTTTTATCAGCTTAGGCTGATATACCAACTGCGCCCTTATCTGAACAGAGATAACCTAGCTACAGTTATCCACGCTCTGATAATCTCTCGCCTGGATTACTGTAATGTGTTATACGTGGGGCTGCCTTTGAAAACAGTAACTTCAACTGGTGCAAAACAGGACAGCCAGACTGTTAACGGGGACTGGCCAACGAGACCACATTACTTCACTGGCTGCCAGTCCAGATCCGGGCCCAATTCAAAGTGCTGGTATTAACATTCAAAGCCCTAAACGGCTTGGGGCCAGGTTATCTGAAGGAACGCCTCCCATATGTATCTGCCCAGACCCTAAAATCATCCTTGGGAGTCCTTCTCGTGAGCCCCTGTCAACAGAAGTGAGACAGGTGGCTACTAGGAGGAGGGCCTTCTCTGCTGTGGCACCCTGGCTCTGGAAAGAGCTCCCCAAAGAGGTTTGCCTCCTTTATACTCCTTTAGACGCCAGGTGAAGAAGACCTTTTTATTTTCATAGTGTTTTAGCAGTTCTTTATTTTGATTTTTAACCTGCTGTTTAAATATGTATTTTAAATCCCTAACAATTTCTGCATGGCTGCTCGGTTATTATCCTGGTTGTGTTTTATACTGTATTTTAAATTATGTTTTATACTGTCGTTGTTTTATATTTTGAATGGTTTTTATGTTTTTAATTTTTGTAAACCGCCCAGAGAGCTTCAGCTATTAGGCAGTATAAAAATGCAGTAAATAAATAAATAACCAAGAGGATTGTTAAAAGATAACTTAATGGTAGAAATGTTTAGGAGAGACATTTGTGCCTTCTACCAATATTTATTTATTACATTTCTGTTTAAAACTACAATATAAAAAAATAACCCAACTAGAATCTACCGTGTTTCACTGAATGTAAGATGCCATCAATTATAAGATGCACCGTAATTTTAGGGCCACCAACAGGGAAAAAGCTTTACATCAATTCTAAGATGCACCTTAATTTCAGCACCCCTTCCCCTCTCCCCACTTACCTCCATCGCCGTCGCCTGGCAAGGCGTCGTTCCCAGTAACGAGGCAAGCATTGCCAGCGGCGCGGAGCAACAGTGGCGGCAGCAAGGATGATCGAAGGAGGGGAGGGTTAGGGCCCTTCAAGTCCCCCTCCCCCCTTACCTTGATCGCTTCTGCCTCATCCTGGGAAGGCTTCAGTACTGGGAAAGAGGCCGCGATCTCGCGAGATCTCCCGAGATCGCGGCCTCCTTCCCAGTACTGAAGCCTTCCCAGGCTGAGGCAGAAGCGATCAAGGTAAGTGGGGAGGGGGGACTTCTGACCGGCCTTGTGGGGTCCCTTGGAACCCTCTAGGGCGAGTTGCAGGGGAGGGGCATGCAGAGCTCTAGTGCCTTCTGCAAAAGCGGGAGAAATCCCGCAATTGCAAGATGCCATCGATTCTAAGACGCATCTCGTTTTTACAGATATAAACATGGGAGAAAAAGTGTGTCTTAGAATCGATAAAATACGGTAGCCACAGTGCAAAATTGAAACATAAACAAAAAAACTAAAAAGTTTAGGAAAATAAAAAGGGCTTCACCGGATGCCAAAAAGGCAGAGTGTAGGCACCAAGTGAGCCTCGTAGGGATGGGTGAACGCACCAGCGACCACCTCGCTGCCCCTGGGCCTTGCAAGCCTCTTCTTAGAGGCTTGCACTTCCCCCCAGCATCAGTTGCAGCCACTATTGATGCAACGGGGGCATTGCACAATTTCCAGAGCGCACCCCCCCCCCCCGCTGTGTTAATAGTGGCCGTAAAGGCCCCATTTTACGCAAGGGTAAAGATGTGAATGCTCTGTTCTGCCTTTACCCTTGCATAAGTGGAGCCTTTACAGCCAGCATTGACACAGCAGGGGGAAGTGTGCTATTACGGCATGAGGGCAGACAGCTGCTGAGCATTCCACACCCCTTGCAGGTGTTTGAGCGGGGTCTGCACCCACACCAGAAGCACCCAACTGGGTCTAGGAGAGTGGACGCAGGGGGAGGTCCACCGGACTCCAGGACCTAGTTGAGTGGTTGGGAACACCCCTATTCTCAAGAGAAGCTATAGTTCCATCTAACAAGTTTTTACTGAGACCAGTTGACTTGTGCCACCCAAACAATTCCATTTGGCACAGGAATATTGTGTTGCAGATTGTCTGACATTACCATACTCTTGCCACCACATTCACCATAATACAGTAACTCCTTCCAGTGGGCACATTCTGGGCTCCTGCCCCATCTGCATCTGTCCCATTTCCAGTGTAAGGAAATGGGCACAAGAATCCTGAGTGTTTTGCTGTAGCGCACCTGAAGGTCCTTGATCAAGACTAGTGACTTCATTCTACAAAAGTGCATCTATACCTGCAATGACTCTACTGTCAGAATTACAGTTCACAACTTTGTTTGCTGGAAATTATATATAGAAATCAGGGCGGGACTGTAGCTCAGGCGCAGAGTACATACTTTCCACGCAGAACCGTTATTTAATTGGTATTGTGTCAACACTCTCTTATAGCTCTATCTCTTAAAATACTGCTGCAAAGATGTATTTGGGGGGAGCAACCCTATGGCCCTAGAAAGCATCTGGGGGAATAGGATACTTCAAATTCTTTGATCCAAAGATGGACAGTACTCCAACTTCAGACCCAGGATTCCACAATCCCCCCACCCAAGCTGCCATGGAGAACCATGCTGGCTGCCTTTCTGAGGTTTCAAAAGCAACCTAGGAGAGGAGGTAACGGGGGCGTTTTGGTGGGTGTGGAGTATCCCAGCCTCCTTCCTTGCCAGCCTCCTTCCTTGCCCCTGTAACCCAGGGCCATGTTCTGTGTCTAGGGGTTGTTTGTTCTTCCCTTATGGATCACTGGCTCAAGCCCCCACCCAGGAAACCTGGGTCACCAATTTAGGAACGTCTGAGTAGCAACCTCACCCACACACCTGAGGTATAAGTACTGGTGTTTATTCCAATTAACAATAGAAAACAACAACCTTTTGGTCAACATTTCTCCCTTCTAAGGTCTAGGTGGGCCAATTGAAGTCCATGTCCTTTGCTGTACTCACAGTTAGTCCAAGGATATGGCCAAAGGGTAGAGACATTCCAGGCATGGAACTAGAGAGCGCTGCAATAAGTCAGACTCGCAGGTGGCAGCAACAGGAACAGGGGTATAGTATGATAAAGAGCTCCAATCGAAGGGTAATTGCCAAGCTAGCTTCACTGCTTAGTGTAGATATTCCTTCTAAATAGTGATTTTAGCAGGGTTTCAGGTAGACTTAAGAATTTATTGTTGAAGCATTGAATATGGACTTATTTTAGCTATTTTGTCTCTTTATATAAGGAGTATTCTGCAACAGGTAAGAGAATTAGGTAAGCTCAGGTCATTGTCTTTTCAGGCAGAAACCACTTTCACCAAAGAACAGGTCAAGTTTAGTTCTTCTTTTCATAGAGAGAGTCTGTATCTTTCCTTCTCATTAAGAGTCCTGACCCCTGTTCTCCAAGGGTCCTTTAGAGTCAGGGTGAGCCAGCACCCAGTTTGCACTCATAGTGTAGATGGCTGACAGAGATAGAAACACAAGGTTCCCAACCATCCCTTTTGTCCCTTAACTTATCTCAACAGTTCCAGAAGGGCATATGCACAACTCTGCTCCACATGCAAATGAGCTCTATGCATGCTGGGGCATGCTTTTCCTGCTCCTGCTACTAGGTGGTGTATACTCTTTTCCCTACCACTTTACACCCCTCCAAGACGCTCCAGCTAGACAGGCGAAAAAGCCATCTCACTGAAATGCAGAGCAGGAAGCGAGGATTGCCTTCAACATGCCTTCTGCTCTGTATTGAATATTCATAAGCCTCTGAGTATCAAGGGCCCAGTCAATAGGATTGCGCCCTAATAGACCCATTTTTTTACAATAAAGAAGCAAAAATCACCATTTTGTAATAAAAGAATATATGTTTTGCAATTTAGCAAAGACCTTGTTTTAGAGGTTTCTAGGGGTTTGATAGGTTGAATAGAAAAGCTTGTTGTCCATGGATTACAATTTGCGCCTCTTGCATATATTATTAATAGGCTATAGTTAGTTGATTCTGTTTAGATTAAGCATTTCTATCAGCCTTTGCATAATTTCACACTAATAATGCGGCTGCCCTGCATTAGCTGTTCAATTGCACAATAAATCACTTGTTTCATTTGTGTCCTCTGTTCTAGTAACTTACCGGATGTGTTATGCATAGACCTTGAGACATCATTAGTTTTCATTTTCTTTCATTGACACAGACACAACTTAGTCTTCTGCAGAGAAATGTTGTGGCATGAACGTAATAGGCTTTATCAGTTTATGACTTATCAGGTACTATTTCTAGTTGAGATTAAAGAAATAATTTCATTTTGAATGGTTGTGTATTCCCTCCTCCTTTCCTGTTAAAGAGGCACCTATGTTTATCTGTCACCTTCTCAGCCTTCAAAGATATCAGTTGTTTGATTCCACCCCACCTCTTTATACATGATAATTTGGTTAAAAAAAAAAAAGATGAAATAATACCTCAAGGCCAGTATTAAAATTTTCTCCTTGTCATTAGTTCTGCTGTGCTGTTTCATTTTGAAAATAAGTAATAACTGTGCATCAAAACTATTTAAATTGACAATATTGAGAAAATCACCATTGTGGCTTGGGAATCAGTGTTTAATAACTTCACTCCATTTAAGAGCATTCTGATTTTAAAGCATTACTTTTGACTTTCCTTATTCATATTTAGGCCCTTTCTGCACCATAGGGGCAGAGAGGACTGGAAGCGGAGGAACCCAGAAATGAGCTCTTCCGGGTTCGCCGCAAAGAGGCCCCACCAGTATGCGATGAGCCTGGCTTCTCCCGGCCCGTTGCTACTTGTGCCCTCCATTTTTTCCCTTTTAAAATGAAGAAGAGTGCTCGTGCGCAAAAGGTGAGTTTTTTAAACAACAAAAAAAAAACGTGCGCGGGACTCCACCCCCCCCTCCCTGCCCTCCTGGGAGATGGTGAAACTGGTGCCACCCCCTCCCCTGTTGGGCACGGAGCCGCGCTATGCGCTCCATGCCTAGTTTGCAGCCGTGTTTACTCGCGAGTAAGTACAGCTGTGCCAGCCGCTTGCTTCCTTCCCGGGAGCAGGGAATGAATAGTGATAATTGCGTTCTCTGAAGTCCTGGGAAAATGGAGGGCTGGCCCCTGCCTGCTCGCGGGATGCCCTGTGTGTCATGCGGACTTTCTGCGAGCAGGCAGGGCAGCCACGGGGAAACTGGCTGGTGCGGAAAGGGACTTAGAAAGGGGAGGGCGTGTAAAATGTTCACAATGTTGTGTTTTCTGTTACAGATGAGCTAAATTGCAATTCCTCAGCCAGGGGTGGGGTGGGAAATATGGGAAATACAAAATCCAATAGATGGATGTGAGGGGTTTGACCAATAATTCCCATTATATGTGACTTGGTATTATATCAGTAATAAACTAAATATGCAGTGGGCTCAATGAAGATGCAATTCTCTATGTACAGTTTTTCCTTCCACTGCCCAAATAGAAATGTATCTAGAAATCTTACTGCACTTAGCATGTCGAGATGAATGCTTCTCTCCCCCGTACCTCTATTTAAACATGGAAAAACAAGGTATAAAAAAATAGCTGTTCCTGTTATCTTGCTGCTCTAGGTAGGATTGGGTACAGCTGGGCCCTGCAAGATGAACAATTTTTATGTCATCTATACTTTCCACTTGATTTGCTCTTACCAATACTTGCATGGTCAACAATAAATGTGTATTTTGAATGTATATTCAAGTATAAACGTAACATTTGGGGTAGCAGATTTATTTTAAAAGGGGTTTCTGCAGTCGGTGGAATTGAGAACATAAGAGCCATGCTGCATCAGATCAAGGGTCCATCTAGTCCACCTTTCCATTCATACAGTAGCTGCAGGTTTGATTTGATTTAAATCGCTTCTCTGAAGGGCTCAGTTTGAATGATTTAAATCACTAGCGAGGAATTCTATTTAATCATTTTTATTAGAAGTGGGGTTGGAGAACTCAGGCGGAGCCCATCCTGCGAGCTCGTCAAACCCTGCTCATGCGGCCCTGCTTCAAGGAGCTGGACCGCACAAGCCTTTGCCAAGTGTTCAGGAGTCTGCGTGAGCCCCCGGAGCCCTCGGCAAAGAGTGGCTGATGGAACTGTGCACTTTCCAGAGGCCCCAGAAAGCACATTTTGCCATCCCCGCCCCAATCCGCACCTTAAAGGCTCTCTTAATATAAGCCTACCTTGCATTAAGATGGCTTATAAGGTCCCTGTTGGTGCAGGGAGGGGGAGAAATGTGATTTCCCCAAGACTTGGGAAATTGCGTGTTTTTCTCCTCAACTCTAATGATGCCACAAGTGGGGGCAGGCAGCAATTTAGCGGGCATTCGATGGAGCCAAACGTGGGTGAGTTCATCCATCCTTACCTGTCTTCTGGGTTTGGAAGAAGGAGAGCTCTTGGGGTGGATAATAAAATGTGAAGAATTCCATCCTTATGGTAATTTTTCTTGAGGTTCCCAATTGTTACAGAAGTGGGTTTTTTTGTTTTTTGTTTTACCCTCTTCATCTCAGTCCTTGGGATATTATGGTAGTTTCATGTGCATTTGGTTTTTGTGACTGGTGCTTTTATATTGGGCAGGGGGCTCAAATGCTTTGTTTGCCTGAATGACTCGGTAGTGGGTGATCGGGTGGCTTAAGACTCACTGATTCTGCCTGATGCTAATATTCATTTAGCCTCTTACTAGCAGATGTATTAATACTATCACACTTGGGTCCCTGCACATTAGTCAAATGTTGAATGATCTTATTAAAGTTTTGCCCTGCTTTCACCCCTGCGTGGTGTTGGCTGTCGTTCATCCTGCTACAGCTACCTGCCAATTGGTATGTCCGATTCTACCTGTCTTCTGCAGCAAGCACTGCCCACAGTGATATCATGTGCAATGGAGGCTTGACAGAGAGAAGGTGGATGTGTAACTACCGCTAGCAATGTGTCAAACTGATGAAATCCCTAGGCTGTTTTTTGTGTTTTTTTCTCACATTTCAATCATTTTTATGCATGCCATATTGTGCATGTTTTATTTGCTTATTTAATAAATGGTTAAAGTGTGTGTTAGATGCTTACATGCTCAAGAATCTTCCTATTGCATTCCTCAATTAAATAATAGTAAATGCATCTTAAGGAAATCTCAGGTATGTAATTTTTATCAAAATGCCTAGGAAATGAATATTAATCAGTCAAGCCACAGTGTTTTTTGGAAGTGAGGGAATATTTCTGTATTGGCATTCTAGTCGTTTCATTTTCAACACCCAAACTTCAGACATGACTAATTTTAGATGAGCTCTATACTTTAGGTAATTCATGTTTTAATCTGTTGCTGCCCTTTATTTTTACTTCCCAAAGGCAATTCATGCCTATGGAGTATTTTTTAGGCTGTAGTTTTTTCTTGTGCCTTCCATACCATATGCCATATGTTTATGAGATTGTATGTGATGCATTCTTGTATACAGGTATTACCTTTCACCATTCTAAACCATTTCCTGCTAGGAAAGCATGTGAATGTGTGATTAAATCTTCTTTAATTTAAAGGAATTTAAACAGACAAAATACCCAGTAAATGGGTGCAGATACTGGATGAAGACCGGTGTATTGTTTAAAGAGTAGTTACAATGGGTTTTTCTCCCACAGTGTGAGACTGGCTAATAGCCAGCATCACAGCTGCATTACAAATCCTATACAGTATGAAAATCAGACCTCCAACTCCCCCTTTTACTTCATCAGTTAGTATCTTGACCCCAACCCTCCAGAAGCCCATAATATTTACATGTGTCTATTCATCCGACACAAAAATACATATATTAATTATCCAAAACTGTTCCAGGAATTGTTACGACAGGGAAGCTAGGTTGATGATCTCATAGGTGCTAGATTGTTACTGAGGGGTGGGGGGGCACACAACAAGGCTGCCTCTACCATTCTAAAACTGTTACATCTGTCTTCTCCATTAGAAATACTCTAGTCACATACTTCAAATGTTTCCTTAAAAGCGTTGTTGACTTATCTTGGGTTGGATTTACGCAACCATATTTTCCCCTTTTTGTAATTATCCACATTAAAATGGCTTGTGGAAGGCATCCATGTTTGGCAAAGCTCAAATATCAGGTTTGCTAAACTCATTTGGCTCATGATGCCAATGCTTCTTAGGCATTTTCCCACAGCCTCCATGGATTTCTACCAAAAAGTACACTTAAGTTGTCACATTCTTTTATTTATTTATTTCAAAATATTCAGTTTGTGCCCCACTGATTGAAACCTTGGTAACATATATCATTCATTCTGTTAAGCTTCTAATAATGAGATTAACAGTTACACATTGATCTTGCGTATAAATGCAGATTTCTCCCATCGATACATGAGGCATTGTTCTTGCCTAATTTAAAAGCAAAGAAAAAATAAATAAAAAGCAGAAACATCTTGATAGTATAGCTCATGTGATCTGGGTGTTTCTCACTTGCCTTTCATTAGTTCACCCTCTTTGAAATTGTCCTCACACTGCCAAGCCAAGGTTATTGAACACTAAGAATGGGACCTTATTTTCCAACCGAAATATCAGTGTTAATTTTTATATATTCATTATCCGCTAAGTGTAGGTCTGAAAACACAAAATCAGAATGCAGTGTAACTTTGAAAGAATGAAACGAAGTGAAGCTGCATCTCATCGTTTAAACATAGCCTTGGTTTTTAGTAAATAGATTGGCAAGACTTGTATTCTGACTGCCATGCAGATGGTATCATCAATTTGCTGAAATGGTGGTGGGAGAGTTCAGTTGTTTCAGCTGCCAGTGCTGAATTTCAGACTCTCAGTGGCTGATAGCAGGTTGTCATTTCACGCTTTGCAGTTTTGTTCTAAACTGCAATTCTGTATATTGTTTTAGTGACTGAGTTTATTCTATCTAGCCAAAAGTGTTCTGTGTTCTGTTTGCATAGAAAATGCATCTTGTTAGAATTTGGACAACACTTCATGCATTGGATAAGAAAAATCTAACATGAATAATTTCCAAAAGCTGCAAAGATAGAATGTGAAACTCCCTTTAGCCTAGTCTTCAGGGTGGAGTATTTAGACTAGTATGTGCAAGGTATGTGCAGAAAAACTTTTTTTGATACTGTGAGGCATGGCGCATATGTCATGGCTTATAACTGAGAATGTTCAACTGTAGCCAGCGTAAAGTTAACTCTGGATTAATGAAATCTGTTATGAGCCACATCATATTCAGGGTTCTCATTGAGGCATATGTATTACATTCAGTGATTTCCAAATTCATGTAATTTGTTCTCTCTGCAATGGATTCCTCAAAGGTAATATTCTACTCTAGCCCTTAAGCCTTTTCTAAAAGAATTTTAGTACTACTGTAATCAATCAAGCCTCTTGCCATTTTCACCCGCTATCTCAATCTAGCACAGGTTGAATATCAAGTGCAGTATTTTGTATTTTTCATTTAGGTAGGGCAACTGGAAAGTCCAGGCAAAAAACGTGCTTGATTTATCACAGGAAGCAAGTATACCTATATATCAAACTGTCTGCTCATTTCCTTTTCCTTCTTCAGCACTATACTAAATTTTGATGGTTGAATTGAAGTGATCCAGCCAGGACTGCAGATGACTGTTTTCTAAGTAGGGTGCTACCTGGAATACATTACATAAATTTGCACGGCATTGTTTTGGCACTGTGTCTTAAAATATGTCTAAATTTGTGCTGACATTGTAACATAAGAAACTCCTTAGCTGAATGTTATAACATTTGCATCTTTTCTCGTTTATCTGTACTTCACATTCAGACATCTATCTTCCCTTCTGCATTTCAACACTTTGATTACTATAAACCTTTGTCTTATACTCAGACAAACTCTGGTGTGTGTGTGTGTGTGTGTGTGTGTGTGTGTGTGTCGATCAGAATATAAGCCTACCCAAATTGAAACATAGAGGGGTGTGTGTGTGTGTGTGTGTGTGTGTATTGGGACCCTGCAATTTGCATTGGGGGAATGCTCCCCTACATTTCAATGGGTGATTATTTTCCAGTGCTAACTGCAGGCATGGGTTGTTTGATCCATATCAGAACCACTAGTGCCCAATGCCATGGGTTTGATCCAGATTATGTACCCCACACTGGCAATTTGAAAATGAAATGCTTGCATTTAAAGGCAAACTATGTGATGAATGTCATGTATAGTTTGGGCCTAAGAGTCACCAGTAGCAGATGGAATATCCATCTTATTTTATTTTTTTATAGAGATAAAAGCAACATTAAGAACAGGGTGCAGAACATTAGATCCCAATCTGGCCCTCTGGGGTTCCCCAGAACACCATGCTCCCCCCTCAACCTGTTGGTTAGTGGTTTCCTGACTTTTGTGCAGTAGTTCCTCCATTCTAAAAGGCTGAAATGCCACTTCTAAAGCTTAGTTATTGGCAGTAAGAGCTTGACAGCACAATCCTGTACCTGTCCACCTAGAAGGAAGCCCTGTTGAGTGGGGTGTACTCCCAGAAAAGTGGATAAGGAATTATTGTCTGAAGCCAACATATACTGGTATTTGGGGAAATTTTGCCCCACCTCCTTTTGTGTTTGGCCCCACGTGCCACTGGAACGAGGCCCCAGAGAAATTCTCCGAAATGGATAAGTTGTAAGCAAGCACAATTTGTGACATTGCACAACATCATGATTGATCATGGGGCACGTCAGAAAAGGTTTAGCTTCCAATTTCCTGGCTTTGTGGAGTTTGGGCCATGGTGCGAAAGCCTCATCTTCTGATCTTTTAAACCAGCAGGTTTTTTGATGATTGAATTAGAATAGAATTTGGCTGCTACTTACCTTTAAAATTTGTAATAGGAAAATAATCCAGGGATATCTGCTTGCAGTGACTCTTCATGGTTAATATGAGCAAGATCTCCATAATAAAATTACTGTCTTTGAGCTCCATTAGATGAGTGTTTTATTGCATGCTCGTTACTGGGCACTCACGGATTTTCGCAGGTCCCTCTCACGATATCATCTGCCTCCCTCCCGCTTGCCTCCCATCCCTTCTAGCCTTCTTCGTGCCACAAAAAAACACCCCTGTAAGTCTGACTTATTTTAAAGACAGAAGTTGCTGCTATCTCTTGCTGTGTGCAGGAGAAGCAGCACATCAAAATGGCCCACTGAATGGGCATTGTGCATGTTGTTCACTTCTTCTTTCAAAAGAGGAAGTAATGAGGGACAAAGGCGCAGGCGGAGGAATGACGGAAAGCAAACACGATTTTCCCTTGTGTGATGATGCTATTTATTTAGTGGAATATATGTTCAGTTAATATATTTTAGCTTAGGGTGACCAGATGGCCCGGGGTTTCCCGGTCCTAACCGGGAAACCTGGGGCGATCCAGGCCAACCGGGGGGTGGCGGGGACAAACCGGGGCGGTGGGGGGGTCACGCGGCGGTGGCGGGAGGCGGGTGGGCGGTGCAAGGCGGGCGGTGCGAGGCACTTACCTGCTGGGGCGTCCGCTTCCGTCCGGTGCCCTGAATCTACTGAGAAACAGACTTCATGGCCTGTCCCTCAGTAGCGCGCCGGGATTTTGGTTCTCAAAATCTGGTCACCCTATTTTAGCTCCTTTTTGATTAAAAAAACCCAACAGCTCAATGAGTTAATCTAACATCTGTAGAGGTCAGTGCTATTTATAAGTTAATACAATGGCTATTTTTTAAAAAGTGCTTTGCAAATATGTGAAATATGTTAATTATACTATGCTTTTATTATAGGAAACCCTTCTTACCTTTTGTTATAAGTAGCTGTCAGCAATTCTACGTAAAGAATAACTTACCCCCTTCAGTCAAGTGACACTATAATCTAGCTACAGTCTTAGGAACTGCACTATGTTGCTTGTCCTTTTTTGTTATTTTCAAGTGTCGCACATTAACATATCAGAAACTGAACTTTTGAAAGGATTTTTCAGTGTAAAGTCTACTGCTCTTACGAGCCTGAATTTACTGGACAATATTTGATTGCAAGGGTAGATACATGGGTGAATGAAAAATTCCCTAAAGGTTGTCTAGATAACAGAAAGCTGACACTTCAGCTAGTTTTATACACCAGGCAATGAACTGATAAAATACTCCGCAGAATTTATTATTATTATTATTATTATTATTATTATTATTATTATTATTATTATCTCTCCCAGCATACTGCTCTAAATATAGCTAGGCTATTCATGCAGTTTTCTCGTATTGCTACAGTTACCATAGATTTCTTATCCACATATGAAATTAAAAGCCTTACTGACAAAAACAGTATACTTTTTGTACATTTGATTTTATGTGTGTCCTAATTTCTAGATGATAGAACTTTTGTCTTCCTCTGAATAGATTATTGGTGGGAGGATAAGGAAAACGACTCAACTGTGCTCTTTTTCCAAATAAGATGTAAAGCAGCTTTCCCAACCTGGTGCCCTTCAGATGCATTGGACTACAACTCCCATAACCTCCTAGCCGAGGAAGTCTGATGTGGGAAGAGCACACAAGCTCAGGACTTTAGGTTGAGACCCCTCCGCAGGTGAATGGGCATGAGTGATTTTTTGCCCCTAAAGGAGCCTAGATATGGTGGATTGAGACTGGTGCCTTTTTCAGTTGGTACTCACAGGAAATAATTCATGAATCTGTTCTAGGTCAAGATCACATAGCATTGTTGCTTGTGAAAGAATTTTGTAGGAAGGTGGACATACAGGAATGTGGACATGCAGGCAATTATTTGTTCATAGCAGCAACTCCAGCAGTGGCGGGAAATTAATGGCCATATACTCCCATCATCTTTGATCGCTGGCTAGAGCTGATGGCATTGGAGTCTAACACCCTCTGGAGAGCTACAAGTTCTCCAGCCCTGCCAACGGAACGCCTCTCCCAACACAAACCTACCTGAACATTACGCTCAACATCTGAGATCCTCCTCCAAGTGCCTACTCTGAGGGAAGCTCAGAGGATGGCAACAAGGGAGAAAGCCTTTTCAGTGGTGACCCCCCCCCCCCAAACTATGGAACGATCTCTCCACCAACACTGTCATCTTTTCGGTGCCTGGTTAAAACTTTTCTCTTCTCCCAGGCATTTAACAGCATATGTTGAGCTTTTTTAATTGACCCCTGGACAATTTAAATGATATGTAGTTTGTTTTTAGGCTTTTATGGTTTAAAATTTTGTATATTGGTTTTTAAATGTTCAATTTTGTTAATTTTTGTAAAACGTCCAGAGAGCTTCGGCTATGGGGCTGTATATAAATGTAATTCATCATCGTCATCTTTCATCATCTCGACAGCCAGGGTTCACCTGGTACAGGACTGGCTATTACTCATTCCCCAAGCCTGCATACTTACCTCCCCCAACCTGGTGCTGGGAATGGCGCATGCCAATACATCTGAATGTCACCAGGTTAGGGATGGCTGCTCTAAGGCTTCACCTCTTGAGGGATAACATACTAAAAGAGAGTGAAGGGGAAGAGAAGTTATTTCACCTCCTACAGTACTACTCGCAATTCTATTTATTGTGGCGTGATGCACTGATATGCAAGATTTGGCATCAGGCATAACTGTGTATAATATAAGACAGATTAAAAAGCAGCTGCAAGAAGACTGTGCCTGCACAATATTAGATAAGCAATGAGTCTTAGGGAGTGAGGGTTCAGCCTCTCAAAATGTTCCTGAGCTAAACTGTGGTTGAACCTTTTCGTATGTCTCTAGCTGCAGGTTGGTTGCTAGGCCTTGAGATCTGTGAACATCCTGGATGCTACTATAAGTCATATATGCAAGGATACCCTATGCAAGCTCACATGGGAACTACGCAGGTGATCAAATTAAACCCCTGTCTTATACAGTATCCAGATATAAGTATTGATACTTTATGGTAACATAAACGGACAGCAATGGAAGTGTGCCTGTGGTATGATCCTGATACTTGATTTCATGGACCCTTGAAGACTGGAGGCTATTTGGTTCTTGATTAATGTTTCTGGCATTCACTGTGTTGATCATCAGTCTGGATTCCCTGTGTGGAAGAGGTGGAAACAGGAAAATCTTGTTCATCGATGACTACAGGATCATTCCAGATGTTCTATGAATGAATTTGTTGGAGAGCGTTCTTCTTTCCGTTGACCAGAAATCCATGTTAAATGAGCAAGTTTATCATTATGAATATGCTGGGAGGACAAATACCTAGCCGGAAGGTGAATATCAATGACAGGATGTTTTTGACTCTGGATTTTTTCAGCTTGTTGTGTTCCAAAATGCTGAGGTGATCCCTACCTCCTTGAACACCAGTCCAACAACGTTCAATAAGACTTAACACATCACTCAGCAGGATTAAATTTCAGCCATTACTTTGGATATTAAGAAATTCTTCAGCAGACACATTCCTATTGGCTGTGGAATCAGATTTCTTTTCTCAAAAATGCTAGAAGGATTCCTTCTGTTTTAGTCCCTCTACGAATCTAGGATGGGTGCTCAGCAGTACCTAGATAGAAGAAGTGCAAATATTCTTCATAGCCTCTATCAGGGCCTGGTTTCTGAAAAGTGGGGCACCTGAAATGAAGGCAGGCTTTAAGCTGGAGACAGTCATGTAACTTCTGGTGCAGGGATCAACACTCTATCCTAGTCCTTGCAGTTGACTGCATAGTTTGCTGCAGTTCATTGCATAGCTTTTGAGCAAACTCCATATGGGTCTCTAGGCTACTCTTTTAACAAGACATATAGTGTTCCTGTACGTAATCTGTCAGTTAATGCAAAACAGAATTTTTGTAGGCAAGTGAAAGGACGAAATATTACATCCAGTCAAAGTAAGGATTTGCTACAATTTGCATTGTTTGTAAAATGAGCATGAGAAATCTTAAAGCCAACACTCTCTTTTGGATTTCAAACTATGATTTTTCTGGTTATGCACTTGTTATAGAACAATCTGTCCAGAAGAGATAGGCCAGGATCCTATGGAGGGAGAACATTTGCAGACCTCTCCTTCTTCAAAATATTTATCTTGGAATTTTCAATTTACATTTAATGAGGATTTAATAATTAACAGGATCTTGACTTCATTGGAAGAGCCATTCTGGTGGCTTAAACTGTAACCATTACAGGAAGAGGCATGGTGGTCCTTGAGGCAGTTTCCAGTGAGCTGAGAGGAGTGCAATGCAGATTGGTACCTGTGTACCTGAAAAAAAACCAATTCAATAGTGATGAACCTGGTGGCTGATTTCTTCTTTATGGGGTCTTGTATGAAGCAATCTGAGTCCTGCTACCAATAATAATGGCATACCTTTCTTTGGGAAGGGTATGTGTGTTACTATTAACACTCCCATTGGGGAGTTTTCTTATAACACAGCAGTATGTGCAATTTTTTTATAGACAATACTTCGTCACAGAGAGAAGGTTTTTTTTTAATGAAGTCAAATTATGCTTTGATCTCTGCAGATCGATGAATGGTAGTAATACATGCAAGGCCCTACAACAAAATACACCATCCACTTGCTGCAATTTTGAAGAGTTGCATTAAGTGAATAGATATGGTCTACTTTTCATGAAAAGGACAGGAACCTCCATCTACTTGCTGTAATTTTGAAGTTTTGCATTAAGTGGATAAACGTCTACTTTTCATGAAATGGATGGAAATTTTGTCTGGTTACTGAATGAAAAGTATCATTATGCTAAGTGGTCTCATATCATGGAATGGACAGTTTTTGCATGTAATGGGCAATTCCACTTAAAAACCACAACATAGGTATGGGTCTCTCTCCTCATATTCCAGCTTCTATGTTGTCTTTCCCCCCTCCCACCGGGTTGCCAGTTCTTTTCTGTCTCAGCTGCTCAGCATTCCATGCCATTGCATTATTTGGGGTTGTTGTTATTTGTCGACCCACTCCTTTAAGACTTATTTTTCTGCAGAATGTTTGGTATTCTACAAGACCTCACCCTCTTGCACATGGTGATGTAGTTTTGACTACATAAATGTGAGCTTTGGAAGACTCAAACAGTCATGCCTCCATTGTTAAGGACTGTCAGTAAAAAACACATTGCGCCATGTTAAAATGATAATTGGGGGGGGCATTCTAACAGCCATAAAATCGAAAATGTTTCACCAACCTTTCTGAAATTTACAGGTGCCAGAAAGAAATGTTTGTTTTACATTTCCTGAAAATTTCAAGAGGATTGGTGAAAGATTGAGGGAAGAAGAGCAGTTTAAGGTAGAAAAGGAATACAAACCTGTCTCTCTGCTTTTGTAAATTTACTTCCGGGTTGAGATTTTTGTGCTCACAATTTGCATAATTTCTAGAGCCTTATTAATTAATCCAGTGGTGGGGTCTTCTTCCTCCTTGACTGTAGTTGGTGGAAAGCTTTTCATTTTTTAAAAATTCCCTTCGGTTGACTTTTAAGGACTATTTTAACCTCTCATTCAAGTCAATGAGGCGGCCATCTTCCCTCATAATGCACCACTGACACATGCTCAGTAGCGTCGCTCTCCCCCCTCCCTCCTGCCTTAGAATGTGGGTTGGGTGAGTGAAATGGCCGCTGCCTCTAGCACAGACCTTTTGAGAGAAGAAGAAGAAGAAGAAGAAGAAGAAGAAGAAGAAGAAGAAGAAGAGGAGTTTCTCTTTTCTCTTCTGGAACATGCATTCCTTTGGCTCTGAGAGTATTTTGGGCTATCTTCATAAAGCCAGTTTGCTCTTTTGCTCCCTGGTGAAGCAGGGTGTGGCTCCTCTGGATCCATGGTAACCTGATCTTCAGATCTCTCCTGGGAATAGGTAGTTATACCTTTCTTTTAATTTCCCTCTTTTCTAAGAGTTTGGTCCATACTCCTATAAAGTTGAAAGCTTCAAACACTTCATTTAATTAGTTTGGGCCAGTGTAAGTTTTAAGTACAATGTTGAAACCTTTCAAAGTGCTTCTGGGCCTACAACGTTGGTTTCGGCCTAGTCACCCTGTTTTTTTAATAAGGTTTAGAAACAGTTGAGGTGTCGTTTATTTTGCATAGTGTACACATGGATTTTCTTTCTAATCCTTGCAGTCTACACTGGCTCCCTCCTTGATGTGTTTTTGGAAGCAGACAAACCCTTTTTTGTTCCAGCAGGCCTTTGGCAAATAATCTGGACCTCTGTCTATACCTTTGACTTTTATATTGTTATGTATTTAAAATGTTTAAAATGCTTTAATATTGAAAAGTATTTAATTATATTTTTAACTTTTGTATATTTAGGCTGACCATCTGAAAAGGAGGACAGGGCTCATGTAACTTTAACAGTTGTAGAGAAAAGGGAATTTCAGCCAGTGTCATTTGTATGCAATTAGTCCCTGGTGAATTTCCCTCTTCATCACAACAGTTAA
Organism: Anniella stebbinsi; assembly: GCA_029215795.1. Classification (NCBI taxonomy): domain Eukaryota; kingdom Metazoa; phylum Chordata; class Lepidosauria; order Squamata; family Anniellidae; genus Anniella; species Anniella stebbinsi. The sequence goes on along the minus strand of JARDYH010000006.1, from coordinate 61,984,539 downwards.
AGTTGCAGGCACTATACTAGAGTGACCATATACAAAAGAAAGCAGGGCCCCTACAACTTTAACTGTTGTGATGAAGAGGGAATTTCACCAGGAACTAATTGCATACAAATGACACTGGCTGAAATCCCCTTTTCTCTACAACTGTTAAAATTACATGAGTCCTGTCCTCCTTTTCATATGGTCAGCCTAGTATATTCCTATTTATAGGTTTTAGCTGTATATGTTTTAGTTTTGTAAGGCTGCCCTGAGGCCCAGCATTGGGCAAAAGGCAGGATACTACTACTACTACTACTACTACTAGTAATGTTTCAGATTTCACTTCTGCATCTGATGTTCTTTTGCATTTACTTTTCTTTATAAACCATTCATATCTTAAGACTTCTTGTGTGGCATGTTTTCATTGGTTTAACAAGTTAAAAGGGGGTATTCACTGTTTTCATGCTTATGTTATAAAATCTATTTTCAACAGGCCTAGTAACTTCAACAGTAACAGAGTTGGGGGAAATCCTCAATCTCTTTGCTATCCGAGGCACTGAGTAAGGGATCCCTGGAGATAATTTAGACTGACCCCAACCACAAAACACTATTCCCCCTTCTGAAGAGATCTGGACCACAGACTACTAAAGACAAACAAAGAAGCAGGCCATAATAACAGTTCTCATGTGGCTATTTGCCTTGTGAGGCAGGTGTAGGCTGACCATATGAAAAGGAGGACATGGCTCATGTAACTTTAACAGTTGCAGAGAAAAGGGAATTTCAGCCAGCGTCATTTGTATGCAATTAGTATCTAGTGAAATCCCCTCTTCATCACAACAATTAAAGTTGCATGCACTATACTAGAGTGACCAGATACAAAAGAGGGCAGGGCCCCTGCAGCTTTAACTGTTGTAATGAAGAGGAAATTTCACCAGGTACGAATTGCATACAAATTATGCTGGCTAAAATCCCTTTTCTTTGCAACTGTTAAAGTTACATGAGCCCTGTCCTCCTTTTCATATGGTCAGCCTAGGCAGGTGCTCTGCGGGCTACCAAATGGAGGGACTAACAGGCCATAAAGTTGCCCGGCTGGGTCTGCCAGAAATCCAGCCTCAACACTCCTGGAAGGTCTATGTTCTATAGCACCTGCTGTCAGATGAACCTGAGGGAATCCCACCCTCCACCCCTGGGTTTAATTTACTGGCTTCTCCTGGCTGGACCTTGCAGGAAACTATAGGGACAGACAGAGCAGGCATTCATAGCACACATAGAATGCTGAGACTGGCAAATCTAAAAGCAAGTGTGTTGCTTTTCAAGAACCAAGGAAATTCAATGGGTCTTACTTTTGAGTAAATATCTAGGGATGGAAATGCAGCCTGTGCAAGAACTGAGTAGGGTGACCATATTTGGGAAACCAAAAAAGAGGACACGTAGTGGGGGGGCAGGAAAATGGCTTTCTGGGGCCACATTAAAGTCCCCAATTGGAGCGGAGGAGGAGGGGAAAGCATGTCATTCTCACCCCACTGCTCCAATCAGGCCCTTTTCTATAATGCCTGGGAATGACACGTTTTTCCCTTTTAAGGCCTTGATTGGAGCAGTGGGAGAGAATGACACACCTCCAGAAAGCATGTAATTCCCCCCTGCCACGCTAATGGTGGCCTTAAAAGGGAAAGTGTGTAATTCCATGTCATTATAGACTATTGCATAAAATCCCCCCTGACACTGAGAATAGAACAAAAACCAGGAGAAATCTGGGGAAATCCTGACAGTTCTTTATTATTTATTATTGCATTTATATCCCACCTTTTTTCTGCCAAGAAACCCAAGGCGGCATACATAATCCTCCTCCTCTGCATTTTATCCTCACAATAGCAACCCTGTGAGATGGGTTGGGCTGAGAGTCTGCAACTGGCCCAAAGTCACCCAATGGGTTTTCATTGGTAAGTGGGGAGTAGAACCCAGATCTCCCAGCTCCCAGTCCAACACTTTAGCCACTAGGCCACACCCCAGTGGTCACCCTAGAATTGAGCCTTGATTTTTAGGATATATTTTTTAAAAGTTTGACTTCAATTTTTTTCCTAAAATTCAAGGCATGAACCAATCTGCTTTCAACTTGGCATGGCTAAAGCCTTACTTAAGAGGTACCATGGTGCCAAGTTTCATCTCTTCATCTTTTCTTTCTCTCTTTTTTTTAATGTACTGCTCAAGGCCCTAGACCCCAAAGAGGAGTATTGGGTTTGAAGTTTTAAAAATTCCTAAAATTCAAGGCATAAACAGATCTGCTTCCAACTTGGCATGGCTCAATCCCTACTTAAGAGCTACCATGCTCTCAAGTTTCATCCCTTTATCTTTAAAAATGATGGAATTGTAAGCATTTTAGTTAATTTAAAAAATTTAATTGAAGTTTTAAACATTTCTAAAAATCAAGGGATGAACGGATTTGCTTCCAACTTGGCATGGCTAAATTCCTACTTCAGAGCTACCGTGGTGCCAAGTTTCATCTCTTTATCTTTAATTTCATTTTTTAAACTTGTACTGCTCAAGGTCCTGGACCCCAAAGAGATTTCTGTTTGAACTTTAAAAAAATCCTAAAAATCAAGGCATGAACTGATCTGCTTCATACTTGGCATAGCTATATCCCTATTTAAGAGCTACCATGATGCCAGATTTCATCTCTTTATCTTTAAAAATGAGGGAGATACAAGCATTTTGGTTGATTTATTAATGTTAAAAGTGAGTTCAACACATAACACTAGCTTTGATTTTATATTGGATGTCAAGATGGTATAACATTCTGGCTGACGCTGGCTTGGTTGTCAACTGTATAATATCCAGTCATCCGTTACACAAAGCCATGAAATTCATTAAACAAAAAACCTACGGTTTACAAAAACAATGTTAAGACTGTACAGATTCCAACCAAACACCAAAAAGCAGGGAAATTGGGAGTTAAGGCTCACAAGCCTTAACGCCACATCCTCCCTAAGGAGGCAGAAAGTGCAAGTGAAATTCTCATTCTCCCAAAGCAGATAAACCATGAGGACAGGGTGGAGAATATGATATGCAGAGGTGACTGTGGGGTTGTGGAAAACTGATCACGAACAACTTAGGGCCACCTACTTCTCTTTTTTTGTTTAGAGCAGCCCTTCCCCAACCTGGTGCCCTCCAAAGGTGTTGGACTACAACTCCCATCATTGCAAGTCAGTATGTCCCATGGTCAGGAATGCTGGGACTTGTCATCTCAAATACCTGGAGGGCAGCAGGATTGGAATGCTGTTCCATAACCTTACCAAATACAGGGTCTGCCCAATACTTTTCTCTCACACACGTCTCACATATAGCAGCACTCTTGATAACAAAAGGGGCACTATTCATTACAGATTTAGAACCAGAGCATGTGCCAGGCACTTCCAACTTTTGGTCAATATCCTGCCTTTCAAAGAACCAATGTTTTTTTTCTTTAAATGTATTTATAAAAAATATACTGTTCACTCCCCACAATCCCTGCACAATACATCATCTCATCAAAGCAACAGTGGAGCAGAAGAGGTTTAGTTTGGCTGTCTTGAACACCTTTCAGATGAGATTAGTTTGCAATCCTATATCTCTTGGGAGAAAGCTGTAGTGAATTCAGTGGCACTGGCTTCTGAGAAGACACGTATAGGAGTCAACCTTCTCCAGCCTGGTGCTCTCCAGATGCGTTGCACTGTAACTCCCATGTTATGTGTTATGGGGAAGACAAAAATCAATTCATACTTAATTTTAAAATAATACTTACACATGAAAGTATTAGGTGGTAGCTCTGGCTTTGATCTCCCACTGCTGAACAAGTAAGAGAAATCCTTTATCTGATATTCAAGAAACAGACATCCTATGCCATGTGTTGAAAACTAATGTTGATGTCTGAAGGGCTAACTGGATTAGGTATTCAAGATTCATTCATTGTTGTTTCATTTGGTTTTGACAGTTTATTTAAAGTGATGCAGCTCTTTTGTAGTTCCTTGATTGATCACATATCTTAATGCTGGAAAACATCATACTTTAGTACAGATGTGGGCGGAAAATAGATCTATCCTGATGATTTGGACATCAACTCGCGGCATTCCTGATAACTGCCCATGCTGATAGGGGCTTCCAAAACATCTGGAGATCTACATTCTGCCTTCCCTTGTTCTTGAACAACATTCCCCAACCTGGTCCCTGTCAGATGTGTTGGGTTGCAACTCTCAACATAAGGAGATGCTCTAAGAAATGAGAAGTAGCTGGTCCTAAATTGTTCATCATCATTTCTCACAACCCCACAGTCACCTCTGCAGATCAAATTGCATGTCTAGATTTTTGAGATGACAAGTCCCAGCATTCCTGACCATGGGACATACTGACTTGCAATGATGGGAGTTGTAGTCCAACCCCTTTGGAGGGCACCAGGTTGGGGAAGGGCTGCTCTAAACAAAAAAAAGAGAAGTAGGTGGCCCTAAGTTGTTTGTGATCAGTTTTCCACAACCCCACAGTCACCTCTGCATATCATATTCTCCACCCTATCCTCATGGTTTATCTGCTTTGGGAGAATGAGAATTTCACTTGCACTTTCTGCCTCCTTAGGGAGGATGTGACATTAAGGCTTGTGAGCCTTAACTCCCAATTTCCCTGCTTTTTGGTGCTTGGTTGGAATCTGTAGAGCCTCAACATTGTTTTTGTAAACCGTAGGTTTTTTGTTTAATGAATGTGTGATATTAAAAGATGAAAATAGTTTCAAAGTTAGAAAGCAATGCTTGGATTCTAACACAAGTTAACTTAAGGAGGTTCTTGGAAGGAATGTTTCCCACCCTTCAAGTTCAAGGTACTGGTAGTATCCTTAAGCATAATTTATCAAGGACCATATGTGCCTTCTGTATGAACCTGCCTTTCCTTTTAAAATCTTGCTTTTATCATAGAGTCATAGAATAGTAGAGTTGGAAGGATCCTATAAGGCCATCGAGTCCAACCCCCTGCTCAGTGCAGGAATCCACCTTAAAGCATATCTGACAGATGGCTGTACAGCTGCAACTTGAAGGCCTCTAGGGCGGGAGAGCCCACAACCTCCCTAGGTAATGGTTCCATTGTTGTACTGCTCTAACAGTCAGGAAGTTTTTCCTTATGTTCAGATGGAATCTGGCTTCCTGTAACTTGAGCCCATTAGTCATGTCCTGAACTCTGGGATGATTGAGGAGAGAGCCTGGCCCTCCTCTGTGACAGCCTTTCAAGTACTGGAAGAATGCTATCATGTGTCCCTTCAGTCTTCTCAAGGCTAAACATGCCAAGTTCTTTCAGTCTCTCCTCATAGGGCTTTGTTTTCAGGCCCCTGATCATCCTTGTTGCCCTCCACTGAACCCCCTCTACTTTGTTGCTTTAGGAACATAAAATGTAGTTATGTACAAGTTGGTTATGCATAAACATATCACATCTGGTATATTAAAAGCATAGTGTATTCAAGCAATTATTACAAATTGAATTTACTTTTTAAATTTTTTACCTTTTTTAAAAAAACAAATGAAGCTACAAGCTCCTGAACTGTAAGGGACACCTGAACTGTAAGGAACCTCTTTGGTTTTGCCAGTTTATGAGGAGCAGGCAAAAACTTTAAAAAAAAAAAACAGAAGAAACCATCAACATTAGTAACAAGGAAAACTATTTAGTGTCAAGCAGAAATAAAGCACCCATAAAGAACTGAGAAAAAAGGGGGACCAAGATTAAATTAATATGCATTAAATTTAATCAGACTCATTTTCTGAGCTATCAGTTTCAGTCTCTGCTTAAATGGCAATGCCCCCTAGAGGCAGAAATGCATCTTGCTCTTGTATTTGAGAGTTGTAGTCTCAGTTTACAACCTAGGACTTGCTTATATATAAACCCCTTGTCTTAAACATTTTATGCATCATGCTAAAATAAAATATTCCATAATCCATTTTTTCTTCATTTTTTTTCAATTTTCCCAATTTTTCAAAAAAAAAACAAAAAAAGGCTTCAGAAAACCCCTGGGCTTTTTTCAATTTTTTCCAGTTTTTTTCCAAGCCATAACATCTCTAGTATTGCAGCAGGCTTTTGTTAGTTTGCCTGGCTGATTTCCATAGGATTTTAATTTCTGTTGTCTGTCTTTAGATTGTTTTAATCAGTTGTTGGTATATCAATTGGTATATCAATATAGCAGCCTTGGGCATCTTTGGATGGAAAGGTTTGGGGCTAACTTTACTACAATAAAAAGATAGATAGCCTTTGAATTTAATACAGCTTTGTTATTGTCCAGAAAGCTGATCTTTTGTACTTAAATTGCATTCATGTTCCCTCTTTCAATTTTGCTGCTTTAGAAAATGTTCCAGTGGAGTTTTGCAGGAGTATACTTGCCATTTGTTTATTAAATAATGTGAACAGCACAAGAGAGACTGCAATCTCTACAATGTGCCTGCATTAGAAAACAAAAGCACTCATCTAAATACAAGCATATTGTTTCCCCTAAGATGCTTACTCCTTTCTGTTACATTTTTTCCGCTAAAATGAAGACAAAAGAAATGTCAACGCTCAGGAAGATTTTGTGTCAGTGAGTGGTAGAGGCAAGAATTGAAAAGGATCAGTGAATCAGATGTAATTTGGGTTGTGTTTGAGATACCAAATCTGTGTTTTGCTGACGGCCACCTTTCCTGTTTTGAAAAGCTGCATAGGCATTTCTATCAAACAGAAAGAACTTTATCCCTATTTTTGTTCAGCATGCCTATGATGACTTTGTTCAATAAGCAAAGAGGATTATGGGAAGTGGAACTAGGTAGCATGTTTTAATAAAGATGTGTGAATAACTTTTCATTGTGAATATGAGGATTGAACATTTTTGTGATTGTATTTTCCCTTAAAGGTAGCTTTTAAAATAGACCATTTATGTTGATTTAATTAGCTCAGGAAAGGGGGGGGGAATAGCATAGACTATAAAATGTCGTTTGAAAAAGATTGGCTGCAAAGCATGATTTAACGTTAAGATCTCACATTTTCTTGTTGTTACAAAACGAAAACGAATAGCTGAAAATGCACTTTTGAAAAATAAAACTATATTCTTAAACTTCTTCCTCCTCCTAGGACCCCTAGCAATTTAAAATATTGCATTTATTCTCAAGTACTGACTTTATTTAACTTTGAATGTCAACTCAAATCATATATTGAACTACTATGCCAATTCTTAAATATTTATTATATTGTACCTACTTAGGAAACTGACACATTGTGAAATTGCTTTAAGATAGATAATACGAAAGTTTTGTCATAAGAAATGGTCATGAATTTTAAAAATTGGGACCGAGAGGTTTCAGGAGTGCATCAGAATATATGATAATTCTAAACTAAATAACAGTAAGTGTGTTACAGCGTTTGATTTGTCTAACTGAGATATTTCTGAGAGTCCCATTTTGCAAAAAGTTATTTAAAGCTATATACTCAGATGGACAGATTATTGCCTGAACATTTCAAATTGTTTGCAGAACGATAGACATTTGAAATAATTACGTTAGCAGCACAATCTACTCAGTGTCTACTCAGTATTATGTTCCATGGAATTCAATGGGGCTTACTTCCAAGTAAGTGGGTATAGGATTTCAGCCTAATAGTACAGTGCAGTCTTGTGCAAGTCTATGCAGAAGTAAGTTTCATTAAGTTCAATGAGACTTACTCCTAAGTAAGTCAGTGTAGGATTGCAACCTAAATAGTTAGTGCAATGAGGTCAAAAGGACTAATAAAATAGAGAGGGGAATGAAACTATATGTAGTCTTATGTATATATTTTCTACAAAGAGTGCTATTAGAATTAGAAGGGACATGATCTTTCTATTTTCCCTGTCCCCTTTCCCAGGTGCAGAGATCTATAAGTAAATATGATTCTGTTATGTACATCAACAATAACAGGAACCATTCTGCCTAATTTGTTCACTCTGCCTCTTTGTTTCTATCACTTCCTATCAGGATCATGCGACATTTGGGGCACTCTTCTTCATGCTAACTCAGTGGGTGGTGCTTTCATTCATCTTTATGGTTAAAACTGCTAATTTATGCTCTAAATTAGTAAATCGGTTTTTCCAACCTTGATATTTCATATTCTGCGCAATCCTCTGTTTCTGATTACATTCAATTTATTAATGAGTTCTTCCCCTCCATTCAAAATCTATATTTCTCTGTCACTGTCAGAGTTATTATCTCCTCTTTTCCAAGCAAACAAATAAAGGGCCATCATTCATCTTAACGCCAAACTACAGGGGACATTAAATACATAGTTTGGCATTGCACATGGTATGGGGAGGGTGCAACCTTTTCTTCTGACATTGCATTCCTCATGAAAATTCTTCCCCTTCCCAAAAAGCTGCTGTTTGGCTCTGGAGGGAAATTCCAATTGGCACCAATGACAGCTCCTTTTCTGTGTCAAATAGCAGTTTTGGGAGACTTTTTTTATTATCAGAATTGCAGTGTGGTTACCTCTCCTTCTACATTTTGTGGTACTAGTCCTGATCTGTCCCCTGCCCTCTAACAGCTGCTGTTTGCAGCTTTAAAAGAAGCAAGCAGGACCCATCTATGCATTTAGCATCATGTGTCCCTGACAGATTTCCTTTTCTTTCTCCTGTGAGGTCTCCTCTACAAGGATTCGCTTTTGCGCCTGGTTAGCCGATTATGCGCATAATCGCAGAAGCGCATTTATGCCTAATCCCTCTGCATGAGAGGCGGTGAGAGGCGGCAAAGCACATTCATGGATGTCCAAAATGCGGTTAACAAGTAGTTAATGCGCATAAGCGCTTATTCACACAGTCAAAATGCGCTATAACGGACGGAGCAAAATAAAACTCGCGATTTAACGCGCATTCAATAATGTGCATAATCGGAGAGATAACGCGCCTCTACGCCCCATTTGCGCTCCGCTGGTGTGGAGGTAAATTTTTTAATGAGACTTCAAAGAGCATTAAACCTCTCGTGAAGAGGCACCCTAAGATTCAGAGAGCTTCGGCTATGGGGCGGTATATAAGTGTAAATAATAATAATAATAATAATAATGAATAATTGACAAATCCTGCTTCAGCGTCTGCACGTTCCGTTCTTTCCTTTTCTGCATCAGCTGTTAATGTTCTCATCCTTTCCCTGGTCATCAGCATGGAATTAGTAACTACAATTAATTCCCCCCTCTCATTCTGTTATTTGCTTCCAATTTGATTAGTTCTGAATTATTGTTTTAAAAGTTACGTTTCTCTGAATTTACTCTGTTCATATCCCCATTCTCTCTGGCACCACAGTACTACCATACCAATATGTATAGCTGCAATAATACTCGCCCCATTGCTGCTCCAGCAACATCCTGTACTTGACAGCCAGGACAAATCTAGCCTGCAGTATAATCCCATTATAAAAGATTACTACCAAACGTTTGGCATTTAGGATTGCACTAACCTAGCTGTCTCCATGGTGAGAGATGCCTTTAGAGTAGCACATGAGTGAATCATTCTTCCCAGTTCTATGTCCATCATGTTTCCAACTATCTCTACCTAATTTGATACTCCATAATAGGTTTTCATGACAATACTATTTGGTATCTTCCTAGGCTGGAGTTTTCAGTGAAGTAGCACAAACTCATACAGGTAGACCCATAGCACATGTCGCCAGCAGAACACCAGGTTTCACATTGTCCTTATTCAATATTCCTTGGCCACAATACAGAAAAATGTATATGTTCCCCAACAGAATTCATCCCTAACAAGGCAAGCCTTCCTGAGGTAGATTTGGGGTTGCTAGTCAAAGGGGGGAAATTGTCTGGCTTTTACCAAAAAAAAGAAAGGGGGGAAAGGAATATATGAGCTAGAGATACAACACGATAATAGAGTTGCTGAACATATACTTTAATTGCCTGATAAATGAAGCTGGTTAATTGAAGATTACTGGTAAGGTACATGAGATTAGAAATGAATTTTACAACTATTATGAATTATTCATATCATTAGATATGAGTGTAAACGGTTTAGTTCTCTAGTGTACTCTAAATGAGATTGCATGCATAGTTCTATGGTTTTTGTACTTTACACCTCAGTTCATATGGTTTCATTTGTTGCACATCAGAATTAATAAGAGAATCATGTATAATGCCACAAAGACACAGGAACATGTAGTTTAGTTGAATATATTAGTTTGCACTTCTTTCATTGTTCGTTAACTTTGTTCCGTTGTGATTAGAGAATGTGAGAATTTGGGCCCAAGGGTGAGGGATCAGTAGAGGTAGATACAACCTACAGGATTTGGGTCACACAAGATGAAAACTAATCAGCCTTGCTTGATTTATGTTGCATGTTTTCTGAGAAGCAATTAACTCAGCTTTTAGGTGCATGTCTTTTTCTATTTGAACTGACACCTACATTCAAATATGCTTATGGTGAAACATTTGTATGAAAGGCCTATCACAACCACAATTCAACATGTCACTGCTTAACATAGCTGAGGCTTAATTTTGTATATGTATTATGTTTGTACCAAACCCTTCCTCCAAAGAGCTTATGGAATAAAGCCTTTTGCCATAAAAGGTTCAGCTAGATCCCTCCCTCCTTATGCTTTGGGGGGGGAGGGTGAAGACCTTCTTTTTAAGGGTTTTCTATTTTGCTGAAAACTAATGTGATGACTAGTGCTAAACCAAACGTAATTGGGTGGGGGGAACAGGACTGTATTATACAGTCAGTGGGAAAGAAGAAAGTATCCTCCGCAAGTCCCAAACAACTCTGAACAGGAGAAATCTTGGTAAATGCTGGAACTACTGCAACATTTTGTTGCAGGTCTCCACTTTAAGTGTTTCAATTCTGAATAATAGGGGGTTTACTTTATTTTTGGTCTTTGTGCCTTACCTTTTGAGTGTTCTCTACATCCTGACATCCATGTTGAAAGCTTAATAGATGGGGCAGTGGCAAAGTTCAGATTTCACCTTGAACATCAATAATGGATTACTTTACAGGACAGTTTTAATTATTACCAGTAGAATGGAGGTACCATTCTTTGAACACTTGAAATGTGCTATATAAATGCAATTACTTTGTGCTCCGAAATGAAGGGCAATGCTTTGTAATATTACTTTTAGAGAGAAGGTGTTGTCAGGTGTTGGAATTAAAGTGAAGTCACAATAAAGCACAGTTTTAATTTTTTTAAATCTTAAATTATATTCTGATTTCATCAACATATAATTGATAATTTATTTGTATGCTATTGATAAAGATTTGTAACAGCACATTGGTGATTTTTATGCTTTCATGATCAAAGTGCACCAGTGTTTTCCATCTTTTTGAAGAATAAATGTTAAGATGAATGTTAGATGCTACAGTGCTATAATTAATGTTCCCGGACTTCCCATTCCTTTCAATTAGTTTAGGAAATATTAGCATTAATGATGTCTGTTTCTATAGAACATAAATGTTTCTTTAATGTTTCTACAAAGTCTGATCACTAACACTAATTGAAAAGTGATAATTATTCTTCCTTGTTGAATGCTAAAACATATTACACTAACTGATCAGAATCATGTTTACAAAGCTAATAGCCTGGCAGGAGAGTAAGAACTACCTACAGTACGAAATGTAATTTAATTATGGCTAGTTATATATATCAGTATAATTTGTTAATATGTACTCTTTGCAGAGGAGAATAATTCTGCCATGGCGCTGACGATTTTATACATTTTCAGCAAGGGGCTGTCAAAAGAGAGCCATTGTCATTGAATTTCATAGCATTAAATTTGCCTGGAGGAAGAATATCAATGAGGAAGGCACCAGCTTCCCTTTTTAGTTATTGAACTATATTGAGAGATTGGCAAAAACAAAAACAATCCCCACTCACCTCCATTTCGGATGAGGTCCCATATTTCGCATTAGAATCATCCAGTCAGAGGTTGTTCAAATGATACTTTATAGTATGATATCCCTAGCTACCCTCTAGCCTATAAGACGATGCTTCTTATAGGGGGTGCTATCTGATGTTATGGTTCTTTATGTGCAACTCTCAAATTATATATATATATATATATATATAATCTGCTTCTTTACAATAGTTGAATGATGTCTATTCCTGGTTCTTGCTCCCTGTGTTGTTCATAGATTTTGCTTTTTGTTAAGACTCCGCCATTATGCAAGTAGATGTCCACAAGTAATCATGGAAGAAGCAATAGCTATGGGTGTAGCTTTCACATGATATACATAGGCTGACCATCTGAAAAGCAGGACAGGGCTCATGTAACTTTAACAGTTGTAGAGAAAAGGGAATTTCAGCCAGTGTCATTTGTATGCAATTAGTTCCTGGTGAAATTCCCTCTTCATCACAACAGTTAAAGGTGCAGGCACTATACTAGAGTGACCATATACAAAAGAAGGCATAATAAATCTGAGATGAATTTTTGTGAGTTCCAAATTTTCATATTGAAACTTGCATGTTTGGTAATCTTTCTTCAAATAGCTAAGCTAATCACATGAAAATCAAAAGGGAATTCTTAAGGATTGCTGTTTTTACGGTCACAAGTTCCAGCTGCCATTTTTTTCTATTCTTCATTTATATTTATACGAGTTTAGTGGTTGCTTGCAGGGCGACTCCTATGTAATGTGCAACGTATGTGTTGAGAGTCTTGAAGTTCTAGATTGATGGCAATATCTGAGGAGCCTGGGGTTGTTTTGTTTTGTTTTTGTAGTTTTTTTGAAGTGTTCAAGTGGTTTTAAATGTACAGATTGTGTGTATGTTGTATGTTTTTGCTGTTTTAATTTTTGTATATTGTTTTTAATTGTTTTTAATCCTATGTAAACCGCCCAGAGAGCTTCGGCTATGGGGCGGTATACAAATGTAATAAATAAATAAATAAATAAATATCCTGAAGTTGTGTAGGAGTAAATGCCCACTCAAGTAGGATGACCAGATTTTGAGAACGAAAATCCCGGACCCCCCCCCCCCGCCACCCCACCCACCCAAAACAACCCCCCACCGCGTGCGCGCCCCACCGTGCGCGCGCCCCACCCCGCCCGCATGCCCCGCGCTGCCTGCCCCCCCGCCCGCATGCCTCGCGCCACCCGCCCCTGCCCCGCCTGCGCTGCCCACTGCCACGCCGCCCGCCCCCGCGCTGCACCGCCCGCCCCGCACCGCCCGCGCTCCTTACCTGCTGGGGCGTCCGCTTCCCTCCGGTGCTCAGAATCTACTGAGAAACAGGCTTCCTGGCCTGCCTCTCAGTAGCGCGCCGGGTGATGACGTCATCACCCGGCGCGCTACTGAGGGACAGGCCGCGAAGCCTGTTTCTCAGTAGATTCCGAGCACCGGAGGGAAGCGGACACCCCAGCAGGTAAGTGCCTCGCGCCGCCCGCCTCACACTGCCCGCCACCGCCGCATGACCCCCCGCCGCCCCAGTTTGCCCCCACCACCCCCCGGTTGGCCCGGATCGCCCCAGGGCCATCTGGTCACCCTTTTGGGGGGCTAAATTTCCGGATTTGGCCCCCCAAAACAGTTTTTCCCCCCGGATGCGGATTTGCTCCCCATTTTCTGGGCATGTCCGGACAAATCCGGGCGGATGGACACCCTACACTCAAGGGACTAAGTTTAATTTTCATTAATTAGGGAGGAATGTTCAGCATCAGTTTATATAAAGGACACAATTCAGCAGAAACTGCTTTTATGTCAATCCTGTTGAAATATGAAAAACACAGCCCTTGCATAATTCCGTACTGCTCACCACATACTCCAGCAAGCATGACCAGCGGTTAGTCTTTCCCAGCTTGAAACTGCAAATGTGGGCAGGGATCATCCAAGCTGATCATCTCCGCTACCTCCAAATTGGGTTGAAAGCAGGTGATTGTTTGGCAGTTGTGGCCAAGGCACTCAAAGAGCCTTAACCATGCAGGGCCTCTTTTCAACACTGCCCATGGTGAGATTTCTTATTCCAGAGCAAGAAAGACAGGAGGGAACTTTGGAAATGCTTGTGGGGGACTGGACAGATTGTGGGGGAGGGGAATGACTACAACCCATTAATTCAATAGGACTTGCATAAGAGATCCTACTGGGCTGTGTGGCTCATAGATGATGTCTCAATGGGAAATGGCAACTTTAATTTTTATTTTCTTTCTCATTTATTTATGTCAGTAAGTGAACAGCAATATGCATGTCATATAATGGTGAAATGTGGCAAGTTTTTAATTTGTCCTTGGAAATAATCTTTTAAAAGAGGAGAATATTGATATCGATCTAATTGCAGCAAATAATCCAGCTTGCACTAGAACATGTTTTTACATCTCTTTTGATCCTTGATGTTGTGTTTTGTGTGTTTACAGTAAGGTTTAGAAGCTGTGAAGGAAGCAGAAAAGTCTATTTTGAAAGCAGTGCACCAGCAGATTTTAGAGTGGGTGAAGATGGTGTGGTGTATGCAGCTAGAAGCTTTCAACTTTCTCCAGAACCTGCAGAATTCCTACTGTATGCTAACGACAAAGAAACCGAGGAACAGTGGCAAGTAGCTGTGAAACTAGCTCTGGAGCCGGAGGATTCAGTGAAGGTAAAACTTGCTAATATGCCTTTAAGGTTTCAGATTTGATTCAAACACATTTTAGTTTAATGGGTAACTAAATGCACAAATAATTGTTAAGTTTAAAAATAGCATTCCTTAATCTTTTTTTTCACCATCTTATCCCTCGGAATGCTTGGAAAACTTAGTTTGATCAGAATACTAACACTATTTACATTTGAGCTTTGTGTTTTTACAAGGTTTTTTTATGAACAAGCAAACAAAAAATACATTTCTATCCAAATTTAAATTGGAAGTGGTTATTCCTGTACTTTAAATGCCTGAAAGTGTTAGAGTGTTTATTTAAACTGTTAAATATAACCACAAAATAAACAATTATCTTCTCGGACCCATCAATCAAGTTTATTGCACTGGAACTGCCGATTTACAGCTGAAACAGGAAAGCATTTCTAGCAGGGAATATTGGCTTTGCCTTCGTCCTCAATAATCAAATTGCAATGTGTCGCATCTGTGTGTGTGTGTGTGTGAATTATTCATGGCTCCAGTGCTGCTTGCAGGGAGGAGAAATTGCTGTTACCCAAGGTGAAGAGCAACCTTCCCCAATCTGGTATCCTCCAGATGTGTTGGTCATTCCCCACCAGTATGACCATTAGTCATCCTGGCAAGGAATTACAGGAGTTACAGTCCAACACATCTGGAGGGTATCACGTTGGGGGCGGTGATGTACACAGATGTTGCTCAGCCTTGCTACCAGTATAAAATTAATATGTACAGCTTATGTACTTATCCTATTCTTAACAGTCACTTGCACAACTTTTAAAATATGCTTATGTTGATAGATGTGGCCACAACAGAATTAAAACTGACAGCCATTAGATGTAAAATGTCCTCTTCAAAACTAGGCTGACCAGATAAAATCCAGGTCGAGGCTCATGTAACTTTAACAGTTATTTATTTATTTATTTATTGCATTTTTATACCGCCCCATAGCCGAAGCTCTGTGGGCGGTTCACAAAAATTAAAACCATGAAATCATTTTAAAATATATAAAACAAGGCACAATCTAAAAACACAGAATAACATACAATATAAAAACACAACCAGAATAAAACCAAGCAGCAGGAATTAATACAGATTAAAATACAAATTTAAAACAGCAAGGATTAAAATTGAGTTAATTTAACTGTTAAAATACTGGGAGAATAAAAAGGTCTTCACCTGGCGACGAAAAGAGTACAAAGTAGGCACCAGGCGAACCTCTCTGGGGAGCTCATTCCACAGCCGGGGTGCCACAGCAGAGAAAGCCCTCCTCCTAGTGGCCACCTGCCTCACTTCCTTTGGCAGGGGCTCACGGAGAAGGACCCCTGTAGATGATCTTAGGGTCTTGGCAGGTACATATGGTGCATGCAACAATTAAAGTTGCATGCACTATACTAGAGTGACCGTATACAAAAGAAGGCAGGGCCCCGAAGAGGGAATTTCACCAGGAACTAATTGCATACAAATGACACTGGCTGAAATTCCCTTTTCTCTACAACTGTTAAAGTTACATGAGCCCTGACCTGGATTTTAGCTGGTCACCCTATCAAAACAGATGTTTGATTGGTTCAGCGGAACTTTAACTTTAAATAACTAACACTCTGCTCCTGAGCTTGGGAAAATTCTGATACAGAAAATCTTTGCTGAGCAGGGTCCTTTCCTCAATGTTGCATGCTTTCACCGACATGAGTGTGGGTCAAGCTACACGTTACTTTAATTATGTAGTATGTAGTTGAGCCCTGCTTTTTTAATCCATAACAAGTGTGTGCAGACCCAATTCATATTGGGATCATCATGCACCAGAAGGTGAGGATTAAACCTTTTCCTGAACCGTTTACTTCCCAGAGTTAAAGAAAAAGACAAAAGCCTACATTGGTGCCAATGCAGGCTTTAAAAGAAAAAAAAGATAAACCCACAGAGGATGGGGTCAATTAGGGAAGTGAATGACTGGAGGGGAGTTTAATCCTCCCCTTCCAGTGTGCAGTGGTCCCAATCTGAATTGGGCCTGCACACATTTACTCTGGAGTAAAAAGAAAGAGAGGACTGGTGTGGTGCGGAAGGGAGTTGCATTCAGCTTGGGTGTAAGGGCTTTGCTTAGAAGCTTAATGAGGTGCATTTATGCTCAAATGTACCTCACTAAACTTCTAAGCAAGGCCTTTACATCCAGGCTAAATGGAACTCCCTCTCTCCCTCCCTCCCTCCCTCCCTCCACTCACCACCACCACTCATGCAGGACAGCCCACCAGGAGCTTGGTAAATTGGTGGATCAGCAGTTGTGCAGGCTTGCTCTAAGTCCAGCATATTATTCTGCAGTACACCCCACAGCCCACCAAAAGAATCACAGCAAGGAAATCTTCACCCCCCAATTGCAGAGGGCTGGGCCTGTGTATGGGTAACTATATATACACAAGTGCTTGCTGTGGTCCCTTTTCTTATTTACATCCAGATCCTAAGCATGTATTCTCAGAAGTAAGTCAAGTTCAGTTGCACTTGCTTGCCTCCAGAATGAGCTTAGTATCACAACTTTAGTATTCTTAGCTAGCCCAATTAGGTTGTTTTGTGTGGAGTAGTCAAAGGGTACCTCCACAAGAGAGGTTTAATGCTCTTTGAAGGCTCATTATAAATTTTACCTCCACACCAGCGGAGCGCAAAACGGGCATAGAGGCGCGTTATCTCCCGGATTATGCGCATTATCGAATGCGCGTTAAATCGTGAGTTTTATTTTGCTTCGGCCGTTAAAGCGCATTTTCCCCGTGTGAACAAACGATTATGCGCATTAACTTCTTGTAAAGCGCTTTTTGGACATCAATTAATGCGCTTCGCCGCCTCTCGCCGCCTCCCGTGCAGAGGGATTAGGCGTAAATGCGCCTCCGCGATAGTGCGCATAATCTCACAACCAGGTGCAAAAGCGCATCCTTGTAGAGGGGGCCAAAGTTACTTATATATAATGGTTGAAAACATCTGGCTTCCATAATGTGTCCACATTATGTTGCCTGCATAACATTTAATTGAGTAAATTCTGTATTGTTTCTAAAGATTCAAAGAAAGGCTGTTTCCATTGCTTTCTCCATATGTTTAAGCAAGCTAGCACGTTTTCATGCACATAGGTGTCAAGAGCTAAAAGCGAGATTCCTTCCATATGCAGAGAAGAAGTGAGCTAGCATGTTTTCACACACACAGGCATCAAGAGCTAAAAGCCAGAATGCTTGTAAGATGCAGAGAAGAGTTGTTGACATCCTGCGGAGATTAATGCCCACTGTGCAAAGTGGGTCATCTACAGCATCCATCATGGCTGACATAGGTTTAAAATAATTACAACATTAATTCTATGGGATTTAATAGGGTCATAAATATTTGAGACATTCCTTACTACTATGTATTAAACTTCCCTTGGAACTCAAATTATATTTTAGCACACCCAGATCTAAATTTAATGTACAGTAGCACATTACCTGAACTGTAGCTCCAACTAATGAGAAATATCTAAAGGCATGCTATTAAATTCTGCACAGTATTAACTAGTCTCCAGCTGGAATATAAAGAGTATAAGGTAGCTTACAGCACTGATGTATAATAAATTGCTTAAACTCCACCTTCTCTCTACAGGCATCTTGCTAGATAATATGTAGATAATATGTAGATAATATGTTATAGGAAAAGAAATGTGTTGCATATAATGGTTTATTCCATGTCATTTTTGTAAATATTGTAAACAGTTTGGGAATATGCACAGTGTCTTTTTAACACCTGTTATAGCACCTACATAAATTTTCATTGTGTGGATATTTTCTAAGACTAGTGCTAAATTCTGCTTGCTTTCATTTCCCATAATGGAAAGGAGCAAAAGAAAATGGAAGACATTGTATTTCCAAGACAACAAAATAAGCACAGTGGCCATCTGCAAAGGCAGAAGCGAGACTGGGTCATCCCTCCAATCAACTTGCCAGAAAACTCCAGAGGACCCTTTCCTCAGGAATTAGTTAGGGTAAGGCAGTGGAGAGAGGAATGTTGTTTAAAAATGGGTTTGAGTTTGGGAATGGGTCTGTTCAGTGAACAATAAAAATATTAAATATATATATCTTCATGTATTTTACCAAAATTATGGGACCAGATTCCTTGTTTTGCTTACAGGGCAGAAAATGGAAGTAAAGTTGTCGTAAGCTATCTTTGGAAAGTATTTGTGTGGGTGGGGGGAGAACAATCCCAAAAAACTTGTGGAGACAACCCTAGTAAAATCTCATCCTAGCACTCCCCATTAGTAGGAGCAGCAGAGGAAGTATGTGAATGAAAAAGAGATGGAATATCAAAGGAGCAGAGGCAATGAAAGGTGTCCTGATTACCCAGTTATACCATGTTGATTCCCATATTGATTGGCTACTAGATTGCCCAGATTTAAATAATCAAAAATATCTGAATTGTAGTAGAATACGCGAGATGGCTACATGATATATTCTTTACATAAGATCATTATCGTTGATCACTAAAAATGATTGATGCCTTTAATTTTTATTTACCTTGAAGGTTGGGGAGGGAATAACCTAAGAGCCTGAAACAAGTCATGGGCAAATCAAAACAAATGTAGAGTCCTCATGACTGCAGAGAAAAGCTTGAAAATATAAGTACAAGATAAGTTAATTTACAATCTATGGCTAAGCTTATGTGATAGGGTTCAAATACCATCCCTGTTAGCAGTGGCCAACTGATTCTGTTGTGGCAGAGCACGAACAGCTAAGTTATGAAGGCAGGGCCAGCCTAGAGCACAGTATTGTAAGGTCCCCTTACCCAGGAACAACTGTCTACACCAGATAAACTATTTTCTCAGGAAGCCTCCGAAAACCAGTAGTTCTTGGTCACTTATCGAGGCCACTGCTATAGTGTTATAGCCAGCCTTATGCTAGTATGAAGATTGTTTGTGAAAGAGGAAAACCTGGGAAACCATGTCTGTTTCTTTTCAGACAATTCGTCAGCTGGTGGTGCTGACATAGGGGGAAAGGAAGTGTTTATATGGGTTTGTGTCCTCCTTTTGTCTAGCTTTGGTTGGCAGGCTGCCACTTGTCAACTCTACACTAGTTTTTGGCTGTGGGCATGGCAGGTTTCCTTCTATACATAACTGCACACACGTCTGGTGCATATGCTTTCATTGCATTGCTGATTGACCTCAGGAGCCAACAAGAAAATCCATTCTTCAAAGCAACGTGTACTGCAGACATCAACACCCTGAAAGTTTTGTGCTTTCCTTAATATTTCCCGAAGCTTAGTTTCCTTGCAGCATCTGCACCTCCAGCACCATCCACCATGGATTCAATTACACACTATGGACACCAAATATTGCAAAATCGCTTTCGTCTTTTCTTGTCAAGCAAGGTTTAATTTGAGAGTTCCATATTTCCCTGCAGTAGTTGATGAGATTGCAAGCACCTCTGTGGTTGCCATATCTTCAGGTATTATTCTCAGAGAAATGCAGCATCATTTACTTGCATCTGAATGTAAGCAAAGAAGAAACTGATTTTTCACATGCGTGATTTTAAATGACATATTCTCTACACGTGCCCTGTTTATTGCCAGTGTGTGAAATAAAGCTGTTGAGGGTGAAGATGCTAGCAGTCAAGTACATCCTGTTCAGAAATTCCAGAGATGTGATAAGAAAAGGCCTTTTCTGTTTCCGAGGCAAAATTAGTTCTCTTTTTTTCTTTTTCTTTTTTTTTATTGAAGAAACGTTATAGAACTGAAAATCCATTAGGGCATTTTTTTGTGAGTGCGTTTTGGTTTTTACCTTTTTTCTATGCTGGGGTTGGAGGCAAATATAATCATTTGTCATAAAGAACTGGCATATTGGGTTAGTGAGGCAAATTGGGAAAATAAAGTACTTAACGCCTTTTGAACCTATTTTAATCCTAGACAGAAACTTGAGGCTTGTGCATACTGTTTGTTGCTGTGGATTGAAATGCTTTGCTTCTTGAGTTCAGAGTATCTCAGGCAGACTGGAAGAAAAGCTAGAAAACATAAGTAATTATAGCACTTGCGGTAAACTACCTGTCTGGTGTGCTTATGTGTCTGAGCACCATAGTAGTTATTAGGGGTGGTAATAAGAGCTGTGGTGCATGGGATAGTGTTTACATGACTGGAAGTGTTCTAATACCACACACCGCTGGGGCTCACTTCCCTAGGAAATGATGGGAGCCAGCCAGGGAGAAAATGGGGCTGACCATTCAGAGAATGTAATGACAAACTAGGGAAAGGAGACTGTAGCAGACTTTGTTGAAGCATTATTGGCCTACTAAATGTTGTATCTGGAAGCAAGTTAGTTACCTCCAGTTAACTCAAACCAGTCCTATCTGTTAAATATATGTTGATAAATATATGTTGGGTCTTGGGTTCTATCACAGAAGTGTTGGGTTTTCCATTACAGAGGTGTGCGTTTAACTAAACCATCATCTTCTTGGTACATAGATCAGATCAGATCGAGACAAAAGCCTTTCCCTGCGATACAGTGTGACTGGACCAGGAGCTGATCAGCCCCCAACGGGCATTTTTATCATCAATCCTATCTCAGGTCAACTGTCAGTGACAAAACCATTAGATCGGGAGCAAATAGCTTCTTTTCACGTAAGTTCTTAATATACTCTAAGCCAGATTTTTACTATCAAAGATCTTAACATTTGTTTTAAGATGGAGAGGCGGGTAAGAAATAAATTGTTGTTGTTATTATTATTATTATTATTTGACTTTGTACAGCACAAGTGGTGTAGTTTTCTCCATTTTATGTTTAAGTGTTGGTACTGGATTTATATTTCTACATATTGTTCCTTTTCATACATAATAACAGAAGCTACTGGCATAGTTAAGCAAGTTAAGTTTTGATTTAATGGATAAGGCAAAAAAATAACACAAAACAAGAATGTGGTATTTTGTAGTTTCAATTTTCACTGTTTGTTTACAAATTCCATCACAATGTGAATTTAGCAGAAATGTAATATCGCTACCTGAAAATAAAATTGAAACAACTGTCATTTCATACTTGAAAAAGACCCACCATTAACGGTGCTGTAAATTAAAGTAAATAGGCAGGTGAGAATGTTATGCCTTGCAAATAGTGCAACGATAGGCAACTTGTAGCCCTCCAGGGCCTCATCTTCATGCCGCCGGGAGCGCTGCGCCCTGATGCCTCCCTAGCATCGCGCGGTGCATTTACGCCCCTTAAACCAGTCCTGACATAAGGGGTGCGACGGCATCTTTTCTTTTGTTGCCGCCTGCACCGCCGAGCATTTGGCGGTGCGGCAGCTGCTGGAGGGGGGACTACTCCCAGGTAAGTGTTTTGTTTTTGTGTTTTTAAAGTTACAAATGTGGGGGAGGACAGCAGAGGCACGTCGGGGGGGTTACAACTTTAAATGGGGGGGAGGATTGTCGCTAACTAAAAAAGTTGTGTTTAATGGCTGACTTTTTTAGTTCACGGCAAAGGGCCTTTGCCCCTACATGTCTTTGCATTGACAGCTGCATCATGTAACACAACTGCCGCCAGTGCGAAGACATGTCGACGGAAACACTCTGTCTAGAGTACCCCAGATGTTTTAGCCTACAATTCACATCATTCCTTACCATTGACTATGCTGACTAGGGTTGATGGGAGTTGAAGGCAAAACAGCTGGAGGGCCACAAGTTGTCCATCCCTGCAATAGAAGAATGGGTAAGATGATGAATGATGGACAGGCCGACTGTCCATCCATTCATTCATCCATATTCAATGAGGAGCAGGAGCAGAGCCAGAATTTCTGAATACAAAATATCATGTTTGCTTAGTGTTAAGAAGGTTTTAAGAATATAAAAATGGGCCTGTTGGGTCCACCCAAAGGTCCATCAGGTTTAGCATCCTTCTTCCCACAGTGTCCAACCAAACGCAACTGTAAAGACCACAAGCAGGGCATGAAGTCAATAACCTTCTGTTGTTGTTTCTCCCCAACAACTGGCAATCAGTGGCATGCTACCTATCAAACTAGAGGCTCCAGATAATTATCATGAGTAGTATCCGGTGATAGATCTATCCACCATGAATTTGTCCAATCCAGCTAAGTTAGTGGCCATCATCAACATCTTGTGGCAGCAGATGCCAAAAATTGATTATGCACCGTGTGAAGAAATATCTCCTTTTTGTGTGTTCTGAATCTCCTGCAAATCAGTTTCATTGCATGACCTGACTTCTAGGATTATGACAAAAGAAAATAAATACACGTATCTGCATCCACTTTCTTCTCACCATATATAAACCTCTGTCATATTCTCCATTAGTAACCTTTTGTCTAAACTTTAAAAAGATTATGACTAAGTGCAACTTTTGTTTATCTGCATTAATGACTTGTTTTGCTACCTTTTAAGTATTGTGGGGGTTCATTACTTGGAGGGCTCTGTGGTTTGATAGTTTAGTACAAAGCTTTTTTTTTTAACTGCCTTCAAGTGTTCTGAAGTGCCCAAGAGAGGGTAACAAAAGAAGATGCTGAAATAAATCAAGTTAATGGAGTTCCATTTAAAATGTCCTGTCAGAAACACTAATTACTGTGCTTGATGACATGTTTTGCAAATTTTCTCAATTCCTAATGACTTTTGCAGCTGAGGGCACATGCCGTGGATGTAAATGGAAACCAGGTGGAAAATCCCATTGACATTGTTATTAATGTCATTGATATGAATGACAATAGGCCTGAGTTCTTACACCAGGTTTGGAATGGGACAGTCCCTGAAGGATCAAAGCCAGGTAAAGTACCGGAAAGTTTTCAACAATAATTTATTTTGTTTTTAACTTCAGTATGTTAAAACATACTTTAAAAATTTATCCCAAACTAATATCATCTGGTCACTTTCTGAGCCACACTATTAAAGTTTTAACTGTATTCTCCCCAATAAGGGAAGTCCAATCTCCTTACGAGGAGCTCAGTCAGAGAAGAGAGCATGCTTTAACAAGTATGAGTAGCAACTGCTGCATATATAATGTGTGTCATGGAGACGAGCCCAGGCAGTCATACCTCACTCTCTTGCATGGATGCGATGTAGAAGCATTTTTCAGGTACAAGTGTTGCCGCCCTGCTAGGTTCATACAAGCAGAATTGCTTGCAAAGGATTGTGATGATGTCATCATGAATGCTAAGTCATAGCTTGCTGTTGAGTGGTAGCAAAAAGGGGCAAAGAGTTGAGGTAGCGTGGATTCCTCCATTGGGCAGGGGGTTGAACTCGATGGCCTTATAGGCCCCTTCCAACTCTACTATTCTATGATTCTATGGCATGTTCTGTGAAAGGAAGGCTAATAGTAGCATTTATATGTACTGCTTTTAGAATGTTCAAAGTTACATATATAATCTTGTTGCAATACTTTCAACAACACTTTTAATGTAGTATTATTCTCTCGATATTACAGCTGAGGGAAGTGTGGCTAGCCTAAGGCCACCTAGGAAGAGATGTCTCAGTCTCATAGCCACTATGCCACATTCCAGAAACCATGGGTTGTAGCCAACAGTGTCTATCAGCCAGTGAAATGGCATTCATCAGTGGGACAGATTCCCTCTCCCCACTGCAACCCTGTGTACCCTGTGTACATACACATACACCCCAAAACTGGTTCCAGGGGATTGGGGGATCCTCTGGAGCAGATGTGTGTGTGGGGGGCTGTGCATAGAGAGGAAGGAAAGGGAAACTTCCAGGTTTCCACTCGTGCCATGTTGGAAATCACTCCACGTTACTTGTGCCATATACCCAGCAAAATTTTTGCTTTAGTTTTCTGATGGTTTTGGTTTATACAACACACACACACACTTTCACAATGATTTTTTTTCTAACACATGAAAAATGTAGAGATGGGTACCAAAGGGGACCCTCTCAGTACCCTTAATTGAAACGTTGGCATCTATTTGAATTCTGTGTTCTGTCAATTGCTGAGAACATAAGAAGAGCCATGCTGAATCAGATCAAGAGTCCTTTTAGTCCAGCATTCTGTTCACACAGTGGCCAACCAGCCGCCCACAGGAAACCCACAAACAGAACATGAGTGTAATAGCACCCTCCTGCCCACATTCCCCAGCAATTGGTGTATAAAAGCATATTGGAGTTAACATAGAGAGGCATCAGAACTAGTAACCATTGATAGCCTTCCCCTCCAAGAATTTGTCTATCCCCCCTTTCAAAGCCATCCAAACTGGTGGCCATCACTACATCTTGTAGTAGTGAATTTGATAGTTTTACTAAGCACTCTATGAAGAAGTATTTCCTTTTATCTGTCCTGAAGCTCCCACCAGTCAACTTCATGGAATGTATTTTGAGAGAGGGAGAAAAATGTCTCCCTATCCACTTTCTCCACACCATGCGTAATTTTGTACACCTCTAACATGTCTTCCCATTTTTTCTAAGCTAAACAACCCCAACTATTGTAACCTTTCCTTATAGGGGAATTGCTCCAGCCCCTGTATCATTTTAGTTGCCTTTTTCTGCACTCTTTCCAACTCTACAACATATTTTTTAAATGCAGTGAGCAGAACTGTACACAATATTTTAAGTGTGGTTGTACCATAGATTTGTATTAGGGGAGTATGATCTTAGCAGTTTTATTTTCAATTCCTTTCCTAATTATGCCTAACATTGAATTTGCCTTTCTTTAGAGCCACCGATACACTGGGTTGACATTTTAATTGAGCTAACCACAATCCAAAGGTCTTTTTCTTGGTCAGTCATTGGTAGCTTAGATCCCATCAGTATATACGTGGAGTTGGAATTTTTTGCCCCAATGTGTATCACTTTACACTTGCTTACACTGAGCCACATTTGCCATTTTGATGCTCATTCTCCCAATTTGGAGAGATCCAAACTAGAGCTACATGGTTCAGCAGTTTGGTTATTTGAGAGCTTCAATATGGGTTTAAGACCCTGTGCTCCTATTTGCAAAGGTCAACTCGAATTAAAAGAAGTTAATTTGGGGTGTATACATGCTCCAAATATAAAAATTGTTCATTTAAACCAGGGATTGGCGACATTTTGTTGTTGTTGTTGGGGGCTGCATTCCCTCACAGATAATCTGTCAGGGTTTTATGTTGGCGGTGGACAAGGCCAAAGCCAGCCACGGGTGAGGCCAAAGCCAAAAGTGGGTGGGCTACCCCCATTTCTCTCTTTGCCTCTTCCCGACCACACAGCAGGCTGGCAGGGAAGGGACAGATGGCTCTTGAAATGAGTGCATACAGAGGTGGGTTGCAATGAGGCCAAGAGTCGCAGGCCCCCCACCTCTGCTTAACCCTTAATGGACAGATTACATACCTAAGTGGAGAGTGAAATTATATTAGCAAGAGAATTTAAAAGCATGATTTGTAGAAAACTTGTAAATCCAGAGAGAATGGATATCATTGAATACTCCAAACACATTCCAAACTTCAGTAGTGAATTCCTGATTAGCAGTTATTGGGGGGGGGGGGATACATGGAACAGAAAAAATATAGTACGTTTTATTCATCTGGATGTGAAACATGCAAAATGGGTGAATTACTTTTTTGGTTTCGTAAAATGAGGTAGTTGAAATGAGAAAGATATTGATCCAATGATTTGCGCTGATTTTAATGGAGTTGGGTGGCCCTCTTTATCTTTCCATATGTCTGTTGTTTCAAGCTTATGAATGCTCAGATCAGACTCTTAAGGAGACATATTTGTTTCTGTATCCAATCTCGCTCAGTTTTTGTGCATGATGCGAGATGTGTCTGTGTGTGTGGTAGGAGATTATTCCCTTTCTTAATTTCCCATTGCAGCCCATTGAAAGGCCTTTCATGCTAATGAAGAACACAATATACCACTATTACATGCCAACGAGTCATTATTGCTTTAAAAGTCAGCTTTATAAAGGGAGTTAAAGGGTAACCAGAAATGCCCTTTATGTGCATGGGCTTGTATACTGAACTGACAAGCATTATCTTTCTACAAAATTAACACTTGCTTATGCACAATGCTATTCATTTGGGCTGAGTCAGGGAGACAGCTATATAAATTTGAGAGTTTGCATCTTCATTCAAAGTGTTATGGAACTGAAATGCCTGATTGCCAAGATAATGTTTTCAGCAACACATGAATTTATTTATTTTATAAACACAAGTGTTTTTTATCTTCTGTGGTCCCTTATTAATCATGGACCTTGTGGGAAAGTGTGTGGTTTGAATAAGAGAAGGAATGTGAAGTGTTTTGTCAGAGGAAGTAAATGTTTAGGCTAAGTTTGGAGCTTCTGAGTGACCTTGTGTAATCTGAGCAAACTGTTTATTTAACCCTGAAGATTATTTGTTCTTTCATTAGGAACCTATGTGATGACTGTTACTGCAATTGATGCTGATGACCCGAATGCATTGAACGGAATGCTAAGATACAGAATCTTGTCACAAGCCCCAAGCACCCCTTCCCCAAACATGTTTACAATCAACAACGAAACAGGTGATATTATCACAGTTGCGGCTGGACTTGACCGAGAGGTAAGACAGGTCTTGTAGTGCACATTTTTAGATACCTCCCTCATAGATGTGGCTACTAATGTTACATGTCCATGTAGACATTTATGCAGGTCATCTTTGCAAAGTGGTTACTTCTACTTGGCTTGCTGGAGTTTAAAGCTACTTGGGTGTACCATAGCCATTTCCAGCACTAGGCCTTCTTGTAGTTCCTTTTGTATGACCTTGCTCAGAGCTCATGGAGCAATAATGGTGCTAATTTCCTTCTACATTTTATTAACCTAATTTCAGGTTATTAAATCTGAAAGCAGTATATTATTACCAAATTTACTTAATCGGTTTGTTTGCTCATTTCTTAATTTTATTAATGAAACAATATTATCCTAAAATAGGATCCTTGTTTGATTTTAATACCTTGGCGCAACACCAAGGTTAAAATTCCAGTGAAGGATCTTTACATTTTGTGCTATAAATATTTGACTCTGAAGCTAAACTTTTTACTTTTTAGAACCACTTCTTTAGAACAGGTAGTAATATGATATTCATGGCCATCAATGGGCACCTTCCGGACACCTACCCCTACCATTTTTTTTAAAAAATGGTAACAAATGTCTTACCAGCAGCTGCGATTGTTTCAAAGCAAAGTGAGGGCCTCCAATTTCTGCCATCTTCATTCCTCTTTAATGTCTGGACTGCACCTCGGCCTTGTGGTCAGTCTTTTAAACATGTTAAGTTCCATTAATTTCAATGGTTCTACTGTAAATATGACTAAATCTGGATATAACCCAACGTGTTCAAGGACAAGTTAGTAGTTTTATATATACACTCCACACAAAAAACAAAAGCAACTTCTAAAGCAGAGGCAGGCAAACATTTTGGGCCCATGAACACATTTGGCAATGTAAGAAACTGTCCTGGGGACTACTGCAAAATGGCTGCCACAAAAGGTATGGTTGGTCATAAAAGGCAAGTAATCTTTTATGAGTGGGGCAGCTGACTGGGCCAAGCAGAATCAGGACTATGGCATGTAGGAAGAGGATCTCTCCCTTTCTGCCCATACCATGGTCCCAGTGCAAATCAACCACCACCACCACAACACACACACAAGAACTTTTAATCCTTGGAGGAAAACTTTGATTTGCACCAACTGAAAGCTTCTGTCCTATGGCTAATAGGAATTGTGAGGAACAGTATTTTGTCAGGACCCTTATATGAGGGGACAGGCTGAGGCTGTCCACACACTGGTCCCAATTCTGTTCAACCCTCCGAAACCTAGTATTGTTAAAGGGGAAAAAATGTTAATGTTAAATAAATTCACACATTTAACATCACATCTGTTTAGGCCCTTAATCTATAAGCACTTTTCTCCAGTACATCTCCTGTCTGCTTGTGGAACACATACATGCTGAATCACATTGCGCCAGAGCCTGCATAGTTACATAAGTTTAAGTCCCAAAAAAAACCAAAGGAACTTAAGAGCAAAACATCAGGTTTTTATCAGGAAATTATTTAAATAACTCAGCATCCCCCTAAAACGCATGTCTGTATAGAAAACAAGTTTGTTATTTTATATCATATTCACAAATGAAAAAAAAAAACCAAACAGAACATCATTCTAACACAAAATAAAATTTAAGGGGTGGTTGGTGGCAGAGGGTGTAGGGCAAATAACTGATTCTCACAGAAAGTCATACTCCACAAAATACATTCATTTTCACAAAAATATCTTCAGCTTCTTTTAATAAAGCACCCAAGGCAGGAACATTTCAGAGAAATAACAAAATGCTTCCTCTTCACCAACTCCCTTCTTGGAAGATAAAGTGAATTCCCTGCAATAATATCAACCCTCCAATCTAAGAAGCATTAAAGTGCTGAATTCCAAATCAGTAATAATAGGGGAAATAACGTTTATTTACATCCGACAACAGACCATATCAGCAAAGCCAGACAAATTATCAAGGTGTCTCAAGTAAACGCTATATGAAAATGAATTTTCAAACGATTAAGGGGGAAAAGTTTAATCCCTTAACTGAGAGAATTCCAGCAATTCCTCTTCTTTAGGAGGAGGGTGAGCCTCTTGTCCTGGCTTAATTCCAAGAGTGATTTCAGAATGCACATTCTTAGTACCAAAGACTGTTTTTTAACAAAACAAAAAGCAAGCAAAGCTGGCAGTGCTATTGACAAAGAAGGGCTATCTCATTCCTAATGTTTAACGTTTACAGAAATAATTTGGGTTTGGGTTTCTCTTCCAGTAACTAAGTTTCTGTGAGGCCTGCCTGCACCAGTTTCCATAGTGATATTGAGAAGTTGCCGCTACTGCCGTTGCTCTTAAGCTCCCCACAACATAAACTCCCCACAACAAAGCCTTGGCAGTTTGAATCATTTGGCCAAGAATGTGCCCTCCCATGCTTGGCTCTGATGAACCTTCTTTTAAAAATAACCCATCCTCAATTTAGTTTGAAGTGCTGCACAGCATTTGCGTTTTTAAATGTTAGTCCAAATTTTGTTTTTTTGTTTTCGAAAGCGTTCCTGACAGTTAGAAGGTGATGACTGCTTGCTGTTCAAGGTATGACTGCTAGATGCAGTTCTCTCTGATTTTAAGCCACCCAAAACAAAACAAAAATACTTGGAGTTCAGTGTGGTTAGATGCAATCCATTGTTGCAAATCAGGCACTTGTCAGTTCAAGTGATGTTAATGAGAACAAGCAGCATGATAAGCTCATTGCATGGCAAAGCACAATTTACTGAACACCTGCTGTCCTCTTGAAGTGGTGGCTCTGTCTGTAACTCCTGTTGGTGTCGTTTTGTGTGTGTGTTTTTTTAGAAAGTACAACAGTATACATTAATAATTCAAGCAACAGACATGGAAGGAAATCCAACATATGGTCTTTCAAACACAGCAACTGCCGTCATCACAGTGACAGATGTCAATGACAACCCTCCAGAGTTCACTGCCATGATTGTAAGTCAGCGGTAAAGAAAGGGGATCAAGTATGTGAATAGCCCTTACTTAAGAAAGATTTTTGCTGATGCGCCCAAATGGACTTAATATGTTTGTGATTTATTAAATCACCCAGTGGATTTCAGTGGTTTAACTAAGGCCATATCTGCCTGTTAGAAGAACACATTGAACTTAGTCCAAATCACAGCATTTAGCTGAAGCACGAAACCACTATTTTTATAATAATAATAATAATAACAATATATTTATTTATTTCTTACCCGCCTCTCCCTCTGGATCGAGGCGGGGAACAACATCAATACAAACAATATAAAATGCATAAAACTGATCAAAAGCATATAAAATTAATACATTATCAAAATATCAACAAAGTCTTAAAATTCAACTGGGTAGGCCTGCCGGAAGGGATCAGTCTTTATAGCTCTCTCAAATTCTGGAAGACTGGTAAGTTGGCGGATCTCTCCCGGCAGGTCATTCCACAGTCTGGGAGCAGCAGAAGAGAAGGTCCTCTGGGTAACGGTTGTCAGCCTGAAGTAAATTCTTCCCAGAGGACCTGAGTGTGCGGGGCGGATTGTATGGGAGAAGGCGATCCCGCAGGTAACCTGGACCCAAACCATGTAGGGCTTTAAAAGTAATGACCAACACTTTGTACTTCACCCGGAAACCAATTGGCAGCCAGTGGAGTGATTTTAAAGCTGGTGTAATATGGTTACCCCTAGGTGTACCGGTGACCAACCTGGCAGTCATATTTTGAACTAGTTGAAGTTTCTGGACTAGGCACAGACGTAGCCCTATGTATAGTGCATTGCTGATGTTGAGCTTTGAAGTTACCATCGCGTGCACTACCATCTTTAGGTCTTCCAACTCTAGTTTTTGTCTCTGTGGCTTGAGATGATAGCTCATATTACTGCTTGGTAGAAGATTATTCCCCTGTACTGAAGAACTGGCCAAACTTTATACAAATTGATGAACATGTGGGTCGGAGTAAATGAAGCTGGACTTGAGGGACTCTCAGGGTTGCTGAATGGCAATGATGTATATAATGATGATTGTAAGGTACCACAATGCCCAAGGTGTAATAATGTGTGCCTTATGATTTCAGTTCTATGGTGAAGTCCCTGAAAATCGAGTGGATGTTATAGTGGCTAATCTGACTGTGACTGATAAGGATCAGCCGCACACTCCTGCCTGGAATGCCAAGTACCGAATGACTAGTGGGGATCCCACAGGCCGGTTTACCATTCTCACTGATCCAAACAGCAATGATGGGTTGGTAACTGTTGTAAAGGTAAGTGATACAATTTGCCAAATAAAGCAAAAGCAGATAAATGGTAGAGTGCTGAATATTAAACAGCTCGTGCTGTTAAATCCAAGAGGCAGATTAGGAGTAGATACTAAAATATATGTATATCCTGCCTCTTTTGAAAGGGTGACATTCATCTTTTGGAAGCTTCTCTACATGTGCCTGTAGTGCCATTCTAGATTATGCATTTTGAAGAACCTGGCTGGGCTTCATCACAACAGGTAAAGTTGCAGGCACTATACTAGAGTGACCATATACAAAAGAAGGCAGGGCCCCTGCAACTTTAACTGTTGTGATGAAGAGGGAATTTCACCAGGAACTAATTGCATACAAATGACACTGGCTGAAATTCCCTTTTCTCTACAACTGTTAAAGTTACATGAGCCCTGTCCTCCTTTTCAGATGGTCAGCCTAGTTCAGGTAACAGACTGCAGGGAGAAGACAAATTCCTACCCTGCCTCCTGCTTGCATGCTCCTTTTGCTCTTAAAATCAGACTCAACAATTTAAGTATGATTGGGAACCCAGGTTTAAACAAACAGGTCTGTCATTGTCACATGTAGTTAGAGCCTTAGTTGGAGACCTGTGGTCAAAAGGCTACACCATATCCTTAATTACTGCATTTGCATTTATACAGATACACCTCAGAAGCTAAAAAGCAGTAGGCAAAATGTAGCACCACAATTACTTTTCAATATTTTTGTTGTTGATGCAAACCCTGCATGTCCTGACATAAAGGGGCAAGAGGTCATCTTCCCTGATCCTTTATATTGGTAAATTATATATAACTGGGATATTATGCACCTTTTAACAACTTCCAGTACAATCCGTGAATATAAACTTCCAAACCACCAAAATCAAAGGGAAATCAAGCCACTTGTTTTTCAGTGGAATGTGAATTATGCCCTACGAGAAAGACTGTCATTCTACATGTTTCCAGGCTCTGTGGTTTCAAATTTCCAACGGTACCAATTGTATTAAGTTCTGCCAGTAGGAAACACATGATCATGTGCTTTGTATTCATGCACAAATGATCTACTCACGGTTGCAAATAGAATGCTCTGAAATGGAAAACAAAACAGAGATGCTGAAATTAAACCAACCCTCTATAAAGAGAAGCAAATTACAGTCTCAAGAGTATAATCTGCTTGAAGCAGCTCAGTTTGTTTCAAATTAAATTCTTTATTTTAAAACTGTCAGAATAAAGGCAAAAAAGGTAAAACTAGGTAAATAAATTAAATGTGGTGGAAACTCCCCAGAGAAGCAGTAAGCCCTTATTAGCTCTAATCCAGTTTAATGATTCCTGAAGGAGTTGTATCGTATTTGGTAAGCAATCCTTCACCATTCTCCATAAAAAATGTGTCTGAATTTAGCAGAATAAGCAGTGTGGGGGAGCATTTTCAGCAATTCTTCAGCTCAAGAAACCACTATCTAGTCATGATCTGAAAGAACCGCCATAAAACTTGTCCTTCCCTACTCCAGTATTTGGTAAAGGAAATGGAGAAGTAAAACTGGGGCCCCATCTACACCAAGCAGGATATTGCACTATGAAAGTGATATGAAAGCGGTATATAAAAAGCAGGAGCCACCCCAAGCAGAATATAGCATTATGAAAGCAGTATATGGTATGTGTCAATGGGCCGCAACAGTTGTCTGTGCACTTCAATACCGCTATAAAGCAGTAGTGTAGCTCCTGCCCTTTATATACCACTTTCATACCGCTTTCATAGTGCAATATCCTGCTTGGAATAGATGAGGCTCAAGATTGTTTTACACAATAAAGCCTATTCCTGAGCAGCAAGAGATTGTTCAGGCAACATTAGGCTATACTTCCAGGTAGGAGTTGCACTGCTCACCTGGGAGTGGAGGAAAGGTACCTAGTGAAAAGCGGGTATCCAACCCCCATAGATCTCTTCCACATCTTCATACGGTATGTCTGGCTCGAAACTAAGTCCAAACGTTAATAGTTCTCCTTCCAAAACAATCCTGTGCGAACCAGGCCAAACTCTAAGGGGTGGTTGGCGTTTGATCAGCAATAAATTAAGTACAGGGCAGCATGCTGTGAGAACCCCTAAAACAAGTAGGGCACAGTTAGGGCTGGTCTTTTCATTTGGGGGGCAGGATGGGGGGCATTTTGAGGATAAAACAAAATAGGAGAGGAAGCAATATGGTTTTGAGTGAGAGAGGAGAGGTTTTACAATAGCGGCCAGGGGTTGTCTTGTTTTCTTTTTTAAAAAGCCAGTGACTTTTCTGGTGGCTTCAGAGGCATGTCAGCAGCAGAGGAGTTTTGGCCACCATTCTTGCTTCCTAGAGTGCTTCTGGGAAGGAAACCAGCCTGCTTCCCCACAGCCATTTCAAGGACTGAATTATGACACACAAACAGCGAACAAAACAAACAGACACTCCCAATTCGGTCCACCCCTGGGTGCAATGGGAAATGTATTACCCAGGGTCAGTGAGCATGACCCCAGATAAGGGTAAGCACATTGCAGGGAAGTGGCAGCCCCAAAGAAGGCACAGTGGGAAAGGTTTTGAATATTCAAGTGGTAAGCTCATGCCCAGTGCAAATAGCTTCTCCTTTCAATTACAATTCCCTAAAGACAGCAATTGCTTCAAGAAGCTGTGAATAAGTTTTTTTCCTCTCACGTTAGAAATAAATGGGGTTATCCCAACATTTCTGATATACGAGAAGGGTAGCGTGCTTGAAAAGTTGGAAAATTCTGTAGCCCATGACTAATGCAACTACTCACATATTTCTCATTTTGCTTTTGCCAGCCTATTGATTTTGAGACCAATAGGTTGTTTGTACTGACAGTAGCTGCAGAAAACCAAGTGCCTTTGGCTAAAGGAATTCAGCATCCTCCTCAATCAACTGCAACTGTATCCATTACAGTTATTGATGTGAACGAGAGCCCAGTTTTTGACCCAGCCACAAAGACTGTGCGTCAGGAGGAAGGGCTGTCTGCTGGTAAATTCTTAGCGACTTTCACTGCTCAAGACCCAGATCGTTACATGCAACAGACTACTCTAAGGTACGGTAGGGCATATATCTGCCTCATTCTTCTGCTTGTCTATAAATGAGAGCCTTTGATTGTTCTCTCCTTTGGTTCCTTAGCATTACAGCAGGGCTGAAATTGGGATGTGAAAAGACAAGCCTTGCCCGCCTTCCCATCCGTCCCAACCACTGGATAGAATTGAAGAAAATGGGGTGTTTGGGAACAGCATGGCCTGAGACGTTCAGTACTCAGAAAGGTGTCATCTTTACTGGCTCAATGTAGGGGGCCCTGCATCGTCTTAGGCCTTGGTAACATAGCAAGCCTCAAAATGGATTGACTTTAAACAATTGAGGCATCCTGCAAATTAGCCTGCCTTCTGTGTAAATTATGCTTTAATTCCTAATATCTACCTTAGTTGAAATTCTAGGACAGATACATGAATGTCCTCACTATCTCCAGCCATCCCTAACAGCTTCTTAGTCTGTGCAGCTGTACACAGAGAGCTGTACAAGGGGGCTAGAGAGAATGCTGCCTTCTGGTTGTCCCTACCAGGGAAGTAACCCTTGTGGGACACTTCTATTCTTTGGCTAAGTTAGGGGGCCAAGAGCAGCTCCTGTGGCTGCTCTGGGCACAGTCGTGGCACAGTGGTGGAAGTTGTTCCCTTGCATAAGTGATAGGATTCATATGCCCACACCTGTGTGCTCTGATGGCCAGACAGTGGCTGAGCATATCAGACTGTAACACAACATTTTGGTAGTGCATCATATAAACCATGGGATAAGAGTTTATGTGTGCATGCATTCTCATAAACATGGATTGAAAGAGTAGGCAAAACATGTTCACTTGCTATAATTATAAGAAAGAATGCTTTAAGCCAGGGGAGGCCAACCTTTTGCCCATGGGCCAAATCCAGCCTCTGGTGTTTCCCATTCCAATCCATGGAGAGATGGGCACCTTCCACACACCTCGCCCCTGGCCTTGAGGTGGGGAAGAGGAATCCCTATGATCAGAGATAACATGATTCAGCAGCACTTGGGGGAACTCCATAATGGAATTCAACACCTTATACCACAGAAATCTGTTCAGTCTTGATTAAACCAAACTGAAAACCAGTGTTATGCTCAAAGAAGTTGATGGGAACAATCCTGGTAAGAAGAGGTGAAGTGAGGATCTGGAGGGAGAGTAGGACAGGGACATTAGAGAAGCAAGGGCTAACAGAAGTCAAGGTTAGGTAGTTCACGCTTAATGTGCTTAAAACCAGTGGTGCAGCTAGGTAATTTTAGGCTCTGGATTTAATGGCCTTAGGGTTCACTCAAACCAAAACAGGTCATATTGCTATTAAAACAGTGAAGTATGCATTCATATAGCAACCAAATATATGACTACAGAAAATTATGTTTTTTAATAATTCATGAGCCTTAATTTTCAGACAGTGATGTAACATTTTTGTAAAATAATTACATAATGCTTACATGGAAGGGCTTCTACATATTCTACAACATTCACCCAGTACAAAAAAGGCATTCTGATCAGCAGAATATTGTGCAAAATCTTGAAACTGTATACAACTTGAGATGTAAGCATTTTAGGTTTTTTTTGTGCCAGTGTGTTGTCGTTGTGCTTTGTTTTTATAAAATCATATTGGAAATAAATGCACTATTTCATGTTAATTTTTTGCAGATACTCAAAACTCTCAGATCCTGCAAATTGGTTGAAGATTGATCCTTCTGCTGCTCAGATAACAACAATTGGTGTTCTGGACAGGGAATCTCCACATGTAAAAAATAACATGTATAATGCTACTTTCCTTGCTTCCGACAATGGTATGTATCTAATGTCAAAGGTTTGCCATATGCTTTTTTCAAGTGCCATGTTTTTCACCAAAGTGTCATATTTTTGTCATGCTTAAGAGGTGCAGACTTCCTGAGTTTCCTGTGCTACATGGAATGTCACCATTACAATCTATATCCCATCCATCTGGGATATAGCAATCTGGATTGTTTTCCTATCGTGTTCATAGCCAGTTGTTGGCTTATCCATTTGCTTTCATTGGTTTAAGCTTAAGGACTGAAACAGAAATGTTTCTTTAAATACTCTTGACCAGGGCTATTTTTAAAAAAAGAAGATGACTAAATGCCACATCAGATCCAGCAACCAGATTTGCAAAGTTCTGAAAAATGTTTAAGTTCTTAGGCATAATCTTCTTAGGCACGTAAGCAAGCAATGGAGCTGTCTGGAACTTACACAGTCCTGCTCTCTTAGTTTAAAAATGCTACTATAGAATGAAGCAAAAAGTGTTCCTGAAAGAGGTCAAGATTGTTTAATATTAGGGGTGTGCATGGACCCAAAAAATAGGATAGGAACTGGAACCGGTGCCTCGGAGCGGAGGCTTCCCGGTTTGGTTCGGAGCCGATTCCAATCCGAAAATTAGACATCCAATTTTCGGATCGGACACCATTTTAGGTGTTTTCGACATAGGCTTACATTGGGGGAAAGAAAGCTTTCCCCCAGTGCAAGCCTATGGTGAAAACATGGGGGCGGGTGAGTGAGGTCCTATCTCCCCCTCCCTCCCTGTCCCTCCCCCCACTCATGCTCCTTACCTGCCGGCGTCCTGCATTGCCGTCCGCTGCTTCTGTACTACTGATAAGCAGGCCTGTTTCTCAGTAGTACGGAAGCAGCGGATGGCAGCGCGGGACGCCAGCAGGTAACGGGGGACCTCCTCCCCCCACTCGCACTCCTTACCTGCTGCCTTCTCACTGCCGTCCACTGCCACCCTCTGCTTCTGTACTACTGAGAAACAGGCCTTGAGGCCTGTTCCACAGTAGAGTAAGGGCGCACCGAGTGATGACGTCACCCGGCACGCCTGCGCTCTATTGTGGAACAGTCTGCAAGACCTGTTTCTCAGTAGTACGGAAGCAGCGGGCGGCAGTGGACAGCAGCGAGGAGGCAGCAGGTAAGGCGCGCGAGTGGGGGGAAGGGGGAAGAGGTCCAACGTCCAATCCTCCAATCTTTTCCGATCCGGATCGGGTCCTATCGAATCGGGTTAGATCAGACGATCCAGCTGCTAGGATCGGAATCGGATAATTGTATCCGATTTTGCCTGGATCGGGTCCGGATCGTGGATCGGACCCGATCCGCTGCACACCCCTATTTAATATGCATAATTCTATTCATAAATATTTATTCATGAATGTACTTTGTTACTTGTTCCATTTCTGAATTGATATATTTTACTAAGGCAGCATCACTTTATGACAGATGAACATTTTTAGTGCAGAATGGAGGCATTTGGGAGGATCTGTTATCTCCTCTAAATCACCTAAATATTTACCTGTATGGGGCCTGCTCCCTGGTATTTGCTGTCCAAAATTGGTAGCTGCTTCTCCACCTTTTTAAGGAAGCCAATTGACTCTGGACAGTGATCCCAGGGAACATGTAGACGATCAGATTTTGCTCAGTGATCAAAAGTCAATTTAAAAAAGGGGCAGAAGTCCCTGCCCTTGCTCTGAATGGCAATTTGATTTGGTTACATTGATGACTTCACAAAGCCGGTTCAGGGTGAGGGTGATGCCTCCTGCCCTCACTCTGAATGGGTACACACTTGCCCTCACTTTGGGAAAAAATGACCACTTTTTTACAGTTGATGAAATCCTTTGCCCCCTACCCACACTTTCCCAGTTTCAGCTTACCCCTAATTTTGCATAGCAAATTACTTTAGTTAGCCTTTGTAGTCAGAAATAAATACTGGGTATTTAGTTCATATTATCTAGAGTTATATTCACTTGTTATTAGTGTGTTTGTGTACGTTCATCAACTACTGCAATCCCTTTTTAATAGGAAGCAGGCTTATGTTACTTTTCCTTGTCCTTTAAGGAATCCCTCCCATGAGTGGGACTGGCACATTTCAGATATATCTGCTTGACATCAATGATAATGCTCCCCGAGTGAATCCTCAAGAAGCTACAACCTGTGAAACACTACAGCCCAATGCAATAAACATCACAGCGATAGATGATGACATTGATCCAAATGCTGGACCATTTGCCTTTGAATTGCCAAATATTCCTCCCAGTGTTAAGAGAAACTGGACAATTATTCGTATCAGTGGTAATATGCATATCTTTTTAGAACAAATATTTGCATCTTTTTGGTTGCTATTTTGCTCAATAGCTAGCTCCCCATCTGCTATATCTACTATTTTTAAGCAAATGTGACTATAAAATGTTGAATTGAATCAAATATCATAATTGAGCATGGTTCGCCCCTTCCTCAAGCTCGCTCCTTCCTCGTGGGCTTTTGTAATCTGAACAGTATGGGATAGTCTGTTTGTTACATCAGACAGTCTGGCTCAAGGGGTTGGAATCAACATCCGTTAGTTTCATTACATGCCTCTTAGTGGAAAGCCAAGAGGCTTTTCCCATGTTGTGACAAAAGTGCACCCTCAAATAACTTGAGATACCGTTCTGAAAGTGGTCCTAGAATAGATACTTTTCCAGTTGCTTCATGCCTATGTAAACCAAGTTCATTTACATACATTGTTTTCTCTTTCAGGTGACCGTGCCCAACTAGCTTTGAAGATTAAGTTCCTTGAAGCCGGAATCTACGATGTTCCAATAATAATAACAGATTCTGGAAATCCTCCCAAGTCCAGCACATCTATTCTGAAAGTGAAGGCTTGCCAGTGTGATTTAAATGGAGACTGCACAGATGCAGACAGGATTGTAGGTGCAGGGCTGGGCACAGGTGCCATCATTGCAATTCTCCTCTGCATCATCATATTACTCAGTAAGTCATCTGGCCATTTTAAAAGGATAGGCTGTAGCTTGCTGTGTGGGCAGCCACCAACAATAGATTGTTTGGGGATAATACAGCATAGTACGGGTCTCCACTGGCACACTAAAGCTTGTGACCCACTTCTTGAGGGCATATGTTGATGGAATATTTATTTGCCTTCTTCTTTCCCTCTCATGAACTGCTGTTTAGGTGTTTGGCATTTCAAAGCAAGCATGGTGGGTGGTGAAAATATCTAATTTATTATATAAGGTTTTTCATCACAAAGGATAGACTACAACTAAAAACAGTTAAAACAATAAACCCAACAGCAAAAAACACATACCTAGCATTCAAATCCCAGAACAACAGCCTCATAGCTTTCCTCCTCCAAATATTAACATCACCCAGCACTTATAGAAAAACTTGGTGAAACAAGACGATCTTAACTAAACATTTAAACCCGTAAAGGGACACAGCCTGGCAGTCCTTGTTAAGAAGAGCCATGCTGGATCAGACTCAAGGGTCCATCTAGTCCAGCATTCTTGGGATGTGAGCTCCATAACTGGCATTGCAGGAGAGAAAGCCATGCTCCAAAAACACATATGCTGAATCTTCCATAAATGTTAAATCCTAAGCAGAGCTTCTTGACAACAACATAAGAAGACAGTTCATATGGAACAGGTGTTGCCTAAGTTATCTGGCCCCAAGTTGTTCAGGGTTTTATACATCATATAAACAACACCAGTAGGGAATTCAGGACAGATAAAAGGAACTTCTTTTTCACACAGCATACAGCTAAAGTATGGAATTCACTTCCGCAAGATGTAGTGATGGCCACCACTTTGGATGGCTTTAAAAAGGCATTGGACAAATTCATGGAGGATAAAGTTATCAATAGTTACTAGTCCTGAATGGCTTATATGCTACCTCCAGTATCAGAAGCAGTATACCTATGTATGT
Source organism: Anniella stebbinsi (assembly GCA_029215795.1). Taxonomy (NCBI): domain Eukaryota; kingdom Metazoa; phylum Chordata; class Lepidosauria; order Squamata; family Anniellidae; genus Anniella; species Anniella stebbinsi. The sequence continues at coordinate 61,944,569 of JARDYH010000006.1, read as the reverse complement.
GAGTTGCTGGGGAACATGGGTGGAAGGGTGTTTTTGCACTCATCTCCTGCTTGTGGGTTTCCTATGGGCAGCTAGTTGGCCACTGAATAGAATGCTGAACTACATGAACCTTGGTTTGATCCAGCACAGCTCTTCTCATGTTCCTATTTTAATACGTGCTCTGCAGGTAGATGATTCCAGGTCCAATTCCTGGCATCTCCAGGTAGGGCTGGGAAAGAATCCTGCCTGGAACCCTGGAAAGCTGTTGGCAATCATTATCAACAATACTGAACTAGATGGACCAGTGGTCTGACTCAGTATAAGGCAGCGCCCTATGTTCCTATGAGTTTGGAAGCAAAACAAGTTTGGAGTTCTACTTTATTTGCCTTTCTGTTGTTTATTTGCTATTACTGTTTTATTCTATTTCATATTGTTTTATATATTTAAATGTTGGTTGTATTGTTTTTATTTTTAAATTGTGAGACAACTGAGAACACTTACATGCTAATGGTGCAAGATATACATTAACTAATTAAATAAATAGAAAGCTGGTACAACTGAAGTACGATGGGCGTAATATGTGCCCCTTAATAGTGGACAACTAGGTGGTTGCATTCTACACCTGCTGTAGTTTCTGAATTGCTTTTTTGGGCACTTTAGGGTAACTTTTGTGGTGAACAAATTCTGAGCAGTTGATGATCCCATGGTAGAATTTCAACCTCCTTTTGAATGTTATCTTCAGACTCAAAATCCTGTAGGTTCTGTACATCTAATATGCATCTAACTGTGTACAGCAGTTGTCTTCTTATTTCCCCGCTTGGATCTTTAAGATGCAAATAGGGAAAAGTAATGACCAAACCAGAATTTGCATTTAGTGTTCTGATTTCGTGCATCTTTTACAACAAGCAGTAATGTGAGGAGGAGCTAATATTCTCTGCCTTTGTTCTCCTTCATCTCAGTTCTAGTTCTCATGTTTGTGGTTTGGATGAAACGCCGTGATAAGGAACGTCAGGCCAAACAGTTGCTCATTGACCCCGAAGATGACGTGAGAGACAATATCCTGAAGTATGATGAAGAAGGTGGTGGAGAAGAAGACCAGGTGAGAAATGCATAATGTACACTGAACACACAGCTGTAAAGAGAGGGGGAAATCCAGAGAAGTGTTACTTTCATGTTTTAAAATAATCCAACTCCTTATTAATTTCACAATGTAAAAATGCAAAGATTATGTCAGGACTGCCTTATATGACCTTTTTTCCTTTACCCATTTCCTTTACCTGCACTGGGAACATTCTTTGGCTAAAGGGTAGGGTAAAAATCCTGTAAATAAATAAATAAAACTTAGAGGAAAGGCTTTGTACAAAACATGCACACCAGCATGTGTGAAAACCGCATGTCTTATTTTGCCACGATTGCATGTGCTTAGAAGTTGCAATCCAGTGCATCAAAAGAGACGAATATTTTTCCTATGTAAGGAAAAGGACAGGGCTATTGATTGCCTGTACTAGCTTTTTCCAACCTCTTTGCATGCACCGTTTGATCTGTTTGGAGGCAGGCATAATCATTAAATAACCATTAAAGTTGGCTGCGGAACACTTGGGAGTACTAAATGGGGATAATAAGTTCACTCCACCTTATATCCTTCACTAGCATAATCACAGGCAAAGGTGCTTGTTTTCAAGGATGGTACAGAGCCAAGAAAGCCACATGGGAAGAAGACCGTCACTAGGAGGAATAATACATTTTGCCTTCAAATTGAGGCTTTTACCAGCACTTAGCATAATGCATTTGTTGAATGAAGAATCCAAAAATGAGTCATGGCAGTGGAAGGAAGGCAGCTTTTCCTTCCCTATCCTTCTCTTCCGTTGAGCATCTGGAACAAATAATAGTTCTGTAGCAAATAATAGGTAACAATTAATAGAGGCCAGTGGACATCTAAATGCATGGTGTTTGGTCTGTGACCTTATCGAAGTCATGTTTCAGGTTCTGGGTTGAAAGCAAGTATTCAGCATAGCTTTGTAGAGTAAGTGTACCAGCTCTAAGCACTGGAATATTGCACAGAGTAAGAAAAACATAACATTAAAATCTATATCTTCTCAAAGCCAATCATACCCTTCAATTTCTACAGATTTCCCCCTGTGACTAAAGGGACAAGAAGTTAACCAGTTCTTTTTTTGCGGGGGGAATAGTAGTGTAAAATATATATTTTAAAATATGGTGTTTGTGAGTGCCTGCAAATAATAGTAATACTTACAAGAAAACGAAGTATTGCCATAGCAAATGTATAGCTGGAATTACAATTTGGAATTACTAAAATGTCTTTATTAATGTTTGCATATTGCATTCTCAACCTGTTTAGTCCAGTGAAGTTTATATATATATATATATATATGTGTGTGTGTGTGTGTGTGTGTGTGTGTGTGTGTGTGTGTATAGGGCAATATGTAACAGGGCGCTTACACTCCCAGTGATTCTGTTGCGCAAGTGGTAGGTCCCACTAGTTCCATTGCATGAGTGGGACCCACCACTTGTGCAATGGGGATTTAATGCTTCCTAGAGGAAGCCCCAAAATGAGCAAGAAATGAACAAAAATGCTTATTTCTGGATCAGGACAGGTCGCTGGAGCTCCTTTAGGCGAATTCCGCCGACCTGCCCCATTCCAGAAATGAGTGATTTCGATCGTTTGCAGTTGTCCCCAGAAGAACTAAATTAGCAGAGTGCAACAGAATCAGCGTACTGCCCATAGAGTTAAATACACTGTTATAGAACATGTGGTTTTATAATAGTGATTTCATCTTTTTGTTTTTGAGCATTACAACAAAAAGCTTAAAGATGCCTTTTTCTTTTTGTGTAAGGGATTACTGAGCACTAAATGGAAATATTTTTCTGCCTGTGGTTTAACCTCTCACTGTGTAATGCTGCACATATAAGTGAATGGTAGAGACAATTCATTTTATCCATATGAACCTTCACTAGTGCATTCTTCCAAAAATGTCAGGAATGACCAAGCATGAAGTTGTACTAAAGACACCACATATTACAGCATTAAAAGGGGGGGGGGGGGGAATCACACACACATCGCAATCAGATAAAACCTGTATCTTCTACAACAGAATAAGGTTATATCTTCAGAGCTCCCATAATACCATGTGTTTTAACAGCTTAACATGATTCCAAACTCTTTTTTTCCTGCTTAAAAGCAGATCAGTTCTTTAAAATCCATTGAAATTTCATGATAGCTTGAGCAACTATGTCAAGATTTTCAAAAACTGTTTTACAGCCAGATCCTATGTTTGGTCAGAAGGCCTACGGAATTTATAATTCTAAGTATGTTTGCATACAATTTCAGATTTATTGTTGTTGTTTTAAAGACAGCTTTGCTATCTTTTTTTTTACTGAAGTACATGAATGGCATGCCTTAATTTATGTGAATTCTTTTACCAGAGAAATGCAAATAATGAACTAAATGACACCTATAGTGAAATGTGAAGCAACACACCTACAAACCTTTGCACGTTTTTACAGATTTATTAGCTGAAGTATTAGAAATGAAGTTAAAAAAATCTTTGCTATTAGCTCTTTCTTTCCTCATTTTTGATATCCTCATAAATTACCAAAACTGAGTTAGCCTTCAATGGATAACATGAAGTCTTACTTTTTATCTGGGATGCCCAATAACACCAAAAGATCTCACTGCTCCTTATTTAAAATGTTTTCAGACATACTAACTATTTTGAAACTATGGTTAATGGTTCCCAAATAAACCATGGTTTAAAGTTTAAATCCTGGCTTGTTTGGAAGCCTTTAACCATAGTTTTATAGTTTGGACATATTGACCCTGTTCAGACGATACACTAAGCTGCGTGGTTAAGCATTTTCAGATAAGCATTATGGATTAGTGTGTTATGTGAACCATTCCTAACCATGGTGGGTACATAAGCATGGTTTAAACATGCTCACTAACCATAGCAACCTAACCATGGCTTAGTGTGTTGTCTGAACAGACCCAGTGAGAAGCTATGGTTAACTGTAGCTTCCTGGCTTGTTTTCCAGCTCTCATGAAGGGATGAGTGAGGCCACTTGGCTTATGAAGCAGAGATTTGATCTTCAGAAAATGGCAAACCATGTAACAATCCCTATTTGAGCTTGTCAAGCTATGGTTTGAAGTTTGTTTAAATCAACAAACTATAGTTAAAATTAACCACAGTTTGTCCAGGTTCAGATGATATAGCAAGCTGCAGTTAATCTAATATGGAAGCAGAAGCTTTCAAACACTCCTTACACCTGTATCAGACAAGATGGGAGCACGGAAATTCAAGACTTGCTGCAGCTTGTTCATGTAACACTAGAACATAGTTTAAAAGTACGTCCAAGCAAGACCAATGGCAAATGCATATGCTGCTCGTCTTCTAACAGCTACTTAACCTGATCTACAAGTGGCTTTTTAAACATATAGGAGATTAATAAGTAGTGTGGAGGTGTTCAGTAGGGGAGAAACTGAAGAGAGAATATACAGAAATACCTGGGTGTACTTGTCTGTGGGTTGCAACCTGTGTGTTTTCTGCAGCACTTCTATTATTAAAGCATAGCTGTGAACTTCTGATGTGTGGGATATATATTATCATTTAACTAGTGAAGACTACTGGATAAAACACATTTGAGAATAGGCAAGGATGTATTCAACCCATCTTTTCCATTTCTTAAGTGTCAGACAGAAATATGTGAAAAAGTTAAACGTGCAGTCTCTTTCAAAATACCTAAATCTAACATAACTGTTTTAGTTCGATGTTGTTTTGTGACATTTTTAGTCCTCTGGCCGGTTAACAAAACATTGGAAAACCAAAAAAACCAAAAACAAAATATAATAATATAAAAATCAGTTCAGCACTATCAGTACAATATCACAAACCAACATAAACCAACCCAAGATCAGGGTTAAAAAAAAAAAAACAACCAGGACAATGCTTGTAAAAAAAAGCCCTACAAAGCCAGCAAGGGGAAAGATAGTGTCAAGATCTAAAATGCACTAAAAATTAAAAGGTCTGGGAACATAAAGTTTTCACGTGGCACCAAAAAGACCTTTCCAGATGCCCACCACAGATGAGGTCCTCTCCCTAGTGGCTGACACACCTAATTAAGCAGGGAAGAGGGGCAGGCCTAGAGAAGGACCTCTGATGAAGAACTTAAGGATTGGGAAGATATATGGGAAGAGGCAATCCTTCAATTAACCTGCCCCCAAGCTGTTTAGGGCTTTATAAGTCAATGCCAACACCTTAAATTGAATCTGGAAATGGACTGGAAACCAATGCCAATGACAGTGCTGTCTTCAGCTGGCGTTTTTCTGGGGCATATCATAGTGGGCGTTCATCTCTCACATTAAACTATTTGTTTTGTTTGTTTTATCTCACCATTCCTCCAAAAAGGTCAAGGTAGCATGCATGGTCTCTCTCCCCCACCTCATTTTTTCCTTACAACAGCCCTGTAAGGTAAATTGGGCTGCGAGACAGTAGCATGGTTCACATGATCGCCTCAGCCCACAGTGCAAATACTCAAGCCATGACAGACAATTGCCACAGAGTACCATGATCAAACCCTAAAGAGCCCATGGGTTATGGGTGGTTTGTTAATCAACAAGCCACCCTCACTGGGTTCAGGTGTCACAATAAGCCACAGTGACTGCCCACTGCGGCTTGAATATTCACAGTGGTCACCAGCATGCATCACAAACCATAGTGGCTTCATGATTTAATGGCTGTGTGGGTTTAACCTGATCAATCTATCAGATTTTCAAAAATCAACTAGCAGTAAGATGACATAGGCAAACTATATGATTGTTTTATATGTTTTTAACTTCATATTAATTAAGATCAGTCCAAGACCTTATTAAATGTGAATCAACTAACTTTTCTTAATTCATCTGGGCTTGCTATTTATATCATGGCTCATACTGAAGTTAGTCAGTGATTGGACATAGTTTAGAACTGGAATTAATCTCCATAACTGTTGCAACAATATCTACTGAAATTGGCTTTTTCTGTTTTGAATGAGGATTAACTTTCTCTTTGTGCTAATATGATCCAGTGGATAAAAGTGTTAACTCTGGAGTAGAGTGTCATTGGTTCAAATCCCAGCTTCTAGTCCACTTCAGGTATATTGCATTTCCTATATGGGTATTACTTCCATTTAGGAAAGTGCCCCCCCACACACACAGTTTTTACTTTACATAGATTTGATTAACTTACTCTATATCAAATCTTCCTTTGCTACATCTGTAACTCCAGTTACTTTTGTCACAGCAAACAAGCAATACCATATATTGATTAACCTAGAATGACAGATTTGACTTCAACAACTTAATTAATACATTGTTAACATTAGAAAACATCTCTAGTGGTATTGACTCCACACTGACCCATTTGTTACAGTGATCTGTTTTGAAAAAATGGGGTCAGCATGCTGTATGAACACTAAATATGGTGACATAATCCAAGTACCCATGCCTCATAATTAGGTCTATCGTGGCTTTTCTCTTTTGACAACTGAGAAGGATGTGGGAATTGATAAACACCCTCCTTTGCTTCCCTTGGTTTAATGGAGGGAAAAAAGAAATACATTTGTGGAATCCTGTTTTTATGTGCAGTCTTGCTTGAGGTCAACTAATCAGGTACATTTAGGGCACATCAGAAGGTTTGGGCTGAAATGTCATCAGTATGCAGATGACACTCAGCTACCTCTCATTTCCATCTGCACATCCCAGAGAGGCTGGGGAACTCCTGAACCAGTGTCTAGAGGCTGTTTTGGGATGGATGAGCGTGAACAAACTGAACTTAATCCAGACAAGATGGAGGTACTATGGGTTGGGAAACCATCTACCTCGGATGGAGGTTTACAACTGGTCTTAGATGGGGTTGCACTCCCCCCTGAAAGGCCCTGGTGCGCAGTGCTCTGGTGAGCTAACTAGGGAAGCCCAGGTGGCTGCAGTTTTCAGGAGTGTATTCTACCAGCTTAGGGTGGTACCCCAGCTGTGGTCCTATCTGGAGAGAATAAACCTTGCCTCAGTTATCCACACACTAGTTACGTCCAGGCTGAACTACTGTAATGCATAGTACGTGAGGCTGCCTTTGAAAACTATTCAGAAACTTCAGCTGGTGCAAATGACCAAATATTGGTGGGGATGAGGTGATTTGCTCACATAATACCTATACTGTGCTGGCTGCACTGGTTACCAGTGTGTTTCCGAGCCCAATTCAAAGTGCTGGTCTTGACCTTTAAAGCCTTAAATGATTTGGGACACAGTTACTCAAAGGATCACCTTCACCCATATCAGCCTGCCCACACTTTAAGATCAAAAAGAGACAGACTTTCTCATTTGCCCACTTGTGAGAGCAATTAGGTGGGTGATCACAGGTGAGAGAGCCTTATTTGCAGTGGCCCCACAACTTTGGAACAAGCAGCCATCGGAGGTTCACCATACACCGTCCTTGCAAGGTTTTTAGAAGGCCCTGAAAACATATTATTGTGGCTTCCTTGTAATAGGATTACTGTTGTTGCTGCTATTGCCATTGTTGTTGCTGGCTTTATTGTTAGCTTTTATTGTTGTTTTTATTGCTATTTTATTGTATTTATATTTTTATTGCTGTTAATATTTTAACTGTTTTTATGCATTTTATTGCTGTAAGCCACCTTGAGAGGGTTTTTGCCCTAAAAGGCGGCCAAGAAATGTTTTAAATAAATAAGTTAAATGTTTAGTCAGAAAGAAAATCCTACAATTCCCAATATTCCCCAGTCAGCATGAGTCGTAGGTCGTTTTTTAAATATCTAAACACGAGTAGAATTTCCGTATTAATATAGAAAACACTAAGGTAGTGTTTTTCTTAATCATTAGCCTATGTTGATACATAGGAAAGGCAATTAGATTATATCTAGAACATCTCCGAAACACAGTGCCAAACCTTTAATTTGGTTCCTCAGCATAGCCTGATAAGTATGTAGCACCTAGGATTTAAAGAACTATGGCTTGGGTCCAGACTTTGAGTAAACCCATTGAAATCAATGGGTATTAAATTATTCATGACTAATTTAATTCCCATTGACTTTAATGTGTCTACTCTTAAGTGTGACTAGATCTGGATCCAACACAGTATCTTTTTTAAAAAAAATGATGGTTGAGCATTGTTTTAAAAGCCTTGCTGGTCAGACCAAGACTCCATCTAGATGGGCACTTTTCTCTGAAGATTTGTGGCAGGGCCAACTCCACCATTAGGCACAGAGAAGTGATTGCCTCAGGCAACGGATGCTGGTGGGTGGAGAACAGTTGCAAGATATTGGTGAACAGAACTGTATGTACCATGTAGACTCCCCTGCATCCTCTAAGCTAGCCTGCTATCCCCAAGCACAGTGGAGGATGCTGCCATTGTTGAAGTAAGATTGTTTTTGTCTTCTGTGCATGAAATAGGCAGGGGGCGCTATCTTGTCCTTTACCTCAAGTAGCAGGATGTCTTGTGTTGGTCCTGCTTTGTTGTCATATTGTAGAAAGAATACCATTGGAATGCCACCCAGTTTGGTGTTGACAGCTCCTCTACTTGAGGGGTGATTTACAATTAAGGTTATGGGGGGCAGTGACATGCCAGCAGAACCTATTATATCTCCCTTCCCCCAGAGAAGAGCATGTCACTTAATCTGTGTCTTTTTTCCTCTCCTTCCAGCTCAATTAGTGCTGGAAGTGGCTGGGATTTGTGAGCATGCATGCCCTCAGTCTCCTCCTTCCTTTTATGGTTAAGAAACTCTGTCCAAATTCTCATGAATTTCTAAGGCAGCAGGTAAAGCACCTGGGAAGATTTGAGGATTTTCAAATATGTTCCAGATTGGTTCTCCTAGAGGCAATCAGGCCCAGCCATTTGTTTCTGAAAAGTGTAACCCTTCAGGACATCCAACGCCAATTGGTGTACCGGGCAAGAGGGGGGTCCTTCCGTTTCATTCAGTTTCCTTTATGAGTGGTGTGTGTGTGTGTGAGAGAGAGAGAGAGAAGGAGAGAAGGAGAAAGAAAGGTGAGTGGCTTGAAGTCTAGCTATTTTTTAAAAGGCCCTCCTAGAGGAAAATGTATAGTCCCAGAGCCAGATCAGGATTTAATTACCCGAAACGTGCAAAAGCTTTGTGAATATTTTTTGTTTATATATGACAGAAGTGTCTCAGAAAAGTGAGTCTTACAAAATTCCAGTTGTGGAGGGCTGCGTGATGACATCATCAATATGGCTGCCACGTTATTATGTAGTTGCCACATTTAAATATGCATAACTTCTCACCCGTTTATGCTACAGAAATGATTTTTTTTCTGAAATGTTTCAAATTTAATGACAAATACTGCTTGTAATTACACATTTTTGTTAACTCCATTAGTTTTTGAGATAATTTCATTTGAACGCATAAAATCAGTGTTCACATTGGTTATGTGTGACGTTCAACCATGATTTACTCAAAAACTATACGACTTTCGAAAGAATACTCACGAACAAAAAAGTTGCATTTTTAATGAGGATTAAGAAAATGTATAATAACATGGGGTTTACCCCAACGCGTAGGGAATTATGAGTGATATCTCGTTATACATCCACTTTTTCAGGATTGTATGATTTTACAGTTTATAATACGGGGCTTTCATTTCAAAAGTATCCACCCTAAATATCTCTCGATCATTTTGAACATATTCAACTGTGATTTTTACAGTTGAACATGTTCAAATGTTCTTTACAAAATTTCAAACAAGACGAGTATGATGACACATAAAAAAGACAATTTCAGTAGGATCAAGCCCATCGTCAGGTTTTCTACAATCTGCTCATTTCCATAGCCATGACACTGAATTGCTTCTTTTGATCTTTTGGATCAATGCAGGTTTAGATGGTGGCAGCATTGTTGGGTACTTGGAAAATGTACTTGGCTGGTACTTGGAAAATGGCAGGTACTACATAAAATGGTACGATGGTCCAACACTCCCAGCAAATCTTGAAATGGCCACAGAAGAGGACAGTGAAATAGAAGACGAGGAAAGTGATTTTGACAGTGATGATAGCAGTTCCAATGAAAGAGAAGAGGACATCCAATGAAATTTATTTGCGGGAATGGATGGCGAGAATAAAGAGACGACACAATAATTGGATTTTAAAACAGGGCCACATTTATTAATAGACATGGTAGATGGAGGCCTAAGTGGCATCCTATCTTTGGCCAACGTCTTGACCGTAATTGGGATCGGGCGAGCCATTCGTGTCCTGCTAGGTGTCGCTGGTGTGTCGACACCTCCTAGGATTCCCCATTTGGGGTATGTAGGCCTTCCCCAGTCACCTCCCCTCAGGTTGCAAAACTCAGAGTGGGTAAGGTTGGTCTCAGAGATAACTCCTATCCCCACACCTGGTGCTGCAGGACTCCCAGGTGAGGGCCTCAGATGTCACCAATCACCACAACGGTGCCTAAGAATGCTCACCAAACCTGAACTTTCTCCCGATGCCCGTGCACCTGCCACAAGGAACGAAAAGCCATTCGCTTATTTCCTACCGCCCCACCTGAGTCTAAAGGCCTCCATCATGCCTACATGCAAATCCTATAAGAATAAATCATTACTACAGTCCGACCAATGTACACCGTCCTGTCTATATAGCTCCCTCCATGTGCTAATAATCGCAGGGTGTTTAATGCTATAATCCCCAGAATTTTTCAGTGATTTAATATTTCGCCATAACTTATGTACTAGCCTACTCAAGGCTGTTGCATCGCAAATATGGGCCGCAGCCCAAATGGGTACCTGCCCTCTTCCCAGCTCACTCTGGGAATCCGGCAAGAACTGGTACTCGCCTCCTTGCGAGTACACGCACCAGTCCATGCCTTCATTAGAATCAAGCATGACTGCATCACAATTTTGGGCCCCTGCCCCAGTGGGTACATGCCATCATCCTGGCTCACTCTGGGAATCAAGCAAAACCACATACGATCCCTGGCCGATGCTGGAAGTATCTTGCAAACTGCAAAAGACTGTGACCCCCAGTCTTCTCTTTTTGACCCGTCACATCGTTCCACCTATCCTGCCTGACCACCCTTATGGGGCGGGGCACCTATCAAAGCCTCAGTGTTGACTAGTGGCTCACGCATTGCATGCCGTATCTGTCCCACCACTTTCGCATAACAGCCAATTAGCATCTGTGAATCGAAGATTGATTCAACGGTTGCGCATTTTTAGCGATCTGAGGGACAAGAGCAATTAAAACTTTCAAGGATGGCTGGGCATATGCACGAATAGACTTGGAATGCCCTCAGCAAACAGCTTGCACTCTTTTCCGTGCCAAGCCAGACGCTGTAGATGTAGGGCAGCCATGCCAGGCAAACTTTAAAGTGCCCCATGGTGTTTAGTTAAGCGCCTTTGCCAGCATGAGGGGCATCCAAATGTCTTAACAAGGACAGATGATTCCAGTACTTATGACTGTACTTCACACTCGTGAGGACTTGCCTCGTTGGATGATCTTAATCACCAAGCACAATAAAGACTGCACCCTTGGGAGATGAAAAGCCGAAAAGGGGCCTGTCAGATGAACCATCCTTGGCTGATACCTCTAAGTCAAGCACTCTTAACACCCACAGAAATAGTGATAATGCTGTGACATAGCCTAAGGAAAGTTTGGGCAGACAACTGTGCCTCACAGATTACGTTGCTATAGATTCAGGGTGGGGGGTGGCTGCCTGACACCAAATTGCTGGACATTCAGGGCTGCTGCCTTGCTAGATACCATCAATCTGGTTTTCCAATTAATCATATACACCTTTCTTCTAAGACAGAAATCCCGGGCTGCCAGGGATAACTTGGGCATAAAAGTCTCACTTGATATTGCCCCCTAACAGACACCATCAGTTCTAAGCCAGGGCTGCCTGCTTCCCATGATCATTCTGGCAGAAGCCTGCAGTGGGGCACCACACTTCAAGAAGGATGCAGACAAGCTGGAGTGTGTTCAGAGGAGGGCAGCAAGGATGATTAGGGGACTGGAAACAAAGCTATGAGGAGATATTGAAAGAACTAGACATGTTTAGCCTGGAGAAGAGAAGATTGAGGGGAGACATGATAGCACTCTTCAAATACTTGAAAAGTTGTCACACAGAGGAGGGCCAGGATCTCTTCTCGAACAACCCAGAATGCAGGACACGGAATAATGGGCTCAAGTTACAGGAAGCTAGATTCCAGCTGGACATCAGGAAAAACTTCCTGACTGTTAGAGCAATACGACAATGGAACCAATTACCTAAGGAGGTGGTGGGCTCTCCCACATTAGAGGCATTCAAGAGGCAGCTGGACAACCATCTGTCAGGGATGCTTTAAGGTTGATTCCTACATTGAGCAGGGGGTTGGACTCGATGGCCTTATAGGCCCCTTCCAACTCTACTATTCTATGATTCTATGAAAAAGGCCAGAGCATAATCTTACTAGGAATAGTTCCAGCTGAAATGCTACCTTTGTGAGACACACTAAAAGACTGCAAAAGTACTATGGGAATAGGCCACTATTGCATTAAATGTCTGTCACCCTGAAGCAAGGGATCCCTGCATGTTTAGGATCAAGGGTGGCTAAGGATTGTGTCCTGGTTTAATCATATTAAACTCACAAATCTCCCCATGTGCTCCTGGCCAGTCTCTGGATATGCCATTACCTGGGGAAGGGGTGTTGCTTGTAAACTAGGGGTGTGCACGGACCCCCCGGATCGGATCGGGACCCGGATCGGGACCTCCAATTTTGTCACGGACCGGTTCGGACAAAATCGGAGGCCCCCCGGACCGGATCGAGTCCGATCCCGACCCAAAAATCATAAATTTTTGGATCGGCCGCCATTTTTTTCCCCATAGACTTGCATTGCAATGCAAGTCTATGAGGAAAAAATGGCGGCGGGTGGGTGAGGGGGGGCCTAACTCCCTCCCCCCCCCCCCGGGGCCGTCCGCTGTGGACGGCCCCGGCAGGTAAGCCCCTCCCCCGCGCTCCCTACCCCCCCTGGGGCCGTCCGCTTCCATCCGCTGGCGCCCGCGGGCGCCAGCGGATAGAAGCGGACAGCTCCGGGGGGGGTAAGCCCCCTTCCCCGCCACTGCTTACCTTCTCGGCCCGTCCGCTCCCGTCCGGCGCCGGCGGCTACTACGAGCGGGCTCCGCGGCCTACTCCAGGGTGGCGCGCCGGGTGATGTCATCACCCGGCGTGCCACCCTAGAGCAGGCCGCGGAGCCTGCTGGTAGTAGTAGTCGCCGGCGCCGGACGGGAGCGGCCGGGCCGGGAAGGTAAGGGCCCCCCTCCCCCCTCCACACGCCCCCTCCTCCCCTCCACGCACCCCCTGCTTACCTTCTCGGCCCGTCCGCTCCCGTCCGGCGCCGGTGGCTACCACCAGCAGGCTCCGCGGCCTGCTCTAGAGTAGCGCGCCGGGTGATGACATCACCCGGCGCCCCACCCTAGAGCAGGCCGCGGAGCCTGCTGGTAGTAGTAGTCGCCGGCGCCGGACGGGAGCGGCCGGGCCGGGAAGGTAAGGGCCCCGCGCGCCCCCTCCTCCCCTCCACGCACCCCCTGCTTACCTTCTCGGCCCGTCCGCTCCCGTCCGGCGCCGGCGGCTACCACCAGCAGGCTCCGTGGCCTGCTCTAGAGTAGCGCGCCGGGTGATGACATCACCCGGCGCCCCACCCTAGAGCAGGCCGCGGAGCCTGCTGGTAGTAGTAGTCGCCGGCGCTGGACGGGAGCGGCCGGGCCGGGAAGGTAAGGGCCCCCCTCCCCCCTCCGCGCGCCCCCTCCTCCCCTCCACGCACCCCCTGCTTACCTTCTCGGCCCGTCCGCTCCCGTCCGGCGCCGGCGGCTACCACCAGCAGGCTCCGCGGCCTGCTCTAGAGTAGCGCGCCGGGTGATGACATCACCCGGCGCGCCACCCTGGAGCAGGCCGCGGAGCCCGCTGGTAGTAGCTGCTAGTGCCAGACGGGAGCGGACGGGCCGAGAAGGTAAGCGCCCCCCTCCTCCCCCCCCTGTTGTCCACTTTCATCGGCGGGCGCCCGCTGGCGCCCGCCAATAGAAGCGGCGGTGGGCGCCAGTGGGCGCCCGCCGATCCGCCGAACCGGTTCGGAGCCTTTTCGGACCGGTTCGGATTGGATCGGCCGATCCAGCTGTGGGATCGGAAATCGGATAATTTATCCGATTTCCCACTGGACCGGACTCGGATCGTGGATCGGGTCCGATCCAGTGCACATCCCTATTGTAAACCCTTGTACCGGTTGGCGCAACCCAGCATCAGCATGTTAACTAAGCCAGTCCTTCATATGTAATAACCAGAAGTTATGTTGCAAGTATAAATGTCATCATCCCTGGAATGTATAAGTGTGATGTGTATGTCTGAACTGCTACTGTTATCACAGGAGAACACTCAAGATTAGAGAACGGTTCTCCTGCCCTTGAAAGCCACAGTGATAGGGAAAAACCTCAAATAGAGGAGGTCCCTCTCCATCACTGTGGAAAATCAAGACACCGAAGCTGAATGCCGTTATATGCCTCTTAGCAACTGTGCAATCTGACTGCCATGATGCACACATCACGCTAAAATCACATGCCCTTGAATGCCTGCCATGTCATAGCAGGGATGTGGATACTCCATCTAGTGGATATTATTCTAGCGCTAGTTGTGGCTACCCTAACTCTAACTGATAAAATATACCACATCCCCAACGTCCAGCAGGACACGGAGAGTGACCCTGTGTGAGCATAAAGCATGTAGTTTTTAAAATTTCACACCTGAAATTTTAAACTGTGCAGTCTGCTGCACTGGTTAATTAGGTCAGCTCTATAATAACTTGCTATTAAGAGAAGAATCGCAGGAAAAGGTCCGAGAGCCTATCTGTTGAAGGCCTGGAATGACCTGCCTTGCAATAGAAATGGGCCCCTCCAGATACTTGGTTTGGTATTCTGAAACCAAAGAAAAACTTGCACGCTATGTTTGAGTAACTCCTAAAATCTTGCTATAACTTTTCTCTGGGTCCCCCAGGGCCCCATGGTCATTTATCCTCATTCAGATTGAGCATGGGTATAAACAGGGCCAAACAATCGTGATGCCAGGCCAACAATGCTGACTTGTATGAGGGGCCGCAAGGTTTGCAATATAATGGGTAGTGCTTTAAGCCCTAGAGAATGAGTGAAGCCTGAGGGAGGACACTGAACAACGCAGCTAAAATCAGGTGATTAGGGGGCACTCAGAACACATGCCACGTTTGCTCAACCATTGTATATTGGCACATTGTCTTGAACAAAGCTGTGTTCTAAAACCAGATCTGAAGGTGCTACATCCAGCTCAGCAAAGGATGCTGTGCACAGATAGTCACATGCATGGGACATTCCCACCCAGACAACATGGTCCAAGGTTATAGTGTTCACTATTCCAAATTGATTATGCCCCAAATGGGAATGGGAGGATTAATGTAGCTGTAAACCCACTACCCAATAGTGATTGTGTTACCGTTATCACAGCCGTCGTGCAAGGAGACTTCCTGAGGGCTTCTGCCATATCCCAGCGGCCAAGAGCCAAAAACTTCTGGGCATGGACCTGCAATTCCAAAGCTTTGGAGTAAAATCTTCAAATATATGGAGGGAAAACACAAATTGAAATATAAATGTAGATAAATGCTCAAATGTCCAGGCTTCCCTTGGAATTAAACTCCCAGCATTTGGATATATTGCTGGGGCATTCAATCCACTGAGCTATTCCAACTCCTTACAAAATGGGTCTGTGTGAACTTAACATTTTCCCAGTACCATAGACAGCCAGGCCTGGTGGTAGGTGCATCCTGCTACACATCCGCATCCAGAAGGATGAGGTCTGGATAATTAGTGTTGGTTGGATGATGCCTCAATGGCAACTAATCTGGTAGTGCTGGATAACAATAAGGCATCCTGCTTTTGCTTCCTCATTTGTCTACACCCCGTATTGCTGCTGTTGAGATGAACAGAAGAGGTCGTTGCGGGGGTAAAACCTTTATCATTTTCCACAGCTTGTAATCTAGCCAGTATTGTTGCAATTGCTGAATTTTTCTCCTCCTCTGAGAAAAAATCATTCTGAGGTCTCATGCATTTTGTTGTGGGGTGAGAGGCTTTCCCTTTCTTTCCCCCCACTCCTGTTTTGGAAAGCATTGTAATAACTAATATAAGATATGTGTGGTACTCTGCTGCTGTCATGCTAAATTTTACAAAATGGGCTTTAAAGGCTGCTTTCATGGGTTTCCTTCCTAAACTCTGACCAGGCTTGATCCTGCTTAGCTGTAGCAACATGGCTTTGTCAGCTGGCTCTCAGTCACTCTGCAGCCCTGACTTGACACTGAGACTTGTATCTATCTCTACGCCCTACAAGGTAGGCAGGCCACCTATTTCTATTTTATTATTATTATAATTATTATCCCAAATTTTGCCCAATGTTGGGCATCAAGGTGGCATTACAAATTAAAACATGTAGTGAAAAGCGTTGGAAGGGGGCTATAATACCATCGAGTCCAACCCCCTGCTCAGTGCAGGAATACACCTTAAAGCATCCCTGATGGATGGCTCTCCAGCTGCCTCTTAAATGCCTCCTACTTACACAGGTGCAAGAAATCAACAGATATATCCCCCTCAGGGAGGGTTGTGTACAAGGGTCCCACCCCACTTCTCTCCAGCCGCCTGTCATCGCAGGGCAGTGGGTGTGAAATATACTCTGCCTCCTGTCTGCTAGCAAAGAGGCTTGTTTTCCCGTGGGCACTATATATATATAGCGTTCCCGGGTTTCCCCACTCCCATTGGACGCTAACCTGTTGTGGCTCCCCCTGCTCAGTAAGATGGGTCTGGAGAATGGTCCCTTCCAAATGATTAAAAGTTCAGTTTTAGCCACGCTGCTCGCGGCAAACCATACTCCAGTGACTGGGAAGATCATCCAGTCTTCCCACCAAACCTGTAAGCCCACCACAGGCTTGAGCGGAATGGCACAACAGCCGTTGCATCAGCCACGGATCCTGACGCGGCTCTCTCCTTTTCTAACTTCATTGTTCTTTCGCACCTCTTCCCGGCGTCTGTTTTTCTTCATTCTTCGCACCTCTCTCCTTCCTTTCTATCTTCCTTCGCTCCTCTTCCCGGCGCTCTCCTTCATCCGATTTTCTCTCGCTCTTCGCACCTCTTCCATTCTTCACTCTTCTCCCTGATGCTGTCCTACATCTTCCTCTTTTATATCATCCGTTGCGCCTCTTCCCTGTGCACTCTGTCATTTTCCACTCTTCTCTTCCCTTCTTGATCTCGTCCAGGCCTTCCCCGCGCCGCTCACCACTGCGTGTACTCGTGCTCCTGTTTGTCGAGCCGCAACGCAAGAAGGAGGGGGAAGGAGCTGCGGCGACCCTGTAAATAGGCCCACTGCTCCATCCCCGACCAGTGGCCCATACGGAGGCCGCCAATGGTGAGCCTCCAAGTGTCCTCTGCCACTCGTAATTGCCTCCCCCCACTCAGGCAAGCCGGGCGTGGCAGGAAGGGCCTTGTTAAACCTTCTCACAGAACATAGTTTTTATTTTGTAAATTGTAAATTTTTGTTGAAGATTTTAAAAACATTTGTTAAAAACAATTCAACCTAATAAATTGTTTTTTTTAATTTATTTATCATCATACTCGTCCGGTTTGAAATTTTGTAAAGAACATTTGAACATGTTCAGCTGTTAAAATCACAGTTGAACATATTCAAAATGATCTGTGCATCAGGTCAAGAGATATTTAGGGTGGATACTTTTGAAATGAAAGCCCTGTATGATAAACTGTAAAATCATACAATCCTGAGAAAGTGGACGTAAAACGAGATATCACTCATAATTCTTCTTCGTGGTCTCTGTGCATCACACATATGGGCTCGCGCCGGCGCCGAGCTCGCTTCGGGAAACTTCTATCTAGCTAGGATTCTTGGCGGGAACCCCTCCCCCCACCGTCCTACTGCGCATGCTCGGGGTCCCGCCTACCTCAGTTCTTCTTCGACCGCTTAGCTGAACGCCTCGCGGGAGACTTCTTCCTCTGTCGGAGACCTGTAAGAAGACGAAATAAAGTTAAAAAATTTACCTTCTTGTTAGTTAGTTAGTTAGTTAGCTAGGTTTAGTTTTAAAAAAAAAAAAAAAAAAAAAAAATTTTATTAATAATTTAACTACTGTTGTTAGATACTTCCTCTGTGGCCTATGGCGCAGTTTGCGCTCTTTAAGCGCTGCTCCGGTTGCCGCGCCAAACTAGCCCTCACAGACGGGCATTCGCTCTGCCTGGGCTGTTTGGGAGAGGGTCACATCACTGACTCCTGCTCCCATTGCATGAAATTCTCACGGCAAACCAGGAGAAACAGGGCCGACCGTCTGCGAAGCCTCCTCTGGAGTAAGGCCCTCTCCGCCATTGACCGCCCAACTACGAGCCGCATGGAACCGGGGCCAGCACCCTCTGGGGAGCGCGGGCAAACGCCCACTAGACGCTCACGCCCAGCAACTCCTGACTTGTCCTCCTTTCGGACTTCAGTTCAGGCATCGTTGCCGCCATCTCCCCCGCCTCTTAAGCATAAGAAGGGGAAAACGGCAAAGAAATCGAAGCATTCCTCGGCTTCGACGAAAACAGCGAAAACCAGACCATCGACGTCGACCAGACCGTCGACATCGAAGCCTTCGGTACCGAAGAAACCCTCTTCGACACCTCTGAGGCCGATAAGCACCGCGCTACCTAAGCAGCCTCCATCGGTACCGGCCTCGCTACCGAAGAAATCATCATCGGTACCGGCCTCACTACCGTCGGCGTCCACGGCATCAATGCCACGTAAGCGCCCCTCTTCGCTATCGGAAGGTCATCCTTCTCAGTCGAAGCGTCACTCGCCAGCGCACACGCATTCACTGCTGGGCCACTCGACGCCGATCGCGTCGCCAAGTCGACCACCCTTGCTGCCGTCGCCGATACCGACAGAGCAGCCATCACCGGACATCCTCCCCTTCGCCTCCGACATCATCGTCGTCGACGAGGAGTATTCTGACCCCATCGGTACCGAGGCTTCGGTACCGATGCCCTATCGACGATCGCGCTCCGCCTCCCAGGACTGGGACCGCAGCTCGGATGTCTCCCACAGCATGCCTCCTCCAGTACCACCCCGACGCACGACGTCGTTACTCCCGACACCGACGAGTCGTCGCGATCAATCGCAGGTCTCATCGGTACCGGAGCAATCCCTCGTCCCTCGGTACCGACACTCGCTACCATCACCATCCATAGAAGACTATGAGTCTGACCCGTCCTCAATTTTGTCACCTGCGCCTTCAATGCCATCCCCAACTGAACAAGTCGCTACTGAGGAGGGAGCATCTCCTACAATGGAATTAGGGGGCTTTAATGAACAGATGCTGCGGCTCGCTCAATCACTGGGGATTGACGTCCAACAGCCTGAGGAAGAGGAGGGGGATATCTACGACGTCATGAGGACGGAACCAACCCCCCAATTGACGCTTCCTTTGGTCCCTACGTTGCTTAAGACAGCCAAGCAATCCTGGTTGAACCCAGCGACACTGCCTCCCACTTCAAAACGGCTTGACGCCCTTTATAAGGTGAAAGAGACGGAAGCACCGTTCCTGGCTACCCACCCAAAGCCAAACTCTATTGTGGTAGAGGCCTCTCAGGGAAAATCTGGCCGATCTCACGCAGCCCCTGTTGACAAAGAGGGCCGAAAACTCGACTCGTTTGGGAGAAGAATATACTCATCAGCGGCACTGGTGATGAAAACATCTAATTACCAGGCCATGATGGCGAGGTATCAGTTGTTTCTCTGGCAAAAAATTTCCAACCTAACTGATTACCTACCGGACGATCAGCGAGAGCTAGCACGTGTCTTCCAGGCGGAGGCCATTCGCCTATCGAAACAGCAGATGACCACCGCCAGACATCAGGTGGACTCAGGCTCTAAGGCCATGATCGGAGCGGTTGCCCTCAGGCGTCACGCGTGGCTGCGGTCTTCTAACCTCCCCATCGAGACCAAGAACCGCATCGAAGATTTGCCCTTTGACGGGGAAGGTCTGTTCAATACCCAAACCGACTCGACCATGGATACTATCCACAAGGCGAAGATGACCGCTAAAAAGATGGGGTTTGGCCAACCCCCTGCGCAGACTTTTCGGGCCCGTAAGTGGTATCGGCCCATACCCTATCAGCCCAGACAAGGCCAGGACCGTGGTCACCGTTACCAACAACCGAGCGCGTCGACCTCTTACCAACAACACAAGTCTGCCCCCCGCTACTCCCAGGCCCGTTCGAAACAGCCACAGCAAAAACGTCGCCTTTGACTTACCTCTACGAGACCCCTCTCTGTCACTGAACAGGCTCCAGCCCTTTTTCCACTCTTGGGCATCCATCACCACCGACCAGTGGGTCCTTCAAGTAGTTCGACGGGGCTACGCAATAGACTTCGAAGTCCTTCCTCCGCTAGGCACTGTAAAGATCACGCCCCCATCAGAAACCCTACGCCAGGAAACAAAGGTTTTGTTGGAAAAGGGCGCAATCATACCTGTTCCAGCACATCAGTCAAACAACGGGTTCTACTCCCGCTATTTTACAGTGCACAAGAAGGACGGGGGACTTCGTCCTATTATGGATCTCCGGAGTCTGAACAAATTCATCAGGCCACGGAAATTTCGAATGATCACTCTCTCTACCATCCTGCCACTCCTCAAGCGAGGCAGCTGGTTCACGCTGATCGACCTCAAGGATGCATACTTCCATGTAGCCATCCTCGAGGAACACCAGAAATATCTCCGTTTCGCCATTGGCCCCCAACTCTACCAATTTGTGGTCCTGCCATTCGGGTTAAAGACAGCCCCAAGAGTCTTTACCAAGTGTATGGCAGTGGTGTGTGCACACCTTCGGTCCATCGACATCGAAGTTTATCCTTACCTAGACGATTGGCTAGTCGTCTCTCCATCTCGCCACCAAGCCATCACAGACGTCCAGGTCGTAGAGTCCATCCTCTCCTCCTTAGGTCTGCAAATAAATTACGAAAAATCAGTCTTTCAACCCACCACAGCACTTCAATTTATAGGTGTGCGTCTCGACTCCACTGCCGCAAGAGCCTTCCTTCCTCAGGACAGATTGGAGACCCTACAGGTCTTAGCAGACAGACTGCGTACCCGCACGCGGGCAACAGCCCTCACTATACTACGGCTCCTAGGCCTTATGGCTGCGGCTATCTTCGTAGTCAGATGGGCACGCCTAAGAATGCGCCCCCTCCAACAATTCTTATTGAGCCACTATACACCGCTCCAGAACCCACGAAAGTTGGTACTTACCATTCCGCACCAGGTGAAACGCTCACTCCTTTGGTGGGCAGATCCCAGCAATCTCTCTCGGGGCCTGCCCTTCGTCGATCCCGGTCCGTCCAGGGTTGTCACGACCGACGCATCGCTCCAAGGCTGGGGGGCGCACCTGGAGAACCTGTTTGTACAAGGAAGATGGTCACCTTTAGAGAGCTCCCTCCATATAAACAAATTGGAACTCCTCGCGGTACAGAAAGCTCTGAGGGCGTTCCTCCCCCAGCTCAGCGGACACCACGTGCGAGTTCTCTCAGACAACACGTCCGTGGTGTGGTATATCAACAAGGAAGGCGGCACCCGCTCCCCGCGACTACTCCACCTTACCATGGACATCTTACACTGGGCTATCGCAAGGAACATTCGACTCTCGGCTCTGCACATAGCGGGAACATCCAACGTCAAAGCCGACGAATTAAGCCGATCTTTCAAAGACACTCACGAATGGGAACTAGCCCCCCGTATCCTACATCGCATCTTCTCACGGTGGGGCACCCCAGAGATCGACCTCTTTGCAACCCCACACAACCGAGTTTGTCGGGCGTATTGCTCAAGAGCGGGACTCGGTCACGACTCCCTAGGAGACGCCTTCCTATGGGACTGGGCACAGGGTCTCCTCTACATGTTCCCTCCGATTCCCCTGATAACAAAAACGGTCACACGGCTGCAACGGCATCCGGCCAACGCTATCCTGATTGCACCATGGTGGCCACGCCAAGCGTGGTTCACGCCTCTACGCAGACTAGCCGCCCATCGAGTGTGGCGTCTCCCGGTCGCCCCGGATCTCCTGTCCAGGGACAACGGCAGAATATTACACCCGGACGTACAAACTCTACGTCTCACAGCGTGGAGACTCCTGCCCTCTGGCGGGGAATAGCCATTCCTCAAAGTATACTGACTATTCTCGACGCGTCACGAAAACCTGCGACTAGATCATCTTATTTGGCAAAATGGAAACGTTTTCAAGTTTTTGCAGCAAACAAGGGTTTCGATAGTGATTCGGCTGCTATTACCGACGTCATTGCCTTCCTTCATTCCTTGCATACTGCAGGCTTACGGCTCTCGTCTATCAGGGTCTACTTAGCGGCCATCACAGTCCACCATCCCCCCATAGACGGGTTTTCGGCATTCACGCACCCTCTTGCCAAGGCCTTCCTTAAGGGTCTGCACAACCTCTTTCCACCCACTCGACCATTGCTCCCGCAGTGGAGCCTGTCTCTCGTATTGGCTGCACTGTCTACCAAACCCTTTGAACCGTTAGCTACAACTAATCTTCGCCTGTTGACACTGAAGACAGTTTTTCTTGTTGCCATCACGTCCGCAAGACGTGCGTCAGAGCTTGCGGCATTACTTGTCGATCCTCCATACATGCAGTTTTTTCGCGACAAAGTCGTCCTTCGTCCTCCCCCATCCTTTGTCCCCAAGGTTGCCTCCGACTTCCACATCAACCAGGACATTGTACTGCCTACTTTCTTCAAGGCATCTTCTGATCCGTTGGGCTCCACACTGCACGCTCTGGACGTTAGAAGGGCTCTAGCCTTCTACAAATCGCGCTCAGAGGAGTTCCGAAAGTCACGCCAACTCTTCGTTTGCTTTGGAGGAAAGAATAAGGGCTTACCTGTATCCTCGCAGCGTCTCTCCCAATGGATTGTAGGCACTATTGCGCTCTCGTATCAACTCATGCGCAGGGAAATACCCACGGGGCTAACTGCCCACTCCACCAGGGGACAAGCGGCCTCAACGGCGCTCCTTCATGGCGCAACGATCACAGACCTGTGTAAGGCGGCCACGTGGGCCAATGCCTCTACCTTTGTGAAGCACTACCGCCTGGACGTTAGAGCGCGCCAGGACTCTTCCTTTGGCAGAGCAGTCCTATCTTCAATATGCCAATGACCATGCAGCGTGCCTCTCCCACCTCCGGTAAGTTGGCTTATTACTCGCCCATATGTGTGATGCACAGAGACCACGAAGAAGAAATGCAGGTTGCTTACCTGTAACTGTAGTTCTTCGAGTGGTCATCTGTGCAGTCACACAACCCACCCGCCGTCCCCTCTTGGCATCGCTGTTCTGTTGTCAAGTTGACTCTGGCATGCTCAAATAGCTTAAATATATTGCATACCTTATCATTACCTTGGTCGCGAGGCCTGGCGGTCTCAGGGAACTGAGGTAGGCGGGACCCCGAGCATGCGCAGTAGGACGGTGGGGGGAGGGGTTCCCGCCAAGAATCCTAGCTAGATAGAAGTTTCCCGAAGCGAGCTCGGCGCCGGCGCGAGCCCATATGTGTGACTGCACAGATGACCACTCGAAGAACTACAGTTACAGGTAAGCAACCTGCATTTCCCTACGCGTTGGGGTAAACCCCATGTTATTATACATTTTCTTAATCCTCATTAAAAAATTCAACTTTTTTGTTCGTGAGTCATATAGTTTTTGAGTAAATCATGGTTAAACGTCATACATAACCAATGTGAACACTGATTTTATACGTTCAAATTAAATTATCTCAAAAACTAATGGAGTTAACAAAAATGTGTAATTACAAACAGTATTTGTCATTAAATTTGAAATATTTCAGGAAAAAATCATTGCTGTAGCATAAACAGGTGAGAAGTTATGCATATTTAAATGTGGCAATTACATAATAGCTTGGCAGCCATATTGATGATGTCATCACGCAGCCCCCCACCACTGGAATTTTGTAAGACTCACTTTTCTGAGACACTTCTGTCATATATAAACAAAAAATATTCACAAAGCTTTTGCACTTTTCAGGTAATTAAATCCTGCCTGGCTCTGGGACTAGATGGAAAACAGGAGGACAGAGAGGCGAAAATCGCCTCTGCCGCTCCTCCTCCCTTGCTGGCAGTAGCCCGGCAGTACACTGGGTACTCGGAAACCCCTGACATCAAAGGCTTCTGTACAATGAGGATGCAACTCATAAGATTGTGTGTATGTAGAACTAGCCTTTCACCTGGCATGCTAGAGGTAACATAGATGTGTTTCAATAATCTCCCAGAAAAATATTCCGAACATGACATTCTCCAACTACAGCAAGAAGTTGTACAGGCCAGGAATAATTGGGTTCAGTTATAGTCAGAGTAGGTAGGTAAGCAACATGTGATTATTGCCACAAAGGCACGTGGTCTCTCTCAGGAACAGAGTAAAGTATAGCAAGGCTATATTCTCAAACCATTATCAGGAGAACAGGCCTGTGGTGATGCCTAAATATGTGTTAGTGCCAGTTCATTTGGTGATGCTACAGTTTACCACACAATTTATAAGTATATTTATGACGAAGAATTTGTCTGGGTAAATTATTATTATCATTATTATTATTTATTGCATTTATATATCGCCTCATAGCCAAAGTTCTCTGGGCAATTTACAAAAATTAAAACTTTGGACACTCAAAATTGTTTTCCAACGTTAAAAACATAAAAAACAGACAACATATAAAAACAATGTACATTGCCACATGAAGCCCATGTTGAACTGAATACAAAAGTCACTGAACCTGAGTGCATCACATGACTGTCCATGGGGTGGGTCCCACCTGAATTGTTGGCTTTGAGGATATTCTGCTGCAGAAGTGCCTGAGCTCAGCCCCTGGGAGAGTCTGGGATCAGGACCTATTACCTTATCACCACAAGGATTCAAGTTGTTTTAAATCTTTCACCCTTTCAAACACAGGAGTTTATTGTTCTTTAATGATATTGCCCAAGTCTATGGAGTTATGTCTTCGTTTATATCTCAGAATGAGAATGTCTGGGATTTTATTTGTGTTTAGAAAACAAAGGACTCAATATTGGCAACTTTTTTCATATTGTAAATCAGTACTTTACGAGGCAAATTGTTTAGTCACAGATGAATGCTACTTCTGAATCTGTTTCACAGTGGAAAACGGATGAGGTGTACCACAAAGCAGCCAACTGGAATGACATTGTAAACGGAGACAGGGACACTGTGGAAGCAATAAACATTCTATTTCACTCTAAATGAGATGCAAGATCATTCAGGAAACATTCAGAATCACTTTTATAATTCTCAGTATGTGTCTTCTTTTACAGGAATGGGAGCTTTTCCCTCTTCATTCATAACATCTTCAAACATTTTTATTGTGTATTACTTACAGGACTATGACTTAAGTCAACTCCAGCAGCCAGACACTATAGAACCAGATACCATCAAACCTGCTGGAATAAGACGACTTGATGAAAGGCCTATCCATGCAGAACCTCAGTATCCGGTCAGATCAGCAGCTCCTCATCCTGGGGACATTGGAGACTTCATTAATGAGGTAAAATGGGAGGTGGAGGAGGAGGAGGAGGAGGAGGAGGAGGAGGAGGAGGAGGAGGAAAAATGAGATTCGTTTTAGCAACTATTAGTCACCATTGGCGCAGATAATGAATAGCTTTTACAGCCAAATATTTTTTTAGTTGCTTATACAATTAAAATTATCTGGGATGATAGACATAAATATGGATTTTTAAGCAGAGGAAAATTTAATTAAATCATTCAAACAGAAAAAGGGAAATGCATCAATTAACTTTTGTGCATTGGTATTAATTACATCCATAATATGTTATCAGTTTTAACCACAATATCTCCAAGAGGGATTATTCTCTGAGTTCAACATAATAAATAGTCTAATAAAGTGATTTGTTATCCTGAATTCATGTATGAATTCCTAATGTATAATAAAGGTTCATTTTGATTTTCCTCACACATAACCCTTTGAATTCCAAGAATTGTGGAAATTCAGTACCTCCAATATGACTCAAAGAGTTTCATTGAATAAGATTAGAGAGAGGGCAGCAAAATTAATGTTCTATAAATGCTTTAAATACTTGTCTTGCTGTAAAGCTTTAAGTAGAGCTTTTGTGCATTAAAACACGCCTAAGATATATGTCTATACATGCGCTATGTAGGATTACCAGTGTTCCTCATCCTTTTTATGTTATTTTTTACCATTGACTAAATGTTATGGTGCATGTAAATGCCTAGTCTAATGGGAGTTAAAGAGTTAGGCTTTGATCTCTTCTTTGTGTATACCACTTTGGAAATTATGATAATATTGAACAGAAGATGTAATATGAATATAAATGCAAACATAAAACTGTGGAGTGGTCATAGATAGTGCTCTGCTCTTTTCAGTTATTTAAATTATGCTTATATCTAAAATTGTGTTTATGTCACTTAAGAAGCACTGAGGTTAGGTTGTGAAACCTTTCATCAGACAAAATGACCAGCCGAGTTGGGGGAAGTTGAGTGGCTTTTACGTGGGGCTGGGCAGGGCACGTCACAAAGGTTCTGAAGAGAGTGAAATGGCATTTCCTTCTTTGTCCTGAGTTCACCTGTTCTCTATTCCTACCTAACCACCTTCACTCTCCTTAGTCTGAATACCTCACTGGTAGAACAGAAGGTCCCAGGTTCATTTGCTGACATCTCCAGTTAAAAAGGATCAGGTAGCAGGTGATATGAAAGACCCTTCTCTGTGTGAGACCAGAGCTGCTACCATTCAGAGTAGACCAGTCTCCCCCAACCTGGTGCCCTCCAGAATTTTTGAACAACCCCAACCAGCATGGCCAATGGTCAAGAATGCTAGGAGTTGTCATCCCAAACATCTGGAGAGCTGGCACCAGGTTGGCAAAGGCTAGAGTAGCTTGTCCTTGGCTAGTTGTGCTAATAATCTGACCTGGTATACGGCAGCTTTCTATCTGCTACCCAACGGGAAAGTCCTGATTAGACAGCTCAAACTAAGCCAATTAGGGGTGCAGTCCCATGCTCAAATACCCGAGAAAGCTCTTTGAACTAAGTGGGACTTACTTCTGAGTTAACATGTACAGGATTGTGCTGTAAATTGTCATTACTTTCCAGAATGCAGTTTCGCATTTAAGCCTTTAAGTGTTGAAGGTTATGATGATTACAGCAAAATAAAAGAGCTTGTTTTGCAGATGATTCCTTTTCAGAAGTTATTTCATATTTTATCAATCAAATCTATGAAAAATTAAGCTGTTTCCTTTCAGTGCTCCATTGTTAAATTTGGGTACCAAATTACGCTGTTTAGAATATGAAATGCACAAATCCTTAGTTTAGTTGTAAATGCAATTTTTTTGAGGCAACTTTAAGCGGTGGTGTCGTGTCTCTGTAAAACTGCATTTCAGGGCCTCTTCTCTAGCAAGCAGTTTGCACATTAAGTGCAGCCTCCGGAACATTGAATTTTTCATTGCAGTTTTATCCTATAAACTCAGTAGCGCCAGCAGTTTTATCTCATCTACTGCCAACAGTGGATGCTGAATTTAGAGAATCTTACGCCCAGCTTGAAAAGACTTAAAGACAAGTGCCCAGTCCATTCTTGATGTAGATGGCTGACACATACAGAACACTTTTGCTGCATTAGAATATATACATTTGTTTACTGAAACCTCAAGCTGCCATCCCTGTGCCTGGTACTGATAGCTATGAAAGCTGGTTTGAAATGACAGCTTGCACTCCAGGCCAGCATATAATTACAAGGTTGCTATAATGATTGCTAGAATTCTTTGCAGGCAGTATATTGGGGCAGGGGGATATATCTTTCCTTTCCTTTATTCTTTTCATTTCTACTCATCAAACCAAATATAAAATATAAATTTGTGGTTTTCTTTAAAAAACAAATATGTGAGAGGGTTTGGCCGGATGAAGTCTTCCTATTCTCAGCGTGCCTTCCAAATGGAGTTCTCACTTATTTGACCTTGGTTTAGCTGTCAGAAAAAAATATGCAAGAACTACCATTTAATCACACAATGAAAAATTTCTCACCAGCTGTTAATAATTAGCTCCATGTTAAACAACTTAAACGAATGTATTAGAAGTAGGAAATGTTTTGAGTTGATGTGATTTGTATTCTTTTACACAAACGTAGTGCTTTTTCAGAATTTATTTGCCACGGCCCTTGTTTTACTCTCATGCAAAGTTCATGCCTGCTCCTACCTGTGCAGATGGAAATTGTCTTCCATCTCTATTGCATGTGTTTTGCATAAATACAAATGATAATAGGAGGGGAAAGCAAGCAAATGACTGCAGCTCTTCCTACACTCCTAACCTGCTGCTGACACAGCGTACTTCACCATGAGGTCATCACACATCTGCTGCAGGTGCTGAATCCATACACAAGCATCAGCCCATCAAAATTTGACTAATGTGCATGTCATTTGATAATTTCTTTTGAATGTCTTGGTGTACTGGTTGGGTTGTTATTCAATGCACTATTTCACTTCGGAAGTGACCATAGGAACTTTGTATGCCAATACATGCAATATGTGATGGGAGTGGAACTCTCGGTTCAGGCTGTCTGCGTTGCTGCATTTGAGAGATGTGAGGTTTGTACTCTTATTACTGATGTAGGCCAGCATATTAGTGGCTGTGTTTACATTATCAAAAGCAAATGGCTGTATATATTTGGCGAGGATTATTCCTACTTCTTACACATTTTGTGCTTGCTTGTCTGTTATTTCGAGAAGGAATCAAGTTCAGGGATGTCATACTCCCAGGTTCCTTGCTGTGTTTCCCCAAATGCCGTTCCAGTAGTAAAAGTGTCTTGGGGATAGTTTTTCCACTTTTCTCTTCATTACGTTTTACTGTTCTCTCTTTTGTGACAGGGACTTAAAGCAGCAGACAATGACCCTACAGCTCCTCCTTACGATTCCCTCCTAGTCTTTGACTACGAGGGGAGTGGTTCTACCGCTGGATCTTTGAGCTCTCTCAACTCTTCAAGTAGTGGTGGCGAGCAAGACTATGACTACCTAAACGACTGGGGCCCGCGTTTCAAGAAACTTGCTGATATGTATGGGGGCGGTGATGACTGAACGCCAAGGTGGCCGACGGTGCGTTTGGACAAGTACAAACCTTTCCACTGGTATTCCCAACAAGCATACAGAAGCTAGGCTTTAACTTTGTAGTCTACTAGCACAAGTGCTTGCTGAAGGCTTTGGCATAGGCTGCAAACCTATTTGGTTTCACTGGGAATATCAGTCATCCAATGCTGTTTGGAAAAAGGAAAACAAACAATTGAGCTCAGTTACACTTGAATTTTACAGTACAGAAGCACTGGGATTTTATGTGCCTTTTTGTACCTTTTTCAGATTGGAATTAGTTTTATGTTTAAGGCTTTAAATGGTACTGATTTATGAAATGATGAGACAAACCACATTGGGGTGGGGAGAAAGATCAATCACCAATATGCTTCAACATGCTTTTGTTACATTGCATTGCTTTTATTAAAATAAGGAAATTGAAAAGAAAAAAAAAACCTCATGGGGAAATTTTGTTATTTGGGGTGGGGGCGGGAAGAAGGCCATGAAAAGAAGAAAAAATGTACAATACTTCTAGTTTTAGATGCTAGGGTTTTTCACTAAAATTCTAAAACTTATGCAGCTGGTTGCAAATAAAGGGAGTTTTCATATCACCAGTTTGTAGCAGAACTGAGTTTCTTTTATTATAGAATGTTAGACACATTTTGGTCTTAATCCATATACACATTTTTTTAAAAGCATTTTCCAGTAATTTTTTTCCCACTTCACTGTAAAAAATGGTATGTGTACATAATGTTTTATTGGCATAATCTATGGAGAAGTGCAGAGACTTCCAAACATGTGTATGTATTATTTGGACTATGGATTCAGGTTTTTGCATGTTTATATCTTTTGTTATGGATAAAGTATTTACAAACAGATTGCAAACAAGTGACATTGATTCAATTGTTGAGCTGTAGTTAGAGTACTCCAGGTTTGGGTTTTTTTAATTTTTTTATTATTATTATTATTTGTTTGAGGAGGGAGAAAAGTTCTTAGCACAAATGTTTTACATAATTTGTACCAAAAACAAACAAACAAAATGAAGATTGAGAGAGAGAGAGAAAGAGAGAGAGAGAAAGAGAGAGAAAACTCAAGAGTTAGCCTAATACTGATGGCTCAAGTAATTACACAGTATGTTAAAAAGAGCTTTTAAACCAGAGAGACATCTGACAACAGCTTTGCCTCTGTATTATGTACCAGAATATAAATGATACACCCCTGACCCCAATGTTCTGAATAAAATGCTAATTTTGGATCTTGTGACTGGATTGAACTTCTTTTCACTTGGACAGCCTGAACTGAAATTAAAAACAACACTAACAAGGAAGTGTTAAGATTTCATTCAGACAAATAATAAAAATAATCCATCATACGTTCTTGTTCTAGTGCCCCAGGGGGAGAGGCCGTGGCTTGTTGGTAGACCACATGCTTTGCATGTAGAAGGTCCCAGATTTAATCCATGGCATCTCCCAGTAAGGCTGGAAAAAATCCTGCCTGAAACCCTGGAGAGCAGCTGCCAGTCAGTGTCAACAATACTGGGCTAGATTGACCAGTGGTCTGACTCAGCATAAGGCAGTTTCCTATGTCCCAGGAAATGGTATATTGGTGTGAGGACACCAATCAGTACAAAAAGATCTGATACCAACAAGCACAGCTTTATATACAGTGAAGGAAGCATTTCTATACATAACAGATTTTCAAACACAGATTTTCACATCTTTGAGGTGAGATGGGAAGCAAGTATACACATGTGTGCCCATCTCACAGCCAATGGGATACTGAGCTATGGTCACAGTCATGTGAAGATTAGGCCACACCTCTTACATAAGGTCCATTGAAATGAGTTGCAGCTGTGCAAAAGCACATTTTTCCTAGCAGCTGAAATGTAAAACCTGTTTAGAGAGTTCCATAGAGAGAGGATTCCACTGAAGGAGGAAACTGAAAACTCAGGAAGGCTCCATTGGTATATCTGAATACAGAATTCTGAAATCAGGGAGTGTAGTGACTTTGAGAAATGGGAATACTAGTTGGTGTGCCAGATGGTAGACCTAAGTGAAAGATTTGGGAATTGTTATATGACTTCAGTTTAATTTGTTATGATTATCAGAGGAACATTTTCTCTTCTGCTCTCCAAATCAGTCAGCTAAATTAATATAACTTGTGGATTTAATAGAACTTAATTTCACTAGTTTCTCTTCTATTCAGAATTACAAGAGAAAATGTGTTTTTCTTAATAGGGCTTTTATTCACTTACTTGTTTCTCAGCTCTAATGGATCTGTCAAAGTCCTCCTCATTTAGTTGTATTGCATTTGTAACAATTAATCGCAAGGTCTATGTATCTGGAATACAAAGCTTCCTTCTTTTTTAAATTAGATCCAAACACAAAAACCTTTTACTCAGAAGAAAGTTTCACTGATTTCAGCAGGATTTAATTCCAAGTGAATGTTACAGCCAAAGGTTAAGGAAAGTATTTTAGTTAGGGTGACCAGATAAAATCCAGGTCAGGGCTCCTGTAACTTTAACAGTTGTAGAGAAAAGGGAATTTCAGCCAGTGTCATTTGTATGCAATTCTTTCCTGCTGAAATTCCCTCTTCATCACAACAGTTAAAGGTGCAGGGGCCCTGCCTTCTTTTGTATCTGGTCACTCTAGTATAGTGCCTGCAACTTTAACTGTTGTGATGAAGAGGGAATATCACCAGGAACTAATTGCATACAAATGACACTGGCTGAAATTCCCTTTTCTCTACAACTGTTAAAGTTACAGGAGCCCTGTCCTCCTTTTCAGATGGTCAGCCTAATACTGGCCATGTTCAGTTGACTGACCAGGGCGGCTTAACTATGGTTTAAGGAGTCAACGCTGCACATTCTTCTCCTCTCCTGTCAAGTGCCAGCTTTGGCATGAAGGTAATGCTTGCATTAAGCCAGAGTACCAATGGGGGAACTCTAGCTTAATTAATGTTGATTTCAAACCAGGAAAATAAGCCTTGGATGACCAAATGTGGCTTCCATGTGGAAACACCATGGGACACTGTTTTCATTTATGGCTAGTTCTGGTTTAGGTCAAGTGGATTGGGCAAAGTCTGCCAAAATGTTGCTACTGTGCAAGTTCTATTTGTTTCTTTGAGGCCTGAGCAAGATGCATTAAAATAAATGAAGAAGGTTCTGCAGCAACAGTGCTTGGTATAAAAACAACATTTGTCTCCTGGCTAACTTTTTGTTTCTCTACCAAAATACTCCCTTCATCTCATTGGAGAAATAGGTGTTTTAGTTTTCATCTTCCAGAAAATGATGGATTGATTCTTTTGAGTTTTGCCCACAAAGTGGAGAGGGATACAGCTGAACCATTCAGCACTATGGTCTGTTTTCCTGTATGGGAGACACTTAGGGTAAGGGTAGGCTATTTGGTGCCTTCCAGATATGTTGGACTATAGCTCCCATCAGCCCCAATGAGCATGGGGAACTGTAATCCAAAACATCTGGAGAATGGCAGCCTTTTAAATAAAAGAAAAGAAGACATGCAGGAAAGGTGGGAATCTGCAACCTGTTGTGAACCTCCCAGAGAGCTTTGGTTGTTGAATGTTCTAGAAACGTAATAAATAAAAATAAACCTCCTCTCTGCTCCATTCCACCTTAGTGTCTTGTAAATTGCCTCAGAACAAACCAGACGAAGCTTCATTGCAAAGGAGTATGGTTAATGAAAATTGGAGAAAGAGGGAGAGAATGAACCAATCAAGAGATGCAGAGACTGTGCCAATGTGGGCTTAGCTTTGAAGCTAACTAACTGTGCCTCCCTTAAAAAGATGTATTGAAATGTTCTGTCTTGAGCTACTCTGTACATGTGCACACATGCTCAGTTCCTTTGTTTTGCTTCATCTCGAGCCTGCTTTATAAAAGGTTTATAGTTCCCTTTACATTTTTAAATGAAAATACGTTTAATTTAAAAGTTGAGATTGCATCAGTTGGAAAGGAGGACAATCTGCTCTAATTGTGAATGAAAGCACTTAAGACAGCTGCTTCAGGTTATTATTTTCATGTTTTGGTTCCAGTGCCTCAGTGTTGCATTTTGATTAAAGGCATCTGAAATGGAATCTACTCCTGTGCAGGAGGCTGGACTATTTATGACCAAGGATCCAAAGGCTTTCTCTTCTTTGAAAGTGAAGATCCCCTCCCCACCAAAAATAAATACACCACCTCTTTCGAAAATTAGATGCTGGTTTTCTTTATTGATTGTCAAACTTGTCAGGTGAGAACAGAAACTGATGAGCAGTCGAGGCAAGTATCTACACATCCACAGGTTGCTTCCCACTGTCTCCGTTCCATGTTTTCGCACTAAACTGAAAACATGGAAAATGAGACAAAGCAAGAGTTGAGACAAAGTAAGTAACTTTTCTTCTAGGCCAGAAATATTTATCTTGCTGATCCTCCAATCGCCCAATAAAGTACACTGTTACAAGCTGGAGTTGCAGTGCATGTGACTCGACCAGACCACTGTGCAAACATATCCTGAGGGCCAAAACAGACATTACTTTAAATATGTGTCTAGCAGCTATGAGTTATTTTCATTTTTACTCTAGAGTAGGCCCAGGAGAGATATTAACAGTCCCCTGCCTACACACACACACACACACATGCTAAAGGTCTAGTCTGGATCAAGAGACCTGCGCCTATCCTAGAATAAAAATTGGTGGGGGGAGAGAGATTTAGCTGTTAGATCAGCCTTCCCCAACCTGGAGCCTTCCAGATATGTTGGATTACAACTCCTAGAATCCCCCACCCAGATGACTGGGGGATTCTGGAAACTGTAGTCCAACATGTCTGGACTGCACCATATTGGGGAAGGTTGTGATAAACTCACGTTTAAACTAATGCCTGCTTTGGTTCTAAAGAAGCTTGAGAAGTTCTTTATCACTTTGGGTAAATTCAGATTCCTCTCACCTCAAGGTGTGTGGGGAATGCTGGGAGTTGTAGGATTTTTTTCTGTGCAAACCTGCATAGGATTGTGCCCTGAGGCATTTATGCTGTACCGAAGTATTATTCATCAAATATAGTATGATTTCTGTGTTTACAAATCCAGATCTTTACTGTGTTGCTCTTTTATTATTTATTAAGCGAATGAATAAAAGATTCGGTCTCATTTATTGCAACAGGTACTTGTTTAAAAACACACACAATAATACTGAGGAAACCATGAAGCTGCCTTGTCCTGGCTGCCTTATTATGGCATTTACCAGATGCCAGAAGGACCTGTCATGAGATGAATGTTCTCTATCAGTGAAGCTGAACAGTAGGAGAGTCAGGTCAAATAAAAGGCAGTAACATAGTTCCATAGTAAACTATGGAATTCACTAGAAGCTGTAGTGAAGGCCATCAAGTTGGATGACTTTGTGGTAAGAGTCTTGAAATCAGACTCATGTATTTCCGTGTCCCAACCGTCACTATCCCAATCAGACGAAAGACACGTGTAAGATCGAAAACTTTAATTCTCCTTCTTGCAAGAAGTGACCATTTAGGAATCAAAACCTAGAAATGGTACTGAATACATATTTTGATCAACCTTAAATAGAAAAATCACACAAGGATACATGGATCTCTGCTCAGTTAAACAGTAACTGATTTCTAACTTATCTTGAATACACATAGGCTTCAAAGAATCTTCTGATGTAGATGAAGTTAACTCATTCTTTAACTAAGAGACGGAATACACAAACATTGCAATCCTTATCAGATAGCCTGTCTCTCAAGAAAACAGGGTTCATTGATATGTCAGTTCCTGCCTTAACCTTTGTTTTCTGCTCTTAGGAATGTAGCTACTTAGCAATTCCTCTACGTGCTTTAACTCTGGTGTCAAGTTAACCTGAGGTCTTTCATGAGACCCACTTTATTAACTATAATTTCAGAGGCACTCATAAGGGAATTTTGAATTATCTTACAACAACTTTAAAAGGAAAGTAGGCAAATTCATGGAAGATAAGGCTACCAATTCCTACTAGTGATAATGGCTATATCAAGTATCCTCCAGTATTATAGAATACTGGCAGCCTTCTTGCAAAGTGTGGAGGGGTTTGTGTGTAACCCCTAGTGTTTCATTTCGTTGGGTGATGGCATGCCACTGCTACGTCCATTTTTGGACTCAGTGTCAGAACGTAGGCAATGCCATGACAATTGCAGAGGCTTAATTCACTGTTTACGTAACTGCAACTTCTTCATGTTAGTAGAATGAGGGTGAAGATTTAATTTTGGTTTGCTTGTGTCTCCCTCTCTCTCTTTCCCTTCCACCCACTCACCTATTTATGTAGGCATTTTTATTCTGGTTATTTTTATTGCTTTCTTGTTCTGAGATCCAGTTTATTTATTCAGCAGGGATTTCTATATTGCTAGCTCTTCTACTTAGAATGTAAGACAGTTGTTCTTTCTAGATGTTGTGGGTTTTCTTATTTTCTTTTCTTATAAAATTCTGTTAACAGATAGTAGCATGTCAGCATTGCATGCTCAGTAGTTTTACTTGGTGCTATTAGTGCTAAACCATAGATGGAATTCTTGAGGGAAATGGGGCAACCTTGTGAAAGCAACATCCTGACAAATCTAAAAAACAGTACACCTACTCTGTTTTCATTGCCTTTTCATCCACATACTCTCATGTGGCCTAAAATAGTGTTTAATTACACTGAATCGGGCCACTCTTCATATTCAATACAAAGATATCTTTGTTAATGAAAGTTGTTCTGGCATAATAAGCTAGGAAAGCTTCACAATAAGGTGGATTTCATTTTTGATCCCTTCATTTTTTTGTAGTTCTCAGTTCGGCAAGAAACCGAATAAGTATGTTGAATTCCCATGGGAGAAATGTCTTTTCATTCCTCAATTTGATGAATTAAATCTTGAATGTTGAGTTGTTTCATTGATCTGCTGAAGATGGTGGATAGATTATCAAGACATTTACTTCCAGAACTAATTGTATCTGTTCTGAAAGACTGGGAGCCCAGTAATTCCACTACCCTCTCCAGTTCCTTATTCAGATCCCTCTTCAATTCTCCAAACTCTCTCTGTATGTGTGTGTGCATGCATGCATGCACATGCGCAAATTAATTTTAACTACCATTAGTTTATGTATTGTGTCACGGACATTTATGGATGCCATTAAGGACAGCATCAATTTAAGTCACCATTTTCATCCACTTTAGAGAAGACATAATTGGCATCAGGGAGCTGACCATGCATTCTGCCCAAGCATTTCTAATGGCCACTTCAGCAGCTTAAGAAAGAGATCACCTGTGCAGAGAGTAGTTGACTGCTGTGCAAAAAAACCATGAATGGTCATTAATTTACTAGCTGGGAAAAGTACCATTCAGATTTGCCTCTACCTACATGCATTTATTCTAAATATCCTCTTGTCTGATCAGAATCAGTAAATGCATGTCCAAAGTCATGTCTGGTCAGAAGTTGCTCCAGCCAAAGTATTCCACTATGAGTGTTCTTCCTATTACCTTGGTGAGATATCTAATTTCATTCACACCTATCTTCTTACCCAGTAAGAAGCCCATATATAATATATTATGCTTGAGCTCTATTTAGCCACACTGCTGTGACCCTTGGAGCACTCTTTAAAACCAGCTCCCACAGTTGGAATGTTTCGTCAAGAAGATGTGTCTTCATTGCTGCCCTTGGTTCTGCCCTTTTTACTGCAACCAGCCTCCTCTAGAGAAGAGGTGAAGAAGCCAGCTGTGACATGTCTAGTCTGGTCAGAACTCCCCTCCCACTCTGAGTTGTATTTGGCTGGGCTGCAGTGGGCCCTTGGAATGTAATTAGTAACACCCACATTTGTAATGTAGATTATCTTTATGAGGGGGGGGGTTGAGTCTGTAAATTTTGAGTTTGGTTCAGTACTGGTATAAAATGAATTTATTGTATATTTACAGAACAGTCTCGTATTTGATTTTTTAATTGGTTTGTAACAAGTAAGAAGGTTTTTTTCTTTTAAATGTTATGTTTTGATAGGTCACCATCTATGGGAGCCAATGTGAGTACAGTTTAATGTAGGAGAAAAGTGGCATTTAATATATACTATAATAAAATAAATGAAATAAACAAGGAGGGAAGCAATTTCGTAGCAACAGACAAACTCGTGTGATGCCAAAGAGAAGGAAGCAGTTTCCATGACATATGTCATTTGGGACAACAGTACACTCCAGGAAACTTTGAGAAATCAACACAGAGGAAGGCACTGAACTGGTGTTTCACATACACCCTATTCCAGCATTCTACATAAGAACATAAGCAGAGCTATGCTGGATCACACCAAGGGTCAATCTTCTGTTCACACAATGGCCAACCAGGGGCACGTCTAGATGAGAGGTTTGCCCTGCAGTGGCTTCAGAGTGGCAGCAGCTGATCTACATGACACTGCCACCATCCCAAAGCCATCCAGTTGCAAAGCCCCAAAGCTCTGCTGTAAAAAAGTTGGGCACTTGCCCTGACTATTTTAGCTTGGATCGAGGCGATGACAGCATCTGCCATCTGTCGCTTGTGTTCCGGAGCTGCTGCAAGGCGTGCCACAGCCTATGGCGACCACTGATTGGTCGCCATAGGCTGTGCAGGGAAGGGGGTGGACCAGCAAGCCAAAAGGTCACTGGACCACCTCCGCACCTCTGTGGACCCTTGTATTTTAAAACATTAAAGGGCGGTGGATTTTCAGAGAGGGAGAACCCCGTTCCTCCCCTCCGTTGGTCCCCATTTACAGCTCTAAAAAAAGAAGTAGAACAAAAAGAACAAAAAGTAGCCGAATAATAATAACAAAAACCTTACCTTAGTAGAGGGGGCGCGGATGCTCCCAGGTGCCCCTGGACTGCAGCATGACTGCTCCGGTGGGCGGGCATGGCAGCAACGGCGACGGCACCTTCAGGAAAGCCCACAATTGAGCCCCTTGCTCTGCAGATGGCCGGAAGTAGCAGCAATGTGGGGGGGGCACCTCGTGCCGCCACCATGCTGCCTTCCCAACACCATCAAGATGAGCCCCAGCTGTCATCCAGGAACCCACAAACAGGATATGAGTGCAACAGCACCCTCACACCCATGTTCCCCAGCAATTGATATACATAGGCATACTGCTTCTGATACTGGGGGTAGCACATAGCCATCAGGACAAGTAGCCATTGATACCCTTATCCTCCAGTAATTTATCTAACCCTCTTTTGAAGCCATCCAAATTTGTGGCCATCACTATATCCAGTCATAATGAATTCCATAGTTTAACTATGTGGTGTATGAAGAAGTCCTTCCTTTTATCTGTCCAGAATGTCCCACCAATCAGCTGCATGGGATGACCACGGGTTCTAGTATTTTGAGAGGGGGGGAAGGGAGGGGAAGGGAAGGGAGAGAGAGAGAGAAATGTCTCCCTATCCATATTCTCCACCCCATGCATAAGTTTGTAAACCTCTAGCATGTCTTCTCTTACACCTTTTTTCTCCAAGCTAAACAATCCCAGCTGTGGTAACCTTCCATCATAGGGGAGATACACCAGACCCTTAATCATTTTAGTTGCCCTTTTCTGCACTCTTTCCAACTGTACAATATCCTTTTTAGGTGCAGTATCCAGAACTGTACAGAGTATTCTAAGTGTGTTCACATAACAGAGTTGTATAATGGTAGTATGATATTGGTAGGTTTATTCTCATTCCTTTCCTAACTATGCCTAACTACAGTTACAGGTAAGCAACCTGCATATGTGGAGTTTGCCTTTTCTACAGCTGTCGACATTTACCTCGAGCTGTCAACCACAACCCCAAGAGCTCTTTTTTGGCCGGTCACCTCTAGGTCAGATCCCATTAAGTTACACTTGAAGTTGGCATTTTTATTTTTATTTTTGTCCCAATGTGCATCGCTTACAATGAATTGCATATGCCATTTTTATGCCCATTCTCCCAGTTTGGAGAGAACTTTTTGGAGCTCCTCAAAATCCCTTTTTGTTTTAACCAACCTAAATAATTTGGTGTCATTGGCAAACTTGGCCACTTTACTACTCACTTTAATTCCAGATCATTTATGAACAAGTTGAAAAGCATTGGTCCCTGTGAGACCCCATTATTTACTTCTCTCTGTTGGGAGAATTTACCATTTATTGCTACTCTCTCTGCTTTCTGTTCTCTAGCCAGTTACTAATCCACAAGATGACCACTCCTCGTATTCCATAACTGCTACGTTTGGTCAGGAGCCTTAGGTGAGGGACTCATATGGGAGAATATGGCCTTTCAGATAACCCTATTGATCATTTTTCTTGAATAAATTTAAATGTTATTTGAAGCATTGCAGTCTCTAGGGGGGGGGGGCATTAATCACCTCACATCTAACAACCAACCAACCACAACCTAAAGTAGATACCTGAGACTCAAAGAGGCTTTTAAGGATGGTTTAGTGGAGGCAGCCAGAGTGTGGAAAAAGATGTCCACCTTATGGCAGTAGAAAAGGCCACAGGAAGGGAAGTGCAAAAAGGAGTGGGAGCTCACCATTTTGCCTGTTTTCCCTTCCACTCATGGAACAGGGTGTTGCAGCTCCATGACAGGGTGTCATGAATGGACAGAAAATTGTTAGTTATTTAATTTATCATTGTTTATATGCACTGCCAGGGAGAGACATTTCGTGGGATTTGTGCTTCAGGTGCCAGAACAACTTGGCCAGCCTTCAGTTTATGCACCTTCACTTTGCACGGGGAACAGGGACCACACATACTTTGCTGTTTCACCTGAGGGAGCAAATGTATTGGGGCCAGCCCTGATGTGTCTGGGTGTAATGGGGAGTGGTGGAGGGAGAGCGAGTCATGAAAAAAATCAGAAAAAACCCCAACTTTGCATTTGAAAAACCACAAACCCTCTTTCTCCCTAAACATAGTCAAGTCTATGTTGTGCTTTTTTGTGCTACTACGATCTTTTCTCACCAAGCCTGGATATATACTTTGTTTTCACTACTTTTCTTGCTATACGTTTATAAATATTTGCTTTATAGGGCTCAAATCTTGGAGCACTTTTTTTATAAATGTAAAAGTGTCAGGTTTTTTTTAATACAACTGATTTATGGGCTTACTCTTTCAGATGTTACATTATTTCATGTTTCAATTAGGCACCTTTTCTTTTCCTGAACTGGCACTTCCTAACTTGGATTTGTTTTTAATTACTTTTAATTTAATTTCTTGAAATCTAATATTCTTGCCAACGCTATATTTTTTTTAAATGAAATTATGCCATGATAAACTCATGTTTGTATAGTTTTGTATGATTGAATGAAACTATCTTCAAGTCACTAAACAATAGTATTCTACCCACGGATACAGATTGTATTTAGGCAAAATAAATAAATAAATCCTTTCCTCATCTGAGTATGATTAATGAATAGTAGAATTTTGGAAATTATTCTTGTAGCCCTGCCTGCATCAGAAGATAAAATTCCTCAATGTGCAGTGTGTGTCTATAGATAGAGAAATCTATAGGACTCTCTCCCTTCAGAGTGCTATCTTAGAGAAGTTAGATTATTATATTACATTTGTTATCTTCAATACTGCAGGGTGAGCTTATAAAAATCCAGCTGCCTCCCTGCTCTATAAATCAAAAGTAATGGTCAGATAACAAAAAATACATTCTGGTTTGAGGACATTAATTATTTGGGATGGAGGAGGATGGAGTAAAAGGGCTGCAAGAGAAACAAACAGTGCCGGTATGCTTAGCTAAAGAGTATTTTGCTAAAAAAAGAAAGAAAAAAAAAAGGTCAAAGTAAAGCAAGAAATTTCTCCTGCACAAACTATACTCTTGCACGTTTTCCATTCATTTCAACAATTCTGGAACATGAGAATGTTGCAGTAAATTTTGCACAGAATTCCCGGTATGTGGCATTTTCAAAGCACAGAACCCTTATACACAAGAACATGGGAGTACATACGATTTGTACACAGCAGAAAGGTGTTTGGAAAATAAAGCGCATGGGGCAACTTGTCCAATTAGCAAGGTAAAGCACACCCAAAACACGGATAGGTGGATTTCTACTGAATAGCTAACATACAACATGTTTTCA
Source organism: Anniella stebbinsi (assembly GCA_029215795.1). Lineage (NCBI taxonomy): Eukaryota > Metazoa > Chordata > Lepidosauria > Squamata > Anniellidae > Anniella > Anniella stebbinsi. The sequence goes on along the minus strand of JARDYH010000006.1, from coordinate 61,903,341 downwards.
GAGGCCTACCAAAAAACACTTCTACATCTAAAATAATTTAAGCAGGTGGTTGCTGCACAATTTCAGACCCTCTTGAATGAGAGTCTTTCTTCAAGCCTGGTTTTGGCATTGAAACTGCCTTGGTCACCCTGATGGACAGTCATTGCTGGGAGGGGAATAGCAGGGACACGGGGGGTGGGGAACTATGACAAAGCTAATTCTCCTGAACCTCTCAGGTTTCCAATAGCATTGATCGTGGTATCCTGGACTATTTGGGCTGGTGGTCATTATACTCCAGTGGTTTCACTCCTACAGGAACATAGGAAGTTGCCTTATCCTGAGTCAGACCATTGGACCATCTAGCTCAGTATTGACATCAGCCTTCTTCAACTTGGTACCCTCCTGATGTTTTGGACTACAGCTCCCATGAACCCCAGCCTGCATGGCTAATGATTGGGAATGCTGTACAATTGCTGGGAGTGCTGGAGTTGTAATCCAAAATATCTGGAGTGTACAGGATGGGGAATGCCAGTCTACAGACTGGTGGGCAGCAGCTGTTCAGGGTTTCAGGCAGGAGGTCTTTATCAGCACTACCTTGGAGGTGTGAGTGACTGAACTGGGATCTTTTGTCTGCAAATGTTTGGGATGACCACTCATGACCAGTGGCCATGTTGGTTGGGGCTGATGGGAGCTAAAGTTCAAAATATTTGGAGGGCACCAGGTTGACTAATACCATTATAAACCACTGCTTCAGTATTAATGACATGAAAAATGGGTACATAGAATCATAGAATAGTAGAGTTGGAAGGGGCCTATAAGGCCATCATGTCCAACCCCTGCTCAATCCAGGAATCCACATTACAGCTTACCTGACAGATGGTTGTCCAGTTGCATCTTGAAGGCCTCCTGTACAGGGTTTAGCATCCTGTATTTACCCATGAATGCTGTGTTTGTTGTCTTCCATTATGTTAGACAGCTATTTGCAGTATGGTAACAATCCTGTAAAACTAAGATATCTATTTTATATGCTGACACAATTGCCTGGAAATACATTGGATGTGTACCCCTTCTCTAAGGAACTCCCATTAGTGAAGATTTAGAAGTTGCATACAAATTGCTTTCTTTTTAAGCTGATAATTATCTGACAAACTCTTACTTATGAACAGAGTGTTGTTTGCATTTAGTAATGCAATTTGCCAAAATATATACCCATGATAGCAAGTATGTAGTGGATAATTTTGGAAGCAGATGGTTTGGAACCAGAAGATTCGGTGTTGTCTGTTTACGAAGGAGCTGGGCCTGAGGCCCTTGGTGAAATGAGATTGTTAATGTCATCCTGTTCCCTTGTGGTCAACATTTTGCATCAATACGATACATAATTCAACACAATTGATGGCTGCTCCACTAATTGGAGACTGATATATTATTGACACTAAATTGCTTCTCCCTTCTGGAAGAGATGGTCCCTTCAGGGCCGGATTTATGCTTAATGATGGGGCACCTCTTGCTGTGAGGGAATTTGCACTGAACCTTGACTGTGCTGTTGCTGCAGTGGAGATAAATACATAGTACTGTAGTGACCTGATCAGGGAAAGCTCTCACTGAAATTGCCATTGACAAAGTCTCTAATTTTTTGCTTTATTACAGTTTGTGGCAAGAAACAGAGTGCTTTTCCATTATTGCCTTTTGCATGAATAGTACCAGATGGACTGACGGCATTATTGACTGGCCCTTTTTTTCTATGTCTAAGCAAGTGAAGAAAGAAAATTAGACTGTCAGGTTTTTTTGTATGTTTCATTTCTGATAAATGCCTCCTATCCACCTCCTGCTGATTATATATCTCTATCTATCTATCTATCTATCTATCTATCTATCTATCTATCTATATCATCTATCTATCTATCTATCTATCTATCTATCTATCTATCTATCTGTGTGTGTGTATGAATGATATGAGATGTGCTAAGTCAGCATGTCTAATTGTATATTCATAATTTGACCAAACAAAGTTTTGCACAACTAGCATTTGCATAATGTGCAAATTATTTGCAGATTATCTTTGAATATTACTATTACTTGCCAATAACATTATTATTTACATAATATGCAAATTAGGCCACCTGCCCTTAGAAATACCTTATTAATTTATTTCATTACATTTTAGCCAAGGCTGTCTGGGCAGTTCACAATCAAAAAATACAACAGATCAAAACATGATATAAAGCTTTAAAAGTTTAAAAGTACCATGTAAAAACAGCAGCAGACATAAGTGCTAGAGTGTGCACCTGGCTGCATCCTTCCCCCTCTTGCTAGGGTATTACACCTGAAACATTTATGTCTCTCCTATAAGTGCAGCAACCAAGAGGTGGGGAGGACAGAGGGAAGAGGAATCCAGCACATCCACAGCAGCACCACACAAGTATGCTACTGATGAATGGCCCCCATTACCAAGGCATGGTTGATGATATCATCAGGGTGTTCTTAGCCATTTGCCAGCAACGCGCTTGCCTAGTGCTTTCTGTTCTGCCTCCCAGAACATCTCCCACAATCCTTGCTTGGTGATGGCAGGTATTTATTACCTTCTGAACCACCTCCAAGGATCAAAGCTTGAATTCTGGTTAGTTTTAGTAAGAAGACTATGGCAGGAGTTACACTGCTGTTTTAAAGTGCTTTAAAGCGCTTTATGACAGTAGTGACAACTGTTGGGGCCCAGGACACACTCCAAAACAGTTGTCACTACTGTTATAAAGTGCTTTAAAGAGCTTTAAAACAGCAGTGTAGATCTGCCCTATGTTTGAGATGGATTAGGTGAGGCAGGACCCCCATGGAAAGAAGGATACAAACACCCTGTTCAGATGACATGCTAAGCCATGGTTAGGCTGCTAACCCTTTTGCAGCAAGCTGTTAGTGCGAGTGGTTAAACCATAATTGTAGCCACCATGGTTAGGAACGGTTCACACAACATGTAAGTTCACACAACATGCTAAGCCATAATGGTTAGCTCAAAACACATAATCATCATGGTATAGCATGTTGTCTGAACAGGGTCAATGTGAGATTGGCTTGGGGAGGAGCAAGAGAGAGGGTTGGATCACCCCAGACATGTCTCATGGCTCTTCATAGTTGGGGCAAACCTGATTTGCAATTTTAATATTGTGATTTAGGTTTGGCCGTTATGTATCTAAGATTTGCTTTCATGTTTTAAAGTTTTGTAACCTACTCTGACCCATCAGGAAAGAAGGATGATTATATCTAAAAGTTTACTTTGGGGCAAAATAATATGTCAGACCATTCTTGTTACTTAAAGCTGCCCTGAGTCCAAGATACACAATTATGTCCCCACTTAGCTTGATTGACATTTCTTTGGAAGAGTTATCTACTATTCCCAGATAGAGGCTTCTTCATTTTCAGGTACTTTCCACATGCTGTTGTTCATGGATAATTTCCTTAACTGTCCTTTCACCGATCTTTTTTTAAAAACAAAAGAAAGAGCCAACACTTCAAGGTATATTAAAAGACCAAAGCAAAGGAAGAAGCCTAGTTTATCCTCTGAATGTCCACCCCATTCTTACAAGCTCCTGTAGGGGTGGATAACATGTGGTCCTCCAGATGTTTTGGGCTACAACTCTCATGATCACTCACCATTGGGTATGCTGGCCAAGTTGTCCATCCCTGCCCTATAATCTGGGGCATGTTGTTGCTGTTGTTGTTGCTGCTGTTTTTAAATTAGAGCAACATAAGGAAAGCATAGATATTATTGGGGGAGGGGGAATATTAATAATTGAAAATCCAGTATCTTGCCAGTCTGTTTTCCCTCTCCCATTTGTGAGAGTGAGGGAGGAATACAAGCCAGCCAATCTTCCAGGCACTACATCTGCTCTATGCAAAATTCAATATGGCAAAGGAGCTCTCTTTCTTGAAGCCTAATCAGATAATTAGAGGTTTTGTCACAGTCCTATGCTGCCTGGTACAAAGTTACATTGGTTTACAATGTGGCATCTTATCTCGGGCAAATTTAGCAGGATGGCTGTTTGCATGTTGGAAATTTACTTTAATTGGGTACCCTGAGATTTACAAGGAGGAAAGCAATCATCTCTGTACACCGGCAAGAGTCCACATCCAGTCAGCACCCACAGTATTTTAAGAAAAGGATAATTTTCATGCCTGCCTGCCTCTCTCACCCTCACTTTCTCTGTTTTCCCCAGTGATGTTGCCTACCAGAAGCAACACAAATTCCTGAAGCCTGTATATTATGCAAAAACATCATCCATCGAAACATTATTTCAGGCAAACAGGAGGATAAGAAAGCAAATTGTGTTTTGAAAGAACATCATGAATTTTATTTGGGATGGCAATGATTTCCTTGCCCTTTCTGTTAGCATTTATGATCACAAATAGGTCATTTGACTTGCTGTTCACATTAAACATTGGGAGTTGTTTTTTTAAAAATAGCTCGAGTGTAATTTCAAGGCAAATTATGCTTGGATAGAATACAATACATTTGTGTGTGTGTGTGTGTGTGTGTGTGTATGTGTGTGTGTCCTTCATACAGAGCATCACAACGAGTTTACAGCAGAGATCAATCACCATAAAGTAAAAGGAGAAAGAGAAAGTCACTCAAAAAAGGAGGGTAATATGGACAAAGGGGAAGTGTAATGTAATCAGTCCAAAATTTTGTATAGTTTGGTACCAAAATAAAAGACTTGCTGGCACCAGGTCATTTTAACAGTTATCACTAGAAAGATGATGCTATGGTTCATTGAAAAAAAGGTTATGTAGAGCTCTGATGCCAACCATCCACAGATCTATTCCAATACAGTCTGCAGAACAGCCTGTAATTAGTTCATTTTACTTCCTAGCTACAGCTTCTTATGGAAATAAATCAAACTTTTGCTAGTTGGTGGGATAAGGTCCATTGTGGGATTGAGAATGGCTCATATCAACAGAGATCTTTTTTTCACACGTAGAACTTTCTGTATAAGCTTTAGCAAAGCAGACCTTGTCTCTACTTTTCTTCATGCTTCTCTTCCACCATATGTTTCCTGTGAATAAACATTAAACTATTTACACTTTGGAAAAGCATTTCACTAATCTGGTATTGGGGTCAAATACACACCAGTCATGTCACCAGTTTTTAATAAGCATTAAGATGTGTTAAACTCTAAATCCAATTAAATGTAAAAATTGTGGCTTATTGTATACAGTACAAGAATAAAAATATACAGAGTGGGTAGTTGGAGCCTATAATGCCTCCAATGTTTATTTTCATGTCGGGGGTCGCATAGACTAACGATATCTATTTTATGGTTGTTGTTTTCAGTGAAAAAATCTCCTGGAGATATGAACAAAAAATCAATACTGAAGGGTTAATATTCTTTCTTAGCTTAACTGCAGCATGAACATAAAGCATTTTTGTTATTAAATGTGAGCTTTCACCAGGTTTGGAGATAATTTAGATACCTTGGACGTGCAAGTGCTTCATGTTTTCCTATTTATTTCTATTGGGCTCAAACAGGCACTACACTCATTTGGTGAAAATGAATTTCACTCCCTTACTGTAAAAAAATATATTGAATACTTATACAGTATGTGTTAACCCACATAAGCATATACATAAACATATGTATCATTTCAGAGCAGTACTTTCTTCATAAGAAACTGATGTATTGGACTCTAATCTACCACATTATGGTGAGGGCCATGAAGAATTGTAACATTGTCACCTTTTCCTTTCAAATGGAATTGCAAACAGTGAACACAGTGCTATCAGATTTAATATATACTTAAGTGAGAAACTGCCCCGGAAGCCCAACACAGTCACATTTGACTTCAGAAGAGGAAAGTGCTCTAAAATGAGGAAATTGGTGAAAGGAAAGTAGAAAGGGGGAGTCAAGAGGGTTAAACCCCTTCAGAATACTTGGAGGTTACTCAAAACTGCAATAATAGAAGTTGAGTTAAAATGTATACCACAGGTTAGGAAAGGTATTACCAAGTCCAAAAGTCACCAGCATGGTTAAGAAGCAGTGTCAGGGAAGCTATTAGAGAAAAGAAGACTTCCTTTAGAAAATGGAAGTCTCGCCCAAAAAAGGAAAACAAAAGGGAGCACAAGCTTGCACATAGGTGATGAACGAAGACAATAAGAGATGCAAAGAGGCATTTTGAGAAGCATATCACTAACAACATTAAGGCCAACAATAAAGTATATCATATATATATATATATATATATAACCAGTTGGTTCCCCACAAACACAGTTCGCTGAGAAAAATCAAATCTAATGGAAAGTGTACAGAGACTTTTAATGGTTATATTGTTAAATTTAACAGCTAGAGGCTTTCTTTCTGAGCAATAAGTGACTGGGTTACTTTTGACTGTAGGTGCCTCTTAATCCCTTCTGATTTGTTTACAGGCTATATGTAACTGACATATCATTGTACTTTGGCCTGCACCTGGTTTATAAGGGTGTACAGAGATTTTTTGTGTATTCATATTTCATTTTGTTCCAATTGCAATTAATTATGTTTGTTTTACTTATGTTTGTTTAATTATACTTGACAATTTTGATATTAAATAAAACATAAAACTGTATAGTACATTGTTATAGCAGTTAGCCAAATTCTTGATGATAATAATAATAATAATAATAATAATTAGCTTTATGGGCATAAACAAACTCCCAACCTTTAATTATAGTGAAACCATTGTCATTTGTGGAATTTGCATGTCAAAAGATTTCTAGTACAGTATGTTTTAAAAGAATTGGTCAATGAAGGCAGTCAAAAAGAGATGATCAACTAACTCCCGAAGCATGACGTGCTTGTATGTTTCTATGGACAGCTGGTTGGCCACTGTGTGAACAGAATGCTGGCATAGATGGCCTCTTGGACAGATCCAGCATGGCTCTTCTTATGTTCTTATGTTAATTCTAATTATGTTGAATAAAAACAGACTTTTCTTGATGGATGGCTGCTCTCCACTCCCTTCTCTAGCGAATATATCCCTGAATGAAATTGAATACTAGGAAGTGTGATGTTGTGATATCCATGTTCATACTTACTGTCATGACCTTGCCTAATGTACCACACTTCTACATGGAGTTTAAATAGTCAACAGTCAACATGTTTTCAATTGCATTCTCCATTGTTGGTCTCTGGTCAACAGCTGGTGGACCACTGTGTGAACAAAGTGCTGGACTAGATGGACCCTCGGTCTGATCCAGCATGACATTTCTTACGTTCTTATGTTCCATGTGGGAATATATTTGGCAGGAAATTCTGTAACATAAGCAGAATAATACATAGGTTGGATCCAGAGTTAAACTAGATCCACTGCTCTGACAGAAGTGAACTTACCCACTGCTCCTTCTCATGACAGCCCCTCCAATCTGGAGATCCAGCTGAATAGGGTGAGCTGTAATGTGGGCAAGAGGTGGGATCCCCCAAAATCAGGCAGAGGGAGCCTTCTGCAAGGAGAACCCTTCCTCTCATGGAATGTCCCTTCATCTCAAGCAAGGCAGATACTGGAAGCAACCCATTGAGATCAGAGTTTTATATATACAACCTGTCTCCAACATATTGTGCCCTTACATACTTAACAAAAGCTGTGGAACTGGGTGATAAGAAATTTCAAATCTGGCAATGCAATGACTTTGAAATTAGACAAGATCAGCTGTGGAATGAGCTCCCCAGAGAGGTTCGCCTGGCACCTACTTTGTACTCTTTTCATCGCCAGGTGAAGACCTTTTTATTCTCCCAGTATTTTAACAGTTAAATTAACTCAATTTTAATCCTTGCTGTTTTAAATTTGTATTTTAATCTGTATTAATTCCTGCTGCTTGGTTTTATTCTGGTTGTGTTTTTATATTGTATGTTATTCTGTGTTTTTAGATTGTGGTTTGTTTTATATTTTTTAAATGATTTCATGGTTTTCATTTTTATGAACCGCCCAGAGAGCTTCGGCTATGGGGCGGTATAAAAATGCAATAAATAAATAAATAAATAAAAAGTTGGAAATAGTAACTGTTATTCTGTGGTAAAAATGAGGCAGATTATTGGGAAATTATTAACTGAGCAATATCGTCCTTTTACTAATGTTAAATGTCCCCCTATAGATCTTCTTGTTTGTCTTCCTAATTTTATACCAAATCTAGTGCCTAGAAAGAAATATCAGGCAATATCAAATGCAGTCATGGTTGCAAGACTGCTTTATGCTTGTTACTGGAAGTGTAAAGAGATACCTTCAAAACAAGAACAGCTGGAGAAATTATAGATATTCTTTTATTAGTTAAATTGATGGCATTCTGCTAATCTTCAAATACATTTGATAGTGTTAACGAGATATGGAAACCAATAGTCAATTTTATAAAGAACACTTTATAATGGCATTATGACCAATTTGAATGGTTATACCCTATATAAAGGGTAATATTCCACATTTTGTGAATGGAATTTTATCTAAGATAAAGGCCTTTTTAATATGGAATGTATGCTTTAACTTCTGTACAAATGTATTTTATTTTTAAAAGCAGGGAGGGGAGATTTCAGATGGGTCAAAATTTGATGAATTCAGACCAGGGATGGTGGGGGGAGAGAGAATCCTATGGTCACTAGACAGAGTGATGGGGCAATAAGATAGTTATAATTCCTGGATCTAAGGTTGGAGTCAGCACTCTGACCTCAAAGCCAGGAATCCAAGCTCCCTGTCCCCACTCCCTCACAGCCAACACAGAGAAAACTGCTCTGGCCGCCTCTCCGAGGTCACAAAAGCTGTATGACCCAATATGGTAACACCAATTAAAGTCTAAATAGATATAAAGCAAACTGAATAGACTAAATCATGATAAACATCACTGAATAAAAGTATCTATGGAAATGCTTTTAAGCTTTATGCCTGCTGTTGACAAACTTAAATGATGCAGAACTACTAAGGGAAACATTGTTAGCTCTTTGTTCAAGGCTCTTGCTTAGTTTATACCATGCTGCCTTTTAACACGCAAGCTCTTCTATTGGCCTAAGAACTAAGTATGTCACTAAGCAGAACACACTCCTTGCCTGATGCTGAATTCTAGGGCACCAGTGTTCTCATTCAAAGAGTACAAACAATTCTGGGGCAACAAAAAGAGAAATACTTTTGTTTCACAGAATAAATTAAATTTCCCAGCTAATAATGATGCCCCTGAAATATTGCTTTGTGAACATTTTGAATACTCAGCAGAACAGATTAGAAAGTCCCTCTAAAGGATCTGCTTTTTTGAAAAATCAATTGTACCTTTAAGGGTAGTCAAGCTTCTAATCTCAGCCTTTAACATTACTGTGCTACTTTTATCCGCTAGTAGCTAATCAAAGAATAGAGTGCCTCCATGTAATTCAAGAACTGCACAGCCTTGCTTCAAGGCCTTCTAAAATGAGCATCCACGACACTAGGTGAAAAAGAATCACCTATTCATTTTTGGATGATTGTCATATAATATATCTGAAAGATCAATATTTAGGCATACTATTTAGGGGTGTGCACGGACCCCCCGGATCGGGACCCGGATCGGGACCTCCAATTTTGTCCCGGACCGGTTCGGACAAAATCGGAGGCCCCCCGGACCGGATCGAGTCCGATCCCGACCCAAAAATCGTACATTTTTGGATCGGCCGCCATTTTTTTCCCCATAGACTTGCATTGCAATGCAAGTCTATGAGGAAAAAATGGCGGCGGGTGGGTAAGGGGGGGCCTAACTCCCTCCCCCCCACGGGGCCGTCCGCTGTGGACGGCCCCGGCAGGTAAACCCCCTCCCCCGCGCTCCCTACCCCCCCTGGGGCCGCCCGCTTCCATCCGCTGGCGCCCGCGGGCGCCAGCGGATAGAAGCGGACGGCTCCGGGGGGGGGGGTAAGCCCCCTTCCCCACCACTGCTTACCTTCTCGGCCCGTCCGGCGCCGGCGGCTACTACCAGCGGGCTCCGCGGCCTACTCTCGAGTAGCGCGCCGGGTGATGACATCACCCGGCGCGCCATCCTAGAGCAGGCCGCGGAGCCTGCTGGGAGTAGTAGGCGCCGGCGCCGGACGGGAGCCGCCGGGCCGGGCAGGTAAGGGCCCCCCTCCCCCCTCCCCCCTCCCCCCTCCGCGCACCCCCTCCTCCCCTCCACGCACCCCCTCGTTACCTTTCCGGCCCGGCGGCTCCCGTCCGGCGCCGGCGCCTACTACTTCCAGCAGGCTCCGCGGCCTGCTCTAGAGTAGCGCGCCGGGTGATGACATCACCCGGCGCGCCACCCTAGAGCAGGCCGCGGAGCCTGCTAGTAGTAGTAGGCGCCGGCGCCGGACGGGAGCCACCGGGCCGAGAAGGTAAGTGCCCCCCTCCTCCCCCCCACCCCCGCTGTCCACTTTCATCGGCGGGCGCCCGCTGGCGCCCGCCAATGGAAGCGGCGGTGGGCGCCAGTGGGCGCCCGCCGATCCGCCGATCCGCCGAACCGGTTCGGAGCTTTTTCGGACCGGTTCGGATTGGATCGGCCGATCCAGCTGCGGGATCGGAAATCGGATAATTTATCCGATTTCCCACTGGACCGGACTCGGATCGTGGATCGGGTCCGATCCAGTGCACATCCCTAATACTATTCACTTTGCCCTGGGGCCATGAGAGTCACTGTTGTCCATATTACTCTGACACTGTACCTTGCCACAGTGTTGGAGTAATATGGAAGCCTGGACCAAAGGGAGGCAACCTGGTGCCCTCCAGATGTTTGGGACCACAATTCTCATAATCACTTACCATTGACTATAGTGACTGAGCCTGCTGAGAGTTGTCCAAAACATTTGGACAACTCCGCCATAGTAGGTCAAGTTGAATTGTAGGTCAAGCTACACGTAGCAGTCTTTCAAGCTGATGGCCCAAATATCTTTTGATTTAAGCACATCTTGCCAGATGGATATCTATCTACAGTGGTGGGATTTGCTTCTGAGAATACGTAGAGAACATCTCTATTTTAACAGTCTCCACCCACCCCAGTCCACAGCAAGCTTGCTCTAATTGTCTAAAAAGACATTTACAGATCCAGGAAGAGACTGGAACTGTAAATCTTTCTCTATTGATCATCATCACTGATAAGAAATCAGTATGTACAAAAAGGTAAGCTGTGAATAGCAGAACATTTTACTATTAAGACTTCCAAGCTGAGTTCTCCAAATACTAGCATTAAACAAATTATGGCTGATTAAAAACCACAGTGAAACATTGTCAGGGCACTACCTCCAGAAGCCTCCTCCCACTACTTTAAATCACGGCTTTAAATGATCCCCATGTGGCATTCAATACAATTTCATTTGACCTTTCAAGAGCACCAACAGGGCATCTGATTGTGGCAGGTCACCTGCGTGTTCTGGCACTAGCATTGGTTCTGTTTGTCTCGCTGCTTTTCTTTTCTCCCCTTTGTCTTAAAAAAAACACTTCTGAAATTCTACAGCATTTCTCCCATTTTGAGCTTTCTCTTCTATTGTTTTTCTGAGTGATTTCAGAGATGTATTAACCCATGATATGCTACTTGAATGTTTATTTATGTATGGTTGGGACAGCTGATAAAGAAGCACTTTTCAGCTGCTTTATTTACTGCAATTTTCTGATTTATTTACTCCAGCGGTTTGCCCCCTCCCATGCCTTCATCCATCACTCTGCCCCTGGGGAGAAAAACACAGACCCCTTCGTCCACAGCCATAATAGTTCTAGAATTGCTTTGCTGTGGTAGTCCCCTGCCACTATATGTGTGTGAATTTTGGAACTTGGACACACTGTTTTATAGTGGCTCCATTCCTTCCTGGAGGGACGGACTCAGAAGGTGGTGCAGGGGGACTTCTGTTCAAATCCTTGGTCGTTGGCCTGTGGAGTCCTCAGGGTTCCATTTTGTCCCCCATGCTATTTAACATATACATGAAACCTCTGGGAGAGGTTGTCTGGAGTTTTGAGGTGCAGTGCCATCAGCACGCTGATGACACCCAACTCTACTTCTCCTTTTCTCCCAATTCCAAGGAAGCTGTTTCAGTGCTAAACCGGTGTCTGTCAGCAGTAATGGAATGGATGAGGGCAAACAAATTGGAGCTTGATCCAGACAAGTCAGAAGTGCTCCTGATCAGTCAAAAGGCAGATCAGGGAATAGAGATTCAGCTCGTGCTGGATGGGGTTACTCTCCCTCTGAAGACACAGGTTTGCAGCTTGGGTGTACACTTGGATTCAGCCTTGAGCCTAAATGCCAAGGTTTCAGTGGTGGCCAGGAGTGCATTTGCACAGTTAAAGCTAGTGCACCAGCTGTGCCCATTCCTAGAGATGTCTGACCTGGCCATGGCGATATATGCCTTAGTTACATCCTGACTGGATTACTGTAACGTGCTTTATGTGGGGCTGCCTTTAAAGAGTGTTCAGGAACTTCAGCTGGTTCAAAGAGCCACAGCCAGAGTGTTGACCGGGGCTGGTTACATTAAGCATACAATTCCCCTGTTAAAACAGCTCCACTGACTTCCACTCTGTTTCATGGAATCGTAGAATTGGAAGGGGCCTATAAGGCCATCGAGTCCAACCTCCTGCTCAATGCAGGAATCCACCTTAAAGCATATTTGACAGACAGCTGTGCAGCTACATCTTGAGAGCCCACTGTCTCCCTAGGTACTTGGTTCTGTTGTCATACTGCTCTAACAGTCAGGAAGTTTTTTTTCCTGATGTCCAGTCAGAATCTGGCTTCCTGTAACTTGAGCCCATTATTCCATGCACTGCACTCTAGGATGATCAAGAAGAGATCCTGACTCTCCTCTATGTGACAACCTTTTAAGTACTTGAAGAGTGCTATCATGTCTCCCCTCAGTCTTCTTTTCCCATGGCTAAACATGTCCCGTTCTTTCAGTGTTACCTCATAGGTCTTTGTTTCCAGACCCGTGATCATCCTCGTTGCCCTTCTCTGAACTCCCTCTAGCTTGTTTGAAGTGTGATGCCCAGAACTGGACACAGTACTCATGATGAGGCCTAACCAGTGCCGAATAGAGGGGAACCAGTACCTTGTGTGATTTGGAAGCTATACTTCCAGGTTAAAAGCTCATGTAGGTTAAATGTTCATGTAGAAAAGTCCAATGTGTTGGATGCAACTTCAGTCAGTATATGACTCAGATTACCAATCAATAAAGTAGAAATATATTAATCCATTAGTATAAAGTTTTCTAATATCACTGAATAGCATGATATATAGATGAAACAGGAGTTTTGTTCATCTTAACTTTTAAATATACATCTAGAAAAAATAGTGGGTGAATGTTCATTCCCTGGTTGTATTTTCTACCTGCAGGAAATAATATGGGACAGATTTTATAATATTGCTTTTGTTTTTAAAGAAAGTGACGAAATATTTGCCCTTCCCCTCCCCTTGGATTTAACATATACATTGATGAGATTTCTTCTCTTGAATAAAATTTGTGCAGAAAAGTTAGGTCTTCTTCTTCTTCTTCTTCTTCTTCTTCTTCTTCTTCTTCTTCTTCTTTCTCTGTGCTACTACTTAGCTTTGGTGTGAAATGTTCATATTAAAAATGTTTGTTCTGAAAGTTAAGCTCCTATCAATCAAGTTGAAACTGCAGAATATTAAAGTAAGATTGACATGAGAGGTCTGCGGGTGAAGTTTTAGTTGATGTTATTATTGCTGATTTTGTGCAGTCCCAGTGGCATTGACATGCTCCTATAAACACCAGATCATTTCCCAGTAAATTGACACAGGGAACAACCAGGAAATTCTATGGTTCACTCCCATTTTGCAGGCTTCTCTGATATCCAAGAAGGGGATCGAGCATTCTAGCAACTCCACTGCATCTGTCTTGTAAACTTTGTCTGCAATACTTTTGAAGATGCTCCTGTGAATCGTAGGCAATCTGTGCTTAGTGATGCCTGTAAGAAGTAAAGGGACATTTTAGAAACTAGACCCATTTACAATGATAATAATACGCTAGTATTAGTTAAGGGAGCTAAAGTGAAATGCAAGTAGTGGGATTTGAAGAAGTCCCAATTTGCAAATGAAAGAAGCAAGCGGGTTGCAAAAGACAATCAGTTCTTGACAAATATAAATAAGGAGCTGAACAGTCTTGGAGAAGAATTCTCCAGGAAGGCTTGCCATCACGTGTTTCTTTCAAACTGTTAATGGGGGCAGCAATTTTCATGGCAACTGTGTCACTTGGGGTGGGTGGGTTCAACTCTTTTTATACTCCCTGCCTCCATCCTGATGAAAATCTACTTCCCACAGCTGTTATTGGCACAGGACAGAAATAATTGTGTCTGTTTATTAAAATGGTTTTAACAACAGGGAGATTCTGATATAAACGATCGGGTAAGCCAGGGAACTGCTTGGCTTTGTGAAGCAAAAAATTGAAATATGTAGTTCTGGGTATGAATGAATGAATGTGCCCCATATAAAAATCTCCTGTTCCATGGAAACCTTACGTGTCATGGAGAAGACGAAGTTGGAGGCCTTCCCCTCAGCTGTAAAATTTATGCATGGAGGTACATTTAAGCAAGCAGTGCTTGGGTGGATTCACAGATTAATTGTTGACATGGCAAAACCATCACAAAGTAAGTTTGCCACATTTCTTTCACATGGTGAATATGTTGTTTGAATGCACATTCAGTAGGGTAAGCTGCTACTGCCATCCCAAGCTCAAACTGTTACCTCCAGTAGTCAACTCTTGTATAGTAGAAACATAGGAACTGCCTTACAGTAAATCAAACTAGTATTGTTCATCTACACCAATTTTGTTGAGACTGATGGGCAGTGGCTCTCCAGGGTTGCAGGTTTTTTCAGCCCTACCTGGAAAGGCCAGGGATTGAACCAGAGACCTTCTGGATGCAAGGCATAGGCTTTACCATCGAGCTACGGACTTTTCTCCTAAAGGAACTAGTAAATATCATCTCACATGGACACAGGGATGAATCCGTCCTATGGGCTTGAGTGACTGGAGGAGGCAGAGCCCCTTCAGGGATAGGCATCCCTATTTTCCCCACACAGACCTCAGATCTCAAGACCTGCTGGTCATTATTAGTTCAGTCTTGTCTGGATTCAGCTTGAATTGTTTCAGTCATCAATTTGTCTCAGTAGTTAAATGCCATGTTGAAAATTGGCAACTAGTGCTATTTCAAGGCTAGAATATCAAACAGCTTGATAATGGAGAAGAAGCTGCATAAGGGCCTTAGATTAACTGTCCCTTGGCTACAAAATGATGAACTACAGCTTCAAACTTTCAGATACATCAACTCCTCGAGAATGCTAAAATTCCCCAAGAGGAGTTATGGGCCACTGTCATTTGTGATGGAGCATGACAACCTCAGATGGCCAAACAATTGCAGTAAATATAAATAATGGGATACGAAACTGTCAGACAAGCCAGTGTTGATGGACAGGGATTCCTGATGCTTGTAAAGATACTTGTTATACTTGAATTGGCCACAGATCATAGAAAACTATAATTCAAAGGCTGAATATAGACTCCGGTACATATAAAAAGTGGAGCTTTCTGTCTCTGGCATTGAGAATGGGGTCAGCCCCCTTAATAACAGAGTGATGCACATGGGGAAAAGTTGAAATGGACTAACATGTGGTTGAGCACATGGAACATTTGAGCAAATAAAATGTTCAAATACGTATCAGCTAGAGTTGGGAAGTTGGGGTGAATCCATTCTCCAACCCCAAAACATTTCTAATTAATGGAGTTTCATCATATTCCAGGTTTGGATCTGGCTGATTGCCATCTTGAGGGAGGGCCTGGGAAGGAATTTTCTCCCAGGTCCAATTCACTTATTACATTTATATCTTACATTTCTGTTAAGGAGCTCAACATGGAGTACTTTATTATCTTTTCTTCCCCCTCCTTCGATTTTATCCTTGAAACAACTCTGTAATGTAGACTAGGCTGAGTGATAGTGATTGACTCAGTGTTACCCAGTAGGCTTGATGGCTGAGGGGGGATTTGAACTTGGATCGTTGCACTCCTAATCCAACACTATAACCATGACATCATCCTGGCTCCCAATTGGCTACCTATCCTAGTGCCATTACTTTTCATTGTTGAGTACTCTGTATTTTGAGCATCTGATGTTGGCCACTCGGTATAACAGTTTAGCTGTCTGAGAAGTTTCTTGCTTGTTTAAAGTAAGTCAAAGCATAAGCTGTTTGCATGAGTGACACAGTAGGATGTTTTACCAGTTATTATGTATAATGGTCTCTTAGCCACTGGCTGACAGTCAAAATGTGAACAGACCCGAAGGGAAAGATGATAATTTATTTGAAGCAGAGAGTTGAAAAATGTTTTGAATATAGGGTAGTGTTGATGAAAGGCCATCACTTCTTGAGTACATAATTTACATATAAAGGGTGTCAATCATATCATAAGCCTGATCATATTCTTGCTCATATTTCTGGAGTGGTATCATATTGCAGTACCCTAGGTCAATTCTGTATTGGTAGTCATAGTGCAAACCTCATTATTAACTTAATGTTATCAGCTGACCTGAAAAGCAATCATTACTATGTCTATAGTAACTAATATTTCACTTGGGAAACCTTGCATAATTAAAGGTGGGGCATAGTGCACAGGGGTAAGGAAAAAAATCTCCACAATCATAAGTATTTATGGAACTAACAAGGCCTAACAACTTAGAAACCACCTATTACATCCCACTGGAATCTCTAGGAGTCATTTCAGACATTACATGCAATTGATCTTCTGCTCAGTAAAGTCTATGAGCTTCAGATGACCCCTAGAGTTTAAAGATCTCACTGACTCACCATGGATATGAACTGCAGGTCCCACAGATTACAGATTACAGTCCCAGATAAGTTAAAGATTAAATAATGAATTGTCATTGTACTGATGTTAACAATGCCTCTAAACTCAATGTAATTATTGTAATGTGAACTACACTATCAATCTCATGACACACCACTTTTCCTTATAACAGCCATCCAAATCAAAACAAAAATCCCAAAACTGCCTTCATTAAAGGCAAAAAAGTTTTGGCCAATAAAAACATAAACAACATCATTTTAAATCATCATCATCATCATCATCTTAATTGTCCCTTGGGGGTCAACATTTCCCTTTCCAATTGGCTGTTTCTTTCCTGCTAGAGATACATAGGATGTTGTTACTGTGAAGCTCAGCCATCATGGCTTTCATACCCTTGCACTTTGTTGGGAACATGCTAACAGCTTGTCTAATATATCTTTTGTTCTGGCAAGGGGTTCATGGTAGCTGGCAGCAAAATGATCCTGATGATAATATGCTAGGCTACCTGACTTTATTGTAATCGAGGTTCATGACCTGGTTGTCCTCTACCCAAAGTGAATTGAGAAGAGTTGCCCTTTTATAGTATGCAAAGAGCAGGATTTCTTGGTAAATGCAAATTCCTTCCTGATTTTCCAGTCACTGTCCCAGTCATGTAACTCATTAGGGTAACTTAGGCAGGATTTACAATGGTTTAAAATGGTTTATAACAATAGTGACAACTGTTGGGGCCCAGGACACACTCCATATACAGTTTTCAAAATGTTTTCAAAGTGTTGTATCCTGCTTGGTGTAGATTGGTCTGGCCAGTCTAAATCCTTCATGGGAAATATTGTTGAATACTGAAACATTTTCACCTCAAGACTTGTGTACCCCTTGTGGTCCCTTTTGTTAAAAAAAAAAAAAAACTCTTCACCTGATTGTCCCTCAAGAGCATCACTTTAGTAATGCTTAACTAGCAAGCCTAAATGGAATCAAGAAGCCAGGGATCTCTGGAGTGGACCTATTCATTCCCCTGAGTCATGCTACTGATTGCTTTGTTTAAATTCTATCCTGAATCTGCCCCAAGTTGTAACCTCTTTGGTGTTCTTGTCTGAACTCCATCACTTCCCTTGAGACCAGCTGCTTAGTGCCTGATCATGGGACTTAACATGGGCAGATATGAACAGATCCCAGGTAGAGCTTCACAACCAGTGAAGCACCCACTGCGGTATTCTTTTACAGCAGGGTTGCCAAGCCACACTGGGAGTTGGGTTGCTTGTCATAAGGAGAGGGACATGGCTTCCACTTTGTTACATAGCCACACGCATTGGGCTGTGGCTTAACTTTTTGGACCTACAGGATAACCATGTTTTGCCATGGGACAACAGGGTTGTGGACTTTTAAGTTCAGTAGTTTGCCTTCTAGTAGAAAAGCTAAGAGCTGAGAGCATTGTGCTGAGGTTTTCCAGTTTCTCGAGCTAGGTAAAACCCCAAACTTAGCTAGCTTCCCTCCCTTCCCTCCATTTAATGGTTCCATTGCCTCTTTCCATTTTTGTTATTTTCTTTTGGGACAGTTAGGGACCCAGAAGAGACTTTGCTTGACAGCTCTCCATTCTTAATTTTTGGCTTGCATTGCAAATTGTGGGTGGGGAGGGGAAGGGAAGTCAGGGGTTCCAAATAACAGCACATGCTGATGTTGGACTCCTATTATCATTATATCAGCATTGGTCTCCATGAATGTGAAAACCCCATTCAGAGCAAGGACTGCTATTGTATTGTCTAAAGCAAGAGTGCAGAACCTCAGGCCTGGGAACCAAATCCACCCAGCATGGGGTCAATCCAGTCCTCCAAGGGTCTCCAGTTGGCAACACTCCCTTCCCCTTTTGCCCTGACCACTGGCAATTTCTTGGCTGTTGTTTCACCATTTCACCATTTAGTTATTGACAGTAGGAGCTTTTAGCTAAAATGTGCTGTTAATTTTGGCCCCACCCCTTTTTGCCATTGGCCCCACCCACAACTGTAATGCAACCCTGAAGAGCTTCTTTGAAATAGAACTCAGGGTTCAACACCCCTGATAGAAGCCAGTGTAGCCTGTACCCTATATTACTTCTGATGTTGATTTAAATCTATCCATTTTGCCCCTTGCATGGCTCACCCTGTGCCACTGAAACACAATTTATTCCACTTACACTTAGGTCCCCAAAGACTGCCTCCCCACACCTTATTTGATGAACCATAATTCCCCATTTCCATCTTCTCTTGCTCTATCAATGATCTGTCAAATCAGTGTTAGACATTAGTATACTAATGAATCATTTTCTATCTGTAAGTATTTGTGATAACATAACACTTGTATCATTCAGTCTTAACCACTGTCATGAGCTAGTTTCCCCACATTAGTCTAGCACAAAGCTTATCCACACAGGGTCTTTTTGTCCCGTGATTTTACCAAGGCTTCTGCTTCCAAATTCTTTGCAAGTTTAAGATCAGCCCTTTACATGCGCTTCCCTTCCCCTCCTTTTCCACTTCATGTGCAAGTTCTTTATGTTTCATTGTACAACCACTAGATGGTGTTGTTGTTATAATGTCACTTTCTCTTTACACAAATTCAAACAGATTCAAACCAAATCTTTTTATTACCTCATTATTCCATTTCAAATTAAGCTGCAGAAATAGTCAGAAAGCACAGGAAAGGCACTGGAGGTTGACAACATCATGTAAAGGACCTGAAAACTTCCATAAGCAATCAATCTCAATTGCAGGATAAAAGCCCCATATAGAAAAGCCCACAGTTTAGTAGCATAATCTACTGTGTGGATGCCATACCTCTTCAAAAGATCGTAGTAGCTTGGTGACTTTCATATACATGTGTAGATACAAGCTCACGTACATCTGTGAGCGAAAATACAAGAGTAGTCCTGGTAACAAATTCAAAAACATTTTCTAGTTCCAGCTTTTGATTCATGGATTTCTATTTAAATTTCAGAGGAATGTTTGGAAATTTCAAATGTTTTCTTTTTCTTTAGGGCAACAGTCTTAGTTCTGAACAGATTATATGTGTTCACGTTCTACCTTACAGCTCATGGAAAAATCTCATCCCCAAATTGATGAAACTGAAGCCACCAACAAACACTTCAATCCAGAGAAAATTAAGTACTGTTGAAGTCTCACTGAAATCAAGGAGCCTTAAATTAGTCATAACTAGATTACTTCCTTGGTTTCTTTGGATTGGGACCTTTAGTGCATAAAAAATGTTGGTGAGTATTTCAGAAGCAGGCAAAAAGTCATGCAAGCTGGTCTTTTGTTAAGGCCCTGAACATGCAGAAATCACTTTTACTATAAGCACAATGACACTCAAGTATTCCTCATACAAAATGATCAAATTGCCACTGATGATTCAGAATGATAGAACACTGGCAAAGGATCAGTGTGCAGAAAGCAAATGTCTTGGCCTTGTCACGGCATTTATTTTCCATTAAAGGCCCTGGCTTGTCTAGGCATTCTTGTAGCAGCAGGAGACCACCTTCCTGTCAGACAGTTCTATTCTATTGACAATTATCTCTTAATTACTTCTGTCCTTTCCAGAGTGGCAACACCTTGAGGAGTTTTCATTATAGCATGTCATTATCGCCTTTGCACCTCCTTCAACTTCCACCTGACAGTATGAGATTTCGTATTAACCCAATCTCAGAGACCTGGATAACGATAATATTTTTTTGTTGTCATTAAATAAAACAAATAACCTACATAACGCTGCAAATACAAATTCCAGATTAGAATGGAGTTTTGTGATTGGCTAATCATGGCATATAGTATTTTTCTGGGAACCATTTAAGCGTCAGCAGGCAGGATATAAATCTCCGGGCTTGGAGGAAATGACTAGATTTGGACTTTTCTCACATGCAGTGTGATCTCAAGAACATTACAAAGGACATTGCTTAGTTTCTTCATCAAAAATCCAGTCATCATGTTTTGTTGGGTCAGCAGACAGATGTCTCGAACAGCCTTCCCAACCTTGTACCCTCCAGCCAAAATTAAAGGAAGTACTTCTTCACATAGTGCATAGTTAAATTATGGAATTCACTACCACAAGATGTAATGATGGCCACCAGTTTGGAAGGCTTTAAAAAGGGGTTGGATAAATTCCTGGAGGTGAAGACTATCAATGGCTACTAGTCCTAATGGCTATGTGCTACCTCCAGTATCAGAGGCAGAAAGCCTATATACACCAGTTGCTGGGAAACATGGGTGGGAGGGTGTGGTTGCACTGTATCCTGCTTGTGGGTCTCAGGTCAACAGCTAGTTGGCCACTGTGTGAACAGAGTGCTGAACTAGATGGGACCCTTGGTCTGATCCAGCATGGCTCTTCTTGTGGCTGGCAATGATGGGAATTGTAATTCAACTCACTGGACGGCACCAGGTTCAGAAAGGCTTGACTAAAACAATGAGACAGAAATCTGAGAATTCATCACCTTCCACCCACCTTAATGGAGTTTTTTTTACCCGCTTCCAAGCTGACTGCTTAGATGCTAACTCCATTAAGCAAGTAATGTACAACAGAAGCACCTCCTTAGGATCGTTAGCACTTAATTACCTCCCATGCTCTCCTGTTTAATCTACAGTGAAATAGTCAACTCAGCTTCACATGTTTAACGCTTTAGCTCTTGGGTTTTTGTGAAGGATAGAATAGCTGGATTTAGGGATGTAGGAATTGTCTAAAATCCATTCCTTCTGCATTTTGTGGATTATCAAGTGCCTTTCATTCTGTTATCCATCCACCTATGGAATCACACTTTTTTTAGTTTCCAATTTTGTGCATGGCAAGTTTGCACAAATTTGCACAAGTGAAGGTGTTCAAATTCTCCCCAAATGTGCATTTTCATGCTTTAGCCCATGGGGGAAATGTGTATTTTTAGCTGGGTTTTTTTATGTTTGTGTATTTTCCATGATGAAATTTGCACAAAATCCCCAAAGGTTAGAAAAATGGTCTGCCCATCCGTGGACTCCTCCTGATGTGGAGAGCTGGGCCACTGCTGAATTTGTGGGTCAGATTCATGAAAACCTGAGCTCATTTGGTTCCATTGAAGATTTATCCGACATCCCTAACTGGATTCATAAACCTTTTTCATGCTGTCCTTCATCACCAGTCCATTCTCCTTGCATACATATGGAAGGGAGCTATTTTCATTCTACACTATCTCTACTGTTAGGTTTCTGGGTCCCTCAAGTAAGCACACATTCTGGCAAACTGCCATGGGACACCCAAATCAGTGAGATTTCTTTATTTCTTGCTGGAAATCTCACGGCAAAAGCATAATGGTTACACACCTCAGAAATCATATAGCTGATAATCAGTAGCTATAGGCTCCAAGAAATTCCAGAACAGTCAAAAGCTAATCGCTATTACTGTGGTGAGATCTCCGTCAATGTGGTTTCCCCATTGACATCTCCACAGTTCTGAACACAAGGGAAGGCCAATCCATACATGAGTTCTAAACCTGGACAAGGAAGGGGGATAATTCCTGACTTTTATTTTCATTCCTTGCTATCCCTGTTGAGTGGCATCTCCCCAAATGGGGAGACCTACCCCCACCCCCCAAATCCACCAAACACCAAGTGGGTGAGGTGAGTTAGCCTCAAAGGCAATCCTTATCTCCTTACTGGGACTCATAGCCCTAACCGGGAAGCCTTAGGCATTACCTATCTCTGTAAAGCTGCCTCAGAATGCTCACTAACCTTGCCCCCACTAAAGGTGCCCACATGTACCTGCCATGAATGTGATCAAATCAATCTAAATTAAACCCTATCAACTTATGAGCCAAACTAACCCATCTCTGCTTACAGTGTAGAGTAGGCAAAAAGACTTATTACCCAGGCCACTCAGATGATGAACCAAAAAGTTCTACTTAGCTTCTTACCCCTCAAAAGGCAACCAGCAAAGTCCACACTGCATACCGAGAGGAGGGAGTCAGCTGCGAGTCAAATAGGCTAAGGGGAGGGGCCTTGCAGGCTCATATTGTCTCACAATCCCCTCCTTTCAGCAATGCTGCCTACTAGGGGTGTGCACGGACCCCCGGATCGGATCGGGACCCGGATCGGGACCTCCAATTTTGTCACGGACCGGTTCGGACAAAATCGGAGGCCCCCCGGACCGGATCGAGTCCGATCCCGACCCAAAAATCGTAAATTTTTGGATCGGCCGCCATTTTTCCCCCCATAGACTTGCATTGCAATGCAAGTCTATGAGGAAAAAATGGCGGCGGGTGGGTGAGGGGGGGCCTAACTCCCTCCCCCCCCGGGGCCGTCCGCTGTGGACGGCCCCGGCAGGTAAGCCCCCTCCCCCGCGCTCCCTACCCCCCCCCGGAGCGGATAAAAGCGGACGGCTCCGGGGGGGGTAAGCCCCCTTCCCCGCCACTGCTTACCTTCTCGGCCCGTCCGCTCCCGTCTGGCGCCGGCGGCTACTACCAGCGGGCTCCGCGGCCTACTCTCGAGTAGCGCGCCGGGTGATGACATCACCCGGCGCGCCACCCTGGAGTAGGTCGCGGAGCCTGCTGGTAGTAGTCGCCGGCGCCGGACGGGAGCGGACGGGCCGGCAAGGTAAGGGCCCCCTCTCCCCCTCTGCGCGCCCCCTCCTCCCCTCCACGCACCCCCTGCTTACCTTCTCGGCCCGTCCGCTCCCGTCCGGGGCCGGCGGCTACGACCAGCGGGCTCCGCGGCCTGCTCTAGAGTAGCGCGCCGGGTGATGACATCACCCGGCGCGCCACCCTAGAGCAGGCCGCGGAGCCTGCTGGTAGTAGTAGTCGCCGGCGCCGGACGGGAGCGGCCGGGCCGGGAAGGTAAGGGCCCCCCTCCCCCCCTCCGCGCGCCCCCTCCTCCCCTCCACGCACCCCCTGCTTACCTTCTCGGCCCGTCCGCTCCCGTCCGACGCCGGCGGCTACTACCAGCAGGCTCCGCGGCCTGCTCTAGAGTAGCGCGCCGAGTGATGACATCACCCTGCGCGCCACCCTAGAGCAGGCCGCGGAGCCTGCTGGTAGTAGTAGTCGCCGGCGCCGGACGGGAGCGGCCGGGCCGGGAAGGTAAGGGCCCCCCTCCCCCCTCCGCACACCCCCTCCTCCCCTCCACGCACCCCCTGCTTACCTTCTCGGCCCGTCCGCTCCCGTCCGGCGCCGGCGGCTACCACCAGCGGGCTCCGCGGCCTGCTCTAGAGTAGCGCGCCGGGTGATGACATCACCCGGTGCGCCACCCTAGAGCAGGCCGCGGAGCCTGCTGGTAGTAGCTGCTAGTGCCGGACGGGAGCGGACGGGCCGAGAAGGTAAGTGCTCCCCTCCTCCCCCCCCCCGCTGTCCACTTTCATCGGCGGGCGCCCGCTGGCGCCCGCCAATGGAAGTGGCGGTGGGCGCCAGTGGGCGCCCGCCGATCCGCCGAACCGGTTCGGAGCCTTTTCGGACCGGTTTGGATTGGATCGGCCGATCCAGCTGCGGGATCGGAAATCGGATAATTTATCCGATTTCCCACTGGACCGGACTCGGATCGTGGATCGGGTCCGATCCAGTGCACATCCCTACTGCCTACATGGATAGTCAGGCCTCACCCAGGCCTTCGCCTCTTTCTCTTCCACCACCCTCAATGTCTTCCCCCCACTGAGGCAAGCCAGGTGTGGAAGAAGATACTTCTGATGTGATGCCAAAATGGTGAAGCTACCTTGAGTTGCCTTTTCTAAAGTGATAGGCAGTTTTGCGTAATGCCATACATAGCCCATACTTTTGCTTTTCTTCTCTGTCACTGAGTATTTTACAGTTTTAGCAGGATTTCTACAGGTAGGCAAACTTGTTTTGTATCATTAGCTTTTGTTCTAAGGTTTCTAATGTGAATGATGTGGGAACAAAAGGCCCAAATGCCCACTCCCTGGCCTAAAAAATTACAGGTCTATACATTGAGTTTTCTTCACAGCTGGATGTTGACAAACCTGAGAATGAAAGAATGGATTTGTTTTTTTGTAGAGCAGCTGGAAGAAATGGGTTCAAGGTAATACAGAGGTCACTGATAATTGCCCACCTGTTGATACTGACTGACATTTCACACGAATATGGGAACAAGATTATCAACTTCTTTTCCAAAAGATGTTTCTACCTTAAAGTAGAAAATCTCTGATACAGTGCCACCATACAGGCTTTGTATAAAGACAGGGCACTTGTTGCAATATTAAGTGTTACTTACTTGAGTCATCAGCTAGGGTTGTCAGAGAAATCCACAACAGGGTCAAATGAGTTTGGATTTCCATGAATCCAACCTGGAGATTCCACAGTGAGCAGGGCTTCTTCCGAGGCTCAATCCACTACTGCTTTGTAGTAGCACTGGTGACTGTAAGGGCACAATCCACATTCCATATACTGCTTTCATGGTGGTATTTCCTGCTATGTATTCCACATTTGTAATGGTTTGCCACAAGATGTAGATCTGGCCTGAGTTGTGCAAACTTTCTGGAGAGGATTTGCACAAATTCTGACATGCACTAATATGCAGGTGTGCTAATGCATTTGCACAAGTGGCACAAAATCCTCACACATCCCTAACAAAATCCAGTTCCACAAATTAGCGGATGACAGAATGAAGGATGCCTGCCAATCTGCAAAACACAGACAGAAACAAATCTCTACATCCCTATCATCAATAGAGCAAAACGTGAGTTACAAGTATTAGGACAACATAAAACATTGATTGCAAGTTGAGCAATGAAGCCATGTATATCAAAGCTAAAATTCTATGTACTACTAGGAATATGTAGTATTTCAAGTCTTGTGAAAGCAAATGGGACATTTGCAACTTTAAAACACAATGAAGGTGATTTTTATTTAGCCATATACATTCATTGTGGTGATGTGTTTCACTTTGAACATTCAAGGTGGGGATGGGGAACCTGTGGTCTTCCAGATCTTGTCAGACCCAGATGGCATGGGCAGTGGCCAAGGATGATGGGAGTTGTAGTCCAACAACACCTGGAAGGCTGTAGGTTTCCCATCCCTGATATGGAGATTTAGTTCAGCAAAGAATTGTTTTCAGTAAGCTTGCAAACGAGTCTCTGGTCTGTTCTGCTTCCATTTCTGCAGGCAACATGTTGTTCAGGGCTACTAAATGGTCATATTCATTATTAATCAGGATTCTGTTCAGCGCTTTCCTGTAGCATGCCAGGCTGCCAGGCAAGCATTGTCTGAGAAGCATCAGTGTAAATTTATTCAAATGACCAAGCAGTTGACTTTGATTTAAATGATTGATATTAATCAAATCTTTTAATACTACTATTTTTTCTTTGGGGGGGGGGTCTTTGTTAAAGTACATGGTAATGTATTGTGAGGGAGGCTCTCTTCATTCCCTTGCTGCTGTTCTTCTGTTGGCAGGCAAAGACCACTTTTTTCAAGATGGCTTTTGGTCCGTGAGTGGGTGCTGTTTCTATTCTGTAATTGATATGAATTCTGTTGTATTTCAAAATGTTTTATTGCTTCAATCTTTGTTAAATTGTTTTTTAGCCACCTTGAGTGCCATGTTTTTGGTAGAAAGTGATGGGATTATTTGGTATAGCTTCCTCCTGTTAAAAAGGAAGTTTAGCAGAGAAAAACAAAAGGCAGAACAGAATGAGTGTTGACCACACCCATCCTTTGGTGAAGGGAAAAGAACACATCTGTACTCAAACCTATTCTTGCACATACCAATGCAGGCACAGCATAGGGTTTTAAAAAGAAACTTGTTCAGTCCATTCTGTGTTCCTTTACACATACAGGAATGAGAGAGCAAGCCATGTGCTCCAGCAATGGGGGAAGGTTGGAGAGCTGAAGGGCAGGGGGAGGAAGGGGATGAGCAGGAAATGGTATGGTATGCTATAGAGACCTTAAGGCTAGCTATGCCCGTGCATTAACTAATTGCAATGCTGCCCCCTTCCTGTAACTTGTAGACAAACAAAAGCTGGGGCAAAAATCAAATCAATAAATCGAACATTCCCTATTTGCATTAAAAGATGCATCCAGGCAGGTTCACTGGGATCACATGAACATAACCATCTCAACATGTCTGCATCTTTAGTCATGCATCAACAACAGACAGCTGCTTAGGAGTGAAGAACCCTCTGGCTGAATTCCGGGGTAATGGCACTTCCACTTGCACAAGTAAATCCCCAGTTTCTGCAAACTCCCCACTCCCATCCCATAGCTTTCCATGGTGTATCAAATGCCGTTCTAGATCATCCCCTGGTCCTCTGAGGAACTCTAGCAGTCAAGAATTTGAATTGCAGACAGTTGGCAGTTTATAGGATCCAATCCTATATTTGGTATAATTTTTCTGCAACCAGTAAAGTTCACTCTGTAGCCTCTATCTCTATCTATCTATCTATCTATCTATCTATCTATCTATCTATCTAATCTATTTGAATTCACTGAAGTTTGATATTTTCAAGATGTGTCACCCCAGCTTTCAAATGCCCTCCCTGTTTGAGTTTCCTGCTGGTTTTATTGTTTTTAGTGCTTCAGTTTTACTGCTAAAGGTTTTATTGCAGTTTTCCTGTATGGTGTTTTAGATTGCTTTAAAGATGGGTGTTTCTTGGATGTGTGTGTGTGTGTGTGTGCGTGTGTGTGTATATATATAAATGTAAACCACCTTGGACAATTAATTGGAAAGATGGATAAAACTGTACTTACTAAATAAATAAATAAATAAATAAGAATCTGCGGGGTTGGGATATATTATATTGTTAATCTAGAGGAAATGAAAATGGCCTTCACAACCTTTTTTAAAAACACAGGATTGATGATTTAGCCTATTAACCTAAAAGGTATCTAATAAATACTAAAATTATATTCATTAAGATGGTTTTTAAGAATTGGTGTAAATGAATGTATTTTTTATTTTACAGACACACACACACACACACACACACACACACATATAAGCACACATATATATGCCTATCAAAGTGATAACAATATGAAAAAGGAGGATAAAGTTGACAACAGTAAGATCACTAGGTATTCATTTAGCACTTGACATCTTCAAAGAGCTGTTTCAAACATTAATTCAACCTGACAACACCGTGACAAGGATGATGAAGATATTAATAATAGTTTGCAGAAGAGTAAAGTCATGGAATGGATCTAAAAGATGGGGGGGGATACATGGGGGGGATACATGGGGGGAATCCCTAGTGCAACAGCTCATATACAGCAGTTATGCCTAGAAATATATGATAGATAGTCATGGTTGCCATGATCAGGTGCCACTGCACAACAGCTGCATTTATTATTCTAAAACGTTGTTGAGGAAAATCCTGTATACCCCATCTTTCTATGAAAGTACACATTGATGGAGGCTTAGAATATTTAAGCACTCACACATACACAAAATAACCAATTCAAATCAAATAAACAACAAACAGCAAAACAAGCAGTAAAAATAGAAACCATTAAAGAAAAGACCTGTGATCTAGAACCATCCTAAGTGCCTGCTTCCAAATGGGCAAAGAAAGGGACGAGGCCATCTTTCTGGGGAGGTCATTCCATATCTGGATGTCATGCTTGAAAAGGGCCTTTCTCTCATCCCTATTAGGCATACCTCTGTCAGTAGGTGGACAGGGCCCCAGAAGCAGAGCAAAGTTCTCAAGCAGGTTCAGATAGAAGGATGCAATTCCTGGGATGCGCCAGTCTCAAATCATTTAGGGCTTCAAAAAACAAACTCTTAAGCATAGAAACAAATTGGTATCCATTGAAGCTGGGGAGTGGGGGGAGATCATTCTTGATGCCCCTGGATAATCGCCTGGCCCCAGCATTCTGTACCAAAGGAAGTTTCATTTAGAATGCGGTGATATTTGAAACTGAGGCTTTTGAAGTATGTAGTTGCATGTGTCCCTTTTTATTGCTTTTTACTTTGTTAAAACTCACAATGAAAAATTGATTTAAAAAAATTTAAAAAGAAAAATGAACTTTTTAGATTATCTTCCAGGGTATATAGAGTGAATTATGGTTATCCAACTTGAAGATGGCCAGGGCCAGCTCTGACTTCTGTAGGAAAAGGTGCAGTTTGTGTACCAGATTAAGTTAGCAAAAGAACTCCTGGCTACTACCTGCGTATCCAGAAACAAAGATGGTTCAAGTGCCCCTCCCCAACTTTAAATCTATTACAGAACATAAGAAGAGCCATGCTGGATCAAACCAAGGTTCATCTAGTCCAGCATTTTGTTCAGTGGCCCACCAGCTGCCCATGGGAAACCCACAAGCAGGATATGAGTGTAACAGCCTCTCCCATCCATGTTCCCCTGTAACTGGTGTATATAGGCATACTGCCTCTGATACTGGAGATAATGAATAGTCATGATTACTAGAAGACATTGATAGCCTTATTCTCCATGAATTTGTTTTATCCCCTTTTAAAGCCATCCAAATTGCTGGCCATTATGGAAATAAATCCCATGGTTTAACTATATGCGGAATGAACTATTGCTTCAGGGGATACAACCCCATTCAAAAAGACAACAAACCTCCTCCAAGGTCATCAGAACCATCAGCCAACACTACTTCCTTCTTATCTGGATTAAGTTTTATTTTGTTCACCTTCATCTCCTGCAAAATGTACTCTGAACAATGATTCAAACCTTCCACTGCCCCCTATTCCAGGATTATGAGAGGTAGAAATGTATGTCATTTGCATACTGATTATATCCTATGCCAAATCTCCCAACGATTTTCAACCAGTGGTTTAATGTAGGTGTTGAAGAGCTTAGGAGACAAGATGGAACCTTGTGCAGAACCCTGTTTGCCAAATCCACAGGGTAGAGCAATATCACCACCACCCCCAGCATCATCTCCCCTCCAAAAATGAGATTATGTCTAAGTAAACAATATTGAAGGATATTTTGCCATGGAAATGAGTATGACTGGATAAATATAGTACTATGCTAAGTACCATAATCTTCATTCCATTGCAGCTGATAGAGGAAGAGTAATGTCTCAACAAGAATGCCAATTCAGCTTGGAAACCACTGCAGAGCAAGTCTAGTTTATAACATTGTTTTTGCAAGATGTTATTATGGATACTATCACAATAAAGCCAGAGCTGCAGGGAACCCCCCTCCTCTTGCAAGGTAATAGCTAGAAGGGTAAAACACTAAAGTCTAGGAAAGAGAGAAAGTGGACTTGAACTTGTCACTTCCTGGGCTGGCATAGAATGATTTCAAAAAGAAGTGTATTTAGCAATATAAACGGGAGGATTGCGTATATGGGAGGGATTGGCAAAACTGCTCCAAGGTCATTTAAAGTGTTCATCATAGAGGCCAAATTTTCTGGTCCTAAGAACTAGATATTGGAAATGTTTATATGTTCATAAAGCATACAAGGTATATACTGTAAACAATGAAGCATTTGGTGATTGGTAATGCCTGAGGGCCCCCAGCTGTGAGCTATACGGCTCAGCTGGTGGGACAGGGGTTACCTTTAAGGCCAACCTTCCTCACCTACTCGGAGATGTTCGGCGGGTGGGGGTGGGGTAACGAGGTGGTGTGGGAGGCAGCCATTGGCTGCTCCCATGGTGCCTTGTAGCAGGGAGGGAACTGGGTGAGTTAAAAGGCGGGCTCACCCCTCCCTGCTGCCTCTTTATTTTGCGGCTCCCTCCCTCCCGCCCTGTCGGTAGTGTCCCTCCCTCCCGCGCTGTAGGTAGTGTGCGTTCACCGGTTGCTCTGTTGAGGGCCAAGTAGGAATTTTTGGCTCATAATCACTTTCAATTATGGGGTGTTTTTTTTTCACCTACTTCACATTGCAAGACAGCCAGGGAGTATTAAATAGGTGATGTTCATTAATGTTTCGGTGACGTTTATGTTTGGAAGGTAGGTGCGGGCATCTGGAACGTCATAGGGTTGGTAAGCATTCACAGGCACTGTTTCAATGATTGGTAATGCCTGAGGGCCCCCAGCTGTGAGTTATACAGCCTCAGCTGGTGGGATAAGGGTTACCTTTATGGGCCAACCTTCCTCACCTACTTGGAGCTGTACAGCGCGAGGGAAGGTTGACATTGGAAGGCCTTCCTACCCCATAAGGGGCAGTCTGGGTTGTGGCGAACTGGGAAGCGCCACTTCACAGACGGTGAATGGCTCGCCTTGAAATATTTAGGATGCCCACATAGGTTAACCCACTCTGCAGATCTTTAATAAAGTGGCCCTGTTTAAAATCCACTTCTGTGTGTCGCCTCGTTATTTCTCCACCCTCCATTAAACGCAATGAAGCATTCATTAGAAAGTAATTTTGATAAAGGCTGCATTCATGTTTCACTTTAAGTTATTTATGTCCTGTGTGCATGCAATTGATAACATGGAGGCAGTAAACTTATGAGTGGGCTGTACCACTTTAGATTTCAGGTTGGGGGCTTATATGATTTGATCCACCCAAAGATTTTCCCTCCCACCTGGAAAACTAGCTGTTCAGCAGAAGAATCCAAGCCTATCTTTTCCCCTGATGTGTTAGATCTCTGTTTTCTGGAGATTTCTATATGGAATTGTCTACAACCATGAGAGGTTGTTTTATCTCTTCAGTAAGGGGGAAGGGTGGTCGTTGGTTTGCTGGGAGTGCTGTGCTGCTGGCTGAGCCTGAGGAAGTGTTTGTTTGCCCCACCCATCTCCACAGGTATGCTGCTGAAGGCGCGAGCCTGTGGGCGCGAGCCGAAGGGCGAGAGCACGCCGTGGAACCAAACCTGCAACCATCAATGAAGAGCACAAGAGAGGAGAGCCACCTACACCTACACCCCACCCTTCCTTCCAGCTGTCCACAATGTGTAGGGGAGTGGCAATTTCTGTTGTGCTGGGCAAAGGGAGATATGGCGTTGGCAGGGCGATGTGCCGTTACAGGGGAAGGAGAGATAGTTATCTAACACCCATCTTACCTTCCGATTGCTCTGCTATCCCGGGGAACTTGGAGAACGAACCAGGCCACCCACAGAACCTCTCCTTGCTCCTATGTAATGCCAGGTCAGTTAAAAATAAAACACATGTCATCCATGACCTTCTTTCGGATGAGGAGGCTGACCTGGCATGCTTCACTGAGACCTGGTTGGGAGATGATAGTGGACCGACATGGGCGCAGGCCCTCCCAGCTGGGTACTGTGTTAGTGAGCAGGTGAGGGAAAGTGGGCGGGGGGGGGCGGAGTAGCTGTGGTCTACAGGGATAATCTTAACCTGACCAGGCTTCCTGTTCGTGAACTGAATTACATCAAGTGTGTGTACCTGAGTCTGAAGACCAGGGATAGACTAGGGATTCTGTTGGTGTACCGGCCCCCCCGCTGCCTATCAGACTCCCTGGCCGAGCTCACGGAACTGGTCTCGGAGCTGGTGTTGGATTCGCCCAGGCTTTTGGTCCTGGGCGATTTCAACATCCCATTCGAGACTGGTTTGTCAGGTGGAGCTCGGGAGTTCATGGCATCCATGACAACCATGGGCCTATCCCAATTGGTCTCTGGACCCGCACATTCAGCGGGTCATACCCTTGATGCTGTTTTCAGTTCCGAACAGACGGATCTGTGGGTAACGAATACCTCTGTGTTGTCATGGACAGACCATTTTCTGGTTAGGGTTAGTATCACGGCTACCACCCGCCCCTGCAGGGGTGGTGGACCTATTAAGATGGTCCGCCCTCGAAGGCTGATGGATCCTGCTGGATTCCAGAAAGCCTTGGTGGGTTTTATGGCTGGTATCGTCGACGATCCTGTAGAAGCCCTGGTTGATAGATGGAATCAAGACCTAACTAGGGCTATCGACACGATCGCCCACAAACGTCCTCTCCGACCCGCTTCTAACAGGGCACCCTGGTATACAGAAGACCTCAGGGAGTTGAAGCGGAAAGGACGACGACTGGAGCGCCGATGGCGGAAAACTCGACTTCTATCCGACAAGACACGGCATAGAGTACATCTTCGTTCCTATGGGGTGGCAATACGTGCAGCGAAGAAAGCTTTCTTCTTTGCGCGCATTGCGTCTGCGAATTCGCATCCAGCGGAACTGTTCAGGGTGGTGAGGGGTCTAACCCGGGCACCTTCCCCCCTGAATCCGATTTTAGAGCCTTCGGCGGTTCGCTGCGATGCCTTTAATGATCATTTCGCAGATAAAATCTCTCGGATAAGAGCCGACTTAGATGCCGTCGTTATAGAAGAGGCTGACGATGGAGGGTCCAGTGACTCCGCGAGTAGAATTATACTGGATCAGTTTCAGTTGGTGAGTACCGAGGACATGGACAAGCTGCTTGGACGAGCGAGGGGGACGACTTGCCCTCTCAATCCCTGTCCTTCATGGCTGGTCGTCCAGGGAGGAGATGTGGTTAGATCGCAATTACAATATATTATTAATGCATCTCTCAGGCAGGGGAGTTTTCCATCATGTTTAAAAGAAGCGGTAGTACAGCCGCTTCTAAAGAAGCCCTCCCTGGATCCCCTGGACTTTAATAACTACAGACCGGTATCAAACCTTCCATTCTTGGGAAGGTGATCGAGAGGGTGGTTGCCTTTCAACTCCACGTAGTCTTGGATGACACTGATTTTCTAGACCCATTTCAAACTGGCTTCAGGGCAGGATACGGAGTTGAGACTGCTATGGTCGCCTTAGTGGATGATCTACGCCTGGGTATTGACAGGGGGAGTGTGTCCCTGTTGGTACTTTTGGACCTCTCAGCGGCATTTGATACTATCAACTATGGTATCCTTCTGGAATGCCTGAGGGGATTGGGAATCGGGGGCACTGTGCTTCAGTGGTTCCCGTCCTACCTCTCGGGCAGGTTCCAGATGGTGATGCTTGGGGATAGCTGCTCTGCAAAGAAGGAGCTGGTGTGTGGCGTACCGCAAGGTGCCATCCTTTCCCCAATGCTGTTTAACATTTATATGAAACCGTTGGGAGAGATCATCCGGAGGCATGGGGCGGGGTGCTATCAGTATGCTGATGACACCCAAATATATTTCTCTATGCCTTCGATAACAGCGTCTGCTAAGGATAGTGTGTCTCCTCTGAATGAATGCTTGGAGGCGGTAATGGGCTGGATGAGGAAAAACAAACTGAAGCTGAATCCAGACAAGACGGAGGTGCTTGCTGTCAAAGGCCGCAACCTGGGTTTGGAGGTGTGTCAACCGGTTCTGGATGGGGTTACACTCCCCCTGAAAGACTGTGTTTGCAGCTTGGGGGTGCTCCTGGATCCGTCGCTCCAAATGACATCCCAGATAGATGTGACGGCCAGGAGTGCCTACTATCAGCTTCGGCTGATACGTCAGCTGCGCCCCTTCCTAGAGTTGGAAGACCTAAAGATGGTAGTGCACGCGCTGGTAACTTCGAGGCTCGACTTCTGCAATGCACTGTACATAGGGCTACCTTTGTGCCTAGTCCAGAAACTTCAACTAGTTCAAAATATGGCAGCCAGGTTGGTCACCGGTACATCTAGGAGTGACCATACTACGCCAGCTTTAAAATCGCTCCACTGGCTGCCAATTAGTTTCCGGGCGAAGTATAAAGTGTTGGTCATTACCTTTAAAGCCCTACATGGTTTGGGTCCAGGTTACCTGCGGGATCGCCTTCTCCCGTACAATCCGCCCCACACGCTCAGGTCCTCTGGGAAGAACTTACTGCGGTTGGCCAAGACTAGGCTGACAACCGTTACCCAGAGGACCTTCTCTTCTGCCGCTCCCAGACTGTGGAATGACCTGCCGGAGGAGACTCGTCAATTTAACAGTCTTTTAGAATTTAAGAAAGCTATAAAGACTATTCTCTTCCGTCAGGCATATCCAGTGTAATTTTTAGAATGTTTTTAGGATGTTTTAGGATGTTTTAATGCAGTTTTAATAATAATTGTCATGTTTTTAATTAGTTTTATGTATTTTATCATGTTGTTGTTCCCCGCCTCGATCCAGACGGAGAGGCGGGTAAGAAAAAAA
The DNA here is from genome assembly GCA_029215795.1 of Anniella stebbinsi. Taxonomy (NCBI): domain Eukaryota; kingdom Metazoa; phylum Chordata; class Lepidosauria; order Squamata; family Anniellidae; genus Anniella; species Anniella stebbinsi. The sequence continues at coordinate 61,868,672 of JARDYH010000006.1, read as the reverse complement.
TTGTTATTATTATTATTATTATTATTATTATTAAGAACAAGGCCACAATCATGATGATCCTTTTTGCTGAGCTGATTCCAGTGTTTAAAACTTCATGTCTGAAGTGTGCTCAGAACACTAGCCCCCCAGCCACACACAAAACTCAGTATGTAAGAGTACATCAATTGTGTTCAATTCTTGCTCTGCATGCCTACGCTTAGAGCAAGCGTATACTGTACATTGGTTCAGAAGCCTGCAGAAATGTTGGAAACAGATAAAGCTGCTTAAACAAAATGTATCATATATATCTGCTTTATGTTCCCCCTTGCCAGGGCAAGCCAATGTAAGTACATCATGGTCAATAAAGACAGTGTGCAATTCTGACTTTGCAGAGGGCATCAGGAGAGTAATGCACAGAATATTGGAGAATCTAATTAAGGAAGTAAAATTCAAACACAAACCAAGGAACCTGTATAATTGCCAGTAATCCTTTACCCCGGTTTTACTATGGTGGTTGTGGGTTCTCCATCTCTGGAGGTTTTTAAGAAGAGGCTGAACAGCCACTTCTCATGGATGGTTTAATTGGTTTTCCTGCACAGTGCAGTGGGTTAGACTAGATGATACTTGTGACCCCTTCAAACTCCACGATTCTATGATTCTATGAACAGGGGTTCTTCAGGAACTCTGCATCATCAAATGCTCTGAGAGGATTACCTCCCAAATTAAGCAAGAGTGTAGGTTCATTTCTTTAAACTTTTGCAAGAGGATATAGATTCACAACCAAGATATGAGAAAAAGTAAAAAGTTGTCTTAGGTTAATACTTGCCTTAAGTGAAATAATGACAGTGTATGGCTTAAGACATACCTGATTACAGTAAGAAGCAATTGTTCTTGGAGGTTGGAATCAAATTTCTTCTCTGACTCCATGGTAGCTTTCATTAACTCAAGCAAATATCCCTTTAAATAGTTTTTAGCGATGACTGTATTTCATAGAAAGGCTTTTCTGGAAATTAGCTCTAAGTGTTGTAGAAAAAGAGAGGAGTGGGGGAATTGGGAGTGCTATTCAGGTGTTCTGAACCTGAATAGGGCAAATGCATGAAGAGAGAGAAAGCTCCAGCCACACCCTCCCCTTCAGCCCCACTCATGGGAAGAGAGCTCCAGCCACATTCATGAAGGGCAACTGTATGAAGACTAGTCTCCTGTTCCCATGGAGGCTCTCCACATAAGTCAGAATCCTGACTTTACAAACAAAATGAAAATAACTAGTGATATGAAAATTCAAATGTGGGAGAAAGAACCGTGTATCTGTGTAGGCTTATGGAAACACAGTTCCCAGTTTAGGGATGGGGCGGGACTAGGGATTTCAGGGGAATCCGGTTGTGAGGTCATGGATCCCTGGACTTAACTCAATGTACACCGAGTTGGGCAAGCTTGCGGTCTCCCGCTTTTTTTTTTTTAATCAAATAGTGATTTGTGCAAATTTGCAGTTAAGAATATTTACGGAACATGCAATTTTTGCAAAATTACAGCCATATATAGTGCAAATTGGTTTTTTATGCCTGCATTTTTATGCAAATTGTGTTATTTATGGCTGGGAATTTGTGCAAATTGCAATTTCTTAAAAACTCCCAACCGCGAATTACAGCTCATGGACCCCCCCAAAAAAAGAAAAGAAAAAGTGGGCTCTTACCACATGCCAACAGACCATCTGGTGGGTTGCCCCGTATGCATGACAGGGTCAGGCAAACAACAAGAGTCCATCGAGCGAGTGTGAATGGGACTTAGGGGAGTTTGCCCATCCATATGAAGGACCCTGAGTGGGGTGGCCATTTACACATCAACCAAAAAGAGAAACGGCACCAATTCTCATAATATTTACATATGTACATTTACATATGTACCTTATTATTTACATATGTATATATATACACACACATATGTATGTATGTGTGTGTGTGTGTAAATTTATAAATAACAGCTATAATTTAAATAAAAATGCAATACATCTCATCATAGTGGAGAAGACTGATTAGGTGACCTGGGTTTGCTCAATTTGCTTTCCAGATGTGAGCTGTTGATAGGGAACTTCAAGGCCTTCCTCTGTGCTCCCGCCTTATGATCCTTTGACTTTAAACCAGACTCGGACTGGACACCTTTCCAAATAGAGGACACATTTAAATAGAGGATGATCCTCTGCTAGCTCTCCAAAATGGAGGACTACCCTCTGTAAAGTAGGGTACCTGGCCACCCTGACTGCAAGGGAACTATTCTTAGCTCAAGTCCAATGCTGATGGCCCTTTTCTTAATTTGGCATATCATTTCTGTATAACAATGCTTATTATTATACAGTCTTCTGCCTTCTTCTTACAATGCACCATAAAATATGGAGAAAGCCACTAGTGTATAGCAGGTGTGAGTGACACATGCCCCCCATTCCACATGCAACCCCCAGTGCCTTGTCCCCCCAATTTTCTTTTATAGAGAAGAAATAGTGCTGATAGCACTATGGAGCACTAAAAGGGTAAGCTCGAGAACTAAATTTAAGTCTTTCAGTGCTACTGAATGCCATGAAGTTTGCTCCCAAATTTTGAGGGCAAACAGCCATTCTTATTCCAGAAGCCCTACAAATTGCAAGGCATTTCACAGAATGGAGCCCATGGGTATGGGGGGGAGGGTCCATGAGGCAAAACGCCCCTCCCTCTCAGACCTTCCAAAGTAGCCCACAACTGTGTATAGTTTTCTCTATGGCCTTTCCGCCTGTCACATTTTAGATTACATCCAGTATTCTTCGACAAATCATTCTTTCCTTCTTTTGAATGCTGTGACATAGTTATGAAGAACCTTTGATCATCTGTCCCATGGCGATCAAAAGATCCATATATGCTGAAGATGGCATGCGCTGTTTGCCTTCTCCTTAGAAATGCAACAGTTCTCCATGTTTCTGATGAACGCATTAATTTGGTGCACTCCTCCCTCTTCAGATGTGAGTAAATTATGGTAATCCTGTTCTCCTACACAGTATGTGTTCAGCTTTGCAGCTTTTCTAGGCTGGAGAGAGCTTTTTGGTTTTGGTCTCTTTTTTTTTAATCCTTTTGCATAAATGTGTATTAAAATATTGTATCCAACTTCCTCAGTAGCTTTCCATGTGATTCCTTCACATCTTAACCGCTTGGGCGGATGAAGAGTATTCATGCGCTAATAAAGTCCTTAATTTACTGGCTTCAGTCAGCTGTAGTCTGTTTCATTTTCTACTTAGCCTCACCCAATATTGTTTTTATTATAATGGCTATAGGTAGAAAAAGGCACAGCCACATTGCAATTCACAGCCACCTCCAAGTCTCACATAGTTTGTGCACCTCAGCCCACGGGGGCAAGGTTTGTTGGGACAGTTTAACTGATGGCAGTCAGTACCAGTAATTTCAAACTACACACAAAGGACACGACAAAGGCCCATCCATTATCACCCAGGTATTTGGGCAAAAATATCTTTAAGAGTGCAATCCAACAGGAATGATGCTCATTAGACAAAGGGCTCCAATATCAGAGCCCCCGTTCAATCCGAACTCCTGCTGGCAAGAGACAAACAGGGGAAGAGGAACAACAGAAGTGTTTTCACTTCCTGTTCCTCCAATAAAACATTTTGATTTAGATGGGAACTTGTCTAACTCACCGACTGCTTGGGGGTGGAGACAGGCACTGGGAGACTTGTGGATTTGCCAGTTCCATGGCCTCTCTTTTCCCCCATCCTACTCACTGGACCACTGCATTTCCTCCCTCCCACCCTCTTCCAAGGTTGTGACAGGAAGCAGAAGATGCTGCAGAGCTTTCCATGACAATAGGGTGGGTGGGTGGGGGGTTGAGATCCTTCATTGGATCTCCTCCTCTGCAGTTGGAATTCTGTCTCTGGCCATGGAGGATGAGATCTGAAGCATCCTATATCCTCTCAGAGGCTGGGTAGGGGGCCATTGGATTGCTCTCTAAAGCTAATAACGAGGCAGCATAATCCCAAATAGGTGCATCTCAGGTTCCATTATTATTGTTATGACTCAGTGAAAATTGACTCCCAAAATTCTCCAACCTGTGAGAGATATTTTTCCAAAGGCAATACTGACTGAAACCATGTTGTTTGCTCACACTGTTGGATGAACAAAACAATGAATGAAGAGAGGAGACTGGAAGCAGTGAGGAACTAAGCCTGGTGATTCCATCAACCATCTATAGTTGTACCCAAAATTTTCCACCTTGTTTATGAATGAAGTTGGGGGGGGGGGTATTTTGCCAAATATTCTCCAAGGGGCGCTTGGAGCAAATTCTCGAAGAATTTCTCAGATTATTTCTTGAAAATGTTTGCCCCAACCCTACACAAGGTCACAGAAGATGCTGGGGCACAACTCTTGGATCCCACATTGAGCTCCATTGTGAGTGTGTGTGTTTAGAGATGTACACCTGCTGTTTACACTTTACAACTGAAAATTAATGGAAGAGTGTACAACACACACACACACACACACACACACACCACTGCTAGGAAACAGGGGCAGGGTCTACACTACTGCTTTAAAATGGTTTATAACAGTAATGACACACTCCATATACAGTTTTCAAAACATTTTCAAAGTGTCATATCCTGCCTGGTGTAGATCTGGCCAGGGTTTTGGTACAGGGTATGTCATTGTAATCTAAGTCCTCACCCCTATAGATTTTCACTCACCATACATGTAAAGTCTGAAAAAAGTGTAGATATGCCCTGAATTAGTATGCTGTTTTCTAGTATACACTGCACACTTTTCTGAACTTAAAAAGTTTACAGTAGACTAACAATTGCTAGTTTAGTCGGATGTCAATAAAATTGTAGAGAATAAAAATAAATAAATGTATAAACATATTACTCTTCACATTCTATTCAAATAAAGTATCTTTTGACAGTAACTTGCTCTGCTGATCACACCTTCAATATTTTTTGTGTGCAAGAATGGAAAGGATTTATGTTGTTAAATATGATTCCTTGCAGCAGGTTTAGGATTATGAATTTATGGTATATATCATCAACTTTCATTATCCATTGCGGGGGGGAAGTAGGATTGAAATATCATTTTTACTTTAAAAATAATTAGCCAACAAGAACACATGTAAAGTTTCTTTGGAAAATTCAAACTGTCAAAAATGAGATTTTCATAAAAGAAGCTAGACAATGAAAGTTTTCAAACTAGCTTCAAGAACCTTTGCCAGCACAATTTACCTGCACGAAAAGAAAGGGTCCCTGTTACATCCAGTAAACTTTTGGTCTGGTTTGCATATCTGCCCTGCTCTGTCATTCGTGGAGGCTACAAAATCTGGCACATGATATAAAATCTCAAAGACAGATTCAATAAAGAAGAAAAAGATCTCAGAACTGCAAATGAAAATTGCTGAGAATTTAATAATCGGAGCCCAATTACATCTGTTAAATTAGAAATAAGCTGGAGTTCTTATCAAACTGGGCCATTCAAAACCACTCATAAAGCTCTGAAATATGCTGTGAATTTGAAGATAAACAACCCAGATGGAGCCTGGAGCAATATGATTATATCTTGGTTTCTTCAAAATGACTGAAGACTGTTAACTACTGGGGCTACTTAGTTTCCTCTTCAGAGCAATCATAAAAATTTAGCACATTAGAAGACTGAAAAAAGTGATCTAGGAAAACCCAGCTTTGTCTGTCAAATGGTCGATAGCCCATATCTCTCTGGAGCCAGGAGAACTAATGGAGTAGTATCCAGTGGTGTCCCAGTGCTAGTAATATTGACGTTGCATTAGCATAAACCAATGACTACCTCTAAAAGGAAAAAGTGATGATTTACCACTGAAATGTGGTGCTACCACCAATTTTCAGTAATACAGTACTGCTCTTCCCCATTGTGCTAGTTGCATTGTGCATGCAATGGTATATGCTATGGCAACGCCAATAGCGCTAGTGGAAATGCACCATTGGATCTTTCCCATGGAGATTTAGACCTTTTCCACACATTAGTAACTGCTGCCTGAATAGTTCACTAAAGCATATTTCATGCTTGTATAGTCTCCATTTCATAGATGGGAAAACTAGGGGCTTTTCTACACGAGGCTGTTCATCCTCTGCATCTACTTTTGGATTCCTTGCAGAATTAAGATCTGAGCATTACACAAGGAGTGTTTCCTTTTCTGTTTTTCCACTACATAACCTCTAATTGACACTGTGGTATAGCAGAATAGCGCAAATACACCATTGGGCCAGATCTACACCAAGCAGGATATAACATTTGAAAGTGGTTTGAAAACCGTATATGGAATGTAACATGGGCTACAACAGTTGTCAATACCATTATAAATCGTTATAAAGCAGTAGCGTAGATCCTGCCAAGGAAACAGTATTTTCTTTTGCTTTCAGAAATAATGCTGCATTTTCCCTCCTCTTAAAAAAAAAAAAAATCGCCAAAGGTGTTGTTTAGAAAGATGTTTAGAAAGAGAAGTGAAACTGGAGGGTCACAATGTTGTCTAAAGAACCTGTAAACAACACTGAGGAGGGAATGATGAGCGTACAACATATGCCTCACGTAGAAAAGCTCTAGAACTTGTATGAATTGAACTTGTCTATGGGAATACTGATGAGAATGTCAGGAATAGAAGGCTGATGAGAATGCCAGGAATCGAAGCTGAGTCCCGGTTCCAGTGTTGGACCCTCTCCCACTGAGTCAAACACATAACACAAATGTTGGGTTGTTAAAATTAGCTGGTGAATAGATGCTCTCTGTCCATATACTGTATATACTTACTAGTAGACTTTTATATAATCTCATTTGCTATCATTTTGCTAGCTTGAATTGGCTAAGATATGTGTGCTTTCTGTTATGATCTTTACATGTCTAACCTTTTACCCCAAAAAATAAAAATAAAATAAAATGAAGCTAGCCTAGAATTAAATAAGAGGGGAAGTGCAGATTATAAACAGAGTACAAAGCATGCAAAATGAACCACACGAGATTTATATACATACTGTATGTAAGTGTAGTCCTTCTATGGCTGTTGCAGTTAATGATGATCACTATAGTTTATTATATTATTGGTCAGAGGTTAATTGCTCCTTCTTTGTTTCATCTCTTGACAGTCAACCTCACTTTTGCTTACTCTTCACCTCTGACAACCAAACCCCCCTGCTGGAAATTTATTATCTATGCACCTTAGATCCCAACAACTGGATAGATCAGTGCATGAATGAGATCTTTCCAATTAACTGCTATTGTGTGCATGCTGTTTGTCCTTCTAGAAATCCAACCCTATTTTGGCCGCCTGTTATCATGCTGTCTGTGATAATCAATGACAACATGTACTCATAATCAATGATCATGTACTCATATCTCAGATATTAATTGTCGTGTTAAAACTTTCAGTTGGTTTGTAACTTACACTTTTTTCTAGGTGGGCAGAAAGAAGATCTCCAGATGTTTTGGAATTCATCTCACAGCATTCCTGACCATTGGCCATGCTAGTAGGTGCTTTTTGGAGTTGAGATGCCAAACGTCTGAAGATCTGCCTTCTGCCCATCCCTGCTGTAGACCACAAATGGATGCTTGTTACACAATTTAATGAACTGTTTCCTCATAACAAACAAAAACTTCTATAACTCTCTTACCAAACCTAAGTAAGCCCCATTGAACTCAACAAGACTTACTCCCATGTAAGTGTGTATACTTACTTGGAGTAAACCCCACTGAGCACAATAGGCTTATGTCTGAGCAGACAAGCATAGGGTTGCACTGTAAATATAATTTAGTGTGTGTGTATTGTTAGTGACAGGACAATAACTTGGATAAGAACATTTATTTTTTCAGTTCAGAAGCTTCACTCTATGTATAATGACCACCTTTCTTACATAATGATTTCCCTAAGTAGCCCCTTGTCCATTTAATGTACACTGCCTGGCCTGACACAAACACTCGTAGTGGCTAAAGGGAGATTTTTTATCTTCGCAGGATTAGATACATATAAATGTGTATCTAATCCTGTTAACAAATTCACAGGAGGAATCTTGGGCAGGTCAGACAGATGAAGCTTGGTGCACTAGTATGGGGGGTGGGTGGGTAGGGGAAGTGAGAGGAACTAGTTGCCACTGGGATTTTGGGGAGGCGGGGGTGGGAATAGAAATAGTCCTATCCTAAAAAAACAAGTTCTTCTTGAAATAGAAGCTATATTGCCCAAATTAAAAAGGCAATGGCCATGCTCGCGATCTAAAACATCTGGAAGGCACCAGGTTGTGGAAGGCTGCTCTATAAAAAGATTTGGCTGCCCTGGGAAGCCACACCAGAAACACAAGCCTGAGAAATCATTCTCGGCTTGCAATGGACGTGTGTAAATAGCATCTGGAGGAAAGAAGGAGTGGGGAGGGGGACAACGCCAGGAAACTATCTTAAAACTGTTTACATTTTTTAAAAAATTCCCCAGTTCTTTTTTGATGCATTTACTATGAGACTTTTGGGTTTGGTGGGCTTCCCTGAGATTTTCTGCACAGAATATTATATCAAACATGCCTGCACAGCAGTGATCTCCCGGCACTGTCTGATATTCCCTCTGTGCACAAGGCAGGGAGAGATTTCATTTCATACATCATTCATAAAGCCACTGCTGGTATTCCACAAGTTACTACATCTCTCCCCTCCATCCAACTCCCTCATTTTCCTACACCAAAGGCTTCAAACAGAAAATACATCTCTATACACTTCAGTCTTTCTGGAAATTGGCCACAGGTGCCGCACCATAAGGATAGCACCTCCGGTCTTTTAAAATATATAATATAAGCTGAAAAGAGTGGCGGTGGAGGGGTGTGTGTGTGGGAGTGTTATTTATCATTTTGTAGTTGCCTGGGTTTTAAACTCAAATACCTTGTGTGATGCCTGATTTCGAAATGCTGCATCCATAGACGCATTGTCAATAACGTTGACATAAAATGAAGGACAAAAAAATGGGTGAAAAAGAAATAGCTGGTTAGGAATTCCAACATGCCACTCACCGAGCTGTGTGCAAGACTCTTTTCAGATCACCAGGATTCAAGGACTTCAGCTTTGAAAAGACAATGGGCCCATTCACACTTGCCACTTGGCCAGGTTTGACCACTTTTGACTTGCCTGATGGTGCAAATCATGTAGGCTGACCATCTGAAAAGGACAGGGCTCCTGTAACTTTAACAGTTGTAGAGAAAAGGGAATTTCAGCCAGTGTCATTTGTATGCAATTAGTTCCTGGTGAAATTCCCTCTTCATCACAACAGTTAAAGGTGCAGGCACTATACTAGAGTGCCCATATACAAAAGAAGGCAGGGCCCCTGCAACTTTAACTGTTGTGATGAAGAGGGAATTTCACTAGGAACTAATTGCATACAAATGACACTGGCTAAAATTCCCTTTTCTCTACAACTGTTAAAGTTACAGGAGCCCTGTCCTCCTTTTCAGATGGTCAGCCTAAAATCATGGCATATGTAGGCCCCGCACAGAGGCCCTGATTCTCACAAATGCTGTCTCTTTTGTGAATCAAGCTCTGTCATGACTTACCAGCACCCCAGCCCAACCACTCACCCACACACTGGGGCTGTTCACACAACAGGCTAACCCACACTTATTGTTGAACCATGAGTTAGCATGTTCTCTAAAGTACCCAGGACATTTTCTTCAGGGGGGCTTGTTAACCATGCAGGATGGCTTCAGGGTGATTAACAAAACACACTGCATCGTTAATAGGCCACCCTGCAGACATCATCCTTTGTTCAGACAACACACTAACCCATGGTTCAACAAATACCCCACATTTAAACATTCCACAATGAACCTTGGGTTATTGTGTTGTCTGTACACAGTACATTTTCTGTAGGGTGGGTTAACGTGTTGTCTGAATGCAGCATGTTTTCCACAGGGTGGCTTGTTAACCATGCACTGTGGTTTATTTTTTTGCTCAGGGTGGTTAAACAAGCCATACTGCATGGTTAATGAACAATTCTATGGAAATTGCGCTGCATTCAGACAACAGGATAACCTACCTGAGGAAAAAGTCCTGCATTCAGACAGCATAAACAACAGTTCAACAACAACCCACACTGGGTGGGTTAGTGTGTTGTGTAAACCCAGCCTGAGTGGAGGTTAGCATGTTGTGTAAACAGCCCCACTCTCTTACACACAAGGTACTTTTTTGGGGGGACAGCAAGTATGATTTGGCTACACGCAATTGAGGAGGGGCCTTCCATCAGAGGTCCATGCAAAGGTCCCAGGTTCAATCTCTGGCATCTCCAGGTATGACTAGGAAAGGCTCCTGTCCAAAACCAAAAGAAACCGAAGAGCTGCTGCCATTCAGTGTAGACAATACTGAACTAGACTGACTCCTGATCTGACTCAGTATAAGGCAACTTCCAATTGTATCATTTATTTCTGCTAGTGGTCCTCTTGACTTCCAGCCACAGCCACATTGATAGATGGCCTGTCCCAGATGGCCTGTCATCCATATGCTAAGAAACAGGAATTTGTATTCCGCAACAATTCAAACCAAGACCGTGGATGGCTGTCATACTGGGTGAGAATCTGGTTGTGTGCCATCTGATCCCACCCATCTCATTGCCAAGAGCACAAGAGAGGCCCAGCTAGAGCAGAAAGTGTGTGAATGCCTGCTGGCTCCAGCCTGGTGTTGACCAATAATTATTGCAGCTTCTGTGCCACAGATTCATGCATGCAGTGGACCCCCAATCAAGTCTGTCTACAAAATGGCTCAGTACTGAAACAATTAAAATTTCACAAATCATTTCAGAATTTGTTAACTTTTCTTGAGATGTGTACATGCTCTGCCTAAGCTGGACCTTCCCACTTTGCCTTGAATGTTATTTGGACCAGGGCTGCACAAACTGGGGGTTGCTCCTTGTGCCACCCCCAAAGCTGGCAGCAGGACCCCACCTATTTTCACCCACAGCCCAGGTGATACATGCGGGAAAACACTCCACTGTCCCATGGCTTCCATGTAGGCTGACCATCTGAAAAGGAGGACAGGGCTCCTGTAACTTTAACAGTTGTAGAGAAAAGGGAATTTCAGCCAGTGTCGTTTGTATGCAATTAGTTCCTGATGAAATTCCCTCTTCATCACAACTGTTAAAGTTACAGGAGCCCTGTCCTCCTTTTCAGATGGTCAGCCTACTTCCATGGCCACTGTTTCTTGCTGCAAGGAGGAATCCATGGGGGATGGGAGAGGCTTTTACCTTCATGGCCCCCATGACCCCTAGATCTCAGCAAACAGGGAGGGGAGATGTATGAATGCAGGGGAAGTGTGTGTATGTGTGCCCCCCAGCCAACAGTGGGCATGCCCTTAGGGCTGAAAAGGTTTGCACTCCTGCATCTGGCAGTTCTAAGTAGTCCTGCCCTACACTATAATGTTTGGCAAAGTGACTGATTCCAGCAGCTATTCTGACTGAGATTCCACAATATTCTTCAATCTGGTTGGAGGTCCATGCTACCTTTTATTAATGAGAGATCCTGAATGCCAAGACAAGGCAGGATTGAACCAGGAACTCCCTGGTTTGCTTTCTGTTGCTTCTTGTTGTGAGCTACTCAGAGCTAGAGTGGAGGAGAGATGGATTCTAGCATGAACATCGTTCAGACAGTCCATTGGTTGTCTTCGACCTGAGATATATATATATATATATATATATATATATATGACTCAGACTTGCATAACATTTGTATAAACCATTTTAGACATATACAAATTTAGACATAAAGAGCTGGTTTGCATGATGACCTTAGTTAAATAAACCACTATTTGCCTAATTACCTGTCCAGACATGGCTTGTCGTGTTGTCTGAACCTGGGTTATTTGAAAGTTGTTTCCCCTTCAAACAAGCTATACCACCCGGGTTTGGATGACATGAGAAGACATGACCAGGCTAATGGTGCCCAGCATGCACTATGATTCAAACAAGCCACTGTGGCTTGTGTAAGCTGTGGAGATTGCACAAACTGGGCCATTGAATATAATTTCAATAGCAATACAATCCATCTCACCATAGTGGGGAAGACATGACCAGGTATCTGCGGCCCAGGTGGGCACGTTAAAGTTCCCTGCTGCTCCCTTCTTGTTCTTTACCATTAAACATAGGCTGACCGGATAAAATCCAGGTCAGGGCTCATGTAACTTTAACAGTTGTAGAGAAAAGGGAATTTCAGCCAGTGTCATTTGTATGCAATTAGTTCCTGGTGAAATTCCCTCTTCATCACAACAGTTAAAGGTGCAGGCACTATACTAGAGTGCCCATATACAAAAGAAGGCAGGGCCCCTGCAACTTTAACTGTTGTGATGAAGAGGGAATTTCACTAGGAACTAATTGCATACAAATGACACTGGCTAAAATTCCCTTTTCTCTACAACTGTTAAAGTTACAGGAGCCCTGTCCTCCTTTTCAGATGGTCAGCCTAAAATCATGGCATATGTAGGCCCCGCACAGAGGCCCTGATTCTCACAAATGCTGTCTCTTTTGTGAATCAAGCTCTGTCATGACTTACCAGCACCCCAGCCCAACCACTCACCCACACACTGGGGCTGTTCACACAACAGGCTAACCCACACTTATTGTTGAACCATGAGTTAGCATGTTCTCTAAAGTACCCAGGACATTTTCTTCAGGGGGGCTTGTTAACCATGCAGGATGGCTTCAGGGTGATTAACAAAACACACTGCATCGTTAATAGGCCACCCTGCAGACATCATCCTTTGTTCAGACAACACACTAACCCATGGTTCAACAAATACCCCACATTTAAACATTCCACAATGAACCTTGGGTTATTGTGTTGTCTGTACACAGTACATTTTCTGTAGGGTGGGTTAACGTGTTGTCTGAATGCAGCATGTTTTCCACAGGGTGGCTTGTTAACCATGCACTGTGGTTTATTTTTTTGCTCAGGGTGGTTAAACAAGCCATACTGCATGGTTAATGAACAATTCTATGGAAATTGCGCTGCATTCAGACAACAGGATAACCTACCTGAGGAAAAAGTCCTGCATTCAGACAGCATAAACAACAGTTCAACAACAACCCACACTGGGTGGGTTAGTGTGTTGTGTAAACCCAGCCTGAGTGGAGGTTAGCATGTTGTGTAAACAGCCCCACTCTCTTACACACAAGGTACTTTTTTGGGGGGACAGCAAGTATGATTTGGCTACACGCAATTGAGGAGGGGCCTTCCATCAGAGGTCCATGCAAAGGTCCCAGGTTCAATCTCTGGCATCTCCAGGTATGACTAGGAAAGGCTCCTGTCCAAAACCAAAAGAAACCGAAGAGCTGCTGCCATTCAGTGTAGACAATACTGAACTAGACTGACTCCTGATCTGACTCAGTATAAGGCAACTTCCAATTGTATCATTTATTTCTGCTAGTGGTCCTCTTGACTTCCAGCCACAGCCACATTGATAGATGGCCTGTCCCAGATGGCCTGTCATCCATATGCTAAGAAACAGGAATTTGTATTCCGCAACAATTCAAACCAAGACCGTGGATGGCTGTCATACTGGGTGAGAATCTGGTTGTGTGCCATCTGATCCCACCCATCTCATTGCCAAGAGCACAAGAGAGGCCCAGCTAGAGCAGAAAGTGTGTGAATGCCTGCTGGCTCCAGCCTGGTGTTGACCAATAATTATTGCAGCTTCTGTGCCACAGATTCATGCATGCAGTGGACCCCCAATCAAGTCTGTCTACAAAATGGCTCAGTACTGAAACAATTAAAATTTCACAAATCATTTCAGAATTTGTTAACTTTTCTTGAGATGTGTACATGCTCTGCCTAAGCTGGACCTTCCCACTTTGCCTTGAATGTTATTTGGACCAGGGCTGCACAAACTGGGGGTTGCTCCTTGTGCCACCCCCAAAGCTGGCAGCAGGACCCCACCTATTTTCACCCACAGCCCAGGTGATACATGCGGGAAAACACTCCACTGTCCCATGGCTTCCATGTAGGCTGACCATCTGAAAAGGAGGACAGGGCTCCTGTAACTTTAACAGTTGTAGAGAAAAGGGAATTTCAGCCAGTGTCGTTTGTATGCAATTAGTTCCTGATGAAATTCCCTCTTCATCACAACTGTTAAAGTTACAGGAGCCCTGTCCTCCTTTTCAGATGGTCAGCCTACTTCCATGGCCACTGTTTCTTGCTGCAAGGAGGAATCCATGGGGGATGGGAGAGGCTTTTACCTTCATGGCCCCCATGACCCCTAGATCTCAGCAAACAGGGAGGGGAGATGTATGAATGCAGGGGAAGTGTGTGTATGTGTGCCCCCCAGCCAACAGTGGGCATGCCCTTAGGGCTGAAAAGGTTTGCACTCCTGCATCTGGCAGTTCTAAGTAGTCCTGCCCTACACTATAATGTTTGGCAAAGTGACTGATTCCAGCAGCTATTCTGACTGAGATTCCACAATATTCTTCAATCTGGTTGGAGGTCCATGCTACCTTTTATTAATGAGAGATCCTGAATGCCAAGACAAGGCAGGATTGAACCAGGAACTCCCTGGTTTGCTTTCTGTTGCTTCTTGTTGTGAGCTACTCAGAGCTAGAGTGGAGGAGAGATGGATTCTAGCATGAACATCGTTCAGACAGTCCATTGGTTGTCTTCGACCTGAGATATATATATATATATATATATATATATATATATATATATGACTCAGACTTGCATAACATTTGTATAAACCATTTTAGACATATACAAATTTAGACATAAAGAGCTGGTTTGCATGATGACCTTAGTTAAATAAACCACTATTTGCCTAATTACCTGTCCAGACATGGCTTGTCGTGTTGTCTGAACCTGGGTTATTTGAAAGTTGTTTCCCCTTCAAACAAGCTATACCACCCGGGTTTGGATGACATGAGAAGACATGACCAGGCTAATGGTGCCCAGCATGCACTATGATTCAAACAAGCCACTGTGGCTTGTGTAAGCTGTGGAGATTGCACAAACTGGGCCATTGAATATAATTTCAATAGCAATACAATCCATCTCACCATAGTGGGGAAGACATGACCAGGTATCTGCGGCCCAGGTGGGCACGTTAAAGTTCCCTGCTGCTCCCTTCTTGTTCTTTACCATTAAACATAGGCTGACCGGATAAAATCCAGGTCAGGGCTCATGTAACTTTAACAGTTGTAGAGAAAAGGGAATTTCAGCCAGTGTCATTTGTATGCAATTAGTTCCTGGTGAAATTCCCTCTTCATCACAACAGTTAAAGGTGCAGGCACTATACTAGAGTGACCATATACAAAAGAAGGCAGCCACCCTGCAACTTTAACAGTTGTGTTGAAGAGGGAATCTCACCAGGAACTAATTGCATACAAATGACACTGGCTGAAATTCCTTTTTCTCTACAACTGTTAATGTTACATGAGCCCTGACCTGGATTTTATCTGGTCAGCCTAATTAAACAAGACTTGGATTGGAAAGCCCTTCAAAATGACTGACCTCTGTAAACTAGGACTCATGGTCACCCTATAGCATGCCTCTGTCCCCTAATTGTCTGCTGTGCCCTCTGTCTTCCTATTGCCACTGCAGCATCAACCAGTGAAAAACTCCATTTCAGACAGCCATGTCCTATACCATCTTGCACCATTTATACCTAAAGCCCCTGGCAACACTGGCTTCTAGTCCTGCTGGTATTCCAATGGTTCTCCCTTGGCTGCTGACAGCCAAATGTTGGCACAGAGCAGTAAACAGGTGTTGCAGTTATTGTGCAAGTAAGCAGAAGGAGTTTACTTGATGTTGTGCCAAGTGTTTACATCCTCTTCCTGCTACAAGTAAGTTTTGTAGGGTCTGACCCTCCCAAAATATCCTTTTAGTCCTAGCTCCATCTGTTAATACTGTCTGAATGGTAATTTATCCTGGTTAATATGACATTAAATTATCCATCTGTCCACTGATCAAGATGTTATAAGTCACCTAGATTTTCAGCTAAGGTAAATTCATCTAGTTTCATTAAGATGTTGAACTACTTCTTATTTTTACTTCCTGAGGTAATTTTTGCCACCCTTTTGGCATAGTGCTATAGTATCTGCAATTCTAAGACTTCAACTCTACCACACTTATTAGTGAGTAAGCCCCACTTAATTCAATGGGACTTACTTCTTAATAGACATTCATAGGTTGTCTTTTGCCCAAGGCAGCAAAATGTTTTAGGCCAGCCCTGTTCTGTCCAGCTGATGGAAGTGACAGGCAGGACATTATTATAGAGAGAGCTGACCATAAGAACACAAGAAGATCCACACTGGATCAGACCAAGGATCCATCTAGCCCAACCGCTCAGAGAGCTTCGGGAAATTCATGAGCAGGACATGAGTGCAACGGCACCTTCCTGCCTATGTTCTCGAGCAACTGGTGTGCATAGGCATACTGCTTCTGATACTGGAGATAGCATGTAGCCCTCAGGACTGGCAGCCATTGGGTTCATCTTTACATACTGGCTTTCTGGGAGGGGGGAAGCTCAGCTTTTCCTGCTTCTGGGATCATCCCCCAGTGTACACACGCCAGCGCAACATCCCGGAAGTCAGGAGGAACATTCCGGTGCGGCGTGGTTTACTTGTTTTTCTTTCTTTTTTGAAGCAGGAGCAGCTCGCACAATTGCAATTCTGTGAAAAAGTAAGTTAAAACAAACAAAACACAGGCAGCCATCCTGGGGATGGAGAAATTGCTCCCCCATCCCCAATGGGCACGGAGTCACCCTGTGCAGCTCCATGCCTATTTAAAGAGACCTGCTACTTGCAGGGAGGAGGAAGGAACCGGGAGCACTGGCCACACTACCCACAGTCCTCGGGGTTATCCTGGGACCGTGGGAAAAAAATGGGATAAAAGTAATCAATTTTATCCCAGGAAAAGGAGTGGTCATCCCCGGTTGACCCTGGAATCCCCTGTGCATCATTTGGATTCACAGGGACAACCTCAAGATGACCCTGGGATAAATGGTTGGTGTAGAAATGGCCATTGTTAGCCTTTTCCTCCAGGAATAACCTTTGCCTCCATAAAGGAGGCATCATAATCCTAAACTGGTCAGGCCTTTAAAGTTTAAAGATAATAACCAGAATCTTGAATTGGGCTTAAAAATGAACCAGCAGCCAGTGAAGATGGTGCAGGAGTGGAGTGACATGCTTGCAAAATCTGACTTTGGTCAGCAGGAGCCAACCTGACATTTCCAAACACTCATTAAGGTCAAGCCACATTAATGGTGGTAAATGTATTTCATCTTTGATGTAACTTAAGCATCTATAACCTTGACCAGATCTGTTCTGTCCATGAATGGGAGCAGCAGGAACACCAGCCAAAGCTGGGCAAAAGCAACTTGACAATCTAAAAGTAGCACAGGATCCAGGAGCATCCCCAGATGGTCAATGTGATTTCTCCATTGGGAGTGTTCCCCGTCCAAAACAGGCTGCATCCGTATGGCAGCCGTCCCCAACTGTAACTCCCAGCATTCCTGGCCATTGGTCATGCTGCTCGGGCTAATCGTTGTTGAAGTCCAAGATGTCTGGATGGGCACCAGGTTGGACAAGGAGGGAGGGGGTGTTAAGCTGAAGTGATGACAAACCAAAAGGAGGAGAGCATCCACTCAGGGTAAAAAAAGGAAGAGAAGCAGTTTCTCAGAGTGGTAAGGCACTTTATTGTTTACGCCGTGAACAATAAAGTATCTTAGCATTCTGAGAATCTGCTTCTCTTCCTTTTTTTACCCTGAAGTGATGACATGTCAATTCATAAGGAATTTGTGTTTTCAGCTTAAGGTTGCCGCCCTGGGTCCTCCTGCTCGTGTGTCTTTTATAGCACCATATTCTGGAGATATTTGCAGGTCATAATTCTGGTTTCCATGTTGTGCTAAGCATTACTTTCTAATTAGGGCAGATAACACTGCAGTCAAAAGCACATGAACAGGCCAGATGGTTATTTTTTGGACAGTCAGGAATTCTCCTTCAGCTGAGGACAAATAAGCCCAGATAGTGAGATATTATATATATATATATATATATATATATATATGCATTATGCAATATGGTCTGTGTGGAACTGTGAAACACAGTTCTATTCATGGCCAACCCACTGTAGACTAGCAGTGTTTCTAATTCATTGCATATATCCCAGTTCTTATTC
Source organism: Anniella stebbinsi (assembly GCA_029215795.1). NCBI lineage: Eukaryota > Metazoa > Chordata > Lepidosauria > Squamata > Anniellidae > Anniella > Anniella stebbinsi. Next base: position 61,850,539 of record JARDYH010000006.1, on the reverse strand, counting down.
GACAAAGACAAGGAAGGTGGGTGACAGTGGCTGATGAACATCTAGTCAAAATGAGTGGCAGCTGCTTTTCAGACCTGTCAGAAGCTACTGAGGCCAAACCGTGATGATTGCCTTTGGATAATTCACTTCTGTGATGGAATAAATGAACTCCATATGATCGGATATCTGACCAACATAATACGTGAGGCTTAAAATTAATTTTGGCTTGCATTGGTCCATCCATAAGGCTAACACAAAACCTACAGTGGATCCATTAATATAAACTACGTGATCCCATACTTCTGAACTCATCCTGGATTAAGAAGGTACAGACTAACCTGTGGGTCTCTAGTGGCCCTAAATTTTGTAATAACTCCTTGGGGAGGGGAATTAGTATTTGGGTCTAGAATGGGCACTCTGTTATACATATAAGGACCTTTCAGTACTGTATGAGATTTATAAACAGAATTAAAAAGAAACACTATGGGCAGTCCTGCTTGTTTTCTGCTACAGGCTCCGAAAGAAAACTTTGCTTTGAATTAATGCTTTGATAAGGAGGAAAATACACAGAAGGTCAAAATCAAAGAAATAGTTAGATTGGAGGGAGGTTATCCTTGGAGGAAGAGGACAGATACTAACAGTGTAATCTTAAACATGTTTACTCAGAAACAAATCTCACTGAGGTCTATAGGGCTTACTTATAAGAAAGTATGCATAAAATTGCGGTCCACATTCTCCCCCAAGCCCTCTTTGATCATGTAGAGAGGAAACTTCAGATGCAAAATGCAGGAGGATAAACCTGCCTGATGAGTGTTGAAGAGGGGATAGTTCTTGGAAGGAGATTGGGGAAAGAATGGTATGGGGAAAGAAGCACAAATAGCGGCAGAGAAAAATAAGTCATCTGCTTCGGTTACGAGGCATGTCTGCATTTACTTCCCCAGGTCTGCACAAAGAGCATTGCTTGCTGTGAATCTGAGGTAATGAAAGGGCCCAACAACAACAACATTCTTAACCAGTGCTGTAATGGAGCCAGGGCTCACAGGGCTGAAGCTCCAGGATGTTTTGATTAGCAGGGATAGTAAAGTCATTTGCCACCCATTCCAGCTTCCCTGTTCCAGTGAGCTTAGCTGCAGTTCTCATAGTTGCTGAGGGGAAAATGCATTTTCCCAGCAACATTATATTGCTGTGAGCTATCTCTATTATAATACAAAGTATTTTGAGGTGGCTTGGTCTTGAAGGGACAATTAAATCCCAATAACTTTACACAGGACCAGTTCCTGATAAAGATGAATGGATCAATGCAGCTGCCTGGATTTTTGGACTTTCCTTGGGGATGTGGCTATGGGGGCTGTCATGATGAGTGTCTGTGCTTCATAAGAACTCAAGAAGAGCCATGTTGGATCAAACCAAGGGTCGATTTAGTCAGCACTCTGTTCACACCAACCAGTTTTTGATCAGGGACCTACAAGCAGGACATGAGTGCAATAGCATCCTCCCACCCATGTTCCCCAGTAACTGGTGGATATAGGCTTTGTGCCTCTGATACTGGAGGCGGAACATAGCCATCAGGACTGGTACTGATTGATAGTTTTCTCCTCCAGGAATTTATGCAACCCCCTTTGAAAGACATCAAAATTGGTGGCCATCACTACATGCTGTGGTAGCGAATTCCACAGTTGAACTATGAGCTGTGTGAAGAAGTATTTCCTTTTATCTCTCCTGAATCTTTCACCAATCAACTTCATGGGATTACCCCATGTTCCAGTATTTTGAGAGAGGTAGAAAAATGTCTCCCTATCCCTATTCTCCACACTATACCTCTATCATGTCTCCTCTTAGCCTCCTTTTTCCCAAGCTAAACAATCCCAGCTGCTGTAACTTTCCCTCACAGGGGAGATGCTCCAGACCCTTGATCATTTTAGTTGCCCTTTTGAAGCAAAACTATTTTAAACAAACAAATGAAATAAGCATGACTTTGCTTACTGAAGAGGCTGAGGATTATCCAGGATGGTTGTTAAGTAACTGGTGTTTCCCAAACTAGCCAAAAGAGTGGAAAAAATCCTGGATATCCCAAGTGAAATTGAGTTCTTTCCTTTTAATACAACCAGTGCATTATGGGAGTAAATGTAGTGCCAATCAGCTCTAAATCATCATCAGTATTCAATGCACTGAATTAAGTACCTGTCGAAAGAGCGACGAGGCAACACTATTACCAGAATTTCTGAACTGAAAACACTGAACTGGGTTTCTTTAAAAAGGAAAGTGTTTTGTTTGTTTGTTTTCCAAATGCTAAAGCAGCAGAACAGTAGTGAAGCATTTTACAAGCCCTTCACAATTTCCTAAGGCTGCATAATTAAGCATATTCTCAATACCCTTCCTTAGCAGCCTTCAAAAGTTTGTATACTCCTAAAAAGACAGTCAAAATGGAAATTAACTCTGTTAAGACATAGAGGCAGCTAATGTGAAGGTTTCTATGGGATGAAATTTAGCAGCGGGAAGAAATGCATTTGCAATTTGCTTATTTAGAAAGAAGAGGTGAAAAAACACCAACCTTTATTTAACTGGACAGTGTTCATAGTGGTGCATGCTCTGGTAATTAGGTCCATGATGCAGGGAAAAGAGATAGAAATTGAATAATAATAATGATTTTTTTTAAAAAAAACCACTTGGTTCTTTAGCTCAGTATCTCTGGGGTTGCTTTCTGAATTCCCTACGTGTGTGTGTGTGTGTGTGTGTGTGTGTGTGTGAAGGAGTAGCAGGGGATAAACTGGGGAAGAACATGACTTTCACCTGACGATGCTTCAGGTAGGGCGTGGGAACAAGGGTCTTGTGCCAAAGACAAGGCAAAGGCTCTTAATCATTGTATCTTCTTTCGGTTTTGTAACAAAATTGAGATCTGAGTTCTATAAGAAGAGCTTTTCCTTTCCTACTTTTCTGTGACATAACTTCTAGGTGGTGCTGTGGTACAGCAGAATAGCACAAATACACAAGCAGAAACAGTGCTTTCAAAACATAATACTCCATTTCCCCCACTTAAAAAACAAACAAACCCTGGAAAAGTGTTCCAAAAAAAACAGAGGCGAACTTGGAGGATCACGACAATAGCTAAATAAACTGTAAACAACCAAAAGTAGGGGAACACAAACACACAATAAATGCCTCATGTAGAAAAGCTCTAAATGGCAGGTAACTGCCTCCCTCAATGTCGTGCCCTCCTGATGCATTAAACTGGAACTCCAGTAATTATCATCCAGTATGGGCATTTGTGTATGGAATGATGGGAGTTGCAGTCCAACAGATGTGGAGGGCACCAGGTTGGGGAAGGCTGCCTTAGAAATTCTTGGGGAAAAAAAATGGCTTTGATGCTAAGTGAAGAAAATTCATGGAAGGGAAGTTAAGTTTCCCATTCCCTCCTTCCCCACCAGCCCTCTGCTCTCCATCCAACATCATTCAGGAGGGCCCAAACACCAATGCTCTCAAAAGGCTTGAGTCAGAGGTGGGGTGGGGATAGCAGTTGGCTGGTGCTAAACTTCTCTTAGGATCTGAGCCATTGTTTTGACCTTGTGAATTCCTGCAGATTGCATTAGTGCTTCAGCCTTGGACATCAAAATTTAAAACATCTAGATGGCCCACTAAGTAGAAATGTCATCAGCAGTATTCCAGGAGAACAGTTTGTCAGGAATGGCTGTTCATCTTCCAAAAAAAGGAAAAAAGAAAAAAAAAGGAGGAGATTAATTGGGTAAAATGGCAGACCTCAGAATGGAAATTTGTACATTGTGCATTCTCTCTTGTTTCATAGCTGAGTTGTACTTTCTATTTCGGAAATCACTCTACAGTTTTGTCCTATTTATTCTGAGAACCATAGGAATAAGGAGGATATTTAAATGGGAAGTAGAATGAAGCATTGGGAAGAGTCTAACTTTGATTTTATTTTCCCCCGCTATAAAATGGCCGAATGAACTTTTTGGAATATAAAAAGGACACATAAAAATGACTAGTGTGATGAGACCTGGTATGCCAAGCTGCAGTTCTGAGCACATTTTTATGACTGGGTTTAAAACAGAAATGCTGAGGGAAATGGAATCTTAATTACACTCCCACAACTTGAGGATGCATTGCCAGCTACTAACAATTCCACTACAGTGAAGAAAACATAGAATCTAGTTTTAGCTTTGAAAACATTCACTGTCTTTAATATTTCTTATTTGCATGGACAACAAAACTTTGTTTTTAATCTGATGCATAATCTGTAGATAACCTTGATGGTATGTTTCTTGCAACAATAATTTATGGAGGGTTTCTTCCCCCCCACCCCAGATGAGTCCTCTCATTGGTTGGGACAGATATCAAAGAGAGACAGGCTGTATATAGATGGTTATTTCTGTGAAGTATAGGGAATGGTTGTCTGCTTTGCAGGAAAGGACCTCATGCCCCACACAAGCCAAAAAAGACATGGAATTGACCACACTGGATTTCACATTGCATGTGGTAGCATGCACACTTAAGGGAAACTTTGTTCTCTCTCTATTTCACACCCTCCTTCTTTTAAAGGCTATATGGCTGCATATGTTTACATAGAACTAAATCTGGAACCAACACTTTATAAAGAGAGAGAGATGGGGTGAGTTGTTTGTCAGTGGCTCTATCCAAGAGCTAGAGATGTAGCTGTGAGAGTCCCAGCAACATTTATAAAGGTGATTGGAGCAATGTAGGTCTTTCTTCATGGGGGCTAGTTTTGGATTTTCAGTGAGCTAGTGCAACTCCCCTGCCCTCCATTTTTGTAGTTTGCAATCTGTGGTAAAAATAATAACAATAAGAACTGTGTGAAGAGCTTGCCATGGAGTGTATCCTCCATGGAAGATATGGCTATCAATGGCTACTAGTCACAATGGCTATATATTACCTCCAGTATCAGGGGAAGCATGCATCTGCATTCCAGTTGTTGGGGACATGGGTGGGAGGGTGCTGTTGCACTCATGTCCTGCCTGTGGGTTCCTGTTCGACAGTACATTGGCCACTATGTGAGCAGAATGCTGGACTAGATGGACCCTTGGCCTGATCCTGCTCTCCCCCCATGTGGTCTTCCTTCAAACAGCTGCCCATGTAACTAAATGAACAGTGACTGCCAAAGGTGACTTATGTGGCAGCAAAGATGTGCAAAGTATGCCCCTTAAATCTAAAGAAAACCCACTCTCTGGATTGCTGGGAAATACATAGCTTGAAATTCTTCGTCCATTAGCATTCTATGAATCCCTTCTACACTTAATTAAAAAACAAGGGTGTGGATTTTCCTCCGACAAATGTAGGGAGGGGGCACTTGTCTTCACAGAGGCCATTTGTGATCTGGGAGAGCATTCAGAGAAAGCACGACGCTGCTCCTGCCATCACTCACTTTTCTTCCATGATAAGGCACAGTTTATTTTTTTGTCAGTGTTTGATGTGAAGTGTTATACAATCCTGGATCACAGAAGGAACTCTCTCTTTTTCTCACAGTTCCTTTTATTTGGAACACTGGAGCAGAAAGTGTCACTCTGTTTGAATCTCCAGGCTGTCACAGTGGCTGCACCATCCCTTCTCTCTGCCTTGAGAGTGTGATTTGTGCCTTTGTGTTTCTATCTGCAACTGACGAATTTATTATATACTTAGCCTGTTCACAACGGCTTGGGAGTCTGAGCAGAAACCATATCCATGTCCGTTTCCAGAACTTGAAGGTCAAATTAATTATCGCTTTGTGCAATCCTATACATGTCTCCCTGCTACAGGACTGGGAGGGAGGATCATGTTTCCTCTAGCGGATACTCGAAATTCTCCACCCTATTTGTGGGCAGAGAAATTGGGGGATAATTTCAGTGACTTTCTCCAGGGGGAGGAGAAATTTGCCAACAATTTCTCACAGGTAAGTGTCACCATTGGCAAGGATTGTAGAACAGCTTCTTTCTATCTTTTCCTATGGGTTTTTGGTATTTCTGCACTGCCACTGCAAATGGCAACAGCATCATGCTGGCAGCTTGGCTCCCATACCTAGCATCATTCTAGGGTATGGCAGGGGGTGAGAAAGGGAATGCAGCCACCTCTCTCTCTCTCTCTCTCTCTCTCTCTCTCTCTCTCTCTCACACACACACACACACACGAAGAAAATTGGGAGAAAATTCTGCAAAGTGTCCTTTTATTTCTAGAGGATGAGAAAGCAAAAATCTTAACTTTTGTGAGAAACATGAACTCTGAGAAATTTTGGCTCAGCTATTATTATTATTATTATTATTATTATTATTATTATTATTATTATTATTATTATTATTCCCAGTTCTATACTGTTAAATTAATGGGTTGGGGGTGATTGTGGATACACTTTGTCTCTAATGCAGCTGCTGGCAACACCACTCCTTCCCTGAAAGCCCTGTGGCAGGTGTGAGAAGGGGGGGCAGTGTTGCATTGAGCTCCAGGGAAAGGGTGGAGTTAACGGGGTGCCAAAAACTGTCCTTCAATTTCCTGAATGTTTTCATTTTTCTGCCTCATTCTCAGGGCAAGTTATGATTTATTGTGAATGTGTGTTAGTGGTGGATTTGACCTTACCTAGGGAACATCTTGATGAGGAGAAAGCCCTGGGGCGGATCCGCAGTGGCGGCAGGTCATTTATATGACCCAACCATCATTGCGGATCCATCCCAGAGCATTTCCCCTAAGCTCCGCTTTAAAGAAGTCAGGCATTAACCCCAACTTTTTCCAGTGAGCAAGGCGCAGACCCACATTTGCCATCAGTGGCCTTGCTCCAGTGTTACAGCAGAGGCATGGCCGGGGCAATGGCACCTCACAATGGGGCGCCATCTGCCAGGGAGGGGGCAGTCTAGCAAGCAGAATGGCCTCTGGACCGTCTCCACACCTCCAGGGAACCTGGGGTGCCTCCCTTCAATCAATCAATCAATCAATCAATCAGTCAATACAAATGGACCATGGAAATGGAAAGTGGGGAGGTAGCGGTTCGTCTCCACGCCTCTCTAGAATTGAGCAGTTGCACATTACAAACAAACATGGGTTGTTGTTGTTGTTTTAAAACACTGCTAAATGGGGTAAGGAGTTGACTTCCCCCGCCATGATTCCTTTGTTTTTGGATGCTCGGAGGAGGAGGAGGAGGGAAACACCAGATGGTGCAGGAACGGGGGGTGCTAGGGGCGGCAGCAGCCCCATTTGCCTCCAAAACCCATGTTTGCACTCCTTTCTGTGGATATTATCCTGGAGGAGTGCAATTGCAGGATGTTGGATAACGAGGCACCAATGCGACCTTGTATAGACACAGCCCTAATCACTGTGAGGTGGCTGAGGGTATTTTTTTGTAGTTTTCTTTCTATTGCACATCTCACCATTGCGCTACAATCTCCCAGGCTTCCTGCACTTCCTGATATGACAAGGCCCTATTGGGGGGATACATTTATGATGCCTTCTCCTGGACAGGAAGCCAAAGAGGCTCCAGGCTGCCAGAGAGATGATTGTACAATGAAAGACAGGACACCCACATACACTCCTCAGCCATCTCATAAGTAAAGTAACACAAGAAACTTAATAATAATAATAATTATTATTATTATTTATTACCCGCCTCTCCCTCCGGATCGAGGCAGGGAACAACATGAATACAAACAATATAAAATACATAAAACTGATTAAAAACATGTAAAATTAATACATTATTAAAATCAACCAAGTCTTAAAATTCGACCAAACCCATGATAATTTCTCTGAAATTTCTTCTCCTTTGAATTTCTTTTCGAAAGCAATTTCTTTTCTGTCAAATTGAATGAGAATGGTTGGAATTCTCATGGGAGTAATTTTTGGCACAGCACTAGTTTCCTCCTGGTGGACCCATCTTTACAAGGGTTCCCCAGGAAAACAATTGCTGATAGGCTACCACCACTCAGGATGAACCTCCTGGCACATCATAGACTATCCAGCAGCTTGCAAAGTTTCTGAGCCCTATTGCAAGTTCCCCTCCCTTCAGCGCAGCCCTAGGGAAAACAACAACAAGAAAGGTGCTTTTGACTAGGGCTGTGTACCACTTCAGTTCCGGATCCAGATCCTGAACCAAAGCAGGCTGATTCAGACCGCTTTGGTCCAAGTGCATATCAGGTCCAGGGTGGGCCAAAGCAGGCTGGAATGGTTAGGATCGGGTCCAAAGCGCTTACAGAAATGTCTGTTTATGGTCACCTTTCTTGGCAACAGTAGATCTATGTCAATAGAGAGCCCCCATCTTCCTTAAAAATGGCAGCTCTCATGCAGGATGGTCAACTGTTGGACATGAGCAAAGGAGTCAGGTAAGTCCCAGTGGCTCAGTGGGCAGGGGGCAGTAGCTCACCGCATTTGGGGGAGGATGTAGTTGGGGAGTCCAATGGACTCCTGGTTAGCTTAGCACCCTGGAAACCACAAGATCTGGACACCCAGGAATCTGCAACATCCAACCTGCTTCCAGAAGTCTGGATCTCACTTTGGACCCAGATCCAAAGCAGATCAGATCAGGTCTGAAGTGGGTTATGGTGGCCTCCAAAGCAGGTTGGGAGGGCCTGCCCAGCCCTACTTTGGATGTTTCCAAAGCCCAGAAACACAGAACTTAACAATACTCTTTTTTAAATTTCCAAAACACATGTGGTAGCTTTGTAACCATGTGCTCTTTCATGTGGGAAGAGTTTAGTGGGAAACCCCTTGTAAAGCAACACCACAAAATGTTCAAATAAAAAAAGGGGGGTGGGGGGGAGAGAGGAGAGAAACTAAGGGAAGGCAATAATCATGTGCACACATTCCAAATAAAATCAATATGGTCTATCTAACTAATCTAGTAACATGTTATGTTCTTGAGTAGAGTTGTGGGTTCCAGAGCATATGCAGAGTTTATTGCAGAGAGGTTGGTCAGAGAGAAAGCATCTTGGCTCTGATTAGATGGTAACTGGATGGCTCTGGAAGGACTGAATTAACCTTCCTATTCGGGTACCTGGCATGATACACTAGACCCCCCTCCCCCGGGGAAAATTAACCCACAGTGGGCTGTTGTGTCATACAAACCATGTCAGTAACACACCAGAAAGAAAATAGCATTACAAAAATAAAGATGTGACCTTAACATTCAACTCCCAACATTAAAACTTGTCCTCGCTATTCAAATCTCATCCCCTGTGATTAATGAACTAAAGAGCAATTATTAACCTACTGATTAAACCAATTATAGTTCACAGCCCTAGTAACACTAACCAGCATCAACTGTTTTTTTAAATGAAACTTAGCAGATAAATTTCAATACAACATATGGAACAGGTTCCATTATTTTAACGTATAAGGCAAAAATTCTGTAGGTAAGAGGACATGATGACTTTTCTGTGGGTAATGTTTCACTCATTGTTGCATGTTCTGAACTCATTCATAGAGCATCATCACACGGGAAAATTGTGTTTGCTTACCGTTGCTTCCCTGTCCCTCATTACTTCCTCTCCTGGAAGAGGAAGTAAACAACTTGCACTTGGCCCATTCAGTGGGCTGTTTTGATCCTGCTGCTTCTCCTGCACACAGCAGGAGATAGCGGCAACTTCCATCTTTAAAAATGAGTCAGACTTACTGGGGTGTATTTTTGTAGCGTGTGGAAGGCTAGAAGGGGCAGGAGGCAGACGATGTCCTAAGAGGGACCCTCGAAAAACCATGCATGCCCAGTAACGAACGTGCAATAAAACACTCATCTGATGGAGCTCATATATAGACAGTGAAATGCTGGGGAAAAAGAGGGAAATAGCAGCTATTTGAAACAATAATAATTCTAATATCCTTGAACTGAGAATAGTGGCAAGACAGTTCAATTACCACATTAGATTATGATTTCAAAGGGGGTTAAAAAGTTGTATGTAATGACTCCTTAGGTGAGAGATTTGGAGCAATTAGAGGTCTGAAGATGTATTGTTACGTAACTAAAAATATAATTGCTTTTAAAAGTCTATGCTGCCAAGTCTTTTTGTTTGCTGTGTTGGAAGCTATTTTTCACATTCTTATTACTCCTCTATATGATTTTAATTGACTGAGGTTTTAAACCTCAGTCCTCTGGTGAGTACTGATGAGGTTTTAAGTTCCAAATCTGAAGGGACTTTAAAATATAAGCAAAAGAATGTGAATCAGAAGCACAGTGTGCCCAGGAAAAATGATGTTGCTGCATGCAAGAATGCGGAAATGAAGCATTCATCACCCTTTGAATCCAAAGTACAATGGCCTTAAATCAGAGATGTTCCAACACAAAAGGCAGCAAGCCCATTGCTGAAGCTGAGCACCTTCCCCCATTTCCCTTGCTTCACAGATAATTGGCATGGTCATCCACTCCCGATGGGTTTCAAGGGTCGGCATGGCCGGGCATCTGCTGAGGGCCCATGTCCCATCAGGGGCCCACTGGCAAGAGCCCCCTGAAGTTGTTCCTCCTCTTCACCATTGCAACCTGCCTGTTCACCTGCCTTTCACTCTGGCCCAAACAATGGCGGTGGTGAGAAGGAGCAGAAGATGTCACTGCCTTTTTGCCCCCTGGCTCTTTGCCCATCAAGCAAACAAGTGGTCGCAATGATGAGAAAGAGGAGCAATAGCAGCAGGTGACAATGGAGGTAAACAAGTAGACTCCCTGAGGGAGCCAACACTGCATCTGCTGATCATCTGTTGCAGGGTGAAGAGAAGAGGAAGTTCCTGGATTGAGTCCGTCTCCTGCTTCTTCCCTCTCTTTCCACATGAGGGCTAAAAGCAATGTCATTGCTTTGCCAGAGCATTGGACTTACGCAGCTAGGTACTGGATGCACTCCCTCCCTCACAATACTTTTCTGCACAGATGAAAGGGCATAAAATTTTAAAACACTTGTTTCTGCTGACTGATCTATTTGATTGGTTGGGATGTGTAAAATCATTAGAAATTTGTCTGTATTCAAGGGGATCCTTGTATATTCTTCCTCCAAGGAGCATAGTGTGACATGCGCTGGGGTTGTCCCATTTTAACCACACAACAAAGCTAGGGTGAACACGAGTGAGTTGTTGAACATCCCATGATGACTTCATAGCTTAGATGGACTCTGGGGTCCATATACAATAATGAAGATCATTTGGGTAGACTGTACCACTTCAGAATATTGCGAGAAGGGAATGTTGAAATGGTCCCCCATGTCAAAGCTCCCAGGTTCTGAAGAGGGAGCATATCAAGGAAACAGTTTCTAGCTCCATCTTCTCCAGATAACCAGTTTTCTATACATAGAGACTTTAAAAAAAATGTAGGGAAAAATGCAATCATGGGACTTCCCTCTCACACACCTCTATTCCAAAATGATTATGTCCGAGAAGGGCTGTATCACACCCCACACCCCATCCCCTGAATATGTAGATCAAAGGACTTATTAGAACCAACACTTTTTGATAGGGCAGTCTGTAAATGTAAACAGCTGAATTAATATTTAGTCTCCCCGTCAAGGCTTTGGTTGCAATTGTCTTTTGCTTTAACTGTTAGAGCCTTTCTACACAAGGCATTTATTGTGCACTCATGATTCCTCACTCACGATAGTTTGCAGGTGCTTTACATGATATTCTCCTCCTCCAGGGCCTCTTCTGTTCTTTGAAACCATTTCTGCAACTTTTTTTTTAATCAACGAAAGTCTGGTATTATCTGGAAATAACAGAATGAAACCCTAGTGTAGTTGTGCAATTGTGTAATGGAACATATAGAAAGATAGAGATAGAAAAAAACAGGGGAAAAAAACTTGTGTAAAGGATACGATTTTAACCCCACAAAGACTCTGGAAGCAGATGCATCAGCAGGTTAAAAGCCTCATGCAGAAAAGCCCTTAGTTCTCAAGGTGAAGACTTGGAGCCAAGGTTTTGTGTGAGTCCAAGTTCAGACTCACAATCTCTCTGTGGAAAAGGGATGGGCAACTGCAGCTCTCAGCCTAATTTCAAATGTTATCTGCAAGCAATCAGTTCAGATGTCTAGCAAGAGCCAGAGACAGTCAACTGGGTAGGCGGGGAGGAAGGAGAAGAGGACAGGGGAGAGAGAATTGGGGTTCCAGAGAGAGGAGGGAAAGAGAAAGAGAAAGAGAGAAGGGGGATGGCAGAGAAAAGGGGGAGAGAGAAGGAAAGGGAAGGAATGGGCCTGCCTACTTTTGGCTCTGGCCCTAAACAGCACCTGCCTACACACACACACACACACACACACACACACACACACACACCTTTGACAGATTGAGGGAATGCAGCCAAGGGGTGGAAGGTAGGTGCAGGCACTATACTAGAGTGACCAAATACAAAAGAAGGCAGGGCCCCTGCAACTTTAACTGTTGTGATGAAGAGGGAATTTCACCAGGACCTAATTGCATACAGATGACACTGGCTGAAATTCCCTTTTCTCTACAACTGTTAAAGTTACATGAGCCCTGTCCTCCTTTTCATATGGTCAGCCTAGTGGAAGGAGTCACCAAACCCATGCTGTATAGATAGCAAAGAGGCTTGGTGGCCCATGCATGTCCAGTATGTCCAGGACTGTGTGTCACCATGGGAACATCTACGGTTTCTGAGTAAGAATGAAATGGAAGTGAGGATTACCCCATCACCATCACGGAGAAAAAGCAGTCGTGGGGCATCTATGTTCCCTGCTTGCGCCATGCTCCATACTGATCATGGTTTGAGGCAATAGAGCAGAGATGGGCATAAAGTAGATCCCCAGATGTTTTGGACTTCACTTCCCAGCATTCCTGACAATTGGCCATGCTGAAAGGGGCGTCTGGAAGTTGAAACCAAAAACGTATGGAGATCTACCTTCTTGCCACCCCTGCAATAGAGGGCCTATTGATCTCCAGTAAGCACTCGGTTTTCACCACATTTTTGAGGGCCTCTAAATTCAGTGGAATTATCCAGCCTCAAATTCAGTTGCTAAATGTTAATTCGCAGGATTCCTTCAAGCGAGTTGCCTAGTATCAACTGGAATACCCAACAGAATGTAGCACCAACTCCTCAAAAATTCAGTATATCCTTCAAAAACATGATGTAGCCAGGTAACTTTCTCAACCAGTGTCCTGTCTACTGGTTTCATCACACCCTGGAATATGGGTGTCTGTTAACAGGAGATTGGAGCCATAATCTCCTATATTAGCTTGCTTGCTTGCTTGCTTTACTTGTCAGATGGATAAAAAGGAGAATGATTCTATCCAGGTTCAGTGTCCCCTCCTCTCCTCCATCATCTCTGATCAGGGTTTGGGGATCAAGATAGCAAGATAGCAAGCCTGGACAACTCTTCTTGATTTTTTAAAAATGAAAATTAAATGTAGTTTAGAACGGAGAAGGATGCAGAACTCTGATTTAAAGAATATGGGCCTCTCCCTTCTCCTTTTGCTGGGTTGCTGCTTTCTGATAAAGTGTAGACACATCATTCTGAAAGCCACAGCACTCGGGTCACCAAATCTGAATGAGGATGCAAGGTTCCAGACATTTAAACTGGAAAGAGGATTGATGAGAATAATAAATCCAGCATAAGGTAGTTCTTGACAAAGATGAAGTGATCATGTTTAATGGAGCTCTGCAAGCTATCGCAGGGCAGAGATCATTCCACTTGCAATTACTAACATTTCAAGGCACCAATGCCTACTTAGGCTCAGCTGCCTCCTGCTTGGAGTCCATCGGTGCTCCTCCAATGGGTTCTGGATTAGTCAGGGCATACCATAAACAAAACTACACCCTTCCTTACAATTGGATTACCGAGGCAGAGCACACTGCTATTGACGCCTTCACTGCAAGCAGCCTTGATATAACAAGGGCGACAAGGGGTTTAGTGTCAAATCCTGATTTTCCAATTTTCTGTGGCCAATGGCAGGCAGCAAAAGATGCTTTGCCCGATCATTAGCAGTAACCTTAAGCCTCCCTGTCCTTGAATGAATGCAAAAAAATGCTGGCCATTAGAGGGCAGCACAGTAACACTTTCCTTTCTCTAAGTGCTGCTGCTGCTACTTTTTTTTTTTAATCACACTGTGCCTTCATTGGTTCAGCTTATCTTTCATCCCTACAGAAAAGAATAATCAATTTCGGAGCTGAAGGGAGGGGCGTATGACCAGGCGCTGTTGGTGAACAATAGAAAGATGAAGGTGCATGTCTGTTCACTGCTAGACACAACATTTTTCCAAGCTTTTATTCATGGAAGGTTATTTATTAATCTGTTTTGGCAATACTTTGGGCACTTCAGAACTGAGCGGGTAAAAATGGGAAGATTATGATGATTATGTTCTCAAGCACAAGCATAATTATAGCATATTATGAGATTCCAAACCATAGGCAAAACAGAAGAAGGGGGGGAAGGGGGGAGGCTAAATGCTTGAAAGGGGCAAGCTGAAACATGGGAAAGAGAACTGACAATATGTCATAATGGCTAATTGCCTTACCTCTTTACCCTGATTATCTGGCAGCAAACATCACAGCTCTGGAGGGCAGCAGAGACAGGATCATGGTAAATGAATAGACAAGGTAAAATAAGTGAAATTATACCTTCTTGGGGTCATTGGTGCAGGGGAATTCAGGCCTTCATGGGCAAAATGGAAAGGTTGCAGGTAGGCTATTGTATAGTATATAATGGTTACAGGCTAGGTTACAAACATTTGGGGTGATTAACTATAGTCAGATGAAGACGCCTGCTGCTCGTCCTTCTGGATATTACATTGTTGAGGCTGTTTCACTTTATTTGTGACAAAATAAAAAGATACGTACTGAATTTAGGCAGCATTAAAAAGATGACCAAAATCTAGTCTGACTTAGGCAAATCATGACACTGCCAATTTCTATAGAATGAAAAAGTAAAGAGTACAAAGGGAATCTGGCTCAAAAAGCACAAATCCTAATGTGATCTCAGGATTCTTAATCCACAGACAAACAAGCTGGAAACAGGGATAATGAGGAGGAGATAGTTTCAGCTGCTATCCCTGACAGTTCCTGTCTTCACTCAGTCTGTAGCATGTCCATGCTATCCTCTCCCGCCCACCCCCCTCCTGTATCCTGCACCATACAATAAAGCAGGCTTCCCCTTCCAGATGTTTTGGACTACAGCTCCCAGGGTGCTCCAGCCAGCACTGCTAATGCTCAAGAATGCTGGGAGCTGCAGTTCAAAACATCTGGAGGGGCCCAGGTTGGGGAAGGCTGCGGTAACTGTGGACTATCTCAGGAAACTGACGAATTTCTCACTCAGATTGGAGCATCTGGAAGCCTTCGGAGTTGATGCTGCTGAGAGTGTGATAAGAATAACTAACAAACACAGATAAGGAAGAGCTAGGAGGAACTCCTTCACAAATCATTAGCATGACTCAGTGCTTCTGACTCCCCATTTCCAGCAGGTAAGAAGCACTCGCTTCGCAGCAGAAAGGGGAAGGCATTTGAACAGGTGCCTCAGGCCTCCACCACACATGTAGGGAAAGAGATTGTAGGAGCATGTGTGTGTGTGTATTCTCAGACGTTCACTGGAGCAGTTGATTGAAGGCTTGTATCATTGAATTAACTCTCAAATCAAGCAGGCTAGGGCCAGGGCTTTCCTCCTTGTGTACTCATTGTGACATCCTTCACCCATTCTCTCAAACACTACCAGCTATCACTGAACTCTGCTGCAGGGAGTTTGACAAAACAGTGGAAAACAAAAGACATACATAAATAAAAAGTGGCACGGCATGACTTTCTGCTCAGTTGGATCAGCACCCATCGTTTGGATGCAATGCTATTTCAAACAGCTTTGCCATTGATAGCTCATAGATGAATTTATGCTTCCGTGCAGGAGGATATGTGACAAGCAATTCAATTAACACTTGTGATTTCTGGTTTTGGAATTGATCATGGAAGGAGATCATAGATCTTAGCATGCAGAACAGACAATCCAGAGGAGATACCCCATTAGCCAGCCAGAAATCTAAAAAATCGAACTCCTGAGTGTGACATCTTCGAGGTCCTTTGGAGCAGTGACATATCTAGGGACAAAAGACCTTGAGCCCAAAGTCTGGCACCCACAGCTTGGGGTGGGGTGGGGGGCAACTGACCACTCCGAGAGTGGCAGGTGATGAGGACAGCAGGGCAGCAGCAGTAAAGTCTGTTTTATTCCTGTAGACATGATGGTGCTGTAACTTAACATAACAGGAATGTAGAAGCAATTTTAAAGCATGATCCTACATTGTGGTGAGGGAGTGAAGAGAAATGTTAGCTGTGTGCTTCAGAACTGAAGTAATACATATGGACATCTAAAGCCCCCACCACCACCATAAGACCATTAAGTAACAGGATCTAAAATTACCTGGCTGTACTACTGCTTTGGAGAATCTTTATCCTTCTTCTCATGCAGGCATTGGAGTCATCACTTGGTAAATTGAAACGACAGGAGTCTAGTTATGCCAGCTTTATAACTGGGACTAAATCAAAGCTATCTGACACTTAAAAAGTCACTATAGCCTTCTGTTAAGTGAGAAATACAAACCCCTACTTGTTCATTTTAGTGAATGAATCTGCCTAGGGTACCACATTATAATTCTGCCAGCTTCCATCCCAACACCCCAAAAGGTTATCATGCCAAGTCATTACAACAGTATGAAATAAGCTTAGTTCAGTCAAAATATGCAGGTTTATTTAGCCAAGATATTAGGTTCACTAACATACAAAAAGAACATGCAATTGCACTCAGAGAAATTGAACGCAAATTGTTTTTCGCTTAATATTTTCCAAAGGCAGCTAATTTATGGTGCCATTAGTGGAGAGCCATTGTTCCTACCTCAAAAATCCAAGGACCTCTCTGCCTGATAAGAGAGATATACCTTTCCCTGGTTCCATGACTGAAGACCCTTTAAAAACAAACTTGGCTGAATACATATAGGAAAACATGGCTGTGAACCAGTCTGGGGGCATGATGCAATATGGAAGTTTAATCATAAGCTAGGGGAACTGTGATGGTTCCCACACATAGAACATATGGTGGGACAACTTAAGGCTTGCCCTTGCAGGGAATAAACATCTAGGGGTTGACAATAATATAGACCTGGACTGTTTTGCTACAGTCTGAGAATGTGAGTAAATACCCATTGAAAACGGAGGCAGCTTTGGCCAATGGAGGCACACCCTCAGATAATACAGTGTATTCATTCCTAGGTTCAAGTAACAACAATGGGCAAACAGGAAGTCCTCCCAAAAACTGTATGGAAAAGTTGTCTGGAAGGCCTCCTTAGGGTGGGTGTACAAGGGTTGCTGTCGTATGACTGAAAAGCTCTTAAGCACTTGAAGATCTCGCTTCCTGAGCACATCTTACCAGGGCCAGCCCAACCATTAGGTAGCAGCAAGATGCTGAAGAAGAGAGCTGAGTGCCATGCAGTCTGCCCAGAACCCCCTAAGCTAGCCTGCTGATTTCAGGTTTTGGGAGCGAATGCTGTCCCATTGCTAGTGTTGTTGACATTGATGAGAACTGATTTGAGCCTGGTTAGACCAGTCTTCCCTGACATGGTCATGCTGGCTGGAGGTGATGGGAACAGTGGAGGCTGGTGGCTCCTATGCCGGTGGGATGGTGAATCCATTGGGTTTCAGTCAGAACAAGTCAGAACGAGCCAGAACCCTAAAGGAGCTTCCAAGGTACCGAACCCATCCCAAAAATAGGTTCAGTACCTTGGATAGCTCCTTTCTGGCTAGTTGTGATTGAAACCCATAATTGGAGCCATGAGTCTTCACTGGACTTGTAGTCCAACAGACACACCTGGAGGGTACCAGGTCGAGGAAGGCTGGGTTAAACTCATGACCTAGCTGGCACATAGAGGAAGATGCCAACTCTAGGGAGAGCTCCATGCAGCACATGTAAATGTTGTCATTGCCATTTAATAAATTATGATGTTTCTGTAAATTTTTTTAAAAATCAGAAGTATTGTTGTCTCTTCACAGAGAAAACAGCACACTGTGAATCCCTATGTTGTCACCAGATTTTACTTGAAGCAAAATTTCAAAGCACGCTTGGAGCCTCTTAATTCCAGACTGTTATCTAAATCCATCCAATCCAACCCAAAACATTTTTTTCTGAAAACTTTTTTTTTCAAATATAA
The DNA here is from genome assembly GCA_029215795.1 of Anniella stebbinsi. Classification (NCBI taxonomy): domain Eukaryota; kingdom Metazoa; phylum Chordata; class Lepidosauria; order Squamata; family Anniellidae; genus Anniella; species Anniella stebbinsi. The sequence continues at coordinate 61,832,486 of JARDYH010000006.1, read as the reverse complement.
GTTGCACCTATGTGATCTGTTTCATTACAAAGGCAAATATATGCTTCAGAAGTGTTTTGAGGAGCCCTATGGGAATGAAGAATTCTCCTTTTTGGCTGGGATAATTTGGCAGCATGCAGAGAAAGGACAGACTGTTTCAGAAGGAAAGGGCTATCCACGTATTTTCCACAATATAAAAGGCTTGGATTTTAACAAGAGGATCATGAGAGCCCCCCTATGTGCTAAGTACACTCCTGCTATATTTCTCTATGTATCTGACCTGATGTGTTTGAGTAGCAGAGATGATGGGCCATGGTGTTCATCTTAGTTCCGTTTTAATAATAATAATAATAATAATTATTATTATTATTATTATTATTATTATTATTTGTAACCCGCCTCTCCCTCCAGATTGAGGCGGGGAACAGCAACAATATAAAACATAAAAATCACAACAGTTAAAATTTTTAAAAAGCAAGAGAACAATACAACATTAAAAACATCTTAAAATTCATCTGGATAGGCCTGTCGGAAGAGGACAGTCTTCATGACTCTCTTAAATTCATGAAGACTGTCAATTTGTCTAACCTCCTCCAACAGACCATTCCATAGTCTGGGAGCGATGAAAGAAAAGGTCCTCTGGGTAACACTCGCCAGCCTAGTTCTGGCTGGCTTGAGTAAGTTCTTCCCAGAGGACCTAAGTGTGCGGGGCGGATTGTACGGGAGAAGGCGATCCCGCAGGTACCCTGGACCCAAACCATGTAGGGCTTTAAAGGTAATAACCAACACTTTATACTTCGCCTGGAAACTGATTGGCAGCCAATGAAGCGATTTTAAAACTGGTGTGATGTGATCACCCCTAGGTGTACCGGTGACCAACCTGGCTGCCATATTTTGAACAAGTTGAAGTTTCCGGACTAGGCACAAAGGTAGCCCTATGTACAGCGCATTGCAGAAGTTGAACCTCGAAGTTACCAGCACGTGCACTACCGTCTTTAGGTCTTCCAACTCTAGGAAGGGGCATAGCTGGCGTATCAGCCGAAACTGATAGTAGGCACTCCTGGCCGTCGCATCAATCTGGGCTGTCATCTGGAGCGACGGATCCAGGAGTACCCCCAAGCTGCGAACACAATCTTTCAGGGGGGTGTAACCCCATCCAGAACTGGTTGACACACCTCCAGACCCAGGTTGGGGCCTTTGACAGCAAGCACCTCCGTCTTGTCTGGATTCAGCTTCAGTTTGTTTTTCCTCATCCAGCCCATTACCGCCTCCAAGCATTCATTCAGAGGAGACACACTATCCTTAGCTAACGATGTTGTCGAAGGCATAGAGAAATATATTTGGGTGTCATCAGCGTATTGATAGCACCCTGCCCCATGCCTCCGGATTATCTCTCCCAGCGGTTTCATGTAAATGTTAAACAGCATTGGGGAAAGGATGGCACCTTGTGGTACACCACATAGCAGCTCCTTTTTTGAAGAGCAGCTAGTTTTTATTGGACTTCATATAAAGTTTGATCCAGTACTGGCTGTAGAGCCTTTTTCATCAGAACCAAAAGTCTTTCTTTTACATTTTTATGCTCTGGATTAAACTAATTCCCCCAGCAAATAATGAAACAGATAAAAATTGGAAGCAAGAAAATGGCAAACAAATAAATCCTGAATCTGTTGTTTGAAAATACTGCTTCATGTAGATAGTCTGTCATAAATCAAGCCTTGGTTTACTTTTAATTTTACTTCCTCTATTAGTTATGTGCATGTCAGAATTCTGCTTCAAGGTAACAATGCTTCTGAGTCTGTTTAGGTGCAGAATCTATTGTTAGCAGCACTATCCTACTGGCATAATTGTAAAGCCTACTTACAAAATGGAGGTGGCTATGGGATATGTCATGAGCTGGAGAGATTTCAGGGTTCAGCTCTAAGCACTGTAAGGGATTTAAATTACTTTCCATGATAACTACCCTTTTCTGCTTGTGGGGAGATTAAATGACCAGCCACACAGAGAAGCCTCCAACCTAGAGATGCTGGAGAAATTTGAAACGGTCTAAAATGAATCTGTATTTCTAAGAATCCAATCTGCAGAATCCTCTGTGGACTGGCCTCCCAGGCTGCATGGAGTCCACGGACATCTGGATTTTATTATTTTTTAAAAATATATATCTGAAATTTATGCAAATTCATTCTCAGGAAAATCTGCAGATTTCTGCTGAGATATATGCCATGGCGGAAAATTTATGCAGGGAAATGTTTAATGGAATGGGGGATAATACGCTAAATTATATAAATTGTTGCAAACCTTTTTACAGAATTATTTGTGTACTTTTCTGCTTAACAGGAAAAAAAATTCACATCCATCTGTGAATGGACCCCAGAACGACTGACACTGCACAATCCATGAAACGTACAAGGGGCAGATTTCATGAACTCCAGACATCCCTTACTCCTGCCATTGTGAATTTCTGGTGTTGCAGTGGCAATATACTTCCTCTCATTGTGAGCAATCCATGCAAATAATTTATTAAGCAGAAGCAGCCGCTACCAAGAGTAATTTAAAATGGTCATCATTGGGATTTTTCATGAATATCATGCTTGAGGTTGCAATTGTAAACAGTCAGTGGGGCTTCCTTCTAAATGATGAAGATGTTTAAGACTGAACTGCAGGTCAAATAGCAAAAATGAGGCAACTGGAGGACAAATGCAAGGAAGTCTGAAGTGAAAGTAAGGATTTGTAAGTCAAGGGAATTTAATAAGAGATGGATTGCAGCATCACAGAAGCCCCTTTCAGATGTTCCAAAACTCTAGGGTCAACGTCCGGAGGAAAGAGTGGGCTTTTCTGGCACTGCCCCCAAAACCTTCATGTGCTGTTCTTTCATTTGTTCAGGATCAGTGTCCTTTCTCCATTTTATTTTTCCACAATGCACCTGTTTTATCATAGGAAATGTAAATGTACACCAATTCATTTTTTAAAATAGTCTGGGGAATGCTGGGAGTTGTAGGACTTTTTTCTGTCTAAACATGCATACAATTGTACCCCCAAATCTCTGTCTTGCCTTCCTTCACAACCTAAGGCAGCTCACAGCATGAGTTGAAACAGTAAGCAACCATTAAGGGAAAATGACAACCACCACTACCACCGCAACAGCCTAACAGCAATAAGTGCAATAAAGCAGCCATAAAACACTAAAACAACAATGAAAAATAACTATGTTTTTTAAAAATACAGCAATGGTCAAAAACAATGCACCACTGCCACTGCCAGGTAAACCCACAACTGGGGGGGGGGCAGGTTGCCATGGCACTGGGTCCCTGACAGCTGTCCTAGAGGGGCCAGATCAGGCACTGACACCAAGCCTGCCTTATGTACAGAACCTACACATCTACAAGCCATATATACACGTGCTCTGTTCACAAAGGAAGATCAATGCATCTTAGTCAGGGGTGTAGCCTGACACCACCATCCACCTTCCATTCACTGATTCAAGAGAGTTTTAAGGGCAACACATACATTACTCTCAATGTGTAGATCTAAAAGCCCCCTCTACCCTTTACACAAGGGTCCTGATCTAGAGTACAAAGGGGGGAAAGACAAAGCTGCTAGACATACTTTTAAAGTGTGTTTTAGCCTTTAGAAAATATGACCAGGGCTTAGGACAGGGGAAGGACATAGCAAATACTAAATGTCCTTGATATACACACATGCACACATATTTTCCAGATCACAGCTGCAAAATAGATCAGACTGACCCCAAGTAAGGAGGCAGACACAGCTGGTGTGTGTGAGGGTGTGTTGTTTATGCAGAATTTCCCAGGAGTGTTATCAGTTTATTGTCCTTTGACTGAGGCTCACTCATTACTAGCAATCATGTGGCAATGCTCTTGAAAAGCCTTGAATGGGTGACATTGCAGTGTTTCCCATGTTGGAGATTCTGAAATACAGGCAGGAGTCCAAATGGCATAAATAAACCAGGAAGAAGAATCAAAATAAGAGAATGGAGAAGAAAGAGAAATCAGGTTTTGTTTTGTTTTTAAAGCAAATGCAGTTACATATCATGCCATTGACATGCCAGCACTTCTGAGAAATTCCAAATTTCCTCTTTTCTTTAGAAGATTTGTGTCTGACATGGCCAAGATCACATGTTCTGGGACCATTTTACTTTCCTGCAAATGTCTCCCGTATATCTAATCCTTCATTAAACTCCCACAACATAGAAAAGCTCAATTGGCAGAGTTGCTTCACTGAAATGGAGGGAAAGAACACTAGGGCATTGCTGCTGCAATTCGTGACCCATGGGCAATCCTACTGGGAGGGGACAATCCATGGTGGATGAAATGCCACTTTCTAAGGACCTAAGCAATGCTACAGGCATACCAGACAGGGCAAGAGCAGCCAATTTTCCCCCTTTCCCCATTCTTTGCTGTCAGTTTGTCCTTCATTTGGTTTTTCCTTCCATTGGTTTTAATGGAGGAAAAATAAATATACTTTTTCATCCGTTCTGGGGAGTTAGGGGGGGGAGAAAGGGGGCATTTGATCCAATGGATGCAAGGCCTTCCACTATGTGCCCCTGGCATGCCCCCAACACATCCCCGTTTAGCCCCTACCACAAGTGGAGCACCAACACTGGAGCAGCAATGGCAGCTGAGCTTTCTGCCAGGGGCTGTCTAAATATTCTGGAAACCCCGAGGTGTCTCCACAGTGACACTGCATCGATTATACAATGCAGCCGCTACCTCGCAGCCCCGCTTTGTAAGTTGGGGACTTATCCTGATTTTTCAGGATGGAGCGAGGTGAACATGGCCCTTTGGCCCTCTGACCTCACTCCATCCATGATGTGGAAGTTGATAAAGATTTTTGATCTGGGCATTGATATAAAATCAAAACCTGAAACTGGTTTCCCCCAAGCCTTGAAGAAACATTTTAAGGTGTAGTAGAGACACTTTACGCTGCACCAGGTTAAAGTTCACACCTCACATTCTAGTATTTCAGAGGAAAAACACAGAACACGATAACCCAAACCATCCTTTCCTGAAAACAAGCCTCGCAATCTCTTCCTCTGAATAGACTGTAAATTAGACATGACTCAATAGCCCTCAAGACAATCTCACAGACAAGATGGCACCTACAATGTAAACATGTTCAGTTCTTCCTAAGGAAAAATGCTAGCCATTAGAGTAAACCAAATACCACCAAGTATCAGTGATCGAAGGTTATCAGGAAACAATAAATTTCATTGAGGCGTCAAATGCCCCGGATATTGTTTTATTGTGGTTTAAGAAATTGTTTAGTTGAAACATTTATTGGCATGTATCCATCACAGGAGGGAGGGGGTGAGTGGTATGTGATGTCAAAGCCTGTACAGAGATAAATGAAACAGTTTTTGTCTTTGTGATTCAGAGAGCTTTGGTACTACCCATGTGCCACGTCTCTCTCCTTCGTACGTTGTTTTGAATAAACCTGTTGGACTGAACTCTGCCTGTTCCTGGTGATTCTTCAGTTTGAAAGTTAGAGAACTTTTTCTTAACAAGGTGTAGTTGGATGGATGTGATTAGTCACCATCTGCCTGGGCAGGCCTAGTCACTGGAAGGAAACCCTGCGCTTTTGCTGCAGCATCAGGATTAGCTACCGCCATCCCAAAGCAGCAAAAGCACAAGGTTTCGTTTATTGCAGCAGCAACATGGCACCGTATAGGCAGCCCCCCCAGTGTCCAGGGATGAGCTCCAAGCCAGCTTCAATAGCCCCTCAGCTGCCTCCCAGCTGAGCTTAGAATTATTCCCTTATTCTTGCTTTAATTTTTGTCCATTTACTATACACTCCTGTTTCCTCAGGTTTTATATTGCCAGTCAAAAACAACAATAACTGACCCAGTTTGGACAATCAAACAAGCCATGAGTTCTTTGTAAGTGCCAGGGAGGCTGGTGGCTCCTATTTCAGTGGGGCAGTGAATATGCTCTGGGTTTTAGCCAGAACACTTAAGGAGCTATCCAAGGTGCTGAACCATTTTTGGGAGAGATTCAGCATTTTTGGATAGCTCATTAGACTTCTGACTGGTTCTGACTAAAACTCAGAGCAGATTCTACTCACCTGCTTCCACTTTCTGAAACAACCCAGCAACACCCCATTTCTGGGTTGCTGTTGTTGTGATGTGCAAACTCGGCACTCTGGGCTGTTTAGTTTGCATCCAGAGTGCTGGGTTCGCATGTCACAAAAACAACAAGCCAGAAATGGGTTGGTTATTTCGGAAAGCAAAAGCAGGTGAATGTGCAGGAGGCAGCTTGCTCACTCACTGCTGTGTGGCTACAACTATGGGTTAAACAACCCATGGGCTGCAGTTACAATCATACAGGTCACTGTGTACATTTGAGCCCATGCAACCATATACCATGAAACTGGATAGTTTGCTGAAAAGAAAGATAACTTTGAGATGGGGTTATGATACAGCCAGATTTAGCTTCTGCTAAAATAAATTAGCAGATGAAATTGACAAGGTTTCTAGGTGAATGTATATGTGTGTGCAGTGAGAAGAGGACTTTTTCATTAAAAAGGGATAATGAGAAAAGTAGTCCTTATTCAATGAAAGAGAGTGAGACAATGGCCAGGAAGAGGGATGACTTGAGATTCCTGACTAGTACAACCACCACTTAAATGCTTATACCTCTCTAATGAGTTCAGAGGGGGCAGAGTTGGCTGTACCTTTGGCCCTCACAGCACTATGTAGCAGATCCCTCCCCCCAAACACCCAAACCCTTAAAAAGCTGAAGCAGCGGGTAATGTGCCATTATGTCCTTCTCAGCCATGTCTCAAATTGGGGAGCTTTTATTGCTAAGAAGCTCCCTCTGGTGCTTCGAGAAATTAATACATTTCGGTTCTGCTACAACCGTAGGGATCGATCTCTGGGAAGCATTGCTATTATCTTAATTTTACACATGGACTCATTCATTTCAGAGGTGCACTAAAACTTCCAGTTTGGATTGCAGTAAGTTCGTACATCTCCTAATTGCTACCCATAATGCACTGCTAACCCCAGAGAAGCTAATTTTCTTGCTCTTCTCATTGCATTTTGTTAGGTGCTATTATATTGATGCCATGTAAATTTAAGCAACAAAATGCACTTTGTTGACACATAAAAGATGCTGCTAGGGGGAAAAAACCACAAGAGGTGAGCACTTCTTGATTAGAGTTCCAAGTGTTGCTAAATTAAGATGAGCCTATAATATGGTTTATAAAATGCAAGATATAATGGCAGTTTCTTTCTATTGACAGCTTTGCATTACAGGCTTTTAAAAAAGTAACTTTTACTTCAAAAGCTTTTGAGCTTTTTGACATTAGAAATATGGAGGTGTATATATTGTCAAAGATGGGTGGTGAGTTTAGTGCACGGGCTTTGAACCTCTTTCAGCCTGTGAGCCAAATTCAGTTTTGCAGAACCTCTCAGAGGCAGTATTTTAATGATGGGTGGGGCCAAAGGGGCAGAGCCAAGCATAGGCTGACCATATGAAAAGGAGGACAGGGCTCATGTAACTTTAACAGTTGTAGAGAAAAGGGGATTTCAGCCAGTGTCATTTGTATGCAATTAGTTCCTGATGAAATTCCCTCTTCATCACAACTGTTAAAGTTGCAGGGGCCCTGCCTTCTTTTGTATCTGGTCACTCTAGTATAGTGCCTGCAACTTTAACTGTTGTGATGAAGAGGGAATTTCACCAGGAACTGATTGCATACAAATGACCCTGGCTGAAATTCCCTTTTCTCTAAAACTGTTAAAGTTACAGGAGCCCTGTCCTCCTTTTCATATGGTCAGCCTAGCCAAGCATGCACACAAATTTTAGTTTATAGCTCTTATTATCTGTAACAATGCCTTGGGAAAGGCATTAAAGCCTTTTAGAATGAGGGGAAACCCATGTAAAGTCAGAAACCATTGAATAATTGGCAGTCAGGGAAAGGTGGGTGGGGCTAAGGTAGGGTGACCATATGGAAAGGTGGACAGGACTTCTGTATCTTTAACAATTGTATTGAAAAAGGAATTGCAGCAGATGTCATTTGTATGCATGTAGCACCTGGTGAAATTCCCTTTTCCTCACAACTGTTAAAGTTGCAGGAGTCCTGACCTCTTTTGTATCAGGTCACTCAAAAGTGGGCAGGGCTCCTGCAACTTTAATTGTTGTGATGAACAGGGAATTTCATCAGGTGCTGCATGCATAAAAATGACACCTGCTGAGATCCCTTTTTCTAGTCAACTGTTAAAGATACAGGAGCCCTGTCCTCCTTTTCATATGGTCTAGGGTGACCAGATAAAATCCAGGTCAGGGCTCATGTAACTTTAACAGTTGTAGAGAAAAGGGAATTTCAGCCAGTGTCATTTGTATGCAGTTAGTTCATGGTGAAATTCCTTCTTCATCACAACAGTTAAAGGTGCAGGCACTATACTAGAGTGACCATATACAAAAGAAGGCAGGGCCCCTGCAACTTTAACTGTTGTGATGAAGATGGAATTTCACCAGGAACTAATTGCATACAAATGACACTGGCTGAAATTCCCTTTTCTCTACAACTGTTAAAGTTACATGAGCCCTGACCTGGATTTTATCTGGTCACCCTAATATGGTCACCCTAGTAAGGGAAGGTGGCATGGCCATCAGATCAATGCAGTGTGCCAGACTTACTAAGCCTTAATGGGTACCAGTTTCTAGATATGGACTTTACTGCTGTTGCTTTGGCTCTGACCAGGTGGAAACAGTGAAACTCGCACAATGATAAACTATGAAGTAGCCCTGAATCTCAATTGTACAGAAAAGCTGTTGTATCCTCCCATCCTTTGAGCCCCTTTTTACAATTCTTTCAGGTATATGTTCTCAGCTTACATCAATATATTTCTTTTGTCACTTGTTCAGCCTGAATGGGCCCTCTGCTCCTGTTGTGAACTCCTGAGGAAACAGGGGTGGCCATGCAGTGTAATGATGTATCTGGAGAAATCTACCAGCTTATAATGACAGATCATTTCAGGGATGCTTTCAGCCTTCGTTGCATCTCCCCTTCAGATGAAATGCACAGAATCTTGCCTGGCATTACATATCAGGGGAAGATACATTTGGAGAAGTCTCCACCCCACCCTTGCATTCTTAGCCGCCCACACTCTTGTCTTCAGCAGAAGTCATCATCTGCTTAAAATGAACTCTTTTGTGTGTGGGGTGTGTGAGAGAATTTGTTACTTTTACAGCTGTCTTTCCATTTGGTCAAGCTACTGTTTTATTTCCACATGAATACACTTAGTCTAAGCAAATGCAGGCTATAAGGAAACATAAGGGGCATGACAGATGAGTTAAAAACATACACGCATAATTGACTGTAGCAGAGACAGCGTAGAAATATAAGTGACCAGACTTAATACTTTTGGATACAACACACACAGCTACCAAATATCTATCTGTTCTGTTGAGCAAGTGAGCTTGAAACACTGGCTCAATTCGGACGACACGATAGTCAATGGTGGGGTAATAAGTAACTTTACAGTTGTTCAACTAGGGGGTACTCCCCACACAACATGGTAATAAATAATCAACTGTGGTGTAGATTAGGATCAGCGCTGAGTTGACTATGGCAGCATTCGGATGACACAATAGTCAAAACAACTGACGATTGTTTTCCCCACACCAGTTGTTTATTGTGTCGTCCGCATTGAGCCACTGTGAATGAATGACCTGAGACCTCGCTTTATATATCATGTGATATCTGTCTTCTCCCAGAAGAACCTTGCTCACTTTTCAGCCATCCAGATCATTCTTCTTGCCTGAAGAGTTCCTGCTTGAGACTTACTGGCCATTCTAGGAACTGCTACCGTGCTGCCCAGATTAATTCTGCATCAGGCAACCCTGGATTCTCAGATATTTGCTTATGAGAGTGTAGAAGATTTTCTTGAGTTGAAATGGACTGGCCTGATTTTTCTCTGAACTCTAGGCAGAAAGCAATCTGCTGTATTACACACTTGTTGAAGCTATGAGCTGGCTTCAAGGATTGCCCAAAGCATTTTGGCTTGGCTTACTTCCCTTTGGCTCCAGCCATGGCCATCCTTCTCTGCCACTGATTTCTCACCTTCCACATTTCCCAAACTGACCTTTGGAGGAGGGAAACTGGTCTTGCAAGGGATAGTGGTGGTCTAGCAGGGAGCTATGAAAAAAAGTTTTGAAAAAACAAGTCCATCTGAGCCAAGATCAGGAGAGTTCACCCATATCTCAACTGGGCAGTTGCTTTCACGGTACCAGGTTGGCACTGCCTTCCCTCCTCAACCCTGCACTTTTCCTCTCCTGGGACAGCATCAAGTAGTCCTGCCACCGAGGAGGAAGCATGGAGTTTCTGAACTGTAGCCACCCCCACCGTCTTCCTTCAGTGCTCCAATCACAGTGCTTTTGGGAGGGACACTGAAGGAACATATCAGAAATTGTTTTAGGAATTTCTCTGCTCTTTGCTAATTGTCTGTGTATTGTGAGGAGCTGAAGCAGTAGTGCGTAAAGGGTTTGTGGAGTTGGTGGCCCTAAATTCTTTCCTAAAACCCATTCCAATCCCTTGTATGCTATTTTTCAAATTCATTCTTGCTGTTATTTCTGTCTGTTTTGAGTCTAATCTCTATGAGGTGAGTCATTTCCCTTCACTCTCCCTGCTGCCAATTCTGGCCCTAGTCGCATTTATTTTAATATTTTTTGTGTTATTAATATATTTGTATTACATATAATTTCTGTGCGTGTCTGTGAGCATCATCCAACACAGTGTTGATCTGTGCTGTATGACTGTACACACACACACACACACACACACACACGAGACTTTCAGATGGGGGGAAATCATGTTTCCTGGTTCTATTCCACATTTCAAATGAGCAGAATTACACAGAGAAGAAAGCAGCAACCATGTGGCCTGTACATTTCAATGGGTCAGTTCCCTCTAGTGGGTATTTATGGTACAACCCCACCTGCATATGGCAGGAAATCTTGACAAACCCAACATATCTCAGAAAAGTCGGGTTTTCTGAGGTTTATTTTGTAACACTAAAACAGAAAAAACAGAGTAGGAGACATGCAGGAGGCTCACAGTGTCATCAAAATGACCTGTGAACATCCATGACTGGCCAGTCACAAGCATGCTATAAATCGCTTGTTTAAAGAAGCCTCCACACACTTCATTACTATATTTGTGTACACTTTCACATTATAAAGTGTCCCACCCATCAATCCACTTGATGTGCACATTTGCATATGAACAAAATTGCACAAATCTTACACAAATGGACTGCAGCTGACAGAGGGGGGAGAAGGCGGGGGAGGGGTGGTGTTTGACAGCCGTCAAACCCACCATTTTGGAACTTTTGGAACTTTTAAAGTAAAAAATTCATAGCCACAAAATGCCTGCACCTATGTTTCTGAAATTTCTCACACATAAGTACCCCAACCCCATCTGCAATGTGGCCAAGTTTCATGCTTCTATCTTTAAAAATAAAAAGTTAAATGTGTTTTTCCCCTCGTTTCTCCAAAAATACCTTGCCACTACACGCTTGTACCTAACTTTCTGAAATTTCTCACACATGAGTACCTACATGCTATCTCTAATATGGCCAAGTTTCATGCTTCTATCTTTAAAAATGAACAAGAAGAAAGCATAATTGTATTTTCCCCAATGCAACCCATTTTTCAAAAAATAAGTGCCACCAAAGGCAAGCACCTATGTTTCTGAAATTTCACACACATGGATAGCAACATACCATCTGCAATGTTTCAGAGTTCCATGTGTGGATCTTTAAAAATAAAGACGTTAGGCATTCCTGGTTCATTAATAAAAAATTCATAGCCACAAAATGCCTGCACCAATCTTTCTGAAATTTATCACACATAAGTACCTCAAACCCATCTGCAATGTGGCCAAGTTTCATGCTTCTATCTTTTAAAATAAAAAAGTTATAGGCATTTTTGTAACACAATACTAGGCTATGGGGGAAATCATTTAAAATGGTGTCTGATTAAAATCGTAGATCTGGTTTTTGTATCGGAAACTGATCCGAAGTAATACGAGGGATGACTGATTTTACCGGATACAAATCAGGTCAAAATCAGAAGTCCCGATACTGATATGATTTTCCTGGCCCTACACATCCCTAGTTCTCAGCCTCTGCTCCTGAGTCAGAGTCCCCTCCCACTATCAGGGAAGGACTAGGAGCCATCTCCCCTGAAGGCCCAGGCTCCTCCTGGTCTGGTTTCAGTGCTTGATGCGGTGTCTCCCAGATTTCTGGGGGCTCTACTTCCTCCTCTGAGGAGGATTCCTCTAGCAAGGGCATGATAATATTGTATGTGTTTATGTGTGTGCACACAGTCTTAACATTTAGGGCACAAATCATACAAAGTTAAGCACTTTTTAGTACCCAACCTATTGCTTTCAATAGGAATATTAAGCATGTGTTTAACTCTCTCTTATTAAACCATATGGGACTTGAACGTGCTTAACTTTGATTAAATCACACCACCCACCCAAGATTCATTCTCTTTCTCTCATCCCAGATGGTTTAGATGAATTCTGAATGACTGGCAGAGCTCAGCTGTGTGCACCCATGAAAAGCTCACAAGGTTGGCTAGGCCATTTCAAAGTCTCCAATGCTTTAGCTGTAATCCTCTTAAAATATTATGCTGTATGACTTTGCATACTATATTGTCAGTGGCATAAACGGTCTCTGTGATTTTATTTACATTTTCACCCAGGGTTGGTCCCTCATGTGTCTGAGGTTAACTCATATTTTCTCTTTGCTGTAGGAGTTTGCAAATGTAGGAAGGAATAGATCGTTCTCTCGCTCCACCCCCGGCCCAACACTTTTGTACAACACCGAAAGGCCATGTTACTTTTAAGGAAACAAATGTCTACCCCTTTTCCCAAACACACTGCTTTATTACATTATTTTTCATAGCTTAGGGTAAATGTCTTCCAGCCACTGTGAAGATTTCTGCATGAATTGTTCAAGCAAATGAAGTCAACAATTGCTTTTTTCTAGAGATATTTACCTTTCAGTTTAACAATGCATTTTACAAACCCTGTAACCCTATTTATTTTCCTTCAAAACAGAAAGGTATTTACCTCTTAAGTTGCAAAGCATTTCGCTTAATCAAACTCAATGAATTTTATTGTAGGCTGCTCCAAATAGGGCTAACCTAGGCCCAGAGAATTAAAAATAAAATAAAAGTAGGCATTCCTTGCTAATCTCTTTTAAATTATTTAAACGTATGCAAATGTAATATTGCTGAGTAACATTGGTTAGTACCTAATGGGCTGTGCTCCTGTTCACAAAATAGGCTGTCTCAGTGATTGGGACCAGCCCAAGAGTCAGAAGTTTTTCCAGAGAAAAGATTGCAGCTCCTTCCCTTCCTCATCCAGGGGTGGTGGGAGGAGCAATGTAGCTTAAGCAGATGGAAAGAAGAAGGTATTTTCCCACCTCCCCAGCACTGTTAAGAAGTCCACAATAAAGTTAATTCCCACAGCTAGGGCAGAACCTATTTATTTTGCAAGGGCAGAAGCCTTGTTGGTATACTCTAGGGTGAACAGATAAAATCCAGGTCAGGGATCATGTAACTTTAACAGTTGTAGAGAAAAGGGAATTTCAGCCAGTGTCATTTGTATTAGGGATGTGCACTGGATCGGGTCCAATCCACGATCTGAATCCAATCCAGGGGCAAATCGGATAAATTTATCCGATTTCCGATTTCACCACTGGATCGGCCGATCCAATCCGATCCGATCCGTAAAGGTTCTGATCCAGATCGGATGGATCAGCGGGCACCTGCTGGTGCCCGACGCTGCTTCCATTGGTGGGCGCCAGCGGGCGCCCGCCAATAGAAGCGGACAGCTGGGGGGGGCTTCCCTAGCGAGGCTGTCCACTTCCATCGGCGGGCGCCAGCGGGCGGGCGCTGATGGAAGCGGACAACAGGGGCAGGGGGCGGCGGACGGGAGCAGACGGCCAGGAAAGGTAAGCAGGGGGCAGGAGGGAGGGGGGGCAGGGGGCGCACAGCACGCTTACCTTCTGTGGCCGTCCGCTCCCGTCCGTCGCTGGCCGCTACTGTCAGCAGGCTTCGCGGCCACCTGGCGTGCTACTCAGGAGCAGGCCATGAAGCCTGCTCGCAGTAACGGCCAGCGGCGGACAGGAGCGGACGGCCACGAAAGGTAAGCAGGGGGGAGGGGGAGGGGGAAGGGACCACGTGCGCGCCGCTTACCTTCTGTGGGTTTCCGCTCCCGTCCGCCGCTGGCCAGTACTGCGAGCAGGCTTCGCGGCCTGCTCCTAGGTAGTGCGCCAGGTGATGACATCACCTGGCGTGCTACTCAGGAGCAGGCCATGAAGCCCGCTCGCAGTAGCGGCCAGCAGCGGACGGGAGCAGATGTCCCCCAAAGGTAAGCAGGGGGAGGGGGGAGGGCCGCCACACATGTACGCCACTTACCTTCGGGGGCCGTCCGCTCCCATCTGCCGCTGGCCGCTACTGCAAGCGGGCTTCGCGGCCTGCCCCTAGGTAGCATATCAGGTGATGATCACCTGGTGCGCTACCTAGGGGCAAGCCACGAAGCCTGCTCGCAGTAGCGGTCAGCGGCGGATGGGAGCGGACGGCCACGGAAGGTAAGCAAAGGGAAGGGGAGGGGGCTCACGGCCCCAGGGCGGTAAGGAGCACGGGGGAGGGGGCGTACCTGCTGGGGCCGTCCACAGCGGACGGCCCCAGGGGGGAGGAGGGAGTTAGGCCCCCCCTCACCCACCTGACGCCATTTTTTCCTCATAGACTTGTATTGGGGGAAAGCTTTCTTTCCCCCAATGCAAGTCTGGGGAGGGGGGGGGGAATGGCAGCTGATCCAAAAATCGGATGTCTGATTTTTGGATCGGCATCAGACCCGATCCGGTCCGGGGGGGCTCCGATTTTGTCTGATCCGATCCGGGACAAAATTGGAGGTCCCGATCCGGGTCCTGATCCGATCCAGGGGGTCCGTACACACCCCTAATTTGTATACAATTACTTCCTGGTGATATTCCCTCTTCATCACAACAGTTAAAAATGCAGGCACTACACTAGAGTGACCATATACAAAAGAAGGCAGGGCCCCTGCAACTTTAACTGTTGTGATGAAGAGGGAATTTCACCAGGAACTAATTGTATACAAATGACACTGGCTGAAATTCCCTTTTCTCTACAACTGTTAAAGTTACATGAGCCCTGACCTGGATTTTATCTGGTCACCCTAGTGTAC
This sequence comes from Anniella stebbinsi, assembly GCA_029215795.1. Taxonomy (NCBI): domain Eukaryota; kingdom Metazoa; phylum Chordata; class Lepidosauria; order Squamata; family Anniellidae; genus Anniella; species Anniella stebbinsi. The sequence goes on along the minus strand of JARDYH010000006.1, from coordinate 61,817,264 downwards.
TCACCATCCTTTTGGGGTCAGAAAATAACTGCATTTGGGCTAGCAGTCACTTTCATTCTTTCCCCATGCTTAGTCAACTAGCTTTGTTCATTGAAAACTACCGAAAAGTATCTGAATCTGGCCATTTCCTAAGACAGCTTGATGAACTATTTTTCTGACCCAGGATAGCATTTCCTGGGTTCATTATTTGGTTTTCTTTTACGGAAATGGGTGTCGTGGTGAGGGAAAAGCGTTTGAAAGGAAGAGAAGTAATTGTGAAGCCACTGAAACTGATAAGGAAGCTGCAGGGAGCAGGTGGAAGAACTGGAGCTACATTTTAATTTATTATTTTTAAATTGGTCAGATTGCAGTTTAGAGTATTCTCTTAATAACTGGCTACCAAACTGTTAGGTAGCAGATTCTGAAGTTGTAAAACACAGTTTTGGAATGATGGATAATCTGTTCTGTAAATTAAACGTCACCCTATGTTTAGTGGCTGATGGCATGAAGTATGACTTCAGGGAGCTGAGCAAAGGGCTGGAAGACCTGTAGACACACTGGCAATTTTCTTTGCAATTCTGCTGGTGCCACCGATGACAGGGGATAGTGAAAACAGAAGTACCAAATACTGCTTTGGGTAATGAAGGGCGAATCTTCTACAGTGCCGAGTATTTTATTTTATTTTGTATTCTAAGAGTAGAGTCCCCTAAAGGAGCTACTCATAGGTAAGCTGTGGTTATCATGTAATACATTTATTGATTTATTTTCAGAATTTTTTACCTTGCCTTTCCACTCCAGTGAAGCAAGCATTCAAGGTGACTTACATCACATCAAAGGAAAAAAAATAATATTACACCTAGGGCTGTACCAAATTGACAAGGACCATTATTCAGCTGTTTCACCCACCTCAAAATTGGCTGTTTGGGGCTATATTTGAAGGTCAGGGTGAAATTCTTCTGGGGGGTGGGGAAAGAGAATTGGACTGACTGCCCCCTAGAATAGGAATGGATAGCTATGTGTGCGCATGTAAGAGCAATCTTGACATTTTGAGAGGGGAACACACTTATTTTCCTGTGTTGTTTGTGGACCATTTTTCAGCAAATGAAAAACACCCCAGAGGTGTCCCCAGGTAAAACAATTGCCAAGTTTCAGAAGGATAAAGTGTAGTAGTTCATGTGGAAGTGGAGCTTCCCCCCTCCCTTGAGTGGGAGGGGGCAGGGGAGTTATTTGTATGAAAAAAGCACACACCCTAGGGCTACTCCAGGCAAGAAACTTCCAAATTTTCAAAAGAATAGGTTCAAGGCCTAGGGAGTCATGATGGTTGAAAGCCAGTTTAAGGTGAGGCGTGTTGGCATTGGAAGAATGGCCATCTCATGGTCCCATCCTTGCTCTCCCCCAAAGCACAGCGAGACCCTGGTAAAACATGCCCTCAGTTTAGAAGGTGTAACTATCAGTCACTCAACCACACTGCCCTTCTTCCTGCAGCATTTTGAGAAATGAAATCAAATATGCTATTTAAAGACATAAAAAGTAGTGTGTCTCCAAAACAGAAGGTGATGAAGAAGCTTCACTCTGGGGCAGTTTTGTCTCATTGGGCTTTGGGGGAAAGCCTGTTTCTCCCTAGGATCCAGGAGAAAGAACCAAAGCAGCCTTCTCCTTTTGAGATTTCAGAGTTCTTAAAAGTATATAGGAAGATTTTGCACAAAAAAGAAGAGCAAGTTGGCTAACTGAAGGGAGTCTTTGTCTATCTCTATTTTTTTAAGCCTTGGGGATATTAACAACAAATGGCAAAGATCTACAATGTGAATTGTTAAGTAAAGTAAAGATCCATAAAGTAAATTATGAAGAAATGTCACCCAGTAAACAGAATAGATATTTGAGGAGGCTGGTTTCTTACAGATGAAGTTATTATACTGATGGGTACAAAACATGCAAGAGCGCTACATTGGGAAGAGGAAGAAAAGAATGTCAAAAAGGATTTACCAAAGCAGGCAGATAGAATTTGATCAACAAAAAGTAGTGAGCTATTTTCACTTAGTACGCAAGGAAGGAAAAGGCAGAAGAGAAACTATTATGCTATGATCTACAAGAGAGCCACACAATTATGGAAAAGAAGAATGCACATACAGTATCTAGATCAAATATTGTTAAGAGCATCGTCTTCTTCTTTGCTGAGCAGCACACACACATAGCAGCACCAAGCCCCAATCATCAAATACATTCCTAACCTAAGCAAAGTTTTAATCACACACACACACACACACACACACACACACACACACACACACACAAATGCACTAGTCTCAATTCTCTCTGTTTTCAAGAAAAATGAACTGCCAGAGGAATGGGGTTACCTTTTCATAGGGAAGATGCAACTTTAGTTGGACATGTGCTGCAAAGGATAAAGCTTTATCTACTGAGTCCCACAAAGGGCTAGGGCTGTTTTTCATCACATCCATAGCTGCCAGACCAGGGCGACTGCAGTTGTTGTTTTCAAATGAGACACTCATGCAATGGGCTGGGCATGCCTTAAAATCTGCCCAATTATTTGGACACTTACAGTGAAAATAAAAGCTTTGAAGAATCCAATACTGCTTGTGGCTGCTAGGACATAAAGGATTGGTGCAGAGGGTCTGACTTTGGATGTGTTTCCAGTCTGTAGCTCTGAAATTTCTGGCAGTGTTATATGTGACATACCTCCAAACCAAGAAGTGTCTGTAGTGTGGGACGCTCTGGTGTACTGCTGGGTTTCATGCGTCTGTGCGGCCGTATGCAGAGCCTTTCTTGTCCTACAGTCATTCTCAAATAAAGGGGGGGGGGAACCAGACTCAGATGAAATCAGCATATAAAAGATCTATAACTGTGCACACCGAGCACTGAATATAATTCAGAGCCTGGTGTGCACAGCTATGGATTTTTTATATGCAGAACCATGGCGGAAAAACACAAGACTTAGATTAAATATTCCTAAATGATAGTTCTAGGAGCAGCTAAGCAATCCAGAGGCATTGTAGAGCTCTGGCCCTTACTTTATGGAATGAAAAGAGTCAGAAATGGTTTGTAGAAAGAGCTTTGAGATGGAGAAGAGGGTCCTCACATAAGTATTCTTCCAGCCTTGGGAGTCTATCAGTGTAATACCACAATTAACCCCAATGAAATGGAATAAGGCTGGATTATAAATGTTCTGCAGAATTTGGGACAACTACGCTAATAAAGAAAAATGCAAGGGATATAGCATGAACCATAAGAGAGGAGGCAGCTGCTGCATAAAGAGGCAGCATGGGCATCCCTCTTCCCTCTTCCGATCTTCTTGCTCCCTCCCTCCCTCCCTCCTTTGTAGGCTGTATGGGTTCGCTGGTTGTCCATTAAGGAGGCCAAGTAGGATTTTTTTGCTCACAGTCTAAATTGGCTGTGAGTTTTTTTGCCTACTCCGTACTGCAAGACAGTGTTGTGTCTACGTCCAACTCCCTGCTTCAAAGGGATGAAATCTCAGATACCGATTCGGATCCTGAGGTTGGAATGCAAAAGCTGGAGGAGTTGCTGCAACCACAAGAAGAAGAGCCCTTTCCCACGGCAGGAGAGGAAGTTAATCCCCAAGGAGATGACCTTAACGAGAGAGAGAGAGTACTTTCTCTTCTGGGACAAAGGGGTTGAGGAATGCGGTGGCGAGGCGTAGGGCAAAGAGAAGAGACTTCAAACTCAGGACCGCCCGCCGCTCAGAGAGGCTAGCAAACAAAGCATTACAGGCTAATTGATCTTAAGTATATGACTCTGTTCTCTTTTCTCTCTAAGTGAGCTCAACTAAATTGCCTAGGGGCTAAAGAACCTTTTGATAACCTTGTTTTCCTTTGTCTTGCTGGAGGAGGGAGAACGATCGTTTTTTGTGTATAATAAAGGATTTGTATTTTCCCTTCAAGAGGTCTGTTTGTTGTCCTCACCCTTTTCGTTAGAACTTACAGAGTCATGACAGACAGGGTGGGTGTGTAAATAGGTTAATTTGTTGGAATTGGTCACATTTGCTGTGTGGTCAGGTGCGGGCATCTAGAGTGGGGGAACATTGGTGAGCATTCTCAGGCCCCCTTGGGGGTGATGGGTAGTGCCGGAAGCCCTGAGGCACCTGTTGGCAGGCCAAGGCTTACCTACAAGGCCAGCCCTACTCACCTACTCGGAGCTGTGCGGCACGAACAGGGCAGACACCGGAAGGCCTCCCTACCTGATTAGGGACCCCCTTGGGTGGCGAGATGGCACGCCACTTCATGGGCTAGAATGGCTCGCTCGATCCTAGATTGGCCTAGGAGAGGCCATAAAGTAGATGCCCGCTTTAGGAACTACCCCTTTGCAGATCTTTGAATAAAATGTGGCCCAAGTTTAAACCCAAACTATTGTCTCGTCTTGTTATTTCGCCATCCAGTTTGCAAGTTTCTTACCACTGTACTTTTGTGGTGGGAACAAGAGAGCTCACTGATTTGGGGTCAAATTTGACAAGCCCGCAGAAGGATAAAGTCCTCTGATTCTGTTCTTCTGTTCTTCTAGCTTTACATTAATGAGCCTAATTAAAACAGTGATTATCATCTTATTAATCTGGAATTGTGACAGTTTCCCTTCCTCATCAGCAGTGTGGCTGGGGCTGTGGGGTTTTTGTTTGTTTGTTTGTTTTTTGGTGTTTTTTTTAATAGTCCTTTATTATGACACATTTTAGACTTCTGCATTTATCATGGAAAGGTGATAATAACTTGTAGTCAAAACACAGAGCAAAGTGATCTGATAGGTATCATGCAAATTAAGAACAACATCCCCAAGAAAGCAGGGAGAACAACCAAGACTAGAAGAAATAAAGAGCCAGCAGAGGAAGTAATATGAAACCAATATACAAAAATAATCTAAGCCAGTTTTATGTAAGTACCATTGAAAGATGGGCTGAGAGATGGCTATTTTCAGCATGGAGAAAGAGAACATTCAGAAATGCATGCAGGGGCAATTATCTTTGCCTAAGCAGTGACATTTGGAGAATTTTCTTATCTCAAAGTTGTTTATGCATTGATTTATCATGTTATGACATGCAAAGTGGCATAACAAGCATGGTAGATTACAATAGAAGTTACATTTTTCTAGAGGTGAGCAGAAATTTCTTAGTTGAACTTTCTGCCCTTTTCACCCCATGCAATGAAAAGTTCCATGAAATTGTACCGTCCTCACCCTTTTGTACCCATCACCACCAGGACCATGATGCCATGGGGTGTCATGACATTTGTATAATGACTGTAAGCCCAGGAAGCACTGCTCACACAGGCACCTTCCAAAAACTGCCCTCAACAGTATTTGTGCCCCTATTCATGCTCTCCAAATCACTGCCCCCTCAATAATAGTATTTAGATATACTTTCCTATAGAGAATTCTGCTGGGAAGACAGGAAATGAAAGACGAACCCTTTAAAAGCCAACAACAGCCATTCTTTTTTAAGAATCTTTTTTCTGTTGTTTATTGATACTTATTTAAACCCACAACCAAATCATGCATAACATTTGACTGTTGTCATCATTATTTTAAAAATCCAAAGAAATGTACATAGATTGGGAAAGGTTAAGGAAATTGTTTGTAAAAGGAAGACCAAAAACAGAGAATAAAATATATGGAAAGCTACAGGGGAAGTGAATAAACTGGCTGCTCATCCTAGAGGTCAGAATATTTGCAAAACACCTTTCACCTCTGGAGAAGCTTAGAGGTCATTAATATTGATTGAAAGCTTCGGCATTAAATCAAAGGAATCCCTGAAAGGGAAACAATCTAGATAGATAGATAGATAGATTAGATAGATAGATAGATAGATAGATAGATAGATAGATAGATAGATAGATAGATATGGTGATGATAGTATAGGTGTATGAGGATTAACGGGGATTAAAAGAAGTTTGGGAGAATGATTTGGGAATAATAATATTGGAAGCAAGTTGGGAATTAATGTAGTCCAAGCAACTGAAGAACCACATCAGCCCAACTCAAAGAAGCAATGCTTAAACTTGTGTGTGTGTGTGCGTGTGTATGTGTGTAAGAGTGTGACACCTCATCCAGTGATTACACCACATAAAAAGTGAGAGCTGACACCATTATGCTGGAGAAGATGCCATTCCAGAGGAACACTGTTTCACATCTAGTGGGAATGTGTTCATGTACAAGTATTTTTGTTAAAGATCTCCAAATACATCTCAGACGTGATCATAGGCATGCGCAGCACATGTCATTAGGGCTTGCACCCAAGGAATTTTTTTTAAGGCCAACGTTTATTGAATACTCAGTTATAAAGGACATTATTTCTATTCATTTATTTATTAAACGCTGTAGACACTGATGCCCTACTCTGAGGGAATCTACACTGAAAGTTTGTAGCGTTTAGGTTTGGTTTCAAGGACGCCTTGGGGCACACGACGCACTTACGGTGACATTTTATATCAGTTGTTTTTTGCTCCATTTGTTCACTATTTATAACATTCTTTTTATGAAATAAATCATGTTATAAATGGTAATGTGTCCTTACCATTTCACAGCAGCTGAAACCAAACCTCCATTATCCAATCGCAGTTGTGGGGGCATGTCCTTCTGTTCCGGCGCAACAACATTATCCATTTTTAAACAGTTTATAGTAGAGGGTACTGAAAACCTTAGCTGTAGATGTTCTTAACAGCCCAGCAAAACAATCTGAAAATCCACATGCGTGCGCTTCAGTAGTTGATTCAGAGGAAGTGAAAGGCAGGGGGCAGAAGGAGGAAGTGGGCATATCAAGAATGGGACAAAGAAGCGACGATAAAGAAAGCACGAAGAAAAGATTGAGTGTGCTCTTACAAAACGAACTGAAAACGGGAGAAAGACTAGCCAACAACGGTAAGGACTACTTCATGTGGCTTGTTACGTTTTGAAACGTTACAATTAACGACGTTATAATCTAGATTTCGAAACGTTACAACCATATGTGTAGATTTCCCCTCTGTGTTCGGCTTGCCTGATCGCAGGACGGCTGTTGTAGGTGGTGGTGGGGGAGATTGAGGAGATGCCCCTCAAGCCCCAGCATTGGTAGGGCTTTGTGGTGACACTGGGCAGAGGATGGGGTTAAGAGGAGATATTAGCCTTCGGGGCACTTCCTGCTGGCCACTTTGAAGCATGGCTCTTGGCAGAGAGGATCCCAGCAGAGCGATAGCATTTTGCTCCTGCTGCCGGGAGCAACGGCATGCTGTTGGGGACAGCAGGGCAGCCAGAGGACCATTCCTGCTGCATCTGGCTCCCTTTCCAGATCCCTACTCAATGGCCCCCCAATTCGGCACTTATTGCTTGAGACATTAGGGTGTGCCTGGGCACACCTGGCACACCCCTTGTGCACACCTATGGACATGACACAACAACAAATTGCACCAAATCTTTTATTAGCACTTTTATCCTTTTTTGATGATGTAATGACCCCTGTAAAACCTAAAGAATTAAACCTGATTCATATGTAACAAGAAGCCACTATGGGTGAATTTCCCTGTTGGGGCTTCTTGTCGCAGTGGTGGCAACCATTTGAATATTCAAAATGGCAACCGGCATTGCAACAAGAAGCCCTGCAGAGAAATTCACCCGTGTGTGAACTGGGACTTTGTCTTTCTATTATTGGCAGCAGAATATATGGAGGTAGAAAACCAAGTCAGGATATATGGTCCAAGAGTGGCATACCAGGATTTGGCAAGTGGAACTAACTGAGAAGTGAAATTGTGGAAAACACATTATAATGAGTGTTTCTAAACTTTGTTTGACTTCAACTGTCAAACTGCCTTCTAGCCATCCTTCCTAAAGGGCAAAAAGTGCATCTTGCTATGAGTTGTTCACCTTTGTTTCACCCAAACTTCCAACCTGCCTTCCTTTTTAAGGGGTAAATGTACAAGTAACTACCATTGGTTAATCTTGGTTTCACTGCTGCCAAAAACAACAAAACAAAACAAAACACAAAAAAAACCCACCTGGGTTGTTGTGCCATGAAAACTGGGCCCTTGTGTCAATGTTGCAGGCAAAGTCCTAGAAATATACGTCTGTTAATCATCTTCTTTGGAATTACTGGGATCCTAGGTTATGATATGCTGTAGTGTGATTGGTCTAATATATTCTACTGATTTAAATTTGTGGAAGGCCTCACGGCATTTCAATTAGCTGAAGCTCTTTTTTCACACAATTTGGTAAAACTGGTAGAGCCAGAGCATTTGATTATTCTTAGTCACTTCTACTTCATGAGTGTCAATGCTGAAACAATATGAGAATACCATAAACAGAACAAATATGGAAGTCTAGTTCTGTTTCTGGTGATAAAGGAAGCACTGACTTCCGCCGCCACCACCACCACCACAGCAAAAAAGCTTTCCCAAACAAAGAATCTGAAAATTGCTGAAAGAAGTCAAGGGCCTCCTCCACACGAGACGTTTAATGAGCCTTGAAGGCTCATTATAAATTTTACCTACACACGAGCGGAGCGCAAAACGGGCGTACAGGCGCGTTATCTCCCCGATAATGCGCATTTTCGAACGCGCGTTAAATAGCGACTTTTATTTTGCTCCGGCCGTTAAAGCGCATTTTCGCTGTGTGAACAAGCGATTATGCGCATTAACTACCTGTAAAGTGCTTTTTGGGCATCTTTTAATGCGCTTCGCCGCTTCTCGCCGCCTCCCGTGCAGAGGGATTAGGCGTAAATGCGCCTCCGCGAAAATGCGCATAATCCCCGAACCGGGCGCAAAAGCGCATCCTTGTGGAGGGGGCCAAGGAAGATTTGCTTGAGAGTAGAACTCACCCTAATCCCCCACCTTCACCCTGTCCTGTTATCCAAGCTACCATTCAATTGGGAAAGTGACTCTTTACCTGTTAGCCTGAGAACACAGCTCCTTGTTAAACAATATGGAGCCCTCATCAGAGTTCAGCTGTACAGCTGGGATCAGTGCCCCAAGGACTTTGTACAGGAACACTTAGATCTCCAGTTCTGACAAGCCTTTGCTAACAAGCCTCTGGACATTTGAGATGTTTGGTCATCAGCCTTCTATGCTAGCACAGAATACTGCAATAAAATCTTCCAAGAGTTGAACTCAACAAGTAAAACAGTCCAGGTGACACACAGAGACACAGACACCACCATCCAGCTTCATGCAAGATAAAGACTGTGTATGCAATGGATGTTTCCTTGACAGATATGTGACAGACTGAGAAAAATGGGTTATAAATTGTTATTAACTATCTAGCAGTCAGCTAATAAGTACAGATTAGTCCCACGTGTGTTCAGGAGACTCCTGAGAATCACTTCTGTGCCAATGTATGCAATGCCCAAATCTACTATGGATAACAGCCACTACTGAATCCTTGAGAGGCTCATGAATCCATCATTTAGTTCATTAAACTAGTAAAGCCCCAGTTGTCCATATAAGTCATTCGACCAAGATATTTGCACGTAAGATAGAAACATGAGAAAGGACTTTGAAGATTTCACTTTAGCTCAAGATTTTCACTGTGTCCATCACTGTTCCATGCTTTAGGATCTAAAACACTTTGGTCTGAAAACCAGCCAAAAAATATTAAGACCACTTAATTCAGTGGGGATAGATTTGATAAGACTTAAATGTGCTTTGGATAGTGTCCTTACCTTTGTTAGTCAATCACATTTAACATCTCTCGCTATTGCACTAAATATGAATCTACATTTCTCTGGTTTTGAAGAATGTATCACATATGTCTGGGATTTGGATTCCCCTCTGTACAGACAGGAACGTTGTGAAAAGAAAACTTCCTTCATTTTCCTTTGCGTTGGCAGTGAAGAAGTTAATGGAACTCTGGCAGTGATTAAATTGATGAGCAACTTATAGGTAGCGCAGAATTATTCAACAGGTACCAGAAATACCAGGTTGTTTGCATCACTAATATCTTACCTTAAGGGCAGAAGATATGTTTTAACTAGAATGTCAACAGGGGAGTGTGACTGTATATATTAACATGTGAATCATTTTAATACAGTTGGGCTAACATAAAATGCAAATGAGAGGGGAAAGTTATGGCTGGCTAAATTAATAGCAATAGATTTGTGGAAGAATATATATGGTACTCAGATCTCTATTTTTACACCTGTTTAGAAGCATCTCAGCCTTTCTTAGGAATATTGTTTTTCCTTTCCCAAAATGAGCTCTGAAAAGCTCATTCTGCAAACTGAAACTCCAGTTTGAATTGGAGAAGAAAATGGTGTAGAGATTGCTGATTGGCTAATGTATGTGAGATCAACAACTGTCCCCAATTCATAAACCAGTTTTAAGTTGACATGTTTGCTTCTTAAGAAGTAAAGGACAGATGTACAAATGAATAAATATACATATGCCACTTTTAAAGTTTTTTGGGTTTTTTTTTAAAGATTGACACATGAAGTATGAAGGGATGGACAAAACTATCAGCTGAAATTACAAGGTTTGACTTGCTGGTATATCTGTCTGCCATGCGAATTGTGTTGCTTGGTTATCCATGCTTTGGTTTTAAGTAAAGCTGCCTTTGAAAACAGTCCATAAACTTCAGCTGGTCCAATATAGGGCAGTTAACAGGGGCTGGCCAACTTGATCATATTATGCCAGTACTTTTCCATCTGCACTGGCTTCCAGTCCAGGTCTGGATTCAAAGTGCTGGTGGTACTAACATTCAAAGCCCTACACGGCTTGGGGCAAAGTTATCTGAAGGATCATCTCCTGCCATATGTATCTGCCTGGACTCTGAGATCATCTCCAGCAGTCTTTCTTCAGGATCCTCTGCCAAAGGAAGCGAGGCAGGTGGCTACTAAAAAGATGCCTTTTTCTGCTATGGCTCGTGGTTGCGGAATGAGTTCCCTAGAGAGGTTTGGCTGATATCTATATGGTGCTCTTTCCAGTGCTAAGTGAAGACCTTCTTATTTTCCCAGGCATTTCAGTTTCTGTTGTTTTAAATCTGTTACTGTATTTAAATCTTTGCACTGCTACTAGGTTTTATTTTTTATTTCTATTTCATACTGTAGTTTTAAACTTTTATAGTGTATCTTATGATGTATTTTATGGTCTTAATTGTTGCGAACAGCCCAGAGAGCTTTGGCTATTGGGCAGTATAGAAATGTAATAAATAAATAATCATTGTAACTTTTTTAAGGTGCCCTGAGCACATGTTGAAGGGCAGGGTATAAATACAATAACTAAATCAACTTCATTCTCCCCTAATCATGCATAAAGCCCTGACTCTGAAGCACTCTGAACTTTCAAAGGGTATATATTTCACATGAAATCACTCATATAGGAGACAATCCTATGCATGTTTAAGCAGAAGAAAGTCCTACAACTTACTGCCTTTCTTTGGGGTTGGATGGGCAGGATCCTGCCAGAAGAAGTGAATATCATCAACCACACAGATGTTGCTCATTGAATGAGAGAGGCTTGTTCCCTGCCCCTGGGAGTTATAAGACTTTCTGCTATCTAAACATTCAAAGGATCACACCCTTAGTTTTTAGAAATATTGACCACATTGATCTGGCTAAGCTCAGAATTATTTTAGATGAGCTTCCCAGGAAGTCTCCCACCCAAACATTGATGAAACGGAGGTTTGCTTAGCTTTCACAATATTGGGAATAATGCAACCTCATCTACAAGTTACAGGAAAGGGGCAGGGTTGTAGTTAGTTCATGAGAGTTTTGGGCATAGCTAACCTTAGGATCGCACCAGTATGGTTTCCAGCTTCTCCCCTTCTTTCCTCACCTCTCTCTGACCATCTCCATTGCTGGGAGCACACATTTGTTCTCTTTTCTGCAAGTGTTATAGAACACAAAGAAATGGACTGAACAAACTCTGTTTGAAACTATATGCTGTACCTGCATTTATATGCAAGAATATTGTGAGTAAAACTGTTTTCTTTGCCTCAGGGATGCAGGAGTCTTGTGGTGGGTGACACAGGTTTCAAGGCCTCTAAAGCAACATAAGTGGCCTCAGCCTGAAAGCAATAGAGTGTGAGTAATGCCAGAATTGGCATAGAGAGTAAAGGTCCTGAAAGGGTTGCCTGATGCAGTATTGTTAACCTTAACTGACTGAAACCCACATAGGATGCAGCTAAATTCCCTTCAGCACCAAAACTCTCTCTGCCATCAATCAGATTTATTTTCTTGCAGATCTTTTCTTCTGTCAAAGGCTGATTTTTCAGCAGACACGGTGACTTATTCATACTTCTTTCTTTAGATTAACATTAACATTTAGATTAAAATGCCCACTCAAGGTTACTTCATGACTTGGGCCAGATCTACACCTCATGTCATATCAATATGATCCCATCATGAGGATGCTATATCCCTCTGGCCCATTTATACCTTGTAGCGCACTTATTGACATCTGCTGTGTATTTTGGATAATACAGAATAAATAGTTGGAAATAATGCGAGACTTATTGACATCTGCTGTGTATTTTGGATAATACAGAATAAATAGTTGGAAATAATGCGAGAAAAGGGGTATATGGGATGTGTAATCTGCCTCAACAGTTATCGATGCACTTCAGTACCAATAAAAAGCACTGGTGTAGATCTAGCCTTGGTCTTAATCCCCTCTGCCCAACTCAGCTGAAGAAATATGGCAGTGTCATGAGCTGGGCAGCTGTAGAATCAGCTGTCACAGTGTGTGTGTGTGTGTGTGTGAGTGTGTGTGTGTGTTTTAAAATGGAAAGGGAGATACATTGGCTCCCAAGAAAGCAATTGATTCTCCATTACTACTATTCTGGGAGAGGTAGATGAATTGTTGAGATTTCCTTACCCAAGCTTCACCATTCATGATCTACTCCTCACATGTCTTTTTCATATGCTAATGATGCTCAACTATGTGAGGCCAGTGAGGAAGTTACTGGAGCCACTGATAACTCCTGGAACACTTGAACCTTCCTTCTAACCAGAGCTCAGACTACATGGAAACACTTTCAGAAGAGTTTTCTCGTTGTATCTGGATTTTCATGAAACTGCTTTGGTCCATCAGCAGCACATGAAGCAAGGAAAGCAGAGTATACATTAGCCACTTTCACTGCCTTTCATTGGAGCTGAGTGGGTGGAGTCCTGCCAGTAGAACTGAACATCATCAACCATGTAGATGTTGCTTATGGAATGAGAGAGGCGTGTTCCCTGCCCCTGTCCATACTCCCCTGCTCAAGGAAGTATCACGGAAGAGATGAATTAGGTCCCTGTAGTTTACCTCACACCTCTCCCCCAAAACACAGAAACGGTGCTACTGTGATATAGTGCAAAGTAAAACTAAACAGAGGAGAAGGAAAGGGGAGGAACAGTAGTGAGATCCTGAAACAGTGCTATTGTGAAATAGCACTAGTGCAATATAGTGCAAAGTAAAACTAAACAGAGGAGGAGCAAAGGGGAGCACCACTAGTGAAAGAGTAAAACAGTGCTATTGCAAAATAGCACTACTACAAATTAGTGAAGAAGCTTAAGCCTGTGTCCAAAATATATGCTACTGCCAATGGAGGAAAAAAAGGAATAGGGGGGAGGGATGGCCCCACCTTAACTAGTTCACATCCTGGTCACTGACACACTCCTAGGCACACCCAGCATGCAGGATTTTATTCGGGGGAATGGGGCACACTGCACCAGAACTGTGCAGGAGCTGCATTTAAGGGAAAATGATGCAGCAAAATGAATTTCTTAAAATGCAGAATTTTCAGGGGAAAGCTCTGGGGTTGCTGCAGAGTGGTGACCACATCATGTGTCATGAATGATCTTGTTGTGCTCTCACTCTGCACTAAATCATCCATGTCGATTGGGCCCAGGTCAGTATTGCTTCATTGTAATAAGCATAATGCTTAATCCACGTCTGACAGTGCAGTCTCAAACTCACTGGCTGAATTCAGACAACACGATAGTCAATGGTGGGGTAATAATCAACTTTACAATGGTTCATCTAGGGGGTACTCTCCACACAACATGGTAATAAATAATCAACCGTGGTGTGGATTAGGATCAGCGCTGAGTTGACTATGGCAGCATTCGGACAACCTGATAGTCAATACAACTGATTGTTTCCCACCCTCAGTTGCTTAATGTGTCGTCCGAATTCAGCCACTACGTAATAAGAGCTACTGCTTCTTCCTCGCCCACAGGAAACTCTTCTTTCTTTAAGGAATGGGCTGAGAGACTAACAGGAAACATATATAGTTGGGGTAGAAAATGTTATAATCCTGCATTCATGCTAACTTTAGGGAGCAGCATAAAAGCTATTGTAAATGATACAATCGCTATGTCTGGCTAGCAAGAAATAGCTGTATTCTGCCTTTCCACCAGGAGTTCTTTAGTCTGAACTGCTTGTAAGTGCAACCTAAATTAGCTCAAGGACAATGAGCAAATGGAATATGAAGCTTCTGTTTTATTCCGTGGCTTTTATGTGATTGAGAAATTTAGTGCGTGCAAGATGTCTTTCAAACCTCATGGATTTTTCCTTATTATAAGGAATAAGAACATGTATTTCTGTAGAAACAAAAAGGGTTTGTGCATGTATCTTTGCTTTCATCTATATTCCCTCCCCAGTGCCTCTTACTTTCGGTGTGTAGGTGAGTGTCCCCCTTCAGGATTTCATTTTTTCCCCCAGTCCCTCTTGTGTGTCTTATTAAACAGTGCTGAAATGTCACTAGCATGGGTTACTTAGCAGGGAGAGCTCCAAGTCACATTTTCCTGCCCCATGGTCCCAGCCGTCCTCTTTCCTGACAGAAACTCTTGTGACACAGAGTGCAAATGACTCAGTAAGTGTTTTTAGGGTAAATGTGGAAGTTCTGCCAGACTGCTAAGGGGACATTTCTCAGGAGCATTTCACAGTGTCAATCTCCACATACATCAGGCAGTGCCCAGTGACAACAAAAATGGCATAGCTGCTATATTACTTCTCTATTGCTGATGAAACACTGACTCTCTCTCTTCTGGTGACAACATTTATTCATGCTCGTAAAGCAACCGTCATCTTGTAGCAAACAGATATACCTAGAGCGTACCTGTAAGGTCATCATCACCCGTGAGGTGTTAAGAGATTGTCTTCCCCATAACTGCCAGAAGGATTTAACATTTACTTTTTGTTGCCACAAACTCCTAGCACTTTAACATTGTCTGGGACAAGGAGCATCATCAGACGGGGGGGGGGGGAATCGTGTTTCCCTACCATCGCTTTGCCTCCTGCTCCTGTCCCACAATAAGGACAAACAACTTCCTCTTTCTTCATACAGGGAAGAAAGAGGAAGAAAGCAAAGACCATGTGGCCCATTCAGTGGGCGTTTTTATCACGCTGCTTCTCCTGCACACAGCAGGAAATGGCGGCAAGTTTTGCTATAGTCTCCCAAATTATGTCTCTTATTTTATTATGGAAAAAAGACAAGGGCAGGATCTACAATACTGCTTTAAAATGGTTTATAATGGTAGTAACAACTGTTGGGGCCCAGGACACACTCCATATACAGTTTTCAAACCATTTTCAAAGTGTCATATTCTGCTTGGTGTAGATCTGGCCTAGAAGGAGTGGGAGGCACATGGGAGGCAGGCAGAGTCATGAAAAGGTTGCGTGAAAATCCATGAGTGGCCAGTAATGAGCATGCAATAAAATGCTCATCCGATGATGCTCAAGAAAACACTCTACTAATAAAAAAGTAAATAGATTTCTTGGGGTGTTTGGGGGTTTTGTTTTGTTTTGTTGGTCCAAGGCTCTGTGTTGGCACTCAGATCTGCTTCCCTAGATCATATTGGAAAATTGCCTTTTCTGATGAAAGGATTAGAAGGCTGATGCCAAGCAAGCCATTTAAGATCAGTATTGGATGCCCAGCTCTCTGGTATGCTAGTGAGAGCTACTAGGATGGTGAGAACCAGGGACATGACCTTCTATATGGTGGCCCCCAGGACTATAGAATACCCTCCACATGGCCCCTTCTTTGCTTAATTCCTATCTGCTTTGGGATGATTTTATTGCACTATATTTTAATAATGGGTTTTATCTGTGGCTGTTATTTTAATGTTACTTAGGGAGAAATCCTAAGTTCCCAGGGAGGGCAGCTATGGTTCCATTAGATGTTGGAGACCTCCCTCCACACCTTGGACCTTCATCTCTGCAGCTGGAGAATGAGCTCTGTTGCAGCAGACTCCTCCTGGCAGCAAGCTCCACTGACATCACACTCCTGTAGTAAAATTGGGGGTAGGGAATTTCAGGATGGCTCAGGGGAGACCTTGGATTGTCTCATCCCATTACATGCCACAGAAAGAACAGGAAAATGCATCAGCCCTGAAGCTGGCATATTTATTTTCATTCTCATTTAAATCAATTGAGAGGTGGTGGGGGGTGGGATGCTTAAAAAAGAAGGAATAATTAGTACAAAAAAGGCAAGAAGCCTTGCCTTCCTCCCTGGGTGAAGCAAACTCAGCAGGGCTTAGGAGATGGCAGTTCCTCCACCATGGACTCCCTTTTCCATAGGATTGCTCTGACCCTGTTGCTTTTCTGTTTTTATTGTTTTAATATTGTGTAACCTCAGCTGGTACACAATGCGGATGCCCAACTTGAACATTACTTCTGATTGGGTGGCTCAGGTCTCACAAGCTCTGGACAAATAGGTGCATAGACACAAGTAAATAAGGTTCCACAAATGAGCTCAAATATAGTGTACAATTTAGTATTGATTTCCCCCTCCCCCACATAGGCCAGATCTACACCAAGCAGGATATAACACTTTGAAAGTGGTTTAAAAACAGTATATGGAGTGTGTCATGGACCTCAACAGTTGTCAATACTATTATAAACTGTAGTGTTGATCCTGCTTTGACTCTGCTTCTGAACATTGCTGGCCCACCCACAATGCTATATACACTGGAAGCTGTTTGCCTGCTATAAGCAGAAGAATACTCTATCTAGTTTATGCTTAAGAGATATTTGGATAGGTATAATATAGTAATGCAAGTTTAGTTTGTCTGGCACTAAAATATTTACTTGGATGAAGCATGCCACAAGGCTATTATTTACTACTTCCATACTGTTTGAATGTATATTTTTTAAAACTTAAATTATGGCAAAAAAAGATATTTGGATGTGGGCCAGGATTTAGGCATGACTGATTATTATTATTATTATTATTATTATTATTATTATTAATTACATTTATATACTGCTCCATAGCTGAAGCTCTCTGGGCGGTTTACAAAAATTAAAAGATTGAACACTAAAAAGACAATATACAAAATTTAAAACCATAAACATAAAACAGCTGACATTTAAAACAAAGTCAGTTAAAACCTCAACTTAAGCTGTTAAAAAGCCTGGGAGAAAATAAAAGTTTTGACCTGGTGCCGAAAAGATAACAATATTGGTGCCAGGCGGGCCTCATCAGGGAAATCATTCCATATTTGGGGGGGCCACCACAGAGAAGGCCCTCTCCCTTGTTGCCATCCTCCAAGCTTCCCTCGGAGTAGGCACCCGGAGGAGGACCTTTGATGTTGAGCGTAGTGTACGGGTAGGTTCATGTCGGGAAAGGCGTTCCATCAGGTATTGTGGTCCCAAACCATGTAAGGCTTTATAGGTTAAAACCAGCACCTTGAATCGAGCTCGGAAACATACAGGCAGCCAATGCAAGCGGGCCAGAATCAGTCTTATATGTTCTAGCCTTCTGGTTCCTGTTACCAATCTGGCTGCTGCATTCTGCACAAGCTGCAGCTTCCGAACCATCTTCAAAGGCAGTCCCACGTAGAGCGCATTGCAGTAATCTAACCTGGAGATTACCAGAGCATAGACAACTGAAGCCAGGTTATCCCTGTCCAGATAGGGGCGTAGCTGGGCCACCAGCCAAAGTTGGTAGAAGGCACTCTGTGCCACCGAGGCCACCTGAGCCTCAAGTGACAGATGGTTCTAGGAGAACTCCCAAGCTACGAACCTGCTCCTTCAGGGGGAGTGCAGCCCCATCCAGATGGTCCATTTTTAAGTGTACACCTAGAACATTTTATTTAAAATTATTTAATATACAACAGATATTTTTATCCATATATATCATAGGGGATATACACACTTAGGGTGACCAACTGTCAGGATTTCCCCGGATTTGTCCTGGTTTTTGTTCTATTCTGGGTGTCAGGGGGGATTTTCTGTAATTTTCTATAATGTCCTGGAAAGACACGCTTTCCCTTTAAAGGCTGCATTAGTATGGAGGTGGGTCATTTCCCTCGCACTGCTCCAATCAGGGCCTGAAAGGGGAAAGCGTGTCATTCCCAGACATTATAGAAAAGGCCCTGATTGGAGCAGTGGAGGGTGGGAATTACACACTTTCCCCTCCTCCACCCCATTTCGGGCCATTAAGGTGGTGGGGGTGAATGACATGCATCCCAGAGGCCCCTGAAAGCTGCTTTCCCACCCCCACCCCACTGGGTGTCCTCTTTTTTAGTTTCCCAAATGTGGTTACCCTATACACACTAGGAAGCCTTGATACATATACTTACGTCCGATGCAACTTAACGTATGAAATGGCCTATACTTATTGAGAAATTATTATACCTTGGAGCATGTACATACTTATATGCAATGTATCTAGATGGGTGAGTTAGTTGCACTGAGGTTCACCTGGCACTTATGATGTATTCTTTCCAGCACCAGGTGAAAATCTTTTTATTTTCCCAGTTTTTTAAACTTTTTATTTTCCCAGTTTTTTTAGCATTATACCATCCTAGTTTTTTAGCTCTGCTGTTTTAAATCTGTATTTTAAATCTCTATCGGTTTTATTCTGGTTGTACTTTTATATTGTGAGCTTAAGCATCCATATTTTATATTTTACACTGTATCTTATGGTTTTAGTTTTTGTAAACCACCCAGAGAGCTTCAGCTATTTGGTGGTATAGAAATCTATCTATCTATCTATCTATCTATCTATCTATCTATCTATCTATCATCTATCTATCTATCTATCTATAATAAAAAGTTCAATTTGAAATCAGTGGAACACTAAGCCAGATCTACACCAAGCACAATATAACTCTATGAAAGTGGCTTGAGAATGGTATATGGAATGTTTCATGGGCCCCAATAGTTGTCAGTGCATTTCAGTACCATTATAAAGCAGTAGTGTAGATCTTGCCATGACTAATTTTTCTTTGAAAAGGGACCTAAGCATGATAAACATGGTCTGGAGTCAACTCAATGTATCAAATAGCCCTCAAAGATGCACAACCATCCGGAATTGTGTGCCAAAGATTCTGTTCAGTGACTATTTATTGCGACGTGAGCTTTCATAGACAAAGACTAATTACATCAGATGGACTGAGAAGATGGGGTAAATCCAATGTCATGTGGGTGGACGTCCACTCACGCAACAGGACTTTCCCTTCCCCTCCTCTACTCTGCAGACGTTGCATGCCATCCAAATCTAATCTAATGAATTTCCTAACCACCCAGAACAGATTTGGGAGAGGGGGACTGCAGGGAGGAGGGGAAATTCAATCCTCCGTGATGTCTATTTGCTGGTGGAATGACCCTATGGGATACAAGCCACCTGAGTTGAGGTGTAGTGCAGAACAGGCCTAGTTAACAAGGTAAAAATAAGAGATAATGGGAAACAGGAAAATGTTTTCTGCTTTGGGAACTCAGTGCCTCTGGGACTATAAAAGGACATGGGTTCATTACAGATTCAGAGGAAAGAGGCTGCTTGCAGAAAGCACCTGCACCAATTCTATGCGTAACAGGATTTTATTAAATGTTCCCCATGCAAGTATTAACCAGGCCTGACCCTTTTTAGCTTGAGATCTGAGGCGCTCTCGGCCTGAAGTATAATGGCTGCAGGCTATAGTATGTAGGCTGTATTCCCAAGTGATATGGCTTGTCTGTCATTGTCACTTTTTTACTGCTCTTCACAGGTTGATGATTCTTCCAAACTATAACCAACAATTTGCATTGGGCATGTATTTCTCTTTTACAGCTGGGCCAATTATAGCAATGTTTGTTAGACTTCCTAAAGCAGTATGTTTGGCTACCCTCCCACACACCTGTCGCCTGACATTCGCTGCACTTTCAAGAAATGGGGATTAAATGATATTTGTAGAAAATGAGGCTCAGTCTCTTACTTCCAAGTGTCCTCAGAGGCCATATTTTAAATTTGCATCATCGCACACTGATATTTATGCTCCAAGTTCTTTCGCGTACATGTTCAGTTCAGTAAGGAGAACAGTGCTGCTGTGATATGAATATCATGAACTAAGAATCACTGCTTGAATGCTCAAATATTCATGAGGAGCCCACAGGATAAAGCAACGTTGTTGTTGTTGTTGTTGTTGTTGTTGTTTCTTGGTGGGGAAACTGTTTAATAGATTCGAAAATTGAATAATCAAAGAGAAGTAAAACTAATAACCAAATATAAGAACTAGTTCTCATGAATGTTACCATACAGCAAAAGAAAGTAATGGTGTATTGCTGATAAGTGTTTCAATTTTGTAAGCTCAGAGATTCATCTCCTGGGTTGATCTTGAATATAGCAATATAAAAAGTTGCTGCTTCTATTCCATGGCCTCAGGAGAAGCAGACCGGACTATATCCATTTATCCAGGCAATCATCAGTTACTTAAGGAGATATCCTATGACTTTATGACTTTTCCACAGCTTATCATTTTCTATATTATTATTATTATTATTATTATTTCAATTTATGAGCTGCGGAATAATTTAAAAGAGTTTTAAAAAGAAAGAAAAATATCAAGGCAACTAAAATATGAAAAAAGATGATTTAAAAACAGAGCTTAAACTAGGCTGACCATATGAAAAGGAGGACAGGACTCATGTAACTTTAACAGTTGTAGAGAAAAAGGAATTTCAGCCAGTGTCATTTGTATGCAATTAGTTCCTGGTGAAATTCCCTCTTCATCACAACAGTTAAAGTTGCAGGCACTATACTAGAGTGACCATATACAAAAGAAGGCAGGGCCCCTGCAACTTTAACTGTTGTGATGAAGAGGGAATTTCACCAGGAACTAATTGCATACAAATGACACTGGCTGAAAGTCCCTTTTCTCTACAACTGTTAAAGTTACATGAGCTCTGTCCTCCTTTTCATATGGTCAGGCTAGCTTAAACATATCATTGAAAATAAAACAAGCAACAGTTTTAAAAAATTGTTAAAGGTTGTTATTTTTTCAAAGGCCTGGAACAATAAAAAGGTTTTCACTCAGCATGGAAAATTCAGTGAACTAGTTGCCAGGTGGACTTTTCTAGGCAGAGCATTTCACAATTTGGGGCCACCACAGAAAAGGCCCTGTCATTAGTAGGCACCCAGCCAATCTCATTATGTGGGGGAACTTAGAGCAGGGGCTCAGATGATGTTCTCAGGGCATGGACATAAACATAGAGGAAGAGGCAGTCCTTCATATACTATGGGCCCATGCTGTGAAGGGCTTTGTAGGTTAAGGCTTAGTTCCAGTCAGTAGCCTAGCTGCCATATTTTGTACTAAGTGTAGTTTCTGTACCATCTTCAAGAGAACCTCTCATATCTAACCTTGAGGTTACCAGAGCACCTATCACTAAAGCCAAGCTTTCGCTCTCCAATTAGGATCATAGCTGGTATACCAGCTTAAGTTCCTAAAAAGCACTCGGAGCCACAGAAAACAATTGCCTTTATTAATAAAGTTGAATCTACAAGCATCCCTCAAGCTATGAAATTGATTCTTTAGGGGGATTGTAACCCATTCCAGAACAGGTTGAACACTACACACACAGACAGATGAACCACCCACAGCAGTACTTCTATCTTGTCTGGATTAAATTTCAGTTTATTGGCCCTTATCCAGTCCATTACTGCAGTCAGGCACTGATTACATTCTTCCATTGCCTCATCCGGATTTCATGTAAAAGAGAACTAGAGCTGTGTGCCATCAGTTTGCTGTATTCAAAGAGCATCATCACACAGTGGAAAATCACGTTTGCTTACCTTCGCTTCTCCGCCCATGCGCTTGTCCCTCATTACTTCCTCTTTTGAAAAAGGAAGTATACAATGTGCACACAGCAGGAGATAGCAGCAACTTCCATCTTTAAAAATAAGTTGACTTACTGGGGTGTTTTTTGTCATGTGAAAAAGGCTAGAAGGAGCGGGAGGCGTGCGGGAGGCAGACGACAACGTGAGAGAGACCTGCAAAAATCCATGAGTGCCCAGTAACGAGCGTGCAATAAAACACTAATCTGATGGAGTTCTAAGTCTCTAAATTACTTCACTCAATGGTTTCATGTGAATGGCACATAGCATGGTGGACAAGATGGAGCCTTACAGGAAAACAAAGCATAAATGCCATGAGGACAAGTAGAAGTCCCCCAGCACCACCTTCTAGAAATGGCCATCTAAATACGAGTGGAACCACTGCAAATCCATACCACCAACACCCAACAGATAGCTTATCTCGAAGGATACCATAGTCAATAGTATCAAAAAGCTAAGGGGTCCAGGAGAATCAGCAGGGTTGCACTCCTTATGTCTCTGTCCCACAATTATTGTTCCTTTGTTTAACTAAACAGTAACAGCTGAATTAGTCTGTTATTTTTTTCTTTCCAGAAGTCCTAAGGGCACTAAACCTTGAAACTATTTCAGCACCTGGCGGAGCCCAACTGGACTGTCTGCAAACCCTCCTCCTACATCTTAATACTCAAGACTGTGCAGACATCCTGACAATATCCAGTCAACTTTTGTTTCCCTCTTATCCACCCCCCACACCTGCCATCCTGCTTTTTGTAACATCTTACCTGATGAAGAAATCTGGGCCATATCTACCCCAAACAGGATATGAAACTTGGAAAATGGTTTGAAAACTGTATATGGAGTATGTCCTGGGCCCCAACAGTTGTTGCTACTGTTATAAGCCATTTTAAAGCAGTAGTGTAGATCCTGCTATGGAGATCTTGAAAGTTTGCACATTCTTAGGAAATTAAAGTCTCTTAAACAGTAACTTGGTTTTATCCTGCTTGTGTTCTTATGTTGTATTTTTATACCATTGTTGTTTTATATTTTGAAAGGTTTTTATGGTTTTAATTTTTGTAAACCGCCCAGAGAGCTTCAGCTATTGGGCAGTATAAAAATGCAATAAATAAATAAATAAATATTCTGTATAATCCAGCATTTCTGAATTATTCAAGCTGTTTGATGAACTGTTTGATGAACAGTGACCGATAGAAGCAGTTCTTTACAGAAAGAAATCTGGAAACAGGAACCCTCTATAAATGCTAGGAAAGGATATTTTAGTTGTTATTCTGTGGAGACTGAAATTTTGTCATATTGATGTATGTTAATTTATTGCAATATTTTTAGTTTGTGCCTGTATGTAAGAGCAGCATAAGGTCCAATTAATGGCTCAGTAATTACTGCGCTTAAGTAATTACTTCTGTAACAACTGAACTGGTGCTATTTTTAGATCCTGCTTCATAGCACTCAGATCCAATCCCTCAGCCCATGCAGGGAAAGAACGGGATTGTTTGTAAGCAGAAAGACATGGGAAAATGCCTTCCATATGGAGAACTCAGACACTTGTCCAGTTTCTCAAAGCTCATTCTTCATTACACAGCAGTCTGCCGAGGAAGGTCATTTTTAAATGAATACACAGACTCAATGACCTCTTATCCTTTCCAAGGAATATGAATATATATATATATATATATATATATATATGAAGTTAAAAATTATTCAGGCATGTGCCTGTAGATGGTCTGCCACTCACAGCATAGCTTCCTCCTCCAAAAAAGAGCACTATTTTAATCACCACTAGGATATTAAATTTGTGCAGAATTCGGGAAAAGATTAAAGAGAAAAATAGATACGTTTAAACATGGTGCATAATCCTAAACAGGTACCGTCACAATCAAGACAAGGCTCCCTTTCCTTGGCACAGTAAAGAGGTTTGGAGGCGATGCTGCTTTGACAGATCCCGAGTCAAAATCCCCATCTCTTTGACACTTATCACATGCATAATAGCAATATCTTTCCCAGCAGGCAGGCAGGTTCTGTGGCTGCAATCAAGCTGTCTGTGGCTAGACAGCTAATGAAACAGCATGCCATTCTCCAGTGTTATTGGGGGGGGGGGGGAACAGTATTTACTTACTGTGATAGTAGGGCTGCAGTAAATATCTTTTAATAGAAATTATAGTGTTAAATGGCCAATTAAAAAGCCAGTGTTTCCATATCTGGAAAGGTGCAAGTATACTAGGGAATCCCTAGTGAGGCTGAGCAATCACATTAAGCTTATTAAACACTGTAGCCAAAGGCAGTATATTTACTAAGGGGGGTGTTCATATATCCCAAAGAAATATTTCAAGAGGCTATCCTCTTCTAATTGGGAGGTAAATACTAAAAGAACTATCTCTTAAAAGCACATCGTTGCTGTTAGCCTGAATCATCATCATCATCAAAACAAGTTTAGGGCAGAGTCTTGAACAATACTAGTGTTTTGAGATATAGATATATATATTCTCCAACAGCTAGAAGAAAGAAAATGGCTAGAAGGAAGGCTAGATCAGGGATATCTGGGTCCATCATCTTTGTCTGAGTGGTCTTGGCTTATATTTCAACCTCATTTCCTCATCTGTAAAATGGGGATAATGGTGGTCTGCTGCACCGAGTCATGAGAATATATGTAAAATTCTAATAAATATCAAAGTGGATAAGGTGTCCCATACATTTCCTCCAAGGGAGGTTTGGAAGATGGCAATGAGGAAGTCGGCCTTCTCGTTGGTGGCCCCCCAATTATGGAATGGTCTGCCTGATACCAACATTGTCAGCTTTTCAGTGCCAGATTAAGACTTTCCTCTTCTCCAAGGTATTTGATGCCATATGATGGGGCTTTTAATGTTAGTATTTGATAGGTCCTGAGAATTTTATTAGGGGTGTGCATCGGATCGGATCCGATCCACGATCCGAATCCGATCCGCCCCAAAATCGGGAAAATCCGATCCGATCCGATCTGATCCGATCAACCTCCGATCCGATCCGATCCGATCCGACGAGGTCCGATCCGGATCGGACGCCATTTTGAATGCTTTTTCCCATAGCCAAGTATTGTTTTACAAAAACGCCTATAACTTTTTCATTTTTAAAGATAGAAGGATGAAACTTGGGCACATTATACACTGGTTAGGGATAGTTATCTGTGAGAAATTTCAGAAAGATTGGTGCATGCGTTTTGTGGCAATTAATTGTTTAATAAATACCCAGAAATGCCTATAACTTTGTCATTTTTAAAGTTACAAACATGAAACTTTGCCACATTGTAGGTGGTACCTTGGGACCTATCTGTGAGAAATTTCAGAAACTTAGGTGCTTGCCTTGTGTGGCAATTAATTTTAGAAAAATGGGTAGTAGTGGGGTAAATACATTTACGCCTCCCATTTTTTTATTTTTGAAGATACAAACAGGAAACTTGGGCACATTACAGGTACCACTTGCCTTGATATGTGTGTGAAATTTCAGAAACATTGGAGCTTGCCTTGTGTGGCAATTAATTTTTGAAACAATGAGGAAAGAAACACCTATAACTTTGTCATTTTTAAAGTTACACACATGAAACTTTGCCACATTGTAGGTGGTACCTTGGGACCTATGTGTGTGAAATTTCAGAAACATAGGTGCTTGCCTTGTGTGGCAATTAATTTTTTAATAAATACCCAGGAATGCCTATAACTTTGTCATTTGTAAAGTTATAGGTGTTTCTTTCCTCATTGTTTCAAAAATTAATTGCCACACAAGGCAAGCTCCAATGTTTCTGATTTTTCACACACATATCAAGGCAAGTGGTACCTGTAATGTGCCCAAGTTTCCTGTTTGTATCTTCAAAAATAAAAAAATGGGAGGCGTAAATGTATTTACCCCACTACTACCCATTTTTCTAAAATTAATTGCCACACAAGGCAAGCACCTAAGTTTCTGAAATTTCTCACAGATAGGTCCCAAGGTACCACCTACAATTTGGCAAAGTTTCATGTTTGTAACTTTAAAAATGACAAAGTTATAGGCATTTCTGGGTATTTATTAAACAATTAATTGCCACAAAACTCATACACCAATCTTTCTGAAATTTCTCACAGATAACTATCCCTAACCAGTGTATAATGTGCCCAAGTTTCATCCTTCTATCTTTAAAAATGAAAAAGTTATAGGCGTTTTTGTAAAACAATACTTGGCTATGGGAAAAAGCATTCAAAATGGCGTCCGATCCGGATCGGACATCCGGTCCGATCCGATCCGACCATCCTCCGATCCGATCCGATCCGACCCCCCAGGTCCGATTCCGATCCGCTATCCGATCCGATCCGGGGGGTCAGTGCACATCCCTAAATTTTATTGTTAATTGTTTTTAACTGTTTCAAACTGTTTTAAGTTGTTATATACTACATATTCTGTTTTATCATGTTTTGAACCACCCACATCTGGTGGGTGCTCTCTGGGAAGCTCACAACATGATAAAAAAAATTGGGTGGCGAATGTAATGAATGAATAAATAGGTCAATATGCATTTTTCTGCTTTTGACTAAACATTATGGGATGATGGTTGAGACAGCGAGCATTGCACAGAGGCAACAGGTACTGGAGGTGTTGCGTTAAAAAATGTTTAATGTATGATAAATTGCAGTTCAGCCTGCCCCACCCCAAACTACTCAAGTAATATTGTTGCAGCACTCAGCCAAAGCAATTTAAATCCAGGGAGCTCGAAGTGGCAATATGATCAAGGTGTTGCAGTTCCTTGGTTGAACTGTGTGCAGAAGCTTTCAAGCAAAGAGGAGACATAACTTACTTGCTTCTGCATCTCTAATATGTACCTTGTAATGGGAGAAATAGTCACTTACTAGATGCAGATAGAACTCCTGTGGCAGGAAAAAAATAAGCTTGTTAACCTATTCATCATTAGGTAGGCTGACCATATGAAAAGGAGGACAGGGCTCCTGTAACAGTTGCAAAAGACAGGGAATTTCAGCAGGTATCATTTGTATGCATACAGAACCTTGTGATTTTTTTTCATCTCAACAGTTAAAGCTGCAGGAGCTATACTAGAGTGACCAGATACAAAAGAGGGCAAGGCTTCTGCAGCTTTAATTTTGTGATGATGAGGAAATTTCACCAGGTTCTGCATATATACAAATGACACCTGCTGAAATTCCATTTTCTATGAAACTGTTAAAGATACAGGAGCCCTGTCCTCCTTTTCATATGGTCAGCCTATCATTAGGGACCTGAATACACTACAAATTTAAACCAATTTCACAGCTGTAGCTTCTTCCAAAAAAATTGGAAATT
The DNA here is from genome assembly GCA_029215795.1 of Anniella stebbinsi. Lineage (NCBI taxonomy): Eukaryota > Metazoa > Chordata > Lepidosauria > Squamata > Anniellidae > Anniella > Anniella stebbinsi. The sequence goes on along the minus strand of JARDYH010000006.1, from coordinate 61,789,994 downwards.
GTCCTTCCATGCAATGAGACTGAAGTACTTGAACATTCATGTGAAACTACAGTTCCCAGGGTTCTTTGGGGAAAACCATTATGCAAAGGCAGCTTTAAAACGATCTAAATTGTAGCAGATACTCAAAAAGGGTCATGGGTGCAATCTATGCTTAGTCATTGCAAGCATGGTTTAGAAGCTAAATGAGAGGCATCAGGAGGAGGGAGAATGAGGAAACAAGACATATTTGCTACAACTTGCATTTCTAGCAGTGTTTGAGAGGGTTTGAGTTGGGGAGTATGACTGGGGGTTTTTTTGCTAGTAAGTACTTTATATTCCTGAAAGTGTAATTAGAAAGTGGTTTAAAATGACGAACTGGCAGGAAACTTGAAAAGATAATTAAGCAGTGCTGAAATAACGATAACATTCCAAACCATTCCAGAGCTCTATGAGTGAAGTGATTGTCTTTTATAGCCATGTAATTATATGGATTCTTCCGTCCATATGCCTGCAAACTCCACTGCAGAATTTGACCTCTTATTTTTTGCATAACAAGCGCCTTGTGCATCATAGTAGAATGGGCACTTAGCATGAGGCATCAGCTATGTGGATTATGGAGCCAAATGCAACTGTAACATGCAGTTGTTTGTGGCCCATTTTTAAAATGTGCAAGTAATAACTATCACCTTGGAACATCCAGGACATTGCCCAATGGCAGCTTCCTATTATATATTGTAGTATGGAAGTGAGAGAATGGTAGATGTATTTTAAAAAAGCTGGTCACCTTTCCTTCAGGGCAATGTCTGTGCTTGCTATAGGAACCATCCATAGGGCAGTATCCAATGCTGCTGTTGCACTTACACCATTGACTTAATGTTACCATAAGTGACTTCTAGCACAATGGCAAAAGTGTAAGCTGGTGTGAGAGGTTTCCCAGAGAAACCCATTGCACCAGTATACACTATTGTAGTTGGGCGAGAGGATGCTTATGCTAGCAATACATCAATAGTGTAAACGGAGCAACAGTGTTGGATACTGCCCATAATCTTTTTTCAATATTCTAGCAAGACAGAGTGAATGTATATGGAGGGAGGTGTGTCACAGCTGCAGGGTCCATCCCCAAACTGTGGATGCTTGTTTCAATGGTTGAAGAGACCCAGTGTGCTTCACATGTTGAAACGAACAGAGGTAGAGCCTGCCACTGTGATGCCCCTGCCCTCATGTGTATTCATTCTATCTGGTACTTAGATGCTAGGGTTAGACCTCTTTGTGGGAAATAGGATGATGGACAAGATGTACCATTGGTCTGAGCCAGTGTTCTTATGAAATGTTGACCTTTAATTTTATTTCTTTATTATTTCTTTATAAATTTATGTGATGCCATTTGGCCCAAATTTGGCCCCCAAGGCAACTTCCAATTAAAACTTTTTAAAAAAAGATGTTGTCTTTTTACAAAACAAGTTAAAAACATTTAAACCTAATAACAGCAGAATTGAGAGCAGGAGAAAAATTTGAAAGAGAATGCAGAGTTAATACATTTGAAATACTAAAAAGCCATGCAGAACAAATAATCATAACAACAACAACCACCACCCACCTAAACTGATCAAAGAAAAGAGCCAGTCTAACTTCTGTAGGGGGAGAGTTCCACAGGCGGGGTGCTGCCACAGAGAAGTCCTATCATGTGTTCCCATCAGCCGAGCCTTTCTTGGTGGTAGGACATACAGAAAGGTCTCCAAAGAAGAATTTAGCCCGTGGGCAGGCTCATTTGGGATAAGGTAGTCATTCAGAAATAGTGGCCCTAAGCCATTTAGGACTTTGTAGGTAATCAGCAGCACCTTAGAATGTGCCTTGAAACAAATTGGCAGATAAAAGGCTAGAATAATAAGGTCAACAATGCCTGCACTAGAAGAACGCAAACCTGGGCTGTATTTTGCACTAGTTGCCATTTCAGAACACTCTTCAAGGGCAATCCCACATAGTGTGTGTTGCAGTGACCTTTCTGAAAATTCAGCTCGTAGAACAGAATTTTAGTGCTTCATCATCATGAATTATTGCAAAGTTAAGATTCCAGAGATGTCAATTTTGTAAATTCCCAAAGTACACATTCAGTTACAAGAGAATATGTTTTGTTTTCTTCATGGGATATTGATTGTAACCCTTTCATCCATGCAGTTAGTAGACTTTCTAAAGGTAAAAGAATTGTTTTAGCCAACCTTCTCACCTAATATTGACAGATTGTTACGTTATCCAATGCAGGCTGCATAAAATGGAGAAAATTCACATTAACTGCTTTTGGTCACAGCTTCTTGTTATGCTTTTTTGTAAAAGATTTCCATTGTCTTATCTATATTAATAATGGGGTATTGGCACTTTAAACAAATGAAGCATATTTCTTATAATATAATGGCACCAATTATTAAAAATAATCTCAGGTAGGAAAATGTAACTCAACTATACAAGATAAACAATGTAGTCAACTGTAATATAGGTTAGTTATGGATGTGATACACACATATGGAGGGTGTTTCTGCATGGAGGGATTTTGGGGAAAAATGTTTCTCTAAATATAATCATGCAGTTGGGAACTTCCCATTCAATCTAACAGATCTGGCATAAGAAATTGAGTATCATTCAGACCAATGAAGACAACTTCTGTTATGCTCAGTGTTTGCCAATGGTCAAGCAGTGTGTCAAACTCTCCTAATATGTACCTTTAAAATCCATAGTAAGTATTCTTCAAGGCCCATAAAGACCTTTCCGTAACAGAATTGCCCGATTCAGGGGTCTTAAATTCATGCTAAAATGCCTGATTAAATTTATATTCCACAAATGACTATGAAAGCTACATAAAAAATTGAAATCTCTTTACGGTATTTTCTAGTCATGATAGCAATTCAGTAGGGTGAAATGCAAGGAGGTATGGGATGTTTCATAAAAGGATCTCTCACACTTACAGGTCCAAACAAAAGTATTTCCAAAGGTCAGTGAAGAGGCATCCATTGAAATGTTGTTCAAGTTGTCTACTTTCCTCCGTAGTTAGTGACACAGTAACTGGGTAGCCTGACTCACTAGTTCTTCAAATGGGTAGGACAATCAGATCACAATTAAAAACAGGAAGGAAGGAGAAACTGATCAGCAGACTGGGCAGGCAAACATGTTACCTGGTCACAGTTTTCCACACTAGGGTGAGATGTATTGTATTTCTATTTTCATTATAGCAATTCTTCATACATTTTCATCTGTAGCTAAGCATATTATTATATGCAATTTTACTGGAATCTATGTCCTCTTTTGTCCTTTTTGCACAATGTGTAATTAGAAGTTTTGGCTTACAACTCCCACGATTCCTCAGCTTTTGCTTATGCTGGCTAGGGCTGATGGGAGTTGTAGGCCAAAACATCTGGAGAGCCACCTAGTCCAGTGAGTGTAGTAGGGTTGTGTATGTTTGTTTAGGCTGCAAAGCACTCTTCAGGTCCAGAAGGGAATAGGGATATGCAATACCTGCCCCATCATTAACAGGCAGTATAAAACCTTGGGATTGGATAGCCTTGGTCTAAGTACTAGGAGCCTGGCCCTCCACCTTTGCCTGTTTGACAGAGCAACATCTCCTGTTTGTTGAATGTCAGGCTTCTTCTCATCACCACCGGGACTATATTTGGGTAGGGCCTAGCCCAACCCTAAATGTCATGATTCATATTTTTAAAAAATTACTGAAAGGGTAGCTCTTATGTGCATAAGAGCTCAAAAGGTTTAATGTATTTTATACTATTTTGTATTTAATGTTATTCCCTGCCTCATTCCAGAGGGAGAGGCAGGTAAGAAATAAATTATTATTATTATTATTATTATTATCATTATAATCTAAAATGGGTAAATTGCATGTTCTCCCCCACATATACTTATGTTAACCTGAATGGGTCAGATGACAATAACAAAGACAGTTGGTTTGGATTAATCTTTTTTTTAAAAAAAAAACCTCTGCTAGTAAATAATGCTAGAAAACTACAGCAAAAGAATTAGAATGAAAGCATGGGAACAAGGTTTGTGACCCAGTGAATCATTATGAAAAAGCAAATAATACATAATTGCAGCATAATTTGCTGCCTTGTCTGCTAGCTTATGTTCACTAGCATGAATAGGATAAAAAAAACTGATCTTGATGAACTTTCTTAAAAATGGTTAATCAGCAGTACATGAACTATAAAATACTTCAGCAACCCTATCAAGGTATCTTGTTCAAGCCTTGAAAAGACAAATTGTTATTTGAGCACTGGAAAACACAGCTAATAGAATACCTGAAACAATCTGTACACGATTGAAATCCACCATTCAACAGGAGAAGAAGCTATTACAATACAAAACAAAATATGCCCTTGTCTAGCTGATAATGACAGTTCTGACCCAATAATGGAACAAAGCAACATGTATTGAAAACACAGTCTGTAAACACATTTGGGTGATTTAACACATAGATAATCTTCATAATAAGTCTAAATAAATTTAATGATACTAGTCCAATCTCTATTGCATCTTGGAGTCTATCTTTGGTAGAATTCACCTCTATAACCAACTGCGTAGGGCTATTTAGCTATCTACAACTGAGCACTAGCTGACATTAATCAAAACTAGGGCTGTGCACAGCCCACCCAACATGCCTCAGGGGCCATTTTGTAGGGTGACCAGATAAAATCCAGGTCAGGGCTCATGTAACTTTAACAGTTGTAGAGAAAAGGGAATTTCAGCCAGTGTAATTTGTATGCAATTAGTTCCTGGTGAAATTCCCTCTTCATCACACCAGTTAAAGTTGCAGGGGCCCTGCCTTCTTTTGTATATGGTCACTCTAGTATAGTGCCTGCACCTTTAACTGTTGTGATGAAGAGGGAATTTCACCAGGAACTAATTGCATACAAATGACTCTGGCTAAAATTCCCTTTTCTCTACAACTGTTAAAGTTACATGAGCCCTGACCTGGATTTTATCTGGTCACCCTACATTTTGGAGGCTCTGAAACCAGAGCCACCAACACCAGGACTTACCTGTAAATCATGTTCTCCTCCCAGAGAGCCGAGCCACGATTTAAAGTTAAAATCATGGCAGCTCTCTGTTTTTATTATATCTTTGGCTGCAAACTATGGAGGCCATAAAGAGGAATGGCTCTGTGGGAGGAGGCTACGATTTGCAGGTAAGTCACAGCAGCCGCGGTGGGAAGTGACCGGGGAGGGAGAGAGAAAGATGAATCCAATGGACTCACCTGAACTCATGGCTGGCCTTGCGCTGGATTTCCAGGGCGGGCAGACAGATGGGGCGAGCAGCCCAGGGCATCTCCGAAACTGCCCGAGGCACCTCAAGGCTTCGGTACCAATCTGCTTTGGCCTTGGGGCACTTTGGGTCAATCCAGTACCTACTCGGATCCGGGCCAAGGCGAGACAAATCAGCCCACCTCGCATCAGATTCAGGGATTCAGTCTGAGGCGGCGCACAGCCCTAATCAAAACATATTTCCTTTACTGTATGGGTAGCTTTCCAACCTATTTCTCTTCACTGTCCTGTAATATGGGAGAACTACCACCATATCCCAGCAATCATGAGAGACTTAATGCATTGGCAAGAATGTAAAATGACCCATCTTTTGCCATAAGATCTATTCAGAAAAAACTCTCATCACTCTACCTTGTTATTACTTTAATTTGTTATTACTTTAAGCCTAGAATTGGCTGTCATTTCTTAATTATCACAAAGGATTTAAAATGTCCTACTGGCAACTTGTGACCCACCACATGTTTTGACCTACAACTCTCATCAGCCCTAGCCAGCCTAGCCAATGGTGAAGAATGATGGGACTTTTAGGCAAAAACATATGAAAGGCCAGGAGATGCTCATCCTGACCTATAGCATAGCTTAGAAAGGCTTAGTTATTCATCTGAGTAGAGATCCTAGCAGCCTTTATCTATAGCCTACCCAATTCAGAATGCATTGGCTGAGTTCGCATGATCAGTGGGGTATACCATGCACTGGAGCTTGCTTGCCCTGTTCCTGTGCATGCCACTCATGTGCCCACCATTTGCTTAATCACCTGTGCCACATCATAGGTTGTCCAAACCCAGCATGGTGTGTGGCAGGGATATCTTCTAACCCACCCCACAACCCATGGCTTGTTGTAGGGATTGTGGGGTAGGTTAAAAGCCACCCCGGCTACATACTGCACCAGACCTGGACGACACAGCAACCCACGATGTGGGTAATTAAGCAAATGGCACATGCAGGAATAGAGAAAACAAGCTACAGTGTGTGATTTCCTCCATTGATCATGTGAACCAGGTCAGTTGGTGAGTTTGCATGATCAAAGAGGGAAAATAATGCACAATGGCCTAGTATTTTCCTTCCCTGTGTTTGCGGGTCACAAGCCACCTAATTAGCATAATTACCTTCACCGGGTTATTCTGACATCCAAACCCAATGAGGGAGGCTGGCTGGCATGATTTACAAACCACCCTGAAACCCTAGAACATGCCGTGGGGAATTCTGCTAATTAGGTGGCTTGTGACAGACACACACAAGGAGGGAAAATGAGCCGCTGTGGACTGGAAAACCTGTAGCTCACCAGATGTTGTTGAACTCCAACACCCATCAGACCTATTCAGCATAGCCAATAATGAGGGTTGATAGGAGTTGGAGTCCAACATCATGTCAAGTGGCACAGGTTCCTTACCCCTGGTATAGAAGGGATGTACTATACTCTCACTGTGTTTAATATTGGGGGGGTGGCATTTTCAACTAGCCCTGTATTGCATTTTTATTAACAGTTTTTGAAATGTGAAAGTGGGAGGAGTTTCACAAAAACTCCTTTGATGTGCCTTTTTCATATGTGTTTTGCTACCTGCTCACAGCTGCACCATTAAAAACAACAGGTTTCTTCCTGAGGTGATCCCAGCCAATGTGTGACATATCTTCATGCAAACTATGAGATTTGGCAATGTGCGGTGTCAAAATGCCAAACAGAGTTGGGAAAATAAATAACTGCCATCAGTCCAAACAGGTGAACATTTTTGCCTCATTTTGCAGTTCCTTTGAAATATGTCTGAAATGGGGAGATGAATTTCCCAAAGGGTAAAGGTCTTTTGTGAAATACCACCCCACCTCTCATAGGTCAGCTCAGCCTTCTTCTTCTTCTTCTTCTTCTTCTTCTTCTTCTTCTTCTTCTTCTTCTTCTTCGGGTGCCTCTACACGAAGGTTTAAAGCTCTTTCAAGTTTCATTAAAATTTTTACCTCTACAAGAGCGGAGCGCAAATTGGGGGTAGAGGCGCGTTTTCTCTCCGATTATGCGCATTATCAAATGTGTGTTAAATAGCGGGTTTTCCTGCTCTGCGGCCGTTAAAGCGCATTTTGATCATGTAAACAAGCGATTCTCCGCATTTCAGCCACTTTAAAGCACGTTTCAAACAACCATTCTGGCCACCAGTTATGCGCTTAACCGCCTCCCGCGTACAGTCATTATCGTAACAGTGATTGTGAGAAGATGCACATAATCGGACAACCAGGCGCCACAACGAATTCTTGTAGAGGGGGCCTTTGTTTGTTTGTTTGTTTGTTTGTTTTTGCAGTCTCCTCACTCAATTTCCTCAAAGTCTGCCTTTGGGACCTCCCTAAGGCTGAAAACAGTTTAATTCCATCCTATGCAAGTTTCCAATGTCTAATTGTGATTCATTCATAAAAAAAGGACAGAGATTTAACTAGATTTTAGTTGTCCTGAAACTGGAATCTTTTAGTTGTCTTGGAATCTTTAAGACAGATAAAAGTCAACTTAACTTGTCAGTGAGTGTGCACCACCAAACAGGGTTGGCCCTGCCATTAGGCAGAGTGAGGCAGTTGCCTCGGGCAGCAGATGTTAGGAGGTGGCCGCATTTGTTGGAGGATGGAGCTACAGACCGTGCATAACTTGTCCTACACCCCCTAAACTATGGAGTTATGCACATGGGATGGAAGGTGGCACCATCTTGATCTTTGCTTCCAGCAGAAAAATGTTTTGGGCCATCCCTGCCACCAAATATAGACGTGTTATAAAAATCCAAAACATAAGGGCAGCACAGGGAATAATGGTTGCTGTGGATGAAGTTCTTCTAAACTCTGTTAGCAGAAGTTAACATTAATGAGAATAGCAGAAGTGACTTGACCCATTTTCTGAATGCAAACACAGGATAAGCATGAAAGCTGTAAGAGGAATATCAATAACACATAGGTCCTTGTTCACAAATGAAGATGTAGGCATTTGGAATCCTACAGCTACTGTTGAAAAAGGATTCAAAATGGCCCCTCCACACACACACACACACACATTAGGCTGACCAGATAAAATCCAGGTCAGGGCTCCTGTAACTTTAACAGTTGTAGAGAAAAGGGGATTTCAGCCAGTGTCATTTGTATGCAAGTAGTTCCTGGTGAAATTCCCTCTTCATCACAACAGTTAAAGTTGCAGGGGCCCTGCCTTCTTTTGTATATGGTCACTCTAGTATAGTGCCTGCAACTTTAACTGTTGTGATGAAGAGGGAATATCACCAGGAACTAATTGTATACAAATGACACTGGCTGAAATTCCCTTTTCTCTACAACTGTTAAAGTTACAGGAGCCCTGACCTGGATTTTATCTGGTCACCCTAACACACATTGTGGCTCAAAGATTATGGCTAACTATTCAATATGTGATCCCTGTCATTATTTCCTGTTTGGGTATATCACAACAGCTATAAAAGCACAGAGACATGGATGGAGCTGCAGTTATTTTATTTAACAGGTTTAACGAATTGCTTGCCATTTTAAAAAATATATATCTTCAATTTTAAAAATTTTATATTGCTTACCATTTTTAAAAAATTATCGAATATTTCACAGCCATCTGAGGTATACTAAAAGGCATCATCCATACTAATGGGAACCACAAGTATGTCTAAGAGGCAATGAAGGCTGGTGGCTCTGATTTTGGTAGGGCTGTGAATCCATTCTGGAGTTTAGTCAGAACCAGCCTAATTCCAAAGGGGCTATCCAAGGTGATGAACCTGTTTTGGGGATAGGGCTCTGCACTTTTGATAGCTCCTTTAGAGTTCTGGCTGCTTCTGACTAACACCCAGAATGGATTTACAGCCCCACCAGCTTCCACTAGTGAGAGGCCAACACAGCAGCTATGAACTAAGGGTAGTACTCCTCCCCCTTTAGTAGTAGTGGTGGTGACACTGGGGTAGTGGTAAATTGTGAAGTGCAAGAGTTCATCATGACAGTCCCCATAGCCAGCTCCCCAAGGATAGTTCAAAATGCAGGCAGCTTTGTTGATCCACATCAACAACACAGTTCTAGGAATTTTCATCTGCTAGTAGGAGGGCGTTTTTAAAGCTCTTGGGTCTCAACTGCCCATTCAAGGCCAAGCCACACCGAAATATTTTACGTTACAGCAATGGATAATAGATTGTTGCTGGGAAAAAAGTCATTTCCTCCCACCTACAGTGAGGTTTGCAGTTTAAGCTCAGAGGGAACAGGGAGGAGAGAGAACATGAGAAAATAAGAAGAGCTATGCTGGATCAGACCAAGGGTCCATCTAGTCCAGCACTCTGTTCACACGGCGGCCAAATAGCTGTTGATGGGAGACCCACATGCAGGACGTGAGTGCAGCAGCACGCTCCCACCTATGTTCCCCAGCAACTGGTGTACATAGGCTTGCTGCCTCTGATTACTGGAGGTAGTATAGAGGCATCAGGACTAGCAGCCATTGATAGCCTTCTCCTCCAGAAATTTGTTCATTCCCCATTTAAATCCATCCAAATTGATGGTCATCACAACATCTCATGGTAGTAAATTCCATAGTTTAACTATACACTATGTGAAGAAGTACTTCCTTTTATCTGCCCTGAATCTTTCACCAATCAGCTTCATGGGATGACCCCATTGGGTTCTAATATTTTGAGAGAAGGAGAAAAATATCTCCATAGCTACATTCTCCACACCATGCCTAATTCTGTTCACCTCTATCATACTCGGCTTTTTTCTAAGCTGAAGGATCCCAGCTGTGTCAACCTTCACTAATAGGGGAGATGGTCGAGCACATTTATAATTTAGTTGCCCTTTTCTGAACTTTTTCCAGCTCTACAATATCTTCTTTTTTGTGGGAGGGGGTGCAGTGGCAGATGATGTCAGCATCCCTGCTAATAATAATTTTAAAAAGTGCCGGCACTGCATCCCCACAAGTCCTGGCTCCATTACACCACTGAGTAGTGATGAGAGGAAGACCATTGTTTTTTTCCTTTGGAGGTTTCATAATTGGAACTAGTGTCTCAGCTGATTTCTTTTTAAATTTTTAATTTTTGCCTACAAAATCTAGAACTGGCCCTGTTGACGCAGGCATCCATTTTATTTTATTTTTTTTCTGGTGGAAAAAGACATTCATTTTTTTTTATCAAGGATTAAAAGAAAGATGGCTCTCAGTGTACAGCGTTCACTCCCTAGTAATTCATATGTTCACAGTCATTAAAATCCAACTTCAGCGAAACAGAATAATATCCTGCGGTTTGATGGTTGTTACATGGGTTATCAACCAACAAACCTGAGCCAGGATCTAACTCTGCAAGTCAGCGATTAGGGGCCTATGGAAGTAGCACACCAAATGTTAAATCCTAAGGAACATCTTTGAATATTGTAAATTGAGTGGAAGATCTGCCTTGACAGGTTGTGCTGGTGAACAATTGGGAACCCAGGGATGTATTTGTGCAGTCTGGAGTAGGCTTATGAACACACACTGGCTTGGCAGGGGCAGGCAGCAGTGTCAAATGATTTTGGGATGCTTGAAAGCACCAGGTAAGCAACCTCTTCAAAACTGGCAGGCATCAATGGATCATTAATTATTTTTATTCTTTCCTTTTCTGTATATAGTGTCAGACCCTGCACCCTGGTGAGCTATCAGGTGTGATGGGCTGGCTAACACATGGCTGGCAAACTGAGCAACCGGAACAGAAAGCGAAAGGTGCTGGTTTAATTTCTGACTAGCTCTGCCATCATCTCAAATTCCATACTGATAAAAAGGATTTCGCGGAGCTGCCTGGCCGTTTTGGAAGTGTGGCTTTTACAAGCTAGTACAAAGCGCCAATTCATTTTCTTTGGCATATGCTCCAGTTTCAACAATAAACTCTAATGAATGTAATTCTTTAATAGTGCTGTCTGCAGGAGCTAAGCATTTGTATGGTGATGAGGAGGTGTGTGCTCATTGTGCTGTATTTTAATAACTGCTGTGAAATGTTGACCATGCTGTTGAGTCATAGTGGAGGGGGGGAGTGCTAATTAACTTATTACTGTGGAAAACATCAATTTAAAGGATGGCAGCTGTCCAGGTAGGAATGAAAAAGAGAGACAGTTAATTTAAAACAAAACTTGGGGCCGATCTACACAGTCCTTTGGAACGTTTTAAAAAGTATTTTAAAACATTCCAAATAGGTGCATTCTAAAACGTCTTAGGCCACATTACTGAGTACTCACGTTACAGGAGAACAGTCTTCCGTCTTTAAAGCGGTGTGTGCGGTCACACGCTGTTCTGCCCTGTCTCTTTCTCTTTCGTTTTTCAATGAATTTAGGGCAAGGCATTGTGAGGGTTGTAGTTCAGTTACCCACTTCCTTCTTAGTTCCTCTGTCATTCTCTAGCGAGTATAGGGCTAAGAATTGTGGGTGTTGTAGTTCACTGGTCCACTTCTTCTTTCTTCCCCACCAATCAACTGCTAAGCATTTGGGCACCAGTAAAGGAAGCACAGCCCCCATGAATCACAAACGGTAAGGAAGGACACATTATTTTACTTAAAACGATTTATTAAAAGTGAAACCGTTGTATATAACTGAAGTGAGTTTTAAAAAACCTCAGCTATGCAACGTTATAGGGAGTGCGTCATGTGGCCCAAAGAGTTTTCATAACCCTTTTAAAACGTCAAAAACCTCGTATGTAGATCGGCCCATAAACTTAGTTATATCACATTGCTCAAACCTGTGACTGCCCAATCTATGTGTGTGAACTTAGGTGTTTCTTCTTATATGTATTTCTCTCTTCTGATTTTCCTTGGGAAATAAGCCCTTTCATTCTGGCCCTGCGGAAGACGTTGCTAGCATTGTATTTGTGCGTGAAAGCTACACGGAACATTCTCCACTGAATGCCTGGCTAACATTCTAGTGCAGGAGTAGGCAACCTGGTATCCTACAGATGTTTTGGACTACAACTCAGAGGATGGCAGGAAGGGAGAGGACCTTCTCAGTGGTGGCACCCCAACTGTGAAATGCTCTCCCCAGTGAGATCAGCCTGGTGCCAACATTGTCATATTTTTGGTGCCAGGTTAAGACTTTCTTCTGCTCTCAGGCATTTGACAGCATATGAAGGGGCATTTTAGTTGTTTCACTTGGACTTGGCATTTTTGTTTTCAGCTGTTTTAAATTATTTTAACTTTTTTATGTTTGCTATATGACCACTTCAGTCTTCTTTAGAGAAATACATCTAACAATTTTAATAAATTGTATATTATTTATTTAGTTATTTGAAATATTTTTATGCCGTAGCTCAACCAAAATAAGAAAACACCATGGCTGAATTCAGACAACACGATAGTCAATGGTGGGGAAACAATCAACTTTACAGTTGTTTATCTAGGGGGTACTTCCCACACAACATGGCAATAAATAATCAACTGTGGTGTGAATTAGGATCAGCGCAGAGTTGACTATGGCAGCATTCGGACGACACGATAGTCAATACAACTGACGATTGTTCCCCCTCCCAGTTGCTTATTGTGTCGTCCGAATTCAGCCCATGACTTACACTTGCATTTAAGCCCACTACAATGGGTAGGTCCTTTTTATAATAGTAAATGATTTAATATAACCATTGTCTGTGAAGGAAAACAACAAACCCTCCCAGAGAGGGAGGAGGAATAAGAGTGTTAAGAGGGGTTACCCCAGAACACCCAACTCCCCACTGCTCTGTGGGCAAACAACTTAACCAGTAGGCTGCCACCATCCCTTAACATCCAACCCAGCCTGAGCCATGGGATACTCAGACCTTTCATGACACCCTTGGGGCATAAGGATAAGGGCTCAAGCTGACACTCTCTATTCTGCACCTCAAGCCTAGAATTCTAAACAGTAGCAGGATCAAGCAGAAAGCTCTGGATTTCGTACTGAGGCTTCAGTGGATTAAAGCACACACCAGCTTCAACATAAGGGTAAAGTTTATTAACAATAAGGAAGGGGTAAAAGGATAAAAGGGAGGCACAATTTTACAGGTGATTGAGAAACCCAAACCAACAGGGAAACCCCTTGAAACAATACTGCAGGCAAAACAAGGAAGTGCTACGTAGCCTATCCTATACTTTACTGAAGTAAAGGGTCTTCCAATAGGACAAACTCCAAAGTGCCTAGGCCCAGGCCCAAAAGCCAGCTGACAAACAAAGACTGAAGATCCAAACTGGGACCAGATTAAAGACCAGATTCACAGATGAAGGCCCGAGTGGACACCCGGGGGAAGACCAAATGGCAACAGTAGCCCCCCTAGCTTTATACCCCCCACACCCAGGCAATGTGTGAGGTGAGCTTCCCTAGCCAATCACTGTGAGGCTTCCAGGAGGGGAGTGGGGAGTGAAAGGCTCTCACTCTAATCCAGCTGGAGTCTGTTTGTCGAATTCTGGCAGAGCTTCAGCTCTGACCTTGAAGGCCGGAAGGCTAGAAAGCTTACAATAACGCATGCAGGTGGTTCTAGTGAGTGCGGGCCAGTCCCTCCTAACAAAATGGAGCTTGATACCAGCAGCTAAATTTTCCCGAAAAGAACCTGGGTTCTTCACATTGTCTACAAACATCTAATTGATTTATTGGAAAACACAAATGTCACAGTGGTGTCCTAGATAACTGTCAACATTACTTATGGGAAACAGACATGATAGAGGTGTAGAGAATCATGTATGGTGTGGAGAATGTGGATAGGGAGACATTTTACTCTCCCATAATACTGGAACCCGGAATCATCCCATGAAGCTGATTGGTGGGAGATTCAGAACAAACAAAAGGAAGTACTTCTTCACACAGTGCATAGTTAAACTATGGAATTCACTACCACAAGTTGTAATGATGGCCACCAATTTCAATGTCTGTAAAAGGAGGTTGCATAAATTCCTTGAGGAGAAAGCTATGAATCAGTACTAGTCCTGATGGCTATGTGCTACCTCCAGCATCTGAGGCAGTAAACCTATATGCACCAGTTGCTGGGGAACATGAGGTGTGCTGCTGTTGTACTCATGTCCTGCTTTGTGGGTCCCTGGTCGACAGCTGATTGGCTGCTGTGTGAATAGAGTGCTGGACTAGATGGACCCTGATCTGATCCAGCATGGCACTTCTTGTGTTCTTGTGTTCTTAAATGTGAAGATTTGTTAAGCTGGTCCATTTTTTCAGTCTTGTTTTAAAGCGGCCTGGCACCTTTCAGTGAATAATGTGGACCCATGTTTATGCACCAGAAATCTGTGGTGGTCACTACAGAGATCCATTACAGAATAGAATGTTTCAATGGTACCTTGTAGTTCATCTGCAGAATTAGGTTGCCTGAAGTACAATGCATGTTGAGCCTGACCACAACCCATATCAAAGACAAAAAGAAGGGCAAACATTGAACCCTATTGGACAATCCAGTTCTAGGGACCTGGTTGGGGGAATCACTGCAAGTGATAGTGGAGAATGATGCACAGACACTTGTCATTATCTGCTAGCTTTGTATCTAGTGCTTGGCAGCTTTCTATTCACCTCCTCTCTTTCTGTTTTTTCAAAGTTTTGTTGTAAAATCATCAAGGTTAAACTACACATTACATTGTTCTGTGCTTTAATCATGGCTTATCAAAATGGCTGACAGGTACGTTTCTGCATTGTGGAACTCAGTCCCTGTTTCTTCAAAGGCTGATTTATTTTATGGTGACAAAAACATATCTTTTATCTTATTTAGAAAATATTGGCTTCAGTTTGAAGGTTTTCTAACTCCATACCACATGCCTGTGAAAAATGCATTGTTGTAACCACTGGCAGTGCCCTACTTTAAAACTGTGTGCACAGTTTTAAAGGCAGTCTAATTGTGTCTAACACCTCCCCCCCCAGCTGACTGTTAAAAAAATACTAACTCCATTGTCTAAACGTGGTTGAATTAAGCAGTAATAAATGCATTCTGCTAGATAACTATGATTTGGATAATTACTAGTGTGACAAACAGGACTCTTCACCTTTACTCTATGAAGTATCACAAGCTGCAAGGCATCCTTTGTTATATTTTGGAGGTCAGGCTACTAATGCCCACATGATTAATAACTCTTAATTGGAACGTATGGGAATCCAGGCTTATTATTTTTAATGGAGATATGCATCAAATTCGGATGAAGCCCAAAGCCTGAGCAAAACTGAGAACCCCTCAGACTGTCATGTGACATATATGTAAGGTGTAAAAACAAGAAGTATTAAATCAATTAATACAACTATTCATTAAAATGTGTTTAGTATCTTTTAAGTGCAGAGCAATTGGTTCTATATATGCTATGTGTTGGTTTTAAATGCAGAATGTATTCTTAGATCAGGGACAAGGAATCTTGCCAGAGGTGCAAAATGAGTTGGAAAAAGAGAAAAGCTCTTTAATGTAGAAGTAGATTGGCCTTCACAAAGGAGAACTTGACCTCTCCTCTGCTGGCTTACCTGGATTCAAATTTAGGAATAATAACTATAATTTAAATAGAAATACAATACATCTCACCATAATGGAGAAGACTGATCAGGTGACTTGTGGGCCTATTCCGTCTGCTGTCCAGGGGCCAACTGTTGATGGACAATTTCAAGTCCCCTGCTGCTCTCCCTCCTTACAATTAAACCAGACTTGGACTGAACAGCCCAAGAAACAGAGGACACATTCCAAAGTAAAGGATTGTCCTCTATAAAATAGGACACCTGGCCAACCTATCGCTGGGTCTGTTCTACCTTTCATCACATGTAAAAGTGTTGTCATTTTCTTATCAATAAAAACATTTGTGATGTTCTGGTTCATGGCAGCATTAGACAGTGATTCCAAGGCAAAGGGGGCTTCTACATCTGCAGCTAAGCAGGAACCTGCCTCAGATATTCCACAGTCTCCAAGGAAAATTGCTCTGCAGGCCACCCAAAAGTCTGACTCTGCTTAGAACTGGGGGGGGGGGGTTCAGATTCACCAAGCCATAATCCAGTTTTGAGTTCCGTCACCAACCCACACCCACAGTTATGTAAGCTCTTTATGAGGAAAACATAGGGCTGGTTTGCACAATCACCACAGCCCACTGTAGCTTATTTAAGCCACAGTGAGTTGTGGAATATTCAAGCTGTGGCAGGCATATCATGTCATCTGAACCCAGTAAAGGTGGGTTGTTGGCATGGTTAACAAAGTACCCACAATCCATCCACTGTCTGTTTTAGGGTTTGGGGTAGATTGTTAACCATGTCAACTACCCATCCTTGCCAGGTTTAGACGACACAATGATCCACAGTGACTGTCAGCCACATCTTGAATATACAAAATGGCATCAGCACACACAACAATTCAGCATGGATTAAATAAGAACTGTCAGAAGGAAGTGTTGGGCCTTGCATTTGCTCATCAACAGCACCTGGGCAGCAGACTTAGCAAAGCACACAGGTTCCCTGGTCGCAATCTTCCATGCTATGGTGAAATGTACTGTATTTCTATTTAAATTACAATAATCATTTCTTAAATGTCCATCTATGCACATAAATTAAGATATGCAAATTTATGCAAATTAGTGTCCTCTTTGTTGGTGATGCATTTCTGCTTTTTTTGGCAATTTGAAAGTGGTCACCCTGACTAGAATGTAAAGCTCTGAAAATTTTAATTCCTAATAGTGGTGAGATAAGGCACAAAGCAGGTACGATTTGCTATTCCAGTACTCAATTGAGTTCAGACCCCTGTTGAAGCAACATCGGTTTTGTCTGAGAGCTATACCACTTCCTGCAGAACTTGACCTTTCCTCTCCTAGCTTTTCTGGATCCAGCTCCTTGGAACCAAATATCTATTACATGATCATACCTACTCTCTGGTGACAGAAGATTTCAGTTCTAGATGAGACTCATTCAGGCCTTGCTTGGCATGTGGTGGCCTGGTCTCCCACCCTGGCCAGTGGAAGATAGTTTGCCTTCATGGTCAACAGCTGGTTGGTCATTGTGTCAACAAGAGTGCTGGACTAGAAGGACCCTTGGTCTGATCCAGCATGGCTCTTCTTATATTATTATGAAGGCAAATATTCTAATAGCCTGAAACATTAAATTGCAGCAACAGATATCAATGTTCCCAAATGGTTTACATTTATGCAAAAAAGAACAAGAGAGGTTTGAAAATGTTTTCAGAAATACAGAACAAGAAACTTGTGTAATTATGTCTAAATATTAAATCAATGCACCTTCAACCTTCCAAGTAACAGTTTGCATGTTGTTCTCTTAGGCCCCAGAGATGACTACTAGAGAAAATGTCAATATTAGAATCTGTATATGCACTGCACAAAAGCCATATTTGTCAATATGGCAGCTTCTGGCATAGCACATGTAGATTGCCATGTGAATTTTTGATAAAAGATGCTTCATAGAGGAAATCCATTATGCTCATTAAATACTGGGAACCTATTCTTCTAGGCATTAAGCAGGAAAAGGGACTCACCAGGCAGATTTGTGATATCCCTACATTAATAGCAAGAATTGACTGAAAGTATACTAGGATCTACTACTAGATAGCTGGGTGATTTGCAGTAGAGCTGCAATGTTCTCTAACTCCCAAATGTTTAACAATAGCAACAACAAATGCGCTTCCCCCCCAAATTTGTTTCTGAAATGAAGAAAGCTTCTGTCTATACACTGTCCACAGTGACAATATAAATGGGATATGATTGCGCTCATAACCTATCTCTTTCCAAACAAATGACTTCTTTCCAATTGTCTCCTCACCTAAATTAAATAGCATTTCATCGAGTAATTTACTTTTTTAAAAGGTGTGGGGGGGAAGACAAAGGACATATACATCTAATAATTTTATCATAAAATACCTTTCACACTATGCATTAGAAAAAGGCTTTACAAAACAACGGTCAAGTTTCTATTTCAGTACCATCTTCTGCATAAGCTGTTGACTAGTTTACAAAGTTGTTGGTGTTGGTGCTTAGAAATTATTATGAAGATCCTGACTACTTGTGTAGAATAATGTCTAACTTGCTTAGAAGAAGAAAAAAATAGTACCTGGGAAAATATATCAGCTTGTATATGACAAAAAGTGCACTTTCCCTCATTATACCAAGCAGGCTGAAGAAACTTAGAATGACATCTGGAGTTTGGTCCAAACATAACCGAGTATTTTATGGCTTCATGTGTGTTTGTGGCTTCTTTGGTGTGGAATACTGCTGGTTAATTGAGCTACAATCATTAATGTATCACATTTTCTTCCTTGCTCAAGAAAAAATTCTTAAGGTATTCACTCTGCATTTAAAGTTTTCTTCTTGAATAGCATAACATGCAGCTAATGTTTTCTTTCCCTTTTTAAAAGTCATAATTCATCTTTCAGTTCTGGTACTATTTCATTCAACAAATGCCTAAATATCTTTAGAGCCTATTCACTCATACAGAACCTATAATCAATAATTTATTCCTTGAATAATTCCATGTAAATGGTAATGATATTTTTTTCATTCCTCCACCATTAAAAAAAAATCCATATTAGTTTCATCAAGTGGCAATTACTAATGTACTTTACTTACTGGAGGATTGATTTGATTCTGACAGGTTCTTAATATCTCTAATTTGTACTAAATAAATGCTATACATATTCACGAGCATGTTGCATCTATAGGAACTAATCTCATTTTAATGGAAGGTATGTTTTTAAGACCTTGCAGGATGATAGGTAAAGCTTTCATTTACTGAAAGACATTCATCTCCACTTTGATATATATCCTGTTCTGCACCTTCTTGACAGGTCTTTCTGAGGAGTGTGTTAGTCAAGGGTGGAGAATCTCAGGCTTGGGGGCAAAATCCAGCCCACCAGGGGTTCCAATCTGGCCCCCTGAGTTTCCCTAGTTTGCCACGCCCCCTTCCCCTGACCACACCCCCTTTCTGCTGGGCATCAGTTGTTTGGTGGTTTCCCAGTTTTTGTGCAGTTTTCACCCATTCTAAAAGATAGAAATTCCTCTCCTAAAGCTTCGGTACTGGCAAGAAGAGCCTTAAGCTAAAATATGTTAACATTTTTTTGTATTTGGGCTCCACCCATTTTGGCCATGTCTACCACTGGAAAGTGGCCCCAACAGCATCCCCCAAATAGAATTCATCCCTCGGGCCGAGGGAGGTTCAAAACCCCTGGTGTAAATGGTAGGGGGACAGACCAGCTCTTGAACTCCTTCATTGTCAATAGTCCCTTATCTATTTCAAGGGGCGGGGGAATTTCAAGTGGAAAAAAATACATCAACTCAATTTGCCAGGGTCAAATTCTGATATATGAAATTCTGATTAAGATTATGAAATTGGCCCCTTTGGTTTGTTCATTTATCTTAATGGATCTAGCTTCTAGTTATTTGTACATACGTGAACATGTTGGTGTTGCTATTTTACTCCTTCTAATTATTATTTCACTCACTAAACAAAACTAGGATCCATTCCAGAGCCCACTCAAGTCAGCAGAAGGTACGGTATGGAAAATGGCAAGCGACCTCAGCAAGGCTTAAATTATGTAGGGAGATCAGCAACAGAGAGTTCCTCTGTGGTTACATGTGGATGCCCTCATTCATTTCAGGAGGGTGTTAAATGTATAAACGCCTGGTTTGCTTTTCTGCACCTTAGTGTCAAACTGACATAGACCCCCTCTAGAAAGATTCGCTTTGGCGCCTGGCTGCCCGATTATGCGCATATTCACAGAAGCGCATTTACTCCTAATACCTCTGTACGAGAGGCGGCGAAGCGCATTACTGGACGACCGAAACGCGCTTTAAACTTGTTGACATGCGGAGAATCGCATGTTTACATGGCGGTAAGGCGCTTTAACTGCTGCTGCAAATTAAAACTCACGGTTTAACGCACATTCGATAATGCGCATTATCGGAAGTTTAAAGCACCTCAGCCCCCAGTTTGCGCTCCTCTCTTGTAGAGGTAAAAAATTTAATCAGCCTTGAAAGAGCTTTAAACCTCTGGTGTAGAGGCAGCCATATAGTCAGTGCTGATGAGTCCAATTCTGATTCAATAAGAAACTGCTGAGTAATGGAAACTGAGTTTGTGGCATCCTGAATTGCAACATGATTTAATGGAAGTTACCTTTTAAAGAATTAACATTGCCCACCTTCAAAGAGCTTTCAAATAACACGTTTCTTTATTGTGGTAATTGACACTAATCACCATAATTTAGTACATTTAAGCCACTTAGGATGGCATATTGGTACTTAAATCAGTTTAGGCCCCTTGAATGGCAATAAAGGTGTTTCATATGAGAAACTCAAATCAGCTTTGGTTTAAATCAGTCTGTAATGCAAATGTAAAAACCTATCCTGGTGACACTATACACTTGATTTTGCTGCCCCATTCTAGCCTACATCTGTAACTTTCACACATGACACAAATACCAGCTTGCCTGCATTTTAAGATTAGGTGGAGGAGAAGACCTTCAGTGACCTGGTGGTTCTCATGATTGCCTATTTACTGTGTCAAAAAGGGTAGTGTTCTCCATGATCGTTAAAGGTACAGGATCTGTATCCTCATGCAGCCACTGGATACATATGTCCTGGGAGCTGTATATTTTGCAGACCTGGGAGATATATATATATATATATATATATATATAGTGTATATGTGTGTGTGTGTGTGTGTGTGTGTGTGTGTAATCTTGCCCTTCAGGAGCTTATGCCTCTGGGACAAGAAAATGACCCAGGCAATTGACACAATTGGATAACAATTAAAACCTATGATAAAATACAATAAAATTTCCTCCCAAACAGATAGATAAAACAAAGACATTGGATAACATATGCCCACCTGATAGAACAAATGCCAGCCTAAAAAATAAGGTAATTGTTGTGTGTTGAAATACTATTAAAGAGGGTGCCAACTGAGTCCCTTAGGGCAGAAAATACTACAATTTAGGTGCAGCCACAGAGAAGCACCTTTCTCTAGTCACCATCATAAATGGGACATAGAGAAGGGCCTCCCTGTAAAGCTTAGGGTGCAGGCAGGCTGGTATGGAAGGAAACAGGCCCTACAGTATCCTGGCACTAAACCTTTTAGGGCTTTAAAGTCATTACCAAGACTATAAAGTGGGCCTGGAAATAAATTGATAACCGGTGCAGCCCTTGCAGGACACATGTGATGTGACCCTGTAAACGATCTCCCAACAGCATTCTTGCTACGGCATTCTGGACCAATTGAAGTTTCCAAAGAGTCTTCAAGGGTCACCTAGGGCACATTGCAGTAATCCAATCTAGATTGGATTGGATTAGTTGGCACACCAGCCGGAGATGAGCAAAGGCCACCAACCGGGTACTGAGGTGCAAAGTCAAGTACTTTTTTCTTTTAAACATTGTATTTTATATTTTGGATGTTTGTATTTTAGTCTTTCCATTGTTATAATTCATCCAGAGAATGTTAGTTAATGGGCAGATTAAAAATATAATAAATAAATATAATAACAAATAAAGTTCAGAACCCCCCTCCCCAAAACTTCAAACCTCATTCTTCAAAGGGAAGTATCTGCCTTATTTGGATTAAGTCTCAATTCATTAGCTTTCATCCTACCCTTTACTGCTTCCAGACACTTATTCAGAACAGCAACCGCTTCTGTGGTAATGGATGAAAAAGACAAATAGAGCTGTGTATCATCCACATGTTGGTAACACTGCATCCCAAATCCCCAGACAATCTCTCCCAGTGCTTCTGAGTAATATTTAAACAGTAGGGGTATCCGTTTTACTGGGGATCTGTCTCCCTACACTGTCAGTTTACCTGTCGGAAAACCATTCCATTTTCAGGTAACCACACATTATTGTCAATGGGATTTAACAAAAATGCTTACATCCCCGTCATTTTTAAAGATAAAGAGATGAAACTTGACACCCTGGTAGCTCTTAAGTAGGGCTTTAGCCATGCCAAGTTTGAAGCAGATCCCTTTATCCCTTGATTTTAGGATATTTTTTTTAAAAAAACCTCAAACCATTCCTCCTCAAGCCCTCCGCATACACACACACACACACTTCAGATGCACTTCATCTTCTCTCAAGAGAGCTTGCAGAAGTTTCAGAAACTAGAAACCTCCTACAAAAATCAAAGTCCCCTATCTCCATGTGTGGAACAAGAAAACACACACACACTCAATCAATAACATACAAAGGAGAGGATGGACAGACATACAGAGAGAAAAGAAAACCCAGCAAAGATAGCTGGCTCTGGCCATGTTGGGAGAGGGAGAGGCATTTCTTCTAGTCCCCCCTCCCAGCCCAGAATTAGGCGCACCCTTTTCTCTGCTGCTGTTCCTTCTGAAGTGCAGGACAAGAAGTCAGGTGTGAGTGGTCTTGAGACTCCACCCACACCCTCTCCTTCAAAATGCAAGTCTAGCGCCTGAGATCATTTTTCTTTGGTGGCGGAGGATCCCACATATGCAAGGGCAGAGGGGGCTTCAAAATGCCCCCAGATAGGCAGGTGCTAGGCAAAGCTGATGGAACTTCCCCATTTCCAAGATGTTCAGTCAGCCTCAGCCGTATTGTGAAAGAGCAGTGCTATGGGCTCTTTCTTTTTATATGATTGCAATCCCTCCCACTAAGCAATGGGATTAGGAGGAGACTGTGGCTATTGGTTAGCCACATATGTCAATCACAAACCAACCCCTCCCTCACCCCTCAACAACAGTGTCTCCCTAATATAGAAGCATTCAATTAGTTGTCCATCAACATAAAACAAGCCCTCACGTCGCTTAAAAAACCTTCAGATCCCTTTGTATCCCTTCGGGTTTCCGAACGATCTTCTAACTGCACTGTGGGTTTCCGACAGTTTTGAAACCACCCCCTAACCACACCACAATTTCAGAGGTCTCTTGGACCTCCAGATTTTTGTGCAGAGCACTCACCCCTATTAAATAGCATGGGGGATGAGAATTGAGGAATGCCATACACCACTGGCCAAGGAGTCAAACAAGAATTGCCATCATCACCACAGCATAGGCCTTAATATGAGCTCTAGCCTGTGTCTGATCAGATTCATCCTGAGTATTGTGACTAAGCCTGTTCCCCTTGGGCTGGGAGAAGGATTTTCAGACAATCAATCAGAGTCAGATTCTGATGCAGAAGAGACAGTGCCAGAAACATACCAGCCTGTACGGGGAGTGGGAGAGGTTACTCTCACAGGCTCTTCACCAGCTGGGAATGAGCTTTCTCCAGCCCTTATCTCTGAGGGTGTAAAAAACCCACAAGCTGGGGATCAATGTTCTTCCGAGGTGGAGGGCACTGAAAGCCTAGCTGATCCAAGAATCCATCGGAGACTAAAGAGGGCGGCGCAAAAGGAAGGGGAGAGAAGGTCGGCCCGGCTAGCTTCTCACCACAGGCTTCTTCAGAAGCAGTCTCCCTGAAGTTATAGTGTACTGGAAAGGGACTTTCCCTTTTTCTTGAAAGGACAAGATTAGTTTGCATAATCTTGCCTAGAGAAAAGTTCCTTGAAAATTAGAATCCCTTCAGGTGGGAGGAAATGTTTAGTACCTGAATAAAGCTTTGTAGATTACACGGCAGACCTCTTTATTGTCTCCCAATAAAGCAAGGGGTGTTGAGAAACATGACACTGGCTCAATTCAGATGACACAATAAACAACTGGTGTGGGGGAAACAATCGTCAGTTGTTTTTACTATTGTGTCATCCGAATGCTGCCATAGTCAACTCAGCGCTGATCCTAATCCACACCACAGTTGATTATTTATTACCATGTTGTGTGGGGAGTACCCCCTAGTTGAACAACTGTAAAGTTGATTATTACCCCACCATTGACTATCGTGTCGTCCGAATTGAGCCACTCAGTATTCCTCCACCATTGTTCTAATCCAGAGGTGGCAGAAAGTAGATTTCCAAATGTTTTTGACTTCAACTCCCAGCATCCCTGGGCATTGGCCAAGATGGCAGGGGTTCTGGGAGTTGAAGTCCAAAACTTCTGGAGATCTACTGCCTACTCTGCAGTCTAGCTATCATTGCTGTTAATTCATTTGCCTGAGCTCCTTGAAAAACCAGGGTTCCCACCTGTCTCCATCTGCAGAGAGAAGGTGCTCAGTGTCAATTGTGTCAATTGTCTGGGTCATTTTCTTTTCCTAGAGCTTGCCTGGGACTTCCAAAGAATCACTGCTTAAGGTGGTAGAATATGCCCACCAAAAGTCAGAAAAGTATTTGGATCCATCTTGCTCCATGGGCAGATCTTTCTAATAGGTTCCCCAAATCTGCAGAGATTAGGAGTTCCTGCAAACCTAAACTCCACCAGAGAGAGAGATCTGCCCATGACAAAGGGATGACATACCCAGATCACCACCATCCCAATTAGAACTAAACAAACAAGTTGAGACTATGTCCTGCTATATGAGTGGGACCTGACTTAATCTGGGGCAACCTCTCAGTTGTTATGGAGGCCATGAAGTTCTGAGCTGCTCCAGAAAGCGTAGCCTCTGCATGAATGTTGAAAGCACCCAGTACTATCTGCCTGAGGAACTCTACCATGCTTGAGACCACTCTGGCTGGCTCAGGCAGAAAAACTCTTGGACAGTGGGGTGAGTGGTACACCAACAGAATCCTCTAATTCTCTTCTTTCCCCTTATGAGGAATACAGTGGTTGGTTTTCTTTCCAACTGACATTTGTATTATATATAGGGAACAAATGGTACCTCTCAAGTTATTCAATTTTGCTCTCTCTCTCTAGCAAAGAAAATGAGAAATAAGAATACATCAATCCCTTTAATTTACATTGATGTCATTAAGCTGCTGCATCCTCAAACTTGTAATGATATATTTTTTTTAAAAAAATCCTGTCTAAAATTCAGTAAGTGCCTCTAAAGAACTGTTGCATGGATTTAGTGATTTGCTTCATACTTTGATGACGCAGAGAGCACAAATTCCAGCAAACCTGCTGGGGCAATTTGTCCTAAAGTGGGTAAGGAGTATTCTTTAGGCCCCAAGCTTTAAGCAGTCTCCCAGTAGGACAGCCTACACAAACCTGCTTTTGTGGGTGGGGGCGGGGAGTGTTTCTATACAACAACACATCTAGATTCATGTGGAGCGTGAGACCTTGGTAGAGTCTGAAATGATGAACAAACAGCCACTTACAAAGCACCTATTGTAGATAGACTACATAAAGATACTAGTGCTGACATCAATCATGTACACTAGGACAATGGGTGACCTTTTCTAATAAGAACTGAAGCTTCAAGAACAGCCATTAAATTTCACAGCAGCCCTATTTATTGTACATCTTTGGCATTCATCATCTGTAGGATATAAACTTCTTGAAACTGCCAACATTTGCCAATCATCCTCCACTGAGGGAAATATTATGAATGAATGATAGGTGCTTTCTTCCTTTTCAATTCAGGCAACTTTAACACCATCACATCTTCTTGTTTGCCTGATTTTGAAGGGAGAGCACCAGCTGATAAACAAGGTTGACAACTCTCAGGGACAAAATGGTAACCATTTGTTTTGTTTTGTATGTATTTTACAAGTACAATTACCTATGGTGATTGTCTGACATATTTTCCAATGCTGTTTGTAATATCTACAATCAAACTGGCTTGATTCACACTTGGGATCAGATACCTAGTACTCATGCTGATTGTTGACATGCGACAAGATGGTTGCCATTTTCACAGCCCTCTTCTAAACATTTCTGTCTAACATTTCTGAAGAATAGTTGTTGGGTCTCTAATCCATGATGCAACAGGAAAAGGGAGGAAATATGTCATATCAGGGAGAGATTTTCAATGACCAAGATGCAGAGAACAGAGGTTATAGGGGAAGAGCTTCATCAGCAACTGTAAGTATAACTATGACTGCATATCACATGATCTAAGCTTGTTCCTAAGAAGGGATGGAGTGTAGGTGAATATTCTCAGGCTTCTCAAGTCTGTCCTCTTAACTGTCACTTATAACATCATGTTGATGTAATATTTTAAGGTAGTCTCATTACATTCCACACAGTTTTAGGGTACACCTGCAGGTATGGATACTATTATCTGCCTGCATCTGTAACAAAGCTGTTTTATAGGTGGCATGCCACCACCCCTCATTTCATTCACAGTGGCTTTTGAGAGGAAAAATACTTGCTGACTAGGGGGCTTAAGGTATTTCCTAGTTTATAGGATGAGAAAATTCTTTGAAGCAGATTGCTGTCTAAGAAGCTACCTTGTAAAAATGTCAAGAACACATATGTTTTTCAGGGCTCTACCTTTCAAAGGAATGACAGGTTTCTTTTTGTATAGAATTACATTTTAATAGAGAAATAAAAGCTCTAGCTAAAATGTATTCCTTAGATGTGCATATACAGTCTAATGTAAGCAGTATCTGGGAGAAGATTGCTAACTTTCTACCGCTATAGGACTTTTCATCAGTACTAGACAGGTGGGTGTATGTGTAACAAAATGAAAAGTACTTGGAGGTCACATCCCAATTGGAGATTAAATGTAAATCAAATACCAAACAGAACAAGGTTCCTGATGTAAAATACATATATCATCTGATATTATCACCTACTAGCAACTTAGCATTTCTTCAATTTTATAGATGTCTTTGGTATTTATACATATCAGCAAGGTACCAAAGATATCCTTTTAATGTTTTCCATTGGCAGAAATTACTTTATTTGCAATTCTTATTCCATTGAATGGATATAGCAGGACTCTTCTTTGTCAACCAAGAATTCAAAAATAATTCATTAACCCTGAAATGAGCATAGACCTAGTTCAAGAATACTGAAATATACATAGAAGTAGATAATGGGATTGTTCATTTTCCCCCTCTGGAAAAGATGCTTTTGAATGTTATGAAATTGGATGTGAATCAGCATGCCAAATCTTTTTCCAGGACTGAGCTACCAGCCACTACTCAATTATCATCTTGCCAAATGTTTAGTGATTTTACATATCATTAAATCCTCACCTGGGAGGACCCAATCTGAATAAATATGAGACCAATGTAATCCGTCTTCAGTTATTATGTCCTGAGCCTGTGGAGTGAAGAGGGGTTTGCATATGCTATCCCTACCCTACTGTTCCTGTGCACAGCAGCTCCATCACTACCTTTTCCATGTTGAGCAAGAAGGTCTGAAGGGGATTCTTTGCACATTTGGCCGAGCACATTTTTAAGCCTCCCAGCACTCATGGACCCTAATAGTGTACAATTCCTGAACACAGGGAGAATCCTAAGCCTCTATAAAACATAGAATTCACTAACTAAAAGTTACTTATCAGTAACCTGAGTCCTAAGAATAACTCACCAAAGCAGTTTTCATATAGGGAAACTCTTGTCGTGATTCTAAGCCCTCCTGCCAAGGTGTGAGACAATAAAGAGGTCTGCCATGCAATCCACAAAGCTTTATTCAGTAATCAGTAAACAGACATCTCTTCACACCTGAAGGGAGCATGAAAGCTAGGAGCAATCCTCTAAGCTTTATTAGCCTAACAAAGCAAGGCAGTTGCCTATCAACTAAATGGACAGATCCTACAGTGCCCAACAGGCTTACTGAATCCCTCCTTCAGAGAGGGTCTTCAAGGTGAAGCCTGTGCCAAATGGCTAACCTAGCAGACCTACCACCTCCTCTCAACTCTGCCTGCTTGACCCTGCAGTTGACTCTGGGGTCTGTCAACTCTGATGTTCCTTACCCCTCTGACAGAATTCCCAGTTGATCTCTAAGCCTGGGCATTCCTTCTTGACTACTGGAGAGTCTGGGAGAATCTCTTCCCCTTTTTCCTTTCTTGACTGGTGTATGTCTTCTTCTTCTTCTTCTTCTTCTTCTTCTTCTTCTTCTTCTTCGTCCACTTGAAGCTCCAAAAGCCTGTCCCTCACACTAGGGAGAACAAGCCTCATTCTAACTATTCCCGGAGCCCTGCCACATGTCAAAATCCAGTCTTGACTCTTAGCCAGCCATTTGAAGCAAAGGAAGATTTCACAAACCAAGTATTTCTGGGGTGGACTAACTCCCAAAGGGGGGTTGAAAATTCAGACTAGCCAGTTAATAGCCTGAGATGACCTGATCACATGTCCTCAAGGTGATTCCTGCTTGTACCTATTTAACAAGGTGAAGTCATAGAAACAGCAGAGTCAAGACTCAGATGTGAAATAATGTCACATATGGTAACTACAGATATCTGGGCATGCCTGGGCATGTCCTTTGTTCAGAGGCATATTCTAACAGAGAGGGGAGAAGGGTTGGGTTTGTCACAAGCAGGGTCTACTGAAATGGCATAGTAAAATACTGGTACCAAAGGCCTGTATAATATGTCATCCAATATCACTTCCGTGTGAAGCAATATCACTTCATGTACACCAGACTGTGTTCTTCAGAATGCACTTGTGCCTAATGTTCCATGTGTCAAGAAAGCTTTCACTGAAATAGAATAGATGTGTGTTTGTCACTCATGATGGTGAGCTTATGGTTTCGTACACAGAAGTGACACTCACATACAAAATTGTTGGATGTGAAGTCTCCGTAATGGACAGCGCATCACATATTTCCTCCTTTAATTTGATACATTAATTACCTGCATATGACAAATAACTTCTATGAAGTGTGTGGGGGCCTCTACTGGTGAAGTGCAAATATTACATTAATATTTGTGTGTGATTGTTTAAAATATATATGTCACGTAGAAACTGGAGCAGGCTTGCTTTCTGTTGCTTCAGAAGGCAGGACTGCTGCCTCTACAAGAGAGGTTTAAAGCTCTTTCAAGGCGCTTTAAAAAATTTACCTCTACAAGAACGGAGCGCAAATCGGGCGTAGAGGCGCGTTATCTCTCCGATTATGCGCATTATCGAATGCGCGTTAAATAGCGAGTTTTATTTTGCTCCGGCCGTTAAAGCGCATTTTGACTATGTGAACAAGCGCTTATGTGCATTAACTACTTGTAAAGCGCATTTTGGTCATCCGTTAATGCGCTTCGCCGCCTCTCGCAGCCTCTCGTGCAGAGGGATTAGGTGTAAATGCGCTTCAGCGATTATGCGCATAATTGCCTAACCGGGCACAAAAGCGAATCCTTGTAGAGGGTCTGTAGAACAAATGGCTGGAAATTGCAAGGAAGCAGATTTTTAACGAAGCATTAGGAGAAACCTCCCTAACAGTATGAGCAGTTTGACATGGGCCAGACCACCTCAGGAGATGGTGGTCTCTCCTTTGCCAGAGGTATTTAAGCGGAGACTGTACGGTCATCTGTCTGGAATGCTGTAGCTGCATTGTGCATTGCAGATTCTGAGTAGTATCCACTGTTAGTCCTATGTAGAGTAGACCTATTGAAATGAATGGGAAAAGTAAATTTTAACTAACTTAAGTCTCATTCGTTTCAACGTTAGTCCTATTCTACATAGGACTAACAGTGGATATTCCCTTCTGGGTTGAGCAGGGGGTTGGACTAGATTGTCTCCAAGATACCTTCCCATTCTTCAGTTCTATGATTATGTGATACATATAACTAAAAATAAGAGATAATGGTGACATTTTCTTCTAAGAACAATCTCTTCAAGGAACTCCATTCATATATATATATATATATATATATATATATATATATATATAGACCCAGGTTAACGTACTGTATAATTCAGCCAAGGAATTGCTGTCTTGCAGCTACTTCTATTGAAGATTTTAAAAGGTTTCTCATGAATATTTCTATACTTAAAAATCCCTCCACATGGAGAAAAAAAATCTCAAAGAGATAGGTATAATTGAGCCTTTTCCCTTACATACTAGTTTTCTGTGTCCTTGAGTATTTTTTAATCCGTAACGATGCAGGTCCATCACGAACTCTGGGCTAGAACTCAGGGTGCTTTGCTCATGGAACACCAGTGCTGTCCGTGCATTTCTGAGCCCAATTTAATATACTGGTTTTAACCTCTAAAGCCTTAAATGCATTTGGCCCATGTTCCTTGATGGACTTTCATCTCCCATATCAGCCTGCCTCTACTTTGAGCTCATCAGTAAAGACCCTTCTCACCAAGGGCAGCTTGGCTGGTGAGTACAAGGGAGAGGGCCTTTTCAGAGATGTCCCTGCACCTCTGCAATTGACTTCTCTCAGGGCTTCATCAGGCCCTTCTTTGCAGGTCTTCAAGGTGGCTCTGAAGACCTGGTCTTATAAGCTCTGCATGCCCCATCATGGCTGCGCAGTTGCACCTGCTTGTTTATATGACACAGCTGCCAATTCACAGCACATCGTACTATTCTCACGAAACTACGACTTTTTGATGTGTCATTTTACCACAACTTTTTACATTGCTTTGATGTCACCATGACAGTTTGTTTGTCTGTCAGTGATGGCTTCAGTTGGGATTAAGAGAGTGGGTGTAGTTAGGGGCGGATCCCAGTACAGGGCAGCTGCGGGAATGCAGGGCAGGGGGCACAGGCTGAGCTTGTCAAGCCTAGTAATGGCCTCCATGTTGATATTAAAGTCTGGGGAATGAAAGTAAGGGCAATTGTGATGTAAATTATGTACATTTAATGAACCGTAGCAGTGCAGATGCACTGCTACCAGCTTTCAAAGTTGTGCAGAGTTGCCAGAAAACAAACAAAAAAGCGGGTTTTGCAATTTCTGGTCCCTCGATATTTGCTGCCCACTCCTGCCACCTGACAACAGCACTGCAATTTCTCCTGGCTGCATAGCCCCTGCTCACTCCTGCCATGCAACCCTATTGGTGCCAATTTGCAGTAATGATGCTGCAGGGTTTGGGGGAATCAGCAGGCAAAGTGGAGGCATCGAGATGCCCTCCCCTGCTTGTGTTCTCCATAGACTATGGGCTGCAGATTATATTGGTGTTATGTGTTTTAACAGCACCTTTATTAAATATGTACTGTGTTTGTTTTGCATAGTTTTCTATTGTTTTTATCTTGTACACTGCCTTGAGAATGTTCTACTTTTAAAGGTGAGCTAAAAGAAATTTAAAATTAGATGACAGACAGACATAAACTTTCCATTTTGTTGAGAATTGGGACTTAGAGCATTTCTACACCAGTGGTATATGTGACATTCATGATTGGCCACTCATGGAAGTTTGCAGGGCCATTACACGACATTGTCAACCTCCAGGACATCTCTCGCACCTACCCTCGGAAATCTCGCTAAAAGAAAAACCAGAGATAATCTGGTATCTAAAATAATCACGGGACTAATTCCCCACTAGATGGCGCTTTGTCGTTGTTTCATTAAGCTTTATGAAACATCCGCCACGGGGAAGTTTTCAGTTATAAATCATGTAGTCGCATTTGAAGGAGCCATGGTGAACATAAAAACAAAAGAAAATCACCCAAGAGAAAAACCTTAGTAAGACTGCAGATTTATTTTCTTAATGTAAAGATGCTCTTTGTTTCTATCCCAATATATTAAACATGCTGCACAGTGCAGCCAAGGGGAGTTACAAATTGCGCCTGGGTGGGACCATATAACAGTCATTGTAATTTAAGAGGAATGGAACTAATATAGGCTTGCTAAGTTGAAGTCCCCAGAGCAGGGGTGCTCAAATTGTGTTGCTGTGTGTACCATCTCTGAATGAGATCTTCCTCATGGCCCTTTACCATTTCTCCCCTCTAGTCAAATGTCCTCTGTGGTGAGCTTCCCAGATCCCAAGTATGAACAACACTACCTCAATTATTCTACCATGTTCTGCTGCAGCTAAGTGCACAGCCTGGAGGACGTGGGCTTTTGTGGTAGAGGAGCTTGCATAAATTGGCTCTCCCAGATCTCAGGCTTCTCTATTCTGCCTAGAGCAACACAAATGATCCTCATGTAATACTGCAGTGCTGAAGGAAAAAGAAGCAAGACCCTCCACTTACTGGAAGTGATTCGACCGATGCCCCAAGTAGGGGAAATGGGCATTCCACACCCACCGCAACTTTGTAAAATGTCACACTGAGAGCAAACGGGTTGAACAATAGGAATGCAGGGGGGCAATGTACTCATGGGGACAAGTTTGCGGCCTGCCTCGATTAATGGCCAAATGCAAGCAAGGTACTCACGCAGCCCATTTCCATTCAATCAGTAAATCACAGTGACGCCTCTGGGGCCTGATTACATCCTTTAAAGAAATCTTTTTCTCGGCTTGAGAGATGCTGTTAGAGCAGCTTTTGTTCTTCCTTTGGCAAGGGAATGGATTTACCAGCACCTGAGAGATACATGGTTCCCCCCCACCCACATATCCACCCACCCACATTATACTTTACACAAAGCAAGCTACTTGAAGGCCTAGACAGATCTGAATTGTGTGGCTGCAGGTGCTGATGATGTGCAATCCAGTAAAGTGTGAATAAGGATAAAGACGTGTCTGGAGAGAATAGTGCAGCTGTGTCTTCCCATGGCTTCTTTTGTTAGCGTTAATGCCAGGCTTCCAGTAGGAAAGTGCGAAGTTCTGCTCAAACTCACCTTGTGGATCATTCTCCTTCTCTGGGATGGAACAATCCTGTTTCAGGTGTTAGTGCTACAGGTAAGCAAAGGTGGGTTGGGATACATCATTCTGGGATTTGCCACCCCCACCCCTCTCCTGCTTCTCTTCACCTATATATTAAAAAAAACAACATGCAGCATGATTTCTCAAAAGAGTAGAAACCTGAAAGAGTGGACTTTTAGCAATACAAATACAGCGGTGCCTCCTTATGCTCGCCTTGCTCTTACCAGGGGGAAAGTACACATTTATTTGCACTTTTTCATTTTTCAAATATTTTGGGTATTCACTAAGCCAGGGTTAGATGGAAAATGTTACTAAGGAGAAGAGAGCTTTGATCAAACAAAAAACCAAAACAAATTCTAAGTTCTGTATAACTTAAGTATTAAGCGTTGCTCTAAACCAGCCTTCATCAATCTGGTGCCCTCCAGATGTCCTGAACTACATCTTCCAGCATTTCTGACCAGTAGTTATACTGGCTGAGGCTGAGGAGAGTTGAAGTCCAAAACATCTGGAGGGCACCAGGTTGGGTAAGGCCGCTGTAAGCCAAGTCAAATTTGTTATGAAGAATCTCCCTTAGTTAAGAGAATAACTGTACAAGTTCTCCAAGTAAGACCATGCCCTTCTTTTATCTGTCCCTTTGCCATCCCTGTGCCATCTATCCCTTACTCTTGCAAATAGTCTATGGGTAACAGACCAATGGCAGGGAGAGGAGGCAGAGAAGGCACAGGACTATCTGGTCCAAAAGTTGAAAGATATTTGATGGGATGGATGATGCATAAGAAAACAAAAGAATTGAAACTAGACCCAGCACCATGATTATGGGAAGAGGTGGCTGTACACAACCTCCCACCTTGCCTAGAGTGCAGATGGACAGTTTCAGAGGCTGCCTCTTCACAGTGCCTGTTTGGCGTTGCGCCGGTGGCTGCAGCCAGCACGATGCGCATTTGCACTCCTTCCGCCCATCTACAGTGGAAGGAGCATCACGCAGAGGGTAGTTTTAAAAAATATATTATTTGTAAACTGGGGGGTCCAGGGAGGCACAGAGGTGATGCAGCGAACTTATGGCTCGCTGGACCACCCCCTTCCCTGCCCAGCCCATGGCGACAAATCAGTGGTTGCCATAGACTTGGCACGCCTCCCAGAAGTGGCGGAGAAAAAGCGACAGATAGCAAATGCCATCGTCACATCGCTCCAAACTAAAAAAGTCGGGCTAAATGCCCAACTTTTTTAGTGCGGAGCTTTGGGGTTTTGCCCCTAGATGGCTTCACATGGACAGCATCATCATCTAATCCAACTGCCATCCCTGTGAAGCCAACGAGTGGAAAGGGACTGTCTAGAGGTACCCAGACATTACCACAAGCACTGAATCAAAACAACAAAGAGTCTTATGACACTTAAAGTTTATTTATTTATACATTTATATCCTGCCCTATATCACTGGGATCTCAGGGCAGCAAACAGATAAAATCATACAACTGTATAAAACAATAAAAGAGCTAAAAACAAATTAAACCATTAATCAAGCTAAAAACAGCAAGCCAGGGAAGAGATTAATGCCTCTCTGGGAGAAGGAGTGGTCCCAGGCCGCCTGAAAGAGGCAGTAGTGAGACCACTCCTGAATAAATCTTCCCTGGACCCTGAAAATCTTAATAGCTACAGGCCAGTAGCAAATGTTCCATTCCTGGGCAAGGTCCTGGAGTGGGTGGTTGCGAGCCAAATCTAGGCACTCTTGTATGAGACCGATTATCTGGATCCATTTCAGTCTGGTTTCAGGCCTGGCTTTGGCATGGAAACAACCTTGGTCGCCCTGTATGATGACCTATGTCGGGGGAGTGAGACTCGGTTGATTTTCCTTGATCTCTCAGTGGCTTTCGATACCATCGACCATGGTATCTCTCTGGGATGACTGGCTGAGTTGGGAGTGGGAGTCACTGCATTGCTCTCCTGTCCCAGTTAAGACACATGAAGGCCATGTTCAATATTAGGAAATTTATACACAGAAGTAATCCTACAAGTCAACCCTGTGACCAGCATTGACTGTGAATACATTAATAAAATGTGGCCACTTCCATGAAATGTATTTATGGATGAGTTCATATATCATGCTGCTCCAGGATCCCCCCCCCCCCCCATATTAACTTATTAACAGGTAAATACAAATCTTTCTTAAATTTCATGATTTGGACCTTGGAAGTGATTGTTTCATTCAAATAAAATGAAATTATGAGAAACAGACCTGACAATGAGGTGTCAATGTGTGGTCCCTCTTATAAATTAAAATCTCCATGTTATAATCATGATATTCTAAAGCCCAA
Organism: Anniella stebbinsi; assembly: GCA_029215795.1. NCBI lineage: Eukaryota > Metazoa > Chordata > Lepidosauria > Squamata > Anniellidae > Anniella > Anniella stebbinsi. The sequence goes on along the minus strand of JARDYH010000006.1, from coordinate 61,755,013 downwards.
TTTTATTTGACAATTATTTTTATTTGACTATAATATTTTTCATAAATCTTGGAAAAGACAGAGGAATTGAAATTCCGTTTAAGAAATTGGAGAGCAAACGGAGAGCTTATTGGGCCATGGAACTCAGAGGTAGGCCCAAATGTCTACTCAACTATTCTTTCACCAAAGTCACCTTTGCAGCCTCAGCTCTTTATCTGTAAAATGGGAACAATCATGACCTGCTACAAAGGGGAGGTGTGAGGGCACAAACACTTCAGATGAAAATATTCTGGAAATACCAAGATAAAAGAACATCAGCTCAATGATTAGCAGTTCTCTTTCTGAGAAGCAATTTACCATTCTTGGTGCCACTTAGGTTAAAAAAACCAGTTAAGAAGTCAGATAAGATAGAAGTGGAATGCAGTAGATTACTTAAATAACAGGCAATTCTGACATTTTATAAGTAACACTTCTAATGTAGAAAAGGGTATATTTTCTATAAAACATGCTTGCTCCTTTCCTCAACATTAATTGTATGCCTTAATTCAAACCTGTTGTATGTTATACCATTTATTTGACATTATACCTGGTAGTTCCTTTTCCTTAACTCTTCTGAGATGCATAAGGCTTTTAATAGCGGAGCATTTGGGAAAATAAATAGGTGGTAGAAAAGTAAGTAAACATAACAGGTTCTCAATACATTATAGGCAGCATCGGCTTGCTCCGCATTCACCTCTCATCAGTACCATTGATTGTTAAAAGCCATTCTGTTAGTAAATGGTTACGTTGAAACCTGTAGGAACATCTAAACAGTTGTCAGGAGTATTATATGTGGTTGCAGAAATGTGTGCCTAGAGAGGATGTGGGTGTGTTGATTACATGCAAAAACACCAAGGTTAGATGCTTGGCAGCTGGGGCAGGAGGGAAACAGATCCTGTGCTGAAGAGTATATAGATCAGCTAATTTGAGGCTGATGCACCATGCATCTGATGAAATGGACGGTTTGCAGCTAGTATGAAGGAAGAATGAAGAAACATTGTTCCACTTTCAAAATACCTTTCTGGATGCATTTGATTATAACTTATGCAAATTCTGGGAAGCCTAGATATGCAGGTGGTAGCTATATCTTTAGGCAGTGCCTCGGGTGAATCATCCACACTATTTTGGGGTTAGGTTAAACATCACGACATAATTGAATGCCATTTTTTTAGTCAATATGATGATGTTGATGATTTTGTCTCAACCAACTTTATTGTCATAAAATATCAGAATAAATAAAACTGTTAGTTTTTAAGATGCCAAGAGTCCCTTTGTTGTTTTTATGTTCAATAGTTGCTTCTTGCCTGTCTTTCCAGCCTTCCCCCAAGGCCTATCTTGTCCACATTCCATACACATGCTAGTAAGAGCAATTAAGGCAAGTACTGGAAAATGTCCACTGGATGGCAGAGGTGGGTTTTCAGCCAGGGCAGTTCTGTTGCTGCTTCACTTGGCAGAAGTGGTGAAAGTGGCTGTTAATTGCGGTTTAGGAATAAAATGCTCGGTGTGATTTCAGAACAAGGATTCCTCTCTTCTAGTACTTGATTTCAGTGTTATTAGATCCAAGCTTGTACTTGACCATACAAAATGATACAATGCCTTCTTTTCCCAACATCACAATATATGCATGGACATTTAAGCTGCCAATTGGCAAGGAGCATCACCAGAAGTTGTGCTTTTTTATCTTTAATGGCAAGGAGATGATAGCCAGGTGCTGCTTTCCCCCTTCCTACAGCAATATAGTGGGAAAAACAATACCGAGGCTTCCTTTGGGTTCAGGAACCAGTAGGCTTGATAGCTAGTACTTCATCCAGCAGAGTACAGACTTGTTGAGATATTATTCATGTTTGTTCCAGGGGCATTTTATGTCAATATGGTTGGTCAAGACAAAATAATAATAATCTTGGCTAAAAAAAATGGCATTGAGTTATGTTCTGACCCCTAACCCCAAAATAGTGTGGATGATTCACCCGAGGCACTGCCTAATGATATAGCCGCCACCTGCATATCTAGGTTTCCCAGAGTTTGTATGAGTTATAATCAAATGCATCCAGAAAGATATTTTGGAACATTGTTTCTTCATTCATACTAGCTGCAAACAAAAACAGAGATACTCATTTGTAGGACAGTAACAAAAGGCAGACCTGGATATTTCATGCCTCTAAAAGTTTTATGCTGTTCATGCTTATTTTATTGTCATATATAATGAGAATAAAAATAATGCAACCAGCAGAATTGAGTGCCATTTTTCAGTAGAAAGGTATAAATCAAATAAATAAATAAAATTACCTTCCGACCCAAACTTCACCCAAAGAGTGCCACCATGGAGGCTGTGTATGGCCATCTCTTTACTGTTGGTTCTGAGCCTGGATGGGTACCTGGAATTGCTTCAATGATGGGAAGGAAACCAGGACTCATAACAGCAGCAAGGGGGGGAAATGAGACAGAGTCAACAAATCGCCATCTTGACCATATCATGTAGAATTATTCACTGTATGGGTTGCTTCCATCACATTATGCTTCAGTTTTACAAGCACTGATGGAAGTGAAGAGTGACATGGACAGAAATGGGATAATAAACTGCCTTTCCTCACTTGTTCATCTCTGCACTATGTGATTTACACATCACAGATGAAGGAATAATGCACTGACATTTAGCTAATTCACACCCTGCTTGCAAAACTTTAGATTCAGTGTGTTCCAAAGTGTAAATTAAGCTTCTCAGAACAATGTTAAATTGGGTGTCAAAATTAGTTTTTTTTAAAATAGGTGTTGTTGTATTTTTTAAGAATAATAATACTAATTGTTACATTGTTTCAAACAAACCGGCCTTTTATCATTTAGGGTAGCACGATCCAGCTTTTTTATTCCTTTTTTACCCACTTTCATCTAGAATGCCATCTCTTGTTCATGCTTGGATCACAATCTCATATATAATCATCCATATTCGTGTGTCTATTAATTGCCACATGGCATGGGAATTCATAGTTAATATAACAACCAATATAAATGCTAACCATACACATATTTCATTCTTACCTGACATTCTTGAATGCTTACATATGGGCTCCCAATGGCTGTTTTTCAGGCTTTGTGGCCAATCAGCGCAGTGCATTGGAGATTTGAGCATCAGAAGAGACACTGTGATATCAAACCAAAAGTCCAGTCCAGATCCCACTTCCTACAGGGACCAAGTCCAAACAGAAGCCTCAGGAAGTCCATAAGCAGCGCATGAAGGCCATACCATGGGATGTATGGCTCATGGATAGGGGGACTGTTGCGGGAATATTTCAGGTATGATCATAACAATAGCTTGTGATAACAACATTTAAATGATTGAGAAACTAATATTGATTTCATGCTTCTAATGAAAACATGTATCTGTTCTCCTGTAAGATAGAACCAGCAATGTACTAGCTAGATGTGTTGAGCCTCATCATAATGAACTTTGGTCCACTAGCAACTATATGCATTCTGTATTGTTTTAGTTTATCTTGACCTCCATCATTCATATGTGGTGCCTTTCTCTGTTTTGACTTAGAGACAAATTACATCATTCCTATGTACAACCCTGTATTATTGTAAACTTTCCCCTGGTACAAAGGTGATTCAGTACAAAAAGCTAGATATGCTAATTCTGATGTTTCCAGTTTCCTATATAAGAGTGATACCCAATATACTTAATTCAGTCAGAGGTCTATCTCTGGCTCCCTCAGCTGATGTGTCTTCTTCAATAAACCTATCTTTAAGAAACCAATACGTGAGTATCTTTGGACTCCACTGTAACTGAGTTTAGTTGCTTGCATGAATATAACTCCTTTGAAGTTATTGGGTGGGAAGTCACTGATCTATGGGAGGTCCCTTCCCATCTTAAGGTTATTCATCCCTAGTCTACATTTAGGCCAGTTACTGTATCAAAGCATTATAAAGAATTAGAGTAAAGATCTTTCTCATAAGGGATCTGTGACAATAAATGACCCCTTTCTCATAAGAGGGAGTCATAGGCCTCCCTGGGGGACTCAAATTCCTGCCACAGGGACCAGATAAAATCCAGGTCAGGGCTCATGTAACTTTAACAGTTGTAGAGAAAAGGGAATTTCAGCCAGTGTCATTTGTATGGAATTAGTTCCTGGTGAAATTCCCTCTTCATCACAACAGTTAAAGTTGCAGAGCCCTGCCTTCTTTTGTATATGGTCACTCTAATATAGTGCCTGCACCTTTAACAGTTGTGATGAAGAGGGAATTTCACCAGGAACTAATTGCATGCAAATGACACTGGCTGAAATTCCATTTTCTCTACAACTGTTGAAGTTACATGAGCCCTGACCTGGATTTTATCTGGTCCCCCTACTCATGGAAAAGTTTTTCCCAAACTATATAGTACTTGAAAAACCTATTTATAAAAGAGGAAGAACGCTACAATGGCACAAGTTTATTCTGCAGAATTATACCCACCATTTACAAAAACTGATGGCATCTAGTAAGACTAAATATTGTGAAGTAGCCATATGCTAAGCTGATGGAGACATTTAGACTTGTGAAAAAAATGGATATATATTTGTGGAAAAAGGAAGGCGGGAATAACGAAGCGACACAATAGCTTGGGTTAAACAGGGCCACATTTTATTTGAACAATCCGAGGATCTGCAAAAGGGAAACCTAAGCAGGCATCATCTAAAGCAAGCGGCACTTGCCACTCTTTGAAATTGGGCAAGCCCTTGTCAAGCCCAGGGGAGGCATCCATTGTTTGTTGCCCCTGGGCCCTGCCCTTTAGGGTAGTAGACCCATCAGCATCACCCTCCTCGCACCGTCAAGCTCCGAAGGAGTGAGTCCAGTAGGCCCCAAGGATATTCCCTTATTTCCGCACCTGTACCATCTGGTTGGCAGATGCTGAACCTTGGGAATAATCCCTCCCATTAGGTGGGCACGCAATGCTCACCGACATCCCTAGTCCCCGATGGCCGCTTACCTGCAAATGTGACCAGATTAGAAAATTAATTAACCTATTTACTACTCCTGCCTGTCTTGCAGTGTGGAGTAGGTGGGAAAAAAACCCAATCTAACTGGGTTTAAAGGGTAAAAAAAATCCTACTTGCCCCCCTATTGGCAACCAGATTACCCACACTGCCTACTGGAGGGAGCAATGAAAATAAAAGAGGGAGATGGGAGGGGCGCCGCAGCTCACATAGCTGCTCCCTCTCCCTCCCCTGGCATGTGACCCAGGCCTTCCAATCGGCCTGCCAGTGCCTCATCACTCCACCCCCCCGCCCCACAATGGCCTTCCCACATCTGGGCTGTGCCGGATGTGGCAATAAGGCTCTTGCATTCTCAATAAGTACTGAGGTCCTTCTCTGTGGTGGCTCCCCAATTGTGGAACGATCTCCCCGACGAGGCCCGCCTGGCGCCAACTTTGTTATCTTTTCGGCGCCAGGTCAAGACTTTCCTCTTCTCTCAGGCATTTGGCAATATCTGAGGAGCCTGGGTCTGTTTTGTTTTGTTTTTGTAGTTTTTTTTTGAAGTGTTGAAGTGGTTTTTAAATGTACAGATTGTGTGTATGTTGTATGTTTTTGCTGTTTTAATTTTTGTATATAGTTTTTAATTGTTTTTAATCCTATGTAAACCGCCCAGAGAGCTTCGGCTATGGGGCAGTATACAAATGTAATAAATAAATAAATAAATAAACATTGCCCTCTACCTTCTGAAATGACCTCTTAGAAAGCTGTTATAGGGAATCCATCTCATGTCTGAGAAACTATTAAAATTGGTTTAAGATGGTATGTGATCTGTCAGAAGACGAAAGGGCTTGTCTCCTCCTCCACAACTCCTATGCTCATTAGCACCAGGGTAACTTAGTACAACTGCTCGTTTGTTAGTGCCATTTATTTCAGTAGGCCAGCTCGCATGTAATGGCAAGTTAATTTCCCCTCGGGACTTGCTATCACATGCTAGCTGACATTTTTAAAATGCAAGCTGAGGCAGAGGCAGGCTGCAGCTTGTCGCACATGTGAATTTGGAGAGGGTTCCATCCAGCAACCCTACATCATAGTGACTGGGTCCGCATGATTTATTTTATTTATTATTATTGCATTTATATCCTGCCTTTTTTCCTCCAAGGAACCCAAGGCGGCATACATAATCCTCTTCCTCTCCATTTTATCCTCACAACACCAACCCTGTGAGGTAGGTTGGGCTGAGAGTCTATGACTGCCCAAAGTCACCCAGTGGGTTTCCATGGCCAAGTGGGGACTAGAACCCCAATCTTCTGACTTCCAGTCCAACACTCTAGCCACTACACCACACTGGCATATGCCTATGCATGCTATTTGCAATCACCATGATTGCAGATTGCAATTAGCATAATTACCCTCACTGGGCACAGGTTGTTGTGATATCCAAACCTAGCAAGGCTAAATTGATGTTTTGTTGTTGTTGTTGTTTTACAAACCATGCTAAAACCCATGGCTTTGTAAACCACTTCAGCCAGCTACCCTCACTGTGTTTGGATGTCGTGGCATGCCATGCCCAGCACAGGTAATTGTGCTACTTAGACAGCTTGCCAGTGGCACATGCAAGGAGGGAAGATAAGCCACTTTGACTCATTTTCCTTCTGTGATTGATCTTCAGAAGACACCTTAAACCATGGCTTTAACCATGGTGCTTAAGGCTTTTTGGCTTAAGCACCATGGTTAAAGTCGTGGTTTAAGGTGTCTTCTGAACAGGGCCATTGTGTGAACCTGCCCACTGAGGGTGGTTTGTTCACCACCTCAGCTACCCACCCTCACAGAATGTCACAACAAACCATACCCGGCAAATATAATTAGGTAAATTGGCTGACATGTGACCAGCACGTGCAGAGATGGTTAATAAGCCACCATGACTTATCAACCTCCCTTGTATCATGTGAACCAACTCAATGGGTGGGATCCAAAATTTCCCTTCCTCTGATGGAGAAGTTCATTCCATCAGAGAAAGGAGCTGTTGGGTCCGTGCCATTGATGGCACCATTGATGCTACTTTACAGTCCCAATTCATTCCAGTGGGGATTGCACATGAGGATATCGATGTTACTTTCTACAAAATTACAACTGGAACCTTATAATACCATAATAATGTGATTACAATTTCCTTCACAATTAGGATTTACCATTTAAAATGCCAAATGGAATAAAAGACACTGTCTCTGCCATCATGCAGCATTTATCACCCAAATGTGCCTTACTCACATTATTTACCATTCCCAAAGGATAAACTGGGTTGAGTAAGCTAATTCATATGAGCAGGATTAGTATATCCCAGGAGAAGTCATGTCGCATTATGACTGATCTCTTAATTTTTTTTTTTAATGAAGTTGCTGTAGTATTGAGGTAGTGTGTGTGCTGCATTTTCTCTCATTTCATTTCTGGGATAGAATCCACTAGGGATGGTTTCTAATCTCAAGGCTTTATTGAAAAGCAAGAGCAGCAACATAAACCATGTTATACAATGGAAAGAAAGCCACTGAAGTTAGTATGAGAAGCTATATTCTCAAATGCATGAATGAGTAGATTACAAGTTAATCTATGTGCAAAGGAGTTTTAGTAATCTCTGCCTGCCTCCTGACATTTTGATTTTCCCTGGAAACTCAGCAACTCTGTCCACACACTTTCATTTCCATTGTTCTAGATTTTTTGAGAAGTCACTTATTGACAGATGTGATGTATGCTTGAAGACTGTGAAATAAGGCAGAAAGGACTGACAGAACACTAAATATACTGGATGGATTGTATTTCAGGTCATCTTGCAAGTATAAAGCCAAGCAACCCTCCTTTGGAAAGAGAAATGTAGTGTTTCTCAGTGGTGGAATAGAATTACCTGAAACCATCAGGGTACCATGGAATACTGGACATCATGAATTAGATCCATTATAGATGTCTTCTCTTGGTTTTTAAAAGGCGTTACCACTCAGTTACATAGACTGACAACAGGTGTTGAATGCCCATTAAGCAATTCTCACTTAATTGCAGTGGGGTGAGGTTTCAACTAAATAAAGGTATTCTGGTTATGGTTTAGCACAAAGCAAAGCAAGACCAGTAAAACAGTTCAAGATATGCCTGTGATCTATCACATCTGGGAGAGATTCAGATTGATCTCTCTTATGTATTCCAAGAGTTGACTGAACATATATATTGCAACTTGGACATCATGATCATCACCATTCATTTATTGATAAAGCACTTCATATGCACTTCATGAATGAATGTGGGCATTTCTATAGCCCGAAAGGCCATAATGTGTTGAAGAAGGAGTGGGGCTATGATTTTGGCTCCACCCCCAATACCATGCATCCCTCTGTGCATTGAATGTGGTTGTTTGCAAAGGAGCCTCAATGCATAGGTAGGGAATTAAGATGCCTGGTTGCCTGGATACCCTTGGTCAGGAAGACTCCCTGCACATGAGCATTGAGGTTCTTTTGCAAACAACCACACTGCATGGATGGATGCTTAATGACAGGGGTGAGTCTAAAAACACAACCCTGTTCCTCCTTCAGCACAGCAAGGCCCTTCGCATGAATAATACATGACTAGGGCTTAAGCTATATGTATTCAAGCTGAATTCAAGGTGCTGGTTTTGGCATATAAAGCCTTACATGGCTTGGGACCACAATACCTGATGGAGCGCCTCTCCCGGCATGAATCGATCCATACACTACGCTCAACATCTAAGGCCTTCCTCCGGGTGCCTCCTCTGAGGGAAGCTTGGAGAGCAGCAACAAGAGAGAGGGCCTTCTCAGTGGTGGCCCCCAAGTTAAGGAATGATCTCCCTGACGAGGCTTGCCTGGTGCCAACAATGATATCTTTTCAGCACCAGGTTAAAACTGCCCTCTTCTCTCAGGGATTTGGCAGCATACAATAAGATTAAATTACTTCTTGGACCATCTTTGCTGATGGTTTAACAAATTGTCTTTAGATATAAGTTATCTGTGGTTTTATGTAAATACTTTTTTTTTGTATTTTGTATCATGCATTTTTAATGGTTTTTAATTTTTGTAAACCACCTGGAGTGCTTTGGCTATGGAGCAGTATAAAAATGTAAGAAACAAAATGAAATGACAATGTCTGCATATGGCTGAATGATGAAGCACCTTTCCTTTCCTTTCCTTTCCTACATGCAAAACATCTGAAACAACTGCAGTATAAATAAATATCCTAACATTAGACAGACACAAACAGTTTTAATTGCAGCAATTAATTTGAAGAGTTGCCTAATTAAGTTTCCTTAACTACCTGATGCTGTCTGCATACATCAAAACCTGCAACTGAGAAAAGGATGAAGAATGACAAGAGTCCTTGAAAATGGCCTTCATTGAGCTCCTATGGTTAAAATGAAAGGCCATTAGTAGAAGTAAACAGGAAAATGTAAAGCTCCGATCAGGCATGGGTGACATCTGCTTAAAGTGGGCTTGACATGCATTTTACATCATCCTTACACAGAAAGCCTTTGTGCCTTCTTCCATGCATTGCTTGAAAAGGAATAGAATTCCACTCAAGGATGCAGGACATTTTATGTTTTCAGTGGAAACAAGAGCATGTGTTTAACATGGAAATAATCCCAATCACTTGGTTTCTTCCTGCTGATACATGCCTGAGATCTTGTTTTTCTGCTTTCAAGTCTTCATGTAAGAATTGGGTCATTGCACAAATTCATGCTGAGAATGCTGTCCGACTACAATGAGGACCGAAAACTGTAATGTTCAACCTGGCTGATCGATATGCGCTGCAGCTGGTTTTTTAAAACTCACTGTCTAGCCTTAGACAATATCACCGGCTGTTATTGGGGGACTGGAACTGGGAGCCCCAGCACCACCATTTATTGTGCCTGTCTTTTTAAAATGACACATGCTATCTTGTTACACCTATTTATGTGTGTGTGCATTCATGCGTGCACATCAAACAGTTGATCCATGAATAAGGCACATGAATACTACAATATCAGCTTGCCCACAGCTGCAGACACAGTTTGATACGATTTGATTTTTAGCATTGTGTCTAAAAAAAAGTATGAAAACCTTCATTTCCCCCCTCCAGACTAAAAGAGAACTTGAGCTATGCTGAATTTTCATAAGCTTCCATTTTCACCATAAACTTGTTATTTTGGGAGTACGGGAATATTCATTAAAAAGCCCTTTACCTTCCTCTCATCTGCACATTGTTATGCATATTTGCCATCATTGGTCCTCCAATCTTGCTGATGCATCAGAGGGAAATAATTGTACCCATATGCTTGTGGGACCCACCGCTTGTGCAATGGGGCTCATTTCCGAAATGGAGCAGGTTGGCGAGCAGGTCACAGGAGGGAGCTCTGTGGACCTGTCCCAATCCAGAAATAATAATTTCCATTTATTCCTGGGGTTATTTTTAGAACTGCAAAAGCCCTGTTGCACACACAGTAAGTCTTATGAGTGCAATGGAACTAGTGCAATGGAGCAGTCGCTTTGGATACTGCCCAGTGGCTTTGTCACCTTGCCCATTCAAGTAGGCTGACACGCCTTGCCTCACCATGCAACACGGGCAGTTTTATTGTCCACTGCTGCAACTTCCACTCCGGTCCAGTTCTAGATGTATGTAAATTCTCATGACTATTTGGGGAAGAATGTGAATGGGGATACATATCTGAATATATGTCAGCAAGAAATGCTGTATCACAGCCCATTGTCTGCTGTGCTGGTTTTCTGGTTGGAGGGAGTTTTTAACTCACAGGAGCATTCAGAAATGACCCCCCCCCCATCTGCAGTCTGAAGTAGAATAGTCCATTCTGTTACCTCACTGATAAGTATGTACAGATTGCTCTTATTCAGTTTCAGTTTTGAATATGTTCATTCATAAGTGTGTTCTGTCCCATTTCTACATCAAAACAAAAAAAGAAAATTAAGGAGAAAATATGTAATAAATTTTAATACTAATAAAATATATTTATCACAAAAAAACACTATTCAACATATATATGTATAATAACAAAGTAAAAACAAGGCTCTTATGTTTCTGGCCAAACACGTTTCGACAAAAGTGTCTTCTTCAGTGGCCCAATCACTGAAAATAAACAACAGAAATAATAAAACATTTAGTAGTGCCTCAGATGGAGGAAAATTTAGTCTTTTCCAATATGTAATATAATATAAGATTTTTTAAATGACCCACCTAAATTGTTTTGAGTACCAGGCAGAAGTTTTTCACAACGGGGCTGATTTAAATATTTCCCAAATAATAGGATTGTATCACTCCCCAAATTGGTGTGTATAGTACACCCTGGAATGAAAGATACATACAGAAAAAATATTTAAATGCCCAATTATACTTTAACTTCACAGGGATGTACATCAATTTCCACCAAGAGTAAGTTAAGAGATACTCACAAATGTAATTCACGGATTTTACTGCTTGTAAATGGTAAGGTACTGCCCAGATAAACCCTTGACCGCCAGGCTTTCATTATATACCCAATTAGTAGGCTCATTATGTATATCAGCTGTGTTCACAGCTTTAGAAAAGGCTAGGAATTGCTCCCTCAATCTGTAACAGGCACACATGATAATACATACACATGATGAGAAACCAATTTCAACTGAATGCTGTCAAATCAAACAAATCACAATTTACAAAATACATGACCAATTACAATCCTCATTAAGTCCATTTGGCATTACTGTTCTGAGTGTGAAAATCCAAAAGAGTTCTCATTTTTTCAGTCTTTTTTCCAGTTGTTGTCCGGAACCAGTCTGTCTTTCCAAAGTCCAGAATTTCAAGTCCTTTTCAGAATGTCCCAATTCAATAAAATGTTTCACCAAAGGGGCCTGCAGTCTTTTGTTCCTGATACAGCTTTTGTGCTCGCAGATTCTTATTTTTACTTTTCTGGTGGTCATACCAACGTACACAAGTTTGCAAGGGCATTGAATAGCATGCACAACCCCCCTGGACTCACAATTATACAGATCCTTTAAGATATGTATTTTGTTGTCCTGTGGGTTTGTAAATTCCTTGACTCTCATGCAATTTTCACAGACACTGCAATGAGGGCATGGAAAATTGCCCTTGGTTTTCTTGTGTGTGCTTAGACCCCCAATGCTTTCACTGTGGTTTCTGAAAGTACTGTGCACTAGTAGATCCTTTAAATTCCTGGCACGTTTGTTAGGGTGACCAGATAAAATCCAGGTCAGGGCTCCTGTAACTTTAACAGTTGTAGAGAAAAGGGAATTTCAGCTAGTGTCATTCATATGCAAATAGTTCCTGGTGAAATTCCCTCTTCATCACAACTGTTAAAGTTGCAGGGGCCCTGCCTTCTTTAGTATATGGTCACTCTAGTATAGTGCCTGCACCTTTAACTGTTGAGATGAAGAGGGAATATCACCAGGAACTAATTGCATACAAATGACACTGGCTGAAATTCCCTTTTCTCTACAACTGTTAAAGTTACAGGAGCCTGACCTGGATTTTATCTGGTCAGCCTAACGTTTGTGAACAAACAATGGTTTACTTTCACACCCTGGTACACCCACCAACAGGTTCCAGTGCTTAACCTGTGATTTTTTTAAACATAGTTAAACAGTGGCATGAAAATGTGCATTTAAATTCTTAGATAAAATACATATTTGTATGCATTTTATCCTAAAGTACCCACATTGTACACATCCCATCCTAAAATGCACATTATATCCTAAAATACACATCTGGGTAGGCTGACCATATGAAAAGGAGGACAGGGATCATGTAACTTTAACAATTGTAGAGAGAGGGGCATTTCAGCCGGCGTCATTTGTATGCAATTAGTTCCTGGTGAAATTCCCTCTTCATCACAACTGTTGCAGGGGCCCTGCCTTCTTTTGTATCTGGCCACTCTAGTATAGTGCCTGCACCTTTAACAGTTGTGATGAAGAGAGGATTTCACCAGGTACTAATTGCATACAAATGATGCCGGCTGAAATGCCCTTTTCTCTGCAACTGTTAAAGTTACATGAGCCCTGTCCTCCTTTTCATATGGTCAGCCTACATCTGGGCACATTTTCTAAGCCAAGAACTGTATTTGGAGAAATGTGTAACCTGAAGGACAAATGCATCCCGATTAGTTTGGGAAGTGCGAATCTGATCAGTTCGCTTAAAAATGTGGACTGAGCCAAATCCTCAAACATCCCTACTCAGCATTCAGCAGCATGTGCAGGCCAATTAGCACTACATTAGATAGTTTCTCCTTTCAAATCTCATCAGACAAGCTCAGGTCCCCCCCCCCTTCCTTTTTGAAAACTTTGGGCCTGTGTGAAGTGTACTTTCATGAAACCTCAAGAGCAAACACTTATTCTTAGATCTCACCAACAAATGAATGAGAGATTAAATGAATTTCACATGGGTCAGCCCCTTTTACTTCCTAAAGGCTTGTCACAACAGATAAGGCCAAGTGGCTAGATGCTGCATTAGTTCATGTATGCTACTGAGTAGGAAAGCTAATAACTGAATGACAATTTTACTTCAGGACATTACTGGCCTGCTTTGATCTCTTCTCCATCACAGACAAGGAAACATAAACTTTCCGAATTGGGGGGAGGAAGGGGGAGGTAAGGGCCCACCTAAATTGCCCCACAAAGCTTTTAAATTGAAGAGATTGTTGTTCCCATATGAAAATAATTTCGTGAGCAGATATTTGGGTGACAGTTTGGGTGACAGTCTCTTCATCTGCTTTCTTGAATCAATCCATTCAGGTTTTTGAAGGGGCATGTTACAAAAACATTGAGGTTGTAGTGAGCAGCAAAGTATTTATTTATTTGTTTATTTATTCATTCATTTATTCATTTATTTATTATACTTCTACATGACTTAATAAAATAAAATCTGTAAGTGGCTCACACTACAATGCATGCATGATGTACAATGTCAAAACAATATAAAATAATTAAAAATTAAAATTAGTATAACAAAGGCAACAATAAAACACAGCAGTGTCTCAGTTGATTACAGGTCAGGGAAAGCCTGTAGAAACACAGTTTTCAAGAGGTGCTGGAAGCCTGCCACAGTTTCTGCATCTCAGACCACACATGGGAGAGAATTCCAGAGGGTGGGTTCCTCTACTGAGAAGGCCTGCTTATGTGCTATTACCTGCTGACATTCTGTTGGTCGTGAATAACCAATAAAGCCTCCTCTGAAGATCTCAAGGGTTGCCTGGTGAATGCATCCCTGATGGAGGCTAGGGTGCCCACCTGCCAAAAATTGTCTAGTGTGCGGCCACTCCTTAAAAAAAACCCTTGTTCCATCACTGCCAGCAAACTACCGACCAGTCTCCAACCTTCCTTTTCTTGGTAAGGTGGTGGAGAAAGTGGTACTGGAGCGGGTCCAATGGTTCCTCTATGATTCAGATTTTCTAGATCTTTTTCAATCTGGCTTCAGGCCAGGTCACAGCATGGAGACTGCCCTTGCAGCGGTCTGTGATGATCTTCTTTTAGCGATGGACAAAGGCCATCTGTCCATCTTACTGTTATTGGATCTCTCAGTGGCCTTCGACACAATTGACCATGAATTGTTGATTAGACGGTTGAGGACCCAAGTGGGACTGGAGGGCCTGGCTCTTGCCTGGCTCCAGTCCTACCTGGATGGAAGGGCTCAGTTGGTTACCATGGGCACTTGTTCATCTGCCCCACAGCCCTCCCCTGTGGAGTTCCACAGGGTTCTATCCTCTCATCTTTCATGTTCAATGTGTATGTGAAGCCACTGGCAGAGTTAATTAAAGCCCATGGGCTGAGGTACCATATGTATGCCAATGATACCCAGCTTTACATCTTGGTGGACTCAGACCTCTGTGGGGCAGTTGCTGTCCTGTCTCAGTGCTTGGCTGAGATTTGTAATTGGATGTTCAGAAACAAGTTGAAGTTTAATCTGGATAAGACTGAGTTGATGGTTGTTGGTCGAGGTCAGCAGCTGGCAGGTTCAATGCAGGAGCTTGCAGATGTTTCTTTTTCAGGAATCCGACCGAGGATTGTGACAGAGGTGCGAGACCTAGATGTCAGTCTTGACCAGTCCCTAACTATGTAATCACAGGTGGGGGCTGTTGTCCAGTGCTGTTTTTACCAATTACATATGCTCCGCCAAGTTCGGCCCTTTTTGTCAGGGGCTGATCTTACCATTGCAGTTCATGCCCTGGTCACCTCCAGGCTTAACTATTGCAACTTGCTGTATACAGGGCTTCCCTTGAAGCAAATCCAGTGCCTACAGGCTGTAGAAAATGTGGCAGCCAGGTTGGTCAAGGGGCTTCCAAAGTGGTCCTCTATGACTTCGGTGCTTCAAGAGCTCCACTGGCTGCTGGTGGCTACTAGGGTGCGCTACAAGGTTTTATTAACTATGTATAAAGCCCTGCACTGCTTGGGCCCTGGTTACTTGAGTGCTTGCTTTGCTCCTGTGTCCCACCATTGGCAGACCCGCTCTCAAGGGCAGGGTGACCTCATCGTCCCCCACTACAATTTGGAATGCACCGAGGCCATGGCTTTTTCGGTGGTTGGCCCCCGATTATGGAACAATTTGCCACTGGAGATTAGACAGGTTCCCACAGTCATTTGTTTTAAATGCCTCTGTAAGGGGTTCTTATTTCACAAGAGTTTGTGGGAGGTTTAATTTTAATGTGGGTTGAGGGTTCGTAATCGAAATTGTTTTATGTATTATTGTGAAGTGCCACGATGCCAGAAATGGCGAGGTGGCACTATAAAAAAATGTTAATAATAATAATAATAATAGGGGAAGTTGGTCAGCTAGCAGCAGATTTTGCAGATGTTGGCTGAAGTTACATCCACCTCTTAATCATGCATGCAGAGCCACTAGGTGAATCCATTCTGGATTTCAGTGAGAACCAGTCAAAAATCTAAAGGAGCTATCCAAGGGGCTGAACCCACTTTGGCGATAGGGTTCAGCACTTTGGATAGCTCCTTTAGAGTTCTGACTGAAACCCAGAGCAGATTCACCGGCCCACTGAAATAGGAGCCATGAGCCACCACTGCTCAGGGGATATACACATAGCCTCCCATGCGTATACTGAATGCAGGTGGGGGAAAGGACCATGCCTGCTGACCTCACCCTCTACTTGCTTGTGTTTGGCATTAGTATGAAAAGAGCCTATGCACATTTAGGACCCTCTACATGATCAAGAGCCCTGATCATCCAAGGATTCCTGATCGCATGGGGGAATCTTAGTTCCATTCAAGCTGCACATGCATGCGTGCCTTCTATATGAACACTGTATGCATGGCATGGTCCTGCTCCTCCATCTGCACATCCAGTGAATGTGTGTGCGGTGGGGGAGCAGGTGTATTGAGGTCGGGTGTAGAAAAGCGATAGGCAACTTGTCACCTTCCAGATGTTGTTGGACTGCAACTCTCACCAGCCCTAGCCAGCAGAGCCAGTGGTGAGGGATGAGGGAAACTGCAGTCCAAATACATCTGGAAGGCCACAAGTTGCCCACTCCTGGTGTAGCATCTAGAGTGATGGATCTGGTCTGGAGTAAGCTGGATTCATATTGAGAGACTTCAGCTGCTTGGACCCGTATCTCATCAGTTTGGGGGTCTGAAATTGTGCTTCTGTGGGGAAGGGAAAGGGGGAAGCAGCACTCACCCATGATGCTCAGAGCTTATAGCTGCTCAGAGACTTTAAAAAACAAAACAGAACAAAAAAAGTTTGTGTTCCCTGAGTAGAAAGAAAAGAAAACGGAGCCTCTTGCTGTGAAGTTTATTGAATGGCCTTGGGCAAGACCTTATCTTTCATCATTCTACCTTACTTCATAGGGTTATTACTAGGACAAAAATGTGATAACCCTAAGAATACTACTGGGAAGGATAGCATACAGCAGTGAGAAATAAATAAAATAGGCTCATATTTTATCATTCGGTTGTGAAAAAAAACCCTATAGCAACTTAAATTCTGCATGATTTCTAGGGGAATGAATGTGTAATTTGAAATAGTTATTAAATATTACTGAAGTGCTAATAATAACAAATATCAGTAACAACAACAGCAATAATAATAATAATAATAATAATAATAATAAAAAATTAATAGCCTGTTCTTGTTGTTGTTTATGAATCAGCCAATCTGGCTGCTCTCTATCACATACAAGTGTTTCCTAAAGCGGCTGAATTAACCCTGAGACCAGGTTTGCACAATTACAGAGGGAAAATAAGTCACAGTGGCTGATTTCCCTCCCTGCATGTATCTTTTGTGAGCCTCCTAGTTGCCCTCTCTGGACATGGGTTGTTGTGATGTTCGAACCCAGTGAGGGTAGGTGACTGGGGTGGCTTGTTGTAGGGTTTCAGGGTGGTTTGTAAACCACCCCAGCCACCAAACCTCATCAGATTCAGCCATCATGTCAACCGACACCTGGCAAGGGTAATTATGAGGCAATTCATGACTGATATGAGTATGAGGGAAAATAACTCAGCATGGCTTATTTTCCCTCCATGATCATGTGAACCCAGCGAAAGGGCAATTTGACATGAGGCCTTTTATCCCAAATCTTTACTGAGGGATTATAGAGTCACTAGAGGGTACTATAAGATAGTGGAATTGCGCAATTACATGCTTTCAGGGGGGGGGGGGGAACCCAGCCATAATGTCTGCAACGCATAGGAGAGGCCTGGAGGATGACAACATCATGTAAATCATGAATGTACAATAAAAGCTTCACATAGAAAGGCTCAAAACCTGCAGGCTTGTGTCAGATAAATAAATAAACTCTTCTTTTTTTCTTTTCCTTATATTATGGAAGGCACAGGCATTATGCCAGAGTTTAAGAGACTCGCTTCTAAAAAACACACATATTGTCTGAGAAATTTGATTAGATAACGTATGACTCCTATTCCAATCCAGCAGAATAGTCAATCGTTTCAGTTTTAGCTCCTGGTTATGATTCTGATTAGACTCTTATTTATTTATTTGTTTATTTGTTTGTTTATTTACTACATTTTATACTGCTCCATAGCCGAAGCTCTCTGGGCGGTTTACAAAAATTTAAACCATAAAAACCATTCAAAATATAAAATAACAACAGTATAAAAACTTAATTTAAAATTCAATATAAAAGCACAACCAGAATAAAAACCGAGCAGCCATGCAGAAATTAATAGGGATTTAAAATACAAATTTAAACAGCAAGGTTAAAAATCAAACTGAAGAACTGTTAAAACACTGTGAAAATAAAAAGGTCTTCACCTGACATCTAAAAGAGTATAATGTAGATGCCAGGCGAACCTCTCTGGGGAGCTCATTCCACAGCCGGGGTGCCACAGCAGAGAAGGCCCTCCTCCTAGTAGCCACCTGTGTCACTTCCTTTGGCAGGGACTCACGGAGAAGGATCCCTGAAGATGATCTTAGGGTCCAGGCAGGTACATATGGGAGGAGGCATTCCTTCAGATAACCTGGCCCCAAGCTGTTTAGGGCTTTGAATGTTAATACCAGCACTTTGAATCGGGCCTGGATTTGGACCGGCAGCCAGTGAAGCTGGAAAAGAACTGGCATAATGTGGTCTCGTTGGCCAGTCCCCATTAACAGTCTGGCTGCCCTGTTTTGTACCAGTTGAAGTTTCCGGACTGTTTTCAAAGGCAGCCCATGTATAATGCATTGCAGTAATCCAGACGAGAGGTTATCAGAGCATGGATAACTGTAGCTAGGCTATAGCTCAACTCTGTCAGGGTATGTGATACTCGGGGTGGAAGCAGCAGGTTTATTCATCATTATTACTTGTGTTGCAGCTAAATTATGGGATACGTCTCACTTTCCTTTTAAACATTGTACTTTCTTAGTTGTACTGTTACTTAGTGTTGAGGACAGCAGCAGCAATTTCAGATTATAGAGTATTTTACTGTACAATATTATGGTTGAACAAGCAAAAAAAAAAGGCGGTTGTGTGCGTATATACACCATTCTTGCCTTGAACTAAACTCCTGGATATATAGCTACGAAGAAAATCACTGTCCATGCAGAGTGAACTGAAAGTAGTTTACAAACTGTTACCAGTACCTACTGGTTTCTTCTTCTGACTGAGTCATCTAAGGAAGGCCAGCCTGTAATCTAAGTCCCTTTGGTTTAATGTCTGACAGACAGAGTACAAAATCTTGCCAAGTTGTTAGCATCCTCTTCTCCTTCTGACTTTCCTATCTTCAGCTACAGGGAGATTAAGGAAGATGCATGAGTTACAGTTCTGATGGGATTAAGCTTGGGTTTGCAATGAACCTTTGTGAAAGTATCCTAAAACAAATATTGATTTACTAAAACACAGTTGGGCAAATATTAAATTAACCACATGTTTAGGTAAAATTCCGTATGTTGAATTTTAACCAAGAGAAGACAGCAATGGGATATTTGAATATATATGTTACTTCGGTAAGAAACACTGAGAACTATTTAGTAGCACAACTGTGTATGAAGCTCAGTGATGTAGTTTTCTGAATAATTTAGAGCTGGAGAATTTTCTGCTGCCTGAAATTGATAGAGAGCTGATTGAATACGTTTACTAGGCTTACATTTAGGACGTAATGGTGGCATTCCCTCCCTGCCTGCAGTGCAACAGGCACCAATCTTGATGATGTTTCAGCCGCCTATTTAAAATCCACTTGTTGACCCAGGCATTTGTTGATTTTAAACCTAATTTATTAGATTATTCTGTTTTTATCTTTGTATTTTAATTGTTGTTTTAATAAATTTTAATGACTGTGGACTTTGGGTCTAATATGGACATTCCAGTTTCAATTAAGGTGATTACTTCAGTTTTCCTTTTAAAGTTTTGGAAAGAATAGTCATTTGGGATAGATAGATAGATAGATAGATAGATAGATAGATGATAGATAGATAGATGATAGGTAGTTTTACTCCTGTATAAGTATCTGAAACATTTTCCCAATAGCTGAAGGAATTGAACTGAAATAGTTGATTATGAAAATTAACTCAATAAACTGCACTCCCATGTGTTTTAAATGGTAGAATTCAAACAAATTCAGACCTTTGCTTTGGACATTATTTTTATTGGAATACTTGTAAATATTTACATAATTTAGTTTTATGCTTTTGTTTTTACAAAAATCCAGGCACTGAAAACTGTTAACATACTAATGTTATCATCCCTGAATAGCTCTGTGCCTAATACTGGGATTCTCAGCATAGTGCGTGCAGGTGCAACAGCACCCATGGACAAAGCCTCGGGCCACCCCCAATTTTTTATTTAATTTTTTAAACATTTTTACGCTTCGGTGTGCTGCAAAATGAAGCACTTGTTCTACAGCGGCCTGCTGCCTTTGTTTCCTTTCCTTCCTTTCCATTCATTCTTTAGGACATGAAGATGGTGGATTGCTGCAGGCCAGGTACTTCACTTTGCAATGTGCCCCAGTCACCCACTGAGAAGCAGCAGGAGGCAGAGGAGGAGGAGGGTCTTGCTGCTACCTGCCTAGTAAGCTTGGGAGAGGATTATGGGGTGACTTTACCTGGATTGGAGTGATTTGGAGAGAGGATTGGCAAGGAGAGCTTCGGGGTGACTTTTGGAAAGGCTGAAGAGGGTAGAGGAATGGGCTGTAGGGCAACCTGTGTTAAATTGGGGAGAATTGGGAAGGGCAGCAATTGACCATGGGCTGGCAGGGAGGGTTGTGGCACAACCTTGGGAGTACTGGAGTGGACACCAGGACTGGCTTGGGGTGGATAAGTGAGGAATGGTGTGTCCTTGTGTGCTGTATCTATCGGGTGTGTGGTTGCAAGTCTGCCGGCAAAGGCTTTCCCATTTATTTTTATAAATAAAATAAAAAAACCATGCACACAAAGAAATATACACATGGATTGCCTCCTGCTCCCCCCCCCCTTGAAATGAATGGGAAGAGCTTGTGTTCAGTGAGGAACATCCATCAGTCTATCAGAGTTCCTTTGCTAATCTTGTTTGATCTGGGCATATACATAAAAAATACTTTAACTGCAAAGAGAACTTCTGAGATAGGATCAAACGTTGCAGTATTCATGTGGCTAATGTACACAGTTGTGACTCATTGCATCCCAGGATGGACAGAAAACTGTGGTTCAATCAGCAAAAAGTAATACCGGATTGCTGTCTTTTTTGCTTGCCCTCCTTGAAGTTGGTGTGATAGCATTTATGGCAACCATACAATCCTCAGATAATGTTAGTGACATAATACATTTCATTTAACCGACAATAAGCTAGAGTGGTCTGAACTTTAAATCAAGCATGCCTTGGTAGCGTGGAGCATTATGCGCTGCTTGGGATGGCCTGAGGGTGGGAAGATCAATTCAGCACTGCTGAGTTGTGTCAGCAATGGCTACTTTAAGATGCAGATGGGAGCTCTGCTTGCTAAATTGAGAAAGTTTAACTGCTTTGATAAGGTTAAGGGGGGTATCCAACCAAATATAAGAAACAAAAGAAATGTAGCTTAAAAGCTTGATTACACATTCTAGGTTATTCCTTGTCACTTAACAACATAAGCATTATATGTTGCTGCCCCTTTGGAATGCCCCTTCCCAAAGATTATGGGATTTGTTCACATATAAAAGCATGGCTAATGTAACAGATATGGTCTAATCTTGGTCTTCATCTTCATTTTCAAGCTTGTGAGATGGCTCACTCTTCCTAACAGTCTGGAAGTATTTGTTTTGCAGCCACTGTTACACAGTACACTTCCTCTGTGATTCTGGCACAGTATGGTCTGAACTGTGTGAGCGCCTAAGTGACATTTCACATGCCTTTTTTAACACAGAAAAATCTTCCCCAAAGGACTCAGGTCTCCTTTATATGGCTGCCTCT
The DNA here is from genome assembly GCA_029215795.1 of Anniella stebbinsi. NCBI lineage: Eukaryota > Metazoa > Chordata > Lepidosauria > Squamata > Anniellidae > Anniella > Anniella stebbinsi. The sequence continues at coordinate 61,733,209 of JARDYH010000006.1, read as the reverse complement.
ACAAGAGGCATTTAAAGCTCTTTCAAGGCGCATTAAAAAATTTACCTCTACAAGAACGGAGTGCAAATCGGGCGTAGAGGCGCATTTTCTCTCCAATTATGCGCATTATCGAATGCACGTTAAATAGCGAGTTTTATTTTGCTCCGGCTGTTAAAGCGCATTTTGACTATGTGAACAAGCGATTCTCCGCATTAACTACTTGTAAAGCGCATTTGAAACAACCGGTAAGGTCACCTGTTGAATGCTCAATTACCTCCTGCATACAAGCATTTACGATAAAAGCGCTTCCAAGAAGATGCGCATAATCGGAGGAACAGGTGTCAAACGGAATCCATCTAGAGGGGACCTATGTTTATCTGGTGACATGGTTGCTGCCGACAATGCAGACTCTGTGGATCCTGCTCCACAAGTACTCTTCATGGTTAGCCATATTTGTGTGAAACGAAACTCACATAGTTGTGTCATGGTTGTTATATCAGTTTTAGCCATATCAACTCATCCTCTCTAAAGGATATGAGAACTGCCTTGCTGGATCACACCAAACATCCATCTAGGCCAGATCTACAGCAAGCAGGATATAACACTTTGAAAACGGGTTGAAAAAGTTATATGGAGTGTATCCTGGGCCCCAACAGTTGTCAATACTGTTTTTAACCGTTATAAAGCAGTAGTGAGATCCTGCCCTAGTAAACCAGTTTGTTTATTGAAACCAACCAGATGCTACTGGGAAGCTTGTAAAGGAGGGCATGAATACAAAAGCCTTTCCTTGTGGTTTATTCTCAGCATTTGCTACACTTTTTGCAGGGATTAGTTGGTGTGGTTAAATCAGTGAGAGTCCAATGCAAATGTATGGGTACATTTTCACACAATCAACCAACCCCATGGAACGGTACTGTAGGAAAGACTGTAGGAAAGTGGCAGAGCATATGTCATGTGCACAGAATGTCTTAGGTTCAATTCTTGGCAACTCCAGTTAACAGAGGATTCTGGAAACATTTGTCTGAGACATCCGCCACGTGTAAAGCACCGAACATTTTACAACAGAAAGAAGTCTGGTTTTCATCACAACTCTTTCACTCCACATTTCCTTATATTTATTTATTTATTTACAACATTTATATACGACTTCACACCTAGACAGTTTCTTAGCTACCACAATAGGAACCAAGTGAATTAAATTGGAGTATAAAGAGACCTCATGGAATTTCCCTTCCAGTCAAACAATGGGAAGAAAGTGACCTCTTTTAAATTTGGTGACATTATGAATCAGGAGGATTTAACATTCTTGTTGGTTAGCAATATAGCTAACAAGAAGAGGAGCGTACCTGTGCTTGGAAGTAGTGGCTTACATGTGGCTTCCTCTTGGCTTGCTACCTTTCCCTTCCTGAGCCTCTCACTGGTCTGGATGTGTCACTTCCTCTCCCAGTTCAGCAGATCAAGCAAAGGACGATACAGATGTCTCCATCATGCCCAGAGGAATGCATGCCCTCTTCCCTGCACACCTGAAACAGCAAAGCTCTTTTCCCTTGAGAGATGTAAGAAAATAGGTTAAGCTCCTCCTTTGCTGGTGGACAAAACTTTGTTGGAATTTTCACTGAAAAGATGCAGGATGGCTTAGAGCTGTCTCTCCCTCCTTTGTTAACCCTTGAGGCAGAGCAGGTGGCATTAATGAAAGGAAGATTAATTACAATGACAAGTCTAATGTGATACTTCTGTACCAATGTTGTTGGAAAAAATGATTTTCTTTCCCTCCCTCCCTCTCTCCCTCCCTCCCCCTCTCTCTCTTTCTTTCTCTCTTGCCTTGGGACGATGTATCTCTCCAGTGCAATAATTTTCTTCTTCTTTTTAATCTGCCAAAAGAAATTGTCTCTTTGGAATCTCATCATGGCCTCTGGAAAACAAGATGAGCTTCTAGAAACAGGTGCCTGGTTAATCTCACTGACATCTCATGTCACTGTTTTGAACAAGGCTCCATCATGTTGAGAGGCTGTATATACATCAGTGTTATTTTCACCACTGCTCTGGAGGGAAGTGTGGCAGAAATGCCACATCTCATTTGTAGGGTACTCTTCCAGGCAGCAGTGGAGTTACAAGATGGGACAGGATGGCATGACCCCTTCTGCTACTGTTCTTCAACTAGTTCTCTAGCATTTCCTTATGATCCAGTAACTCTTCTCGTATTACATCTTTTTGCCATGATCAAAGTCCCCCCACCATCCAACTTTGAACCTGTTTCTTGTTCATTTACTTATACCTTATATATTTTTCTTTGACTTTATATGTTTCTTTGATGGCATATTTCTCAATAACGATTTAATAATTCAATACCCAGTTAATTAAAATAATAATAATAATTTACTCTCAAGCCTTGCGCCTTTTTGGCAGTTTGTTAAGATGCGAGCTGCTGGGTTCTTAAGAAAAACTAGCAACCGCGGCTATTATAGTGTGGCTCAAAAGCTCAGAAATCATAAGGCAAAATAATGGAATGGAACTGTGAAGTACTAAGCTTAAACTCTCTGCCGTCCTGTGGTTTTGGCAGCCTAGCACATTTTCAGGAACATTTATATTAAGGAATGACTATCTTGACATACAGGCTTGGGCATTTAAAAGAGAAATAAAAAGAGCACAGCTCTATTTACAAGATGGGAAACCAATAAAATTTCTCACCTGATCCCACAGTCCTATCAGGCAGACCCTTCTTTGTCTTGTGAGAATTTCCCCATAAATTTGCAAATAATATATAACATATGGAGGACTATAATTCTGCTCCCTGCTATTTTTCACCTTTCTCTCTGTCACTTGCCATTATTTTCTTTGACTAATAGAGTAAAGCAGTGATTTATACAGTGTAAGCCAATATTACACACTGCTGGTAGCACTTTGGTATGTCTACCAGAGAATGAAGACAGGGTTATCCTTCATGTTCAAAAGGGTTGAGGTTGTCATCTCTGCATATGTGCATACACAAACATGCATAGGATGGCCGATGTCGCTGGAACAGAGACTCTGCTCCAGCAGGAGGATGGCATTGTGTAAGTCATGAATGTTGGCTTGTTCCATAAATAACTAAGTTATGGAGTAGTGTCTTCTCAGCTCCAAGGATTTCTTGATGATGTGGATTATCTAGATTCATTTCAGTTTGGCTTCAGGCCTGTTTATGGGACAGAGGCTGGTTTTAGTCACTTTGGTGAGTGATCTATGCTAGGAGTGTGTCCGCGTTGGTTGTGCAGGACCTCTTAGGAATTTTCAATACCATCTTTCTGCAGTATCTGTCTGAGATGGGACTGGGAGGCACTGTTATATGGTGGCTCTGGTCCTCTTTAGAGGGGCAATCTCAGAAGGTGGTGCTGGGGGATTCTTGTTCAATGCCATGGCTGTTGGCCTGTGGTATCCCTCAGGGATGCATCTTATCCCCCACGCTATTTAACATGTACATGGAACTGCTGGGAGAGATTAACTGGAGTTTAGAGGATTCATTGCCACCAGTCTGCTGATGACATTCAATTCTACTTCTCCTTTCCATCCAAATCCAAGAACGTTCTAGTTCTAAAACCAGTATCTGATGTCAGTAATGGACTGAATAAAGGCAAATCCAGAATGCTGTGATCAGACTGTTGACCAGGGACAGTTACAGGAAGCATGTGACTCCTTTGTTACAACAGCTTCACTGGCTACCAGTCTGTTTCCGGGCAGAATTCAAAGCGCTGGTTATTACCAAAAGTCACTTTGATGGCTTTTTCTAAAAAGTGACTTATAAATCACAAAAATAAATAATATATAATACTGATACTATATATATATATATATATATATTGATAAAATACCAATAACATATAATATCAATACATTATATATAGATATAGATAAATATAGATATAAGACCAATAATATATAATACTGGTACATTATTTATATTGATATAATACTGATAATACATAATATAGGGTGTCATCAGATGAGTGTTTTATTGCACGTTCGGCCTCCTGCTCACCTCTCTCTTCTTCTAGTCTTCTTCATGTGACAAAATAAGCCCCCAGTAAGTCCATATTAATTTTAAAGATGGAAGTTGCCTTTATCGCCTGCTGTGAGCAGGAGAAGTGGCATGATAAAGATGGCCCCTGAATGGGCCCCATGCACTTTTTTACTTCCTCTTTCCTGTCCCTGACAGAAAGAGGAAGTATTGAGCAACAAAAGCGACGATGGGGAAGCAACGGTAGGCAAGTGTGATTTTCCCCCTTCTGATGGAGCTCACAGAGGCCTAATCCACATCAAGCAGGGTATAGCACTATGAAAGAGGTATGAAAGTAGTATATAAGAGGCAGGAGCCACACTACTGATTTATAGCAGTATTGAAGTGCACTGACAAACGTTGGGGTCCATGACATATACCATGTACCGCTTTCATACCGCTATCATAGTGCTATATCCTGCTTTGTGTGGATTAGGCCAGAGACCAGCTTTCTGGAGGGTACTTCAGTCTTGAAATGTCAGGGTGGTCTGTGTGTGTACACATACTCACACATTCCTATCTACCTACCTACCTACCTACCTACCTACCTATGTTATTATGAACTAATTAAGAACATAAGAAGAGCCACACTGGATCAAATCAAGGGTCCATCTAGTTCAGCATTCTATTCACACAGTGGCCAACCAGCAGCCCATGGAAAACTCACAAGTAGGAAGTTCCCAGCAACTGCCTCTGATATTGAAAGTGGTATGCAGTGATCAGAGCGAATAGCCATTGATAGCCTTATCCTCCATTAATTTGTCCAATCCCTTTTTAAATCCATCCAAACTGGTGGCCATCACTATGCACTGTGTGAAGTGAATTCCATCGCTTAACTATGTGCTGTGTGAAGAAGTACTTCCTGTTATCTCTCCTGAATTTCCCACCAATTCGCTTCATGACATGACTCTGGGTTCTGGTATTAAGAGAGAGGGAGAAAAATCTCTCCATACCCACTTTCTCTGCACCATGCATAATTGTGTACACCTCTATCATGTTTTCCCTTAGTCATCTTTTTTCTAAGCTAAACAATCCCAGATTTTGTTACCTTTCCTCATAGGGGAGTTGTTCCCGCCCTTGGATTGTTTTAGCTGCTCTTTGCTACACTTCTTTTAAAAAAAAAAACCAACTGTACAATTAGTGATATGGAGGCCCACAAAAAATAGGGGGGAAATGTTTCTCCCCCATTTTTCCCACAAGGACTGTTTGGGGGGGGGGGGGGAGGTCTTTTCCCCAAAAAAATTAAAATTGATTATTTATTTATTACATTTATATACCGCTCAATAGCCGAAACTCTCTTATGAAGTATGTTGTAACCTTTCCTCATAGGGGAGTTGCTCCACTAATTTGAGTATAGAGCGTGATATACATTACTAATTAGATTAAAAGATACAACTGTTTTGTTTGTATTGTTCTGTTGAAAATGTGCAGTTTTTGAAAAACAGTGTTTAAAAAAGCTTTCTCATTACCAACAGTTTACTAAGCAAAGTTCTTCTTTCTTCAGACTCGGTCAGCCTGATTGGACACCATGTGTGGGTCTGCGTGAATTCTGCTGGATAAGTAAAAAGGCTTCAAATCTTCTTTACAACTGGAATGACCTTGGATTGACATCATCAAAATGGGAGAGTGTTTTCTGCAGTTCCAGTTGCAGGATTGTTAAGAGCTTGTTAGAATGGATCTCTTTAAATACAAGGGAAGGAGTTCTTCTTTTCTAATATGTAATACTGGAAATAATCCCATTTCCAATTTTCTATGTCCAAATTCCTACCACCTTCAAAGCTGAACAGCAGACATCTGATTATTTGTTTCCAATATCAAGATTTTAAGATAAAGAACTGGTGGAGTGTTCACTCATTGTGGCTAATAGTAATGTTGCAACACATTGGGAGGAAATAATACCCTTTTGGATTACGTCTTAGAGCTTCTAGTCTCAAGGGTTTATATTGTGATTTATGGAACTGCCAACTGCAATGAAGCAAAGCTATAGAATATTTCCCTTGTAAAGCAAAGTTCCTGATTTTTCCTGTGTTCCTGATAGGAAAACGTCAGGTAAACTTAGTCTAAATAGGTAATAGAATACAGCCATCTTCACAGCTGTTGGAGTCATTTAGAGAGTCGCTTTTGGCTGCAAAGGTGAAACTTTGACAGCCCACATCAAACTTTTGTCACTTGTCCAGATCTAGTTGTTCTGCAGATGGGTGCTCTTTGCTTGGGGAGGGAGGGGAAGGGGAAAGGGGTGTTATTTGCTTGTAACCTGTGAGGAGCTGGCTCTACCTTTGGGCAGGGTGCTGGAGTAGACACACTTCCATATCGTTGAACATCTCAACCAGGCTGCTTCAGGTTAGCCAAAACTGACTTGTGCCAGCTTCTGTCTGACCCAGGAAGTATGCAGGTAAGCACCCATCATGTAGAATGTGAAACTCAGTTAATTTAAAGATCTGTAAGGATACGTGCCTAGATATACACATGTCTTTCAGACAGTGTGTAGTGGACACAGGGCTCGAAGGGATGAAGCCGCAGTACTTGTTGATTAGCAGGTAATGGTGGGCGAGATCGGGGAGCACTTGCCCCATGAGCACTCACACTGCAACTACTGCAACCTGCTCCCACAAACTGGGCCCTGCGAGCTTCTACTAAGCACCTTTCCCCCCGCAGGGGAAATGTGCACTTTCCAGAGGCTCTCTTATATGAATGGGGGCTTTGCGTAATGAAGGCTTTAAGATCCCCATCAGTGCAGGGGGAAGCACACTTCCAGAAAGTGCACATTTCCCCCCTCCATGCTAATGGTGGCTGCCATTAGTGCAGAGTGGGGAAATGCACTATTTTCCCATCCTTGGGGAAATCGCATGTTTCGTACCCCCCACGCACCAATGGGGGCCTTAATGGCCCTATTCACATAATAGAGCCTTTAAGGGCCCCATTGGCTGGGGAGGGAAATGTGCAATTTTCCCAAGGCTGGTGAAACTGTGTATTTCCCCCTCCACAACTATGCTAATGGCAGCCACCATCAGCATGGAGGGGGGAAATATGCAATTTCCCCCCAGGAAATACACAATTTGCTCATCCCTGGGAAAATTGCGTGTTTCTCCCCCATACACCAATGGGGGCCTTAACCCCTATTAATAGAGCCTTTAAGGCCCCCCATTCGCTGGAAGGGAATGTACAATTTCCCCAAGGCTGGTGAAACTGCACATTTCCCCCTACACCACCATGCTAATGGCAGCCACCATCAGCACGGAGGGGGAAAATACACAAATTCCCCAGCCTTGGGGAAATCATAAGTTTCTATACACACACATACACACACACATCAGTGGGGGCCTTAAAGTCCCTATTAACACTTGTCATTAGCACAGTGGGGGGAAGGGTGTGTTCACAGAAGCCAGGGAGGACCCACACCCATGTGCTCTTCAGGACCCGCAAGCACTCGGGCGCCAGTCCATCCTCATGCTGTGGTTGTCCACTTGGGTCCATGAGGGCTGGGTGCAGGGGTGTCCACTGCCCTCATGAACCCAATCAGACACTTTTGCCATCCCTATCAGCAAGAATGCTGATGTCAGCTGTCACCATTAACCCTCAGAATTACCTATTTCTTCTGAGCTTAGCTGCAGTTGTCACAATAGCTGAGAGGAAATGAATTTTCCCAGCAACAATATATTCACTGCGTTTGGATGACACACCACAGCTCGTTGTCAGTTACGCAATGAGTTACAGTGCCTGTGGGTGCCAGGCTGCACATTCAGACCCTACTTGGGGGTTGTTGTGTCATGCGAACCTGGCAAGCATGGATTGTGCGAGGGTTAAACACAATTTAAAATAGACCGTGGGTTAAGCAAGCGGGGGTTGTATATTCAACCCAAGTGGGTATTACATGTTCAAAATGGTGGCCACACACACATACTTCTACCACACTCTTAACATGAGTTAAATAACCCACGGTGAAGCTGCACATGCTGACAACATGGATTAACAACCCCAGTGTTCCCCGCTGTAATGCGAAATGTTTTGGGGTTGCTTGGCCTTGAGTGGGCAATTAAAACCAATTAGCTTTACCAAAGACATGCACCTGAAGATGAAAGCTGATATAACTGGTTTGTTTGTTTTTTAATTGATTGATTTTAAATTATTTTTATAGTGAAATTTCAACAAAACAAAAGAAAAAGGAGGAAAGAAAAAAGTTGAAGCTACCTAAATTTGAATATATCATATGAAATGTGTATGTGTTTATGAAAATACAGCTTTCTAAGAATTATACACCAACTTCAACAAAATCAGACCAAATATCCATATAAGCATCCATTCACAAGTGGGGTCCACATAACACGTAACACCCATTCAAATGTTGAAAATCTTTTTAGGTCCTCAATCCATTGCATCATAGGAGGTGAGTGTTTATCTTTCCAATGTTGTAATATCAGTCTTTTAGCTGTCAAAAGGGCACAAAGAATCCATTGCTCTGACTTCCAGGAAGCAGGTAGATCGTTTAAGAGGACATGAATATCAGTAAATATTAAAGAGTATTCCAATACAAGGTTTATCTATATAATACCACCTCCCAAAAGGAGAATACCATTGGGCATTCCCAAAACATATGGTTAAAAGAAGCATTAGCTGTGTTACACCTCCAGCAATTAGCTGACTTAGACAAACCTCAAAAAAGAGATGTTGTGGCATCAAATAGAAATGGAACAAGAGTTTTTGCTGGGTAAAACATAATCTGAGATCCACAGATGCTTCAGATGTGGACTGGCTTGTTGAAATGGATCAACACAGCTGTCACAATCAGTATTCAGTTCCTCTAACCACAGCATGTCTGCCCAGTCAGTGTTTTCTTATGTTCAAGTACAGTGAATTCTTAACCATGTGCCTTAAGGATAGCCCAGCCTCTCCCTTAGGCTAGGGAAAACCCTGCTGTAGGTCTATGTCAGGAGTAGACATGAGTGAACAATCCCTTGTTTACATCCCAAGGAGACAGGCAGGCCAGAAGGAAATTGCAGCTCCCAGGCAACAGGGAAACTGATGGGAAAAAACCCCATGATTAGGGTGACCAGATAAAATCCAGGTCAGGGCTCATGTAACTTTAACAGTTGAAGAGAAAAGTGAATTTCAGCCAGTGTCACTTGTATGCAATTAGTTCCTGGTGAAATTCCCTCTTCATCACAACAGTTAAAGTTGCAGGGGCCCTGCCTTCTTTTGTATATGGTCACTCTAGTATAGTGCATGCACCTTTAACTGTTGTGATGAAGAGGGAATTTCACCAGGAACTAATTGCATACAAATGACACTGGCTGAAATTCCCTTTTCTCTACAACTGTTAAAGTTACATGAGCCCTGACCTGGATTTTATCTGGTCACCCTACCCATGATCCTGTCAGGAAATGATGTTTCTGAGCATGCTCTTTAAAACCAAACGACTCTTTTCATGCAGTAGAACATGACAACGTAGGTCAGTAACCTGTTGGTAGTTACAACAGGATATCCAAAATAAGCAAGCCCACCCATCATGCAGCAATTTCCAATTTCTGTTCCGTTACATAATCCATTATATAAGAGAGTGCATTATTTCATTTTAATAAGAATTTAAAAATAAATAGCTGCTGTGGATTAAAAAAATAGAAGAAAAGAAAGAAATTAAGCAGCTAAACTCTTGGCATATTAATATAACCAGAAGACACATGTTTGTGTTTAGAATGCCTAAATATTTCTGCCTTTCTGCCCTTGGTCCAGAAAATTCCCAATGATGTATTTGGAAAAGGCTGCTGACTCCTTCTTGCTTAGAAGTGATGTTATTGGGACTACACTGGGGTTCCAGCCAAATTATAAATTCACACACATGCTGGTAATCCCGTCCTTGTGTGCATAATTACCCAGCATTATCTTTCAGCCCAGAATACAAAAGGTGTATTATACATGACAGCTGTACCTGTTCCGTTTTTACAAGGTGCAGTTAAGGCAAATCTTTTTGGAAAATGTGACGCCGCTTCTGAAATGACCACAACAGAGATCAAATGTATCGGGTATTATAGGGCACTGTAATAGCATCCAGCAGTTTACAGTGCCCAAAATACCCAACTGAAGTATGTAATGTAAGCAATGTAACATGATAAAAGTAGGGCAATTCTCTCCGTACAAGTAAGATTTATAGCCATTTTCTACTGGAGCCTGGTGAAGCATGTGGGGATTCTGTTTTCTATGCCTGGAAAGGTAGTAAGAAATCCCATCCTGTTTCCTGAAAAGGCAATAGATTTGACTTACAACCAAGGAAGAACCAGGTGTGATCTATTTCACATACACACATTTCATTGGTCTCGTGTCTCTTCTGAAAACAGTTGTATTAAAAATGAAATTTCAGCAGATGTCGTTTGTATGCATGTAGCACCTGGTAAAATTCCCTCTTCATCACAATAAATAAAGCTGCATGAACCCTGCCCTCTTTTGTATCTGTTCATGCTAGGCACAGCTCCTGTAGCTTTAACTGTTTTGACAAAGAGGGAACTTCACCAGGTGCTGCATGCATACAAATGACACCTGCTGAAATTCTCTTTTCAATACAACTGCTAATGATACAGAAGCTCTGTCTCCTTTCCATATGGTCAGCCTGCATTCACTCTGTTAATCAAGCATGAAGCCTTGGCTTAATCTTTGATTTCACCTCTCTTTTGCTTCCCATATCCAGTCTACTACTATTAGGCTGACCATATGAAAAGGAGGACAGGGCTCCTGTAACTTTAACAGTTGTAGAGAAAGGGGAATTTCAACCAGTGTCATTTGTATGCAATTAGTTCCTGGTGAAATTCCCTCTTCATCACAACAGTTAAAGTTGCAGGGGCCCTGCCTTCTTTTGTATATGGTCACTCTAGTATAGTGCCTGCAACTTTAACTGTTGTGGTGAAGAGGGAATTTCACCAGGAACTAATTGCATACAAATTACACTGGCTGAAATTCCCTTTTCTCTATAACTGTTAAAGTTACAGGAGCCCTGTCCTCCTTTTCAGATGGTCAGCCTATGTCCCACTTTTCCTTGGACAATACTGGAAAAAGATGGCCTGGCCTTTCCACCGCTTTGCCAAACACTTTACTTTGTGCTCTGTTGCCATAAGAACATCAGAGGAGCCCTGCTGAATCAGACCAAGGGTCCATCTAATCCAGCATCCTGATCACACAGTCGCCAACCAGCTGTCGACTAGGAACCCACAAGACAGACATGAGTGCAATGGCACCCTCCCGCCCATGTTCCCTAGCAACTGGTGTACATAGGCTTAATGCCTTTGCTACAGGAGGTAGACATCTTTCGCCTTGATTACTGCAACAGTAAAGGGTTTGTGGAAGTATCCAAAAGTCCTGCATCACATACACTGAGAAAGTGCAGACCTATCCAACCATACAATCTCAGAACTGGGTGCTTTTATTCAATGAGAAGGCGCGTGTTCTTCCATAACATTATGTCTTCACGGTCTTAGGCATGGATGTATAGAGTTCATATCATAATAGGTTTAGTTATAGCTATCTCTCAAATGGGGCATGAATTGCATTATAGTCTAATAATCTCTTGATTGATTCCAAGACATTAACCACTGCCAGAGTTATAAACTTCCAGGGAGATCATTATTGGTTTCTTCACCTAATTTTGACAAGATGTCTCCATCCTAATATGCCTACTGTTTAAAAATTTGGTAGCTCTAAGGAGTACTCTTTGATGAAAACCTTTTAGTTCTGTCGCATTAAGCCAGATTCTGGGGGTATCTACACACGAGTTTTTTGACGTTTTATAAGGGTTATGAAAACTCTTTGGGCCACATGACGCACTCCCTATAACGTTGCATAGCTGAGGTTTTTTAAAACTCACTTCAGTTATATACAACGGTTTCACTTTTAATAAATCGTTTTAAGTAAAATAATGTGTCCTTCCTTACCGTTTGTGCTTCATGGGGGCAGTGCTTCCTTTACTGGTGCCCAAATGCTTAGCAGTTGATTGGTGTGGAAGAAAAAGGAAGTGGACCAGTGAACTACAACACCCACAATTCTTAGCCCTATACTCGCTAGGGAATGACAGAGGAACTAAGAAGGAAGTGGGTAACTGAACTACAACCCCCACAATGCCTTGCCCTAAACTCATTGAAAAACGAAAGAGAAAGAGACGGGGCAGAACAGTGTGTGACCGCATACATCGCTTTAAAGACTGAAGACTGTTCTCCTGTAACGTGAGTACTCAGTAATGTGGCCTAAGACGTTTTAGAACGCACCTATTTGGAACGTTTTAAAATACTTTTTAAAACGTTCCAAAGGACTGTGTGGATTCCCCCCCAATTAGTTTGATGATGTTGCTATTTTACTATGGCTAGAAACCTGACATTTGATTCTACTTTTCACTTCAACAGTGACATGAACTTGCCAGTATGGTTTAGTTTTTGACATTTCAATTCTTTTAAATTGAGACAAGGGGCCTATTTACATGGGGTATTTACTCCGGTTGTGCTGCAGCCCCAAGCCAATAGGGTCAAATTCTCTGTAGCAAGCATGCTGCTTCTTGCTGGAAAATCCAGGATTTCGGAAACCGGTTTGATGGATTTTCCCATCAGAAAAACTGCTTCAGCACAGTTTGGGACCCTGTGTGACCTGAACTGCCCTCAGTTTTTGGAGGAAAAGCAGGAGAGCAGCCAGTAGAAGCAAGAACAGCCGTCTCTTTTCTTTTGTCCTCCACCACTGCCTCCAGCTCGCCATGGCAGCAGGTGGGTTCCAAGACCTTGGGAAGTGATAGAGTGCAGCAGTAAAAATGAGAAGAGCGGTGAGGAGCAAGCCTATGGTTTTGAATGTGCACTCATACAAAGGAATGCAGAACTTTGATTCTAAAATCTGATTGCCCATAATGACCCTATTCCCCCCAAGAGATGCTGGATGTAAGGGAAGGTGTTGGCTAAAGGTGCCTACTGAGAAGTTACTCGTTCTCATCTGTTGTACTTCACTGAGCCCAGGAGTGAGGAGAATGGTGAGGGCTGTCTCTGCCCATTTACTCCCTTCACCTACACTGTTCATGACATTTGTTCTGCTTGTGGGACTCTGCCCACCCAACCCCAAACTCATGCTGTTTCAGGTACCATTTGGCCTGTGCAAGCATTTTTTTAAAAAAATGTATATATCAGTTTACTGGCTACTGTATACTACTGGAGAAACAAATCTGAATGGATGAAAATCCAGATTAAAACAGAAACAAACCATAAAGCTTTTCCATATAGATGGGCCCTAGGTGGCTTTTCTCCAACATGTGCTTTTGGTCAAGCTCCAGTTATTTGTGATTAGTTTCAGATCTACTAGGAGAATTTTCCTGTCTTGGCTTGTAGAATACATCAGATAGACATACTATTCTAATAACATGAAACAGGATGTGATTGTATGGAGTGACGCTTCCCAAATGGCGTGTGTTACTATGTGGTTATTCTGAATATTCATGATTTTTTTTTAGATAGAAACTCCCCAAGAATCAATTCTTCAGTTCAAAATGTAAGAATTGGAGATGAGCAAGTTCATATTCAGCTCAGTATAGCATACATTCAGAGAGGAGGGGCAACCTCTTATCTTTCTCAGAGTTCTCTCCCAACCTGCAAAGATGCCTAGTGGTGGTGAATGCACCCTATTATATTCCCCCCTATGAATTGTAGTTCCCAACACCAGCCAAAGCTGAGCAATCCTTGATAATTCTTCTCCACTGCCCCATCAAAACAAAGACAACTTGGAAAAAAAGAGGGGTTTAGATCTGAATGGGGAGAAAATAAATACATTAAATATATCCTATCAAGGAACTTGACCCAAAGAGGGATACTCACCAAACAAAAGACCGCATAATACCATGGCCTGGTCAGTGATCAGCAAGAGTTTCATTAAAAAACAAAACAAGCAGTTAACATTATGCGGCTACAACATGACTATTTTTGTAGTTTCACAGTGATGAGTGAAAGTGTCATTGTGAGGATCGTTGTGAGTTAAGGGGTACAGAATGTTTGAATATGTGCCACAAAGCAGTCTGGTCAGCTTGAATGCTGACCTTGCATGTTGACAGTCCCATTTTATGTACTAAGCCAGAGAAGGTCTTCAGGAGAAAATCACACTTGGTTTGTAATACAGACATGCCTTTTCTGCACCAAGGGTAAGATCCTACTCCAAGGGTATTCTCTTTTCTTTAAGAAGTGGGCCTTAAAGTGGCAAGTCACGTTCCTCCTACCATTCCTCATTTTATCTGTGGATTCCCTCTAGGATCATTGATGTGGAGGGAAGGTTTTTAAGAATGTAGGAAGAGCCATGCTGTATTAGACCATCTAGTCCAGCATTTTGTTCAAATAGTGACCAACCAGCTGCTTATGAGATATTAGGATGTGAGTGCAAAGCAACCTCCTGCTTGTGTTCCCTAAGAACTGGTATACAGAAACATATTGCATTGGATACTGGAGGTATTTGAAAACATGTTTTGTTTTGTTTTTAAAAAAGTCCTACACAAATTTGAAAATCTAAATTAGAGGCTGTACCTAAGAATATACAAATTTTGAGAAATCCATTCAGTCAGGTGCCTTTTGTTCTGTCGTCCATTCATTGATGGAATTGGATTTTCCCAGTTTTCTGAATTTGCATAAATTTGCAATTTGTGAAAATGCCCAAATTATCCCCCATGTGCAAGGCCCCCCTTTTTTATACTTCAGCCTAGGAGGGAAAGGCACATTTTTGGCTGTTCTTTTTTTAAAATTATGTTTTTTTCCTCAATTAAGTTTGTGTAAAATTCTGGAAAGTAACAGCCTGCATATCCACGGAATCCATGCAACTTGGGAAAAGCCAGTCTGCTGTTGAATCCACAAGTCCAATTCAGAGAGATCTGAACTCAATTGATTCCATTGCGGATTTCCCTGACATCCCTGGCTGTAGCACATTAGTGAAGTCATATATGCACCATTGCAAACTTGCGTTGACATTGTCAGGTGTTTCAGCGCTCCCAGTATTTCTGTGTACATCACAGAGCAGTGAAATTGAAATTCTGTTCCTAGCAGCTGTTTGCTTTTTAGCAGAGTGACTACCATTCCTGTGGTTAAATATTCCATGACCCTATTAGAAACAGGGCATTATCTGTAAGTTGGATGTGTCAACAACACAATCATTATTTCCAGCTCTTGTAGAGAAAGATCAATATTGACAAGGATAAGAACACCTTCAGAAATTAAGCTTGTATAAGGAAGTCCTTAAATGTTGTAAACAGAAGCTTCCCTCAAAATAATACAATTGAATGACTTTGCCCAGTGTGTTTTACTTCCACGGCCATTTGGACCTATTGCTAAGTATGAAATGCATGATTGTTTACATATTTATTTGAGAAGTTCTTTTTTTGCAAAACTCATTGTCAATATTTTGGTTTTATTCCTATTTCATGCTGAGTGTTTCATATCTTGACCTGAAACTCTCTATAGCCACACACAATGGGATGTATTTCTCCTTATAAAATAATTTCTGAAACACCAATAGGATTGCATTTTTTTCTTTGTACCAGAACACCAGATACATCCATTCAATTACCCCCCCCCCCAAAAAAGAAGAATTATAACTATTAATGATGCAATTCTGTGGTCCTTGGGAGGGCATCCCAAGGGCCAAGGGAAATATCAGACCTCCCCTCCAAGGGTAAAGAGAGAGGTCCACTCTTGGAGTGGGAAATCTAGCCTTGGAATCAATCTCCCAGTTGCTGCAGACAGTTCTGCAGACGGTTCTTCTCAACATCAGAACTCCAATTTTGGAAAGGATGGGAAATGCAAGCCGGGGTTTAGGTCACGGGATTATTATTATTATTTACATTTATATACCGCCACCACATACACTAGGATTACTCTGTACATTTTTATTGGGGGGGGGGGGAAATCATTGCAATTTAGGTAAGTTGTGACCACTTGTGTGATAAGTTATTGTTGTTTTAGTTCAAGTAATCCTCAGCATATTGTTGGAAATGACACATTTTTTCCTCCTTTCTCTAGTCATGTCCTTAAGATGCACATAAAAAAGACCCAAATCCACAGTTGGGCATACTTTTATTAGGCTTAACCAAAATTACACAAAAATGTGGGAGCTTTTGTGTTCTCCTGATCCCTTCATCAGTTTAGATGGTACAAAAACCAAGGGATGTGTGAAGAAACAGAAAAGTCCAAAAATCTGGTCTGATGTTATAGACATGAGATCTCCAGTTTTTGAGATGCCATCTCAAAATGGAGTTTTGCAGTCTGAATGAAATAATCAGTGGTAGGTATTGAAGGTATCAGATTACACCTGGCAATGCTTTTTGCGATGGAGAAGCAATGGCAGATCTCCATTTCTGAAAATGCAAAGTCTGGCTGTGACTCTGATCTGCCTCTTGCTTTGGATGAAACACCAACCAAATGCCACGAAAGTGTGCACGATTTCAAGTTCTCCAAAACTCTTCAACAGACTAGGTCAGTAGTAGGCAATGTTGTGCCCATGGGCAAAATGCACCCCTGCCCACCTTTCTGGGCAGTGTCAAGGTACCCTAACCCCTCCTATTTAAAAGAAAATAACACATTTTGCTGTGAAATAGGTTACTTTTGGTGTTGAAAACTGTGGGTTCAAATAATATAATAATAATAATAATAATAATAATATATTTATTTATTACCCGCCTCTCCCAACGGATCGAGGCGGGGAACAGCATTAAACATAAAATACAAAACTGATTAAAAGCACATAAAACAAATACATCATTAAAATACCAATAAAACACCAATAAAACACTTTAAAATTCATCTGGGTAGGCCTGCCGGAAGAGATCAGTCTTTATAGATCTTTTAAATTCCTGAAGACTGGTGAGCTGGCGAATCTCTCCCGGCAGGTCATTCCACAATCTGGGAGCGGCAGAAGAGAAGATCCTCTGGGTAACGGTTGTCAGTCTAGTTCTTGTTGACTGTAGTAAATTCTTCCCAGAGGACCTGAGCGTGCGGGGCGGATTGTATGGGAGAAGGCGATCCCATAGGTAACCTGGACCCAAACCATGTAGGGCTTTAAAGGTAATAACCAACACTTTGTACTTCGCCCGGAAACTGATTGACAGCCAGTGAAGAGATTTTAAAACTGGTGTAATGTGGTCACCCCTAGATGTACCAGTGACCAACCTGGCTGCCATATTTTGAACTAGTTGAAGTTTCCGGACCAGGCACAGAGGTAGCCCTATGTACAGCGCATTGCAGAAGTCGAGCCTCGAAGTTACCAGCACGTGCACTACTGATTTAGGTTTTCCAACTCTAGGAAGGGGCGCAGCTGGCGTATCAGCCAAAGCTGATAGTAGGCACTCCTGGCAGTCGCATCTATCTGAGCTGTCATTTGGAGCAATGGATCCAGGAGCACCCCCAAGCTGCGAACACAGCCTTTCAGGGGGAGTGTAACCCCCACCCAGAACTGGTTACTTCGTGTATTGGGGCTCAGGCAATACCTCTGTCTTGTAGTAATTATTTTGAATAGGTTACCTATCCTTTGCCCCGCCTCTCATGGCAGCCATGTTGTGGTAACGCCCAAGACAGTTTCTCAAATTGCCAAATGTACCCACACCTCAAAAAGTTGCCTATCCTTGGGCTAAGTGGTACAAAAAGCAGGAGATGGTATAAGAAATAGAAAAGTCCCAAAACCTGGTCATATGTCATGGCTGTGACCCATTCTCAAAAAAAGTGCAGTGCTCAAAAGAGTTTTGTGTATTTCTTCACAGAGTGTGAGAACCTTTCCTAGCTCTCACATTCTGTATCTAGCCTCCATCTCTGCTACCACAGCCCTTTCTGAAAGTGTCTGAAAACGTGACTCTTGGAAGCAAGTTGAATGGTGCAAAGTATAACACTTGCTTCTGCAGAATTTATTTTGTATGCTGAACCTGGATTTCCTTGTTGTAAAACTGAACATGTTTTTCCCCTTCTTCAGACTGTCCTCAACCCTAGCGTATGGTGCATGACATTACACAAAGCATAATGAGGCTTGAAAAGATAAACATTATCATCAACAACCGCTGATGGTAGAATGACTTTTCTTAGTGCTGCCATAAAGGCGCAGTGCCAAACAACTGCAAATGTGCAGTAAAAGAAAACCAAAAGGCGCGTTTGTATCGTGCTATAGAAACCAGTGGCTAACAGCTGCACATGTTGTCTCCAGTGTTGTAAACCTGTCATCAATGCTGTATTGTTTACATATGGCTACAAGGCCTTGTAGCTTAGAATCCCTAAGCTGTTCAGCAGCAGCAAATGCTTACAAGACAGCTGTGTCAATTGGAAGCAGTACAGTGGGCTTATTTGCTTCCACCGAAGCTTCAATAACTGTTTCCTCCATTTCCCTTCCTCGCCATGACTGAAAGCCACAAATTTGATTTTTTCATATTTTTTTTTAATGAGCCTGCCGTTAATAATAGAATGACCGCAGTGCAGATGCTGGAAAGGAAATAGCTGGGATTTCCACTAACAAGACTCATAATTCTAGAAGAAATAATGGATTTCAACAGCATTAGGTAGAGCCCAGGAAAGGCTGTCGTTATAATTCATGACACAGCATCCTCCAGGAGGAAATCAAAATCTGAAAGACATGCAAAAAGGTACTAATTTTCTACATCAGTGAAATTCATCACGTTCCTCATGATTAATATGAAAAGTGGTTTGGTTGTTCAATCAGACAGAGCTTTGTTTTGCCCGCACCAGCTTTTGAAAGACCATTGATTCAAATATTATTGCATCTTCTGTGTTTGCAGAGTGCTGCTAAAATTGTAAATCAATTCCCTCTGAATTGCAAGTGGCAGTTATTAAATGGGGGGTTTTGGTTCCCATTTGAGTTCAAGACCTCTATTTATTAAGGTAAGGAGTTACAAATATTCCTCCGATACACACTTGCTGTGATATTTCTCAAAGAATTTGGCCTTAATGCTTTTGTGGTTATTTCTTTTAACACCCCATCTGAATAAATATTTGTCGTTCAATGCTAGTTCCAGCGGTTCTACTTCGCTCTGTTAATGTCAAAAGTGTGCGGCCATTTTCTATTGAAAGGGTTTGAAATTGCATTAGGACAATAATGTAAAATAGCAGCAAGGAATTAAAGAACATATTACACTTCCTACTGAAAACAATAATGCATTTTATTTTATTTTATTTTAAAAATGAAGATGTATTGGTTTTCTTCAAAGGTAGTGGATAGTATAAACTCCTCACATGAAAGTGTAATGCAGTGAAATATTCTTCCCTAATTTCCACTTATGTATCTCAGGCAAATTATTTCTCAAATGTTTCCTCATGAGAAAGATCAACAAAATCAGTATTCAGCTTAATCCAGAGTCCTCCCTTAGAGAATTATAGAAGTTCAATATGGACTTTAGATCTGAGGAGCAAGAGACCGATTTTATCTATATTATTATCTATATCTATCTAAATCTATATCTGTATCTATACTTATATCAATAGGCCCTGAAGCATTTCTATATAATCACAAAGTCATCACAAGAATATCAACTATTTAAATGCCTATTTCTTCACAATAATATTGCAGGGATAATTTATGGCTGCAGAGAAGAGTTTGGAAAGATTGACAGTGCTGATAGAATGGAACTACAAGGAACCCTCCTATGCACTGTGTTTTTCAACATTCATGACTTCTGAGAGCCAATGTGCTCATTCAGAAAAACACAACTTACAGCCCTCCTAGGACAAATGCAGGTGAGTGATTGACTAAAGGTTCACTAACGCCTGGCTTTATTTAAAAACAAACACACATCTTACTGCTCATAGAAATAGCATATCAGAGACAGGAGTTTTGTAATGCTTGATCTAGCCTCTGTTGGGTGTCAGAGTGGACAGTGAGAAAACAGGAAGGAAGGGCATAGATTCTGGCATAGAATCTATGCCAGAGAAGAACCTTTGAGACAGTAATGTTCACCTTGCATTCGAGGCAAGATTTGTATTTTTGAGTCAGGAAGCATGAAACTCAGCAATAGCATTGCTCAGAAGCATTACTCAAAGACCTATCAGTCTTTGCTCATCCTTGTTGCCTGACTTGATTGTTTGCTCTAAGCCCATCTATGCCATTTTAATATGGACCTGAAGCTGACATGTGTACAGCAAATCAGAACATAAGCTGGTACCAGAGCTATGGGAAATTGTTCTCTTATCCTCGTCTCCAATGAATCACTTTGATTAAAAACGACCAAAGTTTTTCACAACCCACCTGAAGTCTCAGATTGCTTGCCTGCCTATCTGCCAGCCTCCAGAGGTAATACTTATGGAAATCTTTTGGAGGTGAAGACAACAGATGGGTGAGTATATCTCTCTTTGAAAGGTAGATATAAGGAAGTTACCCTGGACAATTCCCTCAGAGCAAGTTAGGAAAACTCATCCCTATGTGAAATCTTGATTTGTTTCTAACTGGGTCAAAAGCTATGGAGGTCCTTTTGGGTGGTCAATGAAAGGAGTGAGATCAAAGATGGAAATTCATTTGTGTAGAGAGAGGAAAATGGAATTGAGCACATCTTT
The DNA here is from genome assembly GCA_029215795.1 of Anniella stebbinsi. NCBI lineage: Eukaryota > Metazoa > Chordata > Lepidosauria > Squamata > Anniellidae > Anniella > Anniella stebbinsi. The sequence continues at coordinate 61,712,677 of JARDYH010000006.1, read as the reverse complement.
TCAGATCATGTAGTCTGCTCTTGAAGTCTGTTCAGAAGCTCTGGGTACATAAGACCAATTCTGGTAGGGTGACCGTATGAAAAAGAGGACAGGGCTCCTGTATCTTTAACAGCTGCATAGAAAAGAGAATTTCAGCAGGTGTCATTTGTATGCACACAGCACCTGGTGAAGTTCATCACAACAGTTAAAGCTGCAAGAGCCCTGCCCTCTTTTGTATCTGGTCAAGAGGGCAGGGCTGTTATGATGAAAAGGGAATTTCAGCAGGTTCTGCTGAAATTCCCTTTTCTATGCAACTATTGAAGATACAGGAGCCCTGTCCTACTTTTCATATGGTCACCCTAAACTCTGGCCAGCATATATTGCCTGCCTATATGCTTCCGAGCCAGATTCTAAAACCTTACATGGTTTGAGAGCGCAATATCTGACAGAACGCCTCTCCTGACATGAACCTACCCAGATACTATGATCAACATCTGGGGCATTCCTCCAAGTTCCTCCTCTGGGGAGGCTTGGAAGGTGGCAACAAGATAGTTTTTGTATTTGTTTGTGAATTGTTGTGAATCACCCAGGCAGCCTCGGCTGCTGGGAGGTATAGAAATGAATTGAAATGAATGAATGGAGAAATAAATAAATAAATAAATAAATGCATAATGTTAATTTTGAGAGCATTGTTGCATAACACTTAGCAGGTGCCCTCTGGGACAGGGAGGATGAAGCCATGTATATTGACAAACATCTAGTATGTACTAGTAGTATATGAGCTAGCTAGACCAACATGAGGTTAGGCAGATAGAGCTGAAGAATACTGGTGGACAGGAATTAGAAGTTGGAGAAGGCAGCCCTTTCTCTTCAGCATCACTAATGGCTTCTTGAAATGAGCATTTGATGGCACGCTCATGACTGGCCACTCACAGATGTTCGCAAGTCATTTTGACGATGATGTGAGCCCCTGCATGTCTCCTGCTCCATTTCCTGGTTTTAGCGATAAAAAATAATCAGAAAACCTGACTCTTCTGAGATTTGTCAGGATTTGTCTGGATTTCCTGCCATGTGCAGGTGAAGTTGCGCTATAAAATGTTCACTAGAGGGTGCTGTTCCCATTGAACTGCATTGAAGTGTACAATCCATGTGGTTGCTGCTCTCTTCCCCATGCAATTTCAGCTCATTTTAAATGCGGAAGAGAGGGAGGAAGCAAAGCCATGGTAAGGAAATGTGATTTCCCCCATCTGAAAATCTCCTTAGAGTAGGCTGACCAGATAAAATCCAGGTCAGGGCTCCTGTAACTTTAACAGTTGTAGAGAAAAGAGAATTTCAGCTGGTGTCATTTGTATGCAATTAGTTCCTGGTGAAATTCCCTCTTCATTATAACAGTTAAAGTTGCAGGCACTATACTAGAGTGACCATATACAAAAGAAGGCAGGGCCCCTGCAACTTTAACTGTTGTGATGAAGAGGGAATTTCACCAGGAACTAATTGCATACAAATGACACTGGCTGAAATTCCCTTTTCTCTACAACTGTTAAAGTTACATGAGCCCTGACCTGGATTTTATCTGGTCAGCCTGTCCTGATCAAAATCATTTTCCCTGGTGGCTAATAGCCCCTAATAGTGATCCTGTCTGTGTGCATGTGTGTGGAATGGGTGTGTCAGCAGCCCCCAAAGTGTTCCATGGAGGCCAGTGCCACCCACCCAATCCAAAAAGGTCTCCCACCTCTATTCTAAATCAAACACATGTTTAATCAATAAAAAAAATGATCCATTCTTCCATGTTTTTCAGGGAAGTAATATCAACATTTCAAGAAAGTATTTACTTGAATATAGGAGGAGAGATGCCTAAGACATCCTATTGCTCAACAGATGAACGATGATATGTTTGCCTGGAAGAAGCTTTTTTCCAGAGAATTTCCAAATTAGAAGTTTTTGGAATTCTCAGAATACCTCTTTAAAGGAGGAAGATAGCAGATTTCTGTTTGACCAGAAGATGGCAGATTTACCAGCAACATTTGAAACTCACCTGACCTTGTTTACCAGTTATTTAAAAACCATCACTTTTATGAATGTCAAATATTTATGAACACTGAGAAATCATATCTTCTAGGGTCAAGTACTTATCCATATCTGATCCTTGATTAATACTTGCAATAAGAAAACAAGCAAATACTATTTTAGTATTTCTTTTAAAAATATTTTCACTTAGTGAATATATATATATATATATATATACACACTATATATTGTATCCAAAATTGTGGTTGCATTTCACGAATCTGCTTTTTTTTGGTTAGTAATAAATGAATGGATTTTGTTATCCTTTGTGTACTGAACTTTTATAAGGAGAATTGGAAAATATTTGTCCAGAATGTCTTGACTTTAAATGTAATTTTCAGAGCAGCCAACTCAGTGAACATTAATATTGAAATATGGCATGGAATGATCCTACCTATTAGTCCGGATAACAATGAAGGGGCAGGTTGCAATACTAATGACCTATTTTAATTCTTCTGCTCATTGACATGAATGTCATCCATATATACTCTGATATAATTGATTTCCCCTATAAGGCATGGAATAGTTAGCTCAAGCTCTCTAAGATCAGTTCCCTTTTACAGATTTTACAGACACAAAGAGCATTTCCTTCCTGTTTTTCTGCTATATAACCTTTAGGTGGTGCTGCGGTAGACTGAATTAGTGCAATTACACAAGTGGCAATAGCATTTTATTTCACTTATTTTCACTTTTCACATTCATTTCCCCAGGTCTAAAAAGCTTGCACAAAGCTATTTAAAAACAGAAGTGAATCTGAAGGGTCATGAAGTCAACAAAAGAACCCATAAAAAGCCATGAGTAGGGAATGGCAAGCACACAAGAAATGCCTTGTGTAGAAAAGCACGTCGTTAGAGCTTGTCTAACTGCCTTCTTGCACCATGGATTGCTTTGATTAAAGCCAGTCATGTTTTAAGTCAGGGATATCCAACTCTTTCATTCTCTGATTTCTCCCTTTCCATCTCATTTTCCCTTGCTTTGTTTCCTTTGGTGTTCCCTTTCTCTCTCTCTCTCTCATAGCATAAAGGTCCATGGATAATATAGCTGCAGCATTACTGCAGAGTTATTATATGCTATTTGTGCACTGTAAAATAAAGCAATAACATTTTTTTCAATGTGCCATTAATTCAGTTTATTGTGTATTGTGACCATAAAAAAATTATAGACTTGGCATACAAGCTCTTTGCTTTCCACCCCCACCCCCAAACCGTTTTTCGTGTTACTGGAACAATACTTCAGTTAAACTGCCACTCACTTCCTTCACCATGTTTCTTACCTCTTCCATACACATATCAAGCAGAAGAGTCGGGGTGTTGATGGCAGAACTTATAGTTTTGAATTTCAGGCCATTATTTCTTATTTCTTTATATATTATTCTGTTCAGCCATAGCTATTGCTTTAAAAGGGAACTGAAACAGTAGCATAGCATAATGTATACAGAACAGGAGAAGTAGAAACAACCTTGGTGATACTATCAATTTCAACCTCATATAGTGAGTCTTTCTTCGTTTAAAATGCCTAATTTGGGGTAGTATCTCATCATGTTTGTGCGTTCATGGGACCTCCTGCTTACACAAAGTAACAGGCTCGTTTTCCTAGGAGATATGCCAATTCCCACTAAGAAGCACAGACTCCAAAGATCTGGTCCAACGCACTTTTATTACATTCAGCTGAGCGGGTGCACTCTAGCAAGCTGCCAGCCTACCAGAGCCACACCTAGGGGCACGCAAGCCCCCCTTTTATACTATACAGCATAAGATCCATGTCATTGCTTTATACAGCACAAACGCAAGCAAAACCCCCTGCATTCCAACGAGAGAGTCACTGCCCTTTGACACACTGTTGAAAGCTACTGCGCATGTTTCAATTGTTACTGGGGAAGATTCTGTAGCTTCTGATAAGATGCGCTGACGGCCTCGCATTAGGACAAATGCTACAACCAGATGAAACCGGGCTTGTGGCTAAGCCTTTTCAGCTGCATATGCACTTTAAATTTTCCTTCAGCCTTGAGCAAGGTTCCCAGCATTCTGTACATGTAAGCAAAGATGGCTACGCTTTGGCTAACAGGGCTTTTCAGGTTCTAAAGATAACACAAAACTAGCAGAAATGTTCATTTCCAGTATGGGGCAGGTCTGCAGAGCTCACAGAAGGGAAATCCATAGGAAAAGAGAACAGGTGCTAACAATGTCTTTATGCTCTGATTTTCTCTGATTCACTCCATTTCATAAACTGAATCAGAGTGAAACACAGACTGATTTTTGTTGAATATTGAGTAGATAACTTATGAAGCCCTATGGATGGATAAGTAAAGCAGCCTAGAAATATTAATAATCATACCAGGTAGAGTCAGGAGGTTTCTAAGCAAGAAATGAGTATTTTAAAGAATGTCGTTGTTAAATCAATGGGCAGTATCCAATGTTGCCCACACACTAGTGGGACCCATTGCTAATGCAACAGGAAGCTAGTAGATCCTGAAGCAACTGGAAATGAGCCAAAATGCTCATTTCTGGAATGGGTCAGTTCAGTGAAGGTGTTGTAAATCACAGGAGTTTGCAAGAGAAGCTGCAGCTAGAATTGTCAGTTAACAGTCCAAGGTCAGTATGCCAGAAATATCCATCAGGAGCCAAGTTAAACAGTGCCAGTTTCAGGGACACACAGAAGAATAGTTGATGTCTTTCCAGGGTCAGATCACATTCAAACAAAGTCAAGGAGCTGGTAGCCAAGCAACTGGCTCAGGGAACAAAACAAGACAATTGCTTCCAGCAATTGCACAGTGTCTTTGGCTTGCCTTATATTGGGATAGTGATTAGGGATTGAGGTCCCCAAACACTCCCAGGCTCAGCTGTTCCGCCTTCCCCCTCAATCCCAAACTGAGACACAACAGGAGGTTATAGAAGGGCACTCCACTGCCCTGTCCCATTCTGGAAATGAGTGTTTCTGCTGGTTTCCTGATATGCATTAGGAAGCACTAGCTGCCATACACACACTTGAATGGCATGGGAAAGGATTTTCCAAGCATATTGATATACTTGTATAGAGCTCCTTGGTCCATGGAGGAGCTCCATACATGTGCATCAGGATGCATGGGGAACCCTTCCCCTTGCTACAGAAATGTGTGGAGAGCAAGAAGCATTTCTGCCGCAGTCACACTGGCAGCTGGTGGTGTGGCTGTGGCATGTGACTTCAATGTTTATTTATTTATTTATTTATTTATTACATTTGTATACCGCCCCATAGCCGAAGCTCTCTGGGCGGTTTACATAGGATTAAAAACAATTAAAAACAATATACAAAAATTAAAACAGCAAAAACATACAACATACACACTATCTGTACATTTAAAAACCACTTCAACACTTCAAAAAAACTACAAAAACAAAACAAAACAAACCCAGGCTCCTCAGATATTGCCAAATGCCTGAGAGAAGAGGAAAGTCTTGACCTGGCGCCGAAAAGATAACAATGTTGGTAGGGTTAGGCCTCATGTCCTCATGACTTCCTTATGCATTCTTTCAAAAGAGGGTGAGGGAATTTTTGTGAACTACTCTCATAAAAGAGTTCATTGAGGGCTACTCCACATTTTACAAATTCACTTCACCAGGGCCGACCCTATCATTAAGCAAGGTGAAGCAATTGCCCCAGACAGAAAATGCTGGAAAGCAGCAGCAAGGTTTTGGAGGAGACAATTATGTGCAATTAAGCTTGACTGCTGCCTTTGGGTGTGCTGGAGGATGCTATCCATTGTCAGAGTTGAAGAAAGTTTCTACTGACAGTTCAGTCAGCTTTTGTACATGGAATGGAAGGGCGTACCATCTTTTCCTTCGCCTCAGGCAGCAAAATGCCTTGGGGCAACCCTGTCCTACACAGAAGCACCTTACATATTGGAATTATGTAATATGTACATAGACTGAAGTTCCTAGAAACACCAGCTTCAATCTCTAACTTAATGGATGGAACAGGCAAGAACAATTTATAACTCACCAAAGGCAAATACTCACATTTATGTTTCCATAATTAGAGTTAATAACATCTTAATGTAGCCAAGCATAAATTAATGGATTATTATTGATTCCCCACCACCACTACCACCACCTCCCAGTGATAGCTTCAGAGCTGGAGGAACTTTGCTACCTGGCTAAACAAATGTGGTGGTGATAAACCGCAACACTATAGCTACATTGTTAAACATTTAGCCTGGGAGTGAAAGATAAGAGTGCAGAGGCTTTGTCTCCAGATCAAGTGAGTTGCCAGTCAACACTATAAAAATATTGCCAAGGAATTTAAGAACTAAAGGGGGATAATAGTTCAAGACCCCAAAGGGAAACTGAAGACAAGACAATATGTCAATTAATAGAATTAAACTGAAAAGTTTTAAAATGGGGGTTCCCTCAGGAGACAATGTAGAGAGAGAAAAAGACATGAGCTAATTGAATAAGGACAAAAACATAGATGAGTTTAAGATGGGGGGATGGGACTGTGTCTTTAAAGATGATGGTGTCTGAAGCATTAAAGAGCCTGAGCTTGTGATTACTTTGACTTGATTATGCCCCAGCAGCATGCTTCAATTTGCTTCAACTCTTTCCTCAGAACAAATAAGCTCATCCTTAAATTCCACAGCAAATAAAAAAGGGGGGAGGCAAAGAAATAATCCCTTTTTGTGGCAGCTGAGCTATGAAACTGATTAAAATCGGCAACCATTCAAAGAGTAACACACACAGAAGCCTGCATCCCTCAAGTCCCATCCATCTGCTGTATCAGAGTTTGCAGGCTTCACAGCCATTTTTATTTTATTGTACTTGGTGGTGTTTAAATTTATTGGCTATGGAAACCTCAGCTGCTCCTTCCCTCCTTCAGTCCAAGGGCAGTACGGTTGTGGAGGGGAAGGGAATGAGAGGAGTATGAATGTGGGCTGTCACTTGTACCATGCAGTGCTGGTTGCAGGTTTTTGAGAGCACCTAGGCAACAATGGGCCACCTCCTTCAAGGAGTCTACCTTCTCACCATCATTGCTACCAGCTTCTATGGCTCATCATCCCCCCCCCCTCATCAGCCAGTGAGCTAGTAGGCAGGGGCATGTAATGCTCCTCTTTCTCACTGCCATCTTTTTGTGGACCAGGCAGGTGAATAACCAATGATTGCAATGGCGAAGAGGAGCAGCAAGTCCAGGGAGCTCTTGTCCATAGGCTGCTATCGGGGTGTGGTCCTTTGGCAGGTGCCCAGTTATAGCTAACCTTGATGCCAACCCTGACTGGAGCAGCCGACTTTAAGCCAGAGCATGACTGATTAATACATACCGATCCACCAGTAGAAGGTCAATGTACAGGAATCAGAGCAGCCCGAAAGGCCGTCACCTTCCTTCTAGGGCAGCTTACTCAGCTCACTGCCTGTCAAGAAAGCAAGTCATATTGATAATGAGAAAGAGAATAAGGTAGAGTGACCATATGAAAAGAAGGACAGGGTTCCTCCTGTATCTTTAACAGTTGCATAAGAAAGGGAATTTTAGCAGGTGTCATTTCTATGCACGCAGCACCTGCTGACATTCCCACTTCATCACAACAGTTAAAGCTGCAGGAGCCCTGCCCTCTTTTGTATCTGGTCACTCTAGTATAGCTCCTGCAGCTTTAACTGTTGTGACGAAGAGGGAATTTCACCAGGTGCTGCAGGCATAACAATGTCACCTGCTGAAATTCCCTTTCTTATACAACTGTTAAAGATACAGGAGCCCAGTCCTCCTTTTCCTATGGTCACTCTAGATTAAGGACCATTAGCAGTTGGTGACAATGGTGGTAAGAAAGTAGCCTCTCTCTACTGGAGGGGGGGCATTGCCTAGAGTCCCTCAAAAACCTGAAGCTGGCACTGGCTCCAGGGCACCACCAGCATTTTGTTTACTCGCTTACAGGGGTTTTAAGAGGAGGAGGAAGAAACATGGATTGAAAGCAGGACAGGAAGTCATGGATTTATCTTTTGAATGCTGGAGTGAAAAATGAATCAGGGGATCTGAAAAAGTAGTAGAATACTGATCAAGCTCTGCAGTGAACTCTAAGATGGCTGAATATGAAAAACTCATATGGGAAAAGGTAAAAATATACTCATGATTTAAAAGGTCCGACCCTAATTATTTATATGCTGTTTTTATTTGGATTGGAATATAGGTGGCTTGCAACTATTTAAAAAAATCAAAATAAAGTTCAATGTTCATATTTGAAACAGGCACCCGTAATATCAACAGGGGTGAGGGGTTGCTTGAAGCATGTCCATGCCCAACCATTTTTATTTTGCACATAGATACGCCTTTTAGGGGAGTGGGGTTCATTAAAACCATGGAAGAGTTTTGTGTGCATTGTCTTCTTCTTCTTCTTCTTCTTCTTCTTCTTCTTCTTCTTCTTCTCCTCCTCCTCCTCCTCCTCCCCCCCCTCTCTCTCTCAAAAAAAATTCCAGCCTTTGGGATGTAAAAGACCTCCAATGTTGCAATATATGTGTTGCAGATGATATTTTAGACTTCTTCGAGTATCAGCTGCTTTGTTTCTTTTACTCCCACTCCAAAGCAATTACTTCCAGTTATAAACTAATCATCTGCCGAATTAATTTTGATAAATCAAACACCTATTGAGTCATAGGCAGGGAGAGGGGAAATACTGACACTCATACATTTTAAAATGAGCAAACTGATATTTCTTTAATTTGTTTAAATTAAAATTGTTCCCTTGATGAAATATGGCTTGCCAAGTTCCAGCCTGGAGCAAATGTTTATGGCTGAGTTATAAAACAGGGGTTTGTGACATCTCATAGCACTGCCAGGTTGGGGGGGGGGGGGGAGGCCTTCTTCTGTCCAATTGCTTTATGTCGGATTAAATATTGCCTGTCTTGGCTGTTGGGGAGTATTTCAGAAAACACTCTAATAGTCTTCCCTATATGATACCAGGTAGAAAAACATTCTGTGTGCAGTTTCTAAGAAAGAGAAATACGTTTGCCTGGCTAGATTGACTTACCAAAGGAGTTCATCAGACGAGTGTTTTATCGCATGCTTGCTACTGCCCACTCACAGTCTTTTGCCCATCCTTTAGGCAACGCCATCTGCCTCCCACGTGCCTTCTGCTCCTTCTTGCCTTTTTTCCATCACAAAATTGATCCCTTTTAATCTGACTTTTTGGGGGGGGGGAATGGAGTGTGCCACCGTTTCCTGCACTGTGCAGGAAAAACAGCGCAATAAAAATAGCCCTTGAATGGCACATGGCCTTTGTTTACTTCTTCTTTCTTCTCTGGGAAGAAAGAGGAAGTAATGTGGAACATAAACAGGAGCAGAGTATCAACGGTAAGGAACTGCAACCCCCCCCCCCCCCGGTCGATGATGCTCAAAACCTCACCAGTGACCACTGGACTATTTCCCTGAATAGCCATTTTACGCTTTCCCTACAAGCAGTACACATTCACATGCACACAAATAATGTTGATGTCTCTGCTGACTTCTGATCCTGGACTCCATCTTATCTACAACAGGATGAAGAAGCAACTGCCAGTAAGAACTATTGCATTGGCTCCGGAAAGTGCCTCCTTCTCTCCAAGACCTAAAAAAGCACCAATGGGAGGAGGAAGAAGAAACATTTGAATTGCAAAGATTTGGAACATTAGAGTTTTGGATGACTTGATTATTGAGAGTTGGCCTCTAACCTGAAAACCAGTAGGTGATCAGAGGCTTTAACGAAGAATTCATGTTCCTTAATGGTTTTAAAATCATTATTTTTTATTTTTTTAAAAAAATCATTTTTAAAGATAAGGAGATGAAACTTGGCATCATGATAGCTCTTAAGTAGGGCTTTAGCCATGCCAAGTTTCAAGCAGATCTGTTCATCTGTTGATTTTTAGCAAGTTTCAAAACAAAACTAAACTTTAAAAATAATAATAATAACAAAAGCCAGCTGGCCAGCCAGCAGTAAGCCCTGTTAAGCAGCAGCTTGCTGCGGAGTGAGGATACAATCAGAAAAGATATTTGAGGGAAGGGGAGAATGTATCACACAGAGTATAGCAACAAAGTACAGCAAAAGCTTCAAAAGTAGGAGTGAGTGAAGCTAATTTCAGATACATTGGATGTCTCACTTGTTATTTCAGTGATTTTAACATTAAGATGTTATGTAGAACAGATTTGTCTTAATTGTGTGCTGTAAAATCAGACATGTGACCAAGGCTATGTTCCGGTGCCCCCCCCCTTGGTGCTAGACATGCCCCCTGGGGGTGGACATGTTGGTGGGCACGCCCCCTTGGGCCCAACCATGTTGTCCTCCTTTTTGGTTTTCAAAATATATTCACCCTAGGTTGTTGCAGTTATTCTTAAGGAATTTATTCAGGATTAGAAGTTGTGCTGTCTGCTTTGGGACTTTGCCTACTTCCATTATACCCCACTTGTATATTCGTAAATAAGATAATATTACAAAGACACTTTAACAGAGCAACCCTAAACCCCATATCCTCTGGATGGACGGGGTCAGGATCAGGCAGAGACACCCCTTCACCAATAGAGAGGAGCTCTACCAGCAGGGGAGAACTATCCACCCCTGAGACCCCAGCTATATCTGTGGGAAGCTCCAGGAATGTAAATCTACTGCTGATGGTGTTCCTACTGTCAGTAGGCCCTGAAATAGAGCATGCCAGGAATGGATGTTCCAGGTGAAAAATGGCATTGAATCTGATGGATATTAAGACCCTCTGTTCCCTAAGAGGGCCCCAGATTGGTCTCCCCAGCTAGGTCAGTCTGGATCTGGTGAAGCTAATTCCCCCATTGATTTGAATGGGAGGGGCGATTCCAAAGAAATATCTGCCAAGTTGTTTTTTTTAAGCTCAGTTAAGGCATCCCCCAGCTGAAATGACCTGGCTGGGCTTTGGACAGGCTGGATGATTAGCCACTTTACTCCCGCCTCCCCTTGCATTGGATTGTTTTCTCATCTGAAGGAAACAGACCCAGAAAAGAAGGACTGAAGGATTTCCTTGTCACTTGAGTAAATGAAGTGAGATGAACCCTCCTTTTGTAACAAAGGTCAAGAGTTTGAGCTGAAGGGAGTTTCCTGTGTAGGGCTGAAGGGAAAGGAGCACGATGGGTATCTTGCCAGGGTATTGTTGGTTTTTCTTAATTTTCCAGTGCTGAGTTGCCAGTGCCACTAGTAATTGGGAGGTATTATAGAGAAAGGGGGTGTATATAGCAGTATATTACCTGGTGCCTGTATATGTTCTGTGTGAGTGGGATGTAATAACGTCAGTATCCAGGGGGCAAGTGTTTGGGGTGAAGGCAGGACTTTAGGGTACAGTGTTCTCATACACATGAGAAAATGTGGTTGTATCCATTTTCATATGCGCCAAACCTATAACATTAATAAAATGGCTCAGAAATTGAGTGGGTTTGTCTCAAGGACATATTTTATTGGTTCGTTTAAGAGCCAAACTAGAGCTTTGACTTATTAGAGGACAGTTCAAATGGCAGATGAATCATATCTTCCTCACACATCTTTATAGACTATATTAAATCGAAGGAACACTGCTGTTATTATTCATGGCATTCCACAGAAGCATAAATGATGTAACTGTCATCAATAATTCATCTTATTTATTCTCCCCCTTTTTTTATGATGCCCATGAAGAGGAGGGGACAGAGATTGCTCTTCAGAATCCCTCCTTTCCTAATAACGTGCCATATCCTGCATGATTATTCTACAGAGTAATGCCGGCTCTAGTACTGTGAATTGCAAATGTTACAGAATGTTAGTCAACCATCTGGGTTTGCTTTAAATTTAATTTTTGTATGGAAAGTGGCACACTCACACATTTGACACAATAAGAAGCTGTTTTGCTTATAATAAACAAGTTTAGTCACCAGAGCATGAGGTTAATCACTGAAGCAGACAGAGCAATAATTTGGCATCTTGGATATCTACTGCTTTAAAACTGCTTGAAACAGCCGATTGAGTTTTGGCCAGCAAAAACTCATCCCCATGAAGAGGCTTAGCTGGAACATAACTGGAACATGGCTTACCAATCAGCTGGAATATCACAGGCCTGGTCAACCCCACAATTGGTTGCAAGAACAGGAGAATGCAAATCCAGAAAGAAAGATCAAAGCCCTCATACCTGTTTTGTAGTTTATGTGTTTGTATGAACGGTCACAGAAAATATATCAATAGTGAGGAATCACAGGGAAGTGGTGTAGTGTAGTTTGTACATGTGTACTGTACACACCTTTGCCCATCAGTTGAGCGGTTGCCAAGATGGCCTTTAGTCATATCACTCAAGTTCGTAATTCCTTGGCTTGGAATAGGGCTCTATAACGTTTCTTTCTATATTTATTTAATAATACTTTTATGCGACTTAACATACCAAAATCCCTAAGCAGTGCACAGTAAAATGCAATAGAACAATAGAAAAATGATAAATGATGTAAAATGTTACCAAACATAACAATAAAACTGTGTCCCTTACAGTTCAGGAAAAACCTGGGTGAACAAGTATGTTTCCAAGAGGCTTTTAAAACTTGTTACAATTTCCACCTCTCAAGTTATACATGGGAGAGCGTTCCAAAGCGTGGGTGCCACCACTGAGAAAGCCCACTTAATGTACACTACCTGGTGATATTCCATTGGTCATGGAATAATGAATAAGGTTTCCTCAGAAGATCTCAGAGGGGAATGTGGTCAGCTAGGGATTCTGGTCCCAATTTGTTTAAGGTTTTGTATGTTAACAACAAAACCTTGAACATGGCTTGATGGTAGCTAATACACAGCCAACGGAGTTCTTTTAACTCAGGGGTAATATGTATATATCTAGGTTCTCTACCAAGCATTGTAGCTGCTACTCTATGCACTAGCTGAGTTTCTGAACCAGATGCACTCTGAGAAGGGCATTATGACTCCTGGAGTTCTTTTGTGGCTTAGATTGCAACCCAAGGGCCAAACGTAAACATTCTTCAAACTATTTTGTTTACTTAAGCCTAAGCATGTGTGCCCCCCTTTGGATCAGGACCATGGCACTCTGGAATGGGGATTTAAGGTTCCTCAGTCATTTTCATCCTGAAGTTTCACCTCCTGCCAATAGGGGAGGATTAAAAAAAGAAAAAAAAGCATTTCCATTGGAATCAAATATCTCCACTGTGTGATTTGGAGAACATTTGGCCCCCAAGATAGAGAACTCCTCCCTCCCACCCGCCCTCAATTCACTCTTTCACCTATGACACCACCCGCATTCTAACCTTTCCTGTTTCCTTCCATATCCCTATCCTGACTGATAGTGGTTATGACAGTAGCAGAGGGCCTTGTGGATCAGGAAATAAAGATGTACATGTATGTTCGTATATGCAAAAGATTCCAAATCAAAAAAGGGGAACAAATAATTCAATCCCGCCCTACAACACTGGGAGAAGACAAGACTGGAAGGGGGAAAATAAACTCTACTTTACCACCACTAGCAGTCCTAATGCTGTTCGGAGAGTCCCACAATTGTTATTTGCATTTTTTTAAAATTAAAGAACACACTTGCCCATTACATTCACACAATTAACATCCACACACACACATGCACACACAAATAACCAAAGGACTAGTTCATGTAATGTATTTCAGCCAAAGTTGGGAAACTTGTGCCATGTAGCCTGTGGCCATCATCAGGAATGAAACAACCCATACAGCTCTCACCTGAGCCCTAATCAGCAACTCTGGGCCCAAATCATTCCTCATGTAAGCCCATCAAGCTTGATAGAGCTGCAACAAAATTAAAAGTTGACCCCTTGAGTTGAAAGTTAAGCCTTGTGATCCATCAAACACAATGTTATAACTACCAAACATAAAAACCTCCATCTGTAGTTTTATCTCTTTATACTAGCTTCAGAATCTAGGGTGTCATTTTTCCAGCTGGATTTCGGTTGATTTACACTGCTTACCTATATTGATGAGTTTAGCACTTTGTTCCTTTCTGCCTGTTATTTTTCTCCTCTCTCTTACAACTTCAGTGCCTCACAGAATGTATTCTGGGGCTCCTCAGGTCATATTGTGTGCCTTTGATCTTAATTGGAATGCCATGTCTCATGTTGTAGTCATTAGGGTTTCACCAGCAACGTGTGGTCTAAACTCTGTATAGAAAAGTTTTCTTATATCAAGAGGATGTAATTTTTCCTTCCTCGAGGAGGGCTTGCGGGTGGCTGAGCTATTCTCTTGTCGTGCCCCCAAATGCCTTGGTAGGGATTAGCTTCACAGAGCAGGTTAAGATGATGCATTTTATTGGGCTGAACTTTAGCTGTTTAAAATTACAAGCTATCAAGCCACAGGGAGGCTCTTCCTGCAGCAAAGGTGTTCAGAATAAAATTAAATTAAATGCACCATTTAATTACACATCCAGGTTTTGCATCTTATCATAAAGTTGCTTCCAGACAAAGACAATTCTTGAAATGAAGTTAATTGAATTATATTCCAATTAAGCTGAATTGGCAAAGAAATGGCTCGTACTTATCAAATTCATTTTCTGTGGCAAGGATGTGCAATGAAATGCCCATGGGCCTGTTTCAACCAACGATAGGCTGACCATATGAAAAGGAGGATAGGGCTCATGTAACTTTAACAGTTGTAGCGAAAAGGGAATTTCAGCCAGTGTCATTTGTATGCAATTAGTTCCTGATGAAATTCCCTCTTCATCACAACAGTTAAAGTTGCAGGAGCCCTGCCTTCTTTTGTATATGGTCACTCTAGTATAGTGCCTACAACTTAAACTGTTGTGATGAAGAGGGAATTTCACCAGGAACTAATTGCATACAAATGACACTGACTAAAATTCCCTTTTCTCTACAACTGTTAAAAGTTACATGATCCCTGTCCTCTTTTTCATATGGTCAGTCTGACCAACGATGCTTTCTTATATGCATAAAAGCTTTCTTTCTTTCCTCCCAGATGCCTAGCCCATAGGGAGGTTACTACAGAATAGCAGTATGGGGGCTACACAGGTTTCTCTACCTTTGACAATATAACAGCTCAGATCTGGATTCTTCACTGTTCTAAACATGTCTAGAGCTATGAAATGTACATTAAGTTCTTGTCGGCCACTTTAACACTACTTTTCAAGATACGATCAGTGCAGTTTGGTATAATAGGAGATGAAATTCAGGCATTTAAATACACTGCAGTTGTCCATTTTATTCAAGCCTGGCAAAAGCTGCATCCTGTAATGCTAACTGCACATTAATAAGAATTTATACAAAGGATGCACTGTCACATTATAAGAAATTAATATTGATGTATGTAGAGACAAATTAAGATCTAATGATTTTCTAATAAAGTAATTTGTTCATAGACCACAAGGGGATTATAAGCAAGAAACTTCTAATGATATGACCAAGGTAATTATTTTTCAGCATCTAATTATACCTTCACAACTGATTATGGTTCCATTTGCGGAGTTAAATGGTGGTACAGAATGTCCCAATGACATTCACATTTATCATTAAAAGCAAGTTACTAGCCTTTGACAACAGGGCAGAGCTGCTCCTGAGAGGTAATTTAATATAATTAAGGCGATATTATGTTTACCATGTGCTCAGTTTGCTTGCTTCAAATAAAATCCAACTAGTAGAGAACTGGGAAATATTAGTCCCCAAACTGATTCTCTAAACTGAGATCAAATTTGGGGAATTATCACTTAAAAGGGTATCAAGTTTCATATTAACTCAATTTAGTCCCTCTTTCCTACATAAAGGTGACAACTGGGACTATCCATCATGTGTCTCAACAAAGTAAAACATACAGCACAAAAGGGATAATAAAAAGAATTAGGTAAGTAGCAAAAAGTGAACAATCACCATCATAATACAGCACTTCATATCAATTCTACATCAATTTTGAACATATAAATATAACATAGCTTGATCATTTATCTTCACCACAGTCTTGTTAGATAGATTAGGCTGAAGAGCTTGTCCAGTAAACTTCACAACCAAAAGGGAGTTTAAACCTGGCTTCTTCTCATTTATGGACTTAATACTCTATCTAAAGTTGAGAACTGATGCATCCCTATTTGCATTAGGGTATTTATTAAAATAACACAAGTTTGATCCAAGGAAAAGACTTAGACTACAGATCAATAAAGTGTTTGTGACAAGGTGTGCCATCTCCACTGGGAACATGTACCTTCTGGGAGTCTTGATGTGTCTCAGCCAGTTCATATCATGATTATTGCTGGATGAATTTATTCATCCTAATAAAAATATCATGTGGGCTCTATTTCTCCATGCATCTGAATCAGGTGAGCTGGTGTAGGTTCTAAACAGCACCTAGACTCAGTAGTGGGCTGGATGGGGGCCAATAAACTGAAGCTGAATCCTGACAAGATGGCAGCACTTGTCATAGAACGCAAGATGGTTGCTTCTAAAATAGCTTGAGTTGCAATCCTCCTGAAAGAGGAGGTTCACAGCTTGGGGATGTTCCAAGCTCCAGCTTTGTCACTAGAAACACAGCTGACTTCAGTGGCCTGGAAGACCTTTTCCCAGCTTTAGCTGGTTTTCAACCATGGCCAATCCTGGACAAGTATAGTCTGGCCATGGTTAACCATGCTGTGGTTATCTCCCAGCTGAATTACTGTAATGAGTTATAATTGGGGCTGTCCTGCGCTTGAACATGACTCAGAAGATTTAATTAGAGCAGAATTGCGCTGCCAGAATTTTAACTGGTACAGCCAGGTTTGTTCACATCATCTCAATTCAAAGACCTTCACTTCTTTTAGACCCTTCAGCCTACCGATGTCTTCAGATTTTCCATTGACACTCTACTCCAAGTGCCTTTGTTATCAGATGACCACTATGTAATGTAGGCTGACCATATGAAAAGGAGGACAGGGCTCATGTAACTTTAACAGTTGTAGAGAAAAGGGAATTTCAGCCAGTGTCATTTGTATGCAATTAGTTCCTGGTGATATTCCCTCTTCATCACAACAGTTAAAGTTGCAGGGGGCCTGCCTTCTTTTGTATCTGGTCACTCTAGTATAGTGCCTGCAACTTTAACAGTTGTGATGAAGAGGGAATTTCACCAGGAACTAATTGCATACAAATGACACTGGCTGAAATTCCCTTTTCTCTACAACTGTTAAAGTTACATGAGCCCTGTCCTCCTTTTCATATGGTCAGCCTATGTAATGACAAAGGACAGAGTTTCCTCAGTGTTGGTTTTTGGTACCATTTTAAGAGATTTTAATTTGTATAATCTGGGGGGGGGCGTATCTTGGAGGACTAGAGAAGATGGCAAGGAATGAGGAGAGTGTTTTGTCTGTGCTGTGCTCAGTGTGTCTCTCTGTGTATTCCCTGTTGTTGTTTTTGATGTGGTGTGTGCTGGCTAGCTGGCTGGCTTTGATGTGATGTGTTTTCTCTGAACATCACCAATTGCCTTCTGTGAAATGGGTCCTTTGTTGTGCTTTGTGGGAACAAATATATGATTTGGTATTTGGGCCTCAGATTCCATTTCTGCCTTGTACTCAGTTTCTTGGCCAAGTTAATTATCTCTGATCCTCCTGAGAATTCAGTCAAATGAGTGTTGGAGCAGAAAACTATGGGTTCAGAAAAGTGGGGTGGGGTGGGGTTTTGGAGTTCAGATCACAACTCTGCTTTTTACTTAGGTTCTTGGACGTGTACGTTTTCTTTCAGCCTCATAGGTTTTCCTTTGAAATGGGTATTTTGTGAATGGACAGTTCCACCATGGAAGCCATTTTGTGAGAGTGCCCATGATACCCTTTCAAAATTCCAAATGTGACTACCAATGCAAAAAGATTAGGGACCCTTATTGGCCTTAACATTTTTATTTGTTGTCTTTTATTATGGTGGTTTAATATGAGTATTTTATTAGGTTTTAAAGAATGTATTATCTCTGTATTTATTTATTATTACATTTATATACCGCCCCATTGCCGAAACTCTCTGGGCAGTTTACATTGTTGTACACTGCCCTGGAATCTGATTTGATGGAGAGCAGTATAGAAATGTTTTCAATCAATGAATCAATATTTTAATCGAATGCATGATGAAATTCTATATGTGTCATATGAGACAAGTAAATTTTCAAATCGGCTATCCTATGAAATGTACGCTCTGTGTTATTCTGAGTGGTCATATGAATTCACCCTTCTTAAATTATTTTGCTTCCATAAACACCACCAAAGAATGCTATATGGTCTACCAGTATCAACTGCATTTAAACATAAAAGTCATATCCCACTCCTCAAATATGGGCACTGTATTTGGTATCTTTTTCTTTCTTTTTTTACAACTGCTTCTCTAAACAAAAATAATTGCTAGTACAGCATGTGTGATGGTGTCTGACTCGGTCTGAAACTTAGTTTGCAATTTTTCAAGATTCTTTTAAAATCTAATTATTGACCAGGTTCATTTAATAAATATGCTGCAGGAAAGATGAAATTCAGTCTGTCATCTATAAAAAGAGCGAGCATAATGTATTCCTTGTTCCTTGGAAATATAGAACTGTTTAGGACAGTTTCAGCCATGTGAAATATATTACCCCTGTAGTGTTATGAAGGTCAGTATCAGAATAGCTTATTTGCTACAAAAGTAGCAGCAGTCACATAAATTAAAGATGCCCACAGGCAACCTACACTCACACCCAACAGCTCTGAAAAATGATCTCATTTTGATTCCAGTCAGTGTAATTACTTTGTTTGTGATGTAAGTCCTCTTTTTGCTCTGTCTTTGTCTCTGCTGATTCTCCAGACTATAGTTTTGTGATGTGTGAAGACAGACAAATGAGGCAGGCAGGGAGGGGGGTAATTTTATTTAGAAGTTACTCCAAACAGAGACACAATTCTGTAGGTGGAGGGGATCAATTTTCCTAGCTTAAATCAGGTGTATTCACAGAAAACTGACAACAATGAGAGCTTTCATTAGTTAGATAATACAATTGTATTATGCCACTTAAATGAATATTTTAAAGATGTGTGGCAATTTTGTTTTTACTGAAATAGATCACCTTCCATAAGATGAAAGGAAGACAATGCTGTTCATGCCAGTGGCCCTTGGAGAACAAGTTATAGAGGTTTTGCACAAGCATCGAAGGGTTGGCCAGAAGCAGCCTCCTGTGGCACCAATTCAGCCCCTAGGAGCTATACTAGAGTGACCAAATACAAAAGAGGGCAGGGCTCCTGCAGCTTTAACTGTTGTGATAAAGAGGGAATTTCACCAGGTGCTGCATGCATACAAATGGCACTTGCTGAAATTCCCCTTTCAATACAACTATTAAAGATACGGTGCTCTGTCCTACTTTTTATATGGTCACCATACCCTAGGAGGAACATCTCTTCCACACTCAGGTCCTCCAGAGCTGGTTTCAAGGAGTGCTTGCTCTTAACTGAGACTTTCTATAGTTTTCCGGGCCTAATTAACCCTTCCAGGCCTTATCACTTCATTGAAGTGTGGAAACACCTGAAGAGGTAAGCCTGTGGCCTGGAGTTAGACTCTCTACTGACTCTCCATTATATCATACTGGGTGCATCTTCTGCAGTGGTGAGAAGGTGCCACGAAGAGTGAAACTCTGGGGATGGAGGGGTTAAAGATGCTGTCCCCTTAATGGCATTTGACTCAAGGGCTCCAGTCAGGATTCCCTGGCTTGGGTCAGGAGCACCTTAGCTGCAGTACTTTGCCAAAGTGCATAGCTCAAATTCAGCACCTCTGTTTCCTGATCTTCCTGCCCCTTCTCCTACTGAGACAGTGTCTAGGTCATAGCTAGGCTAGCTTGTGGCACATGATAAGAAATCTACATCTCTGCAACTCAGGCATTCTCTTGGTCAACAATGGGAGAGGAAATTTTACTCCTCTCCCTTGACTCCTCCCCAACGGTGTCTTTTCTCTGCACCTCCCTGCTACAGCATCAATGCCAGAAGGAGCTCTCTTGCAGTTCAGGGAAGAGACAAAATCAGGGTGGAACCCTCCCTTCCCTCTTCTCCTGCGGCAAGGTCAGCAGCCGTCAAAAGGAACTGCCCTTACCACTGAGAAAGGGAAGTTGTTGTAGGTTTTCAGTACTGCCCATTTGGGGGGGGGGGTGCAAGGAAAATTAATGTTATTAGATAGAGAAACCGCTTTACAAGGATCTAGCCTCCTTGACAAATCAGGTAGATCTTGTAAAATCAGCTTTCCACCTTCCATCTTGTTGTATGTTGATATTTGTTTGTTACTGCAGCGTTGTCCTCCATAGTGATGTATTGGGAGTCCTAATTTTTTTTTAAGTATTTTTTTTCAATATGGCTAAAAGTATAAACAAAACCTTTGGGCTTTTAGAACTTCAGTCAAAAATATTTTAATATTTTATAAGATTTAGCTTGCCTGCAGCAGAATGGAAAGATGGCTCAGGGGCCATACATTCATTTGTACTTATTTTTTGTATTTATATTCAGAACCTAATCCCTCCCAAGTACAAACACATGCAAACAATGTCACTGACACACCCATCACACATATAAATTTACCATTTTGCTGCTAAAACACAAGTGAACAGCAGCCCATTAAGGTTTCTAAGTTTCATCTCTAAAGAAAATAATGGTTCTTATGAATGCAGATGACTTAACTGCAAGGTTCATCACATGAGGCTGAAATCCCGTGGCCTTACCAAGGCTTTCTGCTTCCGGCTTCTTTATAATGTGGACACATAATTTGAATTCAATTGAATGGAAAACTTCCTTTTCTCAGTACCGTTCTATCTGTTTCATTGCACAGTGCCACCTAGTGGCTGAATTATAGCTCACTGCCATCATTTCACACTGCAAATATCTCGCATTAACCTTTCTTAGCACTTTACTTCTGATCTTTTTAAAAGTGGAACAAATCTCAGTAAGCACAGCAGACACTATGGAGTTTGATGAAGTCATGTAAAAGACCCGCAGATGTCCATGAGTGACCAATCATGAGCATGCAATAAATGCCTCATGTAGATATGCTCCACACTGCAGATGACAAGGAAGATAAAGCTCTCGGTGCCTACCAGTCGTGAAAACCAATAGCCTAAATTGGAAGAAACAGCAAGATACTGAGGGAACTTGATAACATATGTCATCTTCAGACCAAATTTCACCACATTCTCCACCAGTGCTATGATAATTGCTTTCAGAATAGCATTGTGGCTAGCCTGGCACCAGGATAGTTTCGAATTCATCAGCAATCAAGCATTTAGGGCTTTGTTGTAAATTAGCCACAAGCACACAAATGCTGGAGAACATCACTGGTGTCAATTCATTAGTCAATGGAGTGGGAAAGATCAACACATCAGTCAAGAAGATATATGGAGTCTGTCCCTTAATTATGTTAGCTTCTAGGCAGATGGTGATGGAACCTTTGTGACCCAATGACTGTGTTTAATATGTGTCATCCATACACCAATAAATCTGTAGCTGGCAACAAGCAGGTTTACTTTGTTCAGTGTAGGGAAAGAAAGAAGTGCCCTGCACATTGCAGACAGCATTAACATTTCACAGTGTTTCTGCTGAAAACAGGGAAGTTCCTTTAATGGATCTGAATTAAAAAGTAATAATTATCCAATAAAAACAATCAGCCGGAGTAATGCTGCTTTTTGGTAAGGACAGTCACTGTCAGATCCCATTAAGAAGGTGGTCACATCGGCATCTGGAAGAATTGGATGATCCATAGACTGCTAGGCAGACTTTATTGTGGTAAGAAGCCTGTATCCTCCGTAAGCATGGGAGATGTGATATGGCTGACTAACATCACTCAATGGCACAAGGAAACACAAAGATGGAAAGTTTAATTTTAAAACGTCCCCCTTGCAGCTGAAAGATGAAACACAAGATATGTTTTAACAGTGATAAACTGTGCGTGGCTATGTCTTAGAAGGATTAGACCCAGGGAGAACTTACCAACTACTATGAAACACAAATGCTGTCTTCATCTCTTCCATCTGGAGTACCTGTGGTTTCAGGGAGGAACTGCATCCTGATTAAAATCGGATCTCTCAACAGCTTCATTTTTGGTCAGCTTTACCTTTGTCAGTTCCGCTTTTTGGTCAGTTTCAACTTTGAGGCGGAAATAAAATTTGATTTGAAATGAAAGTGAATTTTCCAAAGCATGACGTTTCTAGATTTTGGCCCCCTCCACAAGGATGCGCTTTTGCGTCCGGTTCGGGGATTATGCGCATTATCGCGGAGGCGCATTTACGCCTAATCCCTCTGCACGGGAGGCGGTGAGAGGCGGCGAAGCGCATTAATTGATGTCCAAAAAGCGCTTTAGAAGACGTTAATGCGCATAATCGCTTGTTCACACGGCGAAAATGCGCTTTAACGGCCGGAGCAAAATAAAAGTCGCTATTTAACGCGCATTCGAAAATGCGCATTATCGGGGAAATAACGCGCCTGTACGCCCGTTTTGCGCTCCGCTGGTGTGGAGGTAAAATTTATAATGAGCCTTCAAGGCTCATTAAACGTCTCGTGTGGAGGAGGCCTAAGATGAAACAATGTGCAACAGTGCATAGCTCCTTTTTCAAGCCAATTAGCTTGCATTTTTATAAAAGAAGATACACATTTGTACATCTTGGGTTTCCTGTCATGGGGAAGAGGGCTTGGTTTCCCTGGTTGTGGAAATAATACTTATGACCTATATACATAGCATTGGATTGGTTTAAGATCATCTAATCAATCCTTGTATATTCTGTTTGGCTGTCATTCAGGGAATGGAAAATTCAGTAGTGAGTAGATAATTGCCCTACCCACTTGCCTATAATTAATAGCATCCAGCCAGTCACTCAGAACTCAAGAGGACCCTAGCCACTGTTCAAACATCTCTCAAAGGGGAATTTTCCATTTCATATGTTTTATGTAATTTAATATGGATCAACATGTGTCATGGATATTTAAGAAAACTATTCTGTTATTGTTGTATTTTTAATGAATTTATTTATTTTTGTACATGTTTGTAATAAAAACACATGGCTTCTGACTAAGCCCAAGTTAAGCATTGCTAGTGCTGCAAGCCTATATCCTCTTACCATGGAATGAATATAATTTATATATAATTTCAATGATTCTTGACAACCACAGTTGAAATTAACTTTGTCTGAATCCTGTCCACAAAGTTTGATATGCATTAAAATCCTTACAAATTTGCCCATCCAGGTAGCCACGTTAGTCTATTGTAGCAAGAACAAAAAATAATCTTGTTAAAAGACTAAGAAATTTATCATGGCAGAAGCTTTTGTGGACTGGAGTCCACTTCATCAGATGCATGATGTGTTATCCAAAAATATCAGGTTGTGGGGAGGTTGGATTTTATATAGTGAGATGAGAAGGAAATGAAATACAGTAAATACAGACAGTAATAATAATTAGCTTAGCAGTGATCATTCACAAAACAGTTGTTGGCTGATAACACAGAAATCTTTGCTTTGGTGAGCTGATTGACACATATACAGTGCAATCCAATGTATGTCTACATGGAAGTAAGTCCCATGGCATATAATGGGGCTTACTCCCAGGTAATTAGGTACAGGATTGCAATCACAATGGGATTCAAGCTACAGGAGCCAGAGTTGAACCTCTTGATGAATTGTAGTTCAGCTGTTTCACATTGCAATCCACCTCTAACTACTTTAAAATTAAAGTTGGGGGATTTCCTTCCCAAACGTACATGCAGCCTCATTATTTATCTTGAAGCCCTGAAAACATGCATAGCCTACAAATCAGACAAGCATGGCAAAATCTTAATGGTACTATCAAATCAAGACATGAATTCAGACAGTGCTGCAATTAGGTGGGGGTGGGGGTTTTGTTTTGAGAGCAAGTTGTTTTATAAGAAAAATACCAGCTGGGTTGGGGAGAGGCAAAAAGACCTCTGAAAGGCCTGCTTTTAAAAACATAGGAAGGAAAAAATGATCCCAGCAATCCATTGAAGGGTTGTTAAGATGAGCACAGAAGGAATGTACAAAAGTGCCAGAGAGAGAGAGAGAGAGAGAGAGAGAACGAGAACCAGGGATCTAGAAATGTGAATTATTCAACTTAAGTAATGAAAAGGAAACATCTGAAGTGTATTGAATATAGTGGGGAGGGAAAGATGGTTATTGTTAAGTTCTATAGCACTTTTGCCATACAATGTGCTTTAAATTTCTTAGCAATTTATTTCTATTTTAGAGGAGGGGAAATCTGTCTGGAAGATTATTATTCCCATTTCACAAAACAAGGAGAAATTGGTGTGATAGTTGCAATAGTACAGCAGTGGCTATACCTTTTGTTGTAAAACACCTTGGGTATTCTTACAGAGAAATAATAATAATAATAATAATAATGTTATTTATTTATTTATTTACAATGTATCTAAAATAGATTCTGGAGTGGTGAACATAGAATAAAGCAGTAAAAAGATTAAAACAGCATATTAAAATTGTTCATTTTAAAACAGAATAATAATACCATCACCACTGCCTTGGTGGCTAAGATAAACCAGGTTGAGTTCGTTGGCCCTGGCTCCTGCCAAACAAAGCTGAACTCTCAGTCCCTTACCATTAGGAAAGCTGCACATAGGTTTGTGCCAAGCTTTGTTTATTCCTAGGAGCTATATTCCCCACCCACAGCACTGTGGAAGTGTTCATATATTGCTGCTGCATTACTAGTGATGATCAGTGCTGAACAAGTCAAGTAAGCCATAGCTTAGGGCTTTATAATATGAGAACCCTCTAAATATGTTGGAGATAACTAAGTTGTAAAATAACTAAGATTAAATCACTTTAGCTTAAATGTGTAAGTCGGGTGTGACTTACAGCAGAGCTGCCTTATAGACAGAAAGCGTGGCAACACAGCATTTAGTATTGTAGGCAATACACGCAAACTACAGCCTGTTTAAAAGAATTTCAATCAACTTAGTGCTTTTATATGCATCTTCAGAGAAGGCTATAGAAAACTATTGAATAGGGCTGTGCACGGTCCCCCGATCCAATCCGGATTCAGATCGATTCAGACCTCCTCTGATCAGCTTCAGATCCAAATCCGAATCATGATTCGGATCTCCGAATCATGATTCGTCTGCCTAATTTTCCCCTTTGACTTGCATTGGGGGAAAGAAAGGGCTATAACTTCTTTATTTTTAAAGATATCAAAATAAAACTTGGGAACATTGCAGATGGGTTGAAAGTACTCATGTGTGACAAATTTCAGAAACATTGGTTCAAACATGTAGTGGCAATGGGTTTTTGATAAATAATCAAGAAGCACCTATAATTTCTTCATTTTTCAAGATCCACACATGAAATTTGGGCGCATTGAAGATGGCATGTAGGGACTCATGTGTGCCAAATTACAGAAACATAGGTGCAGGGGTTTACTTGCAAGGAATTTTTAAAATTGTAAATTAACAGGCAATACACCAGAAATGCTATCACTGTCTCATTTTTGAAGAGACACACATGAAACTTGGGCACATTGCAGATGGCATGTAGGGACTTATGTGTGCCAAATTACAGAAAACTAGGTGCAGGGATTTACTTGCAATTAATTTTTTAAAATGTGAATTAACAGGCAATCCAGAAGTGCTAGTAACTTTCTTATTTTTCAAGATACAATCCAGACACATAACATTGGACAACTGTGCAGGTGCAGGCAGCCACACACAGATGCAGTCAGTGTGTCTCTTAAAAAATAAAGTAGGCATTCTTTGATTATTTTTCAAAAATTCATAGCCACTACACACCTGCACCTATGTTTCTGAAATTTTGCACACATGAGTACCTACAGCCCATCTGTAATGTTCCAAAATTTCATTATGATATCTTTACAAATAAAGTCGTTATAGCCCTTTCTTTCCCCCAATGCAAGTCTATGGAAAAATGACTTAAAATGGTGTCCGAATCTCCAAATCAATCCGAATCGATTTAGACCGATCTGATCTGAATTGGATCGATTTGGACCTTCCCCGATCCACTTTGGATTTGGAATTCAGAGGTCTGAATCACCTCGATCTGCTTTGGATTCGGGATTCAGATTTGGATCTGTGCACAGCCCTACTATTTAACTACAAGCAGCTCCTAATACTGGGTGGTACTGTTTCATTACCCTTCCTTCTATAAAGTAATGGATGTTTTTTCTCTTTATTTTTATGGTATGGGGCCTCTGAATCTTGATATGGATTAGGGCTTTAGCATGTCTTAATCCAGCCCTGGTGCTGAGGCATGATCACAGAGCAGGAGAGAGGGCATGCATCTTCCTCAGCCAATTGTGATGAATTTCAGATCCACTGAAGCTGGGAAGGCCAGTTCAGCCCTGGGTTAGTATCATCAGGAAGGGTTTAAAGAAGGGGTGCAGAACTTCAGGCCCAGGGGCCAATTCTAGCTTTCTGGGGTTCCCAATCTGGCCTTCCCTTGACCCCACCCCCTTTCCCCTGATCACTGACCATTTCTTGGTTTCCTGGCTTTTGTGCAGTGTTTTCCCATTCTAAAAGGTTGAAATGCCTCTCCTAAGGTTTAGTTACTGTCAGTAGGAGCTTTAAGCAAAATCATGCTAGTACTTTTGATATGTTGGCCCTGCCCCTTTTGCCTTTGGCCCCACACATCATTGGAATGCAGCCCCAGAGAGCTTGTCTGAAATGGAATTGAGGCCTTGGGCTGAAAGAGGTTCAACACCCCTGGATTACAATGAAGGTGCCAATATCACACTGCCCTTATACAAATCTGTTGTGTGACCACATTTGGAAT
The DNA here is from genome assembly GCA_029215795.1 of Anniella stebbinsi. Lineage (NCBI taxonomy): Eukaryota > Metazoa > Chordata > Lepidosauria > Squamata > Anniellidae > Anniella > Anniella stebbinsi. The sequence goes on along the minus strand of JARDYH010000006.1, from coordinate 61,685,943 downwards.
ATTGTGTACAATTCTGGTCACCACACCTAAAAAGGGATATTGGGAAAAGTGCAGCAAAGGGCTACTAAAATTATCAAGGAGTTGGAGAAAGTGAATAGGATGACATCTTTCTCCCTTTCTCATAATACCAGATTTTTAAGGAAGGATATGAAAGAGGTGCATAAAATTAATCATGTTGTGGAGAACATGAATAGGGATAAATTGTTCTCTCTTTCTCTCTCTCTCTCTCTCTCTCTCTCTCTCTCTCTCTCTCATAATGCTAACAGGCAGGGTCATCCCATGAAGCTGAGGAGTGGGAGATTCAGGTCAGATGAAGTACTTCATCACACAGCGCATAGTTAAACTATGGAATTTACTACCACAAGCTCTAGTGATAGCCACCAATTTGGATGCCTTTAAAATGGGATTGGACAAATTCATGGAGGAGAAGGCTATGAATTGCTAGTTGTTCTGATGGCCATGTACTACCTCCAATATGAGAGGCGGTATGCCTATGTACACCAGTTGCTGGGGAACATGGGCAGGAGGGTGCTATTGCTCACATGCCCTAATTGTGGTCTTCCTATAAGCTGCTGGTCAGCCGCTTGGAACAGAAAATTGGACTAGATGTGATCCAGCACGGCTCTTCTTAGGTTCTTAGGTTTGCCTCCCTTTCTAGAGTATCATCAGCTGAGTGTTTTATCGCACACTTGATACTGCCCACTCACAGATGTTTGCACGTCCTTTAGACAATGATGTCTGCCTCGCACATGCCTCCCGCTTCTTCCGCTTCTTTTTCTGTAGCAAAATAGACCCCTTTTAATCTGTCTTTAAAAGGGAGGGATGTGCCGCCATTTCCTGCTGTGTGCAGGAAAAGCAGCATGATATAAACAGCCCCTAAATGGACCACAAGGTCAATCCTGCTTCCTCTTTCTCTCCCCATGTAAAGAGACCGACGCTATTGCGGGACAGCAGCAGGAGGCCATAGCGACAGTAGGGAAATGCGAAAATCCACCCATCTCATGACACTCCTAGATATAAATTGTTCTGATAGCTCTGCCAAATCAGTGAAGATCAGCTCTCAAAGATGAGTTCCTCCATACAAATGTGTCAGATATTGTGCTGATACTGAATGGGTGAGAGGGAAAGTCACAAAACATGGAAGATGACAGAACTAAAATAGGTTTTTGCAAGGGGAAATTGTTCGGTGGTTCCTTGTTATAGTGCTAAACTGTTTCACACAAGATAACAAGAAGAATACAAAGGGAAAGAGCAAGTTAAGCAAGTATCCAGGGGTTTATGGGACAGAAATGGGCAAATAAAAGGCAAAAAGGAAAGAAATGGATGTCTGAAAGAGACAATGGATTCATAAAGTGGAGATCCTGGCTTCATTTAAATTCTAGTCAGTAAGGAAAGGATGGAATTGAGAGCTGCATATAGATCAAAGACCCCACCGAATGAAGGTCACACAGAGATCAGGCCAGGGAGACAAATTGGTAGCATGAGACAGAGAAAGGCTGAAAGATCATAACAAGAGTCAGAATAGGTGTAAGATTCAACAGCTCACCAGCCAGGGAACTGATCAGGAATGAAGTCAGCATCGCTGATGTTAACCTTTGCCACTCTCTTGGGCATGTTGAAAATCCCAATGAGTGCTGTGCCAAATTTCCGTAAGGTTCTATTTTTCCAGCAAAAGTTGCCATTTCAGGGGGACACAAAACCTCCCTACTTTCCACATTCTTGCCCATTTTTTGCACCTGTTCTGTCCAATCCACAGCTACTTGGGGCAAGGGGATTTTGGTATCGTTCTCATGTATTGGGATTTGCATGCAAATGCGCCCCCCAGTGAAAGTCAGGTAGTGCTGAGGAACCACTGCTGCCACATCCAATTGTGCTTGTGCCTTTTCACTGCATCACTTTGAGTGGGATGAGCATTGATGGGATTATTTAGCAATGATGCTTCCTGTTAGAAAGGCAATTAGTGGAGGGAATAAACAAAAAGGCAAAGCAGAATGAGTTTTGACCAGTCCCACATGCACACAGGTTATTTTGGAACAATAAAAGGAGGACACACCTTTCTTTAGTGGAAAAAAAAGTAAACAGTTTTACTCACAAATCTTCTTTCATATACAATGCAGGTACAGCGTAGAGAGCAGAAGAGCAAACACATGTGCTCCCAGCAATGGAGTATGTTGGGGAGGGGGAGGAAGGGGAGGAGCAAAAGGAAGAAATCACAGGAAACCACATTGTAAACTATAGAGATCCTGAGTCTAGCCATCATCAAAATTCCCATGAACTAACTAACTAACAGCAATACTGCCCCTTCCAGTAACTTGCAGAGAAGGTTGCAATATTCCCAACAGGCATTTTGATACACATCCCAACCCAAACGAGCATCATCTTGGTTCCCCCCAACAATGGAGAAGGACTTTCTCTTCCTCGACATATGTCCCTTTGCAAATAGCCTTGCATCTTTTACCCAAGGGATGCATAACTTGCTAAACAGGGTGGGGGGGCTCACTTCATGGGGATGTATATTTGCAAAATGCCCCTCCCTCCCCCACAATTTTGACTCAGCACTGATCTCAACAATTTCTTAAAGTCTAACAGAGACGCTTAAGTGAGTATATGGGGGAGATTATGTTCATTTTTAAACTAAATCCAGGACACTATGGCCTACTAAATCACCTAGTCATTGTATCATGGTGACATAGCAGAAGAGAAGGAAAATATATAGGAAGAATTGAATACTGGAATCTATTTAGTATTTTGTTTTTTTCATAATTCCATCTCTGAAAAATGTCAGGTGAAATATATGTGCTGCAATAAAATGTCAAAAATGGGAGGTGAATTAGGGCTGTGCCAAATGTTCTCTAACTTCAGTGGAAAACCTGAATTGGATTTCACCCTGTGATTGTGCAAATATTCACCTTGTTATATCATTTTATATACTTATAGTTTGATATCATTGTTTCCTTTAGCTGTTGAAGTTTGGGCATCAGCTTTCCCTTAGTTATTGTTCCTTCCTTGTGGGTGAACAAGATCCTTGTGAGCTATCATTGGGTCTCCTCTCTAGATCTAGTGTGTTTCCCTGTTTCTCAGTATATAAGTTGTTCCAAGTACTACCTGAGTCCTCAGTCAAGCCATGATTCTCCCCAGATTTTGAAAATTAGAATCTTGGGAGGCTTTTCTGTTGCTCCAGAGGGCAGGACTAGAACAAATAGGTGGAAACCACAAGGAAGCAGATTTGGGCTAAACGTTAGGAGAAACTTCCCAATGGTAAGAGCAGTTGGAGTTCAACAGCAAACAGATGGCCTCGGGAGACAGTGTACTCTCCTTCACTGCAGGTATTTAAGCAGAAGCTGGACAGCTAACTGTAGGGGATGCTGAAGTTACATAATTCCTGCAGTCAGCAGGGGGGTTGGACTAGATGACCTCAAAGCTATTATCACACTCTAAAATGCTGTGATTTTATGTTTCTGTTTTAATTTTTGAATTTTGTCCTCACCAAAATCCCTTCCCACTTTGGGGGGAATTTTGAATTACCTGGTCTTCTTTCCAAAGTGGAACCAATACATTAGGAATCTTCAGTTGTTCTATTTTTTTTAATTTCTGAATTTTGTACAGAACAATAAATGTGAAGCCATGACACTTTCGGGCAATTTGTATTTAATTATGAAGTCTACAGAATTGTTACTTTTTGGTTTAGAGGATGTTCTGGACATGAAGATCAAATGTTCAGGCCAGGAAGTTAACATTCATGGTGGTGCAATCTATGCATGTTTAGATAGAGAAACCAGCGTGTGCCAAAAATTTCACCTCAGAGTCCCTGCAATTAAGGAGAAATAGAAACTTATCCAGGACTTTATTCCCATTCTGATTGGCCAAAAGTTCGGGAGGGAGAGTGAAAATAAACTGAAAATGGACTTAATAGACGAGAGAAAGAGAGAGAGAGAGAGAGAGAGAGAGAGAGAGAGATGAAAAGGAGAAGACAAGAAAGGCGCATTTAAGAGAGCCAGACTGAAGTTAGAGCCAGGATGGCCATTTATACAATACCAAAATAGAGAAAATGCATCACCAAAAAAAGAGACAAATGAGGACAGGGATTTCCATGAAATTTGCATATGTTAATTAATATGTATAGATGCACATTTAAAAACAATTACTATAATTCAAATAGGAATACAATGCATTTCACCATAATGGGGGAGATGGTGACTGACTCAGCCTGCCATCTGCTGTCCAGATGCGAACTTTTGATGGGCAACTTCAAGGTCCCGGGTGTTCTCCCTTCATAGGATCCCTTACCTTTAAACTTTGTATTGAAAACTTCAGTGCAATGATAAAGAGGGATAAGACAATGTATATACAGTCCTGCTGCTCACTCACTAAAGGGTAGCATTGACTCACAAGTTTGGCAGCTCCATAGAGACCACCGAAGGTTAAGTTTAGAGAGCAACACAGGGAAAAAAGGAGAGAATATTGCATACATTTTCAACCAAAGGGCCTTAGAAGAACGTCTGCTTTTCACCAACCATCTCTATAAGGAAATCCATTTATAGTAGTGGTAGGCAACCTGGTGTGTGCCAAATGTTATGGACTACAACTCCCATCAGCCCCACCCAGCATGGCCCAATGGGAGAGCAAATGGCATGAAGGGAAGATCAGACATAACAAGGGGATTCCCCTTACTTAGCATGCCATTTCCCCTCCCAGTTGGGATGGGGAGCAACCAGCTACGTGCTACACAATTAGCTAGCTGAGTGCATTTGCTCCTACTTCTTGTTTCCCACAAAGGGAAGAGCTCAAGCCGGCACTTTGGCCAGGGACCTAATGATGGTGTCTTCCAACATGCCCAATGCCATCCAGCCTGTGCGGAGGGGGGGCTTGGGGGCAATCTGGACCCTGGAGCAACTATGGCTCCCCACCACTGCTCTAGAGGTAGCTCTGAGAGAGGTTTAACTCTATCTACGTTCATGGGGGGAGAGGACACCATATCAGTTCTAATTTGTTTCTTCTTGTTACAAAAAGCAATGCATTCTTAAGGCTGGTCTCCAATGGCTACTGGGGCGGGGGGTCTTCACTCTTCCCTTTATGCATGTTGCCATTGACCTGTTCTTCTAAAACGTTCATGATTAACTGCACTAGTAGGCCCTGCCATCACTGGTGGTGGTGGTGGTGGTAGTGGTGCTGCTGCTGCTGCTATCTGTTTCAAAGTTGGTATATTGCATCCCGCAGACTCAAACAGATTGTGCCTTCCAAATATTTTTTTTAAAAAAACAAAGCCTTTTCCACAGAGGCAATTGCCTCTCTCTCCTCAGGCCAGAAGCAGTAAGTGTTGCCTTCAAGCCTTTCCTTGTTTCTCCCAAGGAAACACAACTCACACAGGCTGAAACCAGCAGCTCTTCATATTTTTACATAGACCACCCTTTGAAATTCTAAAAATTCCATTCACTTATGGAGCTGCTTACAGACATCACCAGTCAGGACAAAGCAATATTCTGATAGGCCAATACTGAGCAGACATTTGGAGGTGCCTGAATATACAGGTTGGCAGTAACCATGAAAGCTTTCAACTTCCAGTCATGATGAAAATAGAGAACATGAGCACACAACAGCCTGCTGCTTAATTTCAGAAGGCATATGGGTGAATTTAATTTACATTTTAAGCCGAATGGTTTTATTTTGCCTGGTTGCATTTGAAATTGTGGATCTTATTGGTTTTTATGACTGCGTTGTTTCTCAAAATGTTGTATTATGTATTGTAAACTGTTCAGAGTGTTATACTAATGAGCAGTCTATAAACAAAATAGATAAGTAAGCAATGAACACACATAATTCCAATAAATTGACAATTTGAACAGTTGGGCCCTAGATAAGGGAGATGGAGGAATTCTCTCATAATAATGTTATCAGTCATTATGGATGTAGTATTTTGGCTTCATCATTGCCTACAAATTAATGGAAGAATGCAGCACAACCTCTTCTTGGATCATCTCTATCCCACAGAGTTTTCTTATTCCATCTTTGTGTTTGTGCGTTTTCTAGAGGAGCTAGCTAAAGCTCTGATATCTGACCAGATAAAGTAGAGGCAAATTCACAATGCTGTATAAACTTGTTTGGCAGCAAGGCCTGTAGTGGATCAAGTGGAAGATGTTTAAACAGTGCTCTATAAGGCATTTCACCAGTGTCTGGTGTATGTCAAGAATAGGGAAGGAGGTTGTGCTGCAGAACCTCATCCTGGACATTGCACAGGTGATGTCGCCTCTACTCAGGTGTCAACAGCTACAGCTGTATGTGCATAGACCCCTCCCTCCAGAAGTTTGTGATGTACATGCAGAGTAGGCTGTCCAGATGGCTCGGGGTTTCCCGGTCCTAACCGGGAATCCAGGGGCAAACCGGCCCAACCGGGGGGTGGGGGGGCAAACCGGGGTGGCGGGGGGTCACGCGGCGGTGCAGCAAGCGAGGACCTGGCGGCGATGGGCGGCGGAGGAGCCCGGGAAGCGCCCGCCCCAGCATGTAAGTGCCCCGCGCCTCGAGCCCCGCGCCTCGAGCTCCTTACCTGTGCAGGCCGCGTCCGCTTCCCTCCAGTGCTCGGAATCTACTGAGAAACAGGCTTCACGGCCTGTCTCTCAGTATCGCGCTGGGTGATGACGTCATCACCCGGCGCGCTACTGAGGGACAGGCCGTGAAGCCTGTTTCTCAGTAGATTCCGAGCACTGGAGGGAAGCGGACGTGGCCTGCACAGGTAAGGAGCGCGAGGCGGGCGGGCGGCGCGAGCAGCGTGGGGCGAGCGGGGCAGGCGCGCGGGCGGGCGGCGCAGCGCAGCACGGGCGAAGGGAGTGGGCGGGCCGCGCGGGGGGGGCGGGCGCGCGGGCGCGCGGGGGGTGCAGGCGCGCTGGCGCACGGGCGGCGCAGCACGGGCAGGGGGGGCGGGAGGGGGGGCGGGCACGCGGGGGGGGGGTTGTTTTATGTGGGGGGGATGGGGGGGACCGGGATTTTGGGTCTCAAAATCTGGTCAGCCTAATGCAGAGGCCAAGGGGCAGTGTGATGTGCATGATGTCAGGGCTGCTACATGGCACAGCAATGTTTATTAGGTCCTTTCAGGAATGCCCAAATACAGCTGAAGTCTCTACCAGTTTCATAGACTCCTCCCTCCAGATGTTTGTGATGTCTCCACCACATTCCTTCCATGCAGGTTCTGTTAATAAGGTCAAACACTGACCTTTGACCCACAGTGCTGAACAAATGGTCAACATCATTCAGTGGAAGCAAAACAAAATGATATATTTTTAAGTGGCTCAATACAGCAACACACAAATTATGTATAATAATGAAAGAGGATGGGGGTGTGGGGATGTCCATCCATCTGTCTCTCAGTGCCATAGCACCAGCAGCATGAAACCTAGACACCTGAAAATAGCCATGCTAAGGAGATGCTGGGTAGATGGGTGGTGTAGCTTGGAGTTATGTTGTTTTTTAAATGCATCAATTAATTTTAATTAATTTTAACATGTCATGTAGTTGAAGCTTGCAGAAACATCTCCAGTTATTAGGAGCAGACTTCCCTAACCAGTACCTAACCTTGCAGTTGATAAAGATGGAAGCCAGAGGAGAATAGTAGGCTGAACGATAGTGATTTGACTTCTCCTGTTGAGGATTGAAAGCAAGAGGGCCAAACGCTGCGAGCGTTTGTGTTAGCACACCGTTCAATAGCAATCCCAGCAGCTGAAGAAATACTCACACACCAATCTCGTGTATAATACAGAGTGGTTTACTCGTGGTCCAATATTTACAGCACAACAGTTTTCCATCCAGATATGTACATCAGTCCTTTACACAATTCTCCATATGTCCAAAGACACCAAGTCTGACACCGTCACAACACCTACGCAAGCCATTCAAATAAGGCTTACTTTTATACATTTCTCATACCAACCATCCCTGCTTAACTATCTTATCAGTTCTGGCACTTAAGGAATAATTAGGTTGACCCTTCCAGTACTGGACATAGAAACTCCCTCAACCATATTGTTTGCAGCTGGCTGTATGTCCTTCAGACTTCTCAAAACTTTCCACCAATCCGCTTAGTCTGGAATTTTCCCCCAACATCTCCGTCATCTTAATTGTGAGACAGCCCTTTCCTCCAGTAAAATAGAGGGGACAACCCTCTTCCTCAGGTACATGGGGTACATCATGGCAGGATCTGTGCCTAAGGGTGCCAGTGGGTGCGGCTTCACTTAGATGGGGCAGGCACAATGTGTCCAACTCTGGCAGCTGTGTACATTGGCTTGAAGACTTCACTCTGTCAAATGAAGGGCTATACCAGTCCATGAAAAGCTGGGTCTATTTACTAAGGGCCTGTTCAAACATCACGCTAAGCCATCGTAGTTAAGAGCGGGCATGCTTTTTCAACGGAGACCTCAGAGAGCCCATTCGTGCCACAGGGAAGGCCAGGATGTGGGGACGTACTAAAAGGAAGGACACCGAATGGCCATTGAAATGCATTGGGTCATTCCGAATGGCCATAGGAAAGCATTGTAGATTCTTACGGATCATCTACAAATCAAAATACTCAAATGAGATAAACATTTATTTATCATACAAAACAACACAGAATCAAAATAAAAACTAACAGAGAAGTTTTAGGGAACAACTCCTATGACTCCCCAACACAGTGATTTCTAGGGATCATCTCCAAATTCAAAAAGAAAACGGAATGCTATAAACAGATGCTGAAGTCAGTTTTGTACAATGCTTTCATAGCACCGGTTTTAAAAGACTCACATATAAGGAGGAAGATTTGCAAAAAACTGCCAAAAGTTATTTCCGTCATTCCTGTAGGAGGTATGCTCCCTCAGACTGGCCCCTCCTTGCGAATAGCTACATCAGGTACTATTTGGAATGCCTGTAGGAAAGCATTGGGCTGTAACAGGTACCCCACAGAAAAGAGTGGAAGACCCCAAACTCCTCTTGGAGGTTCAAAATAGTACCCTAAGCATCCTGCCAGTGTCTACCTGAAGTATGCTCCCTCGGAATTGCCCCCTCCATGCGCACGGCCACATATCAGATGTTCTTCCGAATGGCCATAGTAAAGCATTGACCTGTAACAGGTACCCCACAGGAAAAAGTAGAAGCCCCCAAACTCCTCATGGAGCTTCAAAATAGTACCCTAGGCATCCTGTCAGTGTCTACCTAAAGTATGCTGCATTGGAATTGACCCCTTCTCGCGCAAGGCCACATGTCAGATGTTCTTCCGAATGGCCATTAGAAAGCATTGGGCTGTAGCAGGTACCCCACAGGAAAGCGTAGAAGCCCCCAAACTCCTCATGGAGGTTCAAAATAGTGCCCTAGGCATCCTGTCAGTGTCTACCTAAAGTATGCTCCAATGGAATTGGCCCCTCCTCGCGCACGGCCACATATCAGGTGTTCTTCCGAATGGCCATAGCAAAGCATTGGGCTGTAACAGGTACCCCACAGGAAAGCATAGAAGCCCCCAAACTCCTCATGGAGGTTCAAAATAGTACCCTAGGCATCCTGTCAGTGTCTACCTAAAGTATGCTCCAATGGAATTGGCCCCTGCTCGTGCACGGCCACACATCAGGTGTTCTTCCGAATGGCCATAGCAAAGCATTGGGGCTGTAACAGGTACCCCACAGAAAAGAGTGGAAGACCCCAAACTGCTCTTGGAGGTTCAAAATAGTACCCTAAGCATCCTGCCAGTGTCTACCTGAAGTATGCTCCCTCGGAATTGCCCCCTCCATGCGCACGGCCACATATCAGATGTTCTTCCGAATGGCCATAGCAAAGCATTGGGCTGTAACAGGTACCCCACAGGAAAGTGTAGAAGCCCCCAAACTCCTCATGGAGGTTCAAAATAGTACCCTAGGCATCCTGTCAGTGTCTACCTAAAGTATGCTGCATTGGAATTGACCCCTTATCGCGCAAGGCCACATATCAGATGTTCTTCCGAATGGCCATTGGAAAGCATTGGGCTGTAGCAGGTACCCCACAGGAAAGCGTAGAAGCCCCCAAACTCCTCATGGAGGTTAAAAATAGTGCCCTAGGCATCCTGTCAGTGTCTACCTAAAGTATGCTCCAATGGAATTGGCCCCTCCTCGCGCACGGCCACATATCAGGTGTTCTTCCGAATGGCCATAGCAAAGCATTGGGCTGTAACAGGTACCCCACAGAAAATAGTAGAAGCCCCCTAACTCCTCATGGAGGTTCAAAATAGTACCCTAGGCATCCTGTCAGTGTCTACCTAAAGTATGCTCCAATGGAATTGGCCCCTCCTCGTACACGGCCACACATCAGGTGTTCTTCCGAATGGCCATAGCAAAGCATTGGGGCTGTAACAGGTACCCCACAGAAAAGAGTGGAAGACCCCAAACTGCTCTTGGAGGTTCAAAATAGTACCCTAAGCATCCTGCCAGTGTCTACCTGAAGTATGCTCCCTCGGAATTGTCCCCTCCATGCGCACGGCCACATATCAGATTTTCTTCAGAATGGCCATAGTAAAGCATTGGGCTGTAACAGGTACCCCACAGGAAGGCGTAGAAGCCCCCAAACTCCTCATGGAGGTTCAAAATAGTGCCCTAGGCATCCTGTCAGTGTCTACCTAAAGTATGCTCCAATGGAATTGGCCCCTCCTCGCGCACGGCCACATATCAGGTGTTCCTCCGAATGGCCATAGCAAAGCATTGGGCTGTAACAGGTACCCCACAGGAAAGCATAGAAGCCCCCAAACTCCTCATGGAGGTTCAAAATAGTACCCTAGGCATCCTGTCAGTGTCGACCTAAAGTATGCTCCAATGGCATTGCCCCCTCCATGCGCACGGCCACATATCAGATGTTCTTCCGAATGGCCATAGCAAAGCATTGGGCTGTAGCAGGTACCCCACAGGAAAGGGTAGAAGCCCCCAAACTCCTCATGGAGGTTCAAAATAGTACCCTAGGCATCCTGTCAGTGTTACCTGAAGTATGCACCCTCGGAATTGCCCCCTCCATGCGCACGGCCACATATCAGATGTTCTTCCGAATGCCCATAGCAAAGCATTGGGCTGTAACAGCTACCCCACAGGAAAGAGTAGAAGCCCCTAAACTCCTCATGGAGGTTCAAAATAGTACCCTAGGCATCCTGTCAGTGTCTACCTAAAGTATGCTCCAATGGAATTGCCCCCTCCTCGCGCATGGCCACATATAAGATGTTCTTCCGAATGGCCATAGGAAAGCATTGGGCTGTAACAGGTACCCCACAGAAAAGAGTAGAAGCCCCCTAACTCCTCATGCAGGTTCAAAATAGTACCCTAGGCATCCTGTCAGTGTCTACCTAAAGTATGCTCCAATGGAATTGGCCCCCCCTCGTGCACGGCCACACATCAGGTGTTCTTCTGAATGGCCATAGCAAAGCATTGGGGCTGTAACAGGTACCCCACAGGAAAGAGTAGAAGCCCCCAAACTCCACATGGAGGTTCAAAATAGTACCCTAGGCATCCTGTCAGTGTCTACCTAAAGTATGCTCCAATGGAATTGCCCCATCCATGCACACGGCCACATATCAGATGTTCTTCCGAATGGCCATAGCAAAGCATTGGGCTGTAGCAGGTAACCCACAGGAATGCGTAGAAGCCCCCAAACTCCTCATGGAGGTTCAAAATAGTACCCTAGGCATCCTGTCAGTGTTACCTGAAGTATGCTCCCTCGGAATTGCCCCCTCCATGCGCACGGCCACATATCAGATGTTCTTCCGAATGGCCATAGCAAAGCATTGGGCTGTAACAGGTACCCCACAGGAATGAGTAGAAGCCCCCAAACTCCTCATGGAGGTTAAAAATAGTACCCTAGGCATCCTGTCAGTGTCTACCTAAAGGATGCTCCAATGGAATTGCCCCCTCCTCGCGCACGGCCACATATCAGATGTTCTTCCGAATGGCCATAGCAAAGCATTGGGCTGTAGCAGGTACCCCACAGGAAAGCGTAGAAGCCCCCAAACTCCTCATGGAGGTTCAAAATAGTACCCTAGGCATCCTGTCAGTGTTACCTGAAGTATGCTCCCTTGGAATTGCCCCCTCCATGCGCACGGCCACATATCAGATGTTCTTCCGAATGGCCATAGCAAAGCATTGGGCTGTAACAGCTACCCCACAGGAAAGAGTAGAAGCCCCCAAACTCCTCATGGAGGTTCAAAATAGTACCCTAGGCATCCTGTCAGTGTCTACCTAAAGTATGCTCCAATGGAATTGCCCCCTCCTCGCGCATGGCCACATATAAGATGTTCTTCCGAATGGCCATAGGAAAGCATTGGGCTGTAACAGGTACCCCACAGAAAAGAGTAGAAGCCCCCTAACTCCTCATGAAGGTTCAAAATAGTACCCTAGGCATCCTGTCAGTGTCTACCTAAAGTATGCTCCAATGGAATTGGCCCCTCCTCGTGCACGGCCACACATCAGGTGTACTTCCGAATGGCCATAGCAAAGCATTGGGGCTGTAACAGGTACCCCACAGGAAAGAGTAGAAGCCCCCAAACTCCTCATGGAGGTTCACAATAGTACCCTAGGCATCCTGTCAGTGTCTACCTAAAGTATGCTCCAATGGAATTGCCCCCTCCTCGCACACGGCCACATATCAGGTGTTCTTCCGAATGGCCATACCAAAGCATTGGGCTGTAGCAGGTACCCCACAGGAAAGCGTAGAAGCCCCCAAACTCCTCATGGAGGTTCAAAATAGTACCCTAGGCATCCTGTCAGTGTTACCTGATGTATGCTCCCTCGGAATTGCCCCCTCCATGTGCACGGCCACACATCAGGTGTTCTTCCGAATGGCCATAGCAAAGCATTGGGCTGTAACAGGTACCCCACAGGAAAGAGTAGAAGCCCCCAAACTCCTCATGGAGGTTAAAAATAGTACCCTAGGCATCCTGTCAGTGTCTACCTAAAGGATGCTCCAATGGAATTGGCCCCTCATCGCGCACGGCCACACATCAGGTCTTCTTCCGAATGGCCATAGCAAAGCATTGGGCTTTAACAGGTACCCCACAGGAAAGAGTAGAAGCCCCCAAACTCCTCATGGAGGTTCACAATAGTACCCTAGGCATCCTGTCAGTGTCTACCTAAAGTATGCTCCAATGGAATTGCCCCCTCCTCGCGCACGGCCTCATATCAGGTGTTCTTCCGAATGGCCATCGGAAAGCATTGGGCTGTAACAGGTACCCCACAGAAAAGAATGGGAGCCCACCAAACGCCTCATGGAGGTTCAAAACACAACCCTAAGAATCTCTTTAGTGTATACCTGACGCATGCTCCTCCGGACTGGTCCCGTCCTCGCGTACGGACACACCACTTCAGAATACCCATATGAAAGCACTGGGCTTCGACAAGCACCTCATAGAAAAGGGCGGGAGTCCCTAAACTGGCTATGGAGGGTCAAATTAGCACCCTAAGCATTCTAAGAATCCCAAAGATCATATGACTAACAGAGCAAGTACACATAACATCCCAGGTGCACGAGCCTGATGCATCCTCCATCAGTCTGGCCCCCTCCCTTCACATGACTATAATTATCAAGTGTCGTTTAGATTTGCCAGTTGTATGCATTGTACCAATATTAGAAGCCCCTCAGAAAGGAGTAGGACCTGCAAGGATTGCCAACGAACACCTCAAGCATCCCAATTTGATTCAGTGGCGTTAGGAATCTGTACCATTGATTCCACATGGACTCCCTCTCTGATATGGTTGATGCGGCTTTACGTTCTGGTGTTCTAGAAAGTGTTTAACACTAAGTGAAAGGTTGTAAAATAGCTGGTCAAATTAGATCCTGCCCCAATACTCTAAGCAATATTCCCTGACATACAGTGGGGCGGGCAGCTTGATGTCCTTTAAACATTTTTTTGCCTATCTCTTTGGTAGTTTCCATTCTTGGTATAGCCTGCTGGGAGGTTTACAATAAAACATCTGGAAGGCCTCAGGTTGACTACCTGTTCTACAGGATCACCTGCTTTGTAAGGACCTTATCCATTTCTAATCATTGCAGCCTGGCTTGAGATTGCCAAATCTAAGGAAACGCTAGGTGTCATGGCATCCTTAGCCAGCTATCCAGTGTATGGCATATTTGCAGAGCTTAGAACTTAACACATCCAATTAGACAATTCAAAAGGTTATGTAAATAAATTTTATTTATCAATATATGGCTGCATATATTTGTTTTGTGAATACGGATTCTTCTGTGCTATGACCACAATTGCATCACCTTTCTTTCTGGAGAGACAACACCACCTGAAAGGAGAAACAAAACAATTTATTTTTAACTGACTTGTATGAACTCTAAATTTACGTAATGTATGGCACTACCCAGATTGGTCTCCTTATATGTCCCCCTTACAAAATATTATTGCTTTATTGTGCTGTATTTGTACACCTTTAAGAGCAGGAAAAATAAGATAGCTTTTGTAAAAATACAGAAATCCCTTATACCGTATATCATCGATTCTAAGACACACTTTTTCTCCATGTTTACATCTGTAAAAATGGGGTGTGTCTTAGAATCGATGGCGTCTTGCAGTCGGCACTAGGGCTCTGCATGCCCCCCCGCTGCGACTTGCCCTAGCAGACCCCACAAGGCCAGTCAGAAGTCCCCCTCCCCACTCACCTTAATCGCTGCTGCCTTGGCCTGGGAAGGCTTCAGTACTGAGAAGGAGGCCGCGATCTCGCAAGATCTCACAAGATCTCGGCCTCCTTCCAGTACTGAAGCCTTCCCAGGCCGAGGCAGCAGCGATCAAGGTGAGTGGGGAGGGGAGACTTGCGAGGGGGGACTTGCGGGGCCGTAACTCTCCCACCCCCCATTCACCTCCATCACCATCACCCGTCCTCGCTGCTTCCACCTCTGCTCCACACCGCTGGCAATGCTACCCTTGGCCTAGCAAGGGATCGTTACTGGGAACCCAGTAACAATGCCTTGCCAGGCCAAGGTGGCAGCAATCAAATTAAGAGGGATGGGGGAGAGGGAAGGAGGGACTTGCGGGGCCCAAACCCTCCCCCCTCCCCTTCATCGCTATCGCCCATCCTCGCTGCCGCCACCGCCGCTGCTCTGCACCGCTGGCAATGCTCGCCTTGTTACTGGGAATGACGCCTTGCCAGACCGAGGTGAGTGCTGGCAGCTGCGTGGAAGGGCGATGGCGAGGAAGGGCGATGGCGATGGAGGTGAGTGGGGAGGAGGGAAGGGGTGCTAAAATTAAGGTGCGTCTTAAAATCGACGCAAAGCTTTTTCCCTGTTGGTGGCCCTGAAATTTAGGTGCGTCTTACAATCGATGGCGTCTTACATTCAGTGAAGTATGGTAATTACTGATAACCCATGTACGTGTATGCATGAAAACATGTTGAGGGTCTCAATGGGTGATGCGTTGTGTGTCTCACAGGGTCAGCATTAACATTAGGCAGATTGAGACAGTCACCTCAGGCAGGAAATGCCAGGAGATGACAGTGAAATGTTGGAAGATAGAGCAGAGTGTCATGTGGCCTACTCTGTGCCCCCTAACCTAGCTCATTGCCTTAAGTGCAATGGAGGATGCTATTCTGTCCCCAATACTGAAGTAAGATTAAACTTCCAGCACAGTTTACTTTTATACATGGAAGGTGAAGGGTTTCCATCTTCATCTTCTCAGGCTGTAAAATGTCTCATGCTGGCCCTGGGGTTACACATCCACAAAAGCCTTTCTGGACATCAGACTATTCTTATATTATTTTTAGGGCTGTGAACGGATCCCCTGATCTTATCCATATCCTGATCTGTCAGATCCGTATCAGGCCCAATCTGATCCATTTCGGATCAGGCCTTATCTGGATCCCATCTGGGTACGTCCACAGCACTCCCTCCCACTTTCCCCAGAAAGATCTCCCTCTCCCCACTCTCCCCACTTACCTGCTGCCTCATTGTCACCACTGCCACTGCTTCCACCGCTGCTTCTGTCCCCTGCCATCATCTCAATGCGTCTGGCGAGAACCAGGCCTTGCGACTTAGTTCTCATTAAGGTGCCGCATTTCCTGATCGCGCCGATCTCTCTGCGTGACCAGGAAATACAACACCCTAATGAGAACTAGGCTGTGAGGCATGGTTCTCGCCAGACACATTGAGATGAGGGGGGGGACAGAAGCAGCGGCGAAAGTAACGGCGGCAGTGATGATGACGCAGCAGGTAAGTGGGGAGAGGGAGGACATTCTGGGAAGAGCGAGAGGGAGTGTTGTGACTGGATCCAGATCAGATCCAGGATCCGGAGGTTCGGATAACCCCAATTCAACATGGATTCAGGATCCGGATCCGGTGACAGCCCTACTTTTATCCCCCTTTCATTTTAACTCTAGAGAGAGCACATGCTGTTACCTTACACACCTTAAGTCAAAGACTGTTAGGTTTCCATCACACCAGCGTTTTATCTCACTCTCATAATGACTAGTTTGTGTTTTTGCAGCACGGTTCTCACATGATGCTTTGCCTGTCCTACGCTCACCCCACCTCTTGCTCTCCCTTTTCCATCTTATTTTGTAGTGGGAAAAGTCTGGTTCATTTCCTCCATGCAGGATTTAAGTGTGCTTCCACCCCCGCGTATTGCTATCCTAGGTTTTTTCCTTTTGTTGGGGTCATGTGCTTTGAACGTGTGCTTGCTGACAAAAGAGGAGTACAGGGCAATTCTCCTCCAGCACACCATGTCAAACGAACTGAGCCAGTCGAACGGGCTTTTGCTGCTCCAACCCCACCCTCTTTGCCTCCTTGGCTGCAGAAACGTCACCCAGCCGATTAAACGTTGTATTGGTAAAATGCTAGACAACAAAGCCAGAGCGAGTGGGGAAGGCTCACACCTCCATCACCTGACGAGAACCAATGAAGAGGAGGGGGAAGGAGAAGGTGAGGCAGGCACAATAACAGGAGAGCAAAAAGGTGAAAAGAGAGCCCCCCTGTATAGTTAAAACCATGAAAGGGACATGGAACCATGGAAGCGGACATGGAAGCGGACAGCCTGGCCAGGTGAAGATCGCGGGAGGGGGAGCTTACTCGGTGGGGCGTCCTCCTCCGTCGCTGGCTGTAAACTACTGCAAACTAGGCCTCGTGGCCTAGTTTACAGGAGAGCACTGTCCGCTTCCATCGGCGGGCGCCAGCAGGCACCTGCCGATGGAAGCAGACAGCCCGGCCAGGTGAGGAGGGAGGGGGGAGGGGCCCCTTCTTACTTGCTGGGGCGTCTTCTTCCTTCACCTGCTGGAGATCTACTGAGAACTAGGCTTCGCGGTCTTATACTCAGTAGAGCGCCAGGTGATGAGATCATCACCTGGCACTCTACTGAGGACTAGGCCATGAAGCCTAGTTCTCAGTAGATCTCCGGCAGGTGAAGGAAGAGGACGCCCCAGCAGGTAAGGAGGAGCGTGAGGGGGGGCTTACCTGCTGGGGCCGTCCACTGCCATCCGCTGCCGCCTGGGCGGCAGCGGATGGCAGAGGATGACCCCGGCAGGCAAGGTGAACCGTGAGGGGGGGGGTTACCTGCTGGGGGCATCCCTGGGCACCCACAGGCGCCCGCAGATGGCCCCGGGAAGTAACCGCAGGTGGGGAGGGACAGGGAGGGGGGAGTCAGGCCCCCAGTCACCCATCCGCCGCCATTTTTCCCCCATAGAGTTGCATTGGAAGAAAGCTTTCTTTCCCCCAATGCAAGTCTATGGGAAAAACAAAAATGGCGGCTGATCCAAAAATCGGATGTCCGATTTTTGGATCGGGATCGGGCCCGATCCAGTCCGGGGGGCCTCCGATTTTGTCCGATCCGATCCAGGACAAAATTGGAGGTCCCGATCTGGGTCCCGATCTGATCCGGGGGGTCCCTGCACATCCCTAATTACAGACATACAGTAGAGAGCTCCATCACATCTAGTTCCCCCCTGGTTTGCCTGCAGGTTTTCTGTACCTCTGATGCAAAAGCGCATCAAGCTTATGACCCCTTTCACCCTTTCACCCCTTTCAAGCCTTTCACCCTAACCCTAACCATAACTCTTTCGCACTTTTGTTCCTTTGCTCGTTTGCTCTTCCACTCCTCCCTCCCCTTCTCTTTCTCCCTCCAGTCAGGTCCTGTCAGATGAGCACATCAACCAGACTGTGTTTCTGCCAGACAAAAAGAGGAAGACTCTTTAGTCTGGCTCTTTGGGGGCATCAAGGGAGTACAATCCTGTCTCTGCAGACATTCAGGCATTGTATGGTTATAAGAAATGCTTTTGAGCCTGGGATGCAATGGTTGGGTTTTATATTGAGGCTTGGAGCCGCTGCTGGGAGAGATCCCTTTTCCCTGCCAGGACCTGATGCAATTCATTCAAACCCCCAGTTCCTTTAAAACTACACATAGGCTTAGGGCGCAATAAATGTGCTTAGGGAAAATAATCCAGCCTTTTAGCATTCTAGGATAGGCTGGGGAAGAGTACCGTGCTGCCAAATCGCACACCAAGCATGGGAGGAGTGCACTAAATCGCTAGTGTGATGGAGCTCAGAGAGAGCTATGTTTGGGGTTTCATATTTACAGAAGGACTTCAATCCTCCATTTCATTTGTGTGCACAGTGAGAGCATACACATATGCAAATGATTCCTGAGGGTTAGTAGTACACAGAGTTTTCACACATTCACCTTACATAAGAACTCCACTCATGGAGTGGGAAAGCCATCACCAAAGCTCATGCTATTTGTTGTGCTCTTAGCACAGATGTTGCAATGGAGAATGCTCTGTACTCAACTGGATGTAGAGAACAATTGAGGGGAGAAAATTTCCTGGTCTTTCTGTGAATTATCTCTTGCCTTTAGACTTCATAGTGGTGTGGAAGGTTACATGCACAATGTGTGTGTGCTATCTTGCACTCTTCCTGTTCCCTTACTGAAACCAAACTGTCAATAGGCAAGTAATTGTCTTCTTGAAAATAATGGATCCACAACCTCCCCCTCAAAGTTCAACTACAGCCCAATCAGGCACACTCCATCCCCATCTCCAGAACTGTGCCAGCTGGCAAATACCATACCTTTGGGCAAATGACTTCATCCATGAAGTTCGGAGGGGGGCAGGGGAAACAATGACTGTTATATGCTAGGCACAGGATCACACTTTCACGGTCAAGGAAAGACTATGTGGTAACCTTACTAAAAATACCAAATGTATTAAAGGCTTCAAGAGACCCAATTTTACCTTATTGAGGACTGCATCCTGTGCATATAAAATATGGTGGAAGTTCTGTGGTTCTGTCTTTGCAGCAAGTAACATGGAACCAACGTCTGCACACAATACAAAAGACTAATTTGTCTGGTGCAGTACTACCAAGGCATGATGGTGCAGGACAGGTAGACAAAACACTTTCATGTGAATCCACTAATTTTAGTAAGTACTGAACTAATGGTTGTGCTTGTAATGTGACCTCACTTTCCATTTCCATTAGTTTTCCATGCATTTTTCTATAACTTTTCCTCAGGATAGGTGTCCTCCAATGAATTCTCCTGCAAGAGCACATGCTGTGCTTTACCACATTCACTCCAATCCATGTGCGAGCATATGAACTTATGATATGTAAGCATTCCTGGCCAGACACCACAGAGTAGGCATTCAGAACTGTAAAGACCCCACAATCATAGGTGTTCGATTGTTGCATTGCATCACTGCACAGCAGCATTGCCCATGCTGTTCCATGAAATGAAATCCCAGCCAATTGATGGCATGCAGCCGCAATGGAAAGGAGTACTTTTCCATTCTCTTTGGCACGTGCTCGATTTATACATGAATCTACAATGATGACCTTTTTTTCATTAAAAACAATGACACCAAGGCACCAGTGCTGTCCAGAGCCAATTGTATCTGTGTTGTAAGGAACAATTAGAAGGTCATGATTCAATGCTGTTTTGCGGTCAAGGAACCGGTAAAACATATCATAGTTACATCTTGCCACACTCTGATATATATATACTGGGCAAATTAAGATCTTGCTGGTGAGTTTTTTCTCACATACAAAGTTCATTATGGCTTCTTCTATTACCTCATCACAAAGCCATTTTCCTGGTTCCAGTGATGTCATCAGTCCTGGCTTCCCTTTTTTCATGGTTTGTAACTGAGCTTCAGTAGGTGTTGAGTTCCAAGGTCCTGTCTCCAAGGGAAGTGTGTTGACTTTTTGACATTCATCTACTGCCGTTGATTCCCATGGAGATGCCTGTCCCTCTAGAATGTCTTCAAACTCAGAAGCAGGAAAATCCACTGTCATGTCTGACATAGCTTTCATGGCATCCTTGGTTATACTGAGTGCAGAGTCTGGTGCTGGGTAAACAGTGTAGTCAAAATCTTCAACCCTGGGTTTCTTTCTTCCTGATTTCTGTGATCTTCCTCTTTTTCTTTTCATTAGCATAGACAATGAATAGGACTGTTTATCCTCAATGTCTGTGTAGCCAATTGACATTTGTACTGCAATCATATGATAGCAAAGTCCTGTACTAATACAAGAGCAGACAGGCTTAGGAACCATTTTAACAGCTTGCACCTTGGAACCATGAACATCTCGCACAGTGAAAGTTGAAGCTTGAGCACAAAGACAAACACCACCAGAGTCTACAACATATCGTGCAATAGCCTTCTGAGTCATTCTGTAGTTTGGCGTCTTCTCTACCCATTGTACTGGAGTGGAACCACTGTTTTTTATCTGTTCGATTATTTTTTCCAGCTGATAGAACTGAGGGAAATGAACATTTGCTGCATTTTTTCTAAGAAATGCAAATTTTTCTTTCAGTTCATATTTCCCTAAGCCACAGTATGCCCTCTCAAATTCCAGATGAAAGTAACATTGCATGTGGTACATTGCAAGGGCCATGGTATCAGCTGGTAATTCTTTCCATCCCACTTCATCTTTTATCATTTTGTTGAAACTTTCACTTATATTGTTAGTTGCTGTTTTGTCTTTCCTAAACACAGCAAATACATTTGTGACAAAAGTTGCAGCATGTTCTGGTATTTCATCTTTCAGGTACTTATCAAAGTATTCTTTGAATGAGTAGCTCCACAACTGGTGGAATTTTTCATATTTCTCAGAATATTCTTGTAAAGATTTAGAATCTATGAGTTGCCTGAGATGGTCTCTTAAAACCTTAATGTCTTCTTTTGTCCCTCCATGACTCTTTAACCATGTGGTCACATCTCTTAGGATATGATTGGTGCAGTGTACATTTTTAATCTGTGGGAATCTCTTTTCAATTGCCCTCACAATACCCCTCTCCCTATCAGTTACAAATGGAATTCCTGTCATTTTGCTGACATCTAATTTATCAATGATGTTACCCAAAAACTCCTCGTGATCCTTCATGAACTTACGTGAATGCAGCAAAAAAGCAACTGGGAATATTGGATCATCCTTCAGAATAACATTTCTCATTACCAAAGGTGATAAATAGAAATCACCTAGGCTAAATGTTGTATCATATGAAATCAACTGTGGTAAAGAACTATCTTGATTTGACAAAGAGATAAGTTTATTTGCTTCTTGTATGATACTAGGATGTCCAAATGAAACAATAAATTCTGGAACTATTTGTAGTCTTGTAATAAACCCATCAATCTGGGTGGACAGTTCCACCAAAGCAAAATATTCATCATTGGATATTTGTTTCCCCTTCCTTTGTATATAACTTACATTTTGAACTTGCTTCAAATTTCTTGGACGGTCAACAGCAATATGTTCAGTGGATACTGTTTCTGCTCCCAAAACATGACTGTATGCTCTTGCAGGTGCCTTCAAAGTCTTTACAGCATTTTCTATTTTGGTAATTGTATGTTTCATTGATGGAATATAGGGTCTCCTAGATGTCACTGCATTCCCATGTGCAGATGGATGATACAAGCCTTCATTTCCTATGTAATGAATGATATATAGTTTTTTAGACTGGGTTGATTTACGGAGACAATAGACATGCTTCTTAAATCCAGGAAGTGTTTGTTTCTCTGAGCCATTAGGATCTTTCAAATAATAGTACCTTTTCATGACTTCTGGTAAGTTGTTTCTGCGACTATTCTGATTGGATCCTTTTGAAACCCATCTATATTGATCAAAACGGAAATCCATTTCATGCTTTGGATCATCAGAAGAAGATTGATAAAGAAATACCTCCCCTCCCTTGGGTAATATTGGAGGCATAGACATGACCTTTTCTTCGTTTTTGTTTTTCCCAGAAAGTATTTTGAAACCTTCTGCAATTGGAAGATCAGTGAACTGTCCAGTTATATATGGGTTATTGGTAGCCATTGCTATACCTGTGTGTTGATTATGTAGAGCTTTCTTCACCAAACAAAAATGAGAATGAATGAGCATAATGACTTCATAGGGGTGCTAAACAAGCCTGTATCACTGTAAACAGCACTAACTTTAATACTCCTTCATGTAGGAAATATTTCCTGTAAGTAGATTTTCATCATTAGTATAACCACTATCTCTAACAAGTTGCCATGTTAAGAAATAAAGAAAGTATCTCCCCACCTTATGTTTCTGTTGGTACAGTCCACATTTTTACTTTGGAAATCAGCAGGGGTGGTGTTAGTTGGACCCACGTTGACAGGCCTGTAATACTATAAACAGCACTTACTTAAATAAAAATCCTGCATGTACAAACTTTTTTATGCAAGTATATTTTTCATAATTTGTTTAACCACTATATGTTACAGATTGTGCTTTTAATAAACAAAGGAAGAAGTATCTCCTCACATAACGTTTCTGTTAGTACAGCCCTAGTTTTCACTTTGAAAGTCAGCAGGGGTGGTGTTAGAGGGGCCCACCTTGACATGGGCCAGGGATTTTCTAAACTGTTCCCTAGAATTTTAGAACTGCCACAATTCCCATTACCTACTTTAATACAAGCCTGTTTCTTCCCGGTGAATTCAGTAGCCTTGTGGTTACTAGTAGACCTATGGACATACTTTCTTAGCAGACTACTACGGGGTATAGCATGAAGCCTTTTAAAGTAGTGCTGTGCTGAAAAATTCTCCCTCAAATATTTAAAACATTCACATTCAATATGATAGAAAAGAAATTACGGAGGAATTTTCATGGGTTTGGTTCAGTACCCTCAGCCACCCAATATTGCTTAGGTAAGGTCAAAATTGCCACGAACAAACGTTCAATATAACTTATAAAATGTCCTGAGAATGAGGCAGAAAAATGGAAGCCCCTTTCATGGCGAAAAAAACTTTCATGGAATTCCTGGGGGGTTTTCTTTTCTTATATTCTAAAAATAAAAGGAAACTTTTCAGAATTTTCCCCAAATCTTCTCCACTCTTTTTTGTGGGGTACCTGTTACAGCCCAATGCTTTCCTATGGCCATTCGGAAGAACACCTGATCTGTGGCCGTGCGCGAGGATGGACCAATTCGAAGGAGCATACTTTAGGTAGACACTGAAGAGTTGCTTAGGGTTGTATTTTGAACCTCCATGAGAAGTTTGGGGTCTTCTACTCTTTTCTGTGGGGTACCGGTTACCACCGAATGCTTTCCAATGGCCATTCGGAAGAACACCTGATATGTGGCCGTGCGCGAGGAGGAGGCAATTCCGAGGGAGTATACTTCAGGTAACACTGACAGGATGCCTAGGGTACTATTTTGAACCTCCATGAGGAGTTTGGGGGCTTCTATGCTTTCCTGTGGGGTACCTGCTACAGGCTAATGCTTTCCAATGGCCATTCGGAAGAACACCTGATATGTGGCCGTGCGCATGGAGGGGGCAATTCCGAGGGAGCATACTTCAGGTAACACTGACAGGATGCCTAGGGTACTATTTTGAACCTCCATGAGGAGTTTGGGGGCTTCTACGCTTTCCTGTGGGGTACCTGCTACAGCCCAATGCTTTGCTATGGCCATTCGGAAGAACATCTGATATGTGGACGTGCGCGAGTAGGGGGCAATTCCGTTGGAGCATACTTTAGGTAGACACTGACAGGATGCCTAGTGTACTATTTTGAACCTCCATGAGGAGTTTGGGGGCTTCTACTCTTTCCTCTGGGGTACCTGTTACAGCCCAATGCTTTGCTATGGCCATTCGGAAGAACACCTGATATGTGGCCGTGTGCATGGAGGGGGCAATTCCATCGGAGCATACTTTAGGTCGACACTGACAGGATGCCTAGGGTACTATTTTGAACCTCCATGAGGAGTTTGGGGGCTTCTATGCTTTCCTGTGGGGTACCTGTTACAGCCCAATGCTTTGCTATGGCCATTCGGAAGAACATCTTATATGTGGCCATGCGCGAGGAGGGGCCAATTCCATTGGAGCATACTTTAGGTAGACACTGACAGGATGCCTAGGGCACTATTTTGAACCTCCATGAGGAGTTTGGGGGCTTCTACTCTTTCCTGTGGGTTACCTGCTACAGCCCAATGCTTTGCTATGGCCATTCGGAAGAACATCTGATATGTGGCCATGCGCGAGGAGGGGGCAATTCCATTGGAGTATACTTTAGGTAGACACTGACAGGATGCCTAGGGTACTATTTTGAACCTCCATGAGGAGTTTGGGGGCTTCTACTCTTTCCTGTGGGCTACCTGTTACAGCCCAATGCTTTGCTATGGCCATTCGGAAGAACATCTGATATGTGGCCGTGCGCATGGAGGGGGCAATTCCGAGGGAGCATACTTCAGGTAACACTGACAGGATGCCTAGGGTACTATTTTGAACCTCCATGAGGAGTTTGGGGGCTTCTACGCTTTCCTGTGGGTTACCTGCTACAGCCCAATGCTTTGCTATGGCCATTCGGAAGAACACCTGATGTGTGGCCATGCGCGAGGAGGGGGCAATTCCATTGGAGCATACTTTAGGTAGACACTGACAGGATGCCCAGGGTACTAATTTGAACCTCCATGAGGAGTTTGGGGGCTTCTACGCTTTCCTGTGGTGTACCTGCTACAGGCCAATGCTTTCCAATGGCCATTCGGAAGAACACCTGATATGTGGCCGTGTGCGAGGAGGGGGCAATTCCATTGGAGCACACTTTAGGTAGACACTGACAGGATGCCTAGGGTACTATTGTGAACCTCCATTAGGAGTTTGGGGGCTTCTACTCTTTCCTGTGGGGTACCTGTTACAGCCCAATGCTTTGCTATGGCCATTCGGAAGAACATCTGATATGTGGCCGTGCGCGAGGAGGGGGCAATTCCATTGGAGCATCCTTTAGGTAGACACTGACAGGATGCCTAGGGTACTATTTTGAACCTCCATGAGGAGTTTGGGGGCTTCTACTCTTTCCTGTGGGGTAGCTGTTACAGCCCAATGCTTTGCTATGGCCATTCGGAAGAACATCTGATATGTGGCCGTGCGCATGGAGGGGGCAATTCCGAGGGAGCATACTTCAGGTAACACTGACAGGATGCCTAGGGTACTATTTTGAACCTCCATGAGGAGTTTGGGGGCTTCTACGCTTTCCTGTGGGTTACCTGCTACAGCCCAATGCTTTGCTATGGCCATTCGGAAGAACACCTGATGTGTGGCCGTGCGCGAGAAGGGGGCAATTCCATTGGAGCATACTTTAGGTAGACACTGACAGGATGCCCAGGGTACTAATTTGAACCTCCATGAGGAGTTTGGGGGCTTCTACGCTTTCCTGTGGTGTACCTGCTACAGGCCAATACTTTCCAATGGCCATTCGGAAGAACACCTGATATGTGGCCGTGTGCGAGGAGGGGGCAATTCCATTTGAGCACACTTTAGGTAGACACTGACAGGATGCCTAGGGTACTATTTTGAACCTCCATGAGGAGTTTGGGGGCTTCTACTCTTTCCTGTGGGGTAGCTGTTACAGCCCAATGCTTTGCTATGGGCATTCGGAAGAACATCTGATATGTGGCCGTGCGCATGGAGGGGGCAATTCCAAGGGTGCATATTTCAGGTAACACTGACAGGATGCCTAGGGTACTATTTTGAACCTCCATGAGGAGTTTGGGGGCTTCTACGCTTTCCTGTGGGGTACCTGCTACAGCCCAATGCTTTGCTATGGCCATTCGGAAGAACATCTGATATGTGGCCGTGCGCATGGAGGGGGCAATTCCATTGGAGCATACTTTAGGTCGACACTGACAGGATGCCTAGGGTACTATTTTGAACCTCCATGAGGAGTTTGGGGGCTTCTATGCTTTCCTGTGGGGTACCTGTTACAGCCCAATGCTTTGCTATGGCCATTCGGAAGAACACCTGATATGTGGCCGTGTGCGAGGAGGGGCCAATTCCATTGGAGCATACTTTAGGTAGACACTGACAGGATGCCTAGGGCACTATTTTGAACCTCCATGAGGAGTTTGGGGGCTTCTACTCTTTTCTGTGGGGTACCTGTTACAGCCCAATGCTTTGCTATGGCCATTCGGAAGAACATCTGATATGTGGCCATGCGCGAGGAGGGGGCAATTCCATTGGAGCATACTTTAGGTAGACACTGACAGGATGCCTAGGGTACTATTTTGAACCTCCATGAGGAGTTTGGGGGCGTCTACTCTTTCCTGTGGGGTACCTGTTACAGCCCAATGCTTTGCTATGGCCATTCGGAAGAACATCTGATATGTGGCCGTGCGCATGGAGGGGGCAATTCCGAGGGAGCATACTTCAGGTAACACTGACAGGATGCCTAGGGTACTATTTTGAACCTCCATGAGGAGTTTGGGGGCTTCTACGCTTTCCTGTGGGTTACCTGCTACAGCCCTATGCTTTGCTATGGCCATTCGGAAGAACATCTGATATGTGGCCGTGCGCATGGATGGGGCAATTCCATTGGAGCATCCTTTAGGTAGACACTGACAGGATGCCTAGGGTACTATTTTGAACCTCCATGAGGAGTTTGGGGTCTTCCACTCTTTTTTGTGGGGTACCTGTTACAGCCCAATGCTTTCCTACAGGCATTCCAAAGAGTACCTGATGTAGCTATTCGCAAGGAGGGGCCAGTCTGAGGGATCATACCTCATGTAGATACTGATAAGATGCTTATTTGCTAATTTGAACCCCTATGAGCAGTTTGGGGGCACATGCTCTTTTATGGGGGGGTGCTTGTCCCAGCCTAATCCTTTCCTATGGCCATTCTACATTTTAACTGATATTGTAGCCATGCACAAGCATGGGCCCCTTCCCGTGGAGCATGCATCAAGGAGAGACTCTTATGATGCTTGGGGTGCTTTCGAACCCCGCCTTCTGCTCTCTCATTGAGGGTTTTGTAGTATCATTTCCTTGTATTCCTATGACCATTCAGAAATACAGGCCTATCGTAAGGATTGGGTGCTGGAGGGGTGGCAGATGGAATGACGGAAATAACTTTTGGCAGTTTTTCGCAAATCTTCCTCTTCATATGTGAGTCTTTTAAAACCGGTGCTAAGAAAGCATTATACAAAACTGACTTTAGCATCTGTTTATAGCATTCTGTTTTCTTTTTGAATTTGGAGATGATCCCTAGAAATCACTGTGTTGGGGAGTCATAGGAGTTGTTCCCTAAAACTTCTCTGTTAGTTTTTATTTTGATTCTGTGTTGTTTTGTATGAAAAATAAATGTTTATCTCATTTGAGTATTTTGATTTGTAGATGATCCCTAAGATTCTCCAATGCTTTCCTATGGCCATTCGGAATGACCCAATGCATTTCAATGGCCATTCGGTGTCCTTCCTTTTAGTACGTCCCCAGGATGTGTGGTAAACCACATGGAGATATGTGCCCTAACTATGAGGAAAGGTAGCGGAACCACACAGTGACATGTGGTTCCACGATTATGTGGTGGGCCAACTTGCAATAGTTTCATTAATCCTCTCCATAGTTCCCCTAACCACCATCACCCCCTCACGTGTGTGAATAGGGCCTAGTTATAAAATAAAATGAGCTGCCTAGATCAATATGTAGCTCAAATGCAATGAAAGCTGTCCAGAAAAAACAGAGAAGAATTACAATCACAGTTACACAGGAATGAAACCTCATAAACTGGGATGTTACGGAAATAAGAAATGAAGAATGCATAATTTGTTCTAATTTCCAGTTGCAAAGGTCTGCTAGACACTTCAAGATGTTCATACTTACAGAGGTGTCTGCCTACCACCAATTTCATTGAACGGGATCCCCAATCATGTGAAACACTGTGACTGCATTACTGTTCCCTTCAGACCTTCCTCATCACCACAGGGAAGTTGGGGTGAAGCGGGTGGGCATGGCACACATATCCCTGTGCCTCCTGAATGGGAACAATTTTTAATGCCAGGCTACTGTGAAATGCAAAAGTGAAGAATACATGGAGCTTTTAATTTTTTTAAAAAAAATCTGCACGCACAACCCTTTGGCATAGGAAAATGACAGTGTCGGATGTCAGGTGTTCGATGGACAATTCACAAGGCTGGCCTTGTGAATTGTGAATTGAAAGCTTGGCAATTGTTGTGAGAAAGTCTGTCTCTGTTCTGTGCTTATCTGTGGCTGCTAGCCGAGGCCTTGAGTTTCCTTGAGAACAAATGTATGTTTTAGAAAAGGTGGGGGCTATCTTGCAAGCTGTTTCTCACATGGTGTCGTCATCAAGAGGAGGTAACTGTTGGCACATGAGTTTGGGTTACTGGCCTGATGTCCTGTCAGTCAAAGTGGCTTGAAATAGCCAGCCTCCAGCCTATAAGGGGAACGAGCAAAGGGGACGCCCTTTGCTAGGAATCATCTGTTCTATGCTTGTCATGAAACTCCTCGTGTTTGGGATTTTATCTGTTTGAAGATGTTGGATTCACTCTGTACATGTTCTGTTGCTATTTTGACTTGGAATT
The DNA here is from genome assembly GCA_029215795.1 of Anniella stebbinsi. Classification (NCBI taxonomy): domain Eukaryota; kingdom Metazoa; phylum Chordata; class Lepidosauria; order Squamata; family Anniellidae; genus Anniella; species Anniella stebbinsi. Next base: position 61,657,184 of record JARDYH010000006.1, on the reverse strand, counting down.
TCTAAGGACTGTGCCATGAAAAGTGCTCTGAGGCTTTTCATAGATTTGGACTTGCAGATTACTGTTCTGGATCATGTTTCTATGGCCTGAGAGAGAGCCTTCCCTGCATGGAGCCAAAGTACAGGCACAGGGAAGCTCCTAGGCTGACCATTGCTGTTCTGAAATTGTGTGTGTGTGTGACCTGTGAGAGAGCCTTCCTCAGAGCCAAAGTTATGAGCAAGGGAGGTTTCCTAGGTCGAAGAGGTTCGTGCCCTGATGTCTTGCTTACCTGATCGGCTCAGTGTTTTCCGGCAGTCTGAGTCTGGTTCGTGCAAGATAGTTTTGTCTTTGCCGGGCTTCATGCATCCCTGTGCAGGAGCTAATTCCTTGAGCTCTGCTCTTGTTCCTGATGAGTCTGTGTGTGTTGCTGCTGGTGACTGCTCACATGGGACAGGGGCAACTCTACACATCTCCCCCCAAGTGATTGCTGTTTGCATCAAGTCATTATACCTGAAGCTATCTGGCCTTCATCAGCTTTAAGTGTATGTATGCAGAAATGAAACCATTATGCTTGATTTCCATGTGATTTCACAAATAAATGAGTCTCACCATTTTGGAATGTGTTGTTTGCCTAAGTTCGTGAGCAAAAGCCTGGAGTTGGGCTTGGGTCACGACAGACAGGCTGTGTGAGACCCTGCCAGAATTTTAGGGAAACAATATATCCCTTAAGTAAACTTCCCTTAAATATATTTCTCTTAATTTTGTAAATTTTAAAGTTGCTTTCTCCCTTTTTTTTAGACCAAAGTATCTGGCATGTTGTTGAGAAGCAATTGTAAGGCATACATTTCACCTGGTTTGTATCTGACTATGATCATTAAGTGATGCTATTTATTTTGTGCTGATGCTGATTTATTGTGGTTTTAATTGCTTTTATTGCTTGAAAGAGGGTATAAATTTTTTTAAAAAAAATAATAATAATAAACTGCATTCAGCCAAACTATACACTATGCTAAATGCATAGTTTGGTAATTTGTGCTTGGCTTTACAGTTTTAAATAACTGGGAGAGGGGACTTTCTAGGACCGTGGTGCATGGGGGTTAACTCTTTCTCCCCTGGGCTAGAATCATGACAGCTCCCACCCTAGAGCAGTTTTTGGGGAAGACAACCTTCTTGCCCACCTATTTAGACACAATTTAGATTCAACACAGCAAACATGACTAGTACAAGTACTATAAATGCAGAAAGGTGGGAATACAGCAGAAAATGTAATACACAAGTGTTCCTGCGTTTGTACTTTGAAACTGATGATAGGAGTAGAAAGTGAATTGCTCTGTTCTTCAGACTTCATGTTATCTGACTTTGACTTGTATTCTCTTGGCTTCGCAATTCTTTGACCTCTCTACTGAAAGCATGAAGGCATGTAGAAAAAATGTTGGCAGTTCCATAAAACTCAGAGGTTCTCTTATATTCACATAAGTAAACCTTAGGATAAATCTCAAAAGCTTTTGTTCAAGTAATATTGACACCTGTTGAATTTTAATGATGAATGTTTTACACTTCTGGCATAAATAATTCCTCCATAAGCACTCCTTTTGACTTGACTCATTAGGGAAAAGAGCAACACATTCTGAATCAATCTGTTTATAATTCAGTTGCAACAGAGCTTATTATTGTTTAATGTGATCTAAGGACATAATGTAAAATTTTATAGAATTGGGGGGGGGGATCTGATTTCCCTTTATCTTCATCCATTTTTACAGTGTGAATGTTTTACTGTCTTTTGAGATTACCTTCACCTTAATACTTGGATTTTTGTTAACATTAACTGTAATTACTCTGAATTCTTTGAGCATTTATCTAGTACTAAGCTTAATGTATTTTAAAAGGATTTGCACAATGCAAAAAACTATTTAAATAATTAACCACCTGTGATCTGGAAGATGTCATATATGATTGCTATCAATATACTTGCAATTGTTATTAGCAAGATTCAGACAATATTGTAGGTTCAAAATAACTTTAGTTTCAGGCAGGAACGAGACTTTTTTGTAGCCTCTGCCCCACCACAAAATATTGGTGAACTGGTTGTGGCAGTGGCTGCAGCAGCATAGCAGCAGCAGGAAAAAAGGGCTATTTTCCTTTAACCTTAAAAGACAATTTGTGTATGTGTAATTTACATTTTTGCTGCTGCCAACACACCATCAAATTTTGGCGGGAAAAGTGGTGCTGTAGTGGCAATTTCAGTGGCAGTGGGGGGGGGGGGCCCTCAGAGGGTTCCAGGTGGTGAATTGGCCTCTATAACCACAAGTTGCCCATTCCTGGTTTGAACGAAAACTTAAGACATTTGTACATTTGCTGACACCCCCAAACATGGAAATAGTAAACTAAGGCTCCCACCTTAACATCCACATCATATACACAGTAGATATATTTTACTGTGTAAAGTATTATTCTCACTGAAAAGCCTCTGCACAGCAATCCCTTCCCTTGGTCCTGCACCTTTATGCAAGTTGAAGTTATTTGAGGTAGGCATAAAATGATAGAAAATTCAGGGCTCTAGCATCTAAATGTAAAGGCTTAAACTGCAAATCACTCTGTCATTCTACCATCTTCTCTTTATGATAAATAGATGAGTCAGGCATTATAATTATAGGAGAGCCAGGCTTTATAACGATAGACTGCTGAAGAAGACAGACTATGCGCTTATCCACATGAATGATTTATTGTACACTCATAATTAGTCACTCAGGGAAGTTTGCGGGTCCCTTTTCATGACGTTGTCAAACTCCAATGGCTCTCCTGCTGTTTTCAAGTTGGAATCCGTCATTTAAAAAACACACACCTGAATGCATTATAAAACAAATCCATCTGCTGGCATTACAATTTAAACACGTTGGAAAGAACTGGCAAAAACAGGGGGACAAGCATGTATACTGTGTTGATCATTAAACCCATGAAGACTTTGGAAGACAAAGCTGTAATAAGGCTGCAGGATTTTTGCTGAATCTGGAGAAGCCCTACGCAGCTGCTCCCATGCTGCTTGGGTAAAGAGTCTGCATAGTGGATTCCTCTCATAGCCTACCTGCCCAGTTCTTCAGCCCACCAGAGGGGCAGCAGTAACATCACGGTTGTGGGGTCCCAGCCTCTGACAGCTTCTACAGGGAAGTTCTGTCCCCTTCACCCCAAGGCTGAAGAAGTTGCCCATTCCTAGTGTTGGTTTTCTACTTCTTCTACAACAGGGATGAGGAACTTCTTTCAGCCCAAGGGCTGAATTCCATTTCAGACAAGGTCTTGGAGGCCATATACCTGTAGTGGATGGGGCCAAAGGCAAACAGGGTGGAGCCGAATTGACCCAAAATGCTGACCTATTTTAACTTAAAACTCTTACTGCCAGGGACTATGTCTTAGCAAAGGCATTTCAACCTTTTAGAATGGGAAAAAACTGCAAAGGCCTGGAATCCACCAAACACTTGGCAGTCAGGAAAAGGAAGCAAGGCCAGGGAAAGGGGGTCTGGCTATCTGGGGAACCCTGGAATGATGGGTTTGGCCCAGGGGCATGAGGTTCCCCATGTCTGTTCTATAAGCCTAAAGTTGCAATCCCTTATCATTTACTCTAGAATAGCTGTGTGGAATCCCATAAAAAGTGAGGGCATATCTCAAGACGAAGTAGGTCTGAAAATGGCAAAGCATATCATTTTCTAGTTCTATTGTTGATCCATGTTCGGCGGCTGCGTGGCATCCCTGTCCCAGTTGCCCCTGAGGTCCGTGTCCCAAGTGTCACTGCGGTGTGATCTGAATGGAGGATGAAATGCTAGAAGAGCCTAAGCATTCAGACGAAGGTAAGCATATTTTCTGCACAGCGACACTATCAGATAATTGCATCACTGCAGAGTTCAGCTGAGGCACTGCACAATAATAGCATAATTATCCTAATGCTTAATCCAACCTGACTGTTCCCCCAAAGGTAGATTTAGGTGCAATTTTATTTCATAGAAATAAGAAAAAGAGCCCCTTTAGCACTTCCTCTAACACCATTAGGTAATTCAGGAATCCTTGTAAGACGATTGGCATCCTGTTCTTATGGATTGGCTTAAACTCTGACAGAACTACTAAGAATCTATACTGCTTCATCTAAAGCCAAGGTGTATATGCGGTTTCCTAATGTGGTGGATTCTAGGACAGGGCTATTAGACTCGAACCTTTTCCTAAAGTGGATCTTGTCTGCTTCCCTAACATTCCCCATCTATCTTTATCAAAGAGCTTTTTAAATGAAGCAAAAATCCTGGACCATTACCAGGGCTTCATCTCCCAGAGTCTTCATGGATAATGATCAGCACAAAACACGCGCTTCCCCCTTTTCTTTTCTTTTTGAGGGAGGATGGTTTTGGGAGGGTGGGTCCATTTCCTGTGTGGGCAAGCTCCATATGTTTCATTTACACAGCCAGTGGATGGGGCTGCAATATTGCATGACATTGTGCAATTCCGGAAATAGACCACCTCTTTGGTGATGGTTTATATATGAGCATCATCACATGGGGGGAAATCACATTTCCTTACTGTCACTTCTCCATCCTCACTTCTGTCCCACATTACCTCCTCTTTTAGTTGGTCATTTTGATCACACTTCTTCTCCTGCACACAGCAGGAGATAGTGGCAAGTTCTGTTTGTTGTTTTTTTAAAAAAATTGCTATGGAAAAACAAGCAGAAGGAGTAGGAGGCGCGCGGCAAGTGGACTACATCATCTAAAGGATGCACAAACATCTGTAAGTGGGCAGTAGCAAGCATGCAACAAAATGCCGTCTGATGAACCTCTATATTACTGCATTTTGGTGAGTAAAACAATGGCGGAATAAAGATGAAAAGCAATGGGAAAGGCACCGTTGATAATGTTGTGAAAAGGACCAGCAAACTTCAGTGAGTGACCTACCACAAGTGCATGAAAAAAGCTTTGTCTAAAGGAACCCTACGCCTGCAGGCCAGGCCTATCACAAACCTTACTGATTATAAATCAATGTGTTCTGAAAACGTTTTAGAAATAAAACATACCAGTGGGATCTGCAAGAAAATGTGTTTTTGTGGGAGTGCTGCCATTTAGGGTTTTGTGTGTGTGTGTGTGTGTTTTTATGACACTCCATTCCATTCCATTCACTCATACCAGCCTTTTTCTTTTCTCCCCTTCAACAGTCATTCATTCAGTCTGTGCCTCCTGAGCAGACTCATAGCCTGTTTTAGGTCCCTCACTCCATTTTGTTTTTGGCCAACTTCATTCAATTATTTCATTTCACCTTTAATTTCTATGACTTCTGGGACCATTGTAAATCACCTTGTTGGTGTGAACCAGGAAATGGCCTATCCAGACGCTAAGATAGCCTTTTTAATATCTATGAGTGCTCTCCTCCCTCTTTCCTTTCCATCCACTCCCTTCCATGGCCCCTTCAACCTGGTTGTTAGGTTGCTGTTTTCGTTCTCACTCACTCTATATTCCATGCTATTGAAAGGTTCCCACTCACATACTTAGTTTTTTTTCCGCCTAAAGACTTCTTCCATATCTGCAAATCTCAGGATTACCCTGATTCTGTTGATACCTCTCTCATGTGCAGTTTTGGTCTGCTATTACTTGTATTATTACTAGTTCCCATTTATATGGTTCTTGAACTAATGAAGCTTAAGCACTTACACATCCAATAATGCCCTTATGTGGGTGTAAGCTCCTAGCAGTATTTATTTCACTTGTCTTGCACTGGTGGGCCAGTTTGATAACCAGGCTGCTCATCACCTTTAAAACAGGACATTGTCCTGATTTACCATGAGTTGTGTGAAAAGGATCCGTTTGTTTCAGGGGGACTTCAGACTGACAGAGGAATTGGTTTATGAAGTGACTGAGGTGGTTTTGACAATGTTACCCAGAGGGCTCAGTGGTATATGAGACACTGAGATTAAAGGGGCACCTGTCCTAGATTTTCCCCCTCTCTTTCTTTCTGAAAGGCAGACTTTAAAGGCATTTGAACAGTTTTAAACTACACAAATTTGCTTCTTTAATTATGAACTTGTAATTCTTTCTAGCAGCATAAAACACCAAGTTTGTTCAATGGTGTCACAGCCTATTGTATGCTCCTGTCAAACACTAGTACCTCTAAGAAATAAAAATAGTATCCTTTCATCTGTTGTCTGAGGCTTTATTTTTAATGTCACCTGAAAAATCAGAAGGGAATGCAAGAGACAACCAGAGGTGCAAACCAACACTGCTTAAAATTGTTTGAGGTCAAGGCAAGGAATGTGATTCACAGAAGTTGGGAACAGGAAAGATACTGGAAATAGGCAGGATAGTCCCTTTGCCTCTGAACATTGATAGTCTGTAGCCAAGGTATACTTTAGTACGGTTTTTAAAAGCAAACAGAAGACAAAAGCAAATATTTAATCCTGTATACTAATAACTCATCGAGAAGGCATGAGGAACCCCAACATTTTCAGAAGTACAAAAAAAAATTAGGAGGGAGGAACCCAGTGGAGGCTGGTGGCTATGATGTCAGTGGGGCAATGAATCCACTCCAGGTTTCAATCAGAACTCTAAAAGAGTTTCACATCCAGAGTGGATTCTCCGCCCCACTGACATCAAAGCCACCAGCCTACATTGGAGAAACCCAAAGGGGTAAAGAAATACAAAAACAGCCCAGTGAGAACTAAGTATGCCCTATGGCCACAGACTGTTGAATGTCTATGGCAGGGATAAGGGTGGAAAACTGAACAGCAAGGAAATGTGTATCCTGGAAAAGGGTATGAATGGAAGCCTGAACAGGACCACTTTACACTGGTGTCAGACGACACTTCAGGCTCTGTGGTTAGCGAAACTGTGGTCCTCTGGGGTTAGCACTAACCAAAAGATGTGCTGTCTCACACAGCACTTTAAGCCATGGTTAGAGCCACTAACCCTGTTGCAGATGGTCCGACTGTGGTTAGTGAGTGAGCAGGGTTTAGCAAAACACATCGCACAAGATACCTTAAACCCTGCTGCTTAACCAAAAGCCTTAACCAGCAGGGTTTAAGGTGTCTTCTGAACAGGCCCAAAGTTTTGTTGCTGCTCCCACTCATAACCACTAAGAACAGAGTGTGCTGATATATCAACATTCAGAGTAAGTTTCATTTGTTACTGTCTGAAACACTTGCACTGGAGTTGAAATTAGCATGTGAAACTCATTTAAAGCCAGTATGTCTTCAAGATCCAATTCTGGTCCAATTGAAATCAGTGGGCATTTTGATCTTGACTTTTGAATGAATGAATCCATTTGTTATTGTTCTTTTTACAGGTATTATTCATTTTAATTAGGCTAGCAGGGTATATTGCTACATAAAATATTAAGCAAGAAGTATAATTCACCTTGTTTGGAGGAAGTAGGTGTATGGGTTGGAAAGAGGTGTTTTAAAAACACTTCAGGTTTCTCAGAAAGTTATTTTGATTGAACATTCTGTCTACCAAACACCTTTGTGTGGATACTGCCAGGGTAAATCAATGCCTCCTGCGGGGGCAAATTAGACACTGATTTAGGGAGGTGATTCAATATAAGCTGCAGTTGATAAGCCATTTACTCTTCAAGGAGCTGTCTATACATGGTGAAAGCACCGCAGTGGCTGTGGATCTGTGCTGCATCGGTTAGACGATACAGGCACAGCTTCGCAGCCACCATGGGGCTTTCCTGCAAACCTGTGGTTGAAAAAGTCAGGGATTTGCCCTGACTTTTTCAGTTGGAGTGACATCAGCACACTGCTTCTACCATCTGATGTTGCTCCGAGAATTGGTTGCCTTCCACAAGGAAGATGGCGGGGGCAGCTCTAGTACCCAGATGGTCACCCAGAAACCCTGCCCTCCCTCTTTGGTATCAGGATTACCCAACGCCACCCCAGGAGGGGGAAAGTGTGGGATTTCCAAGGGAGATGGCACCAAACTGGCACTGTGAAGACAACCCCCTGTGAGCATTAGCACAAGGGTTCAGAACTCAGGCCCAGGTCCCAATCCAACCTTCCAGGATTCTCCTGTTCTCATCCCATTTCCCCCAAACATGGATCATTTGGTGATTTTCCCTGATTTTGAGCAGAAAAACTTGGAGAAACTCCCAGGGGCCCATTCTAAAAGGTCATAATGCCTCTCGTAGGGCTTAGTTACTTGCAGTAAATTCTTTAACCTAAAATATGCTGGTATTTGCCACAATCAGTGCCATTTTCTTGGTAAAAAAATAAGTGGGATACAAGTCAAATAAGTAAATATTTTCAGTACTTAGCCCACCCACCTCTGGAATGCGGCCCCAGGGAGTTTCTCCAAAATCTAAATCAGCCCTTCTGCATCCCTGGCATATCATGTTATAGGATACATTTCTCCATTCACTGTTGTCCTGTTGTCCATTCTGTTCAATGGGGTTGGTGTTCACTACAATAATCATCTGCAGTCCTCCTCTAGGTGCCTCTTCTGAGGGACATGTGGAAGTTAATAACAAGGGAGAGGGCCTTCTTGGTGACTGGTGATGACCACCCAAGACAGCAACACTCTCCACACTCTCTGCCTGGCACCGATGTTGTCAACCTTTCAATGCCAGGTTAAAACTTTCCTCTTCTCCCAGATACTTGACAGCATATGATAAGGTTTTTAACCAGTCCTTGGATGTTTAATGTTGAGAGGCTTTAATTGTTTTGTATGTAAATGGTTTTTCTATTAAGTTTTCTATTGCATTTTAAAAATTTTAATCTTTTCTAAACCAACCAGTATAGATATGGTTCATTTACATGATGAGGGGTATTTTCTCATCGTATAGCTTGCAAAAATAAGGTCTGAGCATCAAGCATTCTCTAAAGCATATTTCCCCAACCTGGTGCCTTCCAGGTATTTTGAACTTCAACTTCCATCAGCCCCAGCCAGCATGGTCAGGAATGCTGAGAGTTGTAGTCGAAAACACCTAGAGGGCATGAGGTTTGGGGAAGCATGACATTTATAATTTGTCTCTCCAGTTACTCCATTGGTTCATAATCTGTGTAATTAAATGGAAATACGTGTTCTTTTCCTTAAAATTGTACTCTAAAAATCCATTCTGCTAAGGCCATGATTAATGCATCCATTCTCCTAACCTTCCCCACCCACCACTTCCCTCAGCTGTCTAATCTGATCCATTTTCAGTCTTGATCATGTGAGTAACACTTAGCACTTGAATAGTTTCCTACTCAGAAGGATGCTCATGGACTTAATGCCAATGGCAAACTCGATCAGACAAGAATGGTTAGCATCTTACAGGGGTGAAAAGCCCAACGTGTCCAATTATTCAAGCTATTTCTGGACAATACATTTTATCCTCTCTCGCGTCTTAAGCTGTCTGCTTTTTCACCGTGGTGTCTGTTCAGATGCCCACTCAGCTGTCAAACATTTGCAGTCCTGCAACAGTGATTCTGGTTTGGGGCTCAGCCCAGTCTAATTTTCCGGCAAAGAAAGAAAATATAGAGACAAGAAGAAAATGATGAAACTTTACTGAGAAGCGGCACAACTAATTTGAACAGCATTGTTCTTGAGGCTGTACACTGAGCAATGCCATTCTCTGGAGTTTGCACTGAAATCACCTTATCAAGAAAATGCGTAATGTAACTCAAATACTCTACCTGCCGTGCTGAATTTAGTCCTGTGCAGAACTTCTTCATTTCTTGTCTCCAGCTCAAAAATCTTAATGAAGCCTCTGGGCTTTGGAATAACCCCATTTTTGTTTGAAGTCTGAAGCTCTAAGGGTTTTTTCACTGTGTGTGCACTTAACAACACTAAAAAAAACCAAGGTAGTCACATCATTATCGTTGTTGTTGTTATTATTATTATTATTATTATTATTCTCTTTGCACAAACAAGACAATCTGGGATTGTACAATACATTCAAGAAGACAAGCTTGATTTTGAAGTCATTGTTCTTTTGACCCACTTTCATCCCCAATTTACCAAGAACACTTGGTGTTAACTTTGTCCACTATCATTAACAACGCCTCATGACGTTAATTAATACTGCAAGAGGCTAAACCGCAGGCTTGTTTCCTACCCAGTGGGGAATTGTGGTGCAGGACTGCCGAGCAACATCTGTCACTGAATAGGGCTCAGAGAAAAATTAATTAATTAATTAAGCCAACGTGAACCTCTAAGCTGAATTTTTGCGGCTAAATGATTAACATCGCCTCGTGTTTAAGATATCTTTTTTCCCCTAGCCTATTTTATTTAATGATTTTTGCTATGAATATTGCATGTACTTCTGCAGTTAATAATTTATGCTGATGAAACATGGCACTTGCTGTGCCCTTCTCAGATTCAAATGGACTGTCTAATTGCTGAGCCTCGAATAGCTGCAGCTTACACCATTTTCCATTTTATTTCTGACCAAAACAGGTTGGAGGTTTTTAGGAGTTGCTTCATTTCCTTCCTTCCCTACTACCTTCCTTTGCTCCTTCCTTCCCCTCTTATTTTCTCCTGGCCTACTATGAAGCAATATCCATACTGAAAAATAAAATTAAAATTTGATTCCCCTTAGAAGGAAGCCTCTAATCTCACCTCTACATCCTCCTTACAATATTTCCCCTACAGATGTGCCTTTAAGCCCACCTAAAGGAAGGGCACTGGAAGGGCTGGGTAGGCTGACCAGATAAAATCCAGGTCAGGGCTCATGTAACTTAAACAGTTGTAGAGAAAAGGGAATTTCAGCCAGTGTCATTTGTATGCAATTAGTTCCTGGTGAAATCCCCTCTTCATTACAGCAGTTAAAGGTGCAAGCACTATACTAGAGTGACCATATACAAAAGAAGGCAGGGCCCCTGCAACTTTAACAGTTGTGATGAAGAGGGAATATCACCAGGAACTAACTGCATACAAATGACACGGGCTGAAATTCTCTTTTCTCTACAACTGGTAAAGTTACATGAGCCCTGACCTGGATTTTATCTGGTCACCCTAGGGCTGGGTCATGGGTGTAGCGACTAGATTTCTCATATACTGGCCTCTCCTCTCCCCAACCTGCCCACAGCAATGGCCTTCAGAGGAGGACTCTAAACAAACCAATGTTCCCTGGGATGCTCTCCCAGGGATCATAGAAGTTCACTTTCAGGCCTCATCTACACCAAGCAGGATATTGCACTATGAAAGCGGTATGTAAAAGGCAGGAGCTGCATCACTGCTTTATAGCAGTATTGAAGTGCACTGACAACTGTTGGGGCCCATTGACACATACCATATACCGCTTTCATACCGCTATATCCTGCTTAGTGCAGCTCCTGCCTTTTATATACCGTTTTCATACCACTTTCATAATGCAATATCCTGCTTGGTGTAGATGAGGCCAAAGTGTCTATACCATAGATAAGTAGGTTGATGTAAGCCAAAGAACACAGATTTTAGAATAATAGGAAATGCGAAAAGCAGCACACACGCAAAAACAATGTAAAGAAGCATATCTTTCTAATTGAACATCCCCCTGTGGCACATGTGCTAGTAAAGACTGCAACAGACAGAAGAGATGATTCATAATCAACACAGAATCCTTGGATTCATGCACAACTCTTGAAAAGATTGAATTCCCACAAATATATGAAACATGGTGCTAAACACTTCTCAGGCCTGATTTGAAAATAGAGTTGGGCGTGCAAGAAAAACGTACCTATGTGATATTCCATTGCCACTAAATGTGCAGTGTTAGCAGAATTGGTGCCCCCCCTCCCCAATTATGGAATGATCTCCCTGATGAGGCCTGCCTGGCACCATCATTGTTATCTTTTCTGCACCAGGTTAAGACCTTTCTCTTCTCTCAGGCATTTCGCAGCATATGATGAGTTTTTAACTATGTCCTGGAATTGTCTTATGGTTGATTGTAGGGCTATGCACTGGTTTGGTTCCAGATCCAAATCCTGAACCGAAGTTGGGTGATTCAGATCGAATCGGTACGGATCTGGATCCGGACTGGATTGATCCGAAGCAGGTCAGATCATGTCCAAAGCGCTTCAGAACTCTTTGGACTGATCCAGATGATGGCAAGCTGCAAACATTTTAACCAGAGAATCTTGACTGTGAGAAATGAGATTTGATGGGGCTGTATTCAATATGAAACTGCTTTTCACCTGAGTCTATCTTACACTCACAGTGGGACAAACTGTTCAAAAGTAGGAGATTTCAATCTTCCTTGAGCAGGGATCATCCTTTCTCCCAGCCCCACTCCAAAATGCCTTGACTTGTAGACAAATAACATCTGAAATACCAACACTTCTGTAAGTCGGATTATATCTAGCCTTCCTCATTTCCATAGCTTTCATCATTCAACTCTGATCTTATTTCTTGGTTTCTGGGCATTATTTGTCTTCCCTTTTACTGCTTCTGATCATTACTTTTATCCACTTTCTGTTTTTCTTTCAGCATTCTCTGGCTCCCACTGTATCTGCCTCTTATCATTCTGTAATTTTGTTTTTGGTTCCCAAGTTCCTTTCTGTCAAATGTACAACTTTGTAATGGGGTTTACCTTCATCTTGCTGCCTCTTTAGTTCATTTCTTCATAATAGTTAGGAAATTGGAAACATATACACATATCTTACACAAATACGTACCTATGTGTAAGAAAGACTGTGTACCACTACTCTGCTCAGGATACACAGAGTCACAAAATTCGGACTTTCTTGTTGCTTCACCCTTGAGATATTGGACACAAGCACCAACAGTTGTTACAGACATGTTTGCATTGTATTGGGAATGTGTTTCTTTAAAGTATTCTGAAGGAGCGGCTTGTTGCCACAACCATTACTTATGAGTACCAACAACAGTTTTTGTACTAAAGCTTCTCTCACAGTAGGCATTTAGTGTGGGATTGCCACACCTTGCTCATTCACATTTGGTTCCATTATTTTTCCTACTACAGAAAATTCAAACTTTTTGTCAAGAATGGAAGAGTAACATAGTCTCCACCTGTTCAGATGCCTTTATCACTATTCTCCCATCCTTTTTCATAAGTGTGGTTTTGATGTGGGCAGTGCCATATTGGACAGGTGAACCTATCACAGCTAAGCACATATTGATGATACCCTTTGTGGTGTGCACCATTTGGGGCAGATCTACACCATATATAGTGGTATGACAGCGGTATATAAAAGGCCGGAGCCACACTACTGCTTTAGAGTGGTATTGAAGTGCACTGACAACTGTTGGGGACCATTGACACATACCATATACCGCTATATCCTGCTTGGTGTGGCTCCTGCCTTTTCTATACTGCTTTTATGCTGCTATATCCTGCTTGGTGTAGATCTGGCCTTTATCACCACATCCAGGGCCAGCCCAAGACATTTCGCTGCATAGTCCCCTTGCACTTGCACGGAATTGGTTTTAAAGGAATATTTTGTTCCAGATCAGTTGACAGAGCAAACATAACCCACACTACTGTGCCACCTGCCTTCTCTAGGGAATGGCCTGAGGAACTGCTGCTGCTACCCCCACCCCAGAATCTGCCACCTGAGACACCTGTCTGACTTTACCTTGTGGTAGGGTGGGACCTGACCCACTTAATTTTTATTTTTCAGTCTGTTAGAGTGTTATAGCACTATAATGCTGCAATGCTAATTGCAAAAATAAAACAGAAAAAAACCCTATTCCGGTCATTACCATTTCAGAAACGTGGTTTCCCCCTTCCTCCCAGTTAAACTCTTCCAATATACACTTCCAAGCCAAAGGAGATATTAAACACCTTGGTTGTTTGCATTTCATGGATAGTAAATGCCTTACTTCCACGCCCGGCACAGCCTGGGCCTGGGGAGGCTATTGAGGGTGGGGGTGGGAGACGAGGCAGGAAGGCATGTCATAGGCAGCCTCCCTGTGACACCACCGGAGAGAGGAGGGGAAATCGGAGCCCATAAATTGGCTCTCGCCCCTGTTCTCCTCCTCTTCGAAGCGTGGCTGCCAGAACACCCTCCGTGTTTCTGCAGGTGAGTGCATACAGGAAGAGAGGCAGGGCAGCAGCGACGAAGACACCACCTTTGTGTCGAGCAGTGGGGCCAAAAAGGAAGCTTCCAGCCTCTGAGCCGCGGGTTTGTGGGGAGGACCAGACAGTCCTCCCATTCTAGGCCATGTGCCTGCTAATGCCCCCGCCACCTCCCCATTGCTCTAGCCCTGCGGATCCCTTTCTCCATTTGCCCACTTACTAGCTGGCCAGCGAGGGCGCTTCCTCGCGCGGCAGTAACGGCCGCCATCCTTACAATGTGACCCGCGGATCCCTTCTTCCCTCTACCTGCTCACCGGCGTTCTCCGAGGGCGCCTCCTCGTGTATTGGGACCCCGAGCAATCGCGTTGTTTACTTGTGGTCGTAGCATGCGGCCCGTCGGCCCGGTGGGGAGGGCCTTTCAGCGGCTGGCTAAGCTGTGGCCCAACGATTATCCCATTGAGGGAGAGTCAAGCCTAGGCCTGTGCTGCCTTTAAAACAGGGACCTAAGGGGGCAGATTTTGGAGAATGCCCCTTCTTCCCCTTCAAGGGCTTTAGAGGCCTGAACTGCAGGGGCAGAGCTCCCCTCTCTCTATTTATTTATTTTCTCTTTCCCTCTCTCTCTCTCTCTCTCTCTCTTCTATAAATCAATAGCCAAAACAGGGAGGGAATGGCTCAAGGGCAATTGTTACAGCCATTATGCTAAAACTAAGCAGGTTCAGGCCTAGTCAGGGTCTGGATGGGTGACTGTCTACAGAGGGAAACTGATAAAACTTACTGAGTTTCTGTTTGGCGTTTAGTGGGGTTTAGCCCAATAGGCTCAATTATTAATAATATTAATTTTAATATGTACTTTAAATGTTGGAATGTTTTCATATTGAAAACCATTTAATTTATTTTTAACTTTTGTATATCTATTATTTATAGGTTTTAACTGTATATGTTTTAATTTTGTAATGCTGCCTTGAGGCCCAGCATTGGGCAAAAGGGAGGAGAATAATAATAATAATAATAATAATAATAATAATAATAATAATAATAATATAGAAATAGTTGGCCTGCCTACCTTGTAGGGCGTGGAGCTAGATAGAAATCTCAGTGTCAAGTTGATTAAATTTAGCACGTTAGCAGCAGAGTACCGTGCATATCTTACAGAATTTATTACAATGCCTCCCAAAAAAGGAGTGGGGGGGGGGGAAAGAAAGGGAAAGGGAAAGCCCATCGCCCCCCCAGCGAAACGTGAGAGACCCTAGAATGATTCTTCTGAAGAGAAGGGAAATTCAGCTATTGCAACAATACTGGCTAGATTGCAAGCTGTGGAAAAGGATAGAGGCTTTGCCCCTGCTCCGTCCCCTTCTGTTCACCACAAAAGCAGCAATATGGGGCATCGACAAACTAGGAAGCAAAAGCAGGATTCCTTATTGTTACCCTTCTCTACCAGATTAGATGCCATTGAGGTGTCATCCAACAAACCACCATTTAACCAAACCTCATCCTTCTGGATGCGGATGTGTGGCAGGCTGCACCTACCATCAGGCCCGGCTGCCTACAGTACTGGAGAAAAATACTAGGTTCACACAGACCCATTATGTAAAGAGCTGGCATAACTCAGTGGATTTGGGTGCCCTGGCAGTATATCCAAACTCTGGGAGTTTAATTCCCTGAGAAGTGGATGTAAGGAGCTGGTATAGCCCAGTGCCTGGGGTGCCCTGATGGTATACCCAAATTCTGGGAATTTAATTCCCTTAGTAGGGTAAACGTATCCTGTTTTATTTATACAGTTGTGGTTGTCTGGTTCTGGCAGGAGCAGTTCCCATGTAAGCCTGGACATCTGAGCATTCAGCTACATTTACATTTTAATTTGTGTTTTCACTCCATATAGTTGAAGATTTTACTCCAAGGCTTTGGGAATTGCTGACCCACACCCAGAAGTTTTCGGCTCTTGGCCTGCTGGGATATGGTGGAAGCTCCCAGGAATTCTCCTCACATGATGGCTGTGATAAGGGTAACACAATCACTCTTGGGTAGTGGGTTCACAGTGACATAAACCTCCCATTCCCATTTTGGGCATATAACCAATTTGGAATAGTAAACACTATAACCTTGGGCCAGGACATCTGGGTGGGCCATGTCCCATGCATGCGACCATCTGTGCACAGCATCTTTTGCTAAGCTGGATGGAGGGCCTTCAGGTCAAGTTTTAGAACACAGCTTTGATCAAGACAATGTGCCAACATACAATGTTTAAGCAGATGTGGCATGTGTTCTGAGTGCCTCCTACTAGCCTGATTTTAGCTGCATTGTTCAGTGTCTTCCCTCAGGCTTCACTCATTCTCCAGTGCTTAAAGGACAACCCCTTATATTGCAAACCTTGCCAACCCTCATACAATTCAGCAATGTTGGCCTGGCATCGTGATTGTCTGGCCCTGTTTATTCCCAGGCTCAATTTGAAGGAGGATAACAATCACTTGGCCCTGGGGGACACAGAGAAAAGTTATAGCAAGATGTTAGGAGTTACTCAAACATGGCCATTTATTTACCTCATGCAAGCTTTTCTTTTGATTTCAGAATCCCAATCCAAGTATCTTGAAGGGTCCATTTCTCTTGCAAAGCAGAAGTCATTCTGGGCCTTCAACGGATAGGCTCTAGGACCTTTTCCTGTGATTCTACTCCCTAATATTTCACTTTATTCTTTAGGCAACCAATCACAGATTATAGCCTGTTCCATACAATGCAATATAATAACAATAAAAATTTAGTCACAAGGTTAAAATTCAGTAATAAAAATTCTATCACAAAGTTAAAATTCAGTGTATTCACATACTTTACAAGGATTTGTCATTTCAGAATCACCATTTCTCATACGAGGCAGTTGTCCTCTAGGGCTGTTGTAAGTTGGGCTGCTTTTACTGCAAATCTGGCTGTGTTTAACATAATGAACTTGGATGTGCTTGACAGTAAATGTATGATTTTGTCCATATCATCAAGGTTAGTTACCGCTACTAGAAATTTTGTTAAGTATTTGTCTCTTGGGATTTTATACAGCTTACAATGTAACATGTAATGTATAGTGTCCTCCACCTCCTGGCTCCCACATATGCATAAACGTTGTTCTCTAGGGATGTTCTTGTATCTCCCTTCTCTGAAATTAGATTTCATTGTTTGAAAGCGCAAGGCTATAAAGGCCTTGCGAAGGAAGGGAGACATGATCTCAGACAGGTATTTCTCTTCACCGTGACATGTTTTTAGGGAAGGGAAACTAGAGGAAAATCTGGATACTTTGATTGCTTCAATATCCAGTCTAGCATAATATTTCTGCAACTGTTCTTTAATGGACTTTCGGCTGATCTGCGTGTCACTAGCAACCACCGCCATGGGGTCGAGCCCAAATTTCTTTAGACTAGCTTCACAATGTATCAGCCAGTTGTTTTTGGAGGAGGGGTTTCTTTGCTCAGCTACACATTGGGTTATCAGTTCATAGGATGACCAATTCATTTTGACATAATACAAAAACACAGCACGCCAAATAGCATATATGATTGGCATTACTCCAACTTCTGCCCGTATATAGTTGGCCGGTGTACCTGGTGGAAGACCCAATAACATTCTTAAGAATTTATTCTGTAAGGGCTCTAAGGTGTGTGTTTGAGCAAAACCCCATATCTCGGCTCCATACGAAATCTGTGAAACAACCTTTGCTACAAAGACTCTAATAGCCGGCACAACTAAGTTACCTCCCTTCACTTTAGCAAATTTCAATACTGTTTGGGTGGACTTTTGAGCTTTCAACTTAATGGCTGACAAGTGGGCAGCCCAAGATCCATTCTGTGTGAAGCAGATTCTTACCAGTGAATACTGGTAAGAATTCTCAAAATGAATCTTATCCTCCTGAGCTATTCTCCACAATTGAGCTCTTACCTTTTATTGTTCTACCCCCTAATAGCAAATTTATTATAGAGCTGACATAATTAAGCAGTGCAGCAGACTGCACGGTTTAAAATTTCAGATTTGAAGTTTTAAAACTGCATGTGTTATACTCATACAGTGTCACTCTCCGTATCCTGCTGGACATTGGAAATGTTGTATATTTTATCACCTAGAGTTGGGGTGGTCACATCTAGGGCTTGAATAATATCCACTAGGTGGAGTATCCTCTTCCCTGCTGTGACATGGCAGGCATTCAAGGGTATGTGATTTTAGTGTGATGTGTGCATCATGGTGGTCAGATTGCACAGTTGCTAAGAAGCATCTAAGGGCATTCAGCTTAGGTGTCTTGATTTTCCACAGGGATGGAGAGGGACCTCCTTTAGTTGGAGTTTTTTCCCTATCGGCACAGCTTTCAATTGCAGAAAAACCATTCTCTAATATTGAGTATTCTCCTGTGATAACAGTAGCAGTTCAGACATACACATCACCCTTATACATTCCAGGGATTATGACATTTATTCTTGGAGCATAACTTCTGGTTTACATATGAAGGACTGGCTTAGTTAACATGCTGGTGCTGGGTTGCACCAGCCGGTACAAGGGTTTGCAAGTAACTCCCTCCCCAAGGTAAGGACATATTCAGAGACCAGCCAGGAGCACATGGGGAGATTTGTGAGTTTAAGATGAATAAACCAGGACACAATCCTTAGCCACCAACAACAGGCCCCCTTGATCCTAAACATGCAGGGATCCCTTGCCTTCAGGAGGACAGACATTTAATGCAGTAGTGGCCTGCTCCCATAGACCTTTTGCTGTCTTTCAGTGTGTCTCACAAATGTAGCTTTTTAGCTAGAACTATCCCTAGTTAGCTCTGGCCTTTTTGATCAAGGGCTGGGGTGGTGTTGGATAATACCATCTCATACAGGATAATTTGCCAATCTACCTACAATACAATGGCAGCCCAGGCCCTTATCCAAGAGCAATGAGTACATTAGAAGATGCAGCCCCACTGCAGAGGCTTTTGCCAGAATGCTCACAGGAAGCAGGAAGCTCTGGTTTAGAACTGGGTTGTCTGTTAGGGGGCGGTTTCAAGTGAGGCTTTTCTGCCTAAATTATCCCTGGCAATACTGGTCTTTCGTCCTAGAATAAGAGTGTACATGATTCAGCGGAAATCCAGATTGATGGCATCTAGCAAGGTGGCAGCCCTGAATCTCCAGCAATTTGATGTCAGGCAGACACCTCCACCCCCGACATTGAATCTCTAGCAACGTGGTCTGTGAGGCACAATTGTCTGCCCAAACTTTCCTTGTGCTATGTCACAGCCTTATCACCATTTCTGTGGGCATTAAAGTGCCTGACCAGGAGATATCAGCCAAGGATGGTGCATTTGATAGGACCCTTTCCGGTTCGAGACGTTATGTCTCCCAATGACGTGTTTACTATACAGAATCCAGGAAGCCAGCCAATTTCCTTATCTACGAATGTCCGGGAAAAATGCCAGGTCTTACTTGTTTGAAGAGTTTTATTTACAGTTCGTGAATCCAATTATACATCGCCAGAGTCATGCCATTAGTTCCATCAGTCCAGTCGTCTAAGCCGAAGGTCAAACCAGGTTTCCGAATTCCAGGGTCCAAAGCAACAGTCAGCCGGGTGTTCAGTCCACAGATTCTGATCCAAGATCACGGAGGAGGTCAAGAGCCGAAAACGTCGGTTGTTCTCAACGAACCTTAGCTTCTGCCTCCCTCCCCCTATATACTCTGTTTGAGCCTGTTCACAGCTGCATGCAATTCCCTCGTTATCTTACTTAAGGCTTGCGTCAGCTGTGCTGTGTTTTCTCAGTCTCATACTTCGCCTTGTGGGCTTAGCTTTCTCCGCCCGTTTGAGCTGCCGCTTTTGCTGGGGAGTTACTGGACAAACTCCTTCAGGCCCCGAGTCTTCCTCATCAGAAATGGAGTGGGGGAGGGTGGCTTTCCTGGGGCTCTTCTGAGGACCCTTCCTGCTGTTCCTCTTCCTCCGGTAAGTCCTGGGGAATGGGTACAGCTGCAATCTCTGCCCCTTCTTCCTCCTCGGAGGAAGATTCTTCAGCCTGCCTCATGACACCCAAGTGTGTAGTTTTTATTGCGCTTCAGAGATTAAGACCATCCAACGAGGCAAGGCCTCACGAGTGTGAATTGCCACTGGTGGCTAACTCTTATCCAGTTATAAGTACTGGAATCTTTTCTGTCCTTAGTAGGACATGTTGATGTCCCCCCTCATGTTGGCAAGGGGGCTTAACTGAACACCATGGGGCACTTTAAAGTTTGCCTGGCAGGGCAGCCCTATGGCCACAGTGTCCGGCTCGGCATGGAACAGAGCGCAAGCTGTTTGCTGAGGGCATTCCAAGTCTATTTGTGCATACGCCCAGCCATCCTTGAAAGTTTTATTAGCTCTTGTCTTGTCAGATTGCTGAATATGCGCAACCATGGAATAAATCTTCGATTCACAGATGCTAATTAGCTGTTATATGAAAGTACAATGGCAGGACAGATATGGCGTGCAATGCATTAGCCACCAGTCCTCACTGTCCCACCAAGGCTTTGTTAAGTGCCCCACCCCATAAGGCTGGTCATGCACGATGGGTGGAATGATGTGAGGGGTTAAAAGAGAAGACTGGGAGTTTTGCAGTTGTCAGGATACTTCCAGCATCGGCCAGGGGTGGTGAGTATGTGGTCTTGCTTGTTTCCCAAAATGAGCCAGGATGATGGTATGTACTAGGGGTGTGCACGGACCCCCTGGATCGGATCGGGACCCGGATCGGGATCTCCAATTTTGTCACGGATCAGATCGGACAAAATCGGAGCCCCCCCGGACCGGATCGAGTCCGATCCCGATCCAAAAATCGGAACTTTTTGGATCGGCTGCCATTTTTTCCCCATAGACTTGCATTACAATGCAAGTCTATGAGGAAAAAATGGCGGCGGGTGGGTGAGGGGGGGCCTAACTCCCTCCCCCCTGGGGCGTCCGCTGTGGACAGCCCCAGCAGGTAAGCCCCCTCCCCTGCGCACCTTACCCCCCCGGGGCCGTCCGCTTCCATCCGCTGGCGCCCGCAGGCACCAGCGGATGGAAGCAGATGGCCCCAGGGGGGTAAACCCTCTCCCCCGTGCTCCTTACCCCCCCGGGGCCGTCCACTTCCATCCACTGGCGCTCACAGTAGCGGACGGCGGCGGACGAGAGCGGACGGCCAGGAAAGGTAAGCGTGCCGCGCGCCCCCCTCCCCCTGCCCCCTGCTTACCTTTCCTGGCCATCTGCTCTTGTCTGCCGCCCCCTTCCCCCATTGTCCGCTTCCATCGGCTGGCGCCCACCAATGGAAGCGACGGTGGGCGCCTGCCGATCCACCAATCCATCCGAACCGGTTCGGAACCTTTCTGGATCAGATCGGATTGGATTGGCTGATCCAGCGGTGAGATCGGAAATCGGATAATTTATCCGATTTCCCCCTGGATCGGATTCGGATCGTGGATCGGAGCCGATCCAGTGCACATCCCTAGTATGTACCCACTGGGGCAGCAGCCCAAAATTGTGATGCAGTCATGCTCGATCCTAAGAAAGGCATGGACTGGTGCATGTACTCGTAAGGAGGCAAGTACTTGGTCTTGCCAGATTCCCAGAGTGAGCTAGGAAGAGGGCAGGTACCCATTTGGGCAGTGGCCGAGAATTGCGATGCAATCATGCTCGATTCTAAGAAGGGTGTGCACCCACTTAGGGGATGCCATGGAAAAATTAATAGAGAGTTGGAAATTTATAATGAATTAATTAAATATGAGGATTGGAGAACCAAAGACCCGGCGACTATAGTAGCGTGGAGGGAGCATTATAGGACAGACAGGTCACAATTGTCTGACCTTGTCAATGATGGGCATTTGCTAGATCTGCAGAAGGGCCTGCTGGATGAGATCCTGTGCAGTTGGGGGGAGAATGACAAAGCAAGAGGCTTGTCACTCCCTGTGGCAGGTATGGGCGGGCATCATGAGCGGGTTAGGGTTGAGAATTTAGAGGCACCATTGCGGTGATTGGTAATGCCTGAGGCTCCCCAGCTGCGAGCCCCGTAGCCCAGCTGGCGGTGATAAGGGTTACCTTTGAGGTCAACCTTTCTCACTCACTTGGAGTCCTGCGGCACGAGATGAGGTGACACAGAAGGTCTCCCTACCCCAAAAGGGGAAGCCTGGGAGATGGCAAACGTGGAGACGCCACTCTCAGGCTGTGAATGTCTCGCCTGATAGAACAACGGCATAAGGCCGGATTAGAGAAGATGCTCGCTTAGGTTTACCCTTTCTGCAGATCTGTTAATAAATGTGACCCTGTTTAAATCCCAACTTTGTGTCCACCTTGTTATTCCCCACATTCCGTATTCCTGCAATGGGCAATTACATTTAAATGAAAAAGCACTTAGTGCTAATGTAAATAATTATGTGCATTTTTAAGGATTTTTTTCCCCAGATGGCCATTCATATGAATTGGATGTTCCCATCTAAAACAGCAGCTAACTCAGGGTTTGCAGAATGTAGCAGGATGAAGATACAGAAAAGTGTAATACTCCCAATAATGTAGTAACGCCATTGCTGTTCCACTTCTAGCTTACAGTGGAAGAGCAATTATTTATTAGCACTAGGAATTACCCAACTGGAATCAAGCAGAGTAAGAAGAATGGGACTTAGAAGATCAGGCTATAAATTTTTTCTTCGGTTTCATGGTCATAGGCAAGTCTTATTTGTTTCGGGATAAATTCCTGTTCTTTCTTCCTTCAGTTTCCCTTCTGTAAAATACTTGTAAACGACCACTAATTGCCCATGCTGACAATTACGGCAATTTGCACGACATACCAGGCTCATCATGGATTGTTTAACCCATGATGAGCCACCACAGTACATACTGGGTGACATTCTGAATATGCAAATCCCAATCAAGGGTTGCCATGTCATGCGAACCTGGACACAAATGTTATTTGAGGGTTAAACAACCCTTGCATAGCCTTACAGCATACTGAGGGTTATGTGAGGGTTGCTTAGGCCTTGAATAACCCTACAACATACAGTACGAGGGTTGCTTTACCCTCAGTGGGTTGTTTTACATGAGGGTTGCTTAACTCTCGGTGGTGGGAGTTATTCGCAGTTCATCGTAGTTTAAGCAATGTCTGATGGGCCTGGCGTGTTATGTGAACCAGGCCACTAAGAGCGCAATCCCCAAAATAGGTTTAGCACCTTAAATAGCTGCTTTAGCATTCTGGATAGATCTTACTGAAACTCAGAATGGATTCACAGCCCCACTGATATCGGAGCCACCAGCCTCCACAGCACACAGCACAACTATGCCATGAGTACAAATTTTAGGCACAGCAGGTTGCCCATGCCTATTCTCAAAGTGAAATCAACACTTGGACCACATTGGAATCAGGGAGATATGTTTACAAACCACTGTTTTTTCATAGTCAGGATAAGTTTAAACAGCCTATTTTTTAATGGTAAAAGTATCACCAGGTCTATGGCATTGCAAGAGATTCTGGTGCACCTCTCAAAACTCAAAATTCTTTACTATCACTGCATATTGCTCCCCTCAGATGACCTCAGCGGATGCTTGTCAAAGTCCAGATAGTCCTGGATGTGAGCAGAGAAAATTCCCTGAAGCTGATTCCAGCAACTAGACAGTAGGCAATTATTTTGAGTTTGGCTACATTAAGAGAAAGACATCTTATTCACCAATTAGTTATAAATGGACAAAGTCTGTTCTAATAAAGTATATTACTTGAATAAAGCACTTGTAGGAAAATAACATTAATTCTGTTTAGCGTTACATAAAAATGTCACCATAATAATGTTTTTGGCTTAACACTGGGGAAAAAAGTAATGTTATTTTTCTGCAAGTATTTCATTCATATAACATACTTTATGGGGACTAGTTTAAAGCCTCTTATCAATTCCATTAGTCATGGATTTGTAACCTTTTCTTACCAGAAGAAATGGAATCACAAAGATACACTGAAAATTCACTCACACAATCTTACTGCAGGGTTGGAAAGAGCCTAACAGGCATTTTGTTCAGATGTCATGGTCAGCATTAGATATTGTTGAGCCCCAATGAGGATGTCTTCACATGTTCTCTCTTGAATAAGGCACCCAAGCCAGAATCCAATCAAGTCAGCCTACTTGAATTTTAGGCTACAATCCAATGCTTTCCTACTAAGAAGTAAGTCTTGTTAAGCTGAATGGGTTGAGTCCAACCTATGTTAGTCGAACTTAGTTGCCACTGAAATAAATAGGGTGCATATTTAGTCTTGAGTAACTTGTCCCATTGATTTCAATGAGAATCAAGTTCAACTAGCTCAGTCTGGATCCAATCCAATATGACTTAATGTCTGAGTAAATATGCATTGAACTGAGCTGCACATCTCATGGGATATAAATGGTTTTAAACCTCAGTACTTCAGCTTATTGGGTTTATGAATGGCAGGCTGTGTAAGGCAGATGGTTTTTCCATTTAATAAAAGGATGTACCTTGTAAAAACTGATTACACATCACTAAATCCAAAGGATAACTCTGGATTATGTGAGGACAGCAATGACATTTTAAAAATGAGAATCACAATTGTTTTATTATTATTATTCCTATATTATTATTCCTCATTTTTAAATAGACTGAATACCGACCCTCACCCTGTCTGTAATGAAGAGAAGCAGTGGTGTTATGTGTATTTGGGCTTCTTTTCTTCAATGTACTGAAGGCTCTTTTAAATTCCACTGCCACAGGCCTATAACATGAAGATAGTCCCATTGGCAAGATTGTGTTGATTCAAATGAATTGTTCAAGTGCTTTACTGGATCAGGCCAAAGCACTTAACCTTGTGCAGAGCTAGGCTGACCATATGAAAAGGAGGACAGGGCTCATGTAACTTTAAGAGTTGTAGAGAAAAGGGAATTTCAGCTAGGGTCATTTGTATGCAATTAGTTCCTGGTGAAATTCCCTCTTCATCACAACAGTTAAAGGTGCAGGCACTATACTAGAGTGACCATATACAAAAGAAGGCAGGGCCGCTGCAACTTTAACTGTTGTGATGAAGAGGGAATTTCACCAGGAACTAATTGCATACAGATGACACTGGCTGAAATTCCCTTTTCTCTACAACTCTTAAAGTTACATGAGCCCTGTCCTCCTTTTCATATGGTCAGCCTATGCAGAACTGTCTCAATTATTATATTTGAAAAGTAGCCTCTAAATACTAATAAAGTCATCCTAATTATCTCCATTTGAAAGTAGCTTGGAAATATTGCAATACAACCCTGCACTTGTTGCATCTTCTTATGTCTCACTTGCAGTGGGCATGAAAAAGAAGCACAGAACTGAATATATATCGAAGTGGTGGGGAAACAGATAAGTAAATCATAGGTCAGAGACAGCTTTTAAGGACCAACCAATGCCACCACCTTGTTGAAACTAAGGAGATGTGGTCTGGTCAGGGTCTGGATGGAAGATCACATGGAACCCCATGTATGCTGACTTGAGTTCCAGGATGGAAGAAAGTGGGATATAAATGAACTAAACAAACAAACAAACAATCCTCTGGCTTGATGAAGAAAAACAATTAAGGGAAAATATGTATTTGTGTAAGAGAACATATGACACATCTTCAATTTGTTTCAACAGTAATTTTATTTATTTATTTACTGCATTTTATACTGCCCAATAGCTGAAGCTCTCTAGATGGTTTACAAAAATTAAAACCATAAAAACCGTTCAAAATATAAAATGACAGTATAAAAACATAATTTAAAATGCAGTATAAAACACAACCAGGACAAAACCGAGCAGCCATGCAGAAATTAATAAGGATTTAAAATACAAATTTAAACAGCAGGTTAAAAATCAAACTGAAGAACTGTTAAAACACTGTGAAAATAAAAAGGTCTTCACCTGGTGTCTAGAGGAGTATAATGTAGATGCCAGGTGAACCTCTCTGGGGAGCTCATTTCAGCCTTTAGGCTGCTGAAGACTGAGGGAAGGCTGCTGAGGGAAGGCTGCTGAAGACTGAGGGAAGGGTAGTCATTGGCTGGGAGTGCTGTGCTGCTGGCTGAGCCTGAGGAGTGTTTGTTTGCCCCGCCCATCTCCACAGGTATTTCAGCCTTCAGGCTGCTGAAGGCGCAAGCCTGTGGGCGAAGCCGTTGGACCAAAACTGCAGCCGTGGATGAAGAGCACTAAGAGAGGAGAGCCACCTGCACCCCATCCTTCCAGCTGACCACAATGTGTAGGGGAGCGGCAATTTGTGTTGTGCAGGGCAAAGGGAGATATGGCATTGGCAGAGCAATGTGCCGTTACAGGGGAAGGAGAGATGGATATCTCACACCCATCTTACCTTCCGATTGCTCTGCTAACCCAGGGAACTTGGAGAACGAACCAGGCCAACCACAGAACCTCTCCTTGCTCCTATGTAATGCCAGGTCAGTTAAAAATAAAACACATATCATCCATGACCTTCTTTCAGATGAGGAGGCTGACCTGGCATGCTTCACAGAGACCTGGCTGGGAGATGACAGTGGATCGACATGGGCGCAGGCCCTCCCAGCTGGGTACTGTGTTAGTGAGCAGGTGAGGGAAAGTGGGTGGGGGCGGGGCGGAGTAGCTGTGGCCTATAGGGATAATCTTAACCTGACCAGACTTCCTGTTCGTGAACTGAATCACATCGAGTGTGTGTACCTGAGTCTGAAGACCAGGGATAGACTAGGGATTCTGTTAGTGTACCGGCCACCCCGCTGCCTGTCGGACTCCCTGGCCGAGCTCACGGAACTGGTCTCAGAGCTGGTGTTGGATTCGCCCAGGCTTTTGCTCCTGGGCGACTTCAACATCCCATTCGAGACTGGTTTGTCAGGTGGAGCTCGGGAGTTCATGGCATCCATGACAACCATGGGCCTATCCCAATTGGTCTCTGGACTCACACACTCAGCGGGTCATACCCTCGATGCTGTTTTCTGTTCCGAACAGAGGGATCTGTGGGCGGAGGTAACGAATACCTCCATGTTGTCATGGACAGACCATTTTCTGGTTAGGGTTAGTATCACAGCTACTACCCGCCCCTGCAGGGGTGGTGGACCTATTAAGATGGTCCGTCCTCGAAGGCTGATGGATCCTTCTGGATTTCAGAAAGGCTTGGAGGGTTTTATGGCTGGTATCGTCGACGATCCTGTAGAAGCCCTGGTCGATAGATGGAATCAAGACCTAACTAGGGCTATCGACACGATCGCCCCCAAACGTCCTCTCTGGCCCGCTTCTAACAGGGCGCCCTGGTATACGGAAGACCTCAGGGAGTTGAAGCGGAAAGGACGACGACTGGAGCGCCGATGGCGGAAAACTCGACTTATATCCGACAAGACACGGCATAGAGAACATCTTCGTTCCTATGGGGTGGCAATACGTGCAGCGAAGAAAGCTTTCTTCTCTGCGTGCATTGCGTCTGCGAATTCGCGTCCAGCGGAACTGTTCAGGGTGGTGAGGGGTCTAACTCGGGCACCTTCCCCCCTGAATCCGATTTTAGAGCCTTCGGCAGTTCGCTGTGATGCCTTTAACGATCATTTCACAGATAAAATCTCTTGGATAAGAGCCGACTTAGATGCCGTAGTTATAGCAGAGGCTGACGACGGAGTGTCCGGCGACTCCGCGAGTAGAATTACACTGGATCAGTTTCAGTTGGTGAGTACCGAGGACGTGGACAAGCTGCTTGGACGAGTGAGGACAACGACTTGCCCTCTCGATTCCTGTCCTTCATGGCTGGTCATCCAGGGAGGAGATGCGGTTAGATCGCAATTACAATATATTATTAATGCATCTCTCAGGGAGGGGACTTTCCCGTCATGTTTAAAAGAAGCGGTGGTACAGCCGCTTCTAAAGAAGCCCTCCCTGGATCCCCTGGACTTTAATAACTACAGACCGGTACCAAACCTTCCATTCTTGGGCAAGGTGATCGAGAGGGCAGTTGCCTTTCAACTCCAAGTAGTCTTGGATGACACTGATTTTCTAGACCCATTTCAAACTGGCTTCAGGGCGGGATACGGAGTTGAGACCGCTATGGTTGCCTTAGTGGATGATCTACGCCTTAGTATTGACAGGGGGAGTGTGTCCCTGTTGGTACTTCTGGACCTCTCAGCAGCTTTCTACCTCTCGGGCAGGTTCCAGATGGTGATGCTTGGGGATAGCTGCTCTGCAAAGAAGGAGCTGCTGTGTGGCGTACCGCAAGGTGCCATCCTTTCCCCAATGCTGTTTAACATTTATATGAAACCGTTGGGAGAGATCATCCGGAGGCATGGGGCGGGGTGCTATCAGTATGCTGATGACACCCAAATATATTTCTCTATGCCTTCGATAACAGCGCCAGCTAAGGATAGTGTGTCTCCTCTGAATGAATGCTTGGAGGCGGTAATGGGCTGGATGAGGAAAAACAAACTGAAGCTGAATCGAGACAAGATGGAGGTGCTTGCTGTCAAAGGCCGCAACCTGGGTTTGGAGGTGTGTCAACCGGTTCTGGATGGGGTTACACTCCCCCTGAAAGACTGTGTTCGCAGCTTGGGGGTGCTCCTGGATCCGTCGCTCCAAATGACAGCCCAGATAGATGCGACAGCCAGGAGTGCCTACTATCAGCTTCGGCTGATACGCCAGCTGCGCCCCTTCCTAGAGTTGGAAGACCTAAAGATGGTGGTGCACGCGCTGGTAACTTCGAAGCTCGACTTCTGCAATGCGCTGTACATAGGGCTACCTCTATGCCTAGTCCGGAAACTTCAACTAGTTCAAAATACGGCAGCCAGGTTGGTCACCGGTACATCTAGGGGTGACCATATTACACCAGCTTTAAAATCGCTCCACTGGCTGCCAATTAGTTTCCGGGTGAAGTATAAAGTGTTGGTTATTATCTTTAAAGCCCTACATGGTTTGGGTCCAGGTTACCTGCGGGATCGCCTTCTCCCATACAATCCACCCCGCACGCTCAGGTCCTCTGGGAAGAACTTCCTGCAGTCGGCCAAGACTAGGCTGACAACCGTTACCCAGAGGATCTTCTCTTCTGCCGCTCCCAGACTGTGGAATGACCTGCCGGAGGAGACTCGTCAACTTAACAGTCTTTTAGAATTTAAGAACGCCATAAAGACTGTTCTCTTCCAGTAGGCATATCCAGTGGAATTTTAGAATGTTTTAAGGATGTTTTAGGATTTTTATGCAGTTTTAATAATATGTGTCATGTTTTTAATTAGTTTTATGTATTTTATCATGTTGTTGTTCCCCGCCTCGATCCAGACGGAGAGGCGGGTAAGAAATGAATTGTTATTATTATTATTATTATTATTATGGTTTACAAAAATTAAAACCAGAAAAACCATTCAAAATATAAAACGACAGTATAAAAACATAATTTAAAATACAGTATAAAACACAACCAGGACAAAACCGAGCAGCCATGCAGAAATTAATAAGGATTTAAAATACAAATTTAAACAGCAGGTTAAAAATCAAACTGAAGAACTGTTAAAACACTGTGAAAATAAAAAGGTCTTCACCTGGTGTCTAAAGAAGTATAATGTAGATGCCAAGTGAACCTCTCTCGGGAGCTCATTCCACAGCCGAGATGCCACAGCAGAGAAAGCCCTCCTCCTAGTAGCCACCTGTCTCACTTCCTTTGACAGGGGCTCCTGGAGAAGGACCCCCGAAGATTATCTTAGGGTCCAGGCAGGTACTTATGGGAGGAGGCGTTCTTCAGATAACCTGGCCCTAAGCCATTTAGGGCTTTGAAAGTTAATACCAGCATTTTGAATTGGGCCCGGATCTGGACCGGTAGCCAGTGAAGCTGGAAAAGGACTGGCGTAATGTGATAATAAACAAATTCTCAGGAAACAAATATTGCCTTTGGCCAAAATGAAATACAGAAAATCTGCCTGTCATAGGCAATTACCTCAGGCAGCGGGTGGTGGGACAGGCAAACAAATGGAAGTCTTCCCTTGTTAAACACAAAAGCAAACTTTTCCTTTTACTTTATGGTAAACTATATTTTCAAAATTTGGGTTACCATTCTATTGCCTGAGGTGAACAACAAAATGGCACCTCCCATTCCACATACAGAAATTGACTGGACTGCGAACTGAATTTAACTTAAGCACTGGTGAGCGGACAGCACTTGAGGGCAGCAGTCTAGCTTGGAGGCACAGGGCATACACAATAAGGTCCTTCCTGCTGCTTCCAGTCCCCCCAGTATCTACTGCCCAAGATAACTGCCCATGACAGGACCAGCCCTGCAAAAGTTCCATATGTAGAGGTAGATTTGGGGGACAACTCTGGGGACAAGAGAAATAAAAGTTTCATCAGTTGTGCTCTGGGTTCTGAGCCCATTTTCTCTCATGGCAAATACCTATTGAAATTTATTGTGTAGAAAAATACTCCTCTACTTTTTTTAAAAAAAGCATACTTTTCTTTTGAAAGGACAGCTAGGATAAGATTCCATTGAAGTGTTTGTGGATGAGAGCACAAGTTAAATATATTTTTTCTAATGTGTGTGTGTGTGTGTGTGTGTGTGTGTAAAATTGAATATATGTTAGGGATTTATTTTTAATGGAACTCAATGGGTTGGTACCAGGTTGAATCATACTTAAAGTAGACCCATTGAAATAAACAAGACTTAAGTTATTCATAACTAACAAGTCCCATTGATTTAAATGGCTATCTATAACCAGCCCAATGTCTTTTTATTTTAATTAAGTAGGGGAAAGAAGCTCATTAGTTTTTGACAGTCTAAACACACTCTTCCCAAGAGTAAGTAAAGATTTTTTTACAGCTGCTACTAAGATATTAAATCTTAATATTTAACTGACTTATGATGTAAAAATTGGCTTACTACATTTATTGTCACGAGGTGGATGTCCAGCTTCAGGAAATATACAATTAGATTAGTTCAGGAGTGCACATTCACAAAATCATATTTGTTAAATTTATGTCTGTGTTGGTCAAGCACACTAGAGAAGGCATTTTACTTACTCTGATTTTACTTCAGAAATGAAAGTTGCAATTGCACCATGAAGACCTTTTTGCTACTGACAGCAACAGAGTCCAGTAATCATCATAATAATTAAACAAGTAGGAACTATTCTATACCTTCAAAGCAACTTTGGCTGTGTGTATTTGCCAGATAATTTCTGTGTCTCCTTCAGAAAGAGATGCACCTCTGTTTCATTTCCAAATGTACACAATGAGAAGGTGTATGCAACCGCATGCAGCCCAGAGTTGGACATGACCTCTGCGGGGAGGAATGAAATCATTTTAATCCTCATCAAAGTACTTTGGCCTGTGTTTGAAAGGCTTGGGCTGACACAGGAATGAAGGAAGCAAAAAAGAGACCGAGAGAGAGAGAGAGAAAGGAAGGAAGGAAGGTCAGGGGGAGGGAGAGGGAGAGGGAGGGAGAGAGGTACCCATCCGGCTCACTGATAATGGGACCTTATTACACACATGTACAGACAACACATTAAACCATAATGGTTGTTTTGAGCTAAATACATGGCTTAGCATGTTGTGTGAACTATTCCTAACCATGGTGGCTATATAACCACAGTTTAAACATGCACACTGACCACTTGCTGCAAAAGAGTTAGTAGCCTAACCACAGCTTAGCATGTTATCTGAACAGGCCTCTGTCTGTTTACTTTTGGCTTGGGCTTAGAGATGTGGTTTGTCAATGCCAGAATATACTGAGTCACACAGACAATGACTTAGAAAAGAAAGGCAAGATTGCTTTCATTGATCAGAAGGACAATTTTATACATGCACCATTAACCTAAGTCTAGAAATAGAATAAAAAATAAAGTTAAGTTTAGAGTATTTGCTGTCAAAGGCTCTGCTTCCTCCCGAGGATCTCCTGAATGAAACCAAAAAAGACACCAGCCAGCCCAGTACTCAAGATAGGGCTTTCTTTTATAACCTAACATTTTTCAGGCTTCTATGCCCATTGCCTAGGCTGACCATATGAAAAGGAGGACAGGGCTCATGTAACTTTAAGAGTTGTAGAGAAAAGGGAATTTCAGCCAGTGTCATTTGTATGCAATTAGTTCCTGGTGAAATTCCCTCTTCATCACAACAGTTAAAGTTGCAGGCACTATACTAGAGTGACCATATACAAAAGAAGGCAGGGCCCCTGCAACTTTAACTGCCGTGATGAAGAGGGAATTTCACCAGGAACTAATTGCATACAAATGACACTGGCTGAAATTCCCTTTTCTCTACAACTCTTAAAGTTACATGAGCCCTGTCCTACTTTTCATATGGTCTGCCTACCATTGCCATAAATGGAAATCCTAATGTTTTAAGCTCACTGATTGGTTATTGTGGGGTGGTCTAGCTCCCTTAGAGACCCTTCTGAAAAACCAGGTGCCACCTTCTTGCCTTTGTGGGGTTGTCTATACGTAGCCAAAGCCACACAGTGGCTGCAAATCTGCACTGCATCAGTTATATGATGCAGCTGCAGATTTGAAGCCACCATGGGAATTTCCAGCAAAGCTGTACATTAAAAAATTGGGGGGGCGTACCCAATTTTTTCTGTGGGAGCAAGGTCACCGTGACTTTTCCGCTGACTGATCTCACTCCATGGCAGATTGGGGGGAGGCCAGTCCTGATAGAAGGCGACTGACGATTGGTCGCCAGACACCAGGAAGAGGACAGGGAGTGGCTTCAGTACCCTGTTGACTGCTGGAAACCCCACGCTCCCTCCTTAGCATCAGGATTACCCAACTCCACCTGGGTAAGCAAAACCATGAGGTTATTGGGGAAAGCAGTGCCAGCTCGGGGCCATGAAGACAGCCCATGTCTACTTTCACAATTTGTTTACTATTCTACTCTGTAGAAATGCGTACATTTCTCAATTTTTCTTTGTAGTCACTTCTGTCTAGGTGTTCCCTCTTTTTATCCCAAATATTTTACACACTGGCAGCCTAGGCCACAAGCAAACGTTGGCTCAGCATGCAGTTTGAGCAGCCTTTTTGAAGCTAGGTCACTTCAGTGGGCCTGGCCTTTGCTTTTATAAGTGTTATATATTTGCATCCCCCTACACACCGACAACTCTGATGTCTCCTGACTCTGGCTCAATTCGGACAACACGCTAAGCAACTGCGGGTTGATGAAGCAACAACCCGTTGAGTTGTTAAACGTGTCATCTGGAGGTAGCCACACAACACAGTAACAACCCACAGTAGGCAAAGTAGCAAAATTCAACAACTGAGAGAAACAACTCACTTGCGAGTTGTTAAGGGAATTGTCAATTGACAAACGTGACGTCTGGAGCGGTGCGTGGGTGAAACAACAATGGTGAGTGGAGTGGCATGGAAGATCAGAGAGTGGAGTGGCAAGAGTGGCAGAAAGTGGGCAGCCGCTCAGGCACGCTCGCAACAGAGCCCCGGCATCGCAGCCATAGCAACCAGGACGCCCGCCTCCCCCACCAGGCAGCCGGCACGGAGCTCAACAAGGGGCCAGCTCCTGCAAGCACTCATGCAGGGTGCCCTGTCAGCTACCCAAACGGACAGGGAAGCGCACCAGAAGGGCACTACGGCAAAGGGGGGGAGAGGGAAATGGAATAACCAAAAACCCCAGGCGCCCTGGAGCAAGAGGCAGCCCCCCCCACACACACCAAGAAGGAGAACAACAACCCATCCAAAGTAGACCTCCACCCTCGCATCACCCAGAAGGACGAGGGCAGGGGAAGCGGTGACCAGAGAGCCCCCCCTCATCCGCCCAACACGGCTGGACATCGAGCCTTTGCCGGGCCCCGAGAATCCCGTTTGGGAGCGTCGCACCCAGGTGCGTGAAAGCATCAGTGCCTGGATCTGGCTGCGCTACCCCCACCCCCTGTGAGCGTCGGCTGTGGAGTTTCATCTGTGGACTGGCATCTCTCCCTGGCATGCCGCTCCTCTCCACCATATCCCCTTGGCACATTCCGTGCTTGTCTCCCTGGGGGTGTGGCCTCAGCCATCCCCTCTTCACCGCTGTGCCTTCCAGCTGCCTCCTCCCTTCCCAGGGGCGCCTGTCCTCTCCGTAGGTTCTGCCCTGGCTTAGTGGTGCCCATGTGCCTTATTGCCCATGTCTGGTCTCCCTGCTGAATAAAGTTTTCTACACCACCCACTCTTGCCTTCTTTCCTGTGTGTGCGGAAGATGCTCTAGGAGGGAGGGGGGGTTGGGGACTGGGAGGGTGCCAGCGTTGGAATTGCAGTGCTGGGCGTGGGGTGGGAATCTTGTATTGGTGCTGCCATTCCTCCTGGCTGCCTCTTTGCCCGAGGCTGCTGAGTTCCGCCCACTGACTGAGGCAGCCAATGGGATTTGGAAGGCGTGTCCTGCATCGGCTTCAATGACGGCGCCCATGGATTTTTGGCTGCAGTGTGTTCTGGGATACCTGTTGGAGGACTAACGGGGTTTGGTAAGCGGGGAAAATGGCGGCCGAGCTATCAGTCAGAGCCGAGTACACTATTAGCAACCGGGGTGGTTGCCGATTCCTTGCAGCACCTGCTGCAGCGTGTTGTTTGTGGATCACCACCTTTTTCACACACCGTCAGTAGGTAATTAAACAACCATTGCTTAGCGTGTTGTCCAAATTGAGCCTCTGTGTCTGTCTCAGTCCCTGAGTGCATGCGCTATCTGTGAGCAATACATACACTCCTCTCTTCTTCTCCTTCTACAATGGTAGGGCAGGCAGCTAAAAGGAAATGCAGCTTTTTTAACAAGAAAAATCCAAAATTTACATAAATAAATTCATAGGCAAAACTGCAAGTTAGATGAAAAGCGTTATCCGAGTCACAAATATAAATTATGTAAATACCTCCATAACTTGCAGCGAATTTATTTACGTAATTTTCTGAGTGGGGGGGAACAGAATTCATGACTTTGCGAATGACAAACCTCAAAACTCCACTGAATCCACAAAACTCATGCAGAACAGTTTAAATACAATCCAAACATCCCTAGTTACTGCTGTAGCAAACTATGAAGACCCGGAAGACTGTTTTTGTGTTGTTGCATGGTTCAGAGTAGGGATGTTGGAGGAATCTGTTTGAGGGGATGGAGCTCAATGAGGTTTTGCCAGCTCAGCCCCCAGACTCCAGCATTCATGAGTTGGCCCAATTCAGTGCACGATAAGTCAGGTCGACTCATAGATTTTTTGGGAGGCTGAACAAACTTTGGCTCAGCATGCAGTTTGAGCGGCCTTTTTGAAGCTAGGTCACTTCAGTGGGCCTGGCATGACCTTTGCCTTTATACATTTTACATATTTGTGGCTGTAAATAGCACAATTTGCACAAAATGATGGCTATAAATAGTCTAATTTGCGAAAATTAGACCATTTACAGCCATCATTTGTGCAAATTGCCCTACTTACAGCCACCATTTTGGACAAATTAGTCTGCAATTTTTTGCAGAAAGATCCGGCAAAGTTCTCTGGTTTTGGGAACTGCTACGCAGCTAAACTTCCTAATGCAAGCCAAACTGGGTCTGTTGCAAGGATCCATCAGGCCCCAAAGGGACTGGATCTCCCTGCAGCAGACAGTTGTAGTTCAGAGACACCCCCACAAAAAAACCTTTTTCATTATCTTTAAGTTAACTTGCTTGTATCCATTTGCCTTTTTTGTGCAGTGGGTTGCTGATGTAGCAGACAGTTGTGAGTTCAAAAAGAACAGCTTTTTGTTGCTGTTGTATGGGCTAGAGACTCCCACCCAACCTCTGCTTACCACTCATGATCTTTAAGTTCACTAGCCTCAATTTGCCTTTGCCATGTAGCAGGTTGCTGCTGTAACAGACAAAAGTGAGCTCAAAGGTCTGCTTTTGAGTTGTATGGGTAAGAGACACCCCCCCCCAAAAAAACCCTTGCTTTGCACTCATGATTTTTTAAAGTCCCATGGGGTTCGAGGTATGTATAGGATTGCAGTCTATGTTCACTTGTATGCCTCAGTTTTTTATTATTATTATTTTATTTATTTTATTTCTAACCTGCCTCTCCATCCAGATCGAGGCGGGGAACAACAACAAATATAAATACAAGAATCATAAAATAGATAAAACATTAAAACAAATAAAAACAAATACATCATTAAAAACATATTAAAATTCAACTGGATAGGCCTGCCAGAAGAGATCAGTCTTCACAGCTCTCTTAAATTCAAAAAGATTTCTAATTTATCAAATCTCCTCCAGCAGGCCATTCCACAATCTGGGAATGGATTCTGTGCAATGGATTCTTGCTGTAGGTCAGAGAAATGTGGGTGCAAAAGAATGCTTTTGTGTTGTTGCGTGGGCCAGGATCACCCTGCCCAAATCTTTGCTTTGCACTTATGATTGTCAAGATAACTTGTCTCAGTTTTTCCTTTTTGTGCAGTGGGTTCCTGCTGTAGAGTAGACCACTCCACATCCCATTAGCTATCCTGCCCTATGCATTATTACCCCCAATGGACATCAGCCAACACTTTAAAATAAGTAATGAAAGTTTTACTTTTTTGCTTTTATCTCAGAGAATGGCAGATGTGCTAGGCAATAATTAAACAAACTCCAGATGGCCCTTCAAAAGACAACCTTAAACATGTTGTGACCTTCCATTGTAATTTCGGAAGCAAAAGCTGCACAGATGTATGACCCGCTCAGTTTTGCACCTTACACCTAGGATGATGAGGTTCCTCCAGATGATGGATGGAAATGTCACTTTGTCCCAAATCTGCATCAATTGAAGCCTGCAAAACTCATCTGTTCAATATTCATTTTCAAAGTTTCAAGAATTTTTTTTTAAAAAAATGTTTGTATAAGAATGACCTTTGCAAACCTCATGGGACTTGAGACAAATTTGTGTGTGTTTCCTACCTGCAATCTCATATATCTGTTTTTATAACACATTTGCTACCCAAGAAAAACCTTTGAGAGGATTATGTTCCTTTAAAAAATGGTCAGATGTGTCTTTACTGAAATACTTCCTTCATTTCTAAAAAATGTATTTTAAAATTAATGGTAGCAAGCAAATGGATTTTCCCACCTGTTCAAATTAATTGGAGGAAAACATATTATTATTATTATTGTTGTTGTTGTTGTTGTTGTTGTTGTTGTATTCTAGGACTTTCACCACAATTCTGCAACTTGAACCAGGCAAGCTGCTCCTCAGAAGATAGTTCAGCCTCACTAAATTGACTATATAATTCTCTACTGGTGATAAGACAAATGTAACAAAGTGAAAATTTCCATGGGCCTGGCTCACAAAAAAGAATACAAATGACTTTTATTCCTTTCTGTGTTACCACTTATGCTATCCGAAATGAGACTGGGGGAACATTATGCAATATTAAATATAATATTTGGTAGAGTGCTTTAAAACATCTAGATTACAGGCACTGCAGTCTAGTTTTCCCCAGCACAAACTTCATTAAAATGCTTAGGAGATACACAGATCACAGGATAAATCTTTCCTTATTCCAGCCACCTCCAACTAATCTTCCTTTGAAATCTAGCAGAGTTTTACATGTCCTGGAAGCCACACCTATAGGGTTGCCATCTTTTTTAAATAAAGCTCTGACTCTTGGAGAGCTGTAAAACAGCCAAATATTCTCACAGGTGCAGCTTCATCACCACTGCATTCTGGGTGACTGGCCAGCTCTCATTTCTCTTGGTTGAAACTGATTTTTTGAGTCATTTCATTAGGGCTGGTTTTGGGATAGATATTACTTTGGTCACCTGTGGGATGATCATTTGTTGAGAGAGATGGGTGTGGGAGGGAGACTGACCCTGTTGATTCTCTTGAACCTCTCAGCAGCTTTCAGTGCCATTGACCATTGCCTTTTTGGTAGTGGCACTCAGATTACAGCATGCCCACCCAGAGAGACTCACCTGACACTTTTTCTTTATAGTCATTTTGGCACCAGGACTTCTTCTTTTAAATTTTTCCAGACCTTTTTTAAAAAATCTGTTTTTTAGTGTTTTGAATAGGGTGACCAGATAAAATCGAGGTCAGGGTTCATGTAACTTTTATAGTTGTAGAGAAAAGGGAATTTCAGCCAGTATCATTTGTATGCAATTAGTTCCTGGTGATATTCCCTCTTCATCACAACAGTTAAAGGTGCATACACTATACTAGAGTGACCATATACAAAGGAAAGCAGGGCCCTTGCAACTTTAACAGTTGTGATGAAGAGGGAATTTCACCAGGATCTAATTACATACAAATGACACTGGCTGAAATTCCTTTTTCTCTGCAACTGTTAAAGTTACATGAGCCCTGACCTGGATTTTATCTGGTCACCCTAGTTTTGAACCATTGATATGGTTCACACATAATGGTTTATTTAACACATAATTAACCCAGGTTTTGCCTGGCAGATGATTGAACAAACTGTGGTTCATTTTCTCAATCCCTGGGTTGTTTCCCTCCTTCTTCAATCTCTCCCTCTCTCTCTGTCCTAAATGCCTTTGCAGTGCTGTAGGACTGGAATGCAGAGCAGCTGTGGTTTTTTACCACTCTTGCCTGCCACTTCTGTAGCCTGTTGAAACAACCCATGAACAACCCAAAGTTCTGGGTTCACACAAAGATAATCCATGGTCTGAACAACCCAGAGTTCACAGCCTGACAATAAACCATGGGTTCTCTTGCTGGGTTGCTCATGGTTAACAAACCATGGTTTGCTAGCACAGCTGGGTTCACACTTCACAATGAACCAGAATTCAACAATTCATGTGTTAAATAAAACATTGGTTAGCATTATGTGTGAACCAGGTCATTGTATAGGCTGTTTGTTATCTGCTTTTATTCCGTATACTGGAAATTGTTATGCTCCAAATTCTCATTTTATGACATTGTGTTTTTAATTGTATTATATCATTTGATATTGTAAGGCATCCACAGAACAATGGTATGAGTGGCTTTATATAAATAAGGTAAATAAAGTAAAGTAAATACTGTCTTGTTGAATTTCTACTGGCCATTCAGATTTAAAGACACAAATGCTACATCTGGAGATTAAGAGGAAATCCTGTTTATGTCCCTAATATTGTGTGTTCCAGCTTCTCATACACTGAATTCCCTCCACATAGGGGGACCAGATAAAATCCAGGTCAGGGCTCATGTACCTTTAACAGTTGTAGAGAAAAGGAAATTTCAGCCAGTGTCATTTGTATGCAATTAGTTCCTGGTGAAATTCCCTCTTCATCACAACAGTTACAGTTGCAGGCACTATACTAGTGACTATATACAAAAGAGGGCAGGGCCCCTGCAACTTCATCAGGAACTAATTGCATACAAATGACACTGGCTGAAATTCCCTTTTCTCTACAACTGTTAAAGTTACATGAGCCCTGACCTGGATTTTATCTGGTCAGCCTAGGTTTTCTGCATAGTTCTGTCCTTGAGTGCAGTTCTAATCTGGATCAGGGACACCACCCACACGTGTAATTTGCATTGCCTAAAAAGGATCCATTGAAATCCTTCACTCAAGGCCTGAATTACACAGAAAAGGTAGTGTGCAGTTTGGCCCTAATCTTTGTATAAGAAGTGTGTGCAGGCAGCCCCCACTGCATCCAGCTAGCTTCCATTTCCTCTCCATTTCCCTTTTTCTCTTCAAAGACCTGTACCTTGTGAAATAGGTACACCAATCTGAGTGATTGGTCTGGATAGAATTATGTTGGCGTTCCTAGCCAGTGGCCCATCCCAGCTCCTTTATTATGAGAGGTTCAGCAGTTTCACAATCTTCTCTCTAGCATAATTATAGTTTATAAAATGTACTGGGGTGCATGGGAGTATATGGGTACAATCACACAACTTCAAGATCTGTAGAAGAAAAGAATTTAACAGCTGTGCTTGCAGTTCCAGGAGAAAGTCTTATGTAGTGCTCTTTTTCATTTCTTCCTTTCTATTATTTCCAGAGAAAATTCATTGTTTTTTATGTGTCAGCGTTTTGGACTATGTCTGTATACGTGATTGAACTAGCAAAAATGTATGGGAAACATACAAAGGTTCATATCGGGATCACAAGGGATAAAATAAAATGGGTTCACTTGTGCATCCTTAAGCCAAGTATTCACTTGTGCATCTTTAAGCCAAAACTATTCATGATGGCAGCGGATCTGTAACTTTAAATGTAGGTCTGTCCCTATCATATGTAAGTTGGTGGTAGTGGTGAAAACACTTTAAGGACAGACCCACATTTAAAGATACAGGTCTGCTAATATTACATGTAGTTTGGCTCTTTGGCATTAGGTAAACACTTCCTTTTATTTTGAAAGATTATACTGAGGTTAGCATAAAGGTTTCTATATAAAAATAAATCACAATATATTGTGGAACATTGTTTTGTTGTTCTTAAGAGCCTCTGCGGTGCTTTTCATTTTAAGATTAGCATTAATCATGGGGTTTGAACAAATAAGTCAGCAGGTTGAACCTACTTTTTAAAGAGAGCAATTGCCTATACCTAATTCAAGACTGGTTTCCACCCTGTGTGAAATCACTGGATTTGAATGGGATATAATTCAGAGCAGGAGCTGGTCAATGCAGTATAAAGAAAAAGTAATTGAGTTTTTTTATTGGAGTCAATGATAAAGTTGATTGTTTTGCTATTGATAAATTCCCAAAATAAGAATTTAAACTGCAATATAAAGGTTGCCCTAAAGAATGCATTAAATGCAGACCAATGACCTGGGCTTGATCTACACTGCTGTACTATAGTAGTATTGGAGTACACTGATCACTGTTGGGCCACGTTACACATTCCATATACTGGTATCATAGTATTATTTCCTGTTTTTTATTCCACATTATCCAAAACACTGCAACAAATGTCATTGTGTGTCCGGAGTATAAATGTGAGGCATATAGCGTTACCATGATGGGATCATAATTATTTGACACAAGTTGTAGATCTGGTCCTGATTTGCATGTAATGACAACCCAGAGTACAGATTGAGTATGGGTTGTTGAATTGTGAGTTGTCATTGAATCCTGGGTTGGCCTATGGTTTAATTGTGTGTTGTTAACCTTGAACAACCCAGAGTTTACAACCCAACAAAAAACCATGCATTCTCTTCCTGGATTGTTTGTGGTCAACAAACCGTAGTTAAATCACAGTGCAGGGCTTGCACAGAACAACAACCCATGATTCAATGACAACCCATACTCCGAGTTGTCATTATATGTTAACCAGGCCATTCTTAGGGTGCTTCCAAATTGGTGGTTCCTAGTGCTAGCAATTCGAAAGCATTGTGCAATTTTTCCATCTTTTTCTCCTCAATAGATTTTCTGCAGTAAGAGAAAAGATGGAAGAAGCAATAGGAAAATACAGGAGGGTTGCGAGTGGAAGACAATGTCATATAGACCTTTGTAAAATTCCGTAAATGAGGTAATGCATTTCTCCCATAGAAGCCTTGTCTGGAAGCACCCTTACAGCAGACTCATTGAAATTAATGGGACTTTGGCTAGTCATGACTAACAGTGCAATTCTATGCATTATTACTCAGAACTAAGTCCCACTGTGTTCATTGGGATGTACTCTCTAGAAAATTTGTTTAGACTTGTAGCCTAACTCTGGATCCATCCCATTTTCAAAAATGTCACTGTGAAGTGTTAGATACTACTCAATGAATAGGGGGAACAGCATCCAAAATATATGGATACAGAAATCATAAACAGCTCCTTCTCTAGGATGTGTGACTGGGGTGGGGAACTCCCAAACCCTTCCATTTTGTTGCATGGATTGTGTATCCCTGGCTTCAACAGTAAAACTCCCCATTTCCCATCCAAGAACTGTTGAAATCTTTCAAAGATGGAACTTGCTGGCATTATCAGATAGATTTCATGTTAATGAATTTCATGTGAGAGGGGGCAGAGCTCATGCTTAGTATGCAAAAGATCCCAGGTTCAACCTACAGGTAGGAGTGTGAAAGACCCCTGTCATGCTGAAGCTCTGGAGAGCCACTGCTAGTCAGTGTAAATCAAGGATGGGAAATGTGTGGCCATCCAGATATTGTTGGACTGCAATTTCCATCATCCCTCACCATTGGCTATGCTGGAGCAATGGGAGCTGCAGTTCAACAACACCTGGAGGGCCACATGTTCCCCATTCCTGGCATGGTTCATATTTTTATACTCAGGATAACTTACACAGGATTTCTGGGTGCTTTAGAAATATGCTTACAGTTCTGATACACCCATGAGTGAGTGAATCAGACTCTCGTATCTTATACAGATAATTTATTGGTAGTTCCATACTAAAATCAACTGTTTTGTCATTTGAGCCATTTGTTTTCTTAGGGCACAATCTGATGCAGGTTTGGACGGAAAAAGATCCTACAACTCCCAGCATTCCCCAGAAAGCCTTGCTCACTGGGGAATGCTGGCAATTGTAAGACTTTTTCTGTTTAAACATGCATAGAATTGTAACCTTATATCATTAAATAGGTTTAGTTTGTAATAAAATGTCAGCTTTTCCCACAGATATCTTTGCAATTACCATTTTCCCAATTGCAAGACATATACAGCTGCACCTTCTAATTATTCTCTTCATGCTTTCTTAATGTATGGCACTGTGTTGCCTCTGTTCAGAAATACAACCAGCAGTACCAGGGTGGTGGAGCTTGAAGGAGGAACAGGATGTGATGCAAAGGAGGAGACAATAGAGAGTTAGCCCTGTAACTGCTGTGTAAGAAACTTTCTTAATAAAGTACACTATTTATATTCAGTTGGAAGTTGGATCTTTGATTACACAAACAATGTCACATGGAACAAATATAACTGAGGGCTGAACTACAGGGTATGTTAATCATGTAGTATGTAGGTGATCCTAACATTCTAGTTTACTTTAGTGTAAGTGCATGGGATTCCAATCTGGATCAGGACCACATGAGTAGGAGGGGTTAAATTTTCCTACCCAGCCACTTTTTCCCTTAAAATTTGTCACATACACACACACACACACACACACACACAGAGCTAAAGAATGAAAATCACTCCATTGGCACCAATGAATACTGCCTTGTGCACCATTTGTTTGGTGGAAAGTTGACATACAAATCAAATTGATCAATCAATTAATCAAAAGTACCCATAAGACTGCTTACTGAATTCAACCTTTTTTGGCTCAGAACTAGGTTGCAGACCTTTTGTTGCTAAGCCCAGAATATATACACACCTTAGTATAACATGTGGCCCTCCATATGTTTTGGCCTTCAGCTCCCATGGTCCCTCCCCATTGGGTATGCTAGCTAGGCTGATGAGAGTTGTAGGCCAAAACATTGGAAGGGCTACAAGTTGCCCACCCCTGGGTTTAGCCACTCCCAAAATTCCATATTTATTCATAAATCATAGAGTCTTTGGGTCAGCGTTAAATGCTTCTGTTACAGGAATTCAAGCTGCCAAGTAGAATTGCTTGGGCAATTCATTTACCAATTATTATATTTTGTTGTTTGGTAGTGACAAATGTGGTAGTAATCCTCAATGTTTCCATTTTAAATTAATACACATCAAATGCAGACAATATAGCAACCAACCTCCTCAGAATTCAAGCTGCTACAGATTTCACTAGGCAGAAAACTCAAATTATACAGGAATACCCTTAAATGGATGCTGCTAACTTAACTATTGTACTTTGCCAGAAAGCATTCTATCGAGCACTATTCCTTAAAATTAGTACATTACAAGCATCTAGGGAAGTTATTTTCTGCTTTAAACAAAAATCCATATACTTCATACATTTAAAAACATTAAATTGGGGGCCGTTTTCAAATGCAGAAGTTGCCTTACATTTAAGTGCCTAATCAAACAAAACAATCTAAATAGGCACATTTTTCACTAACAGTGCAATCCTATGCATGCCTACTCAGATGTTAAGTCCAGTTGACTCAAATGAAACAGGCAAACATCAGGATAAATCGAATTATTTTATGCATATATGACCAGTGTCCCTGTGACCGAACAACATGTCAAGTGTTGTGATGCAGTTATTCCCACTGTTATCATGTTACACACAATGTTATGCCATTATCAATGTTGCATTTACATTGGACCAATTGTTTTTCCTTTTTCTTTCTTTTTAAATTGTCCTTCACACATGTGCAGAGCCACATGTACATTTTCATGACTGCTATAAACAAACAAATAAACAGGCATACCTTCTACTGTAGACTTCCGTGATGGTTGGCACATGCACAGGAGTCTGCTTTGATAGGTGATGTGTGCACACTCATCCCACCACATTGGATCCTGAGTTCCCAGTGTATGGGACTGGGAACATAGAGATGCAGGAGCCTTGCCCTCTTTTGTATCTGGTTATTCTAGTATAGTTCCTGCAGCTTTAACTCTTGTGATGAAGAGAGAATTTCACCAGGTGCTGCATACATACAAATGACACCTGTTGAAATTCCCCTTTCAATACAACTGTTAAAGATACAGGAGCCCTGTCCTCCTTTTCATATGGTCACCCTAGCACTGGCTGGCTGGGAGCTGCTATTCTAATTTTTCACAGTGCCCTACTCGTAGGGTGGCCAGGTGTCTTACTTTACAGAGGACAGTCCTCACTTCTGGAGAGCTGGCTGAGGACAGTTCTCTATTTCAAGGTGTCCTCTGTTTGAGGTCCAGTCCAAGTCTGGTTTAAAGTCAAAGAATCATAAGGCGGAAGAGTAGCCAAGGCTTTGACATTGCCCAACAACTGTTAGCAACTGGACAGCAGACTGTGCAGACACACAAGTCACCTAGTTTGTCTTCTCCACTATGGTGAGATGCAATATATTTTTATCATTCCTAAAGTTGCCCTATACATATAAATTTGTTATGCAACTCTGTATCCTCCTTTTGGCGATGTATAAGTGGCCACCTTG
Source organism: Anniella stebbinsi (assembly GCA_029215795.1). Taxonomy (NCBI): domain Eukaryota; kingdom Metazoa; phylum Chordata; class Lepidosauria; order Squamata; family Anniellidae; genus Anniella; species Anniella stebbinsi. Next base: position 61,612,466 of record JARDYH010000006.1, on the reverse strand, counting down.
CTCCAGAGTAATGTTATATTTGGGCATAAAATGGCTGCTTTGGTAGGGTGACCAGATAAAATCCAGGTCAGGGCTCATGTAACTTTAACAGTTGTAGAGAAAAGGCAATTGCAGCCAGTGTCATTTGTATGCAATTAGTTCCTGGTGATATTCCCTCTTCATCACAACTGTTAAAGTTGCAGGGGCCCTGCCTTCTTTTGTATATGGTCACTCTAGTATAGTGCATGCACTTTTAACTGTTGTGATGAAGAGGGAATTTCACCAGGAACTAATTGCATACAAATGACACTGGCTGAAATTCCCTTTTCTCTACAACTGTTAAAGTTACATGAGCCCTGACCTGGATTTTATCTGGTCAGCCTAGCTTTGGTCCAGGCACATGGTGTCATCAGGGCTGGTGTTAGCAGTGGTTGCCAGATGTTGACACCAGCCCTAGACGAGATGTCAATAAATGAGGTTGAGATATGGTAGCAGAATGCCTGAGTTCAAACAATGTAAGATGTACATAATCCATGACACCAATGTGGTGCCCCTCAGATGTTTTTGACTACAATTCCCGGAATTCATAACCATTAGCCATGCTGGCTGGGCCTAGTGGTAGTTGGTCCAAAACATTTGGAAGGCAGCAGGTTGGGGAAGGCTGGTTTCCAACAGTAGCAAGCCACTTTTAAAACTGAAGGGAGTCTTAAATTCAAAGGGCAGGGGAAGGAGTCTTCCATTAAAACAAAAAAACAAAAAAACAAAAAACTGCTGGGTGTGAGCAAGCTGTTCTTTGGTTCCTGCTCATTATGTTCAAAACTCATTTGCTATTTTGCAAAGTAAAGAGGTCGACATAGCATGAATGAAACACTTTACTTATATAAACACATGATGGCAGGGAATCCTTTCATATCAAAGACTGGAAAAGCTTATGAAAACAAGGCTTCATATTTTTTTCTAGCATGCTGATATGAGCAGAGAATGATAAGAAACTGATAGTGAGAATATACATAATGCATATCTGACAGTGGTGAAAAGATTAAGAACAGAGAAGGAGATTTTTTAAAAAATCCCTCTAATATTAAGCCTCTGTTTGAACTTCAAATGGTATTTTAAACATCTTGCTCCTTAGCGTTGACCTATTAATTTAAAGAAAAAATGGTTTTTATAAATGCTTTTAAAAAATCCATCCGTGTTTACCTGTCTATGAAAAGGATGTTTGTTCATAACCAAATCACAGAAAATTACAAGTTGACATTTCTAATAGCAAGATCTACTGGAGTTGAAAGCTTTGGCCAAGCTAACCACAGCTCCCAGTCCTCCTCTCATTGTTATTTCTAATGCAAAAGTAATGAATCTTTAATAATTGCTGTGTTGGAACATATATGGGATGTGCATACAATTTTCACCCTAGGTGATAATGTTTATGGGGGGAAACATAAATGTATCAAGACATAACAGTCAATATTTGTTCCAGTAATTGCAAAGCTGTTCTATCTTGCATGTATTAGTCTTGACACTTTGCTCAAAGAAAAAAGTAAGAAGTGACCAGAATAGCACTGTGTAGAACCAACATTATTTTGGCAGGAGATCACAGTGGCATCTTCTTTTCTTTTTAATTAGCTATATCTTTTGTTTCTTATTTTTAATGAAATAATTCATCTGAATATGACAAACTAACAGAGGTTATGTCTAACCAAAAGAGCGCATTGTGATATTCATAAACAAGTTAAGAGATGTCATCCTTTTCATATTTTCTCTCCAGCTTAAAGCATATTTGAAGAATCTTTCAGAGTTTTTTACAGTAAGGGCTGTTTCATACATATGTCTGTTCACAGGTCATTGTGCAGAATCCAGTGATAACATCTATGTGTGAATGAGTCATCACACATCAAACACCCCAGTTCATATCCTTTCGCTTCACCTCTAAGGCAGATTTCAATGGTGTCAGTTCTCCTGCTCAGCTGCAACTCATCAGCTGAAGTGCATGCATTCATCAACTGGTCCTAAATCCCCTAAATCATGAAACAACATAAAGGTAATAATTGATGGGCACTGTCAGCTTGGGGACATCTTTTAGTTTTCAGCTGAGGCACATAGAAAACTGCCTTATACTGACTCAGTCCATCGGTCCACCTAGCCAATTATTATTGACACTGACTGTCAGCAACACTCCTGGATTTCAGACAGGAACTTTTCCCTAACCCTACCTGGAGATGTCAGGAATTGAACCTGGTACCTTCTACATGGAAAGCGCATGCTCTACCACTGACCTTCCCATTCTCTTTCCTAAGGGTACATCCAGAAGACTTCCCATGTTTCTTGGTTACATTGCAGTGGACAATAGGCAGGCAGATAGCAGATCCAGGCAAAAGATGGGGAAATATGGTCCAAGGTTCTTAGCCCAATGTTGTATCTTCCTGTGTGTGTGGAATGCAGAATCTATGCACAGCCCGGGAATATACGCAAGCAGTTTCCCCACCAAATCTTGCTTATATTATTATTGTTTCATTTTGATCTACATGAAAGCTTTCTTATAGAAAACTGTCCAGTGCAGCTTAGGCCCTTTCTACACCATAGGGCTGTAGAGGGAGGGAACGAGGTTGATCCCGGAAGTACAGGGACCAGCCGGAGGCCATCCTAGGCAAAAAGCCTGCTGTGGAAAGGGCCTTAGTTGAAAGCTTTGCTTGAAGAAGAAATAAGTACTTTAACAGACATGGGAAAGGAAGATGGCCCATTATGTGTCACACAGACTTTTCACCATCTTGAGAATGCAACTGTGAGCGAGAGTCACAACTTTTGGCTCTTCAACCATTATGTAAATCCATTCAATTTGACCAAGACAGGTGAGACCCAGGTTCAAATACCTATTCACCTTGAAGCTTACTGAGAGATAATGGGGCAGCAATTATTTCTCAAACTAACCTACCTCCCAGGCTTGTGAAGATAAAATGGATGAGGGGAGAATCACATATGCCCCTTTGAGCTGCTTGGAGGAAGGCCAGGATATAATATTTTGGCTTTTGTTAACTTTGTCTCTAGCATATATTCTCCAATTAATCTCCATGTTTGCTTAAGTAAGGGTCAGCTGGTTTTTCTTTTCTTTCTTCAAAGCATTTGTGAGTTCCAAATAGTACTAAGGATCCTGGGAAAGATTGGTTTATGTTATGTTTTAGTGGGGGGTTGTTGTTGTTGTTGTTATTGTTTGTTTGTTTTTGTTTTACCATTTCTGCCCTAGAAGTAGGGTGACCAGATTTTGGAAACCAAAATCCCGCCCCCCCGCCCCCCCCACCGAAAACAACCACCACCACCAAGCCACCCCCCAAAAAAACACCAGCCTGGACCTACCGGGTTCTCTTCCTCCGCCGCCCGCGCCGGGTCCTCCGCTGCCGCCCCCACCGGGTCAGCCGCCGCCCCCAGGTCCCCCGCTGCTGCCGGGTCTTCCTCCACCACCGCCAGGTCCTTTGCCACCGCTGCCGGGCTCTTGAGGCCAGAGGCCACGCGGAAGAGGCGGGAGAGGGCCGATTACATCACTTCCGGATCCGGCCCTCTCCCGTCTCTTCCACGCGGCCTCTGGAGGAGGCCAGAGGCCGCACGGAAGAGACGGGAGAGGGCCGGATCCAGAAGTGATGTAATCGGCCCTCTCCCGCCTCTTCTGCGCGGCCTCTGGCCTCACGAGCCCAGCAGCGGCGGCGAAGGACCCGGCGGTGGTGGAGGACCCGGCGGCGGTGGACCCAGTGGCGGTGGCGGCGGAGGAGCCCGGGAAGCGGCCGCCCCAGCAGGTAAGTGCCCCCCCTCGCGCCTTGCGCTCCGGAGGGAAGCAGATGCCCCTGCAGGTAAGGAGCGCGAGGCACGAGGGGGGGCACTTACCTGCTGGGGCAGCTGCTTCCCGGGCTCCTCCGCCGCCACCACCGCCAGGTCTACCGCCGCTCGTCGCCGCTTGCTGCCACTGCTGCATGACCCTCTGCCACCCCGGTTTTCTCCCGACGCCCCCCGGTTGGCCCAGATTGGCCTAGGTTTCCTGGTTAGGACCGGGAAACCCCGGGCCATCTGGACACCCTACTAGAAGACCTTTGTTTAATTGAAAACTTAGCACATGGCCTAGCATCTTTATGGAAGAATATACCTATTAAATTAACGTTAGATCCTAATTTTTATTATTTATGTCTACAGGTTTGTTTGTTTTGTCTTAGGCTGTCATTTTCCCACTCAGAAACATGTTCTCCTCACACACACGCACACACGGACACACTTTTATTTTGGATTGTTCTACATTGTTGTTATTAATCCATCCTGAAGAATAACTCCATAGCTAATATACTGATGGGTCTAATAAAATTTAGTGCTTCTGTGATTTTGCCTGTCCAAATGCAGGTATCCCTTTACTGAGGATAGTATTCCCCAATGTCTGCCAATCAATTAGGGGCAGTTCAAATTATATTTAAATCAATGACCAAATGGTTATCTCCTGGGCTTCCATTTTTCACCAGCCCAGATTCAAGTATGCATTTTGAACTAAAGATTGCATCAAAATTCATAATTACCCATTTGGCATATTAATTTGCTTAGCTCCTAATGCTTGGCTGTATTAAAAAGAAGTTTTTGTCTGATTCAGAATTATGTTGAACAAGATTTTGAGCATGCTCAGTCAATCAGTGTTCAGTAGACCACATGCCTAAAGCCATCTACTTTGAAAGTTCATGCACAGAAGTTAAGATTAGCCCTTTACTCTTGATGAAACTCTTGTTTCATTAAGCAGCTTTTGTTCAGTGAGCAAGGTAGGGCAGTTTAATTTCCAGGGTAAGCAAAACTACAATTCCCATAGGATAATACGATAGTGTGCATGTGCAAAGTTCTATCAGCATGCATGTGCCAGCATTAACTCTCAGAAAACAGAAGATCTTTTCCCAACTGCTCTCCAAGAAAGCTCATGAATACTGAACTGATTTCAGACTGAGCCAAGGGGAATTTCTCCATCATTACGTATTGTGTCCAAGATACTGTGCTCAGATAATGTCAACAATACACGCATGTTAAATCCAAATGTTACGGGGGGGGGGGGACACTATCAGCTGGCCACATACCTAAGGTTATGTGAATTGGCCCTAAAAGCTAATTACAAATTCATGCTGACACAATTGCTCAGTTGTCTCCTACAGCCCATTGGGTATTTTGTTATTTTCCCCAATATCTTCACTTTATAGAAGCCAAGCAAACAGATCTATGTTTGAAAGTGTGTGAATTTTCTAAATTCAACCACCCTGTATTATATGTGCTGCCTCTCAGTACTTCACTTTATGTATTCAATATTTCATTTTCCTAGTGTTGACAGAGGGACCCAAGTCCCAGTGCGATTCACAATATCTGCAGAGGAAAGTGGATTCAACAATATAGTCTAACATAACTTGCCCTTTGAGTTCAAAGTTACAATAAAAATAAAAACCCTGCTCATCCATTCCAAATAAGTTATGTGAAAGTTTGCCAAAAAAACACAATATGAGCAAAGAAAACAATATAATCTTTATTACCTGCAATCTTTTCTCATTGAATTTAGTTTTATGTCTGACTGAAGGACAGCTGCTGCAATATCTGGTTGACATATTTCTGCTATATGGTTATTCTCAGTATTTACAAAGTATAGGATGCAAGTGGAATGCTAATTTAAGGACCCCATATTTAATGGTGCAGCCACAACTTTCAACAGTTTGTGAGACATCTTCTCATCAGGCTTTTCTCCTCAAATCACTGTGTTCCTCCATTCATCTAAAGTGTGCTTGTCAACAGATGTAGAATCAGCATAGAATTTGATCTGCTTTGGGGGGTACTTTGGAGATGAGAATATTTTTTTGTAGGCCAGATGAACACACATTGGGTATATATTAGTGGTTCCTATATACCGATTTTAGTTATCCAATACTAAGAGATTTGTGAAAAAATAGTTGGGGGAGGCAGATGTTTAAAATCTGCATAATATACATGGGGTTTAATGCATGCTGAGTTTCAATCATTTTGGGCTCAAAATATAATTTCTACTTTTGTATAGATTATTTGCCAAAACATTCCTCCACTCAAAACAAACAAACAAACAAAACAATGGAAAAAGAAGCACAAAAAATATGCAGAGGTTTACTATGAATGTTTGAACAATATATGCAGTGCAGTCCTGAGCAGCTTTATTCAAAAGTAAGTTGCAATGCATTCTGTGAGATTTGCTGCCTAAAAAGTGTGTTTGTGATTGCAGCTTTAATCCAAACACTTGGAAATGCATGTATTTATGTTAACTATGTTTGGACATTTGTAGGAATAGCTATTGAAATTAGGGATGTGCACGGACCCCCCGGATCGGATCGGGACCCGGATCGGGACCTCCAATTTTGTCATGGATCGGTTCGGACAAAATCGGAGGCCCCCCGGACCGGATCGAGTCCGATCCCGATCCAAAAATCGTAAATTTTTGGATCGGCCGCCATTTTTTTCCCCATAGACTTGCATTGCAATGCAAGTCTATGAGGAAAAAATGACGGTGGGTGGGTGAGGGGGGGCCTAACTCCCTCCCCCCCGGGGCCGTCCGCTGTGGATGGCCCCGGCAGGTAAGCCCCCTCCCCCGCGCTCCCTACCCCCCCTGGGGCCGTCCGCTTCCATCCGCAGGCGCCCGCTGGCGCCCGCGGATAGAAGCGGATGGCTCCAGGGGGGGTAAGCCCCCTTCCCCGCCACTGCTTACCTGCTTTGCGGCTTGCTCTAGAGTAGCGCGCCGGGTGATCACCCGGCGCGCCACCCTGGAGCAGGCCGCGGAGCCCGCTGGTAGTAGCTGCCGGCGCCGGACGGGAGCGGACGGGCCGGAAAGGTAAGGGCCCCCCTCCTCCCCTCCATGCGCCCCCTCCTCCCCTCCACGCGCCCCCTGCTTACCTTCCCAGCCCGTCCGCTCCCGTCCGGCACCGGCGGCTACTACTAGCGGGCTCCGCGGCCTGCTCTAGAGTAGCGCGCCAGGCGCGCCACCCTGGAGCAGGCTGCGGAGCCCGCTGGTAGTAGCCGCCGGCGCCGGACGGGAGCGGACGGGCCGGAAGGGTAAGCGCCCCCCTCCTCCCCCCCCGCTGTCCACTTTCATCGGCGGGCGCCCGCTGGCGCCCACCAATGGAAGCGGCGATGGGCGCCAGTGGGCGCCTGCCGATCCGCCGATCCGCCGAACCGGTTCGGAGCCTTTTCGGACCGGTTCGGACTGGATCGGCCGATCCAGCTGTCGGATCGGAAATCGGATAATTTATCCGATTTCCCACTGGACCGGACTCGGATCGTGGATCGGGTCCGATCCAGTGCACATCCCTAATTGAAATAACAAAGGAGAACTCTATGATATATACCAGCACTAAAACACTTCCCTTATATGGGCAATGTACAACAAGGATTGGCCCTGTTAGCATTAATGACAATCTATTCACTTTTACTGCACAACCCGTGATCAGCTCCTTTGTAGGTTGTGCAGTGTAACATGCAAACTCAGATTGCTAGGTTGTTTAGAAGCTAATCAACCCAGTGGTTAACCCAACAACAAAGCAAGGGTTAACCTGCTGGCAGCATGTGCACCCATGTACAACCCACAGGTTTATAAACTGATGGGTTGTGGTTAGGTATGAACCAGGTCATTGTGTGAAGAGCAGGATGAACATTTTGCTCAGGATACAATCAAGCTAAAGGATTTGTGATGTACATATTGGACATCATTATTCAAAAGCCTGTGATGGATCCCTCAACACCCATGAAAACTCTCCCCATCTTCATGGGTTTGGACAGGCATTGGCCTATTGCCTGCAGTTTTAACCCTCAACAAAAGCTACCTGTAGTCCTAAAGAATTCTCCTTGCTCCATTCTTCAGTTGCCCAGAGCTCTCCTGAGGCTATGTATACAGCAGGTATACATAGGACCCTGCAGACAACACACAGAAAGTGCAGTGGTGGTGAATATATGGTCCTCCAGTTGTTCCTGGACCACAAATCTCATCAGCCTGGCCAGGATAGCCAATAGTAAAAGATGGTGGGAGTTGCAGTCCAACAACATCTGGAGGGCCAAAAGTTGCCCAGCTCTTTTCTAGGGCAAACAAACCTTAGGACAGCTTTCCACAACTAAATTCTAGCACTGTTTAGTATAAACACAATCACTGTGTTATTATTTCAAACTATGTCTAAATAACCACAATTTTCTTTCTGCATTTAAAGCTTCCGCTTTAATGGGACCAGTATTACAAAAGGATTGGAGAAGAAAACATAGTTCTGTTTGAAATGCTCAAGCTGGCACCATCAAACTTTTCAGCTGAGTCGATTAAAAAAAAATCAGTTCATCCTCCAGGCAAGTCTTTCATAATATGTTTTTCATGTGCCACGTCATTATGCAGATCAGTAATGAATGGATTAGGAAATGGCTGTGTCTCATTTTTCTAGCTGCACAGAATGCTTAACTTCAAGGCTACATTCATGCCCATAATGCCAGCTGAGTGTCTGCACTGTATGGATGAATAGCAAGACTTAGCAGAACAACTTGCAGTCCTTACATGGCAAAACATTCATAGGTCAGGTGTACTCTTTCCTTCTTCAAATGCATCATTTAAAGCACTTGATCTTTACTGAAGATGCAGCTTTAATCAGATGACCCCAGATTTTATATCTGGATAAATCAAGCCAAGAAGTATATCTACAACATGCATTTCCCTTTTGTAATGAAAGCTAGTGCTCTCAGGATGATCTGAGGAAGCTCAAGGGAAATTCTTGTTAATGCTGTTAAATATTTCACTGTAACTAGGGCCACATCTACACCAAACAGGATATAGCTTGTAAATATAGCTTTTAGGATGTTTTAGGACGTTTTAATGCAGTTTTAATATGTGTCATGTTTTAATCAGTTTTATGTATTTTATCATATTGTTGTTCCCCGCCTCGACGGAGAGGCGGGTAAGAAATAAATTATTATTATTATTATTAAACCGCCCAGAGAACTTCGGTTATGGGGCGGTATATAAGTGTAAATAATAATAATAATAATAATAATAATAATAATAATAATAGCACTATGGAAGTGGTATGAAAGCGGTATATGGAGGCAGGAGCTACACTACTGCTTTATAGCTATATTGAAGTGCACTGATAACTATTGGGGCCCAGGACACATACCATATACCACTTTCATAGAGTTATATCGTGCTTGGTGTGGATGTGTCATGGGCCCCAACAGCTGTCAGTGCACTTCAATACCACTCTAAAGTAAGTACAATTTTATTATGGTCACAAGACCAGCAAAACACTATAAAGCAGTAGTGTAGATCCTGCCTTTACTGCACCGAACAGATGCAACTAGTAGACCCAAAGACCTATAGATTTCCTATAAAATCCAGTTGGTCACAGCTGACCATTTTCCTCAGTAAATGAAATGTCCAGAGAACTAAGACTCCAGAATTGAGTATTTATGCATTAAATGGATAAGGATGGAAGGAAGAGGTGGCTGACTGACCAATACAAACAAGTGTACTGACCAGTACAAAAGCAGTGCTGTTGAATAAATCAATTAGTCAAGGTTGCAGAGTACTGAAAAATTAAATACTGCCTACCAATAGTTTGATTGGCTGAAATGCCAGTTTAGTATATTGGAAACTTCAAGATGCAGAAGAATGTTAGAACAAAGATATTTAGCTACAGATATAGAGTAGTGGCTTAAGATTGTGAACAGTGGTCCAGGAGATCCTAGTTCAAATTTTACTTAAGCTGTGAACTTCCTTGATTGCCCTCGGCAAGCCACTATCGTTCAGCCTCAGCTCCAGCTCTCCATCTGATACACAGTGATAACACAACACTGACCTGCTTTACAGAGTTGTAAGAATTACTTTGGCTGCAGTTCCTATGCATGCTTATCTGGATGTAAGTCCTATTGAGCATAGTGGGGCTTACCCATGAGTAAACACACACAGGATTGCACTGTCAGTTAATTCATGTGAAGCACTCCGAACATTCAAAAGTGCTACAATAATGCCAAGTAGTATTATTAAAGAAATAAAGCACCAATTTTAGCAAATTGTCATTGCCATTACCTGCAACTACATAACCATACCCGTTCATGCTTGTTCTGTTCATGTAGATGGCTGTTTATGCTATTCTGTTCACATGTAAAGACTTGACCAAAGCTGATGAAGGATGACTTTAGAGGGCTTCTCTAAACGAGTGATTTATAGCTCATGACTGGCCATTCACGGAAGTTTGCAGTTCGGTTACATGACATCATCAACAGCCAGGACATATCCCCCAGTTTCCCCCAGTAATCCCATGTTTTAAAAATACAAACATAATGCAGTGTCTATGATGGGACTTTTTCTTCTACTAGATGGCACTTTTTTATTTAAAAGAATAGGCTGCAACATCATTCCCTTTTCAATTCAAAAGCACTTGGTCATTGTTGGTCACTGTCTGAAGGAGCTCATTTTAAATGTAAAAAGACTCAAGACTTGGTAAGGGGGTGGGGTTTCTTAATGTAAAAATGCTCTGAGAGCCAAACCAGATGGAATGTTGGGAGATCTGTGATTGCAACACTTCTTTTTTAAAAGGAAGCTGCAGGGGAGCTTACTGAGTTTGTGGCTGCTGGGGAAGGTGTTTTTAATCCTTCTCCTTCCCCCAATGTATTTTTCTCAATTGCCACCCCATCATCCAGAGTTGGTATTTATCCTGAAGCAAAAACTAACACATTCCTCATAGCTTCAGCTATGGGGCAGTATATAAATGTAAATAATAATAATAATAATAATAATAATAATAATAATACCAGGAAGTTTTCTCCCATGGGGAAATAGCAATCCAGGAGAGGGTATTCAGACTGAGGGAAATACTAACACGGGAAATGTTTTAAAACCTTCCCCTAGCCCCACAGCCTTAAGCTATACTAGCCACACCCTCATTCCTGCGGCAAAAAACAAAACAAAAAAACTGGAGTAGAATGCATTGCAAATATCCCAAAGTCTGGTCTATCCCTGACCTTTTGGTCCATGGCAGCAAACATACTGCCCACAACACACTTGACAAGACAGTTGCCTGTAGTAGTAGAGCATCTAAGATTCCAGAAAAGAAAAGATTCCACATTAATCTGTCTAGATAACTAAAACTTGTTAACTCCTGCTTAGAAATATAGGGTGTAAGAATAATGCCCTAGTTCATAATAAGCTCCAAGGCAGGAGCTCAGTTCCATTTTGGGTAATTATAAAACTCCTTAAAATCTTCATAACAATTCCAGTTTCATAGTAGTCATGCTAAATTGTTATCTGCAGTTTCTGGATGCAGTTAAATATACATTTTATTCCAATGGTTCACTTCTTTCATTGCTGCTGGGTGAAGTAATCCCTATTCATTCACTGGAGATAAATGTGTAAGACAATTCAAGACATGTCAAATGGAAACAAGCCATTGAAGCATAAAGATTATGTTACAGGTGTTCTAAGCAGCGGCAGTGCCTAAAAAGACCCAGATAAACTTTTAATGGAATAAATTGCTGCATGAAAATGATTTAATTGTGCAAGCTTGTGAAGGGAAGCCCACTTAATATTTTGGGAAATAAAGTTTATGGTTCAACACTAAGGCTAGTGGTTCTGAAAAAATATTGTCTCTATAATAATTTTCCATATGGCCACTTGCAGGTTCTTTAACCATTTATCCCCATGGCTTTTAGCTAATTTATTTATTATTACTAGCAGCAGCAACAACATTATTTATTAATTAAATTATGTGTTGGTTCCCACCACAAAAAGTAGTCCCAAAACAATTTACATACACAATACAGAAATCCATAATTAATATAACAGGAGGGGATCAATATAACCAGAGAGAACAAATACAAATTCAAATACAAATGAATACCATAAAAACATAATCTGAAAGTGTACATCCACAAATACACTTTTAGTCTTATATATTGTTCTTCAGTTGTTGCATGAGTACATTGACCTGTCTTCGAAAATTTGAGGGTCAAACTACACGGTATATTGAATATGTAACGTGCAGCTCACCCGCTCACTCTACTTACTCTAAAGTAAGTGCACAGAGCCTCAATCTGGATCAGTGCCATTATATTTATTTATTTATTTATTTTATTTATTTATTACATTTGTATACCGCCCCATAGCCAAAGCTCTCTGGGTGGTTTACATAGGATTAAAAACAATTAAAAACAATATACAAAAATTAAAACAGCAAAAACATACAACATACACATAATCTGTACATTTAAAAACCACTTCAACACTTCAAAAAGCTACAAAAACAAAACAAAACAAACCCAGGCTCCTCAGATATTGCCAAATGCCTGAGAGAAGAGGGAAGTCTTGACCCGCGCCTCGCGCTCCTTACCCGCTTCCCTCCGGTGCTTGAATCTACTGAGAAACAGGCTTCACGGCCTGTCTCTCAGTATCGCGCCAGGTGATGACGTCATCACCCGGCGCGCTACTGAGGGACAGGCCGCGAAGTCTGTTTCTCAGTAGATTCGAGCACCGGAGGGAAGCGGACGCCCCTGCGGGTAAGGAGCGTGAGGCGCGAGGGAGGGCACTTCCCTGCTGGGGCGGCCGCTTCCCGGGCTCCTCCACCGTCACCGCCGCCGGGTCTACCGCTGCTCCTTGATTGCTGCCACCGCTGCGTGACCCCCCGCCACCCCGATTTGCCCCCCTGCCCCCCGGTTGGGCCGGTACGCCCCTGGATTCCAGGTTAGAACCGGGAAATCCCGAGCCATCTGGACAGCCTACCCCTATTAGACACTCTGTGCCGGAGGTCTGTAGGCCAAAACAACAGAAGTCCGGCACAGAGCGTCTAGTTCTGGGACTTCCGGTTAAGCCGGGATCTTTGCCCTCACTTCCGCGGGCAGAGCAGGGAGCAGCGGAACGCAGCGGGGGACGCATCTCTGGGGGCCCTGCCATTACCAGTAACCAAATAACAGTTAACCACAGCAACCATTATCTACTGTTCTGGGGTGTCATGGTTTCCTAATCCATCATTACTGAGATAAGTGAGGGGGAGGCTGGGAGAGGCGAGCGCCTGTGGCGTGCTATGGGTGCCGTTTCCCGCCATTAGAAATAGCGGCAGCCATTTTAATTCACATAAGGAACACCATCTTGCTCCATAGTGCAGACTCCATTTCACCACTATTACTGTTGTGCATCCTTATTAACCCCTATTTCTGCTTATTACCCCTGCCCTTTCCTAAAAGACAGTTACATGCACCATTTTGTGGTTAGTTAGGCTAGTTAACCCCTAATTGCCTGCAGGCCTAACAAGCTATCTATAATTCTATCTTCTGTCACTGCCCCCCTGATGGAGAACCCAAAAAATAAAAAACTAAGGTTAAGTAAAGGAAGTGGTAGTAGCAGTGGCCGACCCTTTCAAGAGACATGGACCGAGATGTATGGCTTTATAGAAAAAAATGGCAAATTTTGCGTTCTATGTACTGAAACGGTAGTAAGCAGAACGTGGAATATAAATAGACATTTTGAAACTAATCATTCCCAGCTCTTGGAAAAAAGTGAGGATGAAAGGAAGGAATACATTTCCAGGCAGCTACACCTTTATAAGAGCCAATCTAATTCCATCCTTAAATTTATGAAAGGATCTACAAATTTAACATCTGCAAGTTTGAGCATTGCTCACTCTATAGCTCAGCATGGAAAAGCGCTCAGTGAGGGAGAATTTATTAAAGAAACTCTCCTAAGATGTGCACCAGTTCTATTTCACGATATGCAGAATAAAGATGCAATTATTAAGAGAATATCTGAGTTACCACTCAGTAGAAATATCATAAAAGACCGAATAATGAGACTGAACACAAACGTACAACATCAATTAAAGAGAGACATAAGGAAGTGTAAATATTTTTCGATCTCTCTTGATGAAACTACTGATGTCACATCACATGCTCAGTTGGCCATTATTGGTCGATATTCTGATGGTCTCACAATAAGAGAAGAGTTGATAAAGTTAGTATCAGTGCCAACAAGTACATCAGGAAGCGAAATATGTAAGGTTGTTATACAAACATTTCGTGACCTAAGCATTGATATCTCTAAAGTTGTGTCAGTGACGACAGATGGGGCACCAAATATGGTGGGGAAAAAAGTCAGATTTGTCAAATTGTTTACAGAAGCTATTGGACATCCGATTGTGCCTTTTCATTGTATTATCCATCAGGAGGCTTTATGTGCCAAGGCAGGATTCACCGACTTAAACGACTTAATGTCAGTTGTTACAAAAATAGTTAATTTAATAGCTGCTCGCCCCCTTCACAAGCGAGAATTTTCGGCACTTTTACTGGAGGTTGATTCCACCTACAGGGGACTGCTGATGTACAATAATGTAAGATGGCTGAGCCGAGGCAAAGTTCTTGAGCGCTTTGTGGAGTGCTTTGAAGAAATTAAGGTATTTCTTGACGATAAGGATCTGGGAAACTTTCCTCAGCTTAATGATGATAAGTGGGTCAACACCCTGATGTTTTTTACAGATCTCTCTGTTCATATTAATGAACTGAACTTAAAGTTACAAGGTTTTGGCAAAAGTATTGACGTTATGTTTGGATACATAAAAGCTTTTGAAAGTAAAGTTAAAATTTTCAAGCGAGATGTAGAAACTAAAACTTATAAGTATTTTCCTCGAGTAACAAAGTATTTTGAGAAGGCCAGTGCAGCTGTATAAAATGAAATGGAACTCTTGCATATGAAGTACCAGCATGTTTTAGACTCGTTACTTGACCAGTTTAGTGATAGATTTAGTCAATTTAGAAGACTAGAACAGACCATGAAAATAATTAAGTATCCTGATGTAGTAGTCTACAGTAGTTTGGAATTAAATGGTTTCCAATGGATGCAAATTGATGATTTGGAGATGCAACTTGCAGAATTTCAAGACAGTATCTGGGCTCAGGTGTTTGTCGACTTGAGGTCAAAGCTTGAGAATCTGGAAAGGTGCCGCTTGGAGAATCAAGAGGAGTGCCACTACGAACAGGAAATTTGGAGTGCCTGGAACCGACTACCAGACACTTTTAGCACCCTGAAAAATATAGCAATGGCTTTACTCACAATTTTTCCCTCTACATACTTTTGTGAGGCCTTATTCTCAGCGTTAAATAATATCAAAACCAACAAAAGAAACAGATTGACAGATGAAGTTAGTAGCGCTTGCTTGGGCCTGAAGTGTACAAAATACCAACCTTCAATTGAAGATTTAGCCAATGAAATTCAGCAACAAAAAAGTCACTAATAGGCAGGTTCGTTAAAGAATTCCCCCTCCCCCTCACTTATCTTAGTTCATGGCACCCCACACAAGCTAAATAATATCAAGACCAACAAAAGAAACCGACTGACGGATGAACAAAGAAGTCACTAAGCAGGTAAGTTAAATAATTAGTTTTTGGTTTATTAAATACAATTATATATAACAATTATACATTTATGTTATTTAAACTATAAATATCACGAAATAATGTTTTTTCCTCAAAGTGACACACCACCCGAGTTATGCTCAGTTTTTTGGCGAAGTTTGACACACCAAGCTCAAAAGGTTGCCCATCACTGTCCTATTAGCAGAGATCATTACTAAGTGTCCCACCTCCCCTCCCCCTCCCAACTGGCACAGAGAGAACTCTGCTGGCTGCGCTTATTAAAATGAAAAATTTACCTAAGTTTAATTTTTTTATTTATAATGTTACCTATTAAGATATCAGAAACACAGTTAAAGAACTGGCAAGTTATAATAAATAATTTCTGAAATGGTGATGAAAAAGCAAGGATTAACGAAGGGAGTTGGTATAAATCTCAGAAAAAAGGGGGATTGGGTCTCCCGTATTTAAAGTGTTATTATATAGCTAATCAATTGGGATACATAATAGATGGGGTTGCAAGATTAAGGGAAGTAACTTGGTTAGAGATGGCTAGACAAGATTTAGAATGGAAGTTAGATTTTTTTTTTTTACTAAAGTAAATAAGACGATGGAAAGAATAGAAAACCCCTTGTTAAGAAATATTTTAGAAATTTGGGTAAAATATAAAAGTAAATTATTACCAGATATCTCCCCACTGATTCCAGAGGTACTGCTGGAAAATTTCCCAGTAAATTTAAAGAAGGAATTAGAAACAGTTTTTAGAGAACAGAGAATTATAAAATTAAAAAATTGGGTGGAAAAGATGGATACTAAAAAGCAAATAGAAGAATTTATGAGAGGAAGGAATTTAGCATGGTTTAAAGCTACTCAACTGGAACAATGGATGTCCAAATGGGAAAAAAATAAAGAGCTTCGACAGTATACAAAATTTGAAAAGATGATTATAGCGAGAGAAGAAGAATTAAATAAAAATATAAAAGGAGTTGTGAGATTTAGAAAATATTGTTAGAAGGGGAAGAGAAACAAAATTATTTGAAATTATTATGGGAAGAAGATTTAAAGGAACAAATAAGTGATCAAATTTGGGGGAAAATATGGGAGTTGCGTATTTTGAATACTATGTCTGTAAGAATAAAGGAAAATTATTATAAGATAGCATGGAGGTGGTATTTAACACCAGTAAGATTAAATCAAATTGATAAGAAATATTCGAAGCTATGTTGGAGAGGTTGTCAAGAAATTGGAACATATTTCCATATGTGGTGGACTTGTAATCATGTACAGAAATTCTGGAAAATAGTATTTGAAGAAGTAGAGAGGATAACAGGTTTAAAACTAAAGGTATGTGCTAGGGTAGCTTTATTATCAATTTATGACAAAGTAAAAGGAGATCAAAATGTTAAAGATTTAATTACAAATTTATTGACAGCAGCGAGGTTAATGATATCTAGACAATGGAAAATGCAAGGCAACTACGAAATAGAAGAATGGTATAAAGAAGTGTGGGAAATTGCTATTAATGATAAGTTAACAACTAATATAAAAGTTAAAAGAGGAATATTAAGAAGAAATTATTTTTGGAATATATAGGGACTATTTGTAGATTTTGTATTAAACAAAGGGACGGGGTGTATGCAAAATGACTCTATGCAGTTTTGTAAGAATGCTTTAAAAAAGTACAATAGATAAATATGTAGTAGCTGGTCCCAGGGGGAGGGGTGCACTTGTTAGATGGATTATGATGTATTGTGGTTATGTTATGTACTGATATGATTTGTAAGTGATGTGTTCTTTTTTTCTGTATATTATAAAATTCAATAAAATTTATATATATATAAAAAAAGAAGTGTTACATGGATGACAATCAAGAACAGTTCAGAACTCCTCAGCATGGATGAAGCTTTGCCAGGAATATTTGGGCCAACATACTGTGATATCTGTAAATTCTAGATGATGCAGAGGGGAACAGAGAGAGATTATAAACGGCTTGAAAATCCTTTGCCATATTTCTCTCAACCTAGAGAGAAAAAGATTGAGGACAACAGCTTCCAGGAGGATGTAATAAACCATGAGGGGGAACAACTGAGGACAAAGGGGGGGGGGGGGACACTGGATTAAAACAGAAATTGTGATTTCATTTGGATAACAGGAGGGAAAACTTCCTAACTTTAAATTACTTTTTTTTCTAAAACCATCACTGTGGTCTGTGCGGCAAAACTTCTTCCTTCTCCTGCTAGGCTGCAATGCTAGGCACACTTACCTGAGAATAAGCCCCATAGTGTGCCTTACTCCTGAGTAACCTGCAGACTTAAAGGTTATTTATACCTTGCTTTTCAGCCTTAAAAAGCCCCCCAGCTGCATACAAGCCAAATTAAATAGACTCCCATTATTTATTTATTTGTAAGTTTATTAAGGGTTTAGTCCTATATATGTTGACAGAAAAAAGTCCTGCAACTCCCAGCATTTCCCAGCCAACTATGCTAGCTGGGGAATGCTGGGAGATGCTAGACTTTTTTCTGTCTAAACATGCAAAGGATTACGCCCTAATTTACTTAACTAAGTACAGCATGGCTGAGTTCGGACTACACTTTAGGCAATGGAGGGGGGGGAAGAGGCAACTGACGGTTCGTTATTTTTGCGGTGCCCAATACATGACATGTTGCCCCTCCCATCGTTGTACGGCTAAAAGTCCCTGCCTCATGATAAGCAAGGGGCCTCCATTAATCAACAGAGCAGCCCATTGTTTTCCCGTTGTTACATAATATACTGTCCGTTGTGTGTCCCCCCACACACGACACAATAATCAACACAACAGACAGTTGGCTCTTCCCCCCTCCGTTGCCTAAAGTGTCATCTGAACTCAGACCCTGTCTGCTGGAGTCCCCCTTTGCGCTACAAAACTCGCGCGCACACAAAAGTACACCCGCGGCATTTCTGCCTGTCGCGTGGCTCTTAAAGCCGCAGCACCCAGGAGGGGAAGAAATAGTGGCTCTTTTTGCCTTGGGTTCGGTAATGCACCACCACCACTTCGCTGGCTTCTCCTCAAAGACTGAGGCGGCTGCCCAAGAGACGTTCGCCTCTCGAGTTGCACTTGGGTGAGGTGGAAGCAGGAGCCACGCCGCCGCTCGCTCTGTTCTGCTTTCTTTACGTCGGGCGCTGAGCGCAGAAGTCCCAAAGCGAGGAGCGTGCGGCGACAGCGGACGGTGTCTCCCGCTGTGTGTGTGAGTGAGAGTGAAAGAGAGAGTGGGGGGCGGGAAAAGCCTCGGCCGCCTCGTTCTTGGGGAGGTTGGGAAGTTTTCAAGGCGGGGCTGTGGGAGCCGAAGGAGGCAGAGCCGGGGAATCCCAGCCGATGCCATTAGACAGCGAGAAGCGTCGGGCTCGTGCGCGAGGTGAGTGGCTCTCTCCAGGGAAGAGCGGGAGAAGCTTTCGCCCTATCCTCGCGCGGGGTAAACTTAAAGGCACCTTCTGGCTTGTGCCGAGACTCGGTCGCTGCTGTTCAAGTCTCTCGTCCCCCCGGCCCCAAATGCGGCTGTGAAGTAAACTTGGCGGCTGCTTTGGACCAGCAACTGTTGGCGAAGCAGGGAAGCGTAAAGTGCCCCCCACTCTCCCCAGCCAGGGACGTCCAACGTGCTGACGACTTCACAAGAGGAGCAGCGAGGGACGCATCTTCTGTCCTTTGCTTGCTTCGACTTGCTGGAGCCATGTGGGTGGCGTTTTCCTGCAGCCTTTTCTAGCAACTTTTCCGCCCCGCCCCGCTCCGCTTGGGCAGGATCAAACCCGTTCCCTTCTCCGTGGCTGGCACAATGGTCTTTGGCCCCGCAGGCTGCCTCCCTTTGTATATTTTAGGGTGCTGTCGATATCCTGCGCCTTTGGGGGCTTCGGGATGAGTTCAACAGGTGTTGTACCTGTCAATATTTTATCTGTTAAGGGGAACGTGCGGGGGGAGCCCTTTCTAGTATTTTATGGCCTAATCCCATAGTAGGTGAGCAGGTGAGTCCTCACTTCACTTGCCTTGGGCAAGCTTCTTCTGCCCTCTGAGCCCCATCCTTCCATATCCATAATAATAATAATAATAATAATAATAATAACCCATAGGAGAGATTTGTTTCATAATGTCTGTGAAGTGTTCTGAATGCTGGAAACATGTTGCATTTTACTAAAAATGTTTGGGAATTATAGAACCTAGGCTCACTCTTGAAGAGTTGGGCTAGATGACTTTCAGGTGCCTTACCATCTTGTAACTCTTGTCCTGCAGTTCCACTAGAAGGGCTTCAGGGTCTCTTTCTTGTAATCAGTATGATCCCATCAATGACATTTCTGTATTTTGTGGTATGATTCTTTTTTTCATACAGTCTTTTAGGGGAGGCATTAATTGTTTGTTTCCACCAAGACATGTGCAGAGTTTGTGTTTATATAACTTAAAGAGTTGTTTTAAAGTTTGTCAACATTGGGAAAGTATTTTCATACCTGAATGGGTCCAAACCATCTCTTTTAAACACAAAACTTTGTGATAATGTTTGACATCTGAAGTCCCTGGTTTGTGGATTTAGATCTAACTCCAAAGTCCACAGACACCAGTGGAAATGTAGCAGGTGTCTTTGATAAATGCAGATTATGCATTTCTTGCACTTATTGTATGTGCATAATATCTATTATGGTATCACAGGAGGATTGACTAAAGCATTGTAAGAAATCTAAAAACAAAAAGCAGTTCACTTCTTCAGCACAGCATGTAAAAGTCCTTGAAGTTAAGCAAAGTCGTCTATCATTCTACTTTAATAGTAGATCCTTGAGGAAATGGTACTTTGTTGCTCAACAAACTGAAATGTTTGGTCTCAAAGCAAAATGTTTTTACTCTTGTGGTGCATAAGTGATAAAGGTGAAGTCTTCCTGAAACACTGTCAGGATTACTTGCTTAGCACAGATCGGAACTGGGAGAATCCTGATTTTTGGAGAATGTAAGCTACTTTGAGTACCTTGTTTTCAAATATTTGTATTCTTGAAAAGGTTCACCAACTTTATTTTGAAAATAAACTTCTATATGACAGCTGTTTGAAATAGAGCTTAACTTTAGTTCCACAGAAGGAGTTGATTGAGACTGTGGTTCTGTACCCACTTACCTTCTGAGTAGACACATATAAATGTCTACATTTTCCAGAAGGGTGGCCATCTTAGTCTGTCGCAGCAAAAACAAGAATCTTATGGCACCTTAAAGGCTAATACATTTATTATGGCATAAGCTTTTGTGGAATAGAGTCTACTTTATCAGATAGCTTTAGTCTTTAAGGTGCTGCTGGACTCTTCACTGTGAAAACTATGGGTCAAACAAATATGAATGATCTGGTTTCTTATGCCTCTTGTTTTTGTTTGTTTGTTTGTTTGTTTCAATTTGGTTATATATGTTTGTGTTTTAAATTGTGTCTCATCTTGCTTAGGGCTGCAACTTTTGTTTAATTCAATAACAGATTGGTTAATCAACCTTTTGAATAAAACATGCCCTGTGTTGGGCAACTCATTAATATTTTTTTAAAAATATAAATGCTTAAAAACTGCAGGTGCAAGAAGTATCTCTCCCTTATATCTCTTCTAAGTTTATGCTGCTGCAATGTGTGTACACACACCATCTAAAAAGTCTATTTTAGAGTGCAATCCTATACATGTTTAGACAGGAAAAAAATCCTACAACTCTGTTATAGAGGGTTTTTTCTGTCTAAACATGCATAGGATTGTGACCTTAATCTTTAAAAGGACCGTTCATATGTAAACTTCTATGAATATAATTTATTAAAACTTATACAGTTAGTCATCTGTTTTTCTTATTTTAAATTTTATCTATTTTCTCCATGTAATTAGAAAAATGCACATACATTAACAGTACACCTGTAGATAAGTTAGAATATTGTATCTATTATTAATTGGTCAATTTCTATATCAAATTAGAATCTGCCACTCCAGAACTCCTGTTGATTAATTGGATGCCCATCTTCTGCCATCTTAGCTGACAGTTATCTAAGATTTCTTGAATCAAGTGTTTTGTAGCTGCTGTTTCACTATCAAGCATTTTTAGAAAGTGTGTGACAATGAAATCTTATTCATGTCTACTCAACAGTAAGCCTTGTTGAGTTCAATGGGATTTACTCCCAAGGAAGTCTGTGTAAGATTTCAGCCTCGGAGACAGACAATGGAAGCCTGTGCATATTTACTCAGGAGTAAGTCCACTAAAGACTCTTCAGAGCTTTTTTTCTCACCTGTTCAAATATGTGGAAGGGGCGTGGGCTGCATGTACTTGCCATGCCCCCAGGTGCTATCCCTGCTAGCTCCACTCCCTCACCTTTGCACTTTGAGGACAAAGTTCTGAAAGAAGTTTCTTTATGCATTCCTCTGAACTTGGGAAGAATCTCTCCTCAGACCTTTCGCCTCAATGCTTGAAGGCTGGAGCTCAAGCTGACAGGTACACCGGGGATGGGGCTGATGCATGCAGCCCCACTCCTGCTCCATGTTTGAAACCTTCTGAAGAGGGCATATGTTCAATGGGACTTACTCTTCAGTAAGTGTGTCTCCAATCGAAGCTTTACTTCTAGAATTTAAGCCTATTCCATTCCCCATGGCAAAGATATAGGTGTCTCAAATTCTGATGACCCATCTTTCCAACTTTTTAAAAATGGAAATCTTACTGACTTGGGTAGGGAAATGTTCTAGTCCTAGGGGTCAGATTTGCTTTCTGGTCACTTCACAGAGTGCAGGTAACATCAGGGGATGACCCCTCCTTCCTGAAGCCCCACCTGTGATATCATGGGAGCCCCTTTCTCATGTCTCTCTGTGGATGGAGGAAGGGACTGTTCAGCCCTATAGAAGAACTGCCTTTTCCAGTGGCAAGTGGTGAAACCCCTCTAATCACTGATTGAATGTAAAAGCAAGGTTTCACTACTCACTGCTATAGAAAGACAGCCCTAGAATGTATTCTGGAAGGCCCGTCTCAGTCATAGAAGGTGTTTTTATTAAGCAGTATAAAGAAAAGTGTAGCTCGGACCCAATCTCATCGGTGTTTTCCTGGAAAATCAGTGTAAACAGGGGTGAATAATTAACAGGGGCTTAACAAAGACTTCAATACTTCAATCAGAGGGTGGCATCCAATTAGCCCTTCCTGCTGTGGAATGTCCATTAGCCAAATGGTGAGAGGCTGATTCCTCTCTTTTTTCCCTGTAGCCTCGTGGGTCTCCCCATATGTTCTAGCGCTTGAGGATCCCTCTAAAGCAGATTTTGGGGTAGGGGTGCAGGGGGCTGCAGGTGGGAGAAGAAGAGGAGAAAGTATGCTTGTGTGAAGTTGCGTTCTTCCTTCAGTCAAGAAAAGAGGACAGTTTTGAGTTCTCCTGACTTATCAAACCTTCCTTTCCTGATTCCCCAATCCAGTTACCTCTCCCTAATTAATTGCAACTACTTTTGAAAAGGATAAAAATGTTTATATAATGAAATGTTAAATTAGAGGAAAGAAATGAAACAAAGTGGTGGGGAGAGAGGGCCTTTTTCATTTGGGTGAGATTCAAGTAAGATTAACATTCAATTAAACAATTGTAGAAAAGGCAGCCAAATTATATAGAATTTCTCTGATGTCACTCTCCTGTAACAGTTTTTTTGTTCTTTAATAGACAAAAGGTCTTCAACCCAATTTTTAGTTATATACACAGAACATGATTTCTATAACAGTAAAATAAAAAAAGCTTGTCTAGAAGTGATACTGGCATTCCAGTGGGTGATATGTTTGGGGAGTTTCCAAAATATGGGGAGGTACACCGGCGTTACGTGATTAAGATCACAATCCATGCTGGCTTGGGAATTGCAGGTC
The DNA here is from genome assembly GCA_029215795.1 of Anniella stebbinsi. NCBI lineage: Eukaryota > Metazoa > Chordata > Lepidosauria > Squamata > Anniellidae > Anniella > Anniella stebbinsi. Next base: position 61,589,266 of record JARDYH010000006.1, on the reverse strand, counting down.
TTTCTTTTGTTTGCATAGGATTGTGCCCTAAATGAGGGCTTTAGCCTTAATGATGATGAACATCTGCCAACGACATTATTCTAAAAGATCTCAATAACAGGACATTTCTATATTGTATCCACCAGAGTTGCTTCTGAACTATTGCATTCCAGCGTATATTTAAAATGTCTGCATTAAAACACGACTACTTTTTTCTTTTCTTATTGTGCTGAATAGGCCTAGGGAGCAAATTACATATTATGTGATGTTATATTATATTATGTTATGTTGCTGGATCTCCCTTTTTAAAAACTGAAAAGCAGCCACTGACAGACTCGTATCTGCTTGTTGCAGGGGAAGGAACATTTCACCTTTCCATTGTGCCACTTTTCCAGTCCACTACACACACAACCCCAGTACTTTTTTTGTCTGCACATTTTTCAACAACAGCAAACTGGGGGGGGGGGGGGGTTGACCTAGATTACCCTCCCCCTCATGCCACTGCTTTGAGCAGATTGGCAGCTCTCAATGGATGCATTTCAGTAAACTAACAGAAATGGGAAGGGGGAAGACCGATTGACAGACCTCCTGCATAACATGTTGTTTGGTCCTAGGTCAAAGAGGTCAATAGATGACAAAACATTGACTGAAGGTACAGCATTGTGCTTGCATAATGTTATTTCTTGAACCCATTACATTCCTAAATCAGAGATGAGGAGCTTCCAGTTTGTGTGGCCTTGGGTGAGTCCTGCCCCTCTCCCTGAAGCCCCAGCCCCTCTCCCACATCCAAAGTCGAGCAGAGAGGAGAATCCCTACTGTTATCTCCAATCACCCCTCTGTCCTTCCTAATGGGAGGGGGAGCAGGGCAAGAAAAGCTGCTCTGACCAAGGCATTAGCTAGAGGAGTGCTTCTCCAGACAGCACCTCACTTGGGACCCAACTTTGCTGTATGCAAGCTTTCCCTAGCATGGAAGCTGGGTCCCCAACTGAAGGAGTGATTTTTCATCTAGTGCCTTGGCTTTCTTGCACATGGGTTCCAACTGGTGCTTCAACCAGAGACCAAATGATGTTGGGGTGTGCTCATGCCCCTGATGTCATTTGGCCCATGAATGACTTGATGGGGGCGTCATCTGGCCCTTCACCTCCAAACAGTTTCTCACCCTCATCCTAAATTGTCCACATCAGGTTTTCAGGCCGTCTAACATGAATGTATGCAAGGCTATAGCTGACTTAAAGAGAGGTGGGGGGGACGGACCTCAGAGGCTATGTATTTTTGGAGGTTCAGAGGCAGCTAGCACAGCCTTGGTTCAAGTTAAGCCCTTTTGGTTGTGTGCCCTTCAGTATATGGGTGCCTCTACAAGAGCGATTCAAAGCTCTTTCAAGGCACATTACCAAATTTACCTCTACAAGAGCGGAGCTCAAATGAGGGGTCCAGGTGCTTTTTATGTCCGATTATTCGCATTTTCAAATGCGCGTTAAATAGCGAGTTTTAATTTACCGCGGGAGTAAGAGAGCCTTATGTCCATGTAAACAATTTTGTGAGGAAGCGCATTAACGATCAGATGGGCCTGGCAACTTCCTCCTTGTTCTCCGTCTCTCCAGATGGAAGCACCAATGTGAACTAAAAATAAAGTTTATTTTAACTCCCCTGAGAGAACATTTCATTCATGGAGACACGGAGCCAGATGGAGGTAGTTTCACAAGAAGTAAAGGGGGTAGGAAGGATGTGCAGATGTGCAATATGTGCATCATTAGCGATCATATGGTCCCCTCGTTTTACAATTGTTGAGCTCGCTGGGAAGAGTAGGGGGAAGGAACGAAGCTGATCCCCCTGTCTGTTTGGTGCGTGTGTGTGCGAGGCACATTCCCATTTACTCCTGAGCAGGTCACTTCAAATGGCAATCGGGCGAGGGGGGGGGGGGGGGAGACAGGTAGCCGAACATGTTGATCAGGTCATTCCCGGCAGGTAACCTATGAAACCAAAGACAGGAGATTCTGGTGGGCGGGGAGAATAAAGGGTGAAACAAAGCGCATTACTTTCAGCAACTTGTCAACAACTTTAAAGCGCCTTTCATACAGCCCGTAATGTGCTTCAACGCCTCCCATGTATAGGGATTAGGCGTAAAAGTGATTGTCAGTAGATTCGCAGAATTGGACAACTGGGCGTCAAACTGAACTCTTGTAGAGGGGACCTATGACTCATGTGAGCTTTCTTTTTTTCTGATGTGTCAGATAGCACTGTAGTTTCAGGTAGATGTTTGTTCTTACATTTCCAGATCAGTTACAATGTTAAGAATTCGTTTAAATAAAAGGTTGACATTGATGAAGCAGTAGAGTATAGGGGTGTGCATGGACCCCCCGGATCGGATCGGGACCCTGATCGGGACCTCCAATTTTGTCCCGGATCGGATCAGACAAAATTGGAGGCCCCCTGGACTGGATCGGGTCCGATCCCGATCCAAAAATCGGAACTTACGATTTTTGTATCGGCCGCCATTCCCCCCCCCCCCCCATAGACTTGCATTGGGGGAAAGAAAGTTTCCCCCAATGCAAGTCTATGAGGAAAAAATGGCGGCAGGTGGGTGAGGGGGGCCTAACTCTCACCCCCCCGGGGCCGTCCGTTGTGGACAGCCCCGGCAGGTAAGCCCCCTCCCCTGCACTTCTGACCCCCCCAGGGCCGTCTGCTTCCATCCGCTGGCATATGGAAGCGGACGGCCCCGGGGGGTAAGCCCCCTTCCCCTGCCTACCTTCTGTGGCCTAGGAGCAGGCCGCGAAGCCTGGTCGCAGTAGCGGCCAGCGGCGGACAGGAGTGGACAGCCACGGAAGGTAAGCGTGCCGCGCCCCCCTCCCCCCTGCTTACCTTTTCTGGCTGTCTGCTCCCGTCCGCCGCCCTCTGCCCCCGTTGTCCGCTTCCATCGGCGGGCGGCCACTGGCGCCCGCCGATGGAAGCGGACAGCCCCGCTAGGGAAGCCACCCCTGCTGTCTGCTTCCATCGGCCCGCCAATCCATCCGATCTGGATTGGAACCTTTCCAGATCAGATTGGATCGGCCGATCCAGCAGTGAAATCAGAAATCGGATAAATCAGATAATTTTATCCAATTTCCCCCTGGATCGGATTCGGACCGTGGATCGGATCCGATCCAGTGCACATCCCTAGTAGAGTAGTGTTACTGTTGTGTGCATATGGATGTATATTGTGTTACAAGGAAGTTAACTGTACAAATAGCACCAGGGTTCTTGGAAGTGCAGAGGCAACTCCTTAAATGTGTGCATGCTGGTGACTTCTCATGGTGCACATGCTTGTTTTTTGGACTGTGTGATGTCACCCAGTGGGGACTATTAAGATGACTTGTGTTGTTTCGTTTGGAAGCAATGATTTATTATATACGGTTATTTATTAAACAAAAAACCTACGGTTTACAAAAACAATGTTAAGGCTCTACAGTTTCCAACCAAGCACCAAAAAGCAGGGAAATTGGGAGTTAAAGCTCACAAGTCTTAACGCCACATCTTCCCTAAGGAGGCAGAAAGTGCAAGTGAAATTCTCATTCTCCCAAAGCAGATAAACCATGAGGACAGGATGGAGAATATGATATGCAGAGGTGACTGTGGGGTTGTGGAAAACTGATAACGAACAACTTAGAGCCACCTACTTCTCTTTTTTTGTTTAGAGCAGCCCTTCCCCAGCCTGGTGCCCTCCAAAGGTGTTGGACTACAACTCCCATCATTGCAAGTCAGTATGTCCCATGGTCAGGAATGTAAACTGTAGGTTTTTTGTTTAATGAATTTCATGGCTTTGTGTAATGGATGACTGGATATTATACAGTTGACAACTAAACCAGCGTCAGCCAGGATGTTACACCATCTTGACATCCAATATAAAATCAAAGCTAGTGTTATGTGTTGAACTCACTTTTAAAATTAATAAATCAACCAAAATGCTTGCCTCTCCCTCATTTTTAAAGCTAAAGAGATGAAACCTGGCATCATGGTAGCTCTTAAGTAGGGCTATAGCTATGTCAAGTTTGAAGCAGATCCGTTCATGCCTTGATTTTTAGGAATTTTTTAAAGTTCAAACAGAAATCTCTTTGGGGTCTAGGACCTTGAGCAGTACAAGTTAAAAAAATGAAATTAAAGATAAAGAGATGAAACTTGGCACCATGGTAGCTCTGAAGTAGGGATTTAGCCATGCCAAGTTGGAAGCAAATCCGTTCATCCCTTGATTTTTAGGAATTTTTAAAACTTCAAATTAATTTTTTTAATTAACTAAATGCTTACAATTCCATCATTTTTAAAGATAAAGGGATGAAGCTTGACAAAATGGTAGCTCTTAAGTAGGGATTGAGCCATGCCAAGCTGGAAGCAGATCTGTTTATGCCTTGAGTTTTAAGATTTTTTTTTTTAACTTCAAACCCAATACTCCTCTTTGGAGTCTAGGACCTTGAGCAGTACAATTTTTAAAAAAAAGAAATTCAAGATGAAGAGATGAAACTTGGCACCATGGTACCTCTTAAGTAAGGTTTTAGCCATGCCAAGTTGGAAGCAGATTGGATCATGCCTTGAATTTTAAGAATTTTTTTAAAAGTCAAACTATATATATATATATCTCCTAAAAATCAAGGCACGAACCGATTCAGGAGGTTGGAACTTACTTTCATATGTGGTGGAGCTGTGAACATGTACAAAAATTTTGGGAAAGGGTGTTTAAAGAAATAAGTGAAATAATGGGAAGTAAATTGGAATTAAGCCCAAAGCTGGCTCTACTAGCAATATGGGATAAAGGGAATGTGAATATAAGTAGGAGAGAATTGATAAACAACCTCCTGGCCCCTGTTAGAATAATGATAGCTAAAAATTGGAAAGGGCAAGGGATTTATACAATAGAAGAATGGTATAAAGAAATATGGGATTTGGTACTTAATGATAAGTTAACGTGTAAAATGAAAATAATGAGGGGAATGTCCAGGAAGAATGATTTTGGGAATATATGGAGTCCATTTTTGGAATATGTGTTAAGAACGGGGAAGGGGCAAATACCTTCAAAAGAATCATTACAATTTTGGAAGGATGAATAAATGGAAAAATGTTGGTCTCCTGGGGGGTGGGGAGCACGGGGGGGTTGTAGGTTATGTATTGTATTGTATGTTGTATTATGTTGTATTATGTTGTTTTAATTTGGAAATAATAAAAAATAATAAAAAAAAGGCACGAACCGATGTGCTTCCAATTTGGCATAGCTCAATTCTATGGTGACCACTAGGGTGTGGCCTAGTGGCTAAAGTGTTGGACTGGGAGCTGGGAGATCTGGGTTCTACTCCCCACTTAGCCATGGAAACCCATTGGGTGACTTTGGGCCAGTTGCAGACTCTCAGCCCAACCCACCTCACAGGGTTGCTGTTGTGAGGATAAAATGGAGAGGAGGAGGATTATGTATGCCGCCTTGGGTTTCTTGGAGGAAAAAAGGTGGGATATAAATGCAATAATAAATAAAAAGTAAAAAACTGTCAGGATTTCCCCAGATTTGTCCTGGTATTTGTTCTATCCTCTGTGTCAGGGGTGGTTTAGGCAATAGTCTATAATGACCTGGGATTACACACATTCCCCTTTAAGGCCACCATTAGCATGGCAGGGGGGAATTACATGCTTTCTGGAGGTGTGTCATTCTCCCCCGCTGCTCCAATCAAGGCCTTAAAAGGGGGAAACGTGTCATTCCCAGACATTGTAGAAAAGGGCCTGATTGGAGCAGTGGGGTGGGGTGAGAATGACATGCTTTCCCCTCCTCCGCACCAATTGGTGCCTTTAAGGTGGCCCCAGAAAACCATTTTCCTGCCCCCTACTATGTGTCCTCTTTTTTGGTTTCCCAAATATGGTCACCCTACTCTAGGGTAACCAGATAAAATCCAGGTCAGGGCTCATGTAACTTTAACAGTTGTAGAGAAAAGGGAATTTCAGCCAGTATCATTTGTATGCAATTAGTTCCTGGTGATATTCCCTCTTCATCACAACTGTTAAAGTTGCAGAGCCCTGCCTTCTTTTGTATATGGTCACTCTAGTATAGTGCCTGCAACTTTAACTGTTGTGATAAAGAGGGAATTTCACCAGGAACTAATTGCATACAAATGACCCTGGCTGAAATTCCCTTTTCTCTGCAACTGTTAAAGTTACATGAGCCCTGACCTGGATTTTATCTGGTCACCCTACCCTACTCAATTCTTGCACAGGCTGCATTTCCATCCCTAGATATTTACTCAAAAGTAAGACCCATTGAATTTCCTTGGTTCTTGAAAAGCAACACACTTGCTTTTAGATTTGCCAGTCTCAGCATTCTATGTGTGCTATGAATGCCTGCTCTGTCTGTCCCTAAAGTTTCCTGCAAGGTCCAGCCAAGGGAAGCCAGTAAATTAAACCCAGGGGTGGAGGGTGGGATTCCCTCAGGTTCATCTGACAGCAGGTGCTATAGAACATAGACCTTCTAGGAGTGTTGAGGCTGGATTTCTGGCAGACCCAGCCAGGCAACTTTATGGCCTGTTAGTCCCTCCATTTGGTAGCCTGCAGAGCACCTGCCTCATAAGGCAAATGGCCACATGAGAACTGTTATTATGGCCTGCTACTTTGTCTTTAGTAGTCTGTGGTCCAGATCTCTTCAGAAGGGGGAATAGTGTTTTGTGGTTGGGGTCAGTCTAAATTATCTCCAGGAATCCCTTACTCAGTGCCTCTGATAGCAAAGAGATTGAGGATTTCCCCCAACTCTGTTACTCTTGAAGTTACTAGGCCTGTTGAAAATAGATTTTCATAAGCATGAAAACAGTGAATACCCCTTTTAACTTGTTAAACCTATGAAAACATTCCACGCCAGAAGTCTTAAGATATGAATGGTTTATAAAGAAAAGTAAATGCAAAAGAACATCAGATACAGAAATGAAATCTGAAACATTACTATTATTATTAGTAGTAGTAGTAGTAGTAGTAGTATCCTGCCTTTTGCCCAATGCTGGGCCTCAGGGCAGCCTTACAAAATTAAAACATATACAGCTAAAGCATGTAAATATAAATATTTAACTTTTTAAAAATATAATTAAATACTTTTCAATATTAAAGCATTTAAAATATTTAAAATACATAACAATTTAAAAGTCAAAGGTATAGACAGAGGTCCAGATTGTTTGCCAAAGGCCTGCTGGAACAAAAAAGGGTTTGTCTGCATCCAAAAACACATCAAGGAGGGAGCCAGTGTAGACTGCAAGGATTAGAAAGAAAATGCATGTGTACACTATGCAAAATACACGATAGTTTAACTGTTTCTAAACCTTATTAGAAAAACAGGGTGACTAAGCTGAAACCAATGTTGTAGGCCCAGAAGCACTTTGAAAGGTTTCAACATTGTACTTAAAACTTAACACCGGCCCAAACTAATTAAATGAAGTGTTTGAAGCTTTCAACTTTATAGCAGTATGGACCAAACTCTTAAGCTGCCTCTACAAGAGGCATTTAAAGCTCTTTCAAGGCGCATTAAAAAAATTACCTCTACAAGAACGGAGCGCAAATCGGGCGTAGAGGTGGTTTAAACATCCGATTATGCACATTATCGAATGCGCGTTAAATAGCAACTTTCATATTGCTCCGGCCGTTAAAGCGCATTTTGACTATGTGAACAAGCGATTCTCCGCATTAACTACTTGTAAAGCGCATTTGAAACAACCGGTAAGGTCACCTGTTGAGTGCTCAATTACTTCCTGCATACAAGCATTTACGATAAAGCGCTTCCGAGAAGATGCGCATAATCGGAGGAACAGGCGTAAAGCCGAATTCTTGTAGATGAGGCATTAGAAAAGAGGGAAGGAGCACACTGTGTGAGAGTGGGGTGGGGGGATAGAAAGCAATGTATAGCCACCTATTCCCAGGAGAGATCTGAAGATCAGGTTACCATGGATCCAGAGGAACCACACCCTGCTTCACCAGTGAGCAAAAGAGCAAACTGGCCTTATGAAGATAGCCCAAAATCCTCTCAGAGCCAAAGGAAAGCATGTTCCAGAAGAGAAAAGAGAAACTCTTCTTCTTCACTCAAAAGGTCTGTGCTATAGAGGCAGCAGCCATTTCACACACACCCCCACACTCCCACGCATATTCTAAGGCAGGAGGGAGGGGGGAGAGAGACGCTACTGAGTATGTCTCGCGCTATGAGGGAAGAAGGCCTCTGCATTGACTTGAATGAGAGGTAAAAATATTCCTTAAAAATCAACCGAAGGGAATTTTAAAAAAATGAAAAGCTTTCCACCAACTACAGTGAAGGAGGAAGAAGCCCCCACCACTGCATTAATTAATAAGGCTCTAGAAATTATGCAAATCCTGAGCACAAATCTCACAAACCCAAATTCATTATACAAAAGCAGGGAGGCAGGTTTGTTTTCCTTTTCTACCTTAAACTGCTCTCCTTCCCTCAATTTTCCACCAATCTTCTTGAAATTTTCAGGTAATGTAAAACCAGCATTTCTTTCTGGCACATGTAAATTTCAGAAAGATTGGTGAAAAAATGTCAATTTTATGAATGTTAGAATGAACATGACGGAATGTGTTTTCTACTGATGGCCCTTAACAAGGGAGGCACTGCTGTGCCTCCCTTAATAAAATGGCTTTCTGTGAACTTCTCACAGATCTGGGTGGATCTGGCCTCTTAGCCACTTGGAAGCGATGTCAGTTTAATACTAACTGCACACAACTGAATGCAGTTTCCAACTCTATGTGCTTTTCAAGCACCTTTCAAGAGCTCCATGAGTGAAGATATCACAGAGGGGGCATCCTCTTTGCCCCTGAGGGTTGCATGCAATGATGGACATTTATTTGGATTGCAGCCCTATGCTTGCACATGCACCCATTTGACAACCACACATGTAGCTACACACATATGCACACCCTCTTCCCACCCCCAAGCAATTTTCATCAGGGGCACTGGAGGGAGGGAGAAGCTTTAACCCTGCCCCACCACAGGGGGTCTTCATCAAGATAATAGTTCCCTCACTGCTAATAGCAGAGGAGGAAAGCAATTTTGATGAGAATTGCTCAGAGGAGTGATAAATACTAAACTCTCTAACTCTCTCTCTCTCTCTCTCACACACACACACACACACACACAGAGCTATACACACCAGCAATCTTCATAGCAGGAGGAAACGCTGATCTGTTCCCCACCTCTTAGGTAATGGTGAATCAGTTGAACAGCAAGGAACAGATGGTGGAATACCCTAGGGGTTCTGCAGTCTGCATCAAGGGTGCCTGAGGGCTGAAGGCAGCCCATGTGGTTTGCCACATGTGGCTTATTCCATCACAGAAGTATTCTTTCCAAGAACGAATAAATATAATTTTCTACCCCAAAATGTAGTGAGGGTCACCAACTTGGATGGTTTTAAAGGGGTTGGACAAATTCATGGAGGATAAAATTATCAATGGCTACTAATCATGTTAGCTAGACATATTATCTGCAGTATCAGAGACAATATGCCTCCGTATCCTCAGTAGTTGGGGAGCACAAGCTGGGAGGTGCTATTGTGTTCATGTTCTGCTCATGGATTTTGCCTTTGGGGCATCTGTTGGCCACTGTGTGTTGAGAAAGACTGGACTGGATAGGCATTTGGTTTGATTCAGCATGGCTCTTCTTACCTTCTTAAGTTTAAATTTATTGTAGCAATATTTGAACAGAAGTTAGGAACAGAGACACATTCTCTTTTCTTATTGAAAGGTTGTACTTTAAAATATATGTTTTCTACTCTGATATTATTGGGTGACACCCATCACTAGAAATGTCCAAAAGGTATGAAATTTGAAGACTTACAGTAACAAATGCTAATGGAATATAAGGCTCCTTAATTTTACTTGACAAATGTAACTGTATATTTTGGTTCTTAAAATGGATACAGGTACTAAAAATAAATGAATATGAGATCATCCTGAAGCCTTTAAGATCCTATTTCCAACTCACTGCCTGAAAACATGTTTCTAGTTACCCTTGCAGATCTGTACTGTAAGTGATCACTTTTGCTGTTACCAGACTTTTGGTGGTGACTTTTGGGGTACAATCATATGCATAATTGCTTGGAAGCAAGCTCCATTGAACACAAGTGAGGTCTACTTCTGTATAAGCATGCATAAAATTGGGCTGGCTATGTTTTATAAAAGTATTTGGTTGAATTAAAGTAAGTTTGCCCGTAACTGACTTAGTGGAGCCAGACATAGCTGGTTTTAGCTTTTTATCTTTGTGTTAAAGGCTGTAGCACACAGTTGGTCTACCAAATGTGTTGTAATATTAATGTACATTGCAATATGTTAATTTCAGTTTGTATGTCTAAACACTTGTGGAAAAACCTTACAGTCTGCATCAAACATACCAGCTGATAGGTTTTGGCTAGACAGCTAGATGGTACAGAATGAGAATTGCAACTGGATTAAATTCCTAGCTTTGTCTTGAACTCTCTAGGTACATTTGGGCAAGCTGCTCTTAGTTTCGCATAGGAATAATTATGTCTTATCCCACTGGGTGGTAAAGCCCATTGATGATTTTTTCTTTCTCTCTCTGTATCGGAATGTAGGTTCATTTCAATCTGTGTTGCTGCAAGCATAAGGCGAAGTGGCTGTCTGGTTGCTGGTCAGCTCCTTCTGAACAGAGTTAAAGCTATGTGGTGTGGAATATAAATGAAGACTGTAGTTAGGGGTGTGCACGGACCCCCCGGATCGGATCGGGACCCGGATCGGGACCTCCAATTTTGTCCCGGACCGGTTCGGACAAAATCGGAGGCCCCCCGGACCGGATCGAGTCCGATCCCGACCCAAAAATCGTACATTTTTGGATCGGCCGCCATTTTTTTCCCCATAGACTTGCATTGCAATGCAAGTCTATGAGGAAAAAATGGCGGCGGGTGGGTAAGGGGGGGCCTAACTCCCTCCCCCCCCGGGGCCGTCCGCTGTGGACGACCCCGGCAGGTAAACCCCCTCCCCCGCGCTCCCTACCCCCCCTGGGGCCGCCTGCTTCCATCCGCTGGCGCCCGCGGGCGCCAGCGGATAGAAGCGGACGGCTCCGGGGGGGGGGTAAGCCCCCTTCCCCGCCACTTACCTTCTCGGCCCGTCCGGCGCCGGCGGCTACTACCAGCGGGCTCCGCGGCCTACTCTCGAGTAGTGCGCCGGGTGATGACATCACCCGGCGCGCCACCCTGGAGCAGGCCGCGGAGCCTGCTGGTAGTAGTAGGCGCCGGCGCCGGACGGGAGCCGCCGGGCCGGGCAGGTAAGGGCCCCCCTCCCCCCTCCCCCCTCCGCGCGCCCCCTCCTCCCCTCCACGCACCCCCTCCTTACCTTCCCGGCCCGGTGGCTCCCGTCCGGCGCCGGCGCCTACTACTTCCAGCAGGCTCCGCGGCCTGCTCTAGAGTAGCGCGCCGGGTGATGACATCACCCGGCGCGCCATCCTAGAGCAGGCCGCGGAGCCTGCTGGGAGTAGTAGGCGCCGGCGCCGGACGGGAGCCGCCGGGCCGGGCAGGTAAGGGCCCCCCTCCCCCCTCCGCGCGCCCCCTCCTCCCCTCCACGCACCCCCTCCTTACCTTTCCGGCCCGACGGCTCCCGTCCGGCGCCGGCGCCTACTACTTCCAGCAGGCTCCGCGGCCTGCTCTAGAGTAGCGCGCCGGGTGATGACATCACCCGGCGCGCCATCCTAGAGCAGGCCGCGGAGCCTGCTGGGAGTAGTAGGCGCCGGCGCCGGACGGGAGCCGCCGGGCCGGGCAGGTAAGGGCCCCCCTCCCCCCTCCCCCCTCCGCGCGCCCCCTCCTCCCCTCCACGCACCCCCTCCTTACCTTTCCGGCCCGGCAGCTCCCGTCCGGCGCCGGCGCCTACTACTTCCAGCAGGCTCCGCGGCCTGCTCTAGAGTAGCGCGCCGGGTGATGACATCACCCGGCGCGCCATCCTAGAGCAGGCCGCGGAGCCTGCTGGGAGTAGTAGGCGCCGGCGCCAGACGGGAGCCGCCGGGCCGGGCAGGTAAGGGCCCCCCTCCCCCCTCCGCGCGCCCCCTCCTCCCCTCCACGCACCCCCTCCTTACCTTTCCGGCCCGGCGGCTCCCGTCCGGCGCCGGCGCCTACTACTTCCAGCAGGCTCCGCGGCCTGCTCTAGAGTAGCGCGCCGGGTGATGACATCACCCGGCGCGCCATCCTAGAGCAGGCCGCGGAGCCTGCTGGGAGTAGTAGGCGCCGGCGCCGGACGGGAGCCGCCGGGCCGGAAAGGTAAGGGCCCCCCTCCCCCCTCCGCGCGCCCCCTCCTCCCCTCCACGCACCCCCTCCTTACCTTTCCGGCCCGGCGGCTCCCGTCCGGCGCCGGCGCCTACTACTTCCAGCAGGCTCTGCGGCCTGCTCTAGAGTAGCGCGCCGGGTGATGACATCACCCGGCGCGCCATCCTAGAGCAGGCCGCGGAGCCTGCTGGGAGTAGTAGGCGCCGGCGCCGGACGGGAGCCGCCGGGCCGGAAAGGTAAGGGCCCCCCTCCGCGCGCCCCCTCCTCCCCTCCACGCACCCCCTCCTTACCTTTCCGGCCCGGCGGCTCCCGTCCGGCGCCGGCGCCTACTACTTCCAGCAAGCTCCACGGCCTGCTCTAGAGTAGCGCGCCGGGTGATGACATCACCCGGCGCGCCATCCTAGAGCAGGCCGCGGAGCCTGCTGGGAGTAGTAGGCGCCGGCGCCGGACGGGAGCCGCCGGGCCGGAAAGGTAAGGGCCCCCCTCCCCCCTCCGCGCGCCCCCTCCTCCCCTCCACGCACCCCCTCCTTACCTTTCCGGCCCGGCGGCTCCCGTCCGGCGCCGGCGCCTACTACTTCCAGCAGGCTCCGCGGCCTGCTCTAGAGTAGCGCGCCGGGTGATGACATCACCCGGCGCGCCATCCTAGAGCAGGCCGCGGAGCCTGCTGGGAGTAGTAGGCGCCGGCGCCGGACGGGAGCCGCCGGGCCGGAAAGGTAAGGGCCCCCCTCCCCCCTCCGCGCGCCCCCTCCTCCCCTCCACGCACCCCCTCCTTACCTTCCCGGCCCGGTGGCTCCCGTCCGGCGCCGGCGCCTACTACTACCAGCAGGCTCCGCGGCCTGCTCTAGAGTAGCGCGCCGGGTGATGACATCACCCGGCGCGCCACCCTAGAGCAGGCCGCGGAGCCTGCTAGTAGTAGTAGGCACCGGCGCCGGACGGGAGCCACCGGGCCGAGAAGGTAAGTGCCCCCCTCCTCCCCCCCCCCGCTGTCCACTTTCATCGGCGGGCGCCCGCTGGCGCCCGCCAATGCAAGCGGCGGTGGGCGCCAGTGGGCGCCCGCCGATCCGCCGATCCGCCGAACCGGTTCGGAGCTTTTTCGGACCGGTTCGGATTGGATCGGCCGATCCAGCTGCGGGATCGGAAATCGGATAATTTATCCGATTTCCCACTGGACCGGACTCGGATCGTGGATCGGGTCCGATCCAGTGCACATCCCTAACTGTAGTGTCATTTCCAATGAATGGATATGAATAATCTGATGAAGATGTTTTAGGATGCAGACATTCTCAAACTTATCTGTTTGAAAATCAGGAGGTTCCATTTGTTTATTTGTTACAATTCTATAACTTCAATGCTTTATGGCTGTTGTGCAGTTCAGTAAGAGCCAATTGGTGGGTTAGCATGTAATGCTAAGACACCCTACAAAGCCATGGTGGGTTAGTTGTTCACTAAACAGCTCACAGTATGTCCGACAGATGTTCGGGCTTGCTTTGTCTAGTTCTCCCCCTCCTTCCCCCACAATCCTGCAGTTGGCTTTGCCACAAATCCCAAGTGCCTTTGCAGCAGAATCCATCTTGTCTCCTCACCCAAGCTGTCTCCCCACTTCGATTGCTACCCATTTTCATTTACCACCTTTTTTTTCTTTTTGGTTTTGATGTTTTGGGAATATGCAAACGTGTTTGTAACATACACACAACACTGTTTTGCAAGTGCTGTGGAGTGCAGATTCAGCTGGTGGATATGTGTAATCTTGCCTGATCAATTCCTGGTATGTTTAAGCTGTCAAAGGGAATACCCAAGGTAGAGTAGCTAATATACAAGGAAATTGACAATATGAGGCAGCATATAGGTTAATTTGTGCACAATTGTGCAGGACCAGGGGAGAAATAATAGTAAGAGAAAGGAGGGACCCAATTGTGCCATTCAGAAGCACTGAAAATGGGGTGTGGGGGGGAGGTGAATGGAGTAAGTGCACCAAAGAGGGGGCAATATCTCTCACTTGGCAATGCAATCCTCTTGCTTTCAAGTGTTGAACTGACACATCTCAGTGACCTCCTCCCATTCAACACTTCCCCAACTCTCTAGCAAGTCCGGAAAGGGGAAATATTGGCTTCCCATCCCTTTTCCTGGCTCCTTTTCAGAGCAGTTGCTGCAGGTATACAAATTTCCCCTCTTATGTATTTCCTAGCCCTTAAATTTGAGCAAATCTCCTCTCCATTTACTTTCCAACTGTTAAATGTGCACAAATATTCCCAACAGTTGGGGGGGAAAAGTTCCTTAGAAGGTGGCTGGATGGGACAGAGCAAATGGGACACCTGCACCAGCAGTATTTACATCCACCCACCCACCCATGGTGCCCCTTTTCCTTTCCCAGGTTTGGATGACATGATAAGCCACCATGGGAATGGCCAGTCTTACAGCCTATCATGGGGTATAACCAACCCTACAACAAGCCATGGGTTCACATGGTGGCTCATTCATGAAAATTAAGCCATGCTGCTGGAAACACACTGGATTCAGACAACATGACAACCCACCATGGTTGGCTGCCCATAGTGGGTTGTTGTGCTGTGTGAACTCAATGTTCCTCTGCATGGGACCATTTGACAAAGAACAGACACCATTTCTCATTCATAGCAACATAGATGCTTCACTGCAGCAGAACCCTTTGTTCAGGTAAAGCAGGCTTGTCATATGAGGCAGATCCCCAGGTGATAGGACTGATGACTGCAGAGATTTTGGGATTTTGTTATGAAAAAGAGACTTGAGACTCTTCCTTAGCAAGATGCTAATAGCATAAAGTTAAGGTAATTCTTAGAGTATTATAATGGAAAAGTTGCCTCCTGCTGTCTTTGACACAGAAGGCAATGATCTATCTTAATGTCATAGTCATGGTTTTAATGAAGCTTATAAGCACAGGATGTAGATCAGAAATCATTGTGTTAACTGCACTAATTAATCAGGCTGACACTTTTTGAAATCTTAGTTAAATAATAGCTGTAAAGCTACATCTAATGTGCTAATAGTCTAAGCCTGAAGTGTACGAGTTATAATTAAGACTCTGCCTAAACACAATAAAATTAAAATATCACCGGTTTTAATTAGGATTGCTGCCAAAACTCTTAAATAGAATTTGTGGCTAATCTCACATTTGCATTAGAAGTGGATTTTTTTTTCAAAATAGCAGCTTACTAATTGCTTTATTCCAGGGGTCCCAAGCTGTTTAGGGTCAGTGGGCACATTGGGAATTTTGAGAGTGTCATGGGCACTCTCACAAAATGGTTGCCGTGGTGGGAAGTAACAAAACACTTCCCAGAAGGCAAACTGGTGAGACTAAAAGAAAAGTAATTTGCCCAAGAACCAAAGTGCAAGGCAGAGGTGAGATCTGAGCTCCAAAACACAAAGCAGCACTTTTGAACCCAAATAAAGATGGTACTGGAGGGCAGCCCTTTGCCTTGAAGCATGTCAGACTTCTAATATATATATATATATATATATATATATATATATATAATCTTAAAATAAAGTAAGAATAAGAGGCAGGGAACCTTGGTGGGCATCAAGAGAGGTGTGTCCACAAGCACAACATGGTTGCACATTTTACTTCAGTATAGTATGAAAAAAGAAAAGTGGGCAAAGCCTCAAAATGGAACTGGAAAAAAAATACGTGAAGAAATAAAATAAAATGTCCAACATTTCATTAAAGACATTTTTCAGTGGCGTTGAAAGAATATCCCTATAAATAAGCAAACCATTATACAGACTGCATATTTCATCTATGTAGTCACTAATTCTAATTCGGCAACCTACTTTTTAATTTTTAAGAACACCCTCTTTTTTTAGTACCATTTTGGGTGTTTTCTTTTCTTTTGCATCAAACCATCTCTTGGAAACTGACTGAATTTCGTGAAAACAAGTTGTCTGGGCAAGACCTGTTAAATTATGAACACATTGTCCAATTGACATCAGTGTCTCTTTACACAACTTTAAGATTGCATATCTCATAAAACATAGGCTGAGATCTATATAGTTACTTTAGATCTGCCCAAGAACTTGAGCATGCCCAATGTATGACACGCTCCCTTGATCAGTTGACCAATATGCTATGTCAATGTTGCCTTGAAAAGTATTCTCAGTTTTCAGAGCAATGTGCCATATAATACTGTGGGGGTTAGAGGAGGTGTTTTTTTTAAAAAAAAAACAAACACACAGAGCGTCCTTGAACAGATGGAGCTAATTGTTAGGTCTTTTGGACCCTGTCCATTATTCCAATGAACATTGCATGTACAAACCACAACAAAATGAAGTATGGAAACACGTGGAACCAGCTGACAGCAGACTTTCTTCAAAAATTCATAGAACAGGCAGGACAACAATTATCAGTGCAACTGCTCTAGTTTCACAAATCCCTAGATGAATTCAACTGTTCCTGTAATGATGCTGTTATTTTTTTAAGCTAATTATAATGGTGCTAAGTCAGTTATTGAGACAATTTACTTTTTGTATTTCTCCTAAAAATAATAATAATTATCTAATCCCTGTTTTCTTCTGGGATTAAGGGTGCAATCTTATGCATGTGTGAACAGAAAAAAAAACTTAGTACTCCCAGTATCCCATAGCTGACTTGGCTGGCTGGGACATGCTGGGAGCTGTGGGACTTTTTTTCTGACTAAACATGCATCAGATTATACCCTTAACCACTGAAGAAAACAAATTTTGACCCTAACCCAATTTTATCACTACTCATCACAAGCAAGTCTGTGACTTGATCTACAGTTAGGAATATGATTACCTTTGGGCTGGGACTTCATAAATCTACAGGAAAATTATTGAGGCAGATGGCTTGTGTAGTAGGTTCTATGCCAAAGCCATGCATTGTCAGGTGGCAAAATGAAATGAAGTCAAGCTTGATGCCAGTGGCAGTTTACCTCCTTGCAGAAATAGCAGCTTTGAAAGCAGGGAGCTTTCATCATGATCATAGCATGGGCGGAAAGAGGTTTGTTGGTTGGTTTTTTTAATGCCCTGCTTTGCCTTGCTGTGGTCCTGATTCAGGTTGTTGTCCTTTTCCCTCGTAAACTGCTATTTATTTTTTTAAAATTGTGCAACACACAGCTTTTTGTAATGTAACATGTAGTTTGAATCTGATTCTAGTCTCCCAATTAAAGGTGCCCAGCTTTAAAATAGGTAGCTGTTGCCCAATTAGCAACTATCAACCATGCCTCTACCACTTATCTCCTGTGCAGGATGTCAATAGTGTGGGCACCACTGCAGTATTCAGCCATTGTCTATAGCCACCTTTCCCAATCTTGCATCCCCAAATGTTGAACGACATCTCCCATCATACCTGACATTGGTCATGTTGGCCGCGAGTGATGATGTCCAAAGGCTTGGAAATACTCATCTGTAGGGACAGGCAGGGAGCAAACCATGCCTGCACAGTGGCTTGAGAGTTGCAGAGACTTCAAAAATTTATTAGGGACTGAGTCCTATGTATGCAGTTAATTTTTACTTATAGGCTCAATTCGGACAACATAATAAACAACTGGTGTGGGGGAAACAATCGTCAGTTGTTTTGACTATTGTGTCATCCGAATGCTGCCATAGTCAACTCAGCGCTGATCCTCATCCACACCACAGTTGATTATTTATTACCATGTTGTGGGGGGAGTGACCCTAGGGTTAACATGAGGGTTAGGGTTAGTCAACCCACCATTGACTGTCGTGTCGTCCGAATTGAGCCATAATTTACAAAAGAGCAGTCAGTCCTTAATGGCACAATCCTATGGCTCATGCCCTCGATTGAGTGCAGTCATCCGGAGTTTTGGAGTGCATTGTCATCAGTACGCTGATGACACGCAGCTCTATTTCTCCTTTTCATCTTCATCAGGTGAGGCTGTGGATGTGCTGAACCAGTGCCTGGCTGCGACAATGGACTGGATGAGGGCTAATAAACTGAAACTCAATCCAGACAAGACTGAGACGCTGTTAGTGGGTGGTTCCGCTGACCGGATGGAGGGTGTTCAACCTGTTCTGGATGAGGTTGCACTCCCCTTGAAGGAGCGGGTTCGTAGCTTGGGGGTTCTCCTAGAACCATCTCTGTCACTTGAGGCACAGGTGGCCTCAGTGGCACGGAGTGCCTTCTACCAACTTCGGTTGGTGGCCCAGCTATGTCCCTATCTGGGCAGGGATAACCTGGCTTCAGTTGTCCATGCTCTGGTAACCTCCAAGTTAGATTACTGCAATGCACTCTACGTGGGGCTGCCTTTGAAGGTGGTTCGGAAGCTGCAGCTTGTGCAAAATGCAGCGGCCAGATTGATAACTGGAACCAGTAGGTTCGAACATATAAGACCTACTCTGGCCCGCTTGCATTGGCTGCCTGTATGTTTCCGAGCCCGGTTCAAGGTGCTGGTTTTAACCTATAAAGCCTTACACGGGTTGGGACCACAATACCTGATGGAACGCCTTTCCCGACATGAACCTACCCGAACACTACGTTCAACATCTAAGGCCCTCCGAGTGCCTCCTCCGAGGGAAGCTCGGAGGTCGGCAACAAGAGAGAGGGCCTTCTCTGTGGTGGCTCCCCAATTGTGGAACGATCTCCCCGACGAGGCCCGCCTGGCGCCAACATTGTTATCTTTTCGGCGCCAGGTCAAGACTTTCCTCTTCTCTCAGGCATTTGGCAATATCTGAGGAGCCTGGGTTTGTTTTGTTTTGTTTTTGTAGTTTTTTGAAATGTTGAAGTGGTTTTTAAATGTACAGATTGTGTGTATGTTGTATGTTTTTGCTGTTTAAATTTTTGTATATTGTTTTTAATTGTTTTTAATCCTATGTAAACCGCCCAGAGAGCTTCGGCTATGGGGCGGTATACAAATGTAATAAATAAATAAATAAATAAATAAATATTGTAAGCCCCTAAACTTGGAGGCTTACAATCATCCTATGTGGGCAGGAAGAGCACTGGAGGCAATATGGGCTTTTCATAGGAGGAAGATAGTTGATACTCTGGTGTTTCCGATCTCCTCCCCTCCCTACCCACTGAAACACCCTCTTTCCCCGTTCTCAGAGGTCTAGTTCCTGACCTAGGAGAGCAAGCAGCATGATTCTTTCCACGCCAGCAGAAAGGGAGAAGAGATCAGAGCTCCTATTCCCCCTTCTGAGGTTGGAGTACTGCCTCTGACCTTGGATCAGGGAATCTGAATTATCCTATGGCCCTTCAAGTGCTGTCTAGGGTCCATAGGATTGCTCCTTAAAAAACTGTTTGACATTTTGTGCCTATCACATCTACAGTCAATCCAGACAGATACAAGTTTTGTTTCTTGTGCAGTATTTCATGATTGTACAGTGTTTAACTTCTATCTTTACTTTTGCCAATGCACAATCACTTTATTGGCAGACATGTAGGTGGTTGATAGCTATTGTTTACACAATAACATTTTGCTTTATACAATCCAAAAGGTTGAAAATGTTGAAGAATTTGGTATTCTTGTGCAATTGCATTTGTCTGCAAACCATATGGTGTTCAACAGATAGTCTGATAGAACTTGTTTATAAGCCTGTTTCTGTATAGAAATCCAAGTCTAGAAATAGAAACTTCTCCACCAGAATGACAAACAAAATATCAAATATTTTCAAATGATTCTCCTGAAGTGTCTTATTTTAACTTATAACTTTTTTTTCATTAGTTTACTAGAAACTTTTCTTAGTGAATACTCTTTCCAAGGGCCTTAATATACCAATTGTCAGTACAGATTTGGGGGATTTGGTATACAATGTAATACTCCCTCTATACTATACTCAATTGAATTACAATGTGCTAGATTTTAAAAGCAATTTAAGTAGCTTTACTTTCTCTTGCATTCCACAAAAAGGTTCTGTATTGCATTTTTGTCAACTCTAACACCCTGCTGTTTTTGAGTGGCAGGTGAAGGGCATTTAAATTAATGATTTCCTTCTCCTGAGGCTCTGTGTTGCTAGTAAGATTATTCTTCAGAAGGCTTTGGGCTTGAGCCTGTTCCACTTGACGCTACTGGTGAGAATCCAGCTCTTAATAGGGTTGTTTCGTGTAGTTTAAATCAATGACTGCGATGTTGGCAAATAAAAAAATAAATCTTTGATGAATGTACTTTGCAGAGCTGGGTTTGTGCTTTTAATAAGAATTGCTGTTAGGTTTTCTTGTGGCTCATAAGGATATTGTTGAAGGTGGAGGGTTTGTATTAGCCTCTTATGCTACTACATTTATACATCACTCTGCATCCAAAAATCTTATTTAGAAGATTGTCTCAGTTACAGCCCTGTGAGATAGGCTAGGCAACCTTCTGCCCTCCAGTTGTTTTGATCTGCAACTTCCATAAACCCCAGCCAGAATGGCTAATGGTCAGGGAATGTGGGAGCTGTAGTCCCAAACATTTGGAAGCCTACCGCTGAATTAGGTGGACAGAGAGGGCTACCTAAAGAGCTTTATAGGCAAGTAAGGGGATTTGATTGAGGTTCTCGCATCCAAAGCCAACACTCTAGTCCTATCAAAGACCAAGGTCAAGCTGACAATTACTTATACAGACATAGAAGTCCCTCAAAAACTAAATGGGTAGGCTGTGGGGAGAATAGTATGTGACCATTTATCTTAGGCACTCTATAAATGACCTGACCCATTTTTTCCAAGGTAAGAAATGTAAGATATTGCTGGGGAAGAACTAGCAAATTGGGGGATTGGAACAGGGTTTGATTATAAAACTATCCAAGTTTGCCTCCTCTTTCTCTCACCACCCCATCACCATACACACTTATAGATGTGTCAGTGAGACAGCCTATGGTTTGGTTCTCACAAACTTCACATGAGGTGATAAACCTGTGTCTGGACAATACACACAGCTCTACTGCGGATTGACTGAAGGTCCCTCAATCAGGCCTGTATCCAGGCTGGGACCAAACGGAGCCTGGCTCCAGCCAGGATGCCTCTGGCCACACAGCCTGCTTGCTCAGCTACTTATAAATTGTCAAGGGTTTTGTTTGTTTGTTTTGCTTCTATAGCACGTGCAGCCACCATTGCCACCAGGATAAACCCTATATAACTAAAAGAAACACACTAGTCTGGTTCCTATGGTGAAGGCATAGAAGTGACGCTATCGCTAGAGACAACCTTTCAAAATGAACAAAATTTTAGATGTTTATTAAAGGGAATTATTTACAAACGGGAATAAAATCTCACTCTTTAAATAACAGGTTGAAATTGCTTAAAGGCTGTTACATTAAATATGCTTGGTTACTATTCCTAATAGGTTAGAGAGTCTTCCCCCAACTAATTAAACTCTCAGTAGCTTTTCCTTCAGACCAGATTTACCTTAAACTCCACTCCAACTAATTTCTCACAAAAAGCAACAGTTGCTGTACACCAGTTATCCTTTGTCTCCAGCTCTTTCTGCTTCTTTTGGCTTCTATGGTGGTTCAGATACTTCAGTGACTAGTTGCTGCAGTTCCCTCTGGTCAGATATAAAATAGGAACCTAAAATGTATAACTTTATTTATATATTTATTTTTATTTATTTATTTAATTAATTTCTAACCCGCCTCTCCATCCAGATCGAGGCGGGGAACAACAATACATATAAATATAAAAATCATAAAATAGATAAACCATTAAACAGATATAAAAACAAATACATTATTAAAAACATCTTAAAATTCAACTGGGTAGGCCTGCCGGAAGAGAGCAGTCTTCACGGGTCTCTTAAATTCCAGAAGTCTGCTAATTTGTCGAATCTCCTCCGGCAGGCCATTCCACAGTCTGGGAGCAGCAGAAGAGAAGGTCCTCTGGGTAACACTCAGCCTAGTTCTGACCGATTGGAATAAAGTCTTCCCAGATGACCTGAGTGTGCGGGGCGGATTATACGGGAGAAGGCGATCCTGCAGGTAACCTGGACCCAAACCATGTAGGGCTTATAAAATTTTATTTGGTATATTAAATGTTAAAATATAGTTTATTCGGACAATAATTACTGAGTTATATTTAAAATATATGTTTTAATGATTTTATGAGCAAACCAAGTTATGCAAAATGCATTTTGTGTTCCTAAAGTATCAATGTGACTTTAGATCTGTAAAAAAAACCTTAAGTATTGCATATTTTCCCCAAAATTTCAGTTTTCTGACCACCCTCTCAGGGTTTCCATGACTTTAAAGTTTATGGAACTTTTGCATCTAATTCCATTAGTGGTTTTTGCAACCGTCAATCACACTGCTTACTCATATTCCGCTTGTGATTGACAACAATCCTAAGATCCTTTTATCATGTTTAGGCCAGTTAAACCCTAACTTATCAGACAGTACCCATCACTGATGATCCACTTATGCTATTGACAAACCACTAGCGTAAGTGACTTGTAACAATATGACCATAGTATAAGCTAAAGTCAGTAACACCAGCAGTATGTCAATAGCAAAAGTGGAACAGCAGTGCTGGATACTGACCTTGATTCCCACCTTCCAAATGCAGAACTTTTGAACTTTTTCTTTAATTTCATTTTGTTTTCCTAGTTTTCTGTTCTATCAAGACCATGTTGTTTTATCCCAGTTTTCTGTTCTATTTTTAATTGTATTCCTGTCTTTTGATGTATTAGCTATACCTCCTATTTTTGTGGCATCTGTAAATTTGATAAGGATTCCCTCTATCCCTTTGGCTAAGTCATTGAACTAGGCATTTGTGAAGTTAGCGTAAACTGCATCTTACCAGCATGGTCTATGTTGATATCATCTCCATTGGCAATATATGGGAATTATTGTAGGCACAGCTGTTATAGTGTTGTAAGTTAAACTTGACTGAATTGAACAAATTCCCCTTCTTCAACATGAAGTTCTACAAAATGGTATGCAGTTAAAAAAAGCTAGTGTCTGCTACATGAAGAATTATGATAAATAGCTCCTGTTTTGATTAAATCTGGCCTCAGAAGGCAGAGGTGTGTTGTTTTGAATTTCATACAAATAAAAGAGGTGTTCTGTTAAGCAACTGGTGAAGCATCAATGAGTATAGATGTGTGGAGTGTAAGCCTGAGCAATTACAAATTGGTCTGCCCAGGGGGTAGATTTTATTCAGTTTCTCATGATCTTCTGTGCCCTAATGTCAAACTTCCTGTCACTGCTTACAGTATTAGAACAGTTGCTTACTTTTTTCTGTAATCCTGAGGCAAATCTTGGAACAGGTTTGTGTCAAATCTTTAAAGCCCTCCAAAATCACCAATTTAAATCAAAAGTTGAACCTTCTGAAACTTCACAACAATTAATGAAATGTCTAAATGGGGTGTGGGGGAGGAAGGAGATATACAGGTGAACACACAATTTTTCTGTCTATCTCACTTGGAATGTTAACAGCAAAAAGATGTAAAATTATGGCTATCATTGTATAATATTCATATATAGCACACTAAAATGTGGTGTTGTTGTTTTTGTTATGTCTTTTCAGATTGGCTTTTTCAGGGGGAAAAACAAGAGAAGAAAATGATACAAACCAAACTGGAAACCTCTGAGAAGTGAACCATGTATTCCTCTGATGTAGGTTGAAATATAGCCCTCTAGTAGGGCCATGAACCTAAAACTAGTCTATGTATCTGTATTGATGTTTGGAGTAGCAGGTCTACTCCTTGTCATGTACCTGCAAGCCTGGATTGAAGAACAACATGCAGGTAAAATAACTTATGAACTGTCTTGATGCTAGTGTTCTCTTAGTATTGTTTTAATACTATCAATGCAGATGGAAGCTTTGTTGGAATTAATAGAACTGACCTTTATAGACAAAAGCACAGTTTACCCTCTCCTTGGAAGGAAAATCTCTAAGTTGCAAGCATTTGAGGACTTCATCCCTCTGCTACCCTTCTGGTACTGCATTATTCCCATGTATTGGAAAGGAATGGGGCTGGTGTTGCTGCTGAAGAAGTTTCAGGCTTGCTGGATTAAAGCAAATAGTACTGAAGTGCGTGCTTGAATTTTTATGGGTTTTTAGTGCAGGAGTGTGTGCTTAGATTTCAGGAAAGCCAATTTTAATAGAGATATGCCAGGTAAGATGTCATGGCTAGATAAACTAATGGAGAAAGGAACTGAAGGTTTATTTAAAGGAAGACTTATTGCTTAATGTTCTACAGTTTTATTGTTTTAAATTGTTGTACACCACCTTGATGTATTTTTAGCAGAAAAGGCAGGATATAAATGCAAATAAATAAAAGTGCAATCACAAACAATTCCAATGCGAGAGAAATAGGAGACACCAAAAGATAATGTGGCTGCACAACAAGCCTTCCCCAACCTGGTGCCCTCCAGATGTTTTGGATGACAACTCCCATGAATTTATAGGATTACAAGGTATTTAACCTTGTGTTCAGAATAGATCGGCCAGTGTGCATAATGTTTCTATGATCCATAACTGGTTTGAAGTAGAAAGGAAGAGGATTTAGAGAGGGAATTGGATAATGTAGCTGGGTGGGAGGCCACAGAGAATATTGCGGGTGGTGGGTGTGCAGAGATAGAATCCCAGCAAGCGTGATTTAAGTGGATAAATTGTTTACACTATTTCAGATATTTGGTGTAGGAATGTTTAAACTACTATTTGATTGTTCTCTAGTTAGCAAAACTATTGGATGTGCAGAAGCTTTAAGTCTCACATTATTGCAAACTATTGGGGGATATAGAAACTGATATATTTCCTCCTAAAAATATTTACTAGCCAGAGATTGGATTAAAATTTGAAAGCATAAATAACATTAATAATGTAAAAATGGCAACAACTGCACAATTTCGGTTAAAATAAATAAAATGTTATTTAAAAGATCTAGAAGTCTACATTAAAAGGCCCTGGCAAATAAAAAGGTCATCACCCAACACTGAAAAGATATCAGAATTGGTGCCTGGCAATCCTCCCTATGGAGATAATTCCACAACAGTCCCCATCCACAAGTAAGACCTTAAAATTTGTTCAAGTTCATGTGGGAGGAGGCATTCCTTCAGTTACCTGAGTTCCAAGCTATTTGAGATGAGGATGGGAAATCTCTGTTTTCTGGGATAGATCCAGCCCATGATATCCTTGATTCCCTTGCTGAGAGGTTAAGCCCTTCCTGAATTATATAGAAGAGGATGTGAGCTTCTGTAATAAGTGTTTGAGAGAGAGAGAGAGAGAGAGAGAGAGAGAGAAGAGAGAGTGGCAGAAAGATCAAGGTGAGTTGTCAGAGGCAGAGAGGGTGCGAGACAGAGGGAGTGAGGAGGTATCTCCACTGACTTTTGGTTCCACTAGTGTGAGGCCCCTGACATGACTCCTGAGGGAATGTAGCCATTGAGAGAAAAAAGTTTCCCCATCCATGGAGTAAGATGTAAGAACCAGTACATTGAATTGTGCCTGGAAATGAACCAGTAGCCAGTGCAGTTGTTTCAATACGGGTAATATGTTCCACTTGACCAATCAGTTAATAATATAACTGCTGTCCCTACTGACACTTTACAATAGTCTTCAAGGTTAGTTTCACATACAGCCCATTGCAGTTGTTTGAATCATGATATTATTAGAGCATAGATAACCATCACTAAGCTATCTCTGTCTAAGAGAGTTCACAGCTGGCAGACCTGAAATGCATGGTAGAAGGTGCTTTGAAACATGGAACCCATTTGGGCTTCCAAAGGTGAGGCTGACTTTAAGAGCACTCCAAGCTACAAGCATGTCCCTTTAGGGGGAGTACAAACATGACCCTTTAGAGGGAGTTCAACCCTGTCCAGAAAAACGTTTAATCCATTTTATAATCAGATGCAGTTTATTGGCCCTCATCCAATATTGTACAAATTCCAAATACAGATTTGGCATCTCCACAGCCTCTCCTCAGGGCTAAAATAGACATTAATTTAAAGATATAGCAAGCAGCTACATCCTTTCATTTTTACTCTAGAGTAGGCACCAGGGGTTTGATCCAGGTTGGTTCCTTAGCATGAGGGGCAGGGGACTTTAATCCTTTCCTCCCTCTATGGGCCCAATTTGAATGGGAGGGGGGGCACGCCTGCAATTCCTATTGCAAAAAAGTGGTCCATATGCTAGCTATGTCTTTAAAATAAAGTATGTTTTGTTCCTCAAGCTCATAAAAAGGTGAATAGAATTGGTTGTCACCTACCTATTGATGCTACCTCACCTCAAATCTCCAGATGGACCTCATTCAGTAGTATCGTATTTTTCAAGATCTAAGAATACTGTAGTATGTCCATTTCTTTGCATTCAACACTTTGATAAAACAAGGAAGACCATCTACAAATACATTCATGGCAATTATTTTACACATTAACTTTTTTTATGTGCCCAGTTAATTATTGCCTTGATCCAGAAAGCTGTTCTACATGTCCAGTGCAGCTTTTCCATTCATTTCAGTAGTGGAATCACTACTATTTCCATTATCAGAATAATGAGGTAATATTTGGAGTGTAAATCATCTGGAGAAAGCTTTGAAATTATGATGCTGTTTACTGTGCAGTAGACTAATATCATATGACTGACTGTGCTTATGACACAAATTTGTTTTTACACTTTTCCATCTTCACGCATCTGCACCAATTTCAGCTCTCACAATTAACAACTAGTTAACATTTCTGTCCAGTGGTTAACTAGGGCCTTATTCACACCACCCGTTTATTCCAGAATAGTATCGATGGCATCTCTACTGGGCCACATAACGCACAATTGAACTAACTTCAATTAGTTCAAAATATGGCAGCCAGGTTGATGACCGGTACATCTAGGGGTGACCACATTACACCAGTTTTAAAATCTCTTCACTGGCTGCCAATCAGTTTCCGGGCGAAGTACAAAGTGTTGGTTATTACCTTTAAAGCCCTACATGGTTTGGGTCCAGGTTACCTACGGGATCGCCTTCTCCCATACAATCCGCCCCGCACGCTCAGGTCCTCTGGGAAGAATTTATTACAGTCAACAAGAACTAGACTGACAACCGTTACCCAGAGGACCTTCTCTTCTGCTGCTCCCAGATTGTGGAATGACCTGCCGGGAGAGATTCGCCAACTTACTAGTCTTCAGGAATTTAAAAGATCTATAAAGACTGATCTCTTCCAGCAGGCCTACGTAGATGAATTTTAAAGTGTTTTATTGGTGTTTTATTGGTGTTTTAATGATGTACTGGTTTTATCTGCTTTTAATCAGTTTTTGTATTTTGTGTTTGGTGTTGTTCCCCGCCTCGATCCGTTGGGAGAGGCGGGTGATAAATATATTATTATTATTATTATTATTATTATTATTATTATTAATTATCCTGCTGTGATCTAGGGACAACCCCTCAGTTTTCCCGGGATATTGATGACAGTTTTTTCCTGTTTTCCCCCCTGCTCTCACTAAAATCTTAAGGTGTACACCTGGTATGCCTCCCCTCATGAAGCTGTTGCTGTTCCTCGTGAGTAGCAGGGCTCAGCGAACAGGCGACCAGCTGTGTGGAGCGAGCCCATGGGTATGGGGTGAGGGGGAGAGCATTGTCAACACATTCTGATGGGTCTCAGCGTCTTTCAGTGCCGTGTGTGTTGTTGTTGTTTAAAAAAAACCCTAATCTTCGCACAGCATCACAACTCTGCTCTTGCGCAAGATTCAGGAGTCATTAAAACAAAAAATCACCCCAAAATGGCTCTCCTTAAATTGCAGGCAAACTCTCTGCCATGTGCCCCGTGAGGGACAGTCTGTGAAGCAGAAAACTTCATGATCATACCTCCCCCCCCCCCCCCTCAAAAGGGCTCTAGGTGTAGATAAGCCCTAGGTTTAATTTCCTACTTGGTTAAAGTTGATGTAACCAAAGAAGTATTTTTTGTTATACAGAGACTGTTAAAGGAACAATCCGTTGATTAGGAGGAAACTGACCAATAAATGTGCCCATTCAAGGCCCATAGCCGTGAAGGGATCCCAGAAAGGCTCTGAGTATCAGAGGCTATTTTTCTTAAACAGCCAAAATATTATAGTTATCTTTCCAGTAGTAATTCAGTTTTTGCAGTATGAAGTTTTGTTGGAATAGTATAAAGTAGGGCTGTGAACGGATCCAGATCCTAGATTCAGACCGGATTGGGGTGATCCAAACCTCCTGGATCTGGATCCAAACTAGATCGGGGGAGGTCTGGATTGTTCCGGATCAGATCGTATCATTCTGGATTGATCCAGATCAATCCTGAGATCCGAGGCCCATTTGCCTACCAAGTCCTTGGGTGCCAGCTGCGCAGCCAGCACCTAGGGACACCAGGCTGGCGGTAAGTCCATTGCAAGTCTATGGGGAAAAGGAGGGTCTCCAGATCTCGGACTGGAGACCTGGATCAGAATCCAGTTCCGGACTGTATCGGGGGAGGTCCGATCCAGTCTGGATCGGATCGGACTCAGTCCGGATCGTCCAGACCGGATTGGGGGGGGGGGGGGCTGTTCACAGCCCTAGTATAAAGGCTCAAGCAAAGCCTTTGAGTAACCTTTCTCTGTAAGGTCCATTGTGTTTCCATGATAAACAGAAGCTTATTCTGGATAGGTTCTTGGTAGTTTCTTGCTCCTTCAGTTCTGGAGTCTCCAATAGGACAGACTTATTTATTTAGAATAACAAAATTTCTCTGGGTGCTGTGCATAAAATGTAGCCATTTGGATATCATGGAGAATGTGGAGATGAGTAGCAGTATGTTCTGTGTTGCAATTATTTTCCCCAGCAAGTTATTCAGCCTTTTTTTGTCGGCTATAAGTAACATTTTATTTCTGATTAAAATGACATGTGCTATGCTAGGAAGATGAACTCTTGCTGGGAATGACACAACTTCAAATTAGTCCTCTCAAAGGGCATACATGCTCAGCAAAATGTTAAACAGCTGTTGTCACTCAGTTATTTTTTAAAAAGAGAAAGATTTGTCAACTCATCACTCTTAAAATGCTCTGGAGGGCTTCTGTTACAGGACAGCTACTTCTGAAATGTCTTGAAATACTTTCAGTTTGAACCTTTCCCCCTCTAGCATCACATTCAGATTCAAAACTTTTTTTGCACTTGTACTTTCAGATTGCAATGTATTTGTAAAAGAGAGCAAAACCTCATTACCCAGTTTATAGTTGAGTCTGTTTGCGTAAGTATCCGGCAATTTGTGATAAGAAGGTGCCACTTTGCTCATGTTTACTTTAGACCTATATAAGTTATTTAAGATAAGTACCCCTAAAAAATCAATTAGTATTCAATATGGCTGCCATCTTTCAAAATGGTGGACTTTATCTTAAAAATGGCGTAGATAAGTAGTTGAAGTGTCTTTTAAAATGTATTTTTGGTCAAAACATACATTGGTACTATTTACAAGTCAGTATTTTAATAAATTTGCTTTTAAAAATGTAAAAAATTATAAAATAAATTCTTTATTTTTATTTTAAAATTCATTCACTAATCAAACATTTAACTGCCCCATCCAATGTTTAAAATAGCTGGCATTTTTTATTTATATAGGGGGAAACAACCAATAATATGAACTAGTAACTTTTATTACAGTATTCTTCATTTCTAAATTTAATGTGTAACATTGATATATATTGAAGTAGACGTACATTAAACTACATGTAAGAAATAATTAAATGAAATCATTGTCTTTGATGTTTAGGCACTCAAATATTACAACACAACATCAGTGTCCTCAAATGGTTCTTCTTCTACTATTGGGTCAGTAGACATCAAGCACTTTCCCTTACAGTTCTTACACAGCAGTGTACATGGGACGCCAGCATTTTTGCAACTGATTGGCATCCTGCTTTACAGTTGCAGTGGACCATCTCTCTGCAACTGTCCCATATTGCTGAAAGAGATGTCCACAATGGTGTCCATATACCATCAGTTTTTGTCCAACCCCACTCTGAAGGTGGAGGTAAGACTGGATTTGCAATATGAGACTGCCCCCACATATGGCCACCCTGATAAGCAGCCCTTAGTATGTGCTTTTGCAAGGCAGCTGCAGTAGGAGGCACATTTTCTAGCAGTCTACCTTTTGATGTAAAGAGCATTTTCCTGGCTTCAGTGATGGACGTGCCAGCACACTCTGTACTGTAAAGCAGAACAACATAAGTTTGAAGTTTGTGCTGAAGTTCCAGGCTTAGCATCAAAGTCTAAAGCATCAAACATGCAAGTTCTCAAGGCTTTGCTAGATGAGGTGGTCTAGAATCCCATTCTATGCTTCATTGTGTAATTACTGAAACTTAAAATGCCTCCACAACAAAAGACATCCCTTAATGACTTCCTAATAAATTAATTTAAGCGCTCTGTGGCTGTTCAGGGTGCTCTATTTTTACTTGTATTCACTGGGCTCATGTGTGCAAGACGCTTCCCTTTTGGTTGCCTGCCAAATGCCTATTGGAAGCCTATAAGCAGAACATGAGAACAATAGCAGCCTCCCAGCAGCTGGTGTTCAGAGGGCATAGTGCTTACAATACAATATATTGTATTACAATACAATACAGTGTATAGCCTAGCAGTCATTGATTGCTTTATTCTCCATGAGTTTGTCTAATCCCCTTTTGAAGCTGCCCACATTGGTGGCCATCATTACATCCAGTGGTAGCAAATTCCATACTCTGACTGAGTGCTGTATGAAGTACTCTTATCTGACCTAATCTCCCACCATTCCACTTCATTGGATGACCCCAGATTCTAGAATTATGAGAGAGGGAGAAAATGTCTCTTTCTTCACTTTTCCACATCATGCACAATTCTATACATACCTCTATCCTGTCTCTCCCCCACCTTACTCACCTTTCTTTTCTAAGACAAAAAACTTCAAACATTGTAACATTTCTCCATAGCGGAGTTGCTCCAGCCGCTTGATTATTCTGGTTGCTCTTTTCTGCATCTTTTCCAGACCTACAATATCCTTTTGTGTTGCATTGACCAGAACTGTATACAATATTCTAAGAGGAAGGACATTATATTTATTTATTTATTTATTTATTTATTTATTTATTACATTTGTATACCGCCGCATAGCCGAAGCTCTCTGGGCGGTTTACATAGGATTAAAAACAATTAAAAACAATATACAAAAATTAAAACAGCAAAAACATACAACATACACACAATCTATACATTTAAAAACCACATCAACACTTCAAAAACTACAAAAACAAAGCAAAACAAAACAAACCCAGGCTCCTCAGATATTGCCAAATGCCTGAGAGAAGAGGAAAGTCTTGACCTGGTGCCGAAAAGATAACAATGTTGGCGCCAGGCGGGCCTCGTCGGGGAGATCGTTCCACAATTGGGGAGCCACCACAGAGAAGGCCCTCTCTCTTGTTGCTGACCTCCGAGCCTCCCTCGGAGGAGGCACTCGGAGGAGGGCCTTAGATGTTGAACGTAGTGTTCGGGTAGGTTCATGTCGGGAAAGGCGTTCCATCAGGTATTGTGGTCCCAAGCCGTGTAAGGCTTTATAGGTTAAAACCAGCACCTTGAACCGGGCTCGGAAACATATATTATTGGAAGCTTTATTTTCTAAATCAGGGCCACCAGCTTGGATGAGAATTAGATGGAGGATAAGACTATTAATAGCTTTTAGTCCCAACCACTATATTATTACCTCTAGTATTAGAGGCAGTATGCCTCTGAATTTGAGTTGCTGGGGAACAGGAGTCAGAGGGCGCTATTGAGCTCATGTCTTGCTTGTGACTGTGACTTCATTGTAGCTTGGCCTGTGGAGAGCACTGTTTCATTAGGCCACATTTTGAAATGCATCTTGCTACTTGATTTCTGAAAAACATTGACTTCTTACATTAACCTCAATTATAGTTCCTTCTCAAAATAAATTCCTTTCAAAATAGTTTTGATTAATTTCTTATGCTATCTCTGGTCAACATTTGGATGGAGTTCAGCTTTGGAAATTCCACTAAAATCCCCTCCTGTCTCAAGATGAGGGCATAGAAGACTGTTCGTAGAACTTTTGCTATCCTTTTGAATTATAATTAGGTATTGATGCTTTATCCAAGGTGGTGGTATATGTAATTAGCATAGCACCTTTGAACCCAACAGCAATAAGCATAGATTTGTGAGACGTGTGTTCTTTCTCCTTTATTTGAAACAAACTGGTTTTATTTTGAGGAAAAGGAAAAGGCATAAGAAGTAGAAAATATTTTAAATAGGTGATCACTTGATTGGGAGATGCAGAACTGCCTTCCTGGGGAGGCTAGGTTAGCTTCCTCAGTATTGGCCTTTAGACGAGTGGTAAAAACGATACTGTTCCACCAAGCTTTTACTGGTTTTAAAGTGATTTTAGAAGGCTTCCCTGTTTTATTGCAGTACATATATTTTATCAGTTATGCTATAGTTTTGATTGGAATTGTTGCATTTTATTTTTATGGTTTTATTGTAAATCTTCTTGAGTGCTCCGTTGAGTGAAGGGGTGATTCCAAAACATATTAAAGAAAGACCCCTATGATATATCTAGTTTGTTTTAAAATTGGCAAGCTTAAGATCAATAATTATGCAGGTAAAGTGCTTGGATATTACTGTGGCATTACAGGGTGCTTAACTTTGAGGGGGGAAGTTGCAAGGATCTCTAAGGGGCATAGGTGTGTTATCTTCAACCAACACAATATCCCTGATAAGAACAGTTTGTTACACTGAAATCTTTCAGTAAGGTTTGCATGTATTGCAAATATTGAAGTATTTAACATTAATCACCTGTCTCTCTTTCTGGCATACACATTTTAAACTGCCTAAAAATATTTTTAGAGGTCACTACTGCCAGTCATTCATCAAATTATACATTTTCTGTAATTCCTTATTTAATCTATGCTGATTGATTATCCTTTTAACTCCAGTGAAGGAATATCCTCTTTCAATAAGTCACTGTAGCATAATAATTTTTCATATTAAGCTGAATTCTGCATTACACAAATCTTCTTTTCTTTAATAAAGTATGTAATGAATTTGAATGCCATACAAGTGAAACCCTGCAGGAAATCGTGGAAGTGTCTTGTGGGAGAATAGGCGAAGGTTGTGTTTGCTGAAACCCTTCCCTAAACTTGACTGAGATTTCTCCCAAGAGCATGGAGGATTCCCATTACAGGTCAGTGAAACTACCCAGTGAAGTTTCATTGATCTGTAAATGGTAGGTCTTTTAGAACCAGCATGTGGAAAACCTTTAGCAATCTTTACAGGGAATCTTTTTAAGTGGCCATAAAAAGCTTGTTTGGACACTAATCCATAGTTTATAGTTTCGGGAACAAACTGCAGTCACATCTAACATCCTTCCTCCATCAAGGCCATATGGAGAAGTTTAGAAGCTTTTGCTTCTGTTTTAGATTAACCACAGTATGCCATGTCATCCTAAACTAGACATAGACTGGGTTTGGACAACACAATAATCCACAATGGGTTAAATAAACCATGATGTTTATCATGGGTTATCGTGTCATCTGTCATTTTTTTTAAAAAAAAATCCACGTTGGTTTCTTTGCCCCCAAATAAGCTATGCCACAGCGTATTGTGTCATCAGCTACTCCTCAGTTGCTTAAAGTGTAATTTATTAACCCATCATGGATTAAAGAGACGTACGAATGTAGCTGATCTGTTGTAAATCTTGAGCCTATCCACATTGCCCTTAAAATGACTTATATTCTGTTTAAAAACGTGTTTTTTTAAGTCGTTTCATTACTTGGTAGGACACACTGAACTGTACTTACGTTTCTTAGTGACTGCTTCCTCCATCCTCAAAGTGTTCACTGGTGTATTACAGGGTTAATTCCTTGACTCTTCTTCTTTAGTTTCTGTTTTGCAGGCTGCTTGAGTTAGGAAGACAGAAGTGGGTGGGTCAAGCAGCCTGCAAAACGAAACCGAAAGAAGAAGAGTCAAGGAATTAACCCTGTAATACACCAGTGAACACTTTGAGGACGGAGGAAGCAGTCACTATGAAACGTAAGTACTGCTCAGTGTGTCCTATCACGTAATGAAACGACTTAAAAAAACACATTTTTAAGCAGAATATAAGTCATTTTAAGGGCAATGTGGATAGGCTCAAAGTCACTGAATTTCCAGGGCTATGAAACTCTGAGGCTCTTGACTATTATCTGTTCATGCATCAGATAGGCCCTAAAAATATAGTCATTTTCTATTGTCTTCTATAAAAAAAAAATAATAAAAAAGATTTTACTGAGTTGTTGAATTCATAGCATGGTTTTAGCTCTAATTGCTTGTTTTTACTGAGCTAGATGTGCTTTTGATGTTGCTGCTTAAATTGTTTAATTTTTAGTATTATAGTTTTATTGTTTTGAAACTTATTATTATCTACTTCTTGTTGTTGCTATCCTTGGGAAGGTTTTTATCCCAAAAGGCAGCTTAAAAATATGTTACTTAATAAACAAATGCTCTGTTACATTCCACGAACCTCTATTTTTTCAGTTGTGTTGGCTTTTGTGTTTTTATTGCTATTTTATTGTATTTATATTTGTATTGCTTTTAATATTTTATCAGTTTTATGTATTTTATTGTTGTAAGTCGCCTAGTGAGGGCTTCTGCTCTGGACGGCAGCCAAGCAGTGTTTTAAATAAATAAATACTATCTTGATCTCTTTTAAAGCTATTGTCTTTCTTAAAACTAGTTTTCCTACATACCTGTGTAGGATATATGCCCTTTGACAAAGTGTCTACAACTTCCAAAAATGCCCCACAAATGCCCTAACATTGTGCCTGTAGCGAGCATGTCTTAAGGATTTTCTCAAGGTTTTTCCTCATTTGGTAGAGTACAACAGTCATAAATCTACATACAAAATTGAAACATGTAAGAATATTTTTGAAGTGATAACAGTTAGTAAGGCTTTTACAAATCAATGATCTGTCACTTTAAAAAATGCCCCTTAAGGTCCTGAAGTTAAGTTTATAAGTATTTAACATAATTATTTGTCATTAGAGAAACTGAGAACATTTTTGCTAATGCTAAAATTTTAAACTTAATTGGTAGCAACCTTTTCTGTTCTAAATAGGCAACACAGCTGTCAGTGTGGGAGGAGGATGGGAATATCTATCTGTCTATATCTGATACAGTGGAAACAGTCCCACCAGGAATTTGCACCGGTCCCACAGAAATAACTGCAGTTGTTACATTCTTGTGGTTCTGTTCCAATGAAGCTTGTTCTGGAGAAGTTCCTGGGTTATTCTGACCTGCCTCTCCAGGCATCATGAAATTCAAGGAGGCAATACTTTTTCTTGCTACCTACTAAGACAGACATGAGTATGGAAAGGAGAGGAAATCATCTGTGCCTAGGATTTATCCAAGGTGAGTATGTTCGTTAGCACCCTGAGTGTGGGAACAGTGCAGTAGATAGGGGTAATATACTGGGATTCATATTTGAAGGTATTTGCTCATTTCTCCATGACTAACAATGAAGTATCAGACCCTGCAGTTGAGCACAAAGAGCTTATACAGCACTTCAAGGGTGTAAATAGTTTCTGTGTAGATGTTGTAATTGGCCTCATATTAGAGGGTATTTTGTAGCATGCATCCTGATGCTATGCCCATTTGCTCAAAAGAAAGTCCCAAGCAAGCATAGTTGAAGACTTATTGTTACAAAATCTTTTTCCCTACTTGTGGGATTTGTTTGTCCTTTTAAAAGTTACATGTTTGCTCCTTGGTTGCTCAGCTGAAGTATTTTGCCTCCTGTTTTCTTAAACTGAACAGGCTGGGAACATGTAGCATGCCAAAACATAACAGTAATCTAGAAAACATGATTGTATTATTAGTAATGGAACATATTTCTATTTTTATTCTGGCCTTCCTTTACTCCTGGGATTAATCTTTCTGTGATACAGTTCAGGCTTATTTTTTCAAAATAGATGATTAAAGTATTGGATGTCTCTGAGTCTGCTAGTAGCAGAGGTCATAGGCCTTCTGGACTTCTTAGGGATCAGTTGAGCAGCACATTTCTGCAAGAAAAAGATTAACAGGCTTAACATAGACCTCAAGAAATGTGGTCTATCTCTGTTAATGAGGTTCGAACCGAGACAGATGGACAGAATTTCCTATAGACATGCTGTTATGAAAAATCAAAAGATGGGACAAGTTGAAGAATATCTACTTAATGTAGTTATGCAAAATGCCTCTTAACTGCATTGGCAAAATTGGAAAGGGGATTGTGATACTGGCACAAATATACATCCTTTCTCGGTAATTAAAAGTGAATTTAAATCTTTTCTTCGCTCAGGACAGAAAAGAAAAAATAAACATGAATAACTTTAATGATATTTAAAAGAAATACTTTGCATTCATGACTGTTTCATCAGGCAGAAATTTAAAATGGAATTTTCAAGTATAAATGGCGGGGGGGAATTCAGTATTTTTAGGATGCAGGGCAAACTTACCTACTCATTACTTTTTTAAATGGGATATAAATTCCATTTATTGTGCACAAAAGCCTCTTTAATCCACTCTAATATGCTGAAAACCCATTGCAATGAATGAGGTGTGTGATTATTTGCTTTCTTAATCAAGGGGGAAAATGACACAACATTTCATTTGTTTGTCAGATATACTTTGCTTTTATTTATTTACTGTAATATTTGACAGAATGTGAGTCAACATATAGCCCTATGTTTTGTTAGGTTTGTGAAAGAATTACAATATTTCTGTATGCCACCCTGACATTAACTCAGCCTTCTAGTTATTCCATGGTGAATTATTTGATACTTATGTGTATATGTTAAATGGAATGTTGGATTTAAATGTCGTCAATACACTTAGAAGGGAGGATTAATTCTGATTGCTCATGGGTTAGAATCTAAGACCTAGGGCCAGTTTGGGGTTCTTGCATCCAGTTTAGTTTACATGTCATAAAATCAGATGATCGTTTGCTTCATTTGCCTGTGTAATGTAAAAGGTGTCCAGTGGTCCCTGTCAAATAAATAGGCTGGTTTGCATGATCATCTTGAGTTAAACAAACCAGGGTGACTTGTTTCAAACTTGTTGTGTGCTGGGCACAATTTGCCTAATCACCCATCCAGGTATGGCTTGTCTTGTTGTCCAGACCTGGGCATCATGACTTGTTGGAGGAGGGAACAATCCTCAAAAAACCCCAAATCCGCCTATGGGTTGTTTGCTTAATAAATTTATGCTTGTTTAACCTACAGTGATCATGCAAACCAGGTTAATCTGACAGAGGAATTAGTCTTTGGTGTGATGTTTTACCATATGCTGAAATTTACTGGGGACTGGATTGGACCCAGAGATCTGAAGTTCAAATTACTGGTTCAAAGTGGGAGGATATACTGTGTCACAATTTTTCTCCTCTGCCTTCTCTCCTTCCTCTGCTTGAAAGCTCACTGATGATGTAATGTTATGAACCCTGGGGGTGGGCATCCCAGGGGCCTGGTATACTGTGGGTCTCCTTTATAGGTGGAGATGAGTGTCTGCCTGTGGAAGTCTTCCCTGGATGTCAGAAGAGTGTTTCGCCACCATATCTGCCATACCAGCAATGCTCTGCTAACATAAGTGCAAAATGATAACTGATTAGGGAGCCTTTTTCTTGAACATGTCCCCAGAATGTGAAGTTAAGGACTTTGCCAGCTCTGCTGATGTAGAGAATTTCCCTCTCATTGTAGACAATGGGAGAGAAATGTTCAAAAAGCCAATAAAAACAGGGAGGAGGAAAAAAGGCTGCTCCTTCCCTCCTTCCACTTTGACCAGCATGAGTCTGGAATCAGTCTACCATGAATTCTCCATAACCCCTATAGAATTGCTTTGTAAAACTGTTGTTGACAACTGGAATAGTGCTTCTAGAGCCTAGGAATCGTTCAAGGAAGTAAGTATGGGATCTAGTCCCCTAAAATAAATGGGACTTTCAAGTATGCATGCTCAGAATTGCAGAAGATGGTTGGCTTTGATGCCTTGATTTAGAATTCCACATTTCACAGAATCATTTACTTGAAGGGGAAGAGATTGAGTCATATGGTAAACCACGGTTATGCAGTAAAAATGGGCACTTTATATATTAGAAGGCTAGCTGATATGCACGGCGTTGCTTGGGTCCGTGAATAATGTTTATGACATTTATTTAATAAATAATACATTTCTCTGCAACTTATTCATCTTTAGGTTGGTTGGTTGAGTTCGTAAATTGTTTTGTTAGAATAAATGAAAAATTGTGTTAATAAGAACTGTATTTTAAATTGGAGCTTTGTGATAAACCACATTTTTTGTTTTACCTCAAATGCCTACACCTCCCATCATGCCTTTGTCCAGAGCAGCCATCTAAACTTCAAAAACAATCAGGACACACAACACCCTTTCTACCAGCTAAAAAAGATCCAAATCTAAAAATATGTTTTCAAAATAGACCCAGCATTGCCCAAATATCTAAATAACATAGTAAGGAAGCGGATCTCAGTGGACATGAGGAACTGTTGTATGCATGTGCTCTGAAGTTATTATTATGAAAATAGGAAAGCAGCCAGACCACAAAATGCTTTATTGGCATAATGTACTGTATAATATCTACATTTAACAGGTTTTGGCAGAGAGCCAGGTTGGTCAAGGCATGATGACTTGGCCCTTCTATCTAACACAAAAATACTTAAAATCCAAAATTCCATGTTTTTAGATTTTTCTGGTACATTGTACAGCCAGACCTATCAGCATGCCAGATTTCAAGTTTCTACCCAGCTTGCTCGAGGCCCCCTAAAATATATGTCTGTGAGGTAATCATCTTAAAGTAGCAGGCCGGTGAATTAACCTTTAAACAAATTAAATTCATATCTTTTTTTCCTCTCTCACCCTCATGACAACACTTCAAGGTAGGCCAGTCCTAAGCCTGTGATGAAGTAACTTTAAAACAAATTAAATTAGTTTCTCCCCCACCCCTCACCTCCAATGCATGGCCAGGGCTGCCTTGAAGCTGTCACCATAATTTTCCTTGTCCTCACAGAAAACAAAAACTACAACTCCCAGCATGCCTGTGGTGCCAAACTTGCCTAATGGGCATCCTGCTGCTGAAGCTCATGGGAAGTGAAGTCTGGCTGAGCCAGTCCACACTACACTGTGCAATCAGTGCCCATAGGTAGGCCGTGAGAGAGACGGCATGCTGACTAATAGTTTGCTTGGTTGCCATTGGCAACGGGCCCAGTGCTGCAGCCTCCTCCCTCCTGCTCCTGATGGGGTCTAGTAACTGAGGCAGCTGACCCCAGGCACTCTTCCTTCAGGCCCAGGAGGGCAAGCCACTACCGGATAATGGCTGCCAAAGCCTAATAAGTCTTCCCTCCTGCCCAAGGCATGCTGGGAGTTGTAGGCATAAACCTAAGTCCCTGAATAACATGTTAATCTTTGAACACCATCTGAGGTGTGGTGGAAGACAACTGGAGAGCAGGCCATCTTAGTTGTGGCACCCTGCTTGTGGATTTCTGAATAAAGTTTATGATTTTTATGTAACAGCATGACTATACCACTGAGATAGAAGAGTGAATGAAGGATTGACTGATATACCTGAGCCTAGAATGGAACAGTGGGCAGGGTTAGTGGCAGTTGGAGAAAGTCAGGTAGGAGAACAAAGACAGTTAGAGCCTATCTACACTACTGCTTTAAAAAGGTTTAAAATGGTTTATAACAGTTTTGAGAACTGTTGGGGCCCAGGATACACTCCATATAATAATAATAATAATAATAATAATAATAATAATAATAACAATTTATTTCTTACCTGCCTCTCCGTCTGGATTGAGGCGGGGAACAACAACATGATAAAATACATAAAACTGATTAAAACATGACACATATTATTAAAACTGCATAAAAATCCTAAAACATCCTAAAAACATCCTTAAAACATTCTAAAATTCCACTGGATATGCCTGCCGGAAGAGAACAGTCTTTATGGCTTTCTTAAATTCTAAAAGACTGTTAAGTTGACGAGTCTCCTCCGGCAGGTCATTCCACAGTCTGGGAGCGGCAGAAGAGAAGGTCCTCTGGGTAACGGTTGTCAGCCTAGTCTTGGCCAACTGCAGTAAGTTCTTCCCAGAGGACCTGAGCGTGCGGGGCAGATTGTATGGGAAAAGGCGATCCCGCAGGTAACCTGGACCCAAACCAGTTTTCAAAACGTTTTCAAAGTGCTTTATCCTGCGTGTGTAGATAGGCTCTCTGTGAGAGGTCAGGATTTGCTCACCCATATTTTATTTTAAATCAGCCACTCTACATGCCAGTACTACACCTCCCAGCATGCCTTTGGCAGCCTGCGGTTGCCCGCATCCTCTGAGACATCCTCTTGTTGCCGATGCTGCTCCTCGATCAAGCGTCAAGGAGTAGCATTGCCAAGGAGGGGAGGTAAGCAGCTATCAGTAGATGCACCCATCTCCGGCCAATCCTGCTGGGATTGCCTTGGCCTGTGCTTCTCACCCACCAAGTGCTACATCAGGAGCCTGTACTGAAGGGCTGGGCTGGGCCCTACCCCCCCCCTTTATTGGGTCTGTTTCTGGGTATGCTCAGTGTGCCTCCTCTTCCTCCCTCTTAAGGGCAAAGGCTACACACTTGCTTCCCCCAGATTCTGAGAAAACAGCGATATCAGGATGGAGTGCCTTTGAGCATGTTTGGCCCCTCAAAGTCACACTGTTGTATCTAGTTACATTTTAAAACCATGCAGAGGGTGGGAGGAGGCACCACAAATGGATGCAACCCATTTATGAGGGTTGTTTCCTTTGATATGGAATTGGGTTGACTGTTTGAGACCAACCTTAGGAGTCGGGGTTGTAAAAGACACATAGCAGCCACTCACAATGTCCACCAAAGGCCAGTAAGTCTGGCCTCCTTCCCAAGGCATGCTGGGAGTTCCGCCCAAGTCATGCTGGGAGTTGTAGGCATAAACCTAGGTTTTTATTAAATTCTTTAAAAATACTTAAACCCCCAAAATTCATGTTTTTAGATTTTTCTAGTACATTGTACAGCCAGACCTTTCACTGTGTCATCGTGTCAAGTTTCTAACTCATCCGGAAGTGGGTAAACATTTCCAGATATATGTGACGCACACATACTTTCCGCTTTATAGGTAGAGATTAACCGGCTGAAATTGTGTCTTAAGTCCTAAATAAGAGAACACCAGTCAATCTAGGTATGGCATATGACTTGAATCAACATTAAATTATGCTTAATGTCATTAGTTGGTATAATCTCTTGGAATCCTACCTTGTAACTCTCAAACCTTTTATTAAACACACTTTTAGTAAAGTGTATAAGCATTTTAAGTCCTGGGATAGTTTTCAGAATGTTCCATAAATTCACTTGGGGGAGAGAGAAAAAATCTGAGCTACTTCTAAACAAACACCAGTGTTTGACTTACAAGTAAATGTTCTTTAAACCGCATAAGCTGTCAGGGAGTTATGAACACTAATGTATTTACTAGATGTTATGATTTTGTTTTTATTGCTAGCTCAACATGATAACATGCCTGTATGCTTGTTTTCAGCTATTCTGGGCAGCTTAAAAATTAATCAAATATGAATCCTTTTCTGCTGGGACAATATACCATTGCAATTCTATGTCCATCTTGCTCACTTGATGGAAGTCACTCTTAGTGATAAGCCCCCTTGGGAGCTCAGTGTTTTACACTTAAATTAATATAAATGTAAAAAATAGTATGAATGTAAGCTGCCCAGAGGAGTGGAAAGAACAGAATCACATCAGTCTGTGAGAGCCTACTGCACACATCTTAACACATAGCATAGCAATATGCCTACACCTTTGCAGTGATAGCCTCCATGTCCTCCATGACATCAAAATGGGAAGGCTCACTCAAATTTAGGATAGGAGTGAGGGGGTTACCTTCCCCCCTCCCCAAGTTTTTAAATGGAAAATTGGAGGACTGTGACATTTTATTTATTGGTTTATTTTGAATGAGTGAAATGTTTGATTTTTTTTTACTCTAAATGTGCAATATGAAGAATTTTATATAAGGCAATCTACAGCATTAGAGAATAATAATTTGTGTGTTCAGTGCAGAAGATGTATCCTACGAACTGAAGATACATTTCTGCACATAGAAGGTGCTGCCAACTTCATGAGAAAAGCATTCATGGCCTTCATCTTGTGGATTGCTGATTGCCACTTTTTAATGACATTTGAGCTCTTTTAGTACTAGATGCAGTATCGTGTGTCTGCTGTCTTCCCTTGTACAAACTTAAAGCTGCAATCCTATACACTTACCTTGGAATACATTCCATTGAACTCCGTAGGGCTTACTTTTTAGTGGATGTGTGATGTGTAAGGCTGCTATCATATCTGTGCTTACTTGGAAGTAAATTTTACTAAACAGAGAGTAGGTCGTACCACTTATTAAACTTGCATAGAATTGCTCTGCAAAATTCTTAAATTTGCCAATTAATACAGTTATATTATGCTAAGCTATGAATGATGCACTTTATGTTGTTAAAACAGTAAAATAAGTCTAGGTTTCATAAGGGAACGAATTGTATATGTTTCAGTTCTTCCCAACTTTTCCAATTTTTCCTAAGAAACACTTGGGGGGGAACGGGGTGGTTTTAAAAAGTCCCATGGCTTTAAACTTTTCGGAAATTTTACATTCACATGCCATAGCTATCTTTAATGTTGTATTTTTGTGAAAAGTTGTAGTGTGTGAACTAAACCATTCATATATAGCAACTTCCAGTGATTTATTTTCATAGCTATAATTGTGAAGTGCTTCAGGTCCACTGTTGAGGGGGTGATGAATTAGGTATATGAGGTTATCTTTATTGAGTGCTTGTTTACTCTCTATGGCTCTCCATGCTAATATTTTCTTGGGGATAGCAGGTTCCATAATATACTACTCTTCTCTAATGTGGGGATCAGGCCATAGAAAGGGATAGGTCTATAAAGTATACAACCTGGACTGTGTAAGATTTGAGCCACAGATTATGAGTTTTTAAAGAATAACCTTGTCCACTGCAATTGTCCATAGATTGTCTTAATGTGACAATAACACAGTTTAGCTTGTACGATGAATAAAAA
This sequence comes from Anniella stebbinsi, assembly GCA_029215795.1. Lineage (NCBI taxonomy): Eukaryota > Metazoa > Chordata > Lepidosauria > Squamata > Anniellidae > Anniella > Anniella stebbinsi. The sequence continues at coordinate 61,546,065 of JARDYH010000006.1, read as the reverse complement.
ACAAAGAACTTTAAATTAGGTGAATTCAACATTCCATCTAATACCTGAGCCAAATATACTATTAAATATATTTGGAAATAGCTGCATGTTCTTTAAAAGTGACAAGATGTACAAATTTGATTATTCTACGAATAGGGCATTGAAATTTTTGCAAATGGATTACTACAGTGTTCACAGTCAAATCCTATGCATGTTTAGTTGGCAATGAATCCAGATTATTTCAGTGAAACAGAGAGCTGTTCTACACAAAGTTTTTATTGTGTGCTTGTGATTCCTCACTCATGATAGTTTCACACAATATCCTCCTCCTCCATGGCCTCTCCCATGTTTTGCAACCATTTTTTTCCTAACAAGGAAAGTCTAGTATTTTTTAGAAACACTGTTGTAGAAATGTAATGTAATTGCACAATTCCACTATAACACAGCACCACCTAGAGGTTGTATAAAGGAAAATATAAAAAGGAAGAAAAAAAAAACTGGAGGGGGAGAGAAATACATGTAAAGGAGCCAATCTCAATCTCACAAAGAATCCAGAAGCAGAAGCCTCGGTAAAGGTGCGGGTTAAAAGCTTCACATACAAAAGCCCTTAAACCCTGCACAGGCATTTGCCTGGGGCAATAGGGTTTTGCTACTCCTCCAAAACCATCCTCTATGGTACATGGCACTAGGGATGTGCATCATATTGGGTCCGATGTCCGATTCCGATTAAAATCGGAGGAAATCAGGCATCCGATACCCGATTCCGATGCAATCCCATGGAGGTCTGATTTTATCCGATCCGGTTTTTTGGGTATCCGATTTTAATCGGAAAAATCAGAAAATCGGACCTCCGTTTTAGGTGTTTTTACCATAGGCTTGCATTGGGGGAAAAGAAAGCTTTCCCCCAATGCAAGTCTATGGGGAAAACACTGGGCCAGCCCTCCCCCCCCCACTCATGCTCCTTACCTGCTGCCATCATCCGCTGCTTTTGCAGCCTGTTTCTCAGTAGTATGGAGCAGCAGGCGGCAACGGACAATGGCAGCAGGTAAGGAGCATGAGGGGGGGAGGGAGGGAGGAGTCCCCCCTTTCCTGCCAGTGTCCCACGCTGCTGTCCTCTGCAGCCTGTTTCTCAGTAGTACGGAAGCAGCGGATGGCAGCGCGGGATGCCGGCAGGTAAGGACCACGAGTGGGAAGAGGGGAGGGAGGGAGAGGGAGGGAGGGAGGGAGGTCGTCCCTTACCCGCTGCCATCCTCTGCTCCATACTACTGAGAAACAGACTTTGCAGCCTGTATCTCAGTAGATCGACGTGCCAGGTGACATCATCACCCGGCGCGTCGCTCTACTGAGAACCAGGCCACAAAGCGTGATTCTCAGTAGTACGGAGCAGAGGATGGCAGTGGGCAGCAGCAGACGGCAGCGTGGGACAGCTGCAGGTAAGGAGTGCTAGGGAGGAGGGGAAGGCCACTATTTTAGGTGTTTTCCCCCATAGACTTGCATTGGGGGAAAGCTTTCTTTCCCCCAATGCAAGCCTATTGGGAAAACACCTAAAATGGCAGTCAGATATCGAAATCGGAACTTCCGATTTTGGATCCGATCCGATAACACAGACCTCTGATTTTTCCTATCCAATATTTTACAAAATCTGAAGTTCGGATTCCAATACCAATATGATTGTTCGGGTCCATGGACATCCCTACTAGGCACATTCTCTGGGTGTGCACCCTTCTGCATAGGAAACACTCATGAGAAGCTTTCTTCATCAAGGGGGGTAAACCAATGACTTCATTTAGTTGTCAAATATATTATTTTCATAATTATTTACCAGAATACTTGACAGGATGTGAGTCAACATGTAGTCCTATAATTTGTGAGGATTGTGCAAGAAGTGAAAGAAGAGGCTTCATACACCACCCTGTTATTAAATCTTTTACCTTTTGGTGATTTCATAGGGGTGACCATATTACGTCAACTTTAAAATCTCTCCACTGGCTGCGAATTAGTTTCCGGGCGAAGTACAAAGTGTTGGTCATTACCTTTAAAGCCCTACATGGTTTGGGTCCAGCTACCTGCGGGATCGCCTTCTCCCATACAATCCGCCCCACACGCTCAGGTCCTCTGGGAAGAACTTACTACAATCGGCCAAGACTAGGCTGACAACCGTTACCCAGAGGACCTTTTCTTCTGCCGCTCCCAGACTGTGGAATGACCTGCCGGAGGAGACTCGTCAACTTAACAGTCTTTTAGAATTAAGAAAGCTATAAGGTCTGTTCTCTTCCGGTAGGCATATCCAGTGGAATTTTAGAATGTTTTTAGGATGTTTTAATGCAGTTTTAATAATGTGCGTCATGTTTTAATCAGTTTTATGTATTTTATCATATTTTATATTTACTGTTGTTCCCCGCCTCGATCCGAATGGAGAGGCGGGTAAGAAATAAAATTATATTATGATGATGATGATGATGATGATGGGCACCAAAGAGATCTTTTTTTACTATTGCTATTTAGTGTGGTGGGCCTGAGGTGGGGGGGTTTCCCTCCAGGAGAGCAACAGAGGGTAGGGAAAGATTAAACCTACCTCTTACCTCTGTTAGTGAAGGTGATGTACATTTGCTTTAAATTGATCAAAGAAGTTCACCTATAAAATACCTTGTAAACATTTTCTTTAATACTGATAGGAATACAAACAAGGCTGTCTTCATATTCTCCACCCATTTAATTTCAAAAGCAACTTTTTCAGATGAGTCTTTCATAGTAATCTGACAAGGATTTTATGACTGCATTATATATTCTTTCAGGAAGTACTTCATCAAACTTATTTCGTGAAGATTTCTGAATTTTGGAGTGGGGAGATCATGTGTATCTTTCATTATAGATGCTATTTTTCCACCCAGTTCTAGACCCTCAAGGCAGCTCACAACACTAAAACTCTGTACAAAGATAGTTTTAAAAAATCGCTTTGAATCCAATTCCAAATAACACCACTTCCAGAGGCATTTTGAAAACAAAAAGGCTACTTGCTTCCTAAAGACTAGAAGGGAACCTATAGTGTGGGTCTCATGGGGGAGAACATTCTACTTGAACTGAGCTGTTATTGAAAAGGCACTGTTCCCAGTGAAGCTTTAAAAGTCAATACCATAACTTTGAATTTAGCCCAGAAACAAATGACTAGTTAATGAATCACCATATTCAGTGATGCAGCATTGTCCATGCACCTAATTGCACATTAGACAGCATGCAGCTGTATTTTGGCACAGTTGATTTTTCAAACTGTCTTTAATTAAGGGCTTAGCCCCACACAGACCACATTAGTTTAATCTGGCGTTATTAAGGCATACATGATAGTCACAAAATGCTTTCCCCTAGAGCACAAAGGGATGTAAAATCAGCCTAAACTTCTTTTTACAGTAATGTCAGTATGGCAGATCTGTGTTTTATCTTTGCTGGCCTGAAGTGAGGTGTTCCTCAGTGTTGCTGTTTTAATGTGTTATATTTTGCATTGTTCACATTATTTGTTTTAAAAAGTATATTAATTCCTTTCCCAGATTACAATTGGACTATGGTTTTACAGTTGCCACAGCAGCTATCAACTGCTACCTCAGGCTGTGTAACCCCCCCCCCTCTCTCTCACACACGCACACACGTACACACCCACCAGATTTTGTTGAACTTCAATCCCCATCTGTCCCGACCAGCCTGGCCTGTGTGACGGATGATGGGAGTAGTATTTCACAAACATCTGGAGGGCCACAGGGTTCAGCAGCTCTCTTCTTTCTGAATATTTACAACTAGTGCTGGAACAAAATGTAATCTTGAACTGCATCTCTGGTCCTTAAGGGGCATTAGGATTACAACCAAAGCAGGCACAAATTCACCTTCTTGCTTAGTTGTGTCTCTTGCTATAAAAATCTGCCTCATATCTAGATTGAGCTTCATTTTATTTGTTTATATCTGGTTTTAGACTTTTGTTAAAGGAATCCACTATCTCTCCTGGATCTAATGAAATGGGGAAGATGTCAGTTCTTTTCCTCAATGCAACACAACACCTCACTCCACTCTTTCAACAAATGTGTACAACATTTTCATCAGATATTAAATAGAAGGGCAGATGAAATTTCATAGAATCATAGAATAGTAGAGTTGGAAGGGAACTATAAGGCCGTCAAGTCCAACCCCCTGCTCAATGCAGGAATCCACCTTAAGCATACCTGACAGATGGCTGTCCAGCTGCCTCTTGAATGCCTCCAGTGTAGGAGAGCCCACAACCTCCCTAGGTAATTGGTTCCATTGTCATACTGCTCTAACAGTGAGGAAGTTTTTCCTGATGTCCAGCCGGAATCTGGCTTCCTGTAACTTGAGCCCATTATTCTGTGTCCTGCACTCTGGGGTAATTGAGAAGAGATCCTGACTCTCCTCTGTGTGATAACTTTTCAAGTATTTGAAGAGTACTATCATGTCTTCCCTCAACCTTCTCTTCTCCAGGCTAAACATGCCCAATTCTTTCTGTCTCTCCTCTGGAATGCAGCAGGAAAATCTCATGAAGAGGAACAATCTCCTAGCACTTCTGTGATAGAAATAGAATGCTCCAAATGCTGTACTATTCCATCCTAAATCCATACAAGAAATCTGGAAGCATACAATAGCCAGTAGAATCAAAGTCCATGGAATGTGCAGTCCTGTGGACACCATCTGAGAGGCATAGGATTGTTTGGAGTCCCCCTTTTGACGTTAGAGACAATGCTCCGACCCCTGAAAGAGGAATCTGAGATCTGACCGCTTGGCCCTCTAACAGCACTGGCTGCTCTCCAAAGTCAGAAGTGACTACGGAGAGGGGGAAAGAGGACCGTTTTGGTGGGCAGGGAGGTGGCTGGGGATGCCAGGATACAAGATACCCTAAGGCCTTCCCAGCCTCATTCCTTCCCTCTCCAAAGTGCCCCATGTAAATGGGCAAAAAAGCCCATTTAGCAACAAACACAAGGCAGGAGGGTGGGGAGGCAAAGATTACCTGCTCTGCTCCTCCCTTCTGTGTGGGATAAATGTAAGCCTCTGAGTTTGAGAGCTTATGCTCATCAAGAGCACAGCTGATATGATTCCACCTAAAAAAATCAGAAAGGATTAGCACGGCTACACGCCCCCTGTCATCCTGCTGATGTAACTAGAGTGACAAAACCAACAAAAGGAAACCCCACAAGGAATGTCAAAAAGCTAAACGCAAAAGGCTAGATGAAAATAATATTTTATTCAATGAATGAAAAAAGTTCCAATGCCTTTTAGCCTACCCATAGGTCCTTTTTCAGGACAATCTAAAAAGCAATATACAGGATTTGTAGACTTACATACTCCCTGCATTCAACATTATATATTACATCAATAATACAATTATATATCACCATACAAAGATATAAAAAAGCTATACAACTTTTAAAAAAGCTCAAAATATATGAACTATGTACAGACATTCACATCTCTTAAAGGTTGACTTAGTATAATGAACAAGTATTTGCTCTTCAGATGTCAGTCTCCTGTGCTTTGTCAGATCTGGAAGGAAAAGCTAAGTATTTAAGTACACAAAACCTGATTAGAAACAGAAAAGAATTGTTGCAAGGTTGAGAGACTCATAAGGCGCCATCCTATCCCCAATGCTCTTTAACATCTACATGAAACAGCTAGGAGAGATCATCCGGAGGCATGGGGCGGGATGCTATCAATATGCTGATGACACCCAAATATATTTCTCTATGCCTTCAATAGGAGCATCAGCTAAGGATAATGTGTCTCCTCTAAATGAATGCTTGGAGGCAGTAATGGTCTGGATGAGGAAAAACAAACTGAAGCTGATTCCAGACAGGATGGAGGTGCTTCCTGTCAAGGGCTCTGACCTGGGTTTGGAGGTATGTCATCCAGTTCTGGATGGGGTTACCCCCCTCCCCAAAAGGCTGTGTTTGCAGCTTGGGGGTGCTCTTGGATCCGTTGCTCCAAATGACAGCTCAGATAGATTGGACAGCCAGGAGTGCCTACTATCAGCTTCAGCTGTTGCGCCAGCTGTGCCATTTCTTAGAGTTGGAAGACCTAAAGACAGTAGTGCACACGCTGGTAACTTCGAGGCTCGACTTCTGCAATGCGCTGTACATAGGGCTACCATCATACCTAGTTTGGAAACTTCAATTAGTTCAAAATATGGCAACCAGGTTAGTCACCAGTACACCTAGGGGTGACCATATTACACCAACTTTAAAATCACTTCACTGGCTGCCAATTAGTTTCCGGGTGACATACAAAGTGTTGGTTATTACCTTTAAAGCCCTACTTGGTTTGGGTCTAGGTTACCTGCAGGATCGCCTTCTCCCATACAATCCGCCCGGCACACTCAGGTCCTCTGGGGAGAATTTATTTCAGTCAGCCAAAACTAGGCTGACAACTGTTACCCAGAGGACCTTCTCTTCTGCCGCTCCCAAACTCTGGAATGGCCTGCCGGAGGAGATTCGTCAATTTAACACTGTCTCTGAGTTTAAGGCATCTATAAAAACTAGCCTCTTCTGGCAGGCCTAGCCAGATGAACTTTAAACCAAGAATTTTAAAATGTGTTGATTGTTTTATATGCTCTTTTAATTAATTTATGTATTTGATCTATATTGTTATTGTATTTATGTTGTTCCCCGCCTCGATCCAATGGAAGAGGCGGGTAAGAAATAATAATAATAATAATAACAACAACAACAACAACAACAACAACAACAACAATAATAATAATAGCCAAAAGGTGTAATGGTATTCAGACTCAAAATCCACCAGGCTTCCCTTTCTAAAATAATTCTGCCTGTCCATTTACAAATTCTCTCTCTTGTCCAGAATGACAGGTCTCTTATTCTGTGGGATTTATCATTCCAATGTTGGAGAACGATGCTCCCACCATTCCATGTGTGGTATTACTGATACATTCTAATTTTAAAATTCCTTGTAGTTTTCCTATATGCAATTTGTTATAGGAACAAAGTATAACATACACCACAAACGTCCTATTACATGTTATGAAATCTCTCAATATGTATTTTTCCTATGTATGGGGTTCACAAATTGTTTTAATTTTAAATAGTACTCACAATATTTAGTGACCAAACGGAAAATTTCCTACTGAAGTTCTTGTTACTGGTAAGATAAATTACTTGTCATTGTTTTTCTTTTCTGATGTATCACTGCTATGACTCAAACCCCCATGTTCCTAGCTTTTTTACAATCCATATGCAGTTTTTCCTCTGCATCCAACTATGCCTTTTGCCAAATACCAATATTTGTTATTAAATTGTCTTACAGAATCACTGGTGTTATTAAAAGGTAAACTACATACTGTTGTGTTATGCAGCCTTCTTCTGGTTCTCTGTAACATTCTTTCTGAATAGCCCCTTTGTATGCATGCTTGATGTAAATTATCCAATTCAGAATATTTTCTCTGATGTTTCTAGGATGTGCACTATCATATCTAAGAAATTTGTTCTGATCTGTACTTCTTCTATAAAGAGTAGTGCTTAACTCCCCCTCCTTTCTCAGAGTAAAAGCTAGATTATCTCGATCCTTATTAGTCTACTTTATCCAAGATTGCTTGCAGTTGAGCCACCACTGTGTGCCACATCGAGCCACTGCTGTATGCCCGATTCGCCCTAGAATGGCAAATTAGAAACTGGATGGATCCAAAGACTTTTTAATAACAGTTTGATCAGTCTTCTCTAATACTGTTTGTCACTGCTATAAGCAGAAAGAACAGGTTCTCACGGCTGTCCTTAACTGACAATGAAGGATATGAATTGAGCATGACCGGCTGCATTTTTCCAAGCATCTTTTTGGCTTCCTCAACTATCAACAACTGAAATTTGTTGAAGCTGCCTGGATTCTAGCCTTTGGGAAAGAATATTCTGGAGCAATTGCAAGAACAGCATTGGGCAGCTCCCCATACAAGATATCAACTAGGGCATTGACAAAACAGCCTCTCATGCCAGTTCAGACATCTCAGATGGCAAGCTGGGTGTGCCATCCTAATCATTCCCTGACCTCTAAACAGGCTATGAGCCTCCTGTAATCCAACCTTAACCAGAAAATTATCTCTCCATAATGAAGTCATAACAAGCTTATAGACATTGGCAGGCAGGCAGCCTCTCTCTTTACACACTGTACAGAACAGATGCTCCTCTTTGGGTAGAGCTATTACAATATTTTAATCATTCTATTTAGGCTGAAGGTGACACAAAAAGCAGCTCACAGTGCTGTGGAGGTGCTATCGGCTAACTTAACACTCTTATCTGTTATGTCATTTTTGCCAACTGCTACCATCACTTCCTCCTCTGTTTTGGGGGGAACACCCCAATCTCAGGCTAGTTGCTGCAGGTCATTTTGGTAATATTAAAGAGTGATCATAGAACTGTGAGCTCCCTTTTCATATTTTTTATGTCAGCTGTAGGTGTTTACTAACCATGCTCTATGCTGTATATAATAATCATAATAGTAATAGTAATAATAATTATTATTTATTTCTTACCAGCCTCTCTGTTTGGATCGAGGCGGAGAACAACAGTAAATATAAAACACAATAAAATACATAAAACTGATTAAAAACATGGCAAACATTATTAAAATGGCAATAAAACATCATAAAACATCCTAAAAACATTCTAAAATTCCACTGGATATGCCTACCGGAAGAGAACAGTCTTTATGGCGTTCTTAAATTCTAAAAGACTCTTAAGTTGATGAGTCTCCTCCGGCAGGTCATTCCACAGTCTGGGAGCGGCAGAAGAGAAGGTCTTCTGGGTAACGGTTGTCAGCCTAATCTTGGCCGACTGTAGTAAGTTCTTCCCAGAGGACCTGAGCGTGCGGGGCGGATTGTATGGGAGAAGGCGATCCCGCAGGTAACCTGGACCCAAACCATGTAGGGCTTTAAAGGTAATAACCAACACTTTGTACTTCGCCCGGAAACTAATTGGCAGCCAGTGGAGAGATTTTAAAGCTGGCGTAATATAGTCATCCCTAAGTGTTCCAGTGACCAACCTGGCTGCCATATTTTGAACTAGTTGAAGTTTCCGAACTAGGCACAGAGGTAGCCCTATGTACAGTGCATTGCAGAAGTCGAGTCTCGAAGTTACCAGCACGTGCACTACCATTTTTAGGTCTTCCAACTCTAGGAAGGGGCGCAGCTGGCGTATCAGCCGAAGCTTATAGTAGGCACTCCTGGCCGTCACATCTATTTGGGCTGTCATTTGGAGCGATGGATCCAGAAGCAACCCCAAGCTGCGAACACAATCTTTCAGGGGGAGTGTAACCCCATCCAGAACTGGTTGACACACCTCCAAACCCAGGTTGTGGCCTTTGACAGCAAGCATCTCCATCTTGTCTGGATTCAGCTTCAATTTGTTTTTTCTAATCCAGTCCATTACCGCTTCCACGCATTCATTCAGACATGCTATCCTTAGCTGTTATCGAAGGCATAGAGAAATATATTTGGGTGTCATCAGCATACTGATAGCATCCCGCCCCATACTTCCGGATGATCTTTCCCAGCGGTTTCATATAAATGTTAAACAGCATTGGGGAAAGGATGGCACCTTGTGGTACGCAACACAGCTGCTCTTTCTTTGCGGAGCAGCTATCCCCAAACATCACCATCTGGAACCTGCCCGAGAGGTAGGACCGGAACCACTGAAGCACAGTGCCCCCGATTCCCAATCCCCTCGGCATTCCAGAAGGATACCATGGTTGATGGTATTGAATGCCGCTGAGAGGTCCAGAAGTACCAACAGGGACACACTCCTCCTGTCAATACACAGGCGTAGATCATCCACTAAGGTGACCATAGCAGTCTTAACTCCGTATCCCGCTCTGAAGCCAGTTTGAAATGGGTCTAGAAAATCAGTGTCATCCAAGACTGCCTGGAGTTGAAGGGCAACCGCTCTCTCGATCACCTTGCCCAAAAATGGAAGATTTGATACCAGTCTGTAGTTATTAAGGTCCAGGGGATCCAGGGAGGGCTTTTTTTAGAATCAGCCATACCACCGCTTTTTTTTTTTTAACATGATGGAAAACTCCCCTCCCTGAGAGATGGATTAATAATATATTGTAATTGTGATCTATAATATATTGTAATCTCCTCCCTGGGCGACCAGCCAAGAAGGAGAGGAATCGAGAGGGCAGGTCGTCTTCCTCACTTGTCCAAGCAGCTTGTCCATGTCCTCAGTACTCACCAACTGAAACTGATCCAGTGTAATCCTACTTGCAGAGTCGCTGGACACTCCATTGTCAGCCTCTGCTATAGCAAAGGCATCTAAGTCGGCTCTTATCCGAGAGATTTTATCTGTGAAATGACCGTATGAAGTACCCAACATGGTGCGTGCAGGTGCTATGGCATCCAGAGAAGCATGTTGTGACACCCACCAGGCGATCCACTCCTCTCTGTACTGCGTTGCTTACCAAATCATATCTGCTGTTTTGTTGTCTTGTCAAGACCCAATTCCTTGCCCAGCCTTCACTGTCTGTGCCCACCCAAATCTAGAATATGAAGCCTATAGTAATACTAGTTTTAACAATTTCATATGGCTCATTGTATTTCAGCCTTAATGAGAGGACCATTCATGATAAAATACTCCTGTGCATCTTCATGCATTTCTTTGCATCTCTGGCCAGACTCATCATGGATAATAGTTTACATAATGATGTGATTGTACTGTGGTCAAACATTTTACTATCTACCTAGTATTTATTTCTAAAGCTGTATAGTTCCCCTTAATTTCACACATCTACTTTTCATAAAATCTCTTTTCTATGTGAAGCTATACTCTGCAAGCTAAACATTCAATTCTGTCTCCCCACACCACCCACACAAATACTTTCCCACTTTCTTCAGTAGTTTTTTTTCCAAGTGTTGTTTATACAAGGTCATTTCCTTGTCATCAACCTGTGCATTCTGCATAGCACAATTTTACAAAGAGAAATGTTAAGCTTAAATGAACTTTCCTCTGTATCCTAGCAACAGGCTATGATTAATCATACTCGGGTAAATGTGAATAGATTGAAATGTGGAAAGTAAAAGAAAGTTCTGAAAAATTTAGGAAAGTATTGGTTAGTGATTATAGAAGCTTGTAATAAACACCAAAGAATAAAAGATATTCTTTGTATGACAGAGGGATAGACAAAAGACTTATCTAAACTTCATGAACAGTTCAGACTTCCATCACACCTAATCCCTCCCCCCATTGGTTTGCTTCAGTGTTTTTTTTTAACTCTGAGACAAAAGCGTGTCAAGCTTATGATCCCTTTCACCTGAATAGCTACTCCACTCCACTCCACCCCTCTCCTTCTCTTTCTCCCTCCAATCAGGTCCTGGCAGACAAGTACTTCAACCAGACCGTCTTTCTCCCAGGCAAAAATGGAACGACCCTTTAGTCTGGCTCTCTGGGGGCATCGAGGGAATACAGTCCTGTCTCTGCAGAGATTCAGGTGTTGTATGATTTTAAAAAATGCTTTCAAGCCTGGGATGCAAGGTTTGGGTTTTATATTGGGGCTTGGAGCCGGCTGCTGGGAGAGATCGCTTTTTCTTGCCAGGACCTGATGCAATCCATTCAAGCCCCCAGTTCCTCTAAAACTACACGGAGATGTAGGGCGCGTTAAACGCACTTAACAAAAATAATCCAAACTTTTAGCATTCTAGGAAGGCTGGGGAAGAGGTGGGTGTCAGCAGGACAGGCACAGTGTCATGTGAGTACCATGCTGCAAATATGCACACCAGGAATGGCGAGAGTGCACTAAATCGCTGGTGTGATGAAGCTCTCAGTGTAACTATGTGTGTTCCTGCACATGCACGTTCAGTACCTGTGTCTGTCTCCAGTCCTGCCAAGGCAGTGAAGGATTAGTACTAGGATTATAGGAAGCTGTTTTACATCAAGTCAGTTCATTGATCTGTCTAGTTCAGTATAGTCTAGACTGATTGGCAGTGGTTCTACATGATTTTAAGCACTGGTCTTTCCACCCTTGCCTGGAGTTGCCAGGGATTGAACCTGGTAGTTTTTGCATATAAAGCTTCTGCTGTACTATGGAATTATGGTCCTGTCTTTTCCCCAAGGCAGCAAATAAAAGTTAGGAAAGTTTGTGGCTGGGAAACACAGCAGCCCCTAAGTCCTTGTCCTTCAAATCAAAGAACAAGCCTGATCTGGAAACGTTTATAGATTTTAGGCTATGCAACGTGTCCTGTTTGCCACTACTGATGTTCAAGAGGGTTCTTGCAAGCCTCCAAGCTGATCATCCCATGAATCATTTCATAGAGCTTGTGTTCAGTGGTGGTAAAGTGTCCATGTCCCAGGTTCATCACTATTGTGGGCTCAAGTCCTGATAACCTGAAATAATCTAATTTGCTGTACACGCTTCCCTATTTGTGAAAGCTCTCTCACAACTAATTAATGCTTTATGATAAACTTGAATATTATGCCATTTAATGTTTTCATGAAACACCTCTAGCGCCCCTGAGTTCACTTTTATTTTATTTTATTTTATTTTCTATAAAAGAGGGTTTTCTCAAAAAACAGGGATAATAACTTTTTTTCCTACTGTACATCTTCTTGGGGCTTTTTTCAAAAATAATTTGTATTCCTTTAGTGTGTCTTAAGCCCTGCAAGCTATATGTATTATTGACTTGAACTTGGCAGATGGGCTGAAATACCAAGACCAAATACGTCTTGTCTTTTTTCCTCTTTTTGTTTTGTTTTTGTTTCATTTGTTGAAATTTCACAATAAAAATAAATAAAAATGGGGGTTTCTTGCATCATGTGTTTTTATCAGGCAGGGGAACTTCATTCAGAAAACACATTTAGCACTAGACTGAAAGTGGAAGAAGTATTATAAGGGTGCAATCCTATCAGGATGGCCATAAATAAATTAAAGGCTCACACCCATCTAATCCAGAGCAGGAGGAGCTGCAGAGGTGATCTTCGCATCCATGCTCCTCCCGCTCTATATTTTGGCTAGATGGGCTTTTTCACCTGTTTAGCTGTAATGGGAGGAAAGGAGGCTGAGGAGTCACAAGGATACATCAGAAGCCAACTTCTCCAGTTACCTCTCCTACCTGCCCACAGGCACACACCCTTTCCCTCCTCTCTGAGGTTACTTGTGCTGGCTATGAAGGGGAGGGCATGGAGAACTTGGTTTCCTGGATGCAAGGTCGGAGCACTGTCTCCAGCCTCGGATCCAAGTATCTGAAATATCCGGTAGCTCTTCCAGACTCTGTCTAGGGGCTGTATGATTGATTCCGTAAGCACTGAACTGTTATGTTCTGCCACTGGCTAGTTATGCAGAACATTATGGGATTTTTGACAATGTATTAAGGAGCTCATGGTTGTTTTGCTTTCTTTAAAAATATTATTTTAAATTTTCTCTTCTGTGATCTTAAGCTCACCAGAACAATGTTGAAATACATTAAAACTGAAATACAGCAACGCAGGGATGTTAATAGTGTACAACAGAAATACTCTGACATAAGGGCTTAAATTTTTATTCTGTGGAAATAAAGATTTAATAATAATAATAATAATAATAATAATAATAATAATAATAATAATAGACAACCTGGCCAGTGTTCAAGATGTCCTTACCAGAGTTTTTGGAATCTAATAAGCAAGTGCAAGGATCATTAACCAGAGATTTTTTTTCAAGCAGTTTATTATTATTTTTTAAAGCCTGGATGTTTTATCAACCTTTATAACTAGAGCAGAAATAAAACCATTCCAGTTCAGGGGCACAATGTGTACACCAAAGACTATAGATCAGCTGCTGTCAAATCCATTTTTATGAACTGTTTAATTATACTGTCCTCTTGCCTGTGTGGAACAAGCAGAGAACTGTTTAGTTGCTGTTCAATGTCAATGCAGTACTTTCAGTTTATTACTCTTTATTTGCAAAAGTTTTTTAGGGGTGGAATGGGCTAGTATGCAAAGTTAACTGTTGAACTATGCTTGATTCTTGCTCTGCAGGATTTTTCACTTCGAACATTTGCTGCAGTTTCTTCCATTACTGGATTTATTTATGTCTCTCCCCACTCCCTCAAACTTGTATTGGGTTATCTGTTCACTTTCAACGATATGTATGGATTACAGGTAGGGATGTGATGCTGGAATTTAAGCTGGATTGATTTTTGTGGTGTTTGCATCCTGGTAAACGGGTGAAATGCATCTGGGTTTTTTTCAGATTCTGGGGAAATTTTGCACATTTTTTCCCTGGGTTCCACCATTTTCACAAATAGTAATTTCCACAAATTTTTTTTTTTTTGTATTTGGCTCTTGAAATTTGCACAAACTTTGTAATTCATAAGAAAAAAACCATTGCCACTCTTACGCAACTTAGCACAATCACAGGTCCACCTGTCCGCTATTAAGTTCCCCAGAGGCATATCCCCCTCTCGTCAATATTCTTGTCAGTTTCATCCTTTCCACACATTACTCCATTTAGCCCAGCAAATCCATATCCCATATTTGTCAAACAACTTGTCAATTTCTTCCCCACCTTTCTGGCCTTTGCTTGGGAAATTCTGCTGCTATTACTGCAAATGGGAATGGGGGAAAAGGGGGTGGAGGCAACCTCTTTTAAAAGTACTTGCTTGAGACTCGGGTAAGTGGGCAATGGAAGCGGGGTACCACCAAGTGTCAGTTCAACACTTCAAACCTGAGCATCAGGTTCCTAAATGGGTGATCTGATCCCCTTTTCCCAAGCTGTCAGTGTCAACTTGTGCACATATTACCCATTGACAGGTCAGGAAAAGCATAACAATTATTTTTGTATTTCTTACCATGTTCCTCAGATATTTTTACAAGACAGCAGCTCTTTCATTTTCGTATTTTAAATGTTGTGTAAAATGGCGACTGTACTGGGCCATTTCAGCAACATTAGAGGTGAGGCCAAGCAGGAGTGAGGGGAGTCTGTTGGATTCCACCCCTGTTCAGGCACTTGCAACATCTCTGCCACTGTAGTGTAATTGTACTTCTTTCTAACCTAAAACAGCTACTAGTTACTTAAGATGAGTAGAGGTTAAAATGCTAAACGTGACCAGTAATTCACATGCTTAATATGTTTCCTGGTTAAAACAAAGTGGATTTTAAAAGATTTGCTCTAGAGAGACATGCAAGAAGACCCATGGGTTAGAGACAAGAACAAAAATGACATTTTAAAGCAAATTTTATTTTCCAGGCAGTCACTTTTAAGATGAAAGGCAAGTTTTTTTTAAAAAAAACTTGAAGAACTGAGGAACACCGTTTTGGAAAAGCAAGAGATTCTATTGTTTTAACATAGCTGTGTTTATGCGAGCAAAACAAATCTGAAATGATAAATGACTAATGCAGAAGGAACTGTCATTTTGCCTCATGCTGACAAAATACAGATAGGAAAATACTGCCATGCATTTCTTCTACTTGACTTCTTGAATTTTATGTTGTGACCATTGGTATACTGAATAAATTAAGTTTCTGTTTTCCATTGACTGATCCAGGTGGAATTTCATGCACAATATGACAATTGATGCAGAACTGGATGTATGTATTTGTTCCCCCTCCCCACCCCGAGTGAGATCCTAGCACTTACGGTTGTAGAAGGCTTCAGTCCTGTTATGCCTCTAGGTTTCACTGCACTGGTTTTGTATTGTTTAACCTTCTTATTGTTGTTGTCTCGTCATGATCTTGCCCTTTCTCTCAGCTCCTCTGTTCGTCAAACTCTTAATCTTGCTAAACCTCCACTCAGTTGTGCTATTACCGTCTGTCCGTGCTTTCTTTCTCACAGCTCTTTATGTGTGTAATTCTCTCCGTATAGAGCAAAAGTGGGCAACTGGTGGCCTAAAATTCGCATCATACCTCACAATTGGCTATGCTGGGTAGGACTGATGGAAGTTGAAGGGCAAATTAAATGGAGGGCCAAGTTGTCACCCTACTATTGATATTTGCCTGGCCTCCTCTTTGGTTCCATTTTAAAATGATTAAAACACAGATTTTTTGCTCTTGCATTTCAGGCCTAATTTTGTATTTGACTTCTCTGGCCCTTTTCATAATTATTGTTTGGGGCTTTTAATTCTTGTTGCATTATTTTAGTCTCATCCACCTAGTGCAAAGTTCTCCCACTTCGTTCCAAATAAAATGTCTCAATGAGAGCCAAGTTACACATTACTTTCAAGGTGTAACTAGCAGCCATGCCTTCCTTATTATAAAATAAGTGCAAGATCCCCAATCCAGATTGAGACCTTAGGGTGGGAGGTAGGGGCTTTAACACTTTGTCATCTGCTATTGCCCTGTCCCAGTTGGGGGGTGGGGGGGTCTGCATCTGTAATTTTCATTGACCAATAGTGATATTACTGCTTACTTGTTCCCTGGCTGGCTGCCTATCAAGCAAGCAAGAGGTATCAATGATAAAAAAGATGATGAGATGATAATGGCAGTGAGAAGGTGGTCCCACTGAGGTGGGAGGGCATTGAGTTTGCCTCGCACAAGAGCCATCAAAAACCTAGCGCTAGCACTTCCCATTGCTACTGGAACCACTTTAAGAGCATCAGAAGAGCTGTACTGGCTAAGACCAAAGGCCTATCTAGTTCAGTACTCTATCCTCACAGTGTCCAACCAGATGCCCCAATGAGAAGTCCAAAAGCAGGACAGGAGTGCAATAGCACCCTCCCACTCATGTTCCCCAGCAACTGGCGTACATGGGCATACTGCCTCTGGAACTGTGGAGGTAATACATAGCCATCACAACTAGTAGCCACTGACAGCCTTGTCCTCCATGAATTTGTCTAATTCCCTTTTGAAGCCATCGAAGTTGACGGCCATCACTACATCCTGTAGTATCAAATCCATAGTTTAACTTCACTCTGTGAAGAAGTACTTCCTTTTATCTGTCCTGATTCTCCCACCACTCACCTTCATGGGATGACCCAGGTTCTCATATTATGAGAGAAGGAGGAAAACATTTCTCTGTCCACTTTCTCCATACCATACTTCATTCCTCTATCATTTATCCTCTTACTCCCCCTTTTGTCTAAGTTAAAAAGCTCCAAATATTGTAACATCTCTTCACAGGGGAATTGTTCCAACCCTTTGATCATTTTAGTTGCCTGTTACTCCCTCCTCCTCCCTTTTGCCCTTGTCTGGCTAAGTATAGGGAAGAGAAAGACAGTCCCATAGAACTTTTGCTGCTCATACAATGGATAAGGTAGGAGTTTGCGATGTTAAAAAGCCTTACTTTATAAGTACACATTATAGATAAAGTGCTTACGTGTGCATGTATATCACATGTGGTTCACTTTAAATGCAAGTACCACTTGAACTGGCTCGTTCATATGAAGCATTGGCATTCCAGCAGCACATTTGCCCAGGCTGTAAATTAATGGGGTGCTTTCAATCTATGTTCAAATGGACTCGTGCATAGGGATGTGGTCATTGTGGAATGCTTACATGGGTAAGCAATCTATGTATGGCCCACATGCTGTGTAAATGTTGTTTCTATATGAAGAAGAAAGGGGCCAGACAGAACAGAACTGCATGGACATACACCCAATTGCTCATCACCATTAATCCGTTGGTTACACTGTAGTGTGATCAGTTGATGCTTACCTTTGTGTCTGTCTCATATATTAATAAATGAAAGAGATTGTACTGATATTTAAGTCAGGCTTTCAAACACACTCCACTTTCAGATTTTATGTTGCTTTTCCCTGTTGTCTTGATATGTCAGGCTCTTTTGTTAAACTCTTATCTGCCTTTTTCCTTCAACCTTTATTTGGTTTCCTTTGATCCACACCTATCTTTCACTGCTTTTCATTTGTGTATATGTCCCTTTGGCTCTATTCTTCCCCCCCCCCCCCGCCCCGTTATGTCATATCATTTCTGTATTTGAGGGTGCTGGGGGATGACACAGTGACAACATATCTTTGACTGACTATCCTTTCACCCCAATTCCCAGCTGCGTGTGCAGTTGATACCTCAAAGTGAACAATTCTCATCATCTGTTTTGTCTTTAAAAGACAATGCAGAACCTGATCAGTGTATGAGCTCACTCAATGCAACAGTTCATTTCCATTGCTGCTCTTCACTGAAGGATTGTAAAGCTGTAATGGCACTTTGATCTGGAACTCAGTTGCCAGGCACATCTGTTAAGTATTCATCTGTAACATTAAGATCTTAATCTTTGTTGTCCCTTGGCTATCTGAGAAGCAATGTTGCATTGCCTGACACAGCATTCACATTGTTCCAGGGCCACGGGCAATAATATTTTTCAGGCACTGATCTGTCTTTATTATATTACAAAAAAACTTTCAAAAAATTAGTTCTAGCAACTGTTCAAATAGCACTTAGCTTCAGCTGCTTTGCTTCAAAGTACAGAAGGATGAATGTGGCTGAATTTAGTCATTTTTTATACGTAGCTCATTTGGTTTAGAAAAATACAGGTAGATTTACCCAGAGGTTAAAATCTAAAAGGCTATTTGTTTTCCGAATATCATTACTTTTTTAGGTTCAGTTATAGAAGATAGACTGTTTTGCTTCCTGAGATCGTTGTTTCGTTCTTGCAGTGTAATTTTTTAATAACTTCCCCAAATACCTGCACTTCAGAATGATAAACTAGAAAAATAAATGTACAAACTAGAAGTAACATCAAATAATTATAATTTCACTAAGAAAATGCAAGAGTATTTTTTGAACCCAGGACTAATCTATGCCAGCCAAGGGACTAAAACCTGTTTTCACAGGTTGATCCTGTATTTACTATCTCTATCAATGTAGCTCCTCATATGGTTGGAAACTTGCTTAAGACATATGCTGCATAACTGACCAATATTCCTTATTGAAACAAATGGCAGAAAGACTGGGAGAAGCTCCCATATTTCCTCATGGGGATTCTACTGAAGAGGTTTGACATTGATTGATGGTGCCTGTTCTTTATGGGTAACTAGTATGATGTGCTAGTTGATTGATACTAGTATGATTGATACTGCATAACGTTTGTGAGGAAAGCAAAGGTGCATTTTAGGAACTTGCAGACTGATATAAGCTCTGATGTTGTGCTCCCTCTTACAATTACCTTCAGAGTCTAAGCTGCAGGAATATGGGCTAAGGGAAGCGGCCACCTCAGCCAGTTGAGTTTTGTTATTGTTTGTTATTTAATTTATTGTTATATTTTACTGCCAAGAGGGGGAGAGGTGCCTGTGGGATTTTCTGCCTTACCTGTCAAAACAATTTGTCTGGTGTTGGGTACTATGGGCAGATGCCATTTGTTGCTCTGTCTCAGGCAGCAAAATGCCTCGGGCCAGCCTTGGGGACTGTAATTTTCTTCTAGACAATTTGGCCATATGGGGGATACCATGGAGCTTACAGTCCCAAATCCCCCTCCTTTGCAGAAAAAGCAGCTGACCTCAGTCATACATCCCATTTGGAATACTACCGTGTTTTATACATGGGGTTGCCCTTAAAGACTGTTTGACATTTTTCAGTTGTGGTGTCGCACTTTTGAAATGTGCTTTCCAGGGACATTGGTGCCAAGGGTCATATTTCTATTGAGAATATGAAAGGTGATCACCACAAAAAAAGCTCTTTTTCTTGTTAGGGGGACAAACATCTCCTAAGAAGGCTACATGGAGACAATCCTTCTCTGAAGATATCAAGACATGGGCAGGGTGTTAGGGAGAGATGTTTCTTCAGGTATTTGGGTCCTAAACCATTTAGGGCTTTAGCTCTAAGCACCAGCATCTTGAATTGTACTCGGAAGCAAATAGGCAACCAATGTAACCCATTCAGGACCAGTGTAATATGATTCCACCTAGCTATCGCATGTAACTTTGCTGGATTGGCATAATGCTTAATACCAGGAATACTTGAAAGTACTGAAACCATTTGGTTATAGTGGTGCAATAATAATTTGCCATTTAAAGTACTTTGGATGGCTGGACAATTCTTGCTTTTTATGCTGTCTTTACCCTTAATTTTTATACTTAAGGACTCCACTCTTCTGCAGCAGCATGATGTATCTGAGAGATGCCCATAAAATCTCAGAGCTATTCCATGGGGAATCTCCTAACATTAAACCATTAACTGTGAAGGATAGTTGACAGGGTCATTGCATAAAACTCAGCAAGAAAACATACTCATACAGTGAAACAGGAAGGAAAAAACTCCCTGAAATTTCCATGGATTATAACTTAAGTCATCTCTCAGATTTCCACACATTTCACTCATGTATGTTACCCTTTGCTTAGCTCAAAAGTAAATTAAGGTGGGACTAGAAAAATAAGCAATTCCTAGATACCAGTATGGCATTTTTTGATGATTAGCATCTTGGGTTTGGTTTTTTCCCCAATACTAACAAAAATATCAAGAAGCAACATATTACAATTAAAATATAGGGTTGAAACGAATGAAACAAGTTAGTCATGACTTCAGTGGGAATAAGTGCAATTAACTTAATAGTGTACATAGGAATAAGAATAGGAAGGAACTGTTCAAATTTTATCCCTATGTTTTCTTTGTGGAATCACTTTAGCTTTTTTGTTGCCATTTGCTCTCAGTTGTTTAAAAAAAAAAAGTGAAAAAGTTACTCTTTGCCTTTAGCCCATTACAAAATTTAATTAAAAGAAATAAAAGTTTTATTTTGAAAACATGTATTTCCAATTATGTGTATATTTGCAAGTGGGTTGTTTTTAATGTTATTTTAAAATAAAATTTCTTACCATTGAGTACTATTAGTAAGTACCAATAGTAAAAAAAAAAACAATCTTCTAAACCATGTATCTAGATAGTTGGTTACCAGAATTAAGAAACATGACTAAAATCGGGGGTTCATGCTACTCCCAATGAGAGTTCATGGGTTCCCCTGCTTTCCCCCACCCCTTCCCTAGTATTTGCTTTGAATTTGCTTCACTGTTTGAGGTATGCTCATCTGTGTGCACTCTTAAAATGGCAAATATTTGAACTTAACAATGGGCAGTATCCAATGTTGCCATTCCGCTTACGCAATTGATGCAACTCTGGCATAAGTAGCATCTAGTGCAAGGGCATATGCTAATATGACAAGTTTTCCAGGGAATTCCATCGAACCAACTAATTCTGTTGATGTTGCACTAGAAGTCCCTTACACCAGTGCAACATCAGTAACCTAAGTAGAGTGGCAATGTTGAATATTGCCCCATATGTTTAATATTATTGCATGAAACATTACTTGAAAGATCCATACAGATTGACTTGGAGGCAAAGCATACAAGTGGTAAATTAGTTGAAGGGCCAAAGTGACATTGACAAATGATAGCAAACAGATTGGGTTGGGAAAAGATAATCTTGTGTCGCAAAGATCATCTTTCGGTCCAAGTTTTAAATGAACAATTAACATCTTCATTAGTGTGATAAATGAAGAAGCAAACAGTGTGTTTAGCACCTGTCTGCAAAATGAGGAAAAGACAAACATAACACCAAGGCTCCTGAAAAGCTTCAACTTAGATAAAAATGTAGCTAGCTTCAGGAAATATATTGATAAAAATTATATATGATAGCTTTAGCAAAATGTTTTTCTTGGGGTGGGGTGGGTGGGAATCCTTTATATATCAAGAACTAATAGGGTTAGATATATTTAATAAAATGGGTGGAAAGTGCATGCCTTGATTTTGCTACATGCACATAAAACGTTGTTTGAAGTTCTTAGTTAAAAGTAATATCTTTGTTTACATATGGAAGTCTTAGCTAGGAATTCTTTGACATTAGTAAACTCTCTAGATAATGGTAGAGGACCTCGTTAGGCTGAGAAGCTTCTAAGACAATGGTTCTGTGCATGCTTACATAAGAGTAAATCAATTTGAAAATCATTGTGACTGACTTCTAAATCATCATGGATAGGAATGGGCTGTATATCTACCTGGTTTTACTATCGTCTTGAAAGAAAACCTTTACTGAATAAGTTATCAGTGTTGTCAGTACAGCATATACAGTTCAGTACAAAGCAATTAGATAAAAGATTGTTATGGATTCAAAGTGTGACTAATGGACAATCCAGTGTGAAATACTATGATCAGGTAGGATTGCTTTAAAATCAAGGCATTTAAAATCATTATTTTAAATAAAATTGCCTATTTTGAAATCCACAGATTTTCTGAGAAGCATGTATACTGATTTCTGTAACAAATAAAGCCCATTGGTTTGTGAATAAATAGGGTTTTATACTACCACCATCCAAAATCTTTGGTTATGCAGCCCATATGGCATTTGTACTTCAGGGTACCTCTAGACGGACACTTTCTGTCGAGATGGCTTCGCACTGGGGGCAGTTGGGTTACATGAAGCTGTCGCTGGTGCGAAGCCATCTAGGGGCAAAGGGGCTTTGCTCCACACTAAAAAAAGTCGGGCATTTACCCCTACATTTTTAGAGCGGAGCGGGCTGGCCAGGGAAGGGAGTGGAGCAGCAAGCCATAAGCTCGCTGAAGCACCTCTGCAGTCCTCCCCCCACCCCATTAAAAAAACCCCAAAAAACCCCACTTACTTTAAACTAGGGGAGCCGATGCTCCCTGCTGTCCCTCCAGCTGCTGCGGGGCAGCTGCGCACACGATGGTGCTGGTGGCACCAGGATAAGCCGCTGTGGTGCTCTCCAGTGTAGATCATCGGAAGGAGTGTCACTGTGCGCCGTGCCAACAGGCGCCGGCACTGCATGGTGCTCCCCGTGCTGTGAAGAGGCGTCCTCAGAATCATAGCTCCTTGGAGACAATATACATACATCCTGCTGGATCTCCATGTGCATGCAGAATCACTTACTAGAACACTAAGGCTGCAATCCTGTGCGTATTTATTTGGAAGCTAGTTAATTCAAAAAAGTATGATTTATTTCTGAATAGACATGCCTTGAATCTGGCTGTAAACTCCAAAACTTTTCATAAACAAGATACGATACTTTTCAGAAATTAGCATTGTCTCCCCATGCTGTGGAAAGTAAATATACATTCCGTTTGGTAGATTCAAAATACTCATATTTTGAGAAACTGAACACATTCAGGCTCAGGATATTAGGCATAAATTAAGAGTACAAGATCACCAATATGAGTGATCCTGGTGGAATACAGCATGGTGTTTCCTGGATCCAAATATTAGGGCTGTGCATGGACACCCCCCCCCCATCCTATCTGGATTCCGATCTGGGAGGTCCGGATTGGGCCCAAACCGACTCATGTCGGATCCGATCCGATCCAATCCACCTCGGATCTGGATCCAGATCCGCTCCAGGTCCATGCAGTTCCCTCTTTCCCACTTTCCCCACTCCCTCCCCCAAATCGCCCTGCTTACCTGCTGCCTCCTCCACCATCATCCTGCCATCCACTTCTGTCCTCGCTGTGGGCCGCTGCATTTCCTGATCGCGGCAGGTGACATCATCACCCGGCGCAAGCAGGAAAGTGGCCAGCCGACATCGAGGAGGCAGGATGATGCGGAATGATGCGGAGGAGGCTGCAGGTAAGCAGGGCAATTGGGTGAGGGAGGGAGAGAGTGGGGAGAGCAGGAGGGAGGGCTCTGCATGGACCCAGAGCAGATCCGGATCACAGCTCCAGTCGAACCCGATCTGATGCGGATTCGGGATCCAGATCCGGTTCCGGTCACAGCCCTACCAAATATCCATGACTTGCTAGTTGCTGTGTCCAATGAAATCCGCAATTGCTTAATTATGGGGGTGGAGTAACAATAATTTCAATTAATACATTAATCACCACCACTTCTACTGTGTGTGGTCTGTGCCTGGCTTACTTACAATAGGCCAAATTAATGTGGGTTTAAACCCCTTTTTTCTGCAGGTTGTGACTAGAAAAAAATCTATGGGGTGGTGGATAATATGCATTGAAGTCTGTATCCCCATGTTGTTTAAAAATATTTATTTGTCAAAATGTTTGCATGTCCTCCCTTTCTTGTTCCCAGCCACCTGTAACCCTCACCGGACCTGCTACAGCCTAATTTGAATGTCTGCAGACCACTCTCCCATCTTTTAAGTCAGTGCACGATACTTGGTTTTTGTGATGTTTCATCGGTAATAATGATAAGAACAATTCATTATTAAAGAAAAATATACTCAAAAGGAAAGGAAAAGCAGGAGGAGAGTCAGGGATTAGTAGTCAAAGACTTGGAAGAGGGATATCTTTACAGTAAAAGTACAGTTGCTGTGAGGGGGAGGTGCACATGAAACCTTGTATTTCAGATGCAGACTGTTTTGCCCAGGAAACCCACTACATAAGAATGATTAACTGGATTAATCCTTTGAAATTTGAATAAATTCCTTAACAATTCATGTGATCAGGGGAAGAAACATGAGGAATGCAAAATGTAGTAAAGGGTTTTGCAACATTATAGCATGTGGAAAATGTATTCATTTTTATTTTTATTTTTAAGTGGTATTTTGCCACATATGTGTCCACACAGTGAAATAGACACATGTGGGTTTATCACGTGTTATTGTGTACAGATGCCTGCTCTACACACATGAAAAAGTTATCCTTTGGTTGTCTGAGTGTCTTTCAAACACATTGAAAGAAGAAGTTATACGAATCTGTCTTTGTTATACCTTTAAAAACTCCTATGCTGCATGGATGGCCAAATCTTATTCTCCTTTGTTTTCCGGTACAGTGGTGACCCCTTGGCTCCACTTGTGCCAGTGGCCCATCCTCTGCCCCCAAGTACTCACCAACTGCCCACAAATAAAATCCCATACAACAATGGCACAACAAACCACACTTAAACAAACCATGGGTTGTTCAGAAGCGAGCAAGGTGACTCTTAACCATTCCCACTGTATTAAACAACCAGGCATGCTCCATTCCTGGGTTGTTTAGGTAGATGTGTGAACCCAGAATTTTGGGTTATTGGATCAGGAACTATGGTTTAATGCTCCATCCCTGGGTTGTTTAGTGCAGCAATAGTCATCAAGCAGTCAAGAGGCAGTACACTCACTTGCTCCTGCTTGTTCACAACAACCCATGGTTTGTTTAAACTGTGGGCTGTTGTGTCATTTGACCAAATCAGTGTACAATGTATGCTGAAAACCAGTCTGGCTACATGAAATGGCCACAGCCAGTTTTCATATAAACTAAGGTTGCTTAGTTCCCAGGACATGCACCCACTTGTATTTTCAGTATGCGAGATATATTTGCTATGAGGACAATGTTACATAGTTGCCTTCAACAACATCGTCAGCTAAGGATAGCGTGTCTCCTCTGAATGAATGCTTGGAGGCGGTAATGGGCTGGATGAGGAAAAACAAACTGAAGCTGAATCCAGACAAGACAGAGGTGCTCGCTGTCAAAGGCCCCAACCTGGGTTTGGAGGTGTGTCAACCAGTTCTGGATGGGGTTACACCCCCCCTAAAAGACTGTGTTCGCAGCTTAGGGGTACTCCTGGATCTGTCGCTCCAAATGACAGCCCAGATAGATGCGACAGCCAGGAGTGCCTACTATCAGCTTCGGCTGATATGCCAGCTGCGCCCCTTCCTAGAGTTGGAAGACCTAAAGACGGTAGTACACACGCTGGTACCTTCAAGGCTTGACTTCTGCAATGCGCTGTACATAGGGCTACCTTTGTGCCTAGTCCGGAAACTTCAACTTGTTCAAAATATGGCTGCCAGGTTGGTCACCAGTACATCTAGGGATGACCACATTACACCAGTTTTAAAATCGCTTCATTGGCTGCCAATCAGTTTCTGGGCGAAGTATAAAGTGTTGGTTATTACCTTTAAAGCCCTACATGGTTTGGGTCAGGTTACCTGCGGGATCGCCTTCTCCCATATAATCCACCCCGCACACTCAGGTCCTCTGGGAAGAACTTACTCAAATCAGCCAGATCTAGGTTTAAGTGTTACCCGGAGGACCTTCTCTTCTACCGCTCCCAGATTGTGGAATGGTCTGCCGGAGGAGATTAGACAAATTAGCAGTCTTTATGAATTTAAGAGAGTCATGAAGACTGCTCTCTTCCGGCAGGCCTATCCAGTTGAATTTTAAGATGTTTTTAATGATGTGTTGGTTTTTATTTGTTTTTAATGTCTCAACTGTTTTGTGATTTTTGTGTTTTATATTTGTTGTTGTTCCCTGCCTCAATCCAGATGGAGAGGCAGGTTATAAATAAATTATTATTATTATTATTATTATTATTAAGTTTCGCCCTGCATGAATTGGCCCCTTAGATCAGCAGAAAATAATTGGTCCATGACCACCATGTTAATTCAAATTGTCTTTTGACTTGATACATGTATTTCCTAATGGAATTCAGTGTACAATGTTCGATGCATTGATTTTCCTGAAATGCAAACATATTTCCATTAAAATGTTTACTTCATGTTCTTTAAAGCTATTAGCTGGAAATTTCCCATGTGTGGTAATTCTCCATGTGCAGGTAACTGAGCTAAATTGTCCTTACAGTGAATACTCATGATTTTTTTGGGCAAAAGATTATAGATAGCCTTTCTTCCATGGAACTCAAAAGTGGTGGTACTGCAATATTTAAATGGCAGTTATGTATATTAAGTCACTCCTTCATCGCAAAAGGTCATAGATTGTCTGTAGTGTTTTGTTTCACATTGGAGAGTAAAGAAGCCATAATGCTTCCATGATATTACTGAAGAGAATATGTGAATTTAAAGTACAACATTAAATTTGTTTCTGGGATTTTTCCCTTCTGTGTTGAGATAATTTTTGGGCCTTGAGTTAATAATCCTGGACAGCTGGAACTCTACAACCTATCTGCCAATCAGGCCATCTCCTCCCCTAGATATTCACTAGGGATGTGCAGCGGATCGGATCCGATCCACGATCCGGATCCGATCCCGATCATATGAACCATCCGATCCGAAGGGATCCGATCCAGATCAGAAAAATCAGAGGATCGGACCTCCATTTTATATTATTATTATTATTTTTATTATTATTTATTTCATTTCTAACCCGCCTCTCCATCTAGATCGAGGCGGGGAACAACAGCGTTTTAAACTGACAGTGGACTTAGAAAAATAATGTGCAGTAACTTTTTTTATTTTAAGAGGTAGAAAGTTGAAACTCCCTGACATAGGAGATTGGATGTGGCAACTCATGTGTGAAAAATTCCAGAGAAATTGGTGCAAGACTTTAGTGGCAATGATTGGTTTATTATTTTAAACTTCCATAAAGGGGGGGGAGGGTGTGTGTGTGTGTGTTTGTGTGTGTGTGTTTGACAGCTTGATCCACCAATTGTGCTTTACACTACATTAATGCATTACCCAATCCTGTTAAAGACTTCCTGCAGCCTCCAATCGCAATGCTGGAGGAGGGCTTAGAAGAAACCCAGTATATATTCTCATTCTTTCCCTTTTGGCTCTCTGTGGGGTTTAGTTAGTTGGAGTGGAAGGAGTGTGGTTTGGAGCTAGAATTGATATTGGATTTTGGTGGAGTTTGGAGCATGCCGCTCCACTTGCTTAAGCTAAGGGATTTAGGTGTCTCCCTCAAGAAGTCCACAGAGTCCCCAAAGTTCAATAAAACGCCTGTCATTCAAGTTAAACTGTGCCCCTGTGTCTGTGAAATGGGGGCGAATGTACACCCCTTCTGTGCGCTCCTCACATTAGTGTGGTGTTTGTGGGGACAGGATCTAATGAGAGAGCACTTTGCAATGGTCTTACTTACCAGCATAAGCCATTTTTAACAGTACCATTTCGGTAAGCGACATGCCCCTGTGTCTGTGAAAAGGGGTCAGAGCAACGTTCAGCCCTTCTGTACGCTCCCCAAGATTGAGTTAAGTTTCTGGGGACGGGATCTAATGAAAGCACTTTGCAGTTTGCATGCAATGGGCAAACCCATTTTTCACAATTCCATTTCAGTTAAACCATACCCCTGTGTCTGCAAAAGGGGATAGAGTTACATACATACAGCTCTTCAGTGCACTCCCCAACTGGGGACATGGTCTACGTTCTTACCTGCCAAAAACCCATTTTAAATGTGCCCCTGAGACACAGGAGTAAATTGAAAAAGGAACAGATGACTGGTGAAAAAGTGACTTTTGAAGGCTTACTTACAAGTAACGCCTGCATCCCTGTGTCTGCAATTCTGGGCATATGACTGGCAACATCCCATCTGCACTTGTACAAAGTTTCATGATTCTGTCTTAAAAAATACCAAAGATACAGGCTTTTCCCCCTCCAAAATCAAGTCTCAAGGGACTAAAAGGCATCCAATCCGAAAATCGGATATCCAATTTTCGGATCGGAATCTGATCCGATCTGATCCGAAATACTTCTGATCTGATCCAATCCACAACAACAATTCCAATTCCGATTTGATTTTTTTCGACCGTGCACATCCCTAATATTCACCATCTTTACTTTCCTTAGGATTTGCAATGAAGGAGACAAGATTAACTATGAACCGTTCATTGCTGTCAGTTCTCAACACCCAGTCTGCACTTCACAGCAATTCCTGGGTTGTTTAATGCTGTGGCCAAGCAGAAGTGAGCACTCTGCCTCCCATGCGCTTGTCTCTTCCACTTTCAATCAACAACTCATGATGTTTGAACCTACACCCAGTCTGCACTTCACAGCAATTCCTGGGTTGTTTAATGCTGTGGCCAAGCAGAAGTGAGCACTCTGCCTCCCATGCGCTTGTCTCTTCCACTTTCAATCAACAACTCATGATGTTTGAACCTAGGAACTCTAGATTGTTTAGGAATCAAAGAACTACAAACCAATGGCAAGAATAGATTACCTTTTCCATCTAGCCTCTTGCAGCTAGGCCTCTTAATGAAGCAGACCTTCCTTTCCTTTCAATGACAATGACACTGTCACTTCTACTTCTCTTAGTATATGTGCCCTTGTGGGAGTAGGGCTGAGTCTCAGCTAGGAAGTACCACTCCTTAAGATGTATATTGTCTAAGTGGGGCAAGACAACATGAATGCTAGCATAATCTCAGCTGAAGTGCTTATTGTGTAAGAGAATCACAGATAACATTGATGCCCTGGATGATCACTCCCTTTTGTTTCCTCCAACTGAACAAGTTCTGGGATTTGGAAAGGTCAGTTGTCATTATTTTTAACCATACAGTTAACTACCCAATACCTTCAAAAGGCTTTTATAAAAGCGCTGATTTATTTCATCTACATGCAGACAAAATCAATCCATTTGAGAATGGTGATGAAATGGGGCTCAAGTTCAGATCCCAAGTTTCATCTAGAAGCTCTTGGACATGTCAATCTTTCAGACAGCCTCAGCTCCCATCTAAACAGAATAATCATTGTCATTGTGATTTTAGAAGGATTGCTATGAGGACTTAATTATTGCAAATCACTTTGGTTAAGAAAAGCTAGGGATTCCATTTTCTATTTACAGAATTTTCATTCTTTTTAGTAGCTGCCAAGATTGATATAAATGGGAAAGAAAAAAATGAGATTGTAACATACAGTGCCTCTTCCACAGAATTATTCATTTAGGAAACTATAAAGAATATCTTCTGAGGTTATGGTCATTTGCTGTTGAAGGTTAAAACAAAAGAATAGAAAAATGACTTGTTGAAGTTGTTTCTTTCTCTTAACACACTGTTATTTTTAATGTGTTGCTCTAATGATGCGTGTCAGTTTCTTTTGTGTTTCCCATCTCATTCAGGAACAATCATTAAAAGATTGAATTTTGGGTATGTGTGTGAAGGGGTGGTACATCAACATATCTGTCCTTTCCATTATTTAGAACTCCCCAACACCAATATGTTTATTATTTCTGCATAATTTCCTTCAGCCAAACAGAAAGCCTCCCAAAGTGTAACTGCTCCCCTTGCTGGTATCTTGAAGTCATGACAATGCTGGTTATAACTTAAAGAATTTAATCTTATAATGCATAAAACAACTGAGTTAATCTAGAAAAAAGACATATATGAAAACAAAGCAAAATAAGGTTTGCAATGAAGAATCAGAAAGGGAAATGTATTAATATTATCCAGTTTTAGAGCAAAGGTTGACCTCTGATGAGTGGAATTCTTTGATAGCTGATTCTGTTTTATAGAAATAATCATAATACAGAAGCAAGCAAGTAGCAATAAAACATGTTGGATGAAAAAGTTACTTGTGTGTTTTAACAGAGCTACATTTTTGCTACAGTTTGCTCTAACAATGACTAAAAACAATGAACAATGTTTGAAAAGGTAAGAGACATTAGTAATATCTTTATATGACTAGTCATGTATAGCTTAGAAATATTCTGCTTTATTTGTTCTTAATACTGGTGCCTCAACAAGGCTTTTTTTTTAAGAGACACCAATATTAAGTATAGTTAGAGCAGAATATCTCTAAACTACACATTAATAGTCATATAAAAAAATTAAGGGATTTTATCTTAGCCTTCAAAAATATGTTTTGTCTACCAACCAACTAGTAAATGTAGAGCATACGCATGTTTTTCTCAGCAAGGCCCATTAAAATATATAGGAAATGCTCAGTTGCATGGTTATTTCAATGGGATGTGTGCAGAACTTCCTAATGAAGTGCACAAGAGAAATGAGCAATAATGAGCAAATTAAATTAGCAGTAATGCTCTTAATGGGCATTATTTTCAAAGCTTGCAATTCAGAGTGTGTTCAAATTTCATGAACAGGTTTACCTAAGCAGTAGTAAAACATTAGTCAAACCAACATTCACTGCTTCTGAAAAACTTCTTTTTTTTACTTTTAATTTTAATAGGTACCTTATTTCACACATAAAATCCAAAAAGATGCATCTATGTTTCTTTCTTATGCCGCATACATTAAGGGTGCAACCCTATGTGTGTTTAGGTAGAAAAATGTCCTGCAACTCCCAGCATTCCTCAGCCAGCAGTCCTGGCTGGGGAATTCTGGGAGTTGTAGGCATTTTTTTCTGTCTAAATATGCATAGGATTGCACCTTGATCGTATTACTAGTCAGCTTCTTAGCATCTCTTGCCTTTTCCATAAATGTGTTAGGCATTTATGGTATCTTCTCATATCACTTCTACTTGCTGCTGACTAGCTTCTGATTTTTTTTTCTAAGGTTGAAAGTTTTAAAAGTAGTTGTACCTTAGCTTGATTTAGGGAAATGTAGCTCTTTCTGGAATTTCAAGACAGAATTTTCTGTTGGCCTGAAATCCCAGTGCTCCTGATGGTGAGTTATCTGAAATACCCTAGGCTGAGTAGACTAGTGAGTAGACTAGTGACTAACCCAATCTTTTCTTCCTTCTTTCTAGAATATGTATTGTGAGCAAAGGGCATATCCAGATATGCCAAGCCATCTGTAGATACCAAACCTTGCATTACTCCAATTCTGAGGCTTGCCTCACCCAGCACTCCACCCCCACAACTCAGCCATATATTAAATAGGAACATACAGGAGCTACCTAAAGATACATCAACAGGCTAAGGGTCAAGACTAGCCTCTTCTGCATTTCAGAGTCCCAGGTGCCATTCCTGCCTCCAAGCCCCTTTGTTGAGTTATGCTTAGGATTTAGGTTCCTGATCGATAAAGCTTTAGTTAAGTAATTCTGTGTTTCATTTTGTTTTTTAAATAAAAAAGCAGCTAACCATTTTCTTCCGACCCCAACTCCCAAGTGATGCTAATGTTGAGTTGTTAAGGTTTCTTTGCTTATATAAACTGTGTTTATGTGTTTTGTGTAAGAGAGAGACTCTTCTAGACATAGCCAGACACTTTCTGTGATAAGATCTGTAAGAATAAGCCCCATGTACCCATAATCTCCTTGTATTACTTCGTTTGCCAGAGTCCTCTTTGTGTTGCCTCTTCCTCTCTTTCCATCAAGAAGAGCCTCAGAGGCCCCCTCTACAAGGATGCGCTTTTGCGCCTGGTTGTGCGATTATGTGCATTATCGCAGACGCGCATTTAGTCCTAATCCCTCTGCACGGGAGGCTGCGAGAGGCGGCGAAATGCATTAATAGATGTCCAAAAAGCGCTTTACAAGAAGTTAATGCGCATAATCGCTTGTTCACATGGGGAAAATGCGCTTTAACGGCCGGAGCAAAATAAAACTCGCGATTTAACGCGCATTCGAAAATGCGCATTATCGGGGAGATAACGCGCCTCTACGCCCGATTTGCGCTCCGTTCTTGTAGAGGTAAATTTTTTAATGAACCTTCAAAGCGCATTAAACCTCTCTTGTAGAGGCACCCAGAGTCAAGTGCAAGCCTGCCAATGTACTACTGGGAGCATTGTTTGCCTTTTCTGGCTGCTCTTCCATCCATTTCTAAAGATGCTAATATGATTACACAAGCGCAGCTATTTGGTCACCATCAGCAATCAGGAATATCTTCCTGGTGTCTGCATTTGTCCACAAGCTATATGTGAACAACTCTATCCCCTGAGTTCTGCTCCACACATGAAAGATAACTTGGAGGGGGATGAAATGACAAGTGTCCACTATGTCAGTTCAACACTTAATAGTGAGAGGATTTCATTCTAACTGAGAGATATTGCCCACCCACCACCCACCTGCTTCTCTCACTTTGGCACTCCCTTTGACAGCTGAAACATATAAGGATATTGAGAAGGCAAGGCTTCACATATCAGAGAGGTGAAAGTGCACTCTTGCAGGGGGGATAGAGGGGGTAAAAAATATGACCCCCATTTGCGTACTCCCAAAGCACCAAGGGAAAATAGTAGTGAACGGAAAGGAGTAGTGATTGGATCAGGGAGGGGGCCAGGACAAGGAGACAAGATGGATTCTGCTGCAAAGGAACCTGGGATATGTACCATAGTTAGCTGGAGGACTGAGGGGGAGAACAAGCCATGGCAAGCCTGGTTGTCTGTTGAGTGTACTGTGGGTTGTTTTGCTAACAACCAACCACCATGGCATATTCACAGGATGGCTTAGCATGTTGTGCGAACCCAGTTTGTGATGGGAGTTAAGAACAAATCCCATCCCTTCCTGATCCCTTTTCACAAATGCAAAGAATCTGGGGAGTGACATGCTTCTTACTTCACACTAGACTGGAAGATAAAAGCAGTGAGAAATGTTCATAGCACTTCAAAGCAACTTGCCTTCCCAGCATGAATTGAGAAACTGAGCCCACCCCAAGTCCTCTGCTCATATGAGAGGACTTCTGTGTGGGGGGCAGTGGGGGGCAACCATAGTGGCTACCAAGGCCTGCCCATTTTGTGGACCTCAGTGATGTCATTGCTTTATTGAACATTTTATATTCCAAGCAACCGTAAGATAAATATTAAAACTGTTGCATCTTCATTCTTAAATGCTGTAATTTAGCTGAATGTGTCTGGTTAGTCCAATTTGACCTCAAAGATGTAATGAGAGGGCAGCAAGTGGAAGATAACATTTTTATTTTATTATGACATTTTCATCCTGACTTCATTCCCCAAAGGAACCCAAGACAGCTTACATGGTCATCCACCTCCCCTCCATTTCATCTCCCAACAACCCTGACCAGACAGGGTAGGCTGAGAGGCAGTGATGGGTTCAAAGTCAGTGAACTTCATGCTGAATGGGGACTAGAACCCAGAATTTGTGAGTCCCAATCCAACACTCTAACCTCTGTTAAATCCTTTGACTGAGGCAGGGCAATAAATAGCACAATAACAGCCTCATTTTGAAGAACACCTAATGCAAATACAAGGTGCAGGGTTTGTTTTTTGTTTGTTTTTTTAAACATAAATTGGAAACCATTTTTTTGCAGAACATTTTCTGATTTTTATTTTGTCACTAGAGGGCACTTCACCACACAGAATCATCTTTATTAGGTTGTTATTTGAAAATGGAGCACTTATTTCAGGAAATAAGGTTCCCCCGTGTAAAAACTCTGTTTTAATTGGATACAGAAGTGCTAACTGATACACCTAAGAAGAAGAAGCAATAGTGTGACTGCAAGAGCAGCTTTCTTCCTAGAAACATGTTGCACTAAAGAACTGTTTTTCAGGATTAATCATTTTAAGCTGCAATCCTATCCATGTTTAGACAGAAAAAAAGTCCTACAAGTTCCAGCGTGCCCCAGCCAAAACAACTGCTGGAGGATGCTGGGAGATTCTGGGAGTTGTACTTTTCTATCTAATCATGCTTAGGACTGTACCCTTAATCTGTTAAATTTAATACAAGAAAAAACTTAATTTGAGATGCCCAACACTAAAAGTCCAGTTTATTTCTGTTGAGAATCCATGTTATACAATGTCCAACATGATGTATATCAGGAACCCCTTTTCATGTTGTTTGTGAAAAAGAAGGGATACACTCTGGCAAGCCATTTCTCTGTCTCAAAACGTATGCAAATGTAACATGCTAATGCCATTGCATGAGCTTAATTTAGAGAAAGACTGTATGAACGGAAAGGCTGCTTCAAGAGCCTTGTCATTTCAGGGTCTTCTCTCTGAAATAGCTGCATGTATTCTTATTTACATTTTATGTTGCCACATATATATTTTTAATTCCCAATGAACACATCACCATAAAGGTAATTTTAAGGAAAATTGGACAATCCAGTTAAGTTCCTGTGGTCAATTTATTTATTTATTTATTTAGCTGGATCAGCTCTAGAGAGTTACCTGTATATTTATTTATTATTTATTTATTAAATGCCAGAAAATAAATTTCTCCACGCATTGTACAATAATGATAAAAATACTAATAAAGTCACAGTGCAAACACAATAATATTATGCATGAACACGCTCTGAATCTGGCATGTAATTTCGGTATTGAGCTGCACTAACAGGAGTGCAGTGAATATAACATATTCTACTGCTCTTAAAGCTAGTTCAGACAATATTGCCTATACGTAGATGGTCTCTGCATTGGGGAAAACAATGGCCCCCTCCACAAGGATGCGCTTTTGCGCCCGGTTCCGCGATTATGCGCATTATCGCGGAGGCGCTTTTACTCCTAATTCCTCTGCACCGGAGGCGGCGAGAGGCGGCGAAGCGCATTAATTCATGTCCAAAAAGCGCTTTACAAGCAGTTAATGCGCGTAATCGCTTGTTCACACCGCGAAAATGCGCTTTAACGGCCGGAGCAAAATAAAAGTCACTATTTAACGCGCGTTCGAAAATGCGCATTATCGGGGAGATAACGCGCCTGTACGCCCGTTTTGCGCTCCGTGCTTGTGGAGGTAAATTTTTTAATGAGCCTTCAAAGCTCATTAAACGTCTCGTGTGGAGGAGGCCAATGTATATTGCTGCCTGTGTAGTGTGGTGTTGAGTTTTGTTGTTGTTGTTTAGTATATAGGCTTGAAAGAAAAGTGGTCTATTTAAGAATATGTGTTGTTTATAAAAGTGCCTCTGACATTATGCACCCTACACAATTTGTTTAGAAAGAAAAAGAAAAACCCTGTGCACAGGCTTGCAATCTAAAAAAGAAAGAGGAAGAGAGCCAGAGGTTACAGGCTTGGGACAAGAAGCACATTTACAGCACAATCCTATTCATATCTACTTGGAAGAAAGTTCCATGGAGAACAGA
Organism: Anniella stebbinsi; assembly: GCA_029215795.1. Taxonomy (NCBI): domain Eukaryota; kingdom Metazoa; phylum Chordata; class Lepidosauria; order Squamata; family Anniellidae; genus Anniella; species Anniella stebbinsi. The sequence goes on along the minus strand of JARDYH010000006.1, from coordinate 61,510,666 downwards.
CAATGGATTTCCCCACATCAAATCTAGCTTTGCCTTCAGAAAAAGTCAAACCAAAGAGAAGAAGATTACAGTAATTAAGTCAAGAAAGGAATAAGAGAAGAAATTGCAATGTCTGTACAGTAGCGGGAGAAAACAAAAAAATGCATGTTAGCAAAATGTAGCAGTACTGTAGTAGTGTCCATAAGAGAGCAAAGGATTGATTAGGAGATCGCAGCCAGCATGGCAAGAACCATGCCAACTGCCTCTCCAATGTCAGAAAAGTAACATTAAAGGAGTAGGGCAGGGGTGATCTGGTGGGCTGGGAGAAAAGGAGACCAGAGAGACCATCATATGAGATAACTTGAGCCTCCACTGGCCTCCATCCCTCTTCCTCTGAAGCACCCTCACTCGATGTGCTGAAAAGCCTGTTTAGCACATCAACAAACACGGAGGGAAGAGTGCCTCTGTTGCTTGTCCTGCTCTGCCGGCTTCAGCCCGAAGCTTCTGAGCAGAGAGGGCACAATCAATAGACTGCACCCTAAGAGCAAAGAAAGTCAAAGAAGACTTTGGGAAGAGAGACACTGATCCGGGGTCTCTTTGGGAAGAAGTATTTAAAAGAAAACTATTTCCAGGAACCATTTGTTTTCATCTGAATGATAGGCTAATGCTTTGTCCACAGTCACACCCAGCTGGTCATTATTTCTTGCCCTGGAGCAGGAAGACAGCCTATTACTGGAGGTGGGGGGAGGTGTGGCACAGGAGTGCAGTCCGAGGAGGAGTGGCCTATTTTGCAAGTGTGCCTATAAATCATTATGCTAGATGAGATCTTTGGCATGTAGAATTATGGGCACTTATATAAAATTAGGTGCAATACTGCTGGACTTGATTGTTTTTATTTCTTCAGAGCTTCCTCTTCCTGTGAAATCTGCATGATGTTTCTGAACTTCTGCCACGATCTTTGCTAGCTTGACTGAAAAGCTATTCTTACATCTATTACTTAGGTTCCATTAACTGATAGTAATATGTACTGGGGCAAGTGGCCAAAGTTCTTCCCCCCCCTCCCCATTTATTTTGCCCTGTGGGCAAGCTATTCAACCTCTGAGAAGCAAATTGAGAGATCCTTTGACAGCTGGCTGTGCTTTGCCAATCTGCTGCTCCTGCCAGTCACAGTGGGCAAACATTGAGCTCCTCATGCTCTTTGCTTTGATATTGAGTTATGCAATCGACGTAAGTGTTGTTTTACAAAGAAGTCAGTCCTCATACCATGCTAGGACACAACTGATATAGTCAATAGTTATCTCCTTTTGTAGAATGGCTGTTGCTTAGACTGTAAATGTTAGTCTGTCAATACTTGCTATTTAAACAAATAGGAGTTTTGATTAATTGCTAATTAATCAAATATGAGTGATATTGACCTGCCTTGCAGGGTTCTTGTAAGGATTCAGGAGGGGGTGGGAGTGTAGGTGAATTGCTTTGGATTTGAATGCCAAGTATTATTAATTTTTGCATCAGCCAAAAACAAATCAGGACTTTATATATTTTCTCATTGATTTGATTTCTTTATACTGAAAGTAAATATGTAGAGTGCTTCAAGTTATATGCTTAGGTCGTTTTCATGACTGAGGCAAAAGTCAAGGATGTAATTTCAGATGGGAAGAGGAGAGGATTCTCAGCACTGTTAAAATGCCTGTCAATAGAAATATTTAAAGTACAAAAAGCAACATGTTTTAAGAGCATTTTGTGATTATTTTGTAATACTTTGTAATAGGGATGGGAGAATTAATGAGGTTTGACTTCATTGAAGTTCCACCTCATTCCCATTCCTTTCCCCCAATTTCCCCCCCTCATTTGAATCAGAATACTACACATTTGGGTGTGCATTTTTGAGTGTACACCAGATGTGTACTTCCCTTCCCCATTGACTAAAGTGTGAAAAACTGTATTTTGAAAAAATGCACTTTTTAAAATGCACAATTTTTCTAAAATTCACATTTTTGCGACGAGCATTGCAAATACAGACATGTTCAAGCTTTGCCCAGAAAATGCCCTTGCATTCATATTGGGGGGGGGGGGCGAATGGGGCACATTCTCAACTTAAACAAACAGAAACAAAATTCCCATACATGCCTGTCTCATAATAAATGTATGAATGTTGTGAACATCAGACCAGTTATATTTCTGGCCCAATCACTTGTTCTGTATCAGAGGTAGGCAACCTTTTGGGGCCCATGAACACACTTAGCAAATTGAGAAGCTATCTTGGGCAGCACTAGAAAATGACTGCCATAGGAGGCATGGCAAGTAACCTGCCTGAGCACAAAGCAGAGTTTAAGTCCCAACACAGTAAACAGCTCCTTTGATCCCACAGTTTTAAGTGCCAACAGAAACCTATTTCACAGAAGGCCCAACTCTTTTTATGTACCCCCTCTACCAACCACCCATCTCTTTCTCTCACACATCCCAACTCACCATCCACAGACATGTGCACACTCTCTCGCACACATACACACACATCCTTTTCTCCTCACTGCAAGCAAATGGAAAGTGACACTCTCTTTTTGAGGAGCCCTCTGAAATCTCCCCCTAAAACTTTATCTATCTTTCTCTTTGTCACATACAGACAGCCACCAGCCATTCAGACCTTTCCAACCAGATGCCAGGCTGCCAGCTAGCTTCCCACCCCTACTTCTTGCTGCTCTCCCTCCACTCCGTTTTCCCTTATGGCTTCCTGCTGGCTTCCCTGATGCCCAGTGTACCATTTCAGGCCATTGTTTCTGATGATGTTTTGAGATGTTGCTTGAGTTGCAGGGTTCTGGTAAGAATTGGATCTGGAGCAGAGATCCAGTTGGGTCAGATTGCTCATGAATCAAAGTGGAAAGAGTTCAACACCACAGAAAGCTCCAAGTGGGGCTGAGCACTAGACAGTATTGTCTATATAGCTCCAACAAAGATCAGAGCAAGACTGAAGCTTAAATAGAAAGTTGCTGGCCTCTAGGCCAGTTAGTTCTGCCTCTTCCACCACTGAGGCTTTGGCCCATAAAGGGGTCAGGTCTGTTTTAGCAGCCTCAGGCTTTGGTGACATGGAAGTGGTTGTGGCATGCTAATGTCTCCATGGCCGGGGTCCTCAGAGTCTTGAAAAGAGTGATGGATCCTCCACTGGATGCAGGAGAGCTGCCCCCTGGGGTTTCTCTGGAGAACTGGATTCTAGATAGATAGAAGATCGGGATGCCTTTCCATGGCTGAATCTTCCCCTACTACAGAGGCTCTTCTGAGGATGAGGGGTCAGAATCCTCTGAGGAAGAGGGTTTGGGGTGCTAGTCCATGACACCCAGCTACCTTTCCACTGCCCTTCCTAGCCCCCTCAATACTTTTCCTAGCCCCCATTGTCAAGACCTGACTTCCCAGAGATGAAGCCCAATTCATTGTAAAGCCATTTATTGTCGTAATTCTGGTCAATAGAATTAAGCCTTTACAGCCCCAATAATGATCCAGATAAGAGTTAAACCAGGTTCAGTTCATGATCAGCAAAAGAAAACCCCAAACATTCCAGTAACAAGCTGGCAGAATAAATCCCAATAACCTCATGAAGTCCAGTACCACATAGGGAAGTTTTGCTGGTTATCCAAGCATTGTCTCTAGCAAAAATACAAAACAAACAAAAAACCCTACTGGTAAAGTCTCTGGCTTAAATGCAGGAGAGTGGCCACTAAGGATTAGAAATGGACATTTGATCTTGGTATGGAAATCTGCCTCCTAGACAGTTGCTGTGTCTCACAGGACACCTTTGCTCTGCCCTTTTTAATTGACGATGCCTTAAAAGAAACACTCCAGAACCACCCTCTCCCAGAGAGACCTCCTGCTGCCCTCTTCCCATAGAAAGCTCCCCTGGTTGAGAAGTACGAGCCTCCATCAAGGCCAGTCAGGTCTCTCAGCTGTAGAGATAGGCTGTATCAGCATCCAGCATCTCCCCGCCACCCACAGCTGGAAAGGCATTGGGAGGCCTGGTAGAACTGAGTTCTCAAACTCTTGACTTCCCATGCCTGAGCCTGATTCTGCAGCCTTTCCTTCTGAGTCAGAGCCTATAGCTCCCCCTGAGCTGGGACAAGGCTTCACGCCCACTGCTTTCTATAGCTAATCCACCCACCCCCTACCAGCTTGCGAGACAGAAGTGTCATGGGTCCCTTTTTCTCCCCACTCCTCTTTTTCTTGGGGGCTAGGCACACTTGCAGAAGGAAGCAGCATCAGTCTGTAGCCCCCTTCATTTCTTATGGGTGGTCATTCATGGGAAATTGAGAGCTGAAGGCCCTCACTTTGCTTTAAAGTTATCCCAACTGCCAGAAAGAAAATTCATTATTTTAAAATGAGGAGGGGTACAGCACCTTGGGGAGCACCAAAAAAAGGGTCTGGGGGCACGCTGTTGATCACAAGCAGCATGTTGCCTACCCCTCTCCCCCCCCCCCATTCTATGCGTAGTGGCTATAACTATAAACCAGGGGTATGTAACCCCAAGACCTTAACTGTGGTCTCCAGGGGTGCCCTGTCCAAATTCTCTTCCTCAGCAATTCTTCTACAGGTGCTCTTTCAGTGAGGGAAGAATTATCTGTATTACGATCACTAGGATGTGTGTGTATACCTCTGTGTGTGTGCATACTTGTGTGCACGTAGCCTCTTGACCACTAACCTAACATCAGATGCTGCCATTGAGGACAAAAAGGTTATGCAATCCTCCTATAAAGAAATAAATGACTGTGTCCTAGATATTCATGCCAATGGTAAAAATCCTCTCGCTTAAAACAGTACATCTAGGAGTACTCAGAATAATAATTGTGTCACTGTCATTTTACCTAATGACATGTACTTTTTTTAAAAAAACATCCTTTGCGACATTTTCTTCTGTTACTAGAAGCAGGTAGATCTGCACTGGCTTTTGCCACAGTTCACTTTTCTGAATCTCAGCAGTGCTTGCCCATGTAGAAACGGATTGTCATGTCAAAATATGTAACCACTTTCAGATTTTCTCTAGAGTTAGGGTTTGGGATTGCACACTGTATTCTAGGATATTATGTATAGCTGAAAACATCTTTGTGGCAGATTATCTCACATATAAATCTACTGTTCTATGTTTCTATCCTGATTTTATTTTATAAAGAAAAAACAGAAATTTCACCACAATAAAATGAAACCATGAATATCTACATTAACTTATTTGACATCTTTGGAATACTAAAGACTGATTTGCATAAATATGAGTCAAATTCATTTTTTAAAAAAAGTTTAGAAGTGCTGTAATAATAATAATGAGAAGGAGGAGAAGCAGCAGCAGCAAATCTAAGGTGTTTCATCTGACATTCGGTGTTTCTAAAAAATAAATAGGAAAAAACTGGAAAACTGATTTCCAGAGGGGTAGCTGTTGTTGTCTGTTGCACTGAAAACATCATGCATGATGTATCAAGCAAAATGGACAGTGTCCACGAAAGCTTATGCCATAATAAATTTGTTAGTCTTTAAGTGCCACCACAAGGTTCTTCCTTGTTTCAGGAAATTTGACATTCGGTTTCTGCTGGATTTCCATTCTATTCTGTAATTTTTTTGTGGATTAGCTGTGTTCACCTGCCTTCTGATCATTCATAGACAATTTCTCTGCTAAATTTTGGAATTGGCACATTTGTCATTATCTTTATTTTTCAGTCACTAAACAATCCTGAGCAGTTATGCACATTAGAATATGTCATTTTTATTGTTTTGAGATGTGATTGTGTAGAGACAATTACAACATTTTTGCAGCTTTTCTCAACTTATTATTATTATTATTATTATTATTATTATTATTATTATTATTTTAAGCTGGATCTACACTATTGCTTTAAAATGGTTTATAACAGTAGTTACAACTGTGGGGGCCCAGGACACACTTCACATACAGTTTTCAAAATGTTTTCAAAGTGTCATATTCTGCTTGGTGTAGATCTGGCCATTATTTACATTTATATACCGCTGCTTAGCCGAAGTTCTCTGGGTGGTTTACAAAAATTAAAAACATTGAACATTTAAAAACCAATATACAAAATTTTAAACCATAAAAGCCTAAAAACAAACTACAAATCATTTCAAGGAGCCGATCTACACACTAGCTTTGTAACGTTTTATACTCTTTGGGCCACATGACGCACTCCCTTGAACATTGTATACCCGAGGTTTTTTAAAACTCACTTCAGCTATATACAGTGGTTTTTACTTGTAATAAATCATTTTAAGTAAAATAATGTGTCCTTCCTTACCGTTTGTGATTTGTGGGGGCAGTGCTTCATTTACCAGTGCCCAAATGCTTAGCCATTGATTGGTGGGGAAGAAAGAGAGGCTAAGGAAGAAGTGGGCGAGTGAACTACAACACCCACAATGCTTAGCCCTATGAAAGCTAGGGAATGAAAGGGGAACTAAAGAGGAAGTGGGCGAGTGAACTACAGTGCCTGCAATGCCTTGCCCTAAACTTATTGTAAACACGAAACAGAAAGAGATGGACAGAAGGGTGTGAGACTGCACACACCGCTTTGAAGACTGGAGATTTTTTCTCCTGTAACGTGAGTACTCCTTAATGTGTCCTAAGATGTTTTGGAACGCACCTATTTGAAATGTTTTAAAATACTATTTAAAATGTTCCAAGGTACTGTGTAGATAGGCTCAACTATCCAGGGATTAGTTTAAAAAGCTCAACACATGCTGTTAAATGCCTGGGAGAAGAGAAAAGATTTAACCTGGCGCTGAAAGATAACAGCGTTGGCGCCAGGTGAGCCTCATCAGGGAGATCATTCCATAGTTGAGGAGCCACCACTGAAAAGGCTCTCTCCCTTGCTGCCATGCTCCGAGCTTCCCTCGGAGTAGGCACTCGGAGGAGGACTTTAGATGTTGATCGTAGTGTACGGGTAGGTTCGTGACAGGAGAGTCATTCCATCAGGTATTGCGGTCCCAAGCCATGTAAGGCTTTATAGGTTAAAACCAGCACCTTGAATCAGCCTTGGAAATGTACAGGCAGCCAATGCAAGCGGTCCAGTGTCGGTTTTATATGTTCAAACCTTCTGGTTCCTGATATCAATCAATTTTGCAAAAGCTGCAGCTTCCGAGCTGTCTTCAAAGGAAGCCCAATGTAGAGCAAGTTGCAGTAATCTAACTTGGAAGTTACCAGAGCATAGACAACTGATGCCAGGTTGCCCCTGTCCAGATAGGGGCATAGCTGGGCCACCAACTGAAGTTGGTAGAAGGCACTCCATGCCACTGAGGCCACCTGAGCCTCAAGTGACAGAGATGGTTCTAGGAGAACCCCCAAGCTACAAACCTTCAGGGGGAGTGCGACCTCATCCAGAACAGGTTGAGCACCCTCAATCCTGTCAGAAGAACAACCTACTAACAACATCTCAGACTTGTCTGGAGTGAGTTTCAGTTTATTGACCCTCATCCAGTCCATTTTTGCAGCCAGGCACTGGTTCAGCACATCCACAGGCTCACCTGATGAAGATGAGAAGGAGAAATAAAGCTGTGTGTCATCAACGTACTGATGACAACGCATTCCAAAACTCCAGATGAGCACACCCAACGGTTTCATGTAGATGTTGAACAGCATGTGGGACAAGACTGACCCCTGTGGAACCCCATACTGGAGAATCCATGGGGCCAAGCAATGTTCCCCAACCACCACATTCTGGAGCCGACCTGTCAAGAAGGAGCGGAACCACCGCAATGCAGTACCTCCCACTCCCAACTCAGCCAGTCATCCCAGGAGGATACCATAGCCAATGGTATCAAAAGCCACTGAGAGATCAAGGAGAATCAACAGAGTCACACTCCCCCTGTCATCATAGGTCATCATACAGGTTGACCAAAGCTGTTTCCATGCCAAAACCAGACCTGAAACCTGACTGAAATGGATCCAGATAATCAGTCCCAGCCAAGAGTGCCTGGAGCTGGCTCGCAACCACTTGCTCAAGGACCTTGCCCAGGAATGGAACATCTGCCACTGGCCTATAGTTATTAAGATTTTCCAGTCCAGGGAAGATTTCTTTAGGAGTGGTCTCACTACCGCCTCTTTCAGGTGGCCTGGGACCACTCCCTCTCACGGAGAAACATGAATCACTTATCTGGCCAGCTGGCTGTTCCATCCCTGCTAGCTTTTATTAGCCAAGAGGGGCAAGAATCCAATATGGAGGTGGTTGCACGAACCTGTCCAAACTTTTCTAATCTTCCGTTCAAAGCTTTTTCTGGCTTGCTAAATGCTCTTCATTGAGTCCTATTAAAACTCAATTATTTACACTACATACTACACCTCCAGGCCAGAGTTGGGAAGAAAAAATAATGCCTATCCCTTGGTGCAGGCAAGTTAGTCAACTGAAAATCAAGTGATATGGAAGCTGCCAAGGAATGTCAAAGCAGTCACATATGCGCAATCACATACTCGAAAACAAATAAAAATTGCGAGATATTTTAATGCTTGCGAATGCATGGTAAATGTGATGGGAAACTATTATGAGCACTAGCAGGCAGAAGAAGGTTTAACGTTAGGAATACGATCAGCACTAGAAGGTCAGCCAGTTGAAAGATCAAGACAAAACAGAAACTGTCAAGGTGTGTTGATGTGTCATTGTGCACACTATCACGTTCTCAAAAAAATATGATCAGTAAATGTGACTAATAGCTCAACAACATGGTTTAGTTGAATGGGAAAAACAATGGCACATAGAAGAAAAGAACTACTACTGTGAAGTGGTCTTCATAAATTCTGGAAATCTAAGCATGAAAAAAGTGACAGAAAACCAATGCATCTGTGTCATTTTGTGAGCAAGACAGGATAAATCAGAACTGCTAATTCTAGAGAAAAATTTGGAGAGGAGAAATTTCAGAAGCATCCCTCATCTCTGTGACATATATGTCACCTTTTCTACTGCATTATATCATTCATCTGTCTTTCTTTAGGTTTGCACAACATTTTTTCCCAGCCGATGTTACTTGTGTCATGTAATCATGGCACCATGCCACAATTAGTGAAATTGTTTGTCTTCTTTCTGTGATCTTGGGAGCATCTTATCTTTGAAATCCAAAGGGGGAACATGTTTGAAACCAGCAGTTGTAAACATCCCAGTGACACAGTATATCAACAAAAAGAGGTCTGTTTATCAAGCTAATTGAAATCATCATGTTTTGGTGAATAATTTCAATACTGCTCTTTTTTCTTTTGAACTCCCAGATATAAGGGCCACATATGCAGGAAGTAAACAATTTGCACTTCTTTCCACCTCCTTGGATGAAAAGTGGGGTAAAAAATGGAAATAGACGCACAAACAGGTATACAAAATGAGACACAAAGTGAAATAATTGCTTGAAAAGAGGCATCTCTTTCCTACTTTCTCCAGCCTTGCTTGGTTCAGAAGAATATTAGGGAATTAGCTGCTTTTTCTTTGATCACTATTGAACATCATCTCACTTGCTATTTGCTGAGACTAAACAGATCATAATTGCATATTGATTTATGTAAAACATTGATTTTTAAAAAATATCCAGTGGAATTTCATAGCATGTAACTTACCTGGAGAAGAGTAAGTTTTAATTCATAGTATTTGAACTAAGTGAATGGGACTTCTTAAAAAAATACCTTCTATGCCCACCTTAAATTGTTTTAAGTCTTCTTGTACAAGAGTCTTTAACTTTCTTTTAAGCATTTATTTTAGAACCATTTTTAAAACCTTCAGGTTTTTTCTACAGCATAATTTCCATTGCCCAAAAAAAACCCACACAATTCTATGGTAGTGATTTTACAATGCTATCCTATGTGTGTTTACTCAGAAGCAAATTCTGGTGGACTGATTTTTCACTGGGGGGTGGATTTGCACTAATTTGCAATAACACACTTGTGCAAATGCACTAATTCAGTGCATTTGCACAATTAGCACAAGTGTACATTGGCTCTAATCCAAATTCGTGCTAATCCAAATTAGCACAGATAGACCTAAATTATGATAAAAAGAATCCAATTCCATCAATCAGCAGATGATGGAATGAAAGATGCCTGACAATCTGCAACACACAGCTGGAGGGATTTAACAAAACCTTGACATCCTTAGTCAGGGCCTACAATTTATCAAATTGATAACTGGATATGTAATCCAAGGCAGGATCTACACGTCGTTGTGATATCGCCTCATTTCGCTGGATGTGCGTTCTGAACCCTGTCGATTCACATGACGTTTGTGTTAAAGCGTTATGTTGTGCATTTTATTGGCTCCTTTTTTTTCTCCCAAAAGAATCCTTTAATCCATTTTAAATCGCTCTGAATGTCTTAGTGTGCCTTGTTCTAGCGTTATTTCCTGCTACTCCTTCTTCCCTTCTTTGTGATAACTTCCGTTTCTGGTCTCCCTTCTTTTCCCTCTTAGCCAATCATTTTGAAAGTTCATTTTAGGCGTGCAGAGCAACCCTCTCCGTGCTTCCTGAGCTTCCCTGCGAGCGCTGCTCCCCGCTCAGTGTGGTCCACGCTCTGCTTGCACCCTCGCTGCAGCCGCAGCCCTTTAATCCCGGCGGTCCTGGGGAGGGAGGAGGGAGGGGTATAAACAAAAGCCAGCAATTTGGAGAGGGATTTCCCAATCGCTGGGTTTTGTTTACAGCTCTCCCCCCTCCCCCTCCCCCCGGGACCAGCCAGGATTAAAGGGCTGCGGCGAGGGCGAGGGCACGAGCAGAGCCTCCGAGGTTTGGTATGCATCACGTATGCATCACTGATACGCAAAGTACCGCACAAAACACTTAGAAGAAACGGACGGGAAACAACAGTGTGGCGCGTGACGTAATATTGTGGGGGGGGAAATTCAAGAGAACGCGCATCCACAATGACGTGTAGTTAGGCCCAGCAAATCTGGAAATTGTTCTGCTGAACAATTTAAGCAGTATCGCAAAACCCTCATCTCACACTTCCTGATAGCTGAGAGCCAGTGTGGTGTAGTGGCTGAACTGTTGGACAAGGAGTCGGGAGATCCGGGTTCTAATCCCCACTCGGCCATGAAGGTTGTTGGAGCTCTGTCCTGGCTCCTGGGTCTTATAGTTACTTGGTGGCGAATTGTTGGAGATTCATTGTAGTCTTGCATCTTTGTGTCTCAGGTTCGTTTGGCTGTGCGTTGCTTGTGTGTTTGAGACGTTGAGTTATAATTTTTTTCTGGTTGCTTTGATTGAAGGGTTAGATTAGCATGAGTGGGGGGTACTACTGTGACTGAGGGAGTATGTTTTGTCTTCTTCCCTGTTTAACTTTCTTTTAAATATATATATATATATATATATATATATATATATATATATTTCTCTCCCTCTCTCTCTCTCTCTCTCTCTCTGGATGTGTGTGTTTGCTTGATTGACTGTGAGTGTGCTGGTGTGTCGTGTAGCCTGCTACACAGGATCTGTGTGGTCAAAGCAGCACACAAAGTCACAAACCGTGTGCAAAGCATACATTGTAATTATTAATTGCAATCACTTTGTAGCAGTATGAAACGTGGCTCTGAGGCGCGCCTTGGGCAAGGTGGGTCTGGGTCTAGGAGAGATGCTGTTGCTGCTGGGGGCAGTTCTGGGGTGGCTGTCTCTCCCTCTCACACATTTTATTTCTTTTTGAAAGACGCTGCTCCAGCCAATGTTTCCAGTCTGGAGGGACTGCTATAGTGAGCCTTGAGTTGAGAGATTCCTGTATTATTATTTTTCGTCACTACGTTCCTGGGTCGTGGAGTCCTTTACTGAGGGACTGCAGAAGCATCCCCCTCACACTTTTTTTTTAGACTCCGGTCCAGGCAATGTGCCTACCTCTACCCTGAACATGACTTATATTTGCCACTGCTCCAGCCAATGTGTGCAGCTCTGGTATGAAGAACTGCCCACCTGCCTGCATGGGGATGGTGGGCAGACTGGGTCATTTTAATTTTCAAGCACGATGAGGTCAAGGCGGTGCGTGAGGGTTGTTTTGATGGGATCCTCCAGGTTTCCTCGCTACCTGGGGTATCTCCTGGCCCAATGAGGCCCTGCCTGCTAAGGCTGGCTCTAAAATAAATGTAACGCCCATGCTATTCCCAACCCCTCAATCCTTTTATTATTTCATTTGTACTTAGACATGCGTGGCCTAATCTAGAGTCAAGGCAGCAGTTCTACTGCAGAGAAATGCATCCACTCTCACTGTGCCACGCACACATAGGCGCGGATAATAATAATATGCTTTTAAGTTTTTTTTAGTTTTAGTGGGATCCATCCTGCAGGTTGGTGCACTTCCGGGGTCTCTCCTGGCCCAATGAGGCCCTGCCTGCTAAGGCTGGCTAAAAAACTGTAATGCTCGTGCTATTCCCCTACCCCCCAATCCTTTTATTATTTCATTTGTATTTCGACATGCATAGCCTAATCTCTTGAGTCAAGGCATCAGCAGTTCTGCTACAGCAGTGGAATGCGTCCACTCACTGTGCCACGCATAGGCGCTAGTGGGATCCTGCAGGTTGGCGCACCGCAGGGGTATCTCCTGGCCCAATGAGGCCCTGCCTGCTAAGGCTGGCTCTAAAATAAATGTAACACCCGTGCTATTCCCCTGCCCCTCAATCCTTTTAATTTGTAGACATGCGTGGACTAATCAATGAGACAAGGCAGCAGCAGTTCACCATCTTCTGATTAACACATTTTACTTTTATGACTGCATATGGAAGGCACTGCCTAGATTTAACCACAGGTTTTGAAAGTTCATTGTATTCATAAAAATATACCTATAAGTCTCAGCAGTGGCATGGAGTGCATTACCGGAAACAGTACACGTTGTTGAGAGCTTATTTCCAAGTAACGCCTGCAGCTGTGCGTCTGAAATTGGGCACAGATGAGTCCCCTCAAGGCCATCTGTGAGATGCCCATGAGTACTGGATGACGTCTCTTGAAACAGGACCACATTTCAGCCACCTGAAACAGTGTATTTGAAAGCTTACGTCCGAGTAACGTTTGCACCAATTGTTCTAAAATTTGGCACACAAGACTAGCAACACTCAGTCTGCACTGTGACCAAGTTTCAAACCTGTAACTTGGAAAATTAAGAAGTTTAGGCCTTTCTGACTCAAAAATCAACTCTAGAGTAGAGTCTCTAGGGCAAAATGGAGAAACGATGTAATATCGGATTTCCGATAATTATTGGAAATACGATACAGTACAATACGATACGGTTCACCTACGACAGTGATGGCGAACCTATGACACGCGTGTCAGCACTGACACGCGTAGCCATTTCTGATGACACGCTGCCGCTGAGGCGGCCACATGATAGGGTGACCAGATGGCCCGGGTGGCAGCAAGCTAGGAGCGGCGCCAGTAGACCCGGGCCGGCAGCAGTGGCGGCGGAGGAGCCCGGGAAGCGGCCGCCCCCCCCCCCCGCGCCGCCCGCCCCGCGCTCCTTACCTGGGCATCCGCTTCCCTCCGGTGCTAGATTCTACTGAGAAACAGGCTGCGCAGCCTGTCTCTCAGTCTCAGTATCGCGCCGGCACTGTTTTAAAAATGACTCTAACTTGCTTAAAGATAAGTGGTAACTTCTTAATTTTTCACAAGTTTTTTTAAGGAACTCATCTGCTGTGATTATGATTTTCCTCCATATTCCTTCTGAACTTTAGCATGTAAAGTAGTACCAGCTTGATCCCTTGCATATATAAAACCATTCATGAATGACCTTTAACAAATTATTTCCAATAAATGCAGCTAGATCTAAGTACAAGCCTTGAAAGGTCATAATCCAACTATGCAAAATGTAGGTAAAATTATCTCCCTGCAGCAATTGATTGCTAAAGGTCTTTGTGTGGTGTTAGTACATGCAGCATTTAAATTCATGCATTAGAAATGAATATAAAGATGATGGCTGGACCTAGTTTTCCTCCACTTTCTAGGTATAGCCATGTTTCACTACAAATAAGGTGCTTTGTATGATGCTTCTTTATTTTATTTTAATAATAAAACACAGTGGAACAGTAGAGAAGAAATTATTTTTAACAGTCATATTCTGAGCTTTCTCCTTTGTCAAAAGTAAGATTATTTCAAGCTGTTCTGATCAGAAATGCGAGAGTTTAAATATGAAACTGCTGCGCTGACTTTCTTCCATAGGAAAGAGCTGAGGTTATTAGCGGTCATGAAATTCTGATTCAACTTGCTCTTTCCTCCCACCCTTTGGTTCTGGGGTCATTGAGTAATCAGAGCCCACCAGACAAGTTTAGGTATTCAAGTTAATTGTCAATCCTTCAATTCTTTTGCAACCATGCCCGAAAGACAATAAGCAATCAGCAGAGATAAGAGAAAAGAATAACGCGGCTGTCCAAGATGCTGAAACCAGGCCGTTTCCTTTCTAGGCGGGGCTAAGGTTAAGCTAGTCTACGTGGCAGCTCAGGTGAGACAGATGGTGATTGCTGAGCCTGCTTACAATGTGAAAAGGGGTGTTGGCTCCCACAGAAATGAACTGAGTTACATTTGTGCGTGAGTAAGATTATTTAATGGCATATGTCTTTTTGAATTCTGTATAAGAACTCTGATCAACGGGTGATCGAGGCTTTTTCTGTCTTTGTTCAGAAAGCCTTTCCTGCAATGAAAATAAACTTGAGTTTGGAACTTACCCTGGGTCTAACTGTTAACTGGAGGGCAGCCAGACACGAATCTACAAGTCCTATTTTTGGACGCATACAACACCCTTAACATTTTAGTCTTCGTTTCTACGGGATTAATTAGAAAATAATTTAGATTAAATTGCACCTTTTCTACAAGTCCAATCTACCACTTAGTTAAGTAAACACTTCATTGGCTTTGACATGGGTGCTGTTTGGATCTTCATTTATTCAGTCTTAAAAGTTTCATTTTTATTGGTATTACCTATTATGGTCATTCATGAATGACCTTTAACGAATTATCAACAGCCTGTACAATTTTATCAAAGTAAGGGTTAACCCAGAAAATCAGGAAAAGTGTACCATAACCTCATATAGCTTTTACAGGATGGTCCCCAAAGCATCAGCATTGCAGTTAGTAATCTGAGCACAATGGGTGTAGAATAAACCTGGGTAGAGGGCAGGATGATTACTACTGTTGCTATGTTTTTTAATTGCAGGCTGTATGCTTCAGTGTTGAAGAGGGAGAGTGTACTGTCTGCAAGGTTTAAGGAAATGGCTACAGTGTTTCTAAAACAGCCAGGTATAACTTGGGGAGGCAGGAAATAGTAGATTGTCTGCACTTTGAACATTTTCTCTTTTAAAAGACTACGTGAACTTTAGTGTACGTTAGTGTCTAGGAAAGCGCTCACCCATAGACAAATGAATGCATATATCTAAAAACAATCACAAAATCGCCTGAACTTTGGAGGATCACCTTTGTGTTGCTTGTCATTTATGATTTCATGGGCACCATTCAGTAGGTGCTTGAGACACTTGCATAGCCACAGTCCAGACAGCATCCACAATTGCTGTAAAAGCAGGGTAGGAACCATATTCTTCCCCTGAGCAGATTGGTGTGTTTTTGAGCGCATTTGGCACTGAAGTTGGTTTGTCTGAATATGCTCACCCCCTAACTAAGTGCTTACACTTGTAAATGGCTATGGGTTTAAAATATTTCTAGTACTTTTAACTGTAGTCTCCTAATGGCTTACAAAATCAAATGTAAAGAATCGGCACAAAAAATGCCCGAAAATGTGATCCACATGACAAAACACCAGCAGTATAATTCAGATTGATCAAATATCGCTTAAATACCTCGGTAAAGAGAGCCGTTTTGCTCTAGTGCCTAAAGGAAAGCAAATATGTGCACAGCAAATAGCCATGAGAAGGAAGTTTCACAGATAGGGAACCAGCACAAAGGAGGCTCTTTCCCTGTTAGCCACCCATCTTACCTCTGTTGGACAAGTCCATATGGGTACAGCTACTAGCAAAGAAGGTTTCTCTAAGCCAGAGCTAAGCATTAGTAGTAAACTGAAAGAGCAGTTTCCTTCCCTCCCGCTGTTCATTTTTCTACCTTGTTTTATTGGCAGTCTGACAAGTTTTATTTTTGAAATGAATTAGCTGAAAATTAGGCATCCCAGTGAGGTTTCACTTTGGGACCACATTTTCTAAACTGCTGCCAACAATCGACAGTTGGGCTGGCTTGCTATGTTTCTTAGATGCAACCGCTTCTGAGATTCATGCTAGAGTCCTTGAGAAGTCCAGCTGGTCTTTATAGGAGTGATCCAAAATGAGGGCATCCCTGGAATGCAGCTAGTGGGAGCCCTCTGTGGGTGGGCATTCAAATTACACATCTGTACTTCTACTAGAGCAGAGTTGAAACTGGTGTTTTTCAGGTACATTGTTGCCCCTCATGAAACGCACCCCCTTTCTAGCAAATGTTCACACCCTTTTGTGAAAGGGTGAAAAACTGTTGGTAAGTGGGTAGGTGTCAACAGAAGTGGCTATCCGAAGAAGGAGGAAGACAAACCTATTATCAAGTCAACCAGGCTGGTGTGTCCTTGCCCCCATTTACTTGACTAGATTTATTTATTGATTTATGTGTAGTGTTAAGTTCTATGCCATGTCACCATAACAACACTAGGGCCTCAACAGGATTGCCAGCCCTTTCACCTGGAAAAAAAAGCTCCAGAGCATTGAGGAATCTTTCAGGTTAAGTTTCTGGGGATGGACCATCTTAATCGATCCTCCATCCCTGCAGGCTGCTGTCATTTCAAGAAGTGATGTGACCATAACAATTGAGTGGTGACAAACTCCCCCCACACACACACATTTCAGACCATCCCCATCATGACCCAGTATGTCCTGCATTATGTGTTGGGCCAATGACATGTTGAAACACTCCATGGTTGTCATGGCGGCCATAAAGTCTCAAGATGGTCCTGACCAAGCAGCCCCAGTGTGGATGTCAAAGTATACAAGGACTACCAGCCTTAGATTCTCCAAAACTACTCCTGAGACCATTTCCACCAATTTGGATAGGGAGGCTGCCAGGCAGTGTGGTGAGTGGCACACCAGCCATATCCCTATTCTGTCTCTCTGGTCCAGCATCAGAGGCAATCTTTCAAATCCTGCATTGGGCACCCTGGTGAAGGCAATCACAGCCATTCCCCATCCCTCCCTACAGTTTGCAGGTACTGAACCAAGTACCCAGGTGGGCAGCTCAGTCTTGCCCAGTTCCCCCATCCAGGTCTTGGTAATATATGCCTGGTCAACCCCTTTAAACACATTTAAGGTGTGGATGGTATAGGTTTTATTTTTGACTGACCTGGAATTAACCAGACCAGAGGGCAGGTTGACAGGGCAACCTGGATCTTGATGGATGGAAGATGGTCTGGCCAAGGGAACAACTTCCAGTCAGTATCCCTCATGTCTCCTCACCCAGACAGTCCAAATCTCCATGCCATACGTCTCCCTGCCAATCACAATTGGAATTTTGGTAACCTCATCTCTCCACCCCCCATATTATATTAAACGTTAAGTTCATAAAAGCATATAAAACAATATAAAGTATACATGAAAGCATAAAACCAAACCAGTTAAAACCAAATGCCAAACTCTGTCTCCTCCCTAATCAGTTATTCACAGGGCCGTGCAGGGGGGGGCCAGTGGGGCTAGTTGGCCTGGGGCCCACAATTTTGAGGGGGCACTCTGACGAGGTGTTCTCCCCTAGCTTACGCTACTGCTTCTGTAGCATAAGCGGCCCATCGAGAAGCGGAGAGCCTGCCTTGCGGAAACAGCACAGAAGCCATCCGTCATGAATACCACGGTCAGACTACAAGCTCCAGAGGGTCATGCCGCATGCGGGGCAGGGATATATATGCCTAAATTGCTATGGTTGTCTTTAGCAGTTCCTCAATCTTCTCCATGGCATATAATCTCTGGAGCAGAGGATAGGTAATGATTATGATAGTTATTAATGATAATGACGATGATACCATGAGGGTGATGATGATAATGTTTGATAATGATGAAGGACTGTTCTATTGTTGTTGCTTCTATTTGTACAGCAACTAAAAGTAAACGTTAATTTCAGATTCAACATTGAGGTGTTGTAGAACAGATTTAATATGAAGGTGTTATGTAGAATGGACATGATGGGCATTAAAATACTTAATGAGCAGTTTGAAATTGGGGGGGGGGGGCACACGCTTCCCATCTGGCCTGGGCATATTACCAGCTCTGCACGGCCCTGATTCTTCATGATGGTCCTGTCTCTGCTCTCTCTCAGAGCCATGTATCAATACTCTCACCTACATCCTGTAGCACATCCAAGAACGTTCTTCCATCCAAACTTTCACCCCAGCCACAAAACAAGACAATGCCAGACTCATATCCTGTGGCTGTCTTCCCTTTCACATCAACTGTTCAGAAGCACTTCACATGCATTTTTCTTAACCTTTAGGATCTGGTGAGGTAAATCAGTATTATTAGTCCCTATATTACAGATGGGAGAACTGAGATTGAGGAGAAGTGCCTAAGGCCACCTAGTGAGTTCATGGCAGAGACAAGATTCAAATCAAGGTCTTCCTGTTTCATTGCTCATTCTCTTAGCAACAAGGCTATGCCATCTCTCTAGTTAACTTATAAACAACGTTTGTATTTTATTCTGATTAAACCGAAAGGGAGCTAATACAAATTTTGGCTCACATCTGAAGTCTAATTTCAGTTTTCCTTTTTTATTCACAAAGGCATTCATGAATGTGTACTCCCAAATTCTATTCACACGAGAGTCTCATTGTCAGACTGAGGAGAACATGTTATTTTGCTCCTGTTTTGTATTATTTATAATGACTTCATTAGTCAGAAGCTGAATGTGCACACGTGGGTCAGCACAAGCTATTTGGCTGCGTCAGCTTCTGCAAATGTTTGTGTTCCCAGGGTCCTTTGAACCTCCTAGGAACCGCTCTGCATCCTTATTAGAGACTGACAATTAAAGGACTGTTTTCATATCAAAAGTAATCACCAAAAATTAGCTAGGGAAAGACATAGAATGCTGTGAGAATTCAAACACTCTGAAATGGCCAACTTGCCTTCATTTAGTTCAATCAGTATCAACTTGGGGTCCATTTTTATGTTTAACGCTGCCAGGGTAACTGGCGTGTTGGCACCATGTCAGCTTGCTAGGATTATGCAATACTAAGGAAAAGGTAATTAATGCATTGTGGGACCTTTTCATCATAGCCAGTTGCCTAATTAGCACAGAGTTTTCTGAATAAATATTAAGTTATGATGCATTCTAAAAAAGATGTAGAGACGAGGCTTGCTTGAACAGAATTTGCTTTATATATTAACACTGAAAGGAAAATCTGACCAATTATTAATGGTTTGCTGTTTTGTAAGGGGAAAGGTGTGTTAGATTTCTTGGTCTACTAATTTGCACGATTCGTAAGCAAAATAGCAATTTGCCAATCTTAGAATTACATTGCTGAAAGGAACGATGAAGTCCAACCTTCCACAACAAAGCGGGCACATTACGAGGTCACTCCATGCTATTCAGACCACTGTCTAGTGAACAGCAGGTGTTTTCAAACTGGAACAGGTGTAAAAAGCAAGGATTTATTTGAGAAGCCTGTATTTGCAGAGTTTGATAGCCTAGAAGAAAATGTCAGAGAGACAACATGAAAGCACTGTTACAAATATAGTAGATGTAATAACAGTAGAGGAGAGAGAGTGATTTAGGTTAAGGAAAGATATTGATATTAGAACTAATGGCTGCAAATTAGTAAACTCAGAAGTATAACAGTCTGGACTAGCCTCCCTAGCAATGTTGTTGGGATATGATAATAACCTACTTTTGCTCTCTTGAAACTTCTAGAAGTAGCATGCAGAGGATAAATGCAGATATGACCTGTGTTGTCTGATTGTGCAGAAATATACTTGCTAGTGCAGAAAGTTGTGTCTTAAGTAATTCACATTGTAGGGGTGGGTAACATGTGGCCCTCCAGATGTTTTGGCCTACAACTCCCATGATCCCTCATCATTGGCTATGCTGACTTAGGCTGATGGGAGTTATAGGCCAAAACATCTGGAGGGCCACATGTTTCCCACCTATTGCAATACCAGAAATGAGACCAGTGTGGTGTAATGGTTAGAGTGTTGGACTGGGAGTTGGGAGATCCCGATTTTAGTCCCCATGAAGCTGCTGGGTGACTTTGGGCCAGTCACTGTCTCTCAGCCTAACCTACCTCACAGGGTTTTTATGAGGATAAAATGGAGAGGAGGAGGGCCATCTGAGCCATCTTGGGTTCCTTGCAAGAGGAAAAATGGTGGGATATCAATGTAATAATGAAATGAAACATTACAGAATGCCAGCTGTTTTAGGAAAGAACATGGGCACAACTGTGTGGGTGTTAGGAATGTTTGAGATACTGGTGTCAATTGAAGTATTTAGGAGGAACCGTTCTTGGTACTGAAGCCTTTTAGGCCAGGGGTCCTCTTACCAATCCTTTCCAGTTCTATTAATTCTTGGTTGGTTTGAGGTAGATACCATACATTTGATGATCCAATTTGCATTTGTAGGCATTCCTGTAAATACAGTGAAACGGGAGGCCACATACACAAAACTCAGATTTCCCCTCTGGGCTGTCTTTAGAAACTCATTGATGTCACTTCCTTCCTCAGTCAGCAAGTGAGTTTTCCTTTAATTCTCAGCCCCAGCTGTCTATGCTGTCAACACAAAGTTATTAAAATTCCTTTAAAGTGAATCAAAATAGCCTAAAAACAAATGTACTGGGAAGCAGGAAAGCATCAGTATTCAAAGTCCACAAACCTTTGAGCAAAATAGAGTTGATCCAACTAGAGATTGCAAACATTGGTCTTTCCTAGCATCTTGTACATCATTAAAAGATGTTTAAAACACATACTCCTTAATCTTTTATTGCCAAAAAGAAAGAGAAAGAGCCTTATTTGGTTAAAAAAAAATTAGCCTCAAGATGTGATTTCAATTGTCACAATGTTCTCAGTGATCACAGTACTGCCTAGTGAAAGTCTGCCTAAATAATGTTTAATTTTCCTTCTTGAAGCAAAAAAGTAACACTTATATCTACATAACAAAATAGTACACCATTATGTAGGAAGTAATTACCATAAAGAGGCAATCCTCTATTGTAGCTCTAAAGCAATAAGTAATCCTGATCCTCCCCACCCCACCCCCTTTTAGGAAGATATTGCAAGAGATCATTAGACAAATTACTGCTTTAAAGTCTACCTGTAAGAAAATAGTTACACTATAGTCCTAAACATCTTGCTGAAAATAAGTGGTTTGGAAACTTAAATTTGCAGTGCAGAAAAAAACAGAAGGGAGCTTTGTTGTTTCAGAAAGTTTTGGCTAGTCACTCTCTCGTGATACAATTAGCCATGGTGATCGCCCACCGCAGTTTGAATATTCAAAAGGGCAGCCAGCACACACCACAACCCACTGTAGCTTAAATAAGTCATGGTGGGCTGCAGCAATCGTGCGAACTAGACACTTTCTTTCAATGGGAGGGTAATCCGTTTGTCTTCATGTAGAGAAAATCAGCAGTTCTGTAAATATGAAGGCAAATCTTCAACCTTCTTTGTTTGAACAAGAACAAAAGTGAGAGCATTTGTCAATGCCTTTAAACCTGCCAGTTTGATAGTTTGCCTCATGTGTCTCCACAGCAATCCCTCTAGCTATACAAATTGTGACACTGACAAGCTGTAAAGGGAGTGCCGTCCACATATCCTTGGCCCAGAAATCTGTGATGGATGGAGTTCGACTGAAATTCCCACAAATGACATGAAAGCCCTTCAGTGTGAGGATAATCTAGTGCACATGAAATGTAAACATATCCCTTTGTTGCCTTAATTTTCAACATATTCTCTGTTCTTTAAAATTGTATAATTAACAGGGATGGGGAAATCTTTTAGTCTGTCTTCACCTTTCTAAGTGACCCCGCTGATTTTCTCTTGTCATTTCCGATTAAAGGACAAGATTCCTGTGTCTGTCAGTCCACTTTTCCATCTTACATACCTCGGATGAGGTGTAGACATTTTCTGTTACAGAATGCTATATTTATAGAATCGACTATGGCAAATTACTGCTGCACTCCTGTGTGACTTGTGCACACATAAATCCCATTTTCTTCTGTAGTTATTTCTAGGATTGGATAATTATGGTATAAATGTGACAGTGTTGTAACAGAATATGCCAAGCAATCCAGCATGGCAGAACCTCAGTATTACTGCATAGAAAACATTCCAGGAATCCATTATGGAACATGCATAGCTAGAAATAACTGGCCAAGGAGTCCATATTTTATGCTTGCTGTGGCTGCAAAAGCCAGAAGCAAAGTTATCTGTATTTGGAGCATCCACTATTGAAGAGAAATGGAACGGTTAAGGAGTGTATGAGGGTGTGTGTGTATGTGGAGAGAGAGAGAGAGAGAGAGAGAGAGAGAGAGAGAGAGAGAGAGAGAGAGATGGCATCTGTTGTGTGAAAATTCCTTACGTTATAAAATTATAAAATGTAAGTACTGTGCTTTTGGAAGACATTGTAGTGTATGTCTGCTCAACCCATAGTTATTTCATGCAAGAGTTTTTAAAGATGTCTGTACACAATGAGGATCAAGAGAATCAATGGGAACAAAGTTCAAGGAACCTTAGTCAGGATCCCATTCAATAAACTGTGACTTGTATGTCTAAATTCCATATAATCTGAAATATTCATTACAAAAAGTCACTATAATTTGGATGTTCCTGCATACTATCACACTTTGTTTTATGACTTTTTTGTCTTGATCATGTTTTGTTCTGCATGAGACCACTTCAGTGAAATATAATAAACTTATTTTTAATTTTCTCTTTCAGTGTCTGAAGAGAAATTACAACAGCAAACAATTAACCAGGTATTTGAACTATTTTTCCGTATCTTTTAGTTGCATAGTTCATGAGAGTACAAATTATGCATAAAATGTTTCGGAAGAAATCTATACAATAATTTATAGGCAGATATTTGTGGCTTTGTCCACACAACTTTCCACATCAACAAATACACATGAATCCCCACTTTAAAACACAGGTTTGTTCATTTTTAAAAAAAAAACACCTAAAAATGATAAAGAACAATGTGAGGCTATTTAGAAGTGATTCTGTCTACAGGATGTGGGAGATGACATACATAGCAGGATTTTGTCTTGATTAGAACTGTTCCTTAAACATTTAATAAAAGCAGTACACCAGTTTCATCTGAAATCTTCAGGAAAACAAATTGATTTGGTCTTTCCAAATAGAGTCTTTTGATTTTTTTTAATTATTATTATTATTGCAATTGAACTATATTATTAGTTATTTTCAAAATTATGGGGGGGGGGTCCATTTTTGCGTAAAGATGAAGAGAAAAACATGTGGACTTGAAAAAGTGAAAACTCACTGAAGCCAGTGGATTGGGTTGATTCTTCATTTTTTTCAAGTAGCTGGTTTGAAACGTTTGGTATCTGCTATCTAAAATAGAACAATAGTCTCCATCCATGGTCCCTATCCCTTGAAATCAATGAAGTTTAATTAATTTCAAATAATTGCAATGATTTCAATAGAATTTAAGTGTGACTAACTTTCTCTGGATTGGGGCCAAGAGCGTCATGCATGTAAATAAGTATATTTGCCGGCAGATGAGAGCAGAAGTGATCCAATGTACAGAATCATAGAGCCTAGCTCTAATGCAGAAATATTGCTAGGCTGGCAAATATTCAGGATTCTCAGCCTTCATGAAGTTCAACTTGTTAAGAGAAAATACATAATATTTTGACTGGGAAGAAGAAATACAATGGGGAAAATTAATTAGAAGTTTAATATGAATTGGCAAATGAAATTAGAGATTAATTCTATTTATCCAAGTTAATGCCTACACAAATCAGCTTGTTGAACTGTATTGTGCAGACTGTCTCATTTCATTAACACATGTGACTTTATACTGTTTTGTATGAACAAATCAGAAGTTAAAAGGAAGTGGTATGTGGTCAGGCCTTTTGTCCTGACACTTTTTTATTTCATTTATTTATTACATTTATATACCACCCCATAGCCAAAGCTCTCTGAGCAGTTTACAGAAATTAAAAATATTGACATTTAAAAGCCAATATACAAAAATTTAAACTATAAAAGCCTGAAGAAACAAACTGCATATCATTTAAAACTGTCCATGGGTCAGTTAAAAAGCTCAATATATGCTATTAAATGCCTGGGAGAAAAGTCTTAACCTGACACCAAAAATATGACAGTGTTGGCGCCCGACGAGCCTCGTCGGGGAGATTGTTCCATAGTTGGGGGGCCACCACTGAAAAGGCCCTCTCCCTTGTTGCCATCTTCCCTCGGAATAGGCACTCGGAGAAGGACCTTAGATGTTGATTGTAGTGTCGGGAGAGGCGTTCCATCAAGCCATGTTAGGCTTTATAGGTTAAAACCAGCACCTTGAATTGGGCTCGGAAACATACAGGCAGCCAACGTAAGCAGGCTAGTGTCGGTCTTATATGTTCGAACCGTCTGATTCCTGATATCAATCTGGCCGCTCCATTTTGCACAAGCTCCAGCTTCCGAACCGTTTGCCTGTTCTAGATGGCCTGTTCTAGACACTCCCTCTGAAGGATGCTCCTGGATCCATCCTTATCACTGGAGGCATAGGTGACTTCAGTAGTCTAGAGCACTACCAGCTTCAGCTGGTACACCAGCTATGCCCATAGTCTAGCCAGGGTGATTCATGCACTGGTAAGCTCATGATTACACTAATATGCTCTATGTGGGGCTGCCCTTACACTTGGTTTAGAAGTTACAATTAGTACAGAATGCAGAAGCTAGGATGCTCAGTGGAGCACCTAGCTATACACATATTACACTTACGTTAAAAGAACTGCACTGGCTGCCTATTAACTACTATTAACATGCAATGATCAAGGTTTTGTTTTTGACATTCGAAGCCCTAAACAATTCAGGGCTAGGATATGTAGCTGACCACCTTCCTGTATATATATATACTAAATCGACCCATGAGATCTTGCAAGGAGGCCTTAGTGATCATTCCATGATCAATGCTATTCCATCAGGTACAACAATTCAGGGCCTGCTCGGTAGTGGTGCCCACCCTCTGGAACATTCTCCCACATGTGATTTGAGAGGCAGAATCTGAAAATGCATTTCTTCACTCAAGGCTTCTCTGACTTTTAATCAATCATGACACTGCTATGTTCTACTGCTTTGTATTTTTCAGATTTTTATTGTTTTATATTATTTTTATATTGGTTTTTATATTGTATTGCATGTGTTTTTATGTAAACTGCTTGGAAATCCTCTGATATCAAGTGGCATAGAAGCAGCTTAAATAAAATAAAATAAACTTCCCCATTATTGGGAACCCTATGATAAGGCAGCATTTGTAAGTGCATTCTCCCAGACATGGTTACAACCCCTCTTCAGACCTAATTTATTTATTCATTTATTTTATTGTATTGTATTGTATTCCATTTATATACCACCCCATAGCCGAAGCTCTTTGGGCGGTTTACAAAAATTAAAAACATTTAACATTAAAAACACCGATATACAAAATTTAAAACCATAAAGCATAAAAACAAGTTAAAATTACAATATCCTTCTGGGTTAAAGCACAACAACAACACAAAAACACAAAACACTCATCATATGCTGTTAAATGCCTGGGAGAAAAGGAAAGTCTTGACCTGGTGCCGAAAAGATAACAGTGGTGGCGCCAGGCGAGCCTCGTCGGGGAGATCATTCCATAATTGGGGGGCCACCACTGAAAAGGCACTCTCCCTTGTTGCCACCCTCCGTGCTTCCCTCGGAGTAGGCAACCAGAGGAGGACCTTAGATGTAGATCGTAGTGTACGGGTAGGTACACTTACTACTGTGTACACACACAAAAAGTTTTGAGGAGCCCATGCGCCTACAGATATTGGGGGTGGGGCTTGCATGTCCAATCCCAACCCCTACACAGTTTTAGTCTTCACATGTGCAGGCGAATGACTGCATAGGGCTATAGTCCTTCCCTCACTACACGCAACACATTCTTTCTCTGCCTTCTCCATTAGGACTGAGTTTTCTGTGGAAAGTTCATAAACGTATAAGCATCCCTGCCCCTCTGTTCAGCACTAGTTAGGCATCCAGTTCTGGGCACCACACTTCAAGAAGGATGCAGACAAGCTGGAACATGTTCAGAGGAGGGCAACATGGATGATTTGGGGTCTGGAAACAAAGCCCTACGAGGAGAGATTGAAAGAACTGGGTATGTTTAACCTGGAGAAGAGACGATTGAGGGGAGATATGATAGCACTCTTCAAATATTTGAAAGGTTATCACACAGAAGAGAGCCAGGATGTCTTCTCGATCATCCCAGAGTGTAGGATGCGGAATAATGGGCTCAAATTACAGGAAGCCGGATTCCGGCTGGACATCAGAAAAAACTTCCTGACTGTTAGAGTGGTACGACAATGGGACCCATTACTTAGGAAGGTCGTGGGCTCTCCCACACTAGAGGCCGTCAAGAGGCAATCTGTCAGGTATGCTTTAAGATGGATTCCTGCATTGAGCAGGGGGTTGGACTCGATAGCCTTATAGGCCCCTCCCAACTCTACTATGATACTATGATTCTAAGAATGGTGCCCCACTGTTCTTAATCAGTACTGATTACCACCGACCACTACTTAGTACTGTTATTAGTGTATGCATTACAGAAAAATTAAGCATGAGGAACACGAAACAAAATAACAGAAATTGTGTTTTACATAATGTAATCCTTGCCTTGCGACATCCTTGTTTTTTTGTATCTATCTCATTCCGCTCCACATCCGATCAATGCTGCCTTCTTCTTGAATTATGATTTTTCTCCTGGAGCTGAGTGGGTAGCAGTTTCAAGGCGCTCCTGCTGAGTGCATCAGTTGAACCTGGGGAGAGCTACCTGAGGCACTTGTGAGGAGCTCAGCTGATCCTGTTATTGCATCAACAAAAAAGTCACTCCTGTCATAATGGTTCAGCATCTATTGCTGCAAGTTCATCCTCTCCTTCTCAGGTAGCTGCATTAGATGTCCCCTGGTCACTTTTTGTTACCTCTCCCCAATATCCTTAGCGATAACTTTGAACTTTGGTCAGGGGCCTTATCTGACTTATCTATTTAAATCAGTTCTTGGATAATAACCATCTCCTGGCTTTTTATATCTTCTATTCCTCTTGTTAAAACTGTTCAAACATTTTGCACTCATAATGTAATACATATAATATATTGTATAATATAGTACACAGGTAGGCAATCTTTTTGGACCTGTGGGGACATTTGGCAATTTGAAAAAATGTCCTGGGGACCACCATAAAATGGCTGCCATAGGAGGTGTGGCTAGTAACAACAGACAAGTAACCTGCCCAAAAGGCAGAGTACAAGGCAAAAATTGGGAAATGAGCCCCAGCACATGAAAGAACTTCTCTGAACCCACAATTTTCTGTTCCAAGCCCATGCCGCACCCCACCCCCACTTATCAAACAGCAGCAACTGGGGCGCTCTCTTCCTCCCCCCTTCTTTTTCTTGGTGGCTGGACATGCTACAGAGGAGAGTGTAGGCCTGCAACATTCTGACATCTTCCTTTTCTAAGTATGTCTCTGAGCTCCATGTATGGCTGATATCCACTCATGGAAAATGAAGAGGGAAGCCCTGATTTTGCTTTGAAACAATCCCAGCTGCTAGTAAGATAATGTGTTATTTATTTATTTATTATTTGTTTATTTAAGTCAGGAGGAGTTAGGTGCCTTTGACACCAAGGAAGGTATCCAGGAGCATATTGGTGGTTACGGGCACCATGTTACCTATTTCTATTATAAAATTTGTTATTCGTGCTGCACTGAGAGCTAATCAGTGATTTTAAAAAACCTTCCATAATTAAGGCTATCTTGTGTTGGCTCAAGCTCCAAATATTTAAAGTGTATAAAAAGTACACTTGTTGGGCTAATAACTTGAAACATTGCTTCCATGATCTATGTGATAAGTTCTACATATATGCTACATTTCAAACAGCTCCAATAAAGTTACATCAAATTAAAATATGATTAAATTGACACATTCATCCCAATTCTTAGACAAAGATTTCTTTCAAATTTTGGTGAAAAGTACTGATGTGCTTTATCCAGGCTTGTTGAGGAAGGCAGCCCTTCATTGGTTAGGTGAAGTTCTGATCCCTGGTTCAAAAAGTTAATAGGGTTTCTTGCTCCACTAAGCCTATAGGAGCCTCTGCTGGCAAAGTTATATCAAGCATGCTCCATTTCATTCTGAAGCTAGAATTCTGCCAGTACTCCAATGTCTGCAAAAGGATCCTCGCTTGCAGAGGGAATCTCATGTTTTCTGTGTACATTGCCATTCCTTTAGTTACTGCATATGACTTCTCAGAATCAAGCTACACAAACTGCACAGGTTGGTACCCTGGGGTTGAATCCAACAACATCCTTCCATGGGCAGCCCTGGCCTTCTGACAGTATGCACAGCCCCTACCTCTGGCAGTTATGATGTAGCGCTTCCAAGGGCAAGTGCCAAGACGAGCAGAAAGGCTCATTTCTAGAAGAGGCGGCCCACACCTCTTCCAGGAACAAGTGTTTCTGCTTAGTTTGGTGATAGAGGCCAACCTGCCAGGTCTCGGCTGCCCACAGAAGGAGATTGTTGGATCCAACCCCTAATGTGGGAGGATAAGGGTATCATAACAGTGGGTTAAGAGCCAGAAACTCCTATCCCCTGTGCTAGGGTAATAATCCAGATCACACACACCCTGCTCTTTAGCATAAAAATGAAATAGACATCACTGCTAGCTATGTCTGTAAAGTAATGTCTGTTTTGGACCTCAGAGGCTGCTTTCAGCTAGAGCACAAGTGCAGATGCTCTGGCTCAAGGGCCAAATCCAGCTGGATTACCCTCAAAATCAAATAAAAATATATTTTCCAATAGCCATGTGGTTCTATAGGTTTTGGAGCTGAGCTCACACTTGTCAGAGTGATTTTCTGGCTGCCATTTGAAGTTTCATTTGAGACAAGTCTACACAAAATAGTTTTCACACCTCGATTATTATTTTTCTCTCTCTGAGAAGTTGAGCAGTACACATAGACTCTGTAGAGACGTTCTAAACTTTCTCTGTTTTTAACAGGACTTCAAATTCACTTCTACAGAGGAACGTGAAAGAATCCCCAAGAATTGGATCACTGCTGGGAATCTTCATAAACCAAGTAAAGATTTTTTTGAGAGTGGACATGCTCAGGGAAAAGGTGACCCTTTTCTAGGGATGGCAGATTCCTTAACTACTGGATTATCTGAAGAGTTGCAAAATATCAAATTGCTTCTTAAACAATTCAACCAAGTAAATTTATCATCAGCCATACACCCTTTGAACATGAATTTCATCAGAAACAATAGCTGGAAAACTACAGATGAGATGCAAAAGAAACGAAGATCTGTCCTTCATGATTTCTGTAAAAAATATGCTCATGAAAACAAACCCCGGACTGACCTCCTACATATGGTGTCCAGAATATATGTGGAAGATAAACACAAACTCTTGTATTGTGAAGTTCCTAAAGCAGGCTGTTCCAATTGGAAAAGGGTCCTAATGGTACTTGGTGGCCTTGCCAGATCTACTGCTAACATTACCCATGATGCTGTGCACTATGGAAAGCATCTGAAGAAACTAGACAGCTATGATTTAAAAGCGATACACACCCGTTTAAAGACATACACCAAAGTTATATCTGTACGAGATCCCATGGAAAGATTAGTATCTGCCTTTAGAGATAAGTTTGAACATCCAAACAGCTATTACCACCCTGTGTTTGGGAAGTCAATTATTAAGAAATACAGACTTAATGCAGACAGAGAGGCATTGTCAACAGGCTCAGGAGTGAAGTTTAAAGAGTTCATTCAGTATTTACTAGATCCCCTTCAGCCAGTAGGTATGGATACTCATTGGGAGCAGATCAACAAACTTTGTTATCCTTGTATTATCAATTATGATTTCATTGGTAAATTTGAAACTTTGGAGGAAGATGCCAATCATTTTTTACGACTAATAGGTGCTCCAGAGGGGCTGACCTTTCCCAATTTCAAAGACCGACATTCTACTGACAAAAGAACAAATCCAGAAGTTGTAAGACAGTACCTAGAAGAGATTCCTGTCACAGAGAGGCAGAAGACTTATGATTTCTATTATTTGGATTATTTAATGTTTAACTATACAGTACCATATGCAAAGCCCTGATTTTGCTTAATGCTTAAGCAATTTTGTCATTTAACGTGTGAGTCAAAGAAAGGTAACTTCTTAAATGGCAATGTTCTGATTTACCATAGTTTTCATAAGCTAATGTGACACCAACTAGCTCAAGTTATAAGAATAACAGAGAAGAAAATTAATTGCACTGAAATGTCTGGGAGGAAAAAACATTTTTACATTAGCCAACTTTCGAGTCTATAATGCAATAAATGTAATGTGAGTGGCATTAAACCAAGAACTCTCATAATGATTTGAAAACCCCAAATAGCATGATCTTATTGTATCTATTCATCTGCCATGTGTCATGAATGTATCAATTAAAAGCCAGCTTTCTAAACAAATTTGTATACCATATATTAAGCATCCCTAGTACATCTAGACAGAAGTGTTGGGTTGGTTCCAAATATATACATAGATAATGGCCCCAATCCAAGTATGTGCACCCTGTAAGAAATGCAGCAATTGCACCAAGCACAAGAAATGAAATCCTCCACCACCTCCCTCTCCCTAGTTGATCAGCCAGTTTCCACACATACATCACCTAGCAGGCTTTTAATGAATGTTATTTGTTAATAATAATATTGAGCTGACTCTGGTTTAAATACTTCTATGTTTTTGAACTTCACAAGTTCTTCAGCAGAAAAAATATCTAGAACAAAACCTCATTGTTCTTTCAGTCTTGGGTTCCCATTCTACAAAGTCTTGTTCCCTGGCTAGTGGGAGAGAGACTTTTACTAATGGATTTCACTAGAAGGCAAATTGGTGAAGAAATCATCCTGTTGTAGGATTAGATCAAAGTTGAGCACTGCTAGCTATGTCAGAAAGGTAACAGGATGATCAAATTCAGAAGGAAACCCTCTTTCAGACCCTGTCAAGATCAGACCTGTTCTCTCTAGTATGGGGAAAGGGGTTTGGGTGGGGGGGGGTCAATTGAATGAAGGAGGAGGTGGAGGAGGAATTTACCAGCCAACACAAGAAGTGGGAGAGCAGATTCTCCAAGAGCCTTCAGGTGTCAAGGATGAATCTTCCCACGAGCTTATTGCAGAGAATGCAGATTACTCAGAGACCATCCCCTACCCACTCCTGAGAACTCAGCCTCTGTCTGAGGGTGAGGGGACATCGGAGTTGACAGATCCTAAAGTCTGCCACAGGGTCAAGCAGGCGGAGGTGAGAGGAGGTGAGAGGCGCTCCCTGAGGGTAGCAGCTCACAAGAGGCTTCTCCTGAAAGAATCTCCCTGAGCCAAAGTGCCTGTTGGACTGTAGGAAACAGTCCTGCTTTAGCTGAAGACAACTGCCTAGCTTTATTAGCTAAATTAGGCTTAGAGGATAACTCCTAGCTCTCACACTCCCTTCAAGTGTGAAGAGATGTTTATTCATTGAATAAAGATCTATGGATTTACGGTCTCGCATCAGCAGGATGGCTTAGAATCATGACAGCCCCCATTTGGATTGAATGGCTCCAAATGTGACAACCTCTCATCACTATTTCTGAGTCTCTACCAGCTATTCAATCTGAGCAAATAGAAGGCTTTCTCTTCTGTTTTTCTGTCTGCTGAAGAGCCATTTGTTATGAAATTACACTCATCTACTCTGCATTGCAGGTACATTGTAACGTAGGCTGACCAGATAAAATCCAGGTCAGGGCTCATGTAATTTTAACAGTTGTAGAGAAAAGGGAATTTGAGCCAGTGTCATTTGTATGCAATTAGTTCCTGGTGAAATTCCCTCTTCATCACAACAGCTAAAGGTGCAGGCACTATACTAGAGTGACCATATACAAAAGAAGGCAGGGCCCCTGCAACTTTAACTGTTGTGATGAAGAGGGAATTTCACCAGGAACTAATTGCGTACAAATGTTCATTATATTTACAGAATGCTCAATAATTAAAGAAATGTTTCTGAAGAAGAGTCGAAATGAGATAAATACCGGATACTCGTTAAACTAATTGCTGTATACCAAGTGCGATAAACCAATTGCTGTATACCAAGTGCAATTAACAAACTTGTAATAGAAAAACTTCTGTTATCAGACTGGTGATATCAAAAAATGATTACTGTAAACAAATTACTGTTTGAAACTAAACAAATTGTGGTTATCAAACTGTGTTTATCACATGTAATGAAAAAAATTCTGTTATAAAACTGGTGATATCAAATATGATGAGAATTAAAGTTATAAACAAATTTATGTTTTTTGAACTGCTGTTAGCACATGTAATGAAAGAATTGCTGTTTTCAAGCTGTTGTTATGATACTTCATGAAAGAAATTTATTATTGTATATTTAAGTAGCAATATTATCTGTGCAGTAAAAACAGACAAGAAAGTGAAACCTACTGTGTGTTGGGAGTCTCAGACGGTGTTTGCAATTTGCATTTAACTCAGCTAGTATTTAAGTTGACCATTTTGAATAAGGGGTGCGTGCATTAGCATTATTTCATAACATGTAAACAACCTAGTCACAGGGTGTCACTGGGTTGTTTATTGCAGTGGGTGAGTTCCTACTGCATTTCAGCAACAACTGTGGGTTGTTGTTGATGGTGACATGTGAATCAGGCCATTGTTATTTTTATGAATTGTTATAGTATTTTATAATTAATCTATTGTATTTTATAATGTTAAATTGATAAGTCATCCTAAATGGAGTTAAGCACTAGAAGGGCAGGAAATACATATCCTTACATAAATGATTTTGATAAATCAATAATATTAAATAGGAAATGCAACTCCTCATAAAAACATAAATGCAACAGTTAAATTAAAAAAAACACTAAGAACTATGCGCCAAGACTTATAAAAATTTTATCCACAACAGAAAATTAAAACCTTACTGGAGGAGGAAAGTTTTCAGATGGCAATGGAACACTGGAAAAATGGAGGACAACACACACCTCTCAGGGGAAACAGCCTCATGTTCTGACTGCCACTGCGGAAAAGGCTTTCTCCCTTGTTTCAGATTTCCCATGTAGAAAGCAGCCTGAGTGCAGTAGGACCATAGTACTGTGGGAAGGAGCACACATGCAGTGTTCTGTCCTCCTCCTTCCTGCCCACAAATGTCATCTCCTGCCCAAAATGTCCCGGAAGGGCAGGAATTGGGCACACCAATCAGCTATAGCAAGTAAAAATTACCTAGAAAGGTCACATGGAAACAACCAAGGAAGGGGTACATAACATTGTGATGCATGAGCAGTACCCAATTTTAAACTTCAGCTCCCAAGATGCAGTTTGATATTCTGCATGTGCAAAAATTCATATGAACTCATTCATGCCTGAGATTACACAGACGAGTTTCTTACTTTCCAAGGAAATAACAGATTCATTTGGGGTAAATTCGTCCATCACTAGTAAGAACCTGAGAAGAATCCTTCACGGTTCTCCGTAAGACAGTGAATCTTTTGCTCAACACGACTAGTCTGGGAATTTTCTACTGATGCAGAACCCTTTCCTTGATTAAATTCATCCTTGCTGACAACTATGGACACATGGTAGACTCTGCCTGAAGAAAATCCAACGCTCTTATCTGGTACAGGAATGGCTGCTGGGCTTGCCAAAGCACAGGCTTTACAAATTTCCAGCAGGGTTGCACTCCTTCCTGTCCTCTTGTGCAGAAATAAGTTATATTTGGGGCAATTCAAGAGAATACATTGTGGCACTACACCATAATACAGGCAGTTCACAAAACATTTTGTTCTGGGAAGGGATGGTTTGTTTTTTTCATGTTCCCCTTCTTAAATTCCTCTTTGTAGCTCCCCTTTGTCTGCTAATTTCCTCTGCTTCCAGCTTTCTTCTTTGTTCCCCACATGGTTGCCAGCAAATTCAAATGGCTTCCAAATTTCCAGCTCAACTGGATGCAGATCTGCATAGCAATGTTCTGTGATGGAGACGGAGGACACTGAGTTATCGGGAATCCCACTTTAAGAAACTTCAAGTGTTGAATGCATAGAATTTGAAAACCATCTTGAAACTGAAAATTGTAGCGCGCTTAGTATAAAATCCATTCTGCCTCATTGTTAAAATATAGTCAATCAGATGCAGGTATGGAAACAAGGAACTTTATAAAACTGCAGTCCAGTCATGATCAAACCTTCATTTCAAAAATACCCTAAAACCAAATAAAATAATAAGTACATTTTAAAGTATAACGTAAAGTCTAAATAATATCACTGTTATGCCCTTTCAATCAAAATATAGCAGCCCAAATACAAATATTTCATACAGAATTGCTTCCAGGATTGGAGGAGGACAGTATTCATGTTGATTATTATGTCTCATCCAAACCCTGAGAAGAACATTTTGGGTGGTTGTGCCACATAGTGTAGAAAGCAATAAAAGAGAACTCTCTTAGGGTGCAATCCTACTGGGATGCCTGTCAGCCTCCAAACTTGGAGGCTGACGGGCGTCCTATGCAGAGGGGGAGGAGTACATAAGTAATCTTTGCCTCCGCACTGCTCCCACTCTGCAATTTTCCTAGATGGGCTTTTCACCCATCAAGCTGGGGCTATGCAGAGTGAGAGGGAAGGAGGTTGGGGAGGCTGGAAGATTCTTCATAAACCAGCCTCCCTACCCTACCTTCCCTAACCCAGAGAACCGCCCGCTTTTCTTCCTCTCCGACATTATTATTTTATTATTTTTATTTATTTTATTACATTTGTATACCGCCCCATAGCCAAAGCTCTCTGGGCGGTTTACATAAGATTAAAACAATTAAAAACAATATACAAAAATTAAAACAGCAAAAACATACAATATACACATGATATACACATACATTTAAAACCACTATAATAACTTTAAAAATCTATAAGCCTAAAAACAAAACAAACCCAGGATCATCAGATATTGCTAAATGCCTGAGAGAAGAGGAAAGTCTTGACCTGGCACCGAAAAGATAACAATGTTGGCACCAGGCGGGAGTCGTCGGGGAGATCGTTCCACAATTGAGGGGTCACCACAGAGAAGGCCCTATCCCTTGTTTTTTACCTCCGAGCTTCCCTCAGAGTAGGCACTCGGAGGAGGACCTTAGATGTTGAACATAGTGTTCGGGTAGGTTCATGTCGGGAAAGGCGTTCTGCCAGGTATTGTAGTCCCAAGCCATGTAAGGCTTTATAGGTTAAAACCAGCAACTTGAATCAGGCTTGGAAGTGTACAGGCAGCCAATGCAAGCGGGCCAGAGTAGGTCTTATAAGTTTGAACCTTCTGGTCCCAGTTATCAATCTGGCCACTGCATTTTGCACAAGCTGCAGCTTCCGAACCATCTTCAAAGGCAGCCCCACGTAGAGCATATTGAAGTAATATAACTTGGAGGTTACCAGAGCATAGACAACTGAAGCCAGGTTATCCCTGTCCAGATAGGGGTGTAGCTGGGCCATCAACCGAAGCTGATAGAAGGCACTCCATGCCACTGAGGCCACCTGAGCCTAAAGTGACAGAGATGGTTCTAGGAGAACCCCCAAGCTACAAACCTGCTCCTTCAAGGGGAGTGCAACCCCATCCAGAACAGGTTGAAGGCCCTACACCCGGTCAGCAGAACCACCTACTAACAGCATCTCAGTCTTGTCTGGAGTAAGTTTCAGTTTGTTAGCCCTCATCCAGTCCATTGTCTCAGCCAGGCACCGGTTCAACACATTCACAGCCTCACCTGATGAAGATAAAAAGGAGAAATAGAGCTGCGGGTCATCAGCGTACTGATGACAACGCATTCCAAAACTCCGGATGACTGCACTCAACAGTTTCATGTAGATGTTGAACAGCATGGGGACAAGACTGACTCCTGCAGAACCCCATACTGGAGAATCCATGGGGTCGAGCAATGTTCCCCAACCACCACCTTCTGGAGCCGAACAGCCAAGTAGGAGCGAAACCACCGCAATGCAGTGCCTCCCACTCCCAACTCAGCCGGTCGTCCCAGGAGGATACCATGGTCGATGGTATCGAAAGCCATTGAGAGAGCAAGGAGAATCAACAGAGTCACACTCCCCCTGTCTTTCTCCCGACATAGGTCATCATACAGGGTGACCAAGGCTGTTTCCGTACCAAAGCCAGGCCTGAAACCCAACTGAAATGGATCCAGATAATCGGTCTCATCCAAGAATGTCTGGAGCTGGCTTGCAACCACCCGCTCAAGGACCTCGCCCAGGAATGGAACATTTGCTACTGGCCTGTAGTTACTAAGATTTTCAGGGTCCAAGGAAGATTTCTTCAGGAGTGGTCTCACTGCTGCCTCTTTCAGGAGACCTGGGACCACTCCCTCTTGCAAAGAGGCATTAATCACTTCCCTGGCCCAGCCAGTTGTTCCATCCCTGCTAGCTTTTATTAGCCAAAAGGGGCAAGGGTCCAATACGGAGGTGGTTGCATGAACCTGTCCAAGCATCTTGTCAACGTCCTTGAGCTGTATCAACTGAAATTCATCCAAGAAAACAAGACAAGCCTGTGCTCTGGATAGCGTGTTTGATTCACCTGCTATAACACTGGAGTCTAAGTACTGACGGATGCTAAAGATTTTGTTCTGGAAGTGCCTGGCAAATATATTACAGCGGGCCTCAGATGGTTTTACCATGGTCCCCTCTACAAGGATTCGCTTTTGCGCCTGGTTAGGCGATTATGCGCATAATCGCTGAAGCGCATTTACACCGAATACCTCTGCACGAGAGGCGGCGAGAGGTGACCAAAATGTGCTTTACAAGTAGTTAATGTGCATAAGCGCTTGTTCACATAGTCAAAATGCGCTTTAACGGCTGGAGCAAAATAAAACTCGCTGTTTAACGTGCATTCGATAATGCGCATAATCGAAGAGAAAACGCGCCTCTACGCCCGATTTGCGCTCCGTTCTTGTAGAGGTAAAAAATTTTAAGCGCCTTGAAAGAGCTTTAAACCTCTCTTGTAGAGGCAGCCCAAGTCCTTGGGACCAGCATGTAAAAGCCCCCGGACAATTCTGAAAAGCTCCACCAGGTGGCAGGTTGATGATTTAATAGTGGCAGCAAAGTATTGTTTTTTTGCTGCCCTCACTGCCCCTGAATACAGCTTACTATAGGCACTTACCAGTGCTTGATTGCATCCACCAGGAGTTCGTCTCCATCTGCACTCAAACCGTCTCCTGTTTCATCACTCTCAGCTCTGGGGTATACCAAGGAGCCATATGAGCTCTACACAGGAGAGGGCGCTCAGAAGCAATAATGTCAACCACCTGGGTCATTTCTGCATTGCACAGATTAACCAAGATTTCAATAGGAAAGCCAACCCTATCCCCAGAGCCCTCTGGAAACCATCTGGATCCATTAGCCTCCGGGGCGGACCATCTTAATGGGTCCCCACCCTTGCAGAGGGGAAAAGCTCCTGTAAGTCTGAATCTCAGCAGGTGGTGATCTGACCATGACAGAGGGGGTTGATGTAAAGTCCCCCACTTTCAGATCACCATCTCCATGTCCAGTTGAAAAAAACAGGTCTAGAGTGTGCCCTGCTACATGCGTCGGGCCGATGGCATGTTGGGACAGTCCCATGGTTGTCATGGAGACCATGAAATCCTGAGCTGCCCCAGATAAAGTGCCCTCAGCATGAATGTTGACATCCCCCAGAACCAACTGTCTGGGGGATCTCAACAGTATCCCCAAGACCACCTCTGTCAGCTCAGCTAGGGAGTCTGTTGAGCAGCTGGCTGGGCAGTACACCAACAGAATTCCTGATCTGTCCCGTTGGCCCAACACAAGGTGCAAACACTCTAGACCAGTAGTCACATGGACAGGGAGCTGCAGAGGGTGATGGAGTTCCTATAGACCACAGCAAACCCCCCTCCCCAGCCCCCAAGTCTACCCTGATGCTGAACCAA
The DNA here is from genome assembly GCA_029215795.1 of Anniella stebbinsi. Taxonomy (NCBI): domain Eukaryota; kingdom Metazoa; phylum Chordata; class Lepidosauria; order Squamata; family Anniellidae; genus Anniella; species Anniella stebbinsi. The sequence continues at coordinate 61,472,607 of JARDYH010000006.1, read as the reverse complement.
GTACCCCGGTGGGCACAGCTGGGAGAGACTGACTCCTCCCTGCTCACCCACCCAGGTCTCGGTTATACATGCCAAATCGGCTGCCTCATCCACAATTAAGTCATGGAAGAGGAAGATCTTATTATGCACCAATCTAGCATTAAAAAGCAGCATCCGGAGGCCTGAGGGCTGGCTGATAGGGCAACCAACAAGCCTGTGAGTGTGAGGGGGACCAGAACAAGGCCCAGCCGTTAACTGTCTGGGCTGCATTCCTCTTATCTGGCAAGCCCTCCTCAAAATGCCATATCTCCCTCTACCCGTCACTACACTAATGGGGCATCCTTCAGATCCCCCCACTTGGCCCTGTATCCCCCCTCACAGGCACATAGCTCAAGCTTGGGGGAAAACAAACAAACAACAAAAACAGGTAGGCAGCATTAGCCGGCACCCGCATCAACTTCCTCCTTCCCAGGGCAGCAAGCCTCCCTTGCCTGCAGGTGATGGCTTTCCCAGGCCTCCTCAGCCAGCTTAAGTATACCTCCCAGGAAGGGACGGGGACAGGTGGAGTTGTCCACAGCAGCTGGCTCAGTACCTGGGGGCCTGGTCCTGCAGGGAGTGGCAGTCAGGCACTCAGGCAGCAAACTTGAAGAGGTACCAGCGCAATCTCTCTGCACCAGCTGGGTGGATTTTTATGAGTGTTTTAATGATACTTATATGCAAATAATTGCATTCTTGCAATCAAAAAGGCATCTGCAAGAGAACAACAGTCTGTGCAAATGGGTAAGATTACAAAGCCATTGATGCAGTGCAATCTGAAGCAAAACATGCAAATCACTATTCATGAAGCAATGCCAGGGAAGTATGACTGTAAATAAAATGCAACATTCAGAAAAATATCCAGGGTTGTTAGTTAAAATGAGGACTTGATAACTTTGAATGAATGGTGTGAAGCTGGAACCTTCCCAAATTTGAACTGATCAATTTAGCTATGACTGTCAAAAGTAGCTGCTGGCCACATCACTTTGTATGTGCCATCGACCACAGACATTGGATAGGCCCATATAGACCTTTTAAAGAATGCATTTAAGCAGAAACAAATACTGAGTCACTTGGGTACTGCCAAGCCACTCTTTGATTCATAACACATGGATCAGACATAAGAACAGGACCTTCTCTACATGTTTCCCATGCAAATGTGTTGAGACATGGGCATAACATGCAGAAGCGTAATGTGAAACAGTCGTCTCCCTTCACTTTCAGCGCACCTTTTTTCTTCCCCAGTCATTCCTTTTGCCAAAAGAAACAAGCTCTCCAAGGGTAAGCTTACTAGATGCTTGCTGCTTTCTTTCTGCCAAAGCCTCTTGCTGAGCTGTGTGGTTACACTGAATGAGAGAAGCTGGGCAGTTGTCATGCAAAATCAGCAGTACTTGGACTTTCTATTTTGTTCACATTTATTATGCCTAGGCTTTGCTCAGTAACAACACAGCTAGGATCAAACAATTCACAGAAAGTTCCTTTGCTGTATTCAGAGGTAATGAAAAATGCAGGGATTCTCAGACCTCTGAAATTGGTCAGTCTTTTCAGTCTCACTCACCACCATTTACTAGAAAACAAAGGGCTTCACATACACACAACACACACACACACACACACACACACAGTATAGCAGTACCTTTTCATTTAAAAGCCTCTGCAGTGATTTGGAGTTCTAAGAATCCTCAAGGAGATCATCCTTTCCCAACCTGGTGCCCTCTATAACTCCCATCAACCCCAGCCAGCATGGCCAACACATCTGGAGCACACCATTTTAGGATAGGCTGAGATAAGCTTCTCCTTCATTTTCTTACCTTTGTTGTGCCCCTTTTTCACATTGAACTAATTCAAAAGTCAGGTTTTACCCTGGCCTGCTGTTCTGTTGTGGTCTCCTTAATCCAGGGGTGGGTCTTCCAGATATTTTTGAACTGCAAATCCCATTATCATTCACCATTGGTTGTGCTGCATAGGGTTGATAGGAGTTATTGACCATCATGTGGAGATTACCCACTGCTAGGTTACCCACCGCTGGCTTAGACTCAGCCTTTTTGCGGCTAATAAAAACTCACTGGCCCAGTTTGCACACTCACCCTGGCTTCAACACTCATGTAATTTTTGGATAAAATTCTGTGCGTTGGAAGTAAGAGAGAATGTTTTCTATTTATTTGCATGATTTCAAAAAGAGACAATTCCAGGGGTGCCTTCCTTCAATCCCAGGGAGATAGTATTCAACCTGTTGTGGATTGGATCACCCTCCTCCTAAAAGATCAGGTTCATAGCATAGAAGTGCTCCTGGATCCTACACTGTTCCTGGATCTCCAGGTGGCAGCAATGCAGACCTGGCCCAAGGAATCTTGCTGCCATGTTTTCCAGATTCAATTCAAGGAATTGGTTTTAAACTTCACAGCCCAAATGGCCTAGGACCTGGCTAACTGAGGGACCGACCACCTATTTCAGAGTGTAATCAGACAAGGGTTTTATGGCACACTCACAATTGCCCACTCACGGATCTTTGCAGGACATTTTGACGATCCTCCCAGCATCTCTTGCTTCTTCTGTTGTTTTTCCCACTTCGAAATATCATCCGGAAAATCTAATTCTTCTGGCTGTAATGCTATTTGGCATTATTTCCTGCCATGTGCAGTCAAAGTTGTTTCATAAAAATGCCCACTGGTTGTTGCTTGCTTCCTCTTTCTTCCCCATGTGAAGAAAGAGGAAGCCGTTCATCCCTATTGTGGAGCAGAAGCAGGAGGCAAAGCAATGGTAGGGAAACACAATCCAACCCCTCCCCTCTGATGAAACTCTAAGTATGAACTGGTGGGTTACTAAAATCAGCAGGAGAGACTCTTTTGAAGAAACACACAAGTAGTTATAGGCCCTACTTGCTGTCAAAATTATGCAAATGAGGTCACGTGACCGGAAGTAAACAAAGCCATGCTGCCGGAAGTGACGTCACCACCTGTCAAAACAAGACCACGTGACCGGAAGTAAACAAACCCACGTGACCGGAAGTGACGAATGTAAACAAATGCCATGTGGCCGGAACCGGAAGTGACGTAGGTATGCAACCCCCTCTTGTGGCCGGAACCGGAAGTGACATAGGTAAACAAATGCCAGGTGGCCGGAACCGGTAGTGACGTAGGTATGCAACCCCCTCTTGTGGCCGGAACCGGAAGTGACATAGGTAAACAAATGCCAGGTGGCCGGAACCGGTAGTGACGTAGGTATGCAACCCCCTCTTGTGGCCGGAACCGGAAGTGACATAGGTAAACAAATGCCAGGTGGCCGGAACCGGTAGTGACGTAGGTATGCAACCCCCTCTTGTGGCCGTAACCGGAAGTGACATAGGTAAACAAATGCCATGTGGCCGGAACCGGTAGTGCCGAATGTAAACAAAACCCAGGTGGCCGGAAACGGTTCAACAGTAACACGGGCCCCTCTGGGTGACACGTTCTGTAGGAACATGTCCAGGCATGTCTCCCCACAGCCCCTCAGCGGTTGGCTAAGGAATAACACGGGGGCCGTCTGGGTGACACGTCTGCAGGAACATGCCCAGGCATGTCTCCCCACAGCCCCTCAGCGGTTGGCTAAGGAATAGCTCGTGACCTGCCCCCCGGCCAATAGGAAGAGGTTTCAGAGCCCCCAACACTAGGACAGGGCGTGCTGTGCTTTTCAGACAGCCGGGGCAAGCCGTCGGTCACAGTTGCTGATTTTTGGAAGAACATGGAATCCCCCAGCACCCCGATGAGGCCTACGGAATTTTCTACCCCGATGGCGCCAGGCAGGCCTAAACCCAGAAAGCGGTATATCAGTACCAGCTCTGACGATGAACAGTTCCCACCAACAAAGACCCCAGAGGAGGAAGAGAAAGATATCGCGGATATATGGCAAAGCTTATTGGATTCAATTTCCTTAGAAAACTCTATAATGCAGGTAAAACAGCTTTTTACACCTTTTTCTGGGGGCTATTTGTGTGGGAAACCGCTTGTAAGGTTTAAAGAAGATTACAAGTCTTCTTAACTTTCCAGGAGCCAGCTGCAGATACTGGAGCAGCTCAAGAATCTGAAAAGTCTGGCAGCACTAATGCACAACCGTCACCTACAGAACTCTGGAACGTGGCTTCTGCAGGCAACATTCACATTCAGGTGTGTGTGTGTGTGTGTGTGGGAGTCTGTGTGTCTGTGTGTCTGTGTCCTGTATAAAAAGTTTTCCCAAAAAATAATGTTAATAATTTTAAAATATCTTTTAGGCTCCTGAAGCGTTGGCAACCAACCAGCCTGCTCATCTCACACTGAAAAATCTTCTTGGACTACAAATTGATGAAGCACAGTATATTTTACCAAGACAGCGACGCGGAGCTATGCGCGGCATTGTCAGAGCCACCATTTATGGCATTTTGAAACACTGCCTAAATCAGTATCTGTATGAGAGCTGTATTGGTTGTACTATTCAAGCACCCGGGCAGAGCTCTCACGAATGTACAACATGGACAGAAATGGACATTTCCCAGAAATTACGCATTCTTTGTGCAAAACTGTGGTTTCAGCCTGTGTTGCATATTGTTATCCTCATTGCTTATTCTCTAAAATGTCTTGCTTTGACCTCAGAGAACGTGGACCAGGTCTTAATTCTGACTACAGAGATTAGTAGATCTGTAAATCCACGTACTCAGCTTGAAAAAATTATGAAGCCATCTGACCATACCTATCTTCAACATGTAGAACGGGAGTAGTTATAGGCCCTACTTGCTGTCAAAATTATGCAAATGAGGTCACGTGACCGGAAGTAAACAAAGCCATGCTGCCGGAAGTGACGTCACCACCTGTCAAAACAAGACCACGTGACCGGAAGTAAACAAAGCCATGCTGCCGGAAGTGACGTCACCACCTGTCAAAACAAGACCACGTGACCGGAAGTAAACAAACCCACGTGACCGGAAGTGACGAATGTAAACAAATGCCATGTGACCGGAACCGGAAGTGACGTAGGTATGCAACCCCCTCTTGTGGTCGGAACCGGAAGTGACATAGGTAAACAAATGCCAGGTGGCCGGAACCGGTAGTGACGTAGGTATGCAACCCCCTCTTGTGGTCGGAACCGGAAGTGACATAGGTAAACAAATGCCAGGTGGCCGGAACCGGTAGTGACGTAGGTATGCAACCCCCTCTTGTGGCCGGAACCGGAAGTGACATAGGTAAACAAATGCCAGGTGGCCGGAACCGGTAGTGACGTAGGTATGCAACCCCCTCTTGTGGCCGTAACCGGAAGTGACATAGGTAAACAAATGCCATGTGGCCGGAACCGGTAGTGCCGAATGTAAACAAAACCCAGGTGGCCGGAAACGGTTCAACAGTAACACGGGCCCCTCTGGGTGACACGTTCTGTAGGAACATGTCCAGGCATGTCTCCCCACAGCTCCTCAGCGGTTGGCTAAGGAATAACACGGGGGCCGTCTGGGTGACACGTCTGCAGGAACATGCCCAGGCATGTCTCCCCACAGCCCCTCAGCGGTTGGCTAAGGAATAGCTCGTGACCTGCCCCCTGGCCAATAGGAAGAGGTTTCAGAGCCCCCAACACTAGGACAGGGCGTGCTGTGCTTTTCAGACAGCCGGGGCAAGCCGTCGGTCACAGTTGCTGATTTTTGGAAGAACATGGAATCCCCCAGCACCCCGATGAGGCCTACGGAATTTTCTACCCCGATGGCGCCAGGCAGGCCTAAACCCAGAAAGAAGGGTACGATTCGGTCTTTATCATATCCACCAGATCCTCAGAACAGTTCTGCTGCAGCCGAGAGCAAACCATTATCTGTGGGGCCTTGTGGTTTTTCTTTTCCACTGGCCCCCTTGAAGCTCCAACCTAGAAAGCTGAATACAGGACAGTCTTCTCTTCCTGAAACCGCATCAGGGTTCGATTGGAGAATGGATTGTACTGACCAGTGGGGTGATACAGTATCAGGGTTCGATTGGAGAATGGATTATACCGACCAGTGGGCTGATAAAGTATCAGGGTTCGATTGGAGAATGGATTGTACCGACCAGTGGGCTGATAAAGTATCAGGGGTCGATTGGAGAATGGATTGTACCGATCCATGGCCTGATACGGTGTGTGGTTTGAACAAGATGCCGCTAAAGAAAGAGCTTACGGATACTTCCGACAGCCTTGGGGAGTTCACCAGCATCGCTGAGGAGGCGGATGGGGGTGTACTTAGGAAACTGGCCAGCCTGTCTATAGAGAAAATGGGGCTTGGAGATCCTGACACAGCCGGTTCTACTTACCAACCAACCCTGGAGACTCTGGAAGAGGAGATGGAGGTTATGACCGAGAAAGGAGGAGCACCAGTAAGTATTTTTTATATTAAATTTGTTGTCACTAGTATGTTGAGGGTGATTGTAGATTACTAAAATCTTGTCTTTGTTTTACATAGGAGCGTTGTACGTGTGTTGGTCTTGAGAACTTGAACATTGACACTTCACGGACTGTCAAGATTACCTGCATTTCGTGTATTTCTCCAGGCATGGACATTGAAAAATAGTAATAAAAAGTTTCTGTTGTTATTTGCACCAATAAAAACATTTTGTTGTAAACTTCCGCCTCCATTCTTGCGTTAACCTACAATATGGCAGATCTTGAAGAGATCCTAAGGAATATTTATTATACACCCGGGAAGGCCGGGAGCTTTGGAGGTGTGGACCCTCTATTTCAGGAGGCCAAAAAGCAGAATGAAAAGGTGACTAAAAAGCAGGTTATCTCATGGCTTTCAGACCAGGATGCTTACACGCTGCATAGGCCGGTCAGACTCCATTTTAAAAGAAACAAAACAATTGTGTCTGGAACGGATGCCCAGTGGCAAGCTGACTTAGTGGATATGCAGCAGTTTTCTAAATACAACAAGGGCTACAAGTACATTTTAACAGTGATAGACATTTTGTCTAAATATGCTTGGGCTGTTGCTTTAAAAAATAAGACAGGCAAAGAAGTGTCCAAGGCCTTTAATGCCCTTTTTAAACAAGATTCCAGAAAGCCGGGCAAACTGCAAACGGACAGAGGGAAAGAGTTTCTAAATCAGTCTGTAAATAAGATGTTAAAACAACATGGCATTCATCATTTTGTCACCAATAATGATGTCAAAGCAGCCGTGGTAGAGCGTTTTAATAGAACTTTCAAAACAAAAATGTGGAGGTATTTTACAGCGAATAATACTTTCAACTATATCGATGTGCTGCCACGCCTCCTAAAAAGTTATAACCACAGCTTTCACAGAACCATCCGGGCCCGGCCTGTGGATGTTAATCAGTCTAACTCACTAGCGGTTTGGAAAACAGTCTATGGAGACAGTGTTAGTAGAAAAGCAGAGGTCCCTTTGTTCAGAAAAGGAGACCACGTTCGGATATCTAAAAGCAAGGGGGTATTTACCAAGGGTTACGAACAGAATTTCACCACAGAGTTGTTTATTGTGGATCAAGTCATCCTAAAGACAAAAAGGCCTGTGTACAGGTTAAAAGATTATGAGGGGGAGGATGTTGTTGGAACATTCTACGCCGAAGAAATGCTGAAGGTTAAAGCCAAGGAAGACCGAGTGTACAGGATTGAAAAAATACTATCTACGAAAGGCAGGGGTAAGAAAAAGTATCATCTGGTTAAATGGCTAGGTTGGCCTAGCAAATTCAACAGTTGGGTACATGCTTCTGATCTTTGCGAACCTACAAAGCTGACAACGCTCCTATGTAAAACAAAGACAAGATTTTTAGTAATCTACAATCACCCTCAACATACTAGTGACAACAAATTTAATATAAAAAATACTTACTGTTGCTCCTCCTTTCTCGGTCATAACCTCCATCTCCTCTTCCAGAGTCTCCAGGGTTGGTTGGTAAGTAGAACCGGCTGTGTCAGGATCTCCAAGCCCCATTTTCTCTATAGACAGGCTGGCCAGTTTCCTAAGTACACCCCCATCCGCCTCCTCAGCGATGCTGGTGAACTCCCCAAGGCTGTCGGAAGTATCCGTCACTTCCGGTTCCGGTCACATGGCATTTGTTTACATTCGTCACTTCCGGTCACGTGGGTTTGTTTACTTCCGGTCACGTGGTCTTGTTTTGACAGGTGGTGACGTCACTTCCGGCAGCATGGCTTTGTTTACTTCCGGTCACGTGACCTCATTTGCATAATTTTGACAGCAAGTAGGGCCTATAACTACTCACACACTTACAGCAGCCCAATTATCAAGCACACAGAAAGGATCTTCTACTTTGGAACACGTTCCCTGTGGAGTTACAGCTGATGCCTTCTTTTCCACATCTAGGAAGGGGGTCAAGATGCATCTTTTTAATGTGGCTTTTTAAATTGCTATGATTTTTTAAAATTGTTTTATTATGTTTGTATTATTATTCTTGTCTGAATTTTTGTAACTGCCTGAAAGGCAGTATATAAATACGATCATTAAAGAATTAATTCCCGAGAGCAGGGCAACTGCACTGAATGCTCTTTTCAGAGTGGCCACAAGAAGATTAATCAGGGGAGTGTGGAGCATCACCAGAGGAGTCTCCCCCAAACATCAACGAGATTGGAGAGAATGGTAAGGGACCAGGCAACCTCTCAGATACATGTGTGCATGTGCGTGTGCATACGCACTCACACACACATAAAAACACATGCGCATTTTAAACTGTGTTTTTGAACTTACTCATCCTGCTTCCCGTTTCCAGTTTTAAAGGTTTCACAACTGGAGGCTTATAGATAATTGTTTCAATGATGCGTGTAGTTGAAAAGAATCTAACTTTGGCTTTGCAGTTCTAACTAGGGGTGTGCATCGGATCGGATCCGATCCACGATCCGAATCCGATCCGCCCCAAAATCGGGAAAATCCGATCCGATCCGATCCGATCAACCTCCGATCCGATCCGATCCGATCCGACGAGGTCCGATCCGGATCGGACGCCATTTTGAATGCTTTTTCCCATAGCCAAGTATTGTTTTACAAAAACGCCTATAACTTTTTCATTTTTAAAGCTAGAAGGATGAAACTTGGGCACATTATACACTGGTTAGGGATAGTTATCTGTGAGAAATTTCAGAAAGATTGGTGCATGCGTTTTGTGGCAATTAATTGTTTAATAAATACCCAGAAATGCCTATAACTTTGTCATTTTTAAAGTTACAAACATGAAACTTTGCCACATTGTAGGTGGTACCTTGGGACCTATCTGTGAGAAATTTCAGAAACTTAGGTGCTTGCCTTGTGTGGCAATTAATTTTAGAAAAATGGGTAGTAGTGGGGTAAATACATTTACGCCTCCCATTTTTTTATTTTTGAAGATACAAACAGGAAACTTGGGCACATTACAGGTACCACTTGCCTTGATATGTGTGTGAAATTTCAGAAACATTGGAGCTTGCCTTGTGTGGCAATTAATTTTTGAAACAATGAGGAAAGAAACACCTATAACTTTGTCATTTTTAAAGTTACACACATGAAACTTTGCCACATTGTAGGTGGTACCTTGGGACCTATGTGTGTGAAATTTCAGAAACATAGGTGCTTGCCTTGTGTGGCAATTAATTTTTTAATAAATACCCAGGAATGCCTATAACTTTGTCATTTGTAAAGTTACACATATGAAACTTTGCCACATTGTAGGCGGTACCTTGGGACCCATGTGTGTAAAATTTCAGAAACGTAGGTGCTTGTATTGTGTGGCAATTAATTTTTGAAACAATGAGGGATTCATTGGACAGCACTTGCCCATAGGGATTCATTGGACAGTACTTGCCCATAGGGATTCATTGGACAGTACTTTCCTATAGGAAATCATTGGAAAGCACTTGCCCATAGAAAATCATTGGAAAGCACTTGCCCATTGAGAAATACAGTTATGCCTCCCACTTTTTTATTTTTGAAGATACAAACAGGAAACTTGGGCACACTGTAGACTGGTTAGGGATAGTTATCTGTCAGAAATTTCAGAAAGATTGGTGCATGCGTTTTGTGGCAATTAATTTTTTAATAAATACCCAGGAATGCCTATAACTTTGTCATTTTTAAAGTTACATACATGAAACTTTGCCACATTGTAGGTGGTACCTTGGGACCTATGTGTGTAAAATTTCAAAAACGTAGGTGCTTGCCTTGTATGGCAATTAATTTTAGAAAAATGGGTAGTAGTGGGGTAAATACATTTACGCCTCCCATTTTTTTATTTTTAAAGATACAAACAGGAAACATGGGCACATTACAGGGAACACTTCACTTGATATGTGTGTAAAATTTCAGAATGATAGGTCCAGGCATTTGGTGGCTACGAATTTTTTAGATTAAAAGTTATTAACCTTTTTTACACAGAGGCTGGGGCTGTCAATTGCACCCTCCCGCCTCCCGGGAAGAAGAAGGAAACACTTTCTCTCATCTCTTTGATCCTTGCACGCTTGGCTGCAACTGAGCTAGTATCCATTACAAAAGGAGAAACAAAGTAGCACTTGGCTCGTGTCTGCTTTGATACTTTCACTCAAGCAGAACGGCTGAGCCTAGGATCACTCTCTCTCGCTGGGATCGTTACAGGAGAAATTTTCTACAGTCTTCAAAGTGGTGTGTGCAGACACCTTGCCACCACATGCCTGGACCTATCATTCTGAAATTTTACACACATATCAAGTGAAGTGTTCCCTGTAATGTGCCCATGTTTCCTGTTTGTATCTTTAAAAATAAAAAAATGGGAGGCGTAAATGTATTTACCCCACTACTACCCATTTTTCTAAAATTAATTGCCATACAAGGCAAGCACCTACGTTTTTGAAATTTTACACACATAGATCCCAAGGTACCACCTACAATGTGGCAAAGTTTCATGTATGTAACTTTAAAAATGACAAAGTTATAGGCATTCCTGGGTATTTATTAAAAAATTAATTGCCACAAAACGCATGCACCAATCTTTCTGAAATTTCTCACAGATAACTATCCCTAACCAGTCTACAATGTGCCCAAGTTTCCTGTTTGTATCTTCAAAAATAAAAAAGTGGGAGGCATAACTGTATTTCTCAATGGGCAAGTGCTTTCCAATGATTTTCTATGGGCAAGTGCTTTCCAATGATTTCCTATAGGAAAGTACTGTCCAATGAATCCCTATGGGCAAGTACTGTCCAATGAATCCCTATGGGCAAGTGCTGTCCAATGAATCCCTCATTGTTTCAAAAATTAATTGCCACACAATACAAGCACCTACGTTTCTGAAATTTTACACACATAGGTCCCAAGGTACCACCTACAATGTGGCAAAGTTTCATGTGTGTAACTTTACAAATGACAAAGTTATAGGCATTCCTGGGTATTTATTAAAAAATTAATTGCCACACAAGGCAAGCACCTATGTTTCTGAAATTTCACACACATAGGTCCCAAGGTACCACCTACAATGTGGCAAAGTTTCATGTGTGTAACTTTAAAAATGACAAAGTTATAGGTGTTTCTTTCCTCATTGTTTCAAAAATTAATTGCCACACAAGGCAAGCTCCAATGTTTCTGAAATTTCACACACATATCAAGGCAAGTGGTACCTGTAATGTGCCCAAGTTTCCTGTTTGTATCTTCAAAAATAAAAAAATGGGAGGCGTAAATGTATTTACCCCACTACTACCCATTTTTCTAAAATTAATTGCCACACAAGGCAAGCACCTAAGTTTCTGAAATTTCTCACAGATAGGTCCCAAGGTACCACCTACAATGTGGCAAAGTTTCATGTTTGTAACTTTAAAAATGACAAAGTTATAGGCATTTCTGGGTATTTATTAAACAATTAATTGCCACAAAACTCATGCACCAATCTTTCTGAAATTTCTCACAGATAACTATCCCTAACCAGTGTATAATGTGCCAAAGTTTCATCCTTCTATCTTTAAAAATGAAAAAGTTATAGGCGTTTTTGTAAAACAATACTTGGCTATGGGAAAAAGCATTCAAAATGGCGTCCGATCCGGATCGGACATCCGGTCCGATCCGATCCGACCATCCTCCGATCCGATCCGATCCGATCCGACCCCCCAGGTCCGATTCCGATCCGCTATCCGATCCGATCCGGGGGGTCAGTGCACATCCCTAGTGCTAACGGCAGTAAAAACTCACTGCTGGCAGTCAAGTAAGCAGATCCACAGCATAAATTGGAAAGGAGAAAGGCACAGTGAATGACTGGCATGTAAAATGTAGGTGCGGGATGGGGAACCATGTTGTGGGAAATCCAACAGTATTTATCATCACATTTGCTCCAATTTTCCTTCAGACTACTTAAAGGCCGCTTTCCAATATCCTAAAGCACCTAGCTACCTTATTGTGGAGAAAGCATCTCCCCCATTTGATAAAATGCAGAGTCACTGTTTCAATCTTTGTGCACAGTTGCATATGATTTAGCTCTGCTATCCTTTGTGTAAGACTCTCACAACAACCTGTCCACAGTTGTGTGATCTAGAATCCTTGCTACCGTTTGTGTGTACTCGTGTGTGTGTGTGCACATATGAATGTACCCACTGCTGCCTTGAAAATCCAGCTGGATGTATACTTTGACGGGCTTCTTAAAGAATAAATCTATTTTTTCAGCATATTTAGACTAGTTCTCTCCTTTTGGATATATTTTGGATGCTTTCCAGTTTTCTCATACTTTCTGGATGTGTGCTTCAGCACAGGAGATGGAGCGTACAGAGCCTCCAAAGAATTAAAATAAAGAACTAACACCAAAAGGGTCATAAAGTGTGGGTGGGGGTAGCAGTAGCCTTCCTTTTCATATATATATATATATATATATATATGTCCAAATAACTGTGCTAGAACTGGGATCGCGCAATAGAGACACATGCTGCCACTAAGGTATTAAAACAGATTGGGTTGAATTCCCTTTTCTGTGTCCCTGTTCTGAAGGAAGCATCTTTGGTCCATCAAAGGCAGTTGAGTTGGATAATACATCCCTTTAAATACATATTAAAAGAAAGCTAAAAAAATAATAATCACAAAACTGGGGCACAAGTGGGAAGGAGTTGTCGTTTATTGTTTGCTCATACAACGTTCTGTATGGCAAGCAGAATAGCCATGAATAGAGCTGCCTGGGCTTAGAGGAGCCCATTTTCTCTTGTACAAAATACTAACAAGCACATCCTTATGAATGGATCTCGCTATGTGACCTCTTTTCTGGTCTGCTGGCCCTGCATCTTTTGATGCAATTGGCTGATCTCCTTCAGTGTCACCATTGTATGTATGTGTGCGCACCATTGACCTAAGGCAGGCTTCTTTCCCAACCTGGTGCCCTCCAGAATTCATCATCCTTAGCCACTATGGGGATGGTGGGAGTTGTAGTTCAACACATTTGGAGGGCACCAGCTTGGAAAAGGCAGACGTAAGGAGTCAGGGCCACTCCGTCGCAGAGGGCCTGGCTTTTCTTGACCCAAGCACATTTATTTATTCATTTATTTATTTATTACATTTTTATACCGCCCCATAGCTGAAGCTCTCTGGGTGGCTTACATAAGCACATGGGTGCTCAGGGCATTGCTGGAGACCTTTAAAATCTGAATTCCAAGGTCTGATAGCATCCTGTGTGAAATTAAAGCATATTGATGCTGATATAAACACCTCATGGGTGCAGTTCAGCGGAGCAGTCCAAGAGCCATTCAACACAGAGGGCCGATTGCCACATATTGCTTATAAAGCAGGGTTGTATTTTTAAGTGCCTGGAAAATATGACATCCCTAAAACAGTAGCACAATAAGATGTGTGAAGTGTGTGCAACAAATGGATAACAGTGTTAGACTGCTTGCTGCTGTTTAATAGAGGTTTGTTTACAAAAGCAGATTCCAAAAGGCATGTATTTATTAGCTCCTTTCGTAACTAATGCTTCCTCCTTCTAAAGTCATGCTCTAAATGCCATGCATTTTCAGTCCTTTGCTCCCTAAAGTGGTGTGTGTGTGTGTGTGTGTGTGTGTGTGTGTGTGTATTTTGTTTAACAAAAGTAACCTGAGATGGCATTTTGAACTTGACTTTAGGATGTGTCCATAGAGCAGCTTCTTGTATACTTGATTGCAGGAGGTCAACTTCACAACTTGAGATGGGAAGACTGCAGAGACTGCACTGTCTGGCACTTCAGTTGTTTTAGCCATCCTGTATAGGAACAATGATCCAACATAGTCTGAATATAAAACTGTCAGTTTACATGGATTACTGGGATACAATGTGCAGAATGAAAGCATCTAATCCCCTAATGAGATGTTGGGTGCACTCTTATTTTGAACACCAATTGAAAATGCTTTTGCTCTAACTCCCATAGCAACTTGGTGATTTACTTTTGTGAGTCGTATTCCCTGCAGCTACATGACTTGGATATAGATCTTCAGGTTTTGTTCCTCCACAAAGTGAAGTAACCCTACTAAATATCTTTCCAAATGTACCACTTTCCATTTCTCTCTATACTATCTATTTTACTTGGTTTGTAGGTTTATGTTTCTGTTGCAATTTTTTCCTCTCTTATTATTGTTTTTTTTAACAACCTTTGGAGTGGAAGACTATTTGGGTCACAGCCCAGAAAATGAGCCATTCTGCTACCAGTTTCTCCTAAAAACTGTAACAAAACCTGAAGTGTTAGATGTTGTATTTTCTAGTTCCCTAGCACCGGATTATGTGTACAACTTCTGTGGGGACATCTTCAGCATATCCTGGAGATCGATGGTAAAAACCCCTTGGACTGCGGCCAGCAGCCATGTCAAAAACTCTTGACTGATTTTCATGGAATTCTTGATCTAAATGTCAGGGGACGAAGCGTCTAGTAATGCTTATTTGAACTGGCCCAGCTAAGATTACAATGTTGAAAATTTGAAGTTGTTGTCGCATTAAGGATCTGGAAAGATTTGATTTAGAAAAAAACTGGATTAGTGCTGGATGTGTTTTAGAATATGAGACAGAACATTATGCGTCTGTGTGATGAGATGTATTTATTTGTGTTCTTTTTAAGATGCAAACTCTACCGATGTGCTTTATAGTACTGGCCCGTTTAATCCAGTACTGACTACTCTGACTGGAAGTAGCCCTCTAGGAATCTGAAACCTTCATGCAAAGCATGTGTTCTACCACTCAGCTGTGGCCATATCCCAGATATGTACTCAGTTATATGTTCATACAATGAGAATGTGTTGTACCACCTGTTTTGATAGAAGCAGAAATTAAACCTCAGTTGGGGATGGGGGAAGCCATTAGATTCCACCCTTATGGGTAATTACTGGCCTCTGTCTAATTTACCATTTTGAGGAAAGTGCTTGAGTGAGTAGTGGTGGATCAACTCCAGGCTTTCTCAGTTTTGGGACTGAAACAGGTTTAGTTACCTTGGTGGACAATCTGTGCTCAGAACTAGACAATGGGATTGTGCTGGACCTGTTCAGTTTTCAATGTCATCAGTCACAGTACTCTTCTGTAGCAGCTTATACAGGTGGAATGTGGGAGTGCCATTTTATGTGACCTGATAGGGAGGTCCCAGAAGGTGATGCTGTGGAACCACTGGTGAAACTTGTGGCCTTGTGACGGAGTGGGGAACCCTAGCATTTCTAGAGGTTGTTGGACTCCATCTATCATCAGCATCTACCATCAACTCCAACCAGCATGCCTAATGGTCAGGGATAATGGCAGTTGTAGTCCAACAACTCCTGGAGGCCCACAAGTTCCTGATCCCTGGATTATAGATTCCTGCAGGTTTCTATTTTGTCCCCCATGCTGTTTAACCACTGGGGGAGGTTGTCTGGAGATTTGAAGTTGTGTGTCATCGCTATGAAGAAATATCCAGCTTTTTCTTTTATTTTCTTCTAATAAAAAGGAAGTGGGGGAGGTCCTGAATTGTTGTTGTCTTGGTGCAGTGATAGGTTGGATGTGGACTAATAAACTAAGGTGGAATCCTAAGCATATTTAGATGGGGAAAAGTCCTACAACTCCCAGCATTTCCCAGTCTGTAGAGCTAGTTGGAAGATTCAGACTTTTTTCTGTCTAAACATACATAAGATTGCACCCTAAACAGCTTAATCCTGGCAAGACAGAAATGCTTTCAATCAGTGAGAAAGGTGATCTGGGCTTAGAGTTATGGTCTATGCTGGATGACGTTGCTGAATGAGTATCAGGTCCACAGTCTGGAACTGTTCCTGGAAACCACCACCACCCCCCCCTTGCTGCTGGAAGCCCAGGTAGTGGTTATTGCCAAGAGTGCTTTTGCTCAGCTTTGGTTTGTAACCATCTGCACTCTTTCTTAGGTCATGAAGATCTGGCCAGTCCCACTCACACCCTGGTCACATCCAGAATGGGCTATTGCAAAGTACTCTGCATGGGGCTGCCCTTGAACAGTATTTGGAAACTCCCTTAAATGGTATTTGGTACAAAAAAAATGCAAGTGGCACAAGTCTTTTCTGCTTGTGTCCACTTTTCAGAACATGTTACACCAGTTCTTCCTTCGAACAAGCTTCCAATTTGCTTCTGGACACAATTCAAAGCATTGGTTATTTACCTATGTTGCCCTAAGTGGCTTGAGTTCAGGTTCTCTAATGGAGGTCACCTCCTCTCACATGAACCTGCTCACTCACATCCTTGTGCATTCAACATCTGGGGTTCTGCTCTGTATTTTGCTGACTTCAGTGGTGCATTTGGGAGGAACATGAGAGCAGTTATTGCAGTTATTGCAACAGTACTGCAATTATTGTCTAACTTCCCCCTCACCCTTAATCCTATGTAAACCGCCCAGAGAGCTTCGGCTATGGGGCGGTATACAAATGTAATAAATAAATAAATAAATAAATAAATAAATAGTAATATTGATGGTTGAGTGCTATTACTTACCAACATGTATTCCTATAGGTGTGTCTAATATAACATTTCTTTTTTTAAAAAAGTATCCACTTTGTGTGGGGTTTATCCTGAACACTGCCTTAAGTGGGTTCCATCTTTAAAGGTGGACTAGAAATAACTAGAGAGAGAGAGAGAGAGAGAGAGAGATACAGCACTTTTATTTAGAATTATCATTTATACAGAACCATCAATGTATGTTTATATTACCAATTCCGTTATCCCAAACTGGATAGTTTTCAGCTCCAAGGAGCTTGCAGCCTATGAAACAAAAGAAACCATGATCTGCTTGTGGATTTCCCATGGGCATCTGATTGATCACTGAGTGAACATAATGCTGGATTAGATGGACCTTGGTCTGATCCAGCATAGCTCTTCTTAAATTCTTATCCTCTAGATGTAGTTTATTTTTAAAAAACACCTACAAGATACTTTGATTTTGATTGGATTTTGACTTAGATCAGGGGAAGTGGCATGGGAGAAAGGGGAAAGTTAAACACAGAAATAGCATAAAAAATACAGCTGTAAGGAAAAGACCAAAGGTGCTTCCAGAGTAGGTTTTTAGGACACTATCATCTTGCCTCATTCATGGAATTTTTGAGTGTGTGGGGAGCAGATGCAAGAACCTTCAACTTGTAACCTTCCTGTGTTTTTCTACCACTTCTGTCTTTTTTCTTACCATGGAAAAACCATTAAGAAGAATGGATGGAAGAGCTGCACAACTGCTTCTCATTGGTAGCACCTGGAGCCCTCCCTCTGGTACCTCCCCAATAAACAGCCTGCTGCACAGACTGCACACACATACACACATACACACACACACACACAAAACCTTTATCAAGGGAAGTTTATTTGTATGTGTTCTCCTTAGTTTTTTAAAATATATATATTTCTGCAACTCACCAAAGTAGACTTGAATGTTTTTACTTCCAGTGGAGGCTTTTACTGCACAATTGCCCTGCCTCATTCATGGTATTTTCCAGTGGAGGGAGATGATACCTTCCATTCGTGACCATTCCGTATTTTTCCACCATTTCTTCTATCCTTTCCCTATCATAGAAAATCTATTAAAGTGGGAAAGACAAGATAGTGTGTTTTGATTGGTGGTGCTAGGCTTTGTCCATTGTGCACACTAGTACATATGTGCAAATAAGCTTCCTTTGATTAAAAAAAACATTTTGGAAACTGCCAACTTTTGTGGTTGTCTTTAGGTTTCTTGTAAAGAGTTGGACCCCCTTTTCCCCCAATGCCATTGCTCCATCCAAAAATTGACGGCCTTTGCAGTTGCTTTAAAGTTAACAGCAACAACTTAACATGAGTTAACTAATTAATTATGGATCTCCTGCATCAAATCCATTTCGGCCTTAACCACATAAAGAGAGTTGGGAAGGGGAGAGCAACGTTTAGCAAGCGACCGAGAGTAGCAGAAGAAGCAAGTCAGATGTGAACAAATGCAGTTAAACATGCTTTGATTGCACTTCAGGATGAGGACTGAAAGTTTATGCCAAAGGTTTTATGGGAAAGGTACATTTTGAGGAGAGATCTAGAGGAAGAGAGACAGCCAGCATCACATAAGCGTTTCTGCAAGGGCGTTCCAGGAATATAGGATTGCAAGTTTAAAAAAATGGATGGTGTCATTTAAGGAATCAGGAGACATCTGGGTGGCTTAGGCTGTTGGAGGAGAGGCAGGTGAAGACAAGGATGAATTGGGAAATAAGAGGAGATAGGCTGAGGCAAGGCCATAGAGAGTTTTGAAGGTAAGGACATCTGAGGGAAGCCAGTGTACAGCTTTGGTGCCAATAATGAGGGAGGCGAGTGATTTGGCACCAGAGTTCTGGATAGAGGCTCAAGTGTGACAAGAGGAATCTAGAGAACAGGCTTGCAGTAATAAAAGGGAAAGGTGAGGCATACCTCATATTGGATTACATTTTTGTGGCAGTTCAGAAGTTGAGATGCTTTTTAAGAGATCGAGGCAAATTCGTGGAGAAAAGCCACGATAACTAAAAATCAAATAGGAACGAAAGAAACACCATGGACTGTCAGATTCTGGGAACAAACAGCAATTATTGGTTATCTTCTTCAGGCCCTGCTTGTGAGCTTCCCAGTGATATCTGGTTGGCTGCTATAAGAAATGGTGTTGAGTTTATTTGATGGATGGTCTGAACAAGTCATGGCATTTTTATGTTCTTGAGTTTAGAGGGGCTGTTTCAAAACATCACTTCCATAGACTCATTCCTTCACATATAATGCCTGGTGACTGTCAGGTGACAGTAAGCAAGATCTGTGGACTGACTTTAATGTGATTTAAAATAGTGCTATGCCAAAAATTTCACCTCCAAATATTTTGATCAGTCTCATTTAATTTGATAGAAAATAAATTGCTTTTGAAAAGAAATTCAAAGGAGAAGAAATTTCAGAGAAATTCTCATGAGTTTAATTCAGGGTTGTTGTGCTTTACCTTACACATGAGATTTTATTTATATTTATTTATTTATTTATTTATTGCATTTGTATACCAACCCATATCCGAAGCTCTCTGGGCGCTTTACATAAGATTAAAACACTTAAAACAATATACAAAAATAAAAACTGCAAAAACATACAATATACACATACTTTTAAAAGCACTATAATAACTTTAAAACTATGAGCCTTAAAAAATAGTAATAACAGACCCAGGCTCATCAGATATTGCTAAACGCCTGAGAGCAGAGAAAAGTCTTGTCCTGGTGCCAAAAAGATAAAAATGTTGGCGCTAAGCAGGCCTTGTTGGGGAAATCGTTCCACAATTGGGGGGCCACCACAGAGAAGGCCCTCTCTGAGATGGCTGAGGAGTGTGAGTGAGTCACCTGATTTAATTGTACAGTCATCTCTCTGGCTGCCTATAGCCTCTTTGGCTTCCCACACTTCTCACCCAGGGGAAAACATAATCTTTTTCCTCCCATCAGGGCTTTTCAGATCAGGAAGTACAGCAGCCTGGGAGACTGTAGACCAATGGTGAGATGTGTAACAGAAAGAAAAATATAGACAGTCCCCTCAGCCACCTTACAGTGATAAGGTAAGGTCAAGGACACCACCAAGACACAGTCAAAGTAAATTACAAACTGCCCCAAGAATGAGGCAGAAAAATGGAAGTCCCTTTCATGGGGAAAGAAAACTTTCAGGAAATTCCTGAGATTTTTCTTTTCTTACCCACTAGAAATAAAAGGACATGTTTCAGAGGGTGGTTTGATCCACACCCACCGTGATTTGATCCAATTCTTTCACATTACATCGTCCCCCTCACACTGCTCTCCCGCCCTGAGTGCTCCTTTTTTCCTTCCTCTTTCCAAATGTCCCTGAAAGGGGATTGTCCGTTTTCTCCCCTCCTCTACAGGCTTAGCTGAGGTATGGAAGCAAAACCCACCACCTGTAATCAAAAGGCTACACTCACATAGGAAACGGAGCGGGAACTCGCATAAGCAAAACGGGTAGGTGTGATAAAGGCTTAAGATAGTGGCGATTATCTTGACCACCGGTGTAACCTGTGAACCTGCTCTCTCTGTGACCGGAAATTGTGTTACACATTCAGTTTGGTTACAATTCTGTGAGATAGTCCGTGCTGCAATTTAGAGTCTGAGGTTTGTACTTGCTCCTTGCTAAGATTGTAAGAAGTTGATTCGATTAACTCTCCGTGTAACCATTGAGAAAGAAAAAGAAATATTGCGCTTCTAGAGGCGGTTCCAACATACCTCCAGCTAATCAGGTAAGGGAAAGTTATGTGGAGTTCAAATATAACTTCGCGACCTGCCATGTGGTCGCGGCGAATCTCTCCAGCCCCTCCACTCCGAGGGACTCCATCCCCAGACGAGTCGTAGGAGCGGTAATCCGACTCCCCAGCGCGCTCCGGGCTCCGCCACCCCTCCCTCGCCGAGCTCCGACTCTCTGCGGCGCGCAAACCCGGGCAGGAAGGAATGAGCGACAGAGCAGCATCCAGAGGTTGCGGGTGAGTCCAGCGCCTCGCCGAGTCGGTGTCGCTTTAGGGCGCGCCAGGCCAGGCGGAGGAGGGGTGGGGAGGGCGGAAGGCAGGCCTCGGGGGCCTGGGGCCCACGGGGCCACCGCCTCCGCAGGCACTCGTCGAGCAATGCGCAAAGTTGGCTGCTTGCCGCTGCCCCGTCTAGGCCTCTATTTTCCGAACTACCCCCGCGCTACCTTTCTTTACAAACGGTTTAAATATGGACGGCAATTGGGCAGAAATGGCACGAGGCGCGGAGAGGGAAAGCAGTTCAAGAACGGGCGTGGCGAGGGGGCACAAATAAGGTAACCCCGCTCTGTGGCGGGCACCCAATGGAGCGAACGGGGCTCTTGGGGGCTTCCCAAGTTGTGGGGGGGGGATGGGGGAGCGCCGAGCGGGTGCCCCCCCCCCATCTACCTCCTTCCCAGAACTTTTTAGGATCGCGCAAGAAAAATCAAGGTCTGGGCAGAGGAAGACATATCTGGCCTCTGCTGTTGCCCGGGGCGCACGTCAAGCAGGCGAAGGCGTTGCTGCGGCGGCCCAATTGCCCCCGTCGCCGCGGCGCGGTCCCTGGCAGGGAGGGGGCGGAGCCTGGCAGACCCTGCTTCACCGTCGCGGCTCTCCTGGCCGCCGCCGATTCCGTAGCCCGTGCTGAGCCCACGCTCCCCCCTCCCCCCACTCCACCGCCGCTCTTGTACAATCCATCCCCCCCCCCCCGCCGCCTTCGCCTGTTCAGCCCCGAAGAGCAACAAATGACCAGCACCTTTGATGCCGTCTGCTTGCCTGCCGCGATTGGATTGGTACCCTCTGCTTTCCCACCCAATTGTAAGTTGTGGTGTTATTATTATTATTATTATTAATTTTCCCACCTCCCAAACCGATCATCTTGCAGGATGCATGTCTGTTTTGTTTCGATCTCTAGCCCTTGACTAGTTTTTGCAGCATGAATGCATCCACACAGACACACACCCGCAGCCCTTTAAAAAAACAAAAGTTTCGTGAGAAAGCCGCGCTCGCGTGTCTCCAACATGTAGAATGTCCGCGCTCGCTGGCTGGCGCGTGTATAACTGGACGAGTTGGAAACGTGAAACCATGACGTGTTTGCTAAAGGTCAAGGGCAGCCCCCGTCTTTTTCACCTATTTGGACGGCAGCCTGAAAATATATACCTTTGCAAGCCGTTTGCTCTGGGTCACGTAAATATAGAGCTCCCTGGGTCCGAGCTGGGGAAGAGGACGTCCTACGATTTTCCCCTCGGATTCCCAAGCTGGCTTTCTTTCGGGAGCCTTCGAGGCGCCATCCCTGCAGAGCAAAAGTTGCGTCCAAAATCCTGCTTCCAGCCTGAGCTCAGCCCCTTGTCAGCAGCCAGCCCCGTCCTCCTCGGTATTTGCTGACCTTTCGAAACCCCGGGCGCTTTGCACAAGAAAAGAAAAAGGGGATTCCATTCCCCGTGCGTGCAAAGATAATATTTTCCTTGTTCTCTTTTGCCCCTCCTGCCCTCCCCGGCTTCCTCCGTCACGACCTGGCGCTCAGTTAAACACCGCCCGCGCCGTCTGCAAAGCGGCTCGCTCAGAACTGGCAGCGAGACGCGGCTGCTGCTGCCTCCACTCGCTCGCTCGCTCGCTCACTCTGCTCCTAGTTAGGGATGGATGCTACTCTCCTGGGAAGGACGGGCCTGCAGGGGGTGCCAGGTCGCTAGGATTGCACCCGGCACACGATGGGAATTGCTTGGAGGAGAGCTCCGCTAAGGTAGGAGAAAAGAAGGGTCCTGATGAGCCTTCCTCCTCCTTTCTCTGAGCAGGTGTCCTGCAGGGGCAAGACTGTTGGGCATGAGGGTAGGAACAGTGGAGGCTGGTAGCCCCAATGTCAGTGGGGCAGTACATCCACTCTGGTTTTCAGTCAGAGGCACCTTGGAGAGCACCCTTAGAGTTCTGGCTGGCTCTGAGTGAAACCTGGGGCGGATTCACTGCCCCACTGGCATTGGAGCTCCTAGGTTGGAAAGCCAGGTTCAGGTCCCTGCTTAGGTGTAAAATTCCTCAGTGTTGCCCAACTTCATCACAGGGTTGTTAGGATAAAGCGCTGCTCCACTTGAACACGGTGTAATACAACCACAAAATTGGGGTAGAGTGAAGCCCTGAAGCTTTGGCTTCAAGGTACAAACATCACGGGTTCTCTGGAATAGGTTATCCAAGTGCTGGTTATGTATCTATTTATTTCAGTGATTTAAAAACCCACTTTTTGGATTGTACTGCCCTTGCAAAGTGGATTGCGAGACTAAAACAGGAATGGGAAAACTTTTTTTGGCCAGAGGGATGTTCTGGGCAAGTTCAAGGAGCCACATGCCAACTGCAGGCCACATGCCAGCCGTGGGCAGGGTCACATCCAAAGTGGACAGGGGCCACTCACTGCTGCCCTGTGCCCCCAATATGATTGCCCAGACCCCATTCGCTCATGGACGACTCCTCCCCCACTGCAATGAGGCTTTTAAAAAATATGGTAAAAGTGATGGGGGTGATTTTGGGGGCATGACACAGCATTGGGGAAGGGAGGATTAGTCCTTCCCTCCCCAGTGACCCTCCCCAAATGCCCCACATGCTGTGATGAGGCATTTAAAAAGTCTCCATTGGCACCAACTGATGCAATTTAAAGCCCTCATTGCTGCACAGGAGTGGCAATTTGGGGAGGACAAGGTGCAGCATTGGGGAGGGGAGAGTTAGATCTTTCCCCAGCTGCAGACTATCCTCCCCAAAATGGCCACACACTTTGCAGTTAGGCTTTTAAAAGCCTCGTTGCAGTACAGGAGGAAGAGATAAGACAGCATGGAAGCTGGCAGGCCAGATTTGGGGGGAGGGGCGGGAGAGATCTGCCAACTCACCAGTCTTCAAGAATTTAAAAGAGCTGTCAAGACTGATCTCTTCCGGCAGGCCTACCCAGATGAATTTTAAGTGTTTTATTGGTATTTTATTGGTATTTTAATGGTATTTTAATGGTATTTTAATGATGTATTGGTTTTATGTACTTTTAATCAGTTCTGTGTATTTTATATTTGATGTTGTTCCCCGCCTCGATCCGGAGGGAGAGGCGGGTAATAAATAAATATATTATTATTATTATTATTATCATCAGCCATATACTGCAGCAAGCTGAAGGTTTCTCATCCCTGCTTTAAAACATACATTTACAATTTCAAAACCAAAAAACCAACAGTAGCTAAAGTTTGGGTTTCACTGCCACTGCCACCAGACAGGAATAAGTGCATCTTCAGGGTGTTTTTAGAAATGAGCAGTGACAACATCATATATATCTTCCTGGGAAGGGAATTCCAAAGGTGTGGGGGGCCACCACTGAGGAAGCCCTGTCCCTAGTACCCACCAGCCTAATGTCTCTCACATTGGCAAGACAGAGAGCAGAGTTTCCAGTGCTGAACACATTGCTTGGCCAAGCTCATATAAGTATTGACCGTCCTCCAGATAACCTGTTCCCAACCCATCTAGGGCTTTCCAGACCAAAACCAGCAACTTGAACTTGGCCCAGAAATGAAAGGAAGCCAATGTTACTGCTACAAAAGAGGTGTTATATGACCTGAGTATCTTAACTCCCACAGCATTCTAACTGCTACATTCTACCCTAGCTGCAGTTTCCAAATTCTTCATATTGCTTCTACTGATGCATCAACTAATGATGGCAACATCATCTAAAGCCACTTGATATAGTTTTTCTTGCAGCCTGATAATTACTTATACCTACCCAAAGCTGCCCTTCCACTGATGCTCAAAGACGTACCATTTCTGAAATCTCATAAACCAACAGTGAAGCCAATGAGCTATTCATGTTGCACGTTGGAATAACACTTGCAGACGATTCTTGCACTATCCAACCTCTGAATTCCAGAGCAGTTTTTGTTGACCAAATTTTGGTCTCTTTGTCTGTAAATGTTGTCGAGTGAAGTGTATCAGCCAATCACAGCCCATTCATCATTTGCATTTACAGTGCATAATAACTGCTAAGCACAGAGAATTGTGACATCATAACATAATGGCAAAAATTTGGACCAAAATGATAGCAATTTTGGTAAGTGGGTAAAACCAAACCTTTTCCAGTACAATCTTTAAAATTTAAAGATTGCTTAAATTAATGGATTAGATTGAAGTCAGCAGGGTAGCTTGTTGGTCCTAATCCCAGACAAATTCCTGCAGAAGTATTTGTGGAGTTTATAAAATTCTAGTATTTCAGGTTTCCGCTAGTATAGCCATCATTTAAAACAAACTATTAGCTATGTTTGGTGAAGTATTATGTAGAACTAGTGTGGTGTAGTAGTGAAAGTGTTGGCCTCGGATGCGGGAGATCCGGGTTCTAATTCCCACTCTGCCATGAAGCTCACTGGGTGACTTTGGGCCAATTACTTACTTTCAGCTTGACCTACTTCACAGGGTTGTTGTGAGGATAAAATGGAGAGGAGGAGGACCATGTACATTGCCTTGAACTCCCTGGAGGAAAAAAGGCAGGATATAAATATAACCCACCCACCCCGGGGTGGGTTTGTGTGTTTGTAACTTATGGCCCTACAACTCCCAAGTTGTTCGCCCCTGTAGAACAAGCTTCCCCAAACTGGTGCCTTGAACAATGTGGCATAATGTCCAACAAACCTCATCAATGGGGGCAGAAGCAGAGATCCATGGGCGCGACAGGCACCTTGAGGGTAGCTTAGGCAGGGAGCATTAGGGTGGCTTTGCAGGACCTTGGACAGTTCTACACAGACCACTTGCTCTGCTCAGGTGTGGAGCTCAAATGAGGCCTTTTATCCCTCTCGGTCCAGATTAACCTTTCTTGGCTTGACCCCTTCTTGAAGAGCAGAGAGCCTTAAAAGGAATATTTCTCTGGCCTGGAACCTAGCACTCTGTCCCTGCTCTGTCAGGGCATGCCTTCTGCATTGCTAGCACCCGCAAGCCACGATGGGGGAGTGTGAGACCCCCGGGTGTAAAGAGTGGCAATTGCTCGAGGGAATCTGGCTCAAGGGTGCAGGCTGTGGGGAAGGTCCCAGTTTGGTGAGGTCTGGCTCGAGGGCCACTTGCTTTTGGCTGACAGGCTCTTGCTCAGCCTTGGTATTGGACCTGGGATCACAACCTCTACGGTTGGTACCACTGGTCTTCCTGATCCAGCTGATCTTCCTCTGTGTCACCAGTTTGGCCTGTGTAATTTACACTAACATTGTATACATTTAAAGACCAGCTTAAGACCCTCATCTTTAATCAGCTTGATTATTAATTTTACTGCTGGCTCCTCATTGTTTTCAATATTTTAAATGTGTTTAATGTTTAATATTAAAATAATCTTGTTACTTTTACTACTTTGTTGTTGTTATTTTGTTTTATGATTATAAATGGCCCCGAGATCATTTGCCAGTTGGGTGGCATGCAAATGTAAGAAATAAATACTAGCTGCCAGGGATCTTGGAAATAGATCTTTGTGAGTGATAGTGTTTTTAGATGTGGTTGAATGAAGTATAAAAGTGCTCAGCCCTTTGGCAGCTCAAGATCTAGGTTGGCTCCTTAGGGTTGCACACAGGCTGTTGAGCCAGAGATTCAAGACTTGCTTGCCTGAAAATCTAGTATCTCTGATGTGTGGTGCATTAGAAAAAGGGCTAGGCTGGGATGCCCACACAGGTTCTAATTACTACTGAGGAGGTATCGGGGGGGGGGGGGGAGAGGAAGTGTACATGACTCCTGCTTCATATGTATCTTCCATAGTGGGAACTTGCACATCATCCACGTTAGGGATATGCATTTACAGCTCATATAAATGAGTAGTTGCCACTCAGTCCTATTGGAGGAATTAAAGTGGTTCACTTGGGTGGACAACTTGGCATGATGATGACCAAACCCCATCAATGGTAGACACCTCCTCACCAAGAACCTCACCAAGGGAAGATGTAATATGTTGCCAGTTATCTCCTTCTGTAAAAATAATTCCCTAGGAGGACAAAAGGTATTCACCTTCAATGAACCCCCCTTCACCTGAAAAAAGGTAGGGAGTCTAAGCAAGACTTCTTTCATAATGCCTATAATTTTCTTGAGTGCCTGATGCAAAGAGAGAAAGTGCTTCTGTTGGAATGGTCTCAGGCATTTGCTGAGGCCTTGGACCTCACCATTGTTTAAAGGCAAACCAGGCATCCCCTCTTCTCATTCCAGAATGCAGCTTCTGGGTAGGACATATGATGTGTTCATAGTTTGGACGTTCTGGGATAACAGAGGGCAGGACCAGGCTGGAAAAGCCCACCACTGGCTTCTCCCATGGCAATGACCTCATCCATGGATGGGAAGGTCAAGAATGGCAGTGGAGAAGTAGGAAGTGCATGTGGTGAATGACAATGAGGACTGGGATTGGGGAAAGGCCTGGTCCTCTAGTCCTTCCTTCACCCCCATTCAAACTTGATGGGCTCTTAGCTAGTCTTTAATAATAAAATAGGATATGTGTCAGTCTGTCTACCTGTTTGTCTGTCTGCACCATAGTGCCAAGAGTGTGAAACCTAGATACTTGAAACTACCCCAAGACTATTTTTTTTAAAATGCATTATTTATAAATAAATAATGTAGATGTGTCCATGTGGTTGAAGCCTGCAGTATCATCATCAGCCACTTAGGGGCAGACTACCCTAACTAGTGCTTCAGCTTGACGTCAGGGGTGATTAGTAGGCTGAAGGACAGTTTTATGCCTGCCCCCTCTCCACTGCTGTGGGGCAGCGCCCCTCAGAGAAATAGAGTGGACGGACTCCTCCCTCTGGAGAATATAGGTGTGCACCATGGCAGACGCCATACCTACGGGTGACAGTGGGTATGGCTTCACTCCATCAGGGTGGGCACAATGTGTCAGGTCCATATGAATAAATCTAGCCTGTCATTGTTACCATTACTCTGCAGGTGATCATTTAAAGCAAATCTGAAGGCTACAGGATCAGGCCCTGACGTTGCTTTGTTTTCCTTTTCAGTAAGTGCGGACGCCTGTGTAAGTGCGAGGCCATCATGGTGGCATTTAAAGGCATCTGGACTCAGCCCTTCTGGAAAGCTGTTTCGGCAGAATTTTTGGCAATGCTCATTTTTGTCTTCCTCAGCCTTGGCTCTACGATCAACTGGGGCGGAATTGAAAAACCTCTGCCTGTAGACATGGTCCTTATTTCTCTCTGCTTTGGACTCAGCATTGCAACAATGGTGCAGTGCATTGGACACATCAGTGGTGGCCATATTAACCCCGCAGTGACTGTTGCAATGGTCTGCACTCGGAAGATCAGCCTTGCCAAGTCAGTTTTCTATATTGCAGCCCAGTGCCTGGGTGCCATCGCAGGGGCAGGAATTCTCTACCTTGTCACCCCCCAGAGTGTGGTAGGGGGCTTAGGAGTTACCAAGGTAGGGTAGGGGCCTTGGGAGTTACATATTCTAATGGAACATAATAAATCAGAACCTAAACCTAAACCTAAATCAGGAAGCGTCTGATTTAAATCCAGGAAATTGCCTATTGTTTCCTGGTGTTGGTTTACCTACATATGATAGGGTGAATGGATAATATGGATTAGTGTGCATTGGATGTGGTTATGCATTAGAAAGCGTTGAAAAGTGATAAAAGGGAGACATCTTCAGAGAGGACTGAAAGGATGGAATTGTGGGGAGGGTCTAATTCATCTTAGTAACTGGGAAAATGTGATAGTTAATTAACCCAAAAGAAAAAGTTGTGCCTTTTTTCCTGATGAGCTTAAAACCCATTCTTGCTTCGGTCAGTTTGCAATGCAATTGATAATTTTTTCCAGTGCAGTTGCAGTTTTACATTTGAATTACATTGGGGGGGGGGGGATGTCTGTCTGCATTACAAATACCTCACTTGTGCTTTACCTTGCTTCCACATGTGAATTTAAACCTCATGCATGAAAACACTCACATGTTAATATAGATTTGTGAGAAGACACCAGGGGACATGAATTGAAAGACTAAGGCTGCAATCTTATAACAGCTGAACAGGGAGTGAAATCAATGGGACTTACTTCCAAACAGATGTGCATAAGATTGCACTGTAAGGCTGCAGTCCTAAATATACTTAATTGAGAGTAGGTCTCATTGAATGCAGTGGGACTTATTTCTGAGTAGATAGGCTTAGAATTGCACTGAAACATAGTTTAAATTTGCATTAACATCCCTTTTCGTATGAACAAAAGAGAAGCATAGGATGTTCATGGTTAAATAATCTGCACACAGATATTTTGAGAGGATGCCTTGAAATTTGGAATGACAATTTCTCATGCATTCACACGACTATTTTTTAATGCAAATGTGATCTTTGGCTAGTCACCTTAAGGTGGAAACCCATATGGTACCTATTTCTATGAATGGGCTTTGCATACGCTTAAGAAATTTTAAAAAAGAAATCTTGGTAGGCAGGCTGCCAAGTGCATCATGAATCCATTTATAAGAACAGGCTCCATGAGGTTCACCAATATGAACTGATTGCTAAAAAGTCTGTTTCATAGGTAGCCAGGGTGGATTTGATTTAAATCAATTTGATTTAAATCATGATTTAAATCACGATTTTAATAACTAATCAGAAAGACTCGATTTAATCATGTGACTTCCCCCCCCCCCAAAAAAAGTGCACTCTTCCTCGCTATAAGCTTAAGACATATTTTACACAACTCAGAGTTACCAAAGACTCATTCTTGCTGGTATAATCTTAATATTTACAAGCAGATGAAGGTTTCATTTTTAGCTTCTTGTGCAGATCTATTTCGCTCCCAACAATCTACTAATTGAATTTTTTTAAACTTAGCGCTTAAGAGGTAAGGGGTCGATTCTGTGTACATAGATTTGCAAAGGAACAATGGGATTGTGATCTCTGCAGACACAAATTCACAGTTTTGAGAACTGTAAAACCAAGCATCTGTGATAATCTCTTCTAGATAGACAAATTACCCAATAATCTTACAGAAACCTCTGGAAAAGCATGACATTGTGAATGGATTAATGGAATTCATTTACCAAAAAAATTTAAACAGTGCATGAATATTCAGCCTCGTGCTACATAATTAAAAACTAATCCTTATTTCATGATGAATAACCTTTGGACTATAATGTATTTTAAATAGAAAACTATTTTAGATAGATTTTTCCTCAAAAAGCATTTTATTTTAAAAAATCCGATTTAAATGAAAAAAAAATCCGATTTAAATCTTAAAAAATCTGATTTTTTTATTTTTTAAAAAAAATCATTGATTTTTATCCACCCTGTTGACAGCACACATACAAAATGGCAGCTTGTATCAGTCCTTATTGAGTAGTAGGTGGCATTTATTCTTTAATTCAAAATAAGGAAGTGATTTTATA
Source organism: Anniella stebbinsi (assembly GCA_029215795.1). NCBI lineage: Eukaryota > Metazoa > Chordata > Lepidosauria > Squamata > Anniellidae > Anniella > Anniella stebbinsi. The sequence continues at coordinate 61,442,398 of JARDYH010000006.1, read as the reverse complement.
TGACTGCCATTGATTTATCCTACTAGTAGGTTTTACATTAGACGCAGCAATTGTTCTTTAATAGCTACCTTCTTTTTTAAGAACTTTGGAAAATGATCTGATACCAGATATAACATCCAAGCATGAAATGTGATTTTATGATGAAACCAGGAGAGTGCTAAAAATCGATGTCATTATGGTAGTGACTGAAGACTCCATACATTTAAGATGGCGTATTTGTTTGAAATAGACTGTGCCTTAGATTCCAGCTTTGTTCTCTGTTAATAAGGAAACCCATCAGTTAGCCGCGCTGCAGGGCATTAAAATGCACTTGAGCTGCACGCTGCCTATTTTTAATTGAAATTGAAATTAATTGAGTTAGAGCTAATTAATGGATTTATAATAGAACACTAAATTACAGTCCTCCTAAGGAAAAAAAGTCAAGCATGTCCTTAGAATATTATGTGAAAATCCCATCCAGCCCAGATTGGTCTGCCATATATGACAGTGACTGAAATCCCAGTGCTAAAGCTTGCTACACTAGTGCAGAATTGCTTAGGATAGAACATGGAAACTGCTATGTCCAGTGCCAGCTCCAGATGTTTTGGAGGCACCTGGGTAAGAAACCCCCATTGAACTCCCTCTATTAGTGCTTCTACCTTCTCACCTCCAATGTCATCAGCTGCTCATGCACCCTGTCCTCTTTCTCATCATTCCTCCCACTTGCTTGACAGAGAGCCTGAGAGGAAGTAGACCGTGGCATCTCCTGCTTCTCCTTCTCACCACCACCATTGTCTGGGCCAGAGTGAAAGACAGGTGAACAAGCTGGCTGCAATGGTGAAGAGCAGGAGCCACTCCAGGGGACTCTTCTCAGTGGCCCTGTTGGGATGTGGGCCCTCAGTAGGTAGCCAACCATGCCTACCCTTGATGCTGGCCTTGACTATGCCAAGTCAATTTTTAAAACTTGGCTGTCGCATTACTGTCCCTGCTACATCACTAAGAGTCAAACTACGTTACATTAATTGTATAGCATGAGGCTGAAGATTTTTTTTTACTTCGGAGTAAGTGTGAATGACCCCAATTCAAATTGGGACCACCATGCACTGGGGAGAGAATTAAACCTCCACAATCAAGTTTTCTTTTGTTTTCTTTACCACAGTGCACTGCAGGGGGGAGGGGGTGTTCAGGAAATACCTGGCGGGCAGGGGAAGGCTTAATCCTCCCCTTCTAGTGCATAATGGTCCCAATCTGAATCAAGGCTGTGTGCAAATATCTAGAGGGTTGGTTTTTTTACATCCTCAGCTTCATGCTATGCAATTAATACAACATGTAGTTTGACCCTGAGCCATATAAGATAGCCTCACAGGGAATTAAAACAGTATAATAATGTTGACACTAGTGCAATCATCTTATAAAAGTGACAAGGCATTAAAAAAAATGAGGTTGGAGGCAAAGTTTTCTCAGCATAGCAACCCCTTGAGCCTGCTCAGATATGAAAAAGCGTAGCATTCCAGTTATCCTCAAGTATGGAAGTATGTGGAGGAATTTATGGATGACTGGATGTGTCCCCTTATGTAGTTTTTTGTAAGCACAAGTCAAGTGAATTGCTGTTGGGAAGCAGTAGCTCTATCCAGGACATCACTTCCCATATGTTCAGGGTCCCTGGGAACGATTGGTTCATCCTGCATGGAGTAATCTTTAAATATCTGCACCATCCCTTTGATTAAACTTACCATTTTTTAGAACTTTGGTTTCCTCAGCAACTCTGTCCCTTTTGGAATATGGTCATTCGGATTGCCACTGATGCTACATTAGCCAGTTAAGAGTAATTCTCCATAAATGCAATCCACCAAATTAAACAGCCTCCTTTCATTTCAGTATGGCTTTTGTAGCATTTCTACCCAAGTCATTGTAATGAATTGCTGTTCTCCAGCACTGTCTGCTGGGTTATTAGTTTTCAAATTAACTTCAATTTTTTTTACCCTGTCTTTTGTAAGAGATGCCCAAGGTGGCTGATAACGCAATTAAAACATTAAAAAAAGCAATTAACACAATACAAATAGACTGCGCATAAGATCAAGGATGGCAGATAAAATATCAGATTCCAATTCAGGCAGGATGTTAAAACTAATGATGTCCCAGGTCACATGATTTAAGAAGGCCATCAAAGAGGGGGCAAAATAGTGTCCCTATGGAGGTGATTCCAAACCTTGGCATAGCCATTGAGAAGTTCCATTGGGCCTGTTCAGATGACACTTCAGGGACTGTGGTTAGTGAAACTGTGGTTCTCTGGGGTTAGTACTAACCACAAGCCATGTTGTCGCATGAACATTTTAAGCCATGGTTAGAGCTACTAACCCTACTGCAGACGGTCCAACTGTGATTAGTGAGTGAGCAGGGCTTATCAAAACACATCACACAAGATGCCTTAAACCCTGCTGCTTAACCAAAAGCCTTAACCAACAGGATTTAAGATGTCTTCTGAACAGGCCCAATGTCTCTTTTGTGCCTGCCAAATATAATTCAGATGATGGTGGGATGTCAAAGAGAGTCTCTCCAGCACATTTTAAAGAACAGACAGGCTAATAAAGGAAAAGACTCCTGTAAGTAACCTAGTCCTGAGCTGTTTCAGGGTTCAGAAGTCCAAATGAATATTTTGAATGAACCTTGCAAATGGACTGGAAACCCATGAAATATGTCACTTAGGAAATCATGAGAATGTAGAAAGCTGCCTAATACTGAGTCAGACCACTGGTCCATCTAGCATTATTGATACTCGCTGGCAGCAGCTCTCCAGGTTTAAAGTCAGGATTTTTCTATCCCTATCTGGAGATGCTAGGTATTGAACTTGGGCTCTTCTGCATGCAAAATATTGTGCTTTACCACTGAGCCATGAGTCATATGCTCTTGATAACTGGCTCTGATCAATAGCTTGGTCATTGCATGCTAGACCAATGGAAGTTTCTGAACCATTTTCCAAGGCAGCCTCATGTAGAGCACATGGCAAGTACTCTAAACATGATGGGACTATGTGTATGTCACTGTGGCTAGAACTGCTCTCTCCAGGAATGAGCATAGCTGGCTCACCAGTGTAAGCTGGGAATGGCAGCAGTATTCTGGCCACAGCCCCAACCCTGCAACCTAGACATTTGGATTCAACACTTGTTGCAGGAAGATGCCCAGACTGTGAACCTGAATTTTCAAAGACAATGCTATCCCCTGAACTTCTCTTTCCAGAATGACAGTTCTACTAGCCAGAAGCACTTCTGTCTTCCCTTGATTAAGATTCAGTTTGTTTGCTCCCATCCAGTCCATTACAGAACTCAGGTACTGATTTAGGACTTCAACCTCCTCCCTAAAATTTGATGGAAAAGAGAGACAGAGTTGAATGTCATCCACATATTGATGACATCACACTCCACATTCCTGGGAAATATCTTCCAAGGGCTTCATGAAGCTAGTAAATGGCATGGGAGAGGAGGTACAAAATGGAGGTCTCTGGGACCCAATAGGCCAATAGTCAATGGGTTTAACAGGATTCTTTTAGCACCACTTTTTGGAACTACCTATCTAGAAAGTACTAGAACAGGCACAAAACAGTGCCTCCTAGTAGTTTCCTGGCCAGATGGCACAGAAGGGGCTGCTATTTCAAAGGCTTTAAATCAATTTACTACACTCCCCTTCTCCCATTTTATTCTTAAGTTCACTACTGACCCATTTGGTTTAAAACTGCTTTAATCAGTGAGGAGGAAATTGTATTTTCATACGCAAATGAGTTCACACTTCATTTACATGGCCTGGACTTCCAGTGTGTTTCCTTTTTCTAGGTACATCCAGAGCTTTCCGCTGGCCACGGACTACTGGTGGAGTTGATAATTACATTCCAGCTGGTTTTTACGATTTTTGCCAGCTGTGATTCTAAACGACATGATGTGACTGGTTCAGTGGCATTGGCAATTGGATTGTCGGTTGCAATAGGACACTTATTTGCTGTAAGTTGCCAACTACTTCTGTAAGCTTCACCTGATTACTAGTTGTAAATTGCATGTAGTTGCAATGCTTTAGATTGCTCATTACGAATCTTACTCCAAAGCCTATACAAAGCCATTTTGTGTAGATATTACTTGGTCCAAATCAAAACTCCCTCCTTTGACATTGTTTCCTTTGTGAAATAGGAAGATTCAGAGCCTATCTCATAGGATTGCTGCATAGAAAAGTAGGAACAACTATGTTTCCTGCACCAAACATGTAAAGGATCCAAACTTATATGTCTGATGAAAACTGGCCAAATCAGGCTCTCTAGACATGTCTGCATGGGTGTTTTTAATACACAGTTGTATGATATCCACAATGTACAAGTTGGCTGTGGTATAAAACCAGCGTTTCCTGTTACAAGTGTAACAGGTGCAGCTCTCGTGGGATATCTTTCGTGAAGTTCTTTGAATCCATAGAAAAGCATTACATAAATACAAAAAAGTATTATTATTAGAAATAAATAGTCCATGACAATAACCATGGGCTCACTCATTGGGTTGGATCCCCTTCCACTGCAAAGGGGCAATTGCACCTTGACCACACTTGCATTAGAAGTGGGTAACATGATTAGCTTGGAGAATTCCCTGTTCCCTCTGAGCTCAACTACAGTTCTCACAGTAGTTGTTGGGAAAATTAATTTCCCTTCATCAATATAATGGGTAGAATTCAATGGGGCACTTACAACACTGCCAACTCTCTTATGTTCTACCAATTCCGTTGCACAAGCATCCCTCACTGCTTGCACAACAGTGGTCCAGCATTTCCGAGGCAAACCAAAATGAGTGGAACTGCTTGTTTATGGAAGGAGGGAGATTGGCAGGGTTTGCATAAGGGGATTCCACCAACCAACCTCCCTCCAGAAATGAGCAGGCTCTTCCTAGGAAGTGCTAAATCTCCCTTGCGTAATCAGTGGATCCCATTCATGCAATGAAATTGGCGGGACCCACTGCTTGCAGAAGGGAATCAGCAAGGTGAAAAGGAATCAGTGGGGGCATAAATGCCCATTTGATTCTGCCCATTGATCCCTGTTGTAATGCAGAGTATTTTGTGGTGGCTAGGTCTTGAATGAACAATTAAGCTTTCCAAAAGACCTGCTCCTGGTGGAGATCAACTACGAGAACTGGTTGGTTGATATGGATCAACACAGCTGCCTGAATGTTTGGGCTCTCCTTGGGGGCATGGCTATGATGACTGTCATGATGAGCATCTTCAGTTCAAAATTTACCACTGCGTGACTGGCTACTCTGCACTGCTGGCACTAATTCTGCTCCATTCCAAGGGCCACAGCACAAGGCAGGTTCTTCTCATCAGGCTAGATGGTTCACTGCTGATTCCTTAATCCAGAGGAGACTGGCAACAGCAAAAGGGAAATGCTGGAGAGGGCGATTGTAGTACATCCTCGTTTCCAAGCTTCCAGATGTGCTTCCAGATGATTTTTTTTTTATTGTACAATCACCATGCCTCATTCACAAATTGTATAAAGGGTACCGATAAGGGGTATCTTCCATTCCTGTGTTTTCCACCAGTTTTTCCGTGCTTTTTTTTTTTACTAGAAAAAACATCCTGTAAGGAAAGAAAAAAGATGGAATAGCTGCACAATGCTTTTGATTTTTAGCACTAGGAGCCCTTCATCTGAAAGCAACCCAAGTTTTACTGGGCTGGTCTTACTGTTTTATCTCTGAACACCACAAAAAACATACCCAGATTGACCCTCCTGAATAGTAAAAAATGGATCACACTATTGATCAGTGACACCACCACCACTTACCTCTTTGACCAATCCCATGCGGTATGAATAATTCAGAGGGACTGTTCACAGTCTTGGAAAGGCTCTGCTTGCTGTCTCTGTTTCTGCTTCTGTTTCGTGCTCACCTCCTGCTGATTAGCATAAGCCTTCAGGAAAGAAAATTGCTTTCAGCAATTGGAAGTCCTTGGGCCAAATCTGACCCACTGGAAGATGCTTTCTGGTCTCCTTAGGTGCTGACATAGAAGCAAAATAAAAATGAGGAATTGCCATCTGTGGCAGGAAAACCTGGATAAGAGGGATTTGGAGCAGAGGCAACAAGAAGTTGGTTCCACCACAAGGACATTAAAACATGTGGATGCTAAATGGTTGTGTAGTGATGATTACTTGCCTTCCTTTCAAACTTTTGGTGTGTTTTTTTTAACTGCAGATCAACTACACAGGTGCCAGCATGAACCCTGCTAGGTCATTTGGGCCTGCGATTATCACGTGGAAATGGGAACATCACTGGGTAAGTGATTTTGTTTGGGTATTACTTATTTTTCAAGAAAACTTAACAACTGATTTAATTTTTTTAAAAAAATGGATTTGTTCCATTAAAAAAAGTCTGAGAATGATAAAACTGTTACAAGCTTTTCTGCATATATCCCTCCTATTCTTTGTGAAGTTGCTAGGTCAAGCTTATATTTGTAGTCCCACATGAATCAAAGTAATACATAAACTGTTTCAAGGCTTCTGTTCTGGACTGAAACAGAATCAAGACAGTGAAAACTTGTACTATACAGGATGTTCCCACAAACATCTCTTCCATGGACAGGCAACACCTGTTTCATAAATGGAAAGGAAAACAGACAAAATGGTGGCTCCCACGCCTCTTGCACTGCCCTTTGTGTGGCCTTTTCCACTGCCACTGGGTGGAGATCTATTTTCTTCTGGCTGCTTCCACCAAACCATCCTTAAAACTCTTTGTGGGCATTGACTAATAGACATGCAATGGATAACCCAAAGAAAAGAGACCACAAGGTTTCAACAATGAACTTTAAAATGTTACTAAAGAAAAAATGGATTTATGCATACAACAGTATTACCGTATAGCTCAAAAACCATATGAGCAATACGGTAATAAAATAACCAGGGATAAACACATCCAGCTAGCATAACTACACTATCTTCCTATTTCACCCAGGTCCCTTATGCAACCAATATCTTACTGACACCTTACAGCACACTCTCATTCGGGTTTCTGGTTCCAGCAGCTCTAACTCTTTTGTTCTTCTAGGTCTCTGGCCTTCTTTCTTGCCTGCCTGCCTGCCTGCCTTTCTCCTCTCTCTCTCTCTCTCTCTCTCTCTCTCTCTCTCTCTCTCTCCGTTTAGCCATTGTGAGAACAGAGTGCTGGACTAGATGGACCCTTGGTCTGATCCAGCCTGACTCTTCTTATGTTCTTAAATTTTTGATCTCTAACATGTTAACCCTTTGGCTGAAACTGACTAGCATACACACAAAATGATTTATCCACATAATATTTTTTTAAAAAAATTAAATACAAAAATGCAGGGCAGTTTTGTAATCACTTATCTCAGATGTAGCAACTAACTGAGCCAATCAGTTAGATTTCAGGGGCTTCTGTGAGAAGGTGATCCCAGAACATGAAGGTGCTTCTTACCTATGTCTATGTCAGTTATTTGGGCTTTCTTTGAATTGCCCATCTATTTAGTTTTTTGGTAAATTTTAAGGGATTATAATTAGTACACATTAAGAAACTACTGAGACAGTTGGTATTTATCATGCCAGAGTGTTTGACTTCAAGCATTTGTGTGTTATAGTGATTCAGTTTCATTAAAAGCTGTTGTAAGCTGATTCGTGAAAATGGGCATTGCCCAGAAAGTTAAAAGTCCAATATCCAATCAGAATTCAAGAGAATACTAGCTATTCTGCATTCAGCATATTTGGTATAAGCTAGGGGTGGGGAGCCATTTTTGGCCCAAAGGCTGAATCAGCCCTGGGCTGGGACGTCAGGGAATGTATGCAGCAGTGGTTGGAGCCACTGCCCAAAGTGGGCAAAGACACTTCTAGTATGCATCACACACATACATTCACACACATACACACACATATCTGTGTGTGTGTGTGTGTGTGTGTGTGTGTGTGTGTGTGTGTGTCTATAAGGTCTTCAGGATGCAAAATGTTTATTTTCACAAAGCCCAATACGTTTTGACCTGTACTTTATTCAAAGGCCTTCCTCAAGGGGCTGTAAAATTAATAATACAATAGAATACATTAAGATAACACATAATATGATATGTTTAGGTTAAGCACATTGCCACAAGGGCCTATGCCTATATGTAAGTGTTACAAACTTTTTAACATAGCCAGGTGCCACTGAATAAATTACAGCCCCCTGAGGAAGGCCTTTGAATAAAGTACAGGCCGAAACACATCGGGCTTTGTGAAAATAAACATTTTGCATCCTGAGAACCTGTTTATCCTTTTTCTGACCTGTGTTGGATACTGTTCTCCTTTTGTTTTTGTGTGCCTGTAAGGATACAGTGGTCCAGGAACACATAAAGCTTCTCTTCGTAGGACTTGACCTATGTGAGCTCACATCCAACTCTGTCATTCCATTAGTGCAAATGATGTTGTGCTAGTGGAAACTAGGTTCTAACCTTGTGCAAGAGAAGAAATCCAACTAATGTTACATCAGCGCAAGCACAGTTGTGCAAGCAGTTGTGCATTATGCTCGTTCAAACCCATTGTACAACCCGTTGTTAGGGATGTATGGATTTTGTACTGTCTATGTTTCACAGATTGTCAGTTGCCTTTCGATCCTCTCATTGACAGAATCAGATTTTTCCAGTTTTCCAAATTTGCGCAAATTCACACTAGCAAAAATTTGCACTTGCAAAAATGCACAAATCCACCACCACAACCAAATGGGCATTGTCATGTTTAGCCTTTAGGGGAAATGTACACTTTCAAGTGGTATTTTTTATTTTGCGCATTTTTCTGTGACTAAATTTGCATAAAATTCCAGAAATTAATTCAGCTCACAAGTATACAGAATCCATGCATCTCGGGAAAAGCGGGTATGTGGCTAAATCCACGGGTCAGATTCATAGAGATCCGAACTCATTTCATCCCATTGCAGATTTCTCTGACATCCCTACCCATTATGCAATCCATTGCACATATCTCTTGTGCAACTGGTTGTGCAACTGGTTACACAATGGGTTGCAGAAGAGTTATGCGCAATGGGTTGTGCAATGGGTTGCACAAAAGTAAGTTTAGTTGTTGCACAAGCATAACGGTCAATCACTTGTACAATGGAAAGTTTCAGCAGAGCTCCTCTAGTGCTATTTGAGTTTGCGGAATGACGTCATTGGCTACTGCCCATAATGTGCCAGTTATGCCTGTCCACTTGGAAGTGCATTGCTGATGTGTCATATATACATGCAAATACAGCTAAATCAGATAGGTTGTTCAGCTTTATATTTGCTGCAACACATCAGTGCAACATTGACAGAAGCATCAACTATGCTATTGCAGATTGTTTTGTTAGTTAGTTAGTTAGTTAGTTATTAATATCATTTCTAAACCACTCATTAACTGATGCTTTCTGGGCGTGTCACAAGACAAAACATAAAAACCATAAATTCAACAACATATTAAAACATTATATAAAAATATAAGCTTAAAATAGAATAAAACCAAACTAAAAAGGAGATAAAAACCAGCAGTAGTGCAAAGATCTAAATGTGCTAACACAATTTTTAAAACTAGAGGATTAAAAAGACTGGGAAAATAAAAAGGTCATCACTAGGCACCAAAAACACTACAATATAGATGCCAGGCGAGTCTCTCTGGGGAGAGCATTCCGCATAATGTGCAAAATAACCCTTAGAGTCTACGGTTTCTTTGAAACATTGGCTTATGCTTTGTTATGTATTGTATTTTTTACAGATATATTGGGTGGGACCAATAATAGGAGCAGTACTTGCAGGTACCCTTTATGAATATGTCTATTGTCCTGATTCTGAACTCAAGCACCGCTTCAAAGAAACCTTTACTAAAACAAGCCAGCAATCCAAAGGGAAATACATAGAGGTGGAAGACACCAGGAGCCAGGTGGAAACTGACGATTTGCTCCTGAAACCTGGAATGGTCCATGTCCTTGACCTTGAAAGGGGTGAAGATAAGAAGGGAAGAGATCCAACCAATGAGGTGCTATCATCTGTATGACTAGCAAGGAGCACTGAAAGCAGAGAACGGTCTACTAGCATGCCCACAGATAGCCTTCCACCCATAAAAGAAACAGATTTGTTGTAAATTAGGCATGTACATTACCTTAAAACTGTAGGGAGATAGCAGCAATGAATTAGATGTTTGATCAGACCACACTCCCATTCTGTTTATATGGTAGCAGTTAAACTATGTTGGGGGATCCTGACAGATTATTCCAAATTCATAAATGTCCTTTTGGGGATGGCCGCAGGGGGATCTTACTCCCTCTGCATCCCAAGCAAATTTTGAAAGAGACATTGATTTTAATGCAGGCAGTTATGAGTAGGAAATAGCAATCTTTAACAATCTGATTGACAGATGAAACTTATCTGAAGTTGCCTGTAGACACAGAAAGAAGTGTCTATCAGATTGTTCTTCTGACACTTAATTGGCTGTTGTCAATCCTGATTAGAATTTTAATGACAAAGTCTATGGCAGGCTCAGTAACAACAGGGCCAACATGCAGGACGTAGCAAAACCTTCCAAAGCATTCACTTGTCCCCTCTTTCTTTCTTCTACGATATCCTCTTTTTCCTTCCATGCAACATTTGGTAAAATTGTACTATAAACAACAAACAGAAGTTGGCATTTGCCATTTGATATCTGCACACATTCATTTTTTTCCAAATATCCTCTCCTTATTACTAACAATCTTGAAACTGAAGGATGTTATATCCACAAAGTAATGCTAAAAACATGCATCATTTTGTTGTCCAGCCATGAACAAATTCTCACAAAGTCTAGCTGTCTACCACACACTATTCCTAGAACTACAGAAGATATACAATGAAGAAAATAGATCCACATTTTACTCCATCTTGTCCTGGGTGCAATCCAGCCAAAGCTAAGCACTCTGAATTTCAATTAATTTTAATATGAGGCATTTATGCACGTGCTTAACTCTCCCATTGAAATGAATGGGACTTGAAAGAGGCTAACTTTGGACGGATCATGACCAGTAAAACTATGTAGGTATAAAAAAAAATGAAGGCTGTTCTGTTTTCAGTGCACTTATTCAAACAAACAAAAATGTTACTGTGCCAACTTTATATAACTGAAATGTTAAAATAACAACCATTTTTCTCACAATGTGATTTTTAAAATTTGTAACAATTGGGCTTTTATTAATTATATAAAATACTACTGGGAAATACTTTGGTAACTGATGTTTTGCTTTTGAATACTCTGTCGGTAACAAGAATTACTTTAGAGCTGCTTCAAATATATTTCCTATATAAAAAGCATTTTGTGTAGGGAAAATAGTGCAAACTGCATTCTGCTTGTAACATTGTGTGACATTTTATTGCTGAATTGTGAAACTGCCATTTATAAGCTTCAAGTAATATTGGTTTAAAAAGGAGTAATGTTTACACTTTCTGATTGTAGCCAGAACTGAATTTTGCTATGGCTGAGGTTCTCTGTACAGAACTCATTAAGGGTTTATTAATGAAATGTGACAAATATACAGAACTACTCTGAGAACACCTATAGGAAATGGTGTGACAACAAGGGTTATTTTACCGGTGCTGAATATTTCTAAGTAGGAAAACACACATTATGTCATGCATAACAGTCAAAATATGATGGAGAATGTATTTTATTCTCAACAGAAGTGATAGTTATGTGACAAAACTGTGAAGCAGCTCCAAAATAAACTGTACAAAGAGGAAATAACTAAGATTACAGCAAAATGAAGACATCCAGTTAAAAATACATTGCCAGGTCTTCCAAAGGGAGAACTCGGGAAGAAAGGTAGCAATGATTGAATCAGTAAATGATCTACTGTGTATTTGTTAGTGGGTCAGTTCAGACAACACATTAGTGAACGGTGGACTATTTACGCAACTTTTGCTTAAATAGTCCCCCGTTGACTAATGTGTCATCTGTCGGGAGGGGGAATGGTTATTTTCCAGAAATAACCAACGGAGATAACCAACGGTTTGCAGAACCGTTGCTTATTATGGCAGACTCCATGGATTATTTCCCGTGTTTACAGAGTCGCAGTGCAAGTGCAACAGAGACCCCTGCTGCTCTTGCCTGGTGCGCCTCTATCGGCATGGGAAATAATCCCGTCCCGGGAAATGCTTGGGCAGCCACTGATCATGCCATCCCTTGGTGGGGTGGAGCGATCGGGGGCTCCCCACACACTTCCGGGGATGGGCACATGCTGTCCCTGGGTGGTGCACCACCAATTGTGGCGCCCACGTGTTCCCAGGGACATGTATGTACCTTGCCCCCACCCTGCAATCCATCTAAAGATCAGCTCGAGGGGATAGAAGGAGCTCGTTCCATCCCCTCAAGCCAATCCCCAAATGGATCACAGGACGGGGCAAAGGATGTCTCCCGCAGCTGGACGTGTAATGTTAAACCGCAGGAAAGATCCCTCCGCTAATATTGGGGGTGGGCAAAGACTCGGTCCTGCAGCTGTCACAAGCAGGACAGATCCTTGCACATCCCATCCCCATTCACCGGAAGAGAAGGGGAATTGGACACGCAAGGATCTCTCCTGCCGCTGCAAATGATTCCCCTTCTCTTCTGGTGAATGGGGATGGGATGTGCAAGGATCTGTCCTGCTCGTGACAGCTGCAGGACAGAGCCTTCCACCAGCGTGGCACCCCTCCTTCCCCATCAGGGCCATGGCAACAGGGAACGGAACAGCATTGCTATAGTCACCCTCTTCCCTGATGCTATGGTGGTACTGATGGGGAAGGACGTGTCAGCACCAAACCATGTGATCCCCTGACAGGGATGACGTCGTTCGGTGTTGACGAGCCTGTACTTGAGTTTTAATACCGTACAGGATGCTTCTAAATTGTTTTGCACTGGTACAACAGTTACTCTTTGATTAAACACCGAAGTTTCCATTTATATATAAGGCTGCATTTTTGCCCTAAGACTTTCTCTTTAAATTTGTATTTTTGTAATGTTTCAACAGTGCATTTTATACTATACCTTTTCCCCCTTATAAACTGTGATGCACTTGTTTCAGTGACTCATGAAGCTGTCTTACAAATGGATTTAAGATGTGTATCTTATATTTGTGATAGTTTAAAGTGTTGTTCCTTTGTTGTTCACAGCAACCACAAGATGCAAATTCAATCAAATGGAGACCTTTTTGAGCACCAGTTTCTACTGGTAAAACTCTGCAGTGGCTTTCTTGAGCTTCACATACCTCATGGGCACCAAGTTGCCGGGGTGGGGGGGGGGGGTTATGTCCTGCAAACCCAGTGAGCATGGCTTATGTGAGCATTAAGCAACTTTTGCATAACCTTAAAACAGCCCATAGGTACAGGGTTGTTTAACCCTTGCATGCTCACTGGGTTTGCTCACTGAGTTCACACAACATGACAACTCCAGAGCAGGGTTTACATATTCAAAATGGCAGCCACATGCATACTGTAGCCTCACCATGGGTTAAAGATTGCCATGTCATGTGAATAGCCCCAGTCTCTTCAGCTTCACATACCCCCATTCATTTAAATTGGTTTATGTGTTTATTCCTCTTTGTATACCAAATACATCCAGCACAGAAACCCAGGGATTATTTTTGAAAGCAATGCTCTATCATCATCCTTGCCTGCTTTCTAATATCCCTACTTTTTGCTCAATAATATTTTCTAAAAATTGACAAAGCGATACTATAGGGGATGGGGTGGAGTGGGGTTGGGATTCATTCCAGAGAAACCACCCTACCCAGTGACTTGCTGCAGCCAGGGTGGAAGGTAGGGGGAGGCCATTTTTAAAGTTCCCCCTCCCATGGTGGGGTGGAAATTACTATGCAGCCCCAGTTTTGTGTCCTTTTCAGGGGGGTGTCAAGGGAACAAGGGGGTTTAGAATCATGCAAGTCCTTCAAGGATCCCAACATGTTCCTGAAACACCCCCATTTTATTCCTCATCACTACCGCCAGCAGAACCTTCATGATCGAATTGCTTTCTCCAGGTGTCCTGGAGGGCCTCCAGCAGTGAAACTGCCATCCTGCCTGCAAGCTTTCCCCTCCACTGGTGGAGCAGTGCTTATGCCGCTTCCTACATCTCTCAGTTGGCCAAAGGCCAATTGTAGGATTGTACCCTATATAATCTAAATAATTGGAAAACCTGGATGTTAGAAGTACAGTAAGCAGAATTTTGAAGAATGCAGGTGTGTCTGCAGGTGTAGCTACACGCACAGTTACCAGTGCTGTACTGATAGAAATAGCACAATGAGTGACACTTTTATTATGTATGTTTTTGTTACCTTTTCTAGATAGCAATTCCCTGCAAAGACAATTAGCCTAACAGAGTCAGAGAAATCTGCAATAGAATCAAATGAGTTTGGATTTCTATGAATCTGACCCATAGGTTCCACAGTGGAACGGCTTTTCCCAAGTTACACAGATTCCACGGACCTAAGGACCTTTTCCCCCTAACTTTCCAGAATTCTATACAAATTTAGTCATAGAAAAATATGAAGATAAAAAAATGTCCAAAAATGTGCATTTCCCCTATAGGCTAAAGTATGGAAATGTGCATTTGGGGGAATGTGCATTTTTGCAAGTGCAAATTTACGCAAATGTGAATTTGCATAAATTGAGGAAATGGGGGGGGGGGTCCGTTTCCATCAATGAGTGGGCAATAGAACAAAAGGCCCCTGACAATCCACGAAAGGCAAAATCCCTACATCTTTACTCATATGTAAATCCCATTGAGTTAATTGCAGCACACTTCCAGGTAAGTGGGTACAGTATTGCACCAAGTTTAATTAAAATGCCTTATATACCAAGCAGTACTGCCCATAAAGGTAAATGCCAATTTCTCCCCCAGTATGAAAGATTCACAAGCAAGTGAGATAGCAGATCTTTTTCGCTGGTACTGGAAGCATGTGGATTAAGAGGGTGGAAAGGCCTGGTATTCTGTTTCTCACATATGACTCTGCATTTGAGGAGCCAAAAGAATGGCTACATGTGAGGAGTCTCAAAATGAATGTGCAAAGCTACCATGAATAAAATGGGATATTACAAAATAAATCATCTTGAAATCTCAGATACATATTCAAAAACAAAAGCAAATTTAAAGATGCATGAATGAGAAATCATTTACCACCTGTAGGACCGATTATATGGGATAAACTGTATGTGTGAGTTATTGCCATTCAGCACATTATCAGAATGATTGTGATAATAGTATTATAAATCACCATGTTTAACTTTTGGAATAATCTACTTAATATAGATGTGCTGCCGTCAATAATAGAGTCTTATCTTGTTTTCTTTCCATTATGCTGTATCCTTTATTGTAATGCGTTGTAAATAAACTACTGTCTGTTTTGATTCATCCCTGCATGATCTTCTTGAAATATATTTAAAACATTATTAAGCAGTTAGATGAAAATATTGTTCATCCATTAGCTGTTCCTGTGTATTTTCGAAATGAATCAATGTTGTTTTGATAGGCAATGAATAGATGTTTGAGGAAAGATGATGAATATTCCAAAAGGAGTCCAGTATAGAAACTAGATTTTCAAAGATATTTGTGCCTGAAATCATAAGTAACAGTGACAAATTAGTCTAATTGTACATAAATATTAATAGGAACGATAACAAAGTCAATATTTTTGTGTGTGTATCTCGCATATAAGCTCAGTCATAATTTGCCGATATACAGCTTGCTCATAGTAATGGAGTATGCTGCCTACAATATCTCACAAGAAACTGACAAGAAAGTTGGGAACAATATGTGAGGAAGTTCATTTCTCAACTAATAAGAAAAGAAATAATGCAACATCTTGTATGAAAATTCCTGAGCATAGTCTGATACAGTCAATTTCATTATGTTCCAATAAGTGGAAGTATAAAGGGTATATTTACAAACTACTTAACATGGTTCAATGATCATTCCCTCTTCCCATGTCTACACCAGGCATTTATCCCAGGATCAGCTCAGGAGGGATGACGCATGGGGGATCCCAGGGGCAACAGGGACGGGCAGAGACTTTCCCCAGGATAACCAAAACTTCGGTTATCCCAATTTTTCCCGTGGTCTCAGGAAGTTCCTGAGCTCTACGGGGGTGTGGCCGACCATCCTGGCTTCTTCCCTCCTCCTTATGAGTAAATGTGGTTTCCAAAACGGGCATGGAGCTGTTTGGGGGGGGGGGAGAGCTCCATGCTCTTCAGGGGTGGGGGCAGCAATTTCGCCATCTCTGGAATGGCAGGGGGGTTGGCACGGAGTTTGGGGGGGTTAACTTACTGTTTTGCTGGATCAGGACCACGTGATGGGCTCTTCTAAAAGAAAAAAATGGCACCTGCGACATTCCTCTTCCCTTCTGGGACATTGTGTGGCCATATAGAAGCTGGGGGAGGATCGCGGAAGCAGGTAAGTCCGCAATCCTCCCCCCTCCCTCCTGCTAGGCCCTGAGGTGTAGAAAGGACTGTGAAGTAGCTTAGTGATGTTCTCAACACATTTAGAGGAGAGGGCCCATAAAACTGAAGCTGATATAAGGTTTGAGTCTATATATGCAATAATAAATTAATTATTTGGTAACAGACAAATTGTTTCAGATTTGATTAGTTTATAGGTTGTGTTAATTGCAACACAAAAATTAAGGTGGGGCTGAGAAGCCATCTCAACACAGATGCTGTTTAAGACTACTGCTACCCTGATGCTTTATTTGACTGAAGATGTGCTAAAGAAAAGGATGTTATTCTTTCCTAGATCATTTTAATAAAAGTATCTCTACTTGATAACATGTTGGATTGTGGGAACTGCCATGTTTAATCAGAATGATGACCTATCTAGCTTAATATTCTACCCTCTCACAATAGCCAACCAAGTGCTTCAAAAAAATTCATAATCAGGGCAAGATGTCAATGATACCCATTCCTGATTGTCTGTCCCCAGCATCCTCATGTGAAAGACGCATTGATTATAAATATTTTTCTAGCTAAATAGTGAGAACCCCCCACCGCCTCTATGAATGGAAATGATATGTATTTCACATTTTATAAACCCATTATATGCTACAAATCACAACACCTTGTGGCAATAACATCCTACAGGTTACTATATCCTATATAGATCACTTTTCCATTGCCTTAAACTTGCTGCCTATCAGTTTAATAAAATGCCTCAATGTTCTTGTATTCTGAGAGTGAATAATTTCTTGCTATTCATTTTCTCTACATCATAATTTTATCAACCTCTAAATCTTCTCCTTCAAAATTCTTCTTTCAAAACTAGCTCTCCTACTATGGTTCTTCATGAGGAACATTATTCTCCCTCTGATTATTTTAGTTGCCTTTTCATTGTGCCTCCCAAAACTCTACTGTGGGCTTCAAGCTACTGCACATTTAAGCCCACATAATATCCCAGTGAAATCAGTTGAAGTTATAGATGCTTGCAACCTGCATTTCTTGAAGGGACATGTTTTTCTTGAATGTTTCAAACTTGCACCATTATTGTACACATAAGGCATGTGTGCCCTTTTCTGCTTATGCTCCAGTGAAGTCAAACTATTTTGTGTATGTTGTGTGAATTGCTGTTTGTCAAAAGGGTCACATTAGTTAATCTGGGGAGGTCAGGCTTACTTAAGGTTCATTTGGTTTTCTCAAAAATCCTTTGTTAATTCAGATCATAAGTCTACTCTGTTCTAACCAGGATTTACATAATTTCCAGTCTTGTGACCTTGGAGATGCTTAACTGTGGACTCTCTCTGCATTGATAAGAAATAGCTTATCTGAGCGGCAAAGGAGATGTTGCAGCAGCAACATCAGTCATGCCAAATTCTTATGAAGCGAGGTGGGGTGTGAGGTGGCTTTTCATGTTGCATTTCAATATTCTCCCAAGTCCTAATTTACATGAATGCATAATGTAGCAAACACACACCTGTCTTCTGGGGAAGACACGTGTATAGCGAAATGCTGGATACAATCATGGCATTTTCAAGCCTCGTCTTGGAGATAAACCACATTGCTAACGTACCTTTAGACATTGGTGTGCAGTTAAGAGAACACATTTTTATGAAAACAATGTACATGGTGCCTTATGAATGTTCCAAGCACTTTACTTATACTCTTTTAGTAGTCCTTACAATAACTCTACAAAGTATGGCAGTAATATTATCCCAATATTGTAGATGGGATCTGAAGCTGAGAGTCATGTCTTGCCTAGGGCATATGGAGCCAAGTTGAGATTTGAATCAGGGCCTTTCCAGTTCACAGTCCCTAGTTGGTAGGCAATACTGGCTGCCTGTCCAGGTTCAGGCCCGATTCAAAGTCAAAGCCCTAAATGGCTTGGGGCCAGGTTCACTGAAGGATCATCTCCCATATGTACCTGCCCAGCCCCTAAGATCAGCTTTAGCAGTCCTCCAGAAGCCCCTGCCAAAGGAAGTAAAGTGGGAGGCCACCAAGAAGAGGGCCTTTTCTGTCCATGCAAAGAAGCACTCCCGGTTCACTTACAGCAGAGTAAGCGTGTTCCAGTGATCCATTCAGTAATAATACACACCAGCAGTTTGTGTTTAGTATAAGCCTTTTACTGTGGTTCCAATATATATATACAGCAGTATGGTCCATCAAATATAATACAGGTTTCAGGAAGATTTCCACATCACATAGCATATCCGTCTATCCTCATATCATCATATAACCAGCCTCTCTAACTCCATCAGATATTTACAGTTTATATATAGTCGACTGGACAATGACTAAGCACTAATCAAATAGAAAAAACTCACAGGAAAAACCCACTATCTCTCTGACCTTTTCAGCAGTAGATAGAAAAAACTATTCCCTTGCTAATTGATACCAGATGCACTAGTCAGTCCTCTGGACACTTTGCAACTGTCCAGTCCTTTTATTCATCTTAAGGGACATTTTCCCTGACATTTTCTTCTGTGGCGCCCTAGGGACTGCCTTGACAACATTGGGGGCTGCCTCTTTTGGGGAAAACCCTGCAGTTTTGTTTCTGCGGGATGGTGGTGACTAATCCCATTGCAGAAGGCAGTGTGGGCTTTCCAGGGAGTATTCAGCTGACTGGGCCCACCCTCTGCCTGGGCTTCTGGTGACCAATCAGGGGTCGCCGTTCACCCAGGAACACCTCCACCTTGATTCCAGAGCAAGGTCAGATGGTAGAAGGGCCATCGTCAACTCACTCAAGCATAAAAAATTAGGCTAAGTCTGTGACTTTTTAAATTCAAAGCATCACAGGAACGCTTCAAGGTGGCTGCTGCGTAGTATAACTGATGCAGCGCCACCACGCACCTACCGTACAGACATATAGACAGCCACTTTGTTATAGAATGAGGTTCCCAGAGAGGTTCACCTGGCACCTATATTGTGCTCTTTTGATTTTCCCAGGCATTTTCGTGGTTCATTTCTGTTGTTTCAATCTGTTACTGTATTTTAAATCTCTGCATTGCTGCTAAGTTTTATTTTTGTTTTACTTTTATATTGTAGTTCTAAACTTTTAAATTTTACACTGCATCCTATGCTGTACTTTTGGGTTTTAATTGTTGTGAACAGTACAGAGAGCTTTGGCTATTAGGCGGCACAGAAATATAATAAATAAAACAAACAGAGATACAGTAAAGAAGCAGAAGGATCCCAAATAGTCTAATTATAACCCAAACTGTTCAATGTTCCTGAATAATCAAGATTTACAATAGCCTGGGCTAATTCACGGAACCCCCAAAATAATAATAATAATAATTAATAATAATAATAATAATAATGGCAACTCCAGCATACATTACAGCTGTGGTCTGGTTAAACTGATTTTCAGCCCACAGTAAAGTAACTTCACATACTTCATAGAGAACTGAAAGTGAATTGTATTGAAAATAGAGTGAACTAACAACCATGTTGCCATGAGGTCAGGCGCAGTATGTGTTGAGCTTGCCATGTGATCTGGGCCAATTTGGGGGTATTTTAACAAGTCCTTTGAGACTGGAAAGTCTGAGCAAGATGGGACGCTAGTCTGAACTGGTATGGTTGTTCTTATATATTCCTGTGCTTTGGTACATTGTTTCTTTTCTGCAAGTAAATCCTAACAGAACAGCTATACAAATGACAAGGAGACACATCTTTCACAGATGTCAATGGGACATAATTATATTTGCCTGCAGAGGTTGACCTTGACATTGGATGGAATCATCCATTCCCAAAGGGTGTTTTTTTTTTTAAGGAAGAAGGAAAGGACACCACGTTGCCATAAGAAATAAAAAGTTCCCTTGGCAACCCTTAGGGGCCAACTGGAAAGCAAAAACATACATATATTTCATTGCACTGTAGACTGTTGTCCCTGTAAACTTTTGAGCACATGCCCAGGGACAATATTTTAAAATAAAGACTTAATGTGTAGCGATGGAATATGACAGAGAAGGGACAAAACAAGCTACAGAGATCAGGGAGATATTGGGCTGTCCGGTCATCTGCCTGTGGGTGATGCTTTAGAGAAACAGCTGCACAACATCTTCTCAGAGCCAATTTGGACCAGCTGCATCACAAACAGGAGGCACACAAGCAAGGACAAATGTTTTCAAAAGCACTTATTATTTCTCACTCTCCACAGCTGTCCAGAGCAGTTCAAATGTACGGACTGGCGAACAGTGCTTAGGGGGCAAGAGAGAAGCTTCTGTAGCCTCCAGATGAAAATCTGAGTACGTAGCTCTGTGGTCTACAACCCTGAAACTGAAATGGGGGAGATCTGACCACAGGAGAAGGAGGAGGTCAAAGAGTCCATCTAGATATGTCCCTCAAAATAATCAGGTCCTCAAACTACCCTGCTGTGGATACATTGGTTCTTGTAGGAAAAAAATTCCAGCTGTCAGCAGCACCAGATTTTACTAAGCACTTGTATAGACTGTTACTCTTGCTGAGAAATGATGATGCACATATTTTGGGCGGTGGATGAGTACAGATGTCTTAGTCTCTAATTGAGCCTTTCTTCCTGGGAAATCACATTTTCCCAGTATTCAAACTACAATCTAGTATTGTTGCAATTAAAATAAGATTCTCAACCTGGGCTAGTGTCAGGTGTGTCACAAGGCCAGAGGCCTTGTGGATTGAAAATTGAAGAATTTGGGATTGTAGCTGCCTCTACACGAGAGGTTTAAAGCTCTTTCAAGTCTCATTAAAAAATTTACCTCTACATGAGTGGGGTGCAAATCGGGAGTTGAGGCACGTTATCTATTCGATTATGCGCATTATCAAATGCGCGTTAAACCGCGAGTTTTAATTTGTGGTGGCAGTTAATGCGCCTTACCGCCGTGTAAACATGCAATTCTCCGCATGTCAACAAGTTTAAAGCACATTTCGGTCGACCCGTAATGCGCTTTGCTGCCTCTCGTACAGAGGTATTAGGAGTAAATGTGCTTCCGCGAATATGCGCATAATTGGGCAGCCAGGAACCAAAGCGAATCCTTCTGGAGGGGTCTTGTTTTAAGAAAGGGCCAGCTCACAACAGTATGATCTTTAGCCACAAAAGGCTGCTGCATCCAGGTTCCTAAGCTAGAGTTCCCCCAAATTTGAAAAGGACTTGCAGTGGCTTCTCCACAACACGAGAACGGCCTAAATTACTTCACAAGTGTGAGTGAATTCCCTTTTGCTTGGATTTACAAAGTTTGCTTTTAAGTTGTGCCGTTCGCCGCCTGCCTGCCTCCTGCAGAAGATCGATGTCCGCCTGAAGAATTCCCCCCTGCACCGTCCTCACTACGTCCTGATTTGGTTTGCCTATGAGAACGCTTTCGTTTTCTCAGCTACAGAGCTGTTTTCACTTCCCGGTGTGGGGGCTGCCTGAAAGGGGGAGAAGGGGACTTGCCATATGTTCTTTTAGAGCCAATATGATTCCCCCCTCCTCCTTTGCTAAAAAGACTAATTTGTGACTTTGAATCTGTTTTGGACATTCACCCTGGCCCTGCTGGCCGAAGAATCTTTTGTTTGTGGACATTGCTATTGTTGACTCTTGCTGTTAAGGTCTAGCCATAGTTAAGATGATTTTTTTGTGTTCTGTACCAAACTGTTTGCCCTGAATCTGCCTTTTGTGTTCCTAGTCAAATGCTGAATGTTTGTAATGCAACTTTTGAAATTGGAGCTTAGATCAATTGTTTAGTTTTGCTGTTTGAGCTTTCTCCTCCCTCATTAACTTTCCTCCTTTTTCCCCAGCTGTCTCTGAGCTGCCATGTCAGACAGGGGGCTGGGAAGAGGGGAGTAAGTTTTCCAGGTGAGGAGGTGTTTTGAGTGGGGGATGATGTCAGGGGTATCACAAGACCAGAGGCCTTGTAGATTTAAAGTTGAAGAATTTGGGATTGTTTTAAGAAAGTCTGTTTCTCTGTGAGCTATGGCCCAGTTCTTGAGGAGGCCATAGCCCTTTCTGTCCTCAAACTCTTTGCAGAATAATATGCCTGCTTTGTATGGAAACAGTAGCTGCGTTCGGACAATACAATAGTCAATGGTGGGTTAATAGTCAACTCCACAGTTGACTATTTAGGGGGGGTACTTCCGACACAACATGTTCCTACATAACTGTGGAATGGATGGGGCTGGCATTGAGTGGGCTAATAGTTAACTTGGCGTTTGACTGACACAGCCCCCACCCCTCCCCCTCAATCCTCCCGATGTGAGTTGTGCTGGCTGTAGCGGAATGGCCGGCATGGTTTTGGCCACTCTTGCCCAGGAACTCTGTAGCCAGCTGAGATAGTCCACTCAACCCTGCAAAACAGTCCACTGAGCTTGACAGACAACATACTAACCAACAGTTGTGCAGACAGAGAGTTGGTTATTATTTTGAGGAAATAGTCAACCATGGGGTGGTTTTTGCCCAAAAGTCAACACAATAACTAACCATTGACTATTTAACCAACGGTTGACTTCTTAAACCACCATTGATTAGCATTTTGTCTGAACTGAGCCAGTGAGTAGAAAGAAAGAAAGAAAGAAAGAAAGAAAGAAAGAAAGAAGACTCATTTGTGTTTTGTTTGGGGTTTATCAGGTCCCTTGGAATTCCCTCATTCACAGCTGTTTCCACAGCTATTCTCCATCTATGAGGTTGCTTCCTTGCTAACTGCACAGCACCTTCAAACAGTTTCTCCCATCTTCTCTTCCACTTTCCCTCCTCTAACTGTTTACTTCCTTCCCATAATAGCTAGACTTATACTATCATGCAGCAAGGACAACACTCAACATTTTAACAAGTGTTATATATGTGCCACTTGCAAGTGGATAAATACATGGATATATGGGCTGGGGCTGGACAACATGATTAGTAACAGGTAATTAATTAGGCAACCGTCCATTGCGTTGCTTAGCATGTTGTCTGGTGGGAACAGATGGTGGGAACAGATGGTGCGCTATTTTTCCCGAATAAGCAACGGAGAAAAACAATGGCTGTTCCATTGATTATCTGGAGACCCGTTGCTTAACATGTCGTGTGGCAGGCTCCATTGTCAAATTGAATGCGTTGAGTGTGCTATTTCGGGAATGCATAGAGTTCTCTGGCAGGAGCAACTGAAAGCACCCCAGCCGCTCCTCAACAACTGGCAGAACTTGCAAGGGCTGATGGGATAGCCCTGGGAGGAGGAAGAGCAGAGCACCAGCCGGCCGGAATGTCACTCAAGGGCAGTGTCAATTATTCATATGCTCCAGCAGAGCCTCAGCCATGCAACATGACATATTGTGTGGGGAGTACCTGCGCAATGACATACTGTCAGTTGCCTATTCCTCCCTCTTGTTGCCAAATATGTCGTCCGAACGCAGCCATGGTCTGCTTTTCTTGAAACCTATGCATAACTAGGCTGACTATCTGAAAAGGAGGACAGGGCTCATGTAACTTTAACAGTTGTAGAGAAGAGGGAATTTCAGCCAGTGTCATTTGGATGCAATTAGTTCCTGGTGAAATTCCCTCTTCGTCACAACAGTTAAAGGTGCAGGCACTATACTAGAGTGACCATATACAAAAGAAGGCAGGGCCCCTGCAACTTTAACTGTTGTGATGAAGAGGGAATATCACCAGGAACTAATTGCATACAAATGACACTGGTTGAAATTCCCTTTTCTCTACAACTGTTACATCAGCCCTGACCTGGATTTTATCTGGTCAGCCTAATCTACTTGCTGTTGGAAGCTGTGGTGTGGAATTGTATTGTGTGGGAATCTATATATTGGGATTCTTGCAAAGTTTCCCCCCCCCCAAATGAAGAGGAGTACAGCTACCATCTAATACCTTGGATTAAACTATTTTTACTGGTGGTAATTGGACTCAAGTGGCTCCTTGACAAGGAGCTGTAATCCTAAACATACTTTTGGAAGTAAGATCATTGCATTCAATAGAATTGTTGTTTCCAAGTAAATGAATTAGCAAGTCATTGTTAAAAATTCAGTCGTTTTGTGTTTGCTGGATGTTTTTGCACTCTGCTAGCAAGTGGACCTCATGGGAAGCTAGAGAGGTGAGGAGTTGTTTGTGTTGTTAATTAGAAAGACAGACTTGAAGATGAGCTCACAGTCCCAGGATGGCCATCATTTGCTCTAACCTCTTTGGAGAGTGAGTAATTATCTCAGTGGAAGATGTCACCTGGCTTATGATACATAGCCATAATAATCCATTGAAAATAGAGTTTTAATTTTCTTTTGAAAGGATAATTTAATGGTATCCAGTGGAAGCTGAAAAAATACATTAAGATGGCAAGAATGAAATGCACCAGGGTGCTAATTAATACCATTGATGACTGACCAATTATTTTTGCTTGTTAAAGAAACTAGACACCTTGAGAAATAGGTATAAATGTCGTGTCCACTGTCTGGTGTTCTAGCAGTTTACATTGGTTGCTTTTGCAAAGGGAACTATGAATGTGGAAATGTTTGTTTGGAGGTTTTTTTTCCCTGTTTCTGATTTTGTTTGTTTGTTTTTTAGGAGACTATCCAGCTCTATGTTTTTGTGTGTGACCTAAACACATTCTGATAAGCAGGCCCATAAATGCCAGTATACATTTACTCTGGAATACGTTTACTCTGGAATATGTGATGTGATAAATGCAGTACTGAACCTCCTGACATTTTTTAAAACTCACAGGGTCTGAATAAGATTTTTTAAACCTCCCTCTCCACACCATTTTTCTGAATCAAACGTCCCCCTGCCTGAAGTTGGCAGAGCCCTGTTGGTGGAAATATTAATCCTGTTCACGTGTCATGGCTGGCTCACCATAGGTTATATAAACCCATGATGAGCTGCAGTGTATGGTGGGCAACATTTTAAATGTGCAGCCCCAAGTGGAGGTTGCCATGTCAAGCGAACCGGGCCACCGAGGGTTATTTGAAGGTTAAACAACTCTCATATAACCCTACTACAAACTGAGGGTTATGCAGGAGTTGTTTAACTCTCAAATAACCCTTGGTTGCTGGGTTCGCATGACATGCAAAATGTAATCCACCATGCACCATGGTTCACTGTGAGTTAGGGTGACCAGATTTT
Source organism: Anniella stebbinsi (assembly GCA_029215795.1). Lineage (NCBI taxonomy): Eukaryota > Metazoa > Chordata > Lepidosauria > Squamata > Anniellidae > Anniella > Anniella stebbinsi. The sequence continues at coordinate 61,416,930 of JARDYH010000006.1, read as the reverse complement.
AGAACCCAAAATCCCGGTTCCCCCCCCCGCCACCCAAAACAACCCCCCCACCAAGCCACCCCACCCACCCAAAACAACCCCCCCCAAGCCACCCCCCCACCCAAAACAACCCCCCCACCAAGCCACCCACCCCCAAAAAACATCAGCCTGGACCTACCGGGTTCTCTTCCGCCGCCGCCCCCACCGGGTCCGCCACCGCCCCCAGGCCCCGCCTCCCGCGCCTCCCGCCCCACGCCTTGCGCTCCTTACCTGCAGGGGCGTCCGCTTCCCTCCGGTGCTCGAATCTACTGAGAAACAGGCTTCGCGGCCTGTCTCTCAGTAGCGCGCCAAGTGATGTCGTCATTACCCGGCGCACTACTGAGGGACAGGCCGCGAAGCCTGTTTCTCAGTAGATTCGAGCCCCGGAGGGAAGCGGACGCCCCTGCAGGTAAGGAGCGCGAGGCGCGAGGGAGGGCACTTACCTGCTGGGGCGGCCGCTTCCCGGGCTCCGCCGCTGCCACCGCCTCCAGATCTACAGCTGCTCGTCGCTCGGTGCCACCGACGCGTGACCCCCCCGCCACCCCAGTTTGCCCCCGCCGCCCCCCGGTTGGCCCGGATCGCCCCAGGTTTCCCAGTTAGGACCGGGAAACCCTGGGCCATCTGGTCACCCTACTGTGAGTTAAACCCCTGATGAGCCTGGCATGTCATGTGAACCGGAGTCCCAAATACATAGGAGATTTATTCCAGTGTTACTGCGGCTCACAGTCATCCATATCATAGGACGTCATTGCCATTCCACAGTAACCCCCCCTTTCAGGCTAAAAAAACTCATTTTTCTCAAAGGCTTCTGTGCTGTTCCAGTAAAGTGTGCCCTGCATCACTGAATTAAATGCAGCTTACTATGTGTGGAGGTTGATGTGAATTATTATTTTGCTGCAAAATAAAATATGTCAATAAACACATGGTTTTTATTGTGTCATAGTTAATCATTTCCACCAGGTATTTGATCTGTATGGCTTTCTTGGACCAAATCCAATCTCAATTCTGGATTGAAACAGACAATTGTTTTTTATCAAAGGAAGTTTAGCCTTATTCTGACATCTATATTTTTATTTCTGTTTTGATACAAGTGCACATCAAAGTACACATAATCAACTACTTGGAACTGGTCCATGTTACAGACATGGAGGCCACTATGCATTTTTAACTGATCTACAACTGGAGATATGCACTGCAATCTCCTTTTTTTTCCAATTGTGATCAATTTTAAAGGAGAAACCAATAGAGTAAGTTGATGAACACACCTTCTCATGTGGAGTTTTCCTCAGAAAATTGTGTGAGTACATCAAGGCCCCACATTTCCCTGAGGCCCTGCTTCATATCTCAGCACAATCATTAATCTGGCCCATTATATTTTACAGTATGTGTCGTTACTCTAGATTTCTTCAGATACAGTAGAAAGACTTTAAAATTTCAGGACCCTTCCAATTTTTAACATAAGAGAGTTTCATTTCCATGATGCTGTGAGCTTTTGGGGCTCGGGGAATTATCAATTTTATAACAAAAGTACACTAAAGCCCCTGGAATAGATGTGTGGGTGGGGGGAGGGGAGGGGAGGCAGCAGGAGGCAATAGCGGAGATAAGCAATAGGCGGGAGAAACTGGATAAAGAATCAATGCAACCAAAGAGAAAAACAAACACGCAACGTGAAGCTTTATCAAAGACTCCTATGTTCATACACGAAGTAAGGGATTAAGCTGAGAAAGAATCATTTTATTTGTGCTGCAGCTGAAACGACAACTGCATTGTGCCGCCTTATGGTTATACCAGTTGCTAAATGTTTAGCTTCAGAGGGTGGTGAGCCAACGTGTCTACTTTTCACTGTTCAGATTACCTGCATATGATTTGGAAAGTGGTAATAATTTTGTCATAGTGATATTGTAGGAGCCTGCAAGCCACAGCTTGGTTTGAGGTGCGAGATAAAAGGACTTCAAAACAAACAAACAAACAAACAAACAAACATTCCTTATAGTGTTTTAGAGGTCCATTCCCCTTTTTTCTGTTGTGTATGTTGTGTATGTTATGTGTATGTCAGGAGGGGTGGTGTGGGGTGGTGTCTGCACGTGGACAATGGTGTTTGTGTATTGGAAGCATGGTGTTTATGTGAATTCTTTCTCAGCCCATAGCCACATGCGTATGTGTGTGGCCATGGTATGTACATGTGATGTTTGTCTTTTGACATTGGTATGGTGTTTTGAGGACATCCATGTTTTCGGTGTGAAGGATATTCTTGTCTTTGATATTGTGGATAGGATACTGACCACTCTTTCAACCCTCCCCTTCCTCCGTTTGCCCTTCTTAGCCTTTGATTGCAGCTGTGCTCTCTAAAAAATCTTTTTAGATTTGGGCAGGTCAAAGCTAGAGTTTGCAGTGTAAGTGCAACCTGGAAAGTAGCTGCACTTTGCTTGCAGGAAAGCACTTAATTGCGTGCTGTGTCACCTGACTCACACAGGTCTTGATGGAGTAAGAGGCTGTGCTGCTTGTTTTAACGTTGTAACTGGCTACATGAGCTCCAGTGTCCTGCAATTAGTGCAACTGTCAATTTCTAATACAAGTCACTGGATGTATGAACATGTTATGACTGCTATCTACCACTCCACCTTCCCCTTCACACTCCTTGCCATGCTGTCATAAGGAAGCAAGATTTGTGGTATATGCTGCATGCTCCGAGCATAGATTGTTCCCAGAATAGCTTGTCATCTTGGGGTACAGTTTCATAATGATGCCCAAAAGCCACATGTGCACATCCTGGTATTTGTTACTGGAATTTATTTGTGTATGTATTTCACCTCTGGCACAAAATTCACCCTAGAATGCCTGCGCACCTATACTTTCTGTGTGTTTTTTAAAGTCGCAAATAGAACAATTTTTTTTTCAGTTGGCATGGCAGCTTCAGAGGCAGCTCAAGGCATGGATCTTTGTTCCTATAGAACACATGACTGACCTTAGTACAATGAATGAAAAAAGCATGCAGCTTCTTTACCTCTAGTTATTAAAACCTTGCAATACAATGACTACATTTAGGCTTAACAAGACAGGATTGCTTGTTTTTTCTCACAAAAGGCAGGACAGATTGATCCATAACTATGAAATCACAAAGAATACTTAGAACTTAACTAACCAACCAATTCTGTAAAAATGTGTATTTTACTTCTTCAGAAAAAGATCTAATTTTCTGCATAGTGCACATTTACATTTGACCACTGACTATTTTCTTTTTAAAAACTTGGCTAGCTGAATAAATGTCTTGCTAAATTTTAGTAACTACCTAGTGGTGATTTTCTTCATTGTAAAATCAGGAGTGGCTAGTCCGCTAGTATGAACATGGGTGTAGCGGTGGAGAATCACCGTAGATGGCAGAGTTAATCTCAGATTTAGTGCTTAGAACCTTAAGGCTTGAGGATTTCAACATCTGTGCTGAGGCTGCCTTGTCTGGAATGGCTAGGGTCTTCATGGCTGTCATGAGAACTGTAAGTCTATCTCAGTATTGGGCCCTATACATTATCCGGTTTGGGATAAGGAGGGACAGTGTTCTGGTGGCTCCAGTCCTATCTGAATGGCCAGTCATAGAAGGTTGTGTTTGGTTGGATTCCATTCCACTCCACAGCCGCCACCTGCTGCCTCAGGGTTCTATTTGATCTCCCATGCTTTTCGGTATAAAGCCACTGGTGGAAGTCATCTGGAGCTTTGGGCTGCTTTATCACCTGTACACTGATGATGCTCAGTTCTACATCTCTTTTCCACCTGTGAATCCCAGAGAGGCTTTGGATGTTCTGAATGCCATGTTGACTGCTGTTCAGAAATGGATGAGAAGAAATAGGCTGAAACTTAATCCAGATAAGACTGTAGTTTTGTGGACTGGGAAAACAGCTGTTCTGTTCGATAGCATCAAGCCAGTCCTAGATGGGGTTGCACTCCCCTTGAACGATGTTTGAGGGTTTTCTTGGGCTTGACGTTATCTGGTGAAGCCTAGATGGCAACAGTGACAAGGAATCCTGCTTATCACCTAAGGATGATATGCCAGCTGTGGCCCTATCTGGCTGTCAGACCGAGTCACAGTAACCAGTTCCCTTGTTATCTCTAAATTAGGTGATGGTAATGTACTTTATGTTGGGGGTGCCTTTGAGACTAGCTCAGAATCTCCAATTGGTGCAAAATGCAGTCAGCAGAATGCTGACCGGGGGGGGGGGGGGGGGCAGAAAACCTGAGTATGCTGATGACACACAACTCTATTTCTCCTTTTCATCTTCAGCAGGTGAGGCTGTGGATGTGCTGAACCAGTGCCTGGCTGCGACAATGGACTGGATGAGGGCTAACAAACTGAAACTCAATCCAGACAAGACTGAGATGCTGTTAGTGGATGGTTCTGCTGACCGGATGGGGGGTGTTCAACCTGTTCTGGATGGGGTTGCACTCCCCCTGAAGGAGCGGGTTCGTAGCTTGTGGGGGTTCTCCTAGAACCATCTCTGTCACTTGAGGCTCAGGTGGCCTCGGTGGCATGGCATGCCTTCTACCAACTTTGGTTGGTGGCCCAGCTATGCCCCTATCTGGACAGGGATAACCTGGCTTCAGGTGTCTACGCTCTGGTAATCTCTAAATTGGATTACTGCAATGCGCTCTACATGGGGCTGCCTTTGAAGACGGTTCAGAAGCTGCAGCTTGTGCAAAATGCAGCGGCCAAATTGATAACAGGAACCAGAAGGTTAGAGCATATAAGACCTACTCTGGCCTGCTTGCATTGGCTGCCTATACGTTTCTGAGCCTGATTCAAGGTGCTGGTTCTAACCTATAAAGCCTTTCATGGCTTGGGACCATAATACCTGATGGAACGCCTCTCCCGACACGAACCTACCCGTATACTACGATCCACATCTAAGGTCCTCCTCCGGTTGCCTACTCCGAGGGAAGCACAGAGGGAGGCAACAAGGGAGAGGGCCTTTTCAGTGGTGGCCCCCCAATTATGGAATGATCTCCCCAGACAAGGCTCGCCTGGCGCCAACATGGTTATCTTTTTGGCACCAGGTCAAGACTTTCCTCTTCTCCCAGGCATTTAACAGCATATTTTGAGGGTTTTGTTGTGGTGGTGGTGGTTTGACCCAGAATAGTTGTTTTTAAATGATATTGTATTTATAACCTGTTTTTATGCTTTTTATGCTTTTAAATTTTGTATATCGGGTTTTTTTTAATGTTCAATGTTTTTAATTTTTGTAAACCGCCCAGAGAGCTTCGGCTATGGGGCAGTATATAAATGAAATTAATAATAATAATAATAACAACAACAACAATAATAATTTTTACGCCAGGCTGATTTTGAAATGCTTGTTATTGCTTTCAAAGCTTTAAATGATCTGGGACCAGGTGACCTAAGAGACCACTTTCATCCACATGATTCTGTCCGTATACTTAAATTATTATCAGCAGCCCATGTTCCTGCTGGTTATAACACTACCTTGGCAAGTTCAAGGGGCAGGTTTACCCCTCAATTATGGAACTCCCTGCCTATTGCTTTGCCCCTTACACCTTTGATACAGGCCTTCAAGAAAGTTTTAAAAACTCATTTGTTCAAACTCACCTTTCCTAAGCAGGAAATTAATACGTCTCAACAACCTCAAACTTGGCTTAATTCCCTCAAGTCTGAGATTGCTATTTTTGTATATTTATATGTGTTTGTGAGAATCAATTGCACACTATATATTTAATGTAACATGTAGTTTAGCCGTTATAAATCTATATTTCCCAGGATTTCTTAGGGAGACAATCCTATTAAACCAGTTTAGTCTGTAGTGTAAATACAATTTTTTTGTTCCTCTCAATCGTTCTAGAGTCTCCTTGAAGAAACTCTCGAAGCATCTACCATTCATTGACAGGGTCATTTTTTAGTATTCTCTCTGTCAGTGTTTCTCCTCTAACACCTCCAGGCAATCACAGATGGCCACTCTGTCATGGAAGTTCCTGGAATATTTAACATCTACTATGAGTCTGTATTTATATTTTGTGTGCTCGAAGGTCACATATAAATCCCCGTGATAAACATGATTTTTCATTTGCTGCCTTCCTCTCCCTGTGCCCATTGAATTTTTGACAAGTGGGGGAAATTTCAGGAACAACACATTTCATGTTTTTGAAGTAGGGTTGCATTTTTTTATACATCTGTGTTTTCTTTGAAGCATTCATTATTTGGTTTAATTTGCAAATAAAGCATCACAAATAATGCATTTGGGGGAAATGGTCTGTATGAAGTTTGAAGCAAAAGCTAGCTATCATGGTGCTGTCACCAAGGAAGCCTTAAAAGCATTTAGAGCAGAGGTGGGCAGAAGATAGAGCTACATATATTTCAGACTTCAACTCCCAACATTCCTGATCATTGGCTATGCTGGCAGGGGAATCCAGGACTCCAAAACATCTGGAGATCTGCCTTCTGCCCATCCCTATTCTAAAGCACAGAGGAAGAGAAGGAACGTCACTACCTGTCATGGTCCCATCAGAAGATTTCTCCAAGGAAGAAGAATTAGAAGCCCCTACAGAGGATAATGCTCAGACCCTGCCAGAGCTCATGCTGCGGGATGGCCTGAGTCCTTGGGGAGTCCACTGAGGTCCCACCCCCTTGGGAAGAGTGGAGTATGCCTCAGAGGAGGAGGAGGTTGAGGGCCCTCCAAGTCCCTGGGAGTATCAGTGCTAGAAGAGACAGTCTCAACTCAGAGAAACTCAAAGTGCCAGGCTGCAGCAAAGGTCTACTTGGGAATAGAGGGGCTCCACATGAGTAGAGGGCCCTCCTCATGAGGAGACTCACTGTAGTCAAAGTAAATAACTGCAACTGGGACTTGGGTGGGGCTCTGGCAGCTCTTGCATAAAAAGCCCAGTAGAAGCTTGCAGGAGCTGCTGGAAATGTCTGGATTTTATTTGTACTGTCTGTGGATTCTGTGTTTTGCTTAGACTCAGCTTGTAAGTGGCCTGGATTTAAGAAGTTTCTGTGTATAACTCCTTTTATCTGTCCTGCCTGGTTTGCTATTTGTTACTCTGGATTTGATTTGGACCATTTGTGGATTCTGGCTCTGCTTGTTCCTCTGTTATACCTTCAGCCACTGAGCTTAGGGGAAATGCTCTTGGATGGCTCTGCAATGGCTGCTGTCATATAAATGACCTGCTGCCACTGTGGATCCACTCTGGGGCTTTCCCCTTGTCAAGATGTACCCCTGGATGTTTAGGTATATGGTCCTTCTTCTATTCTTAAGATTGTTTTGCTACTTTTGCATCTAGCACATATTATAGTGGCAGTTGTAAGAAACTTGGCTCCTGTTTCCTGCACCTGTTTGCTTTTGATTGCTGATCACATTATTTGATAACATCTGACTGGACTAGAAAGTGTTATCATATCCACTTCTGTCATGCATTTTAACAACTGATAATTGTGTTTTAATTTATGATACTGCCTATATTGTAATTAATTTAAAACATAGTAATGAACAAATTGAAATGAACAAATTGTTGTTTGCTTTGATTGCTGTATTATGTTTTAAGATTAATTAGTGCTAGATGGTTTATTTTAAGGATACTCTGATATGGTATACAAGAGGCAGCTGTACAACCATCTGTCAGGTATGCTTTAAGGTGGATTCCTGTATTGAGCAGGGGGTTGGACTCGATGGCTTTATAGGCCCCTTCCGACTCTACTATTCTATGATTCTATGTATTCCTGTTATCCTATTGTTCTTCTGTTATGAGCTGCTTTGGGCACATGAAAAGCAACATATGAATCATCATCATCATCTTTGTCCCCATCCCCAGAACAGTTTTGCCCCTCAAAAGTTCATTTAACATTTTAATTTGATGAATGAAAATGCAAATTCCTGAATGACCATGCAGTACATTTAAAAATATAAAATGGTGGACAACCTGCCTAAAGCACTGAGGGTGGAGAGACAAGAATAGAGTCTGAACCAGCATTTGATTTGTTGATATGCATGTCCATAATTCTGTTCATTAAGCTGGGAATAAACTGGGTTTGCCCTATTGCTGATATGCCATGAGCACTATCTTTATGTTACATTTACCTTTATCCTGGGGCTGTCTAAATGCTCAGAAAGCCCCGGGATGGGTGTGTGGTGGCACAGCATTGATTATACAATGAAGTTGCAATAGCGCACCTACCTCAAGGCTTTCTGCTGAAGCTGTGGGGAAAAAGTCGGGGACTTAACCTACTTTTTTCTCCAGAGTGAAGCGAGGACATGCAAGATGATGTCACAACAGCCACAAAGCCTCGCTCTGGAGTTGCAGCGGAGGTGTGGCCATGCAGTTCCTGGTGGAATGTGACCTGTGCTTGGTCATCTTCCACCAGGAAGAGGGTGGGGTGGCTCTAGTCCTTGGATGGCAACCCAGAAGTCCCACGCTCCCTCTTGGCATCAGGATTACCTGATTCGGAGGGAAAGTGCAGGTTTCTGAGGGATGTGGCTCTATCCCGGTGCTGTAAAGACCCCCCTTCCCCAAGAATCTATGTTTTTAGGAGATGTATCATGTAACTGCAAGATCTCACATGTTCTGTTACTTGGCCTGAGGGGTCTTACATTAAAATGGTCAATAGCTGATACCACATTTCAATCAAATTTAAAATTCCATGTGTAGTCCCATCAGCTATAATTAGAGCCTATCTACACATGTAGGATAAAACACTGTGAAAATGTTTTGAAAACTGTATATGGAGCGTGTCCTGGCCCAACAGTTCTCAAAACTGTTATAAACCATTTTAAAGCAGAAGTGTAGATAGGCTCTTAGTCATAGCACTAATCACATTTTTGGGTAGAGTATTGGGATGGTGGATTTAGATCCCCTCTCTCTTCCTTCCTTAATAGCAGATCAGTGCATATAAGTGGATTGGGACCAATGATTGATTCAAGATCACCCAGCATGCTTTGGGGTGGAACACACATTTGAATTCAGGTCTCCCTGGTCCAAATCTAATATACTTAACTACTCTGCCACACTATATCAATATAAGTATGATTCTCCATGATATATTTTTGTTTTTGTATATATAATTTGTTTCATACATTACCTTCAGGATCTCTAAGGTTGGTTTTTCTAATTTTGTTTAGCAATCTACCAAATAAGTGTTTCTGATCAGTTCATTGAACACTAAATGTAAATGAGGGGTACACACAACAGGGATATAAATGAAGCACTGTGGGACTCCATAAATTTATTTTATGTAATAGTGTGAAGAGCTGCATTATCTTTAATAGCATATGTATGTGTAGGTCATAAAAGGACTCTATACAGAACAAGTACTGCCTGAAGCAAGAAAGATAAACATTAGATTTATTAACTAATGAAATAATGTAGTTCAGATTTTATTCATTTGAAAAGAATATCAGGTGTTCATTAAACTTGAATGATCTTTGGAATGAAAGGTATGAACTGGGCATGTCTTGTCTGTTTCTGATTCACATTATCAAACATGTAAATCAACTTTACCCATGGAGAAGGGCTATGGATTTGATAATCATTTGAACACAGCTGTGTTTGTAATTCTGCAAAGCAAAATATCAGTTTTACAGGCAACTCCTTTGGCTTCAATGAGCCTACACCAGCATCGATGACCAGCAAGACCTCCTCTGCTGATCTTAAAGGTCACCTGGGTATGTATAAGGTATCCTGGTCTTACGGTGTTTCAATGAGGCCTGCAGCAAGGGGGCAAATGTTTAGACCACATGACTGCAATCTATATTGTCGGGGGACTGGGGACATAGCTGTTTTTTGTAAAAGAAAATTATATGGTATTTCTAGTCATGGAACATCCTGTCACGTGTAGCCCAATTCTCCTCATAATACCTCAGTTTTCAAAGTGCTTCCCATATATCATCAAAGCAATCCTTACAACAATCCTGCAAGCTTATCCTTGCATTGCAGATGGGAAGCTAAGGCCTGAGTGAGTTCATGACTGAGGCACTATTTAAGCCCAAGGCTTGCTGATTCAGAGCTCATGCTCTTACATTACCCCTGTTCTACTTCTACTGATAGTGTAATATCTGCTCAGTCTTTGAGCTCCATCACACCTGTGTTTTATTGCACTCTCGTCATGCCTAGTTTATGGTTTTGCAACACGGTACTCACATGACGCCGTCACTTTCCTGCACTCATCTCACCTCTTCCCCTCCCTTTTCCATCTTGTTTTGGAGTGGAGAAAGTCTGGTTTATTTTCCCCATGTGGGATTAAAGCGCCCTTCCACCTCCATGTATTGCTGTCCTCGCATTTTTTCTTTTGTTGGGAGGGGGTGTGCTTTGAACGTGTGCTTGCTGCACACCGTGTCAAACGAATTGAGCTGGTTGAATGGGCTTTTGCTGCGCCAACCGCATCCTCCTTGCCTGCAGAAACGGCACCCAGCCAATTAAACATTGAATCGGTAAAATGCTAGACAACAAAGCGAGAGCGAGGAGGGGAGCCTCCCATGTCCATCACCTGACAGGAACCAATGAAGTGGAGGGGGAAGGAGAAAGGGCGGGGTGGTGTGGGTGCAATAATGAGAGAGCAAACAAGTGAAAAGAGCACCTGTGTATAGCTATGTATAGAGCATCCCTGTTATTGCTATGATAGTGAAGGAGACCAACACTTTCCATGCTAAAGAAACAGAGGTCAAAATTGCAGGTGCATACCAGGAAAAAAAAATGGTGTGACAGAGCTCTTTATGTTACCTAATATAAGAGGGCAGTGCTACGTCTTAACTCTGAGGTCAACCATATCATGAGTTATACACCCCCTGATTATTGGCAAGTAAAACTTTATCTCTTTATCACATTTCACATATTTAATTAATGTGGTATGTGGCAAACAGCATTGACGATGATGTGTTGATTTTACTCTTCATTTATCTATAATTCAGAAACCTTTGCCTTAAAAGCTCCAAAAAGTAAGATTTTGTTTATAGGAATTGGATACAAATTAGATAAATCAAAAATATATTTTTAACACAAACATTACATGATAGGTTAGTCCAAATGTTGAATTTGCTTTAATCATATAGCCCCTTACACTGAAATGTATCACTTTGTATTTCTCAGCATTCATAATATATATGGTATAATACCTTAGCAATACAGAGAAGCAATACAGAGAAGCAAAGCCCTGGGGTGGGGGAGTGGGAGCCTGGTTATATGGGGGAAAGCCCCACATAGGGCCAAGGCCTAGGGGGAGGAGTGTTTGCTGGATTTCATTTATTGATTCAAAAGAACCATCCAGATTTTATGCTCCATTACTCTAGCCTTTCCTGTAATTCTGTGCCAGTGGTAACACATGGAGAGCTGTAGAAATGGAAGTAACTGCACTTGCCCAGTTTTGACTGGGCACATCTACTCTGTTGGCATCGGATGCTCTTCCTTCCTGCCATTCAGAATTATTGTCTTTGCCATCTTTTATCTTGCTCACAGGGGACACGGGACCACCAGGAAACACACGTAACAAATCATCTGCGGCGCACAGAAGGGAAAGAGAGAAAGTTGTTGGTACATTTCAGCATGCCTCATTAAAAACAACTCTAGGCATTACAAAGTGCATGTTATCAATATGCATATGTGAGGTCTCTGAGGCAGAGCCGCCTGTAAGGTATATTTTCAGCAGGACAACTTTTTCCCATGTGAGGCTGGGAACAACAGTGAATCATATGTGTGGGAGGGAAAGAGCTGCAGGCTATGTACAGTATTTATTCCCTTTTGTGTCTTGCTTCCCTGCTCCCTTCCCCTCCTCTTTCCCACCCCCTCCCTTTTACTAATGGCTTCTGCAATTACTGGGAAAGGGCTTTGCTAGCTGGCAGAAAATGGTGGCTTTCTCACAGTCAGATTGTTTCAAGGGATTTTGGGTGTACTGTGAAATGAAAAGAGTGCTTATTGCTTTCAAATGAAGAAGCTTACCTGGAATCTGAGCTGCTGGAAGAGCCGGCATAGATGCTATAGGTGTGCGAATCTAGTGTTGCTCAGATAAAAGCCAGGTGTGTGGTGCAACTTTGCACTATAAGAACATAAAATGCTGGTCTTTGGATGTGAATGAGTGAGCTGGGATGCACACATTGATATTTTTTTTAACATTCCAACAAGAATTTGGAAAACTGGGTCAAGAAAAGTTGATCACCACTAGATAGAGAGAGAGACCATGAAAAATAATAACATCTCTTCTGCACTTACTACAACTGCCACCATCAACTGAAAGATGTTGATTTTGACCATTATCTTGCAGATTAAGGCAGGAGAATTCCATCCTAAAATATCTGCAGAAACCATTTATTATGAATAATTATCACTTTTTTTTTTTGAGGGTGCAAGGTGGTTCTTCTCTCACTTATTCTCATGGACACCTTGGCCTCATCTACACCAAGCAGGATATTGCACTATGAAATTGGTATGAAAGCGGTATATAAAAGGCAGGAGCCACACCAAGCAGGATATAGTGGTATGAAAGCGGTACATGGTATGTGTCAATGGGCCCTAACAGTTGTCAGTGCACTTCAATACCACTATAAAGCAGTAGTGTGGTTCCTGCCTTTTATATACCACTTTCATAGTGCAATATCATGCTTGGTGTAGATGAGGCCCTTGTGAGGTGTTTGGCTGAGAAATGGTGATATGTCCCAAGGGCAACCTGTAAAACAAATGACTGATATAAATGTGGGATTCTAGCACCCAAACATCCACTTCTCTGCCCAAATATTTACAAGAGAGAATGTTGCTGAGTATGTGACTAAAGCAGGAAATTAGCCAAATCTCCAGTAATTTAAGGTGATGTTACTAGGGGGCAAACATTTGCTGCATGTTCACATAACTTTTTTTTTTAAAAAAAAAATTTTAAAAAAAGAACACGGAAAGGGGGCGAGAATTAGGATTGGAATTGCACAGTATTTATGCTAAGCAGTTGATGCTAAGAATCTAAAATACTTATTACTACACAAGAAAAAATATAACTCCCACCTAGAAAGGTAATAAAAACGTTACCTTCAAGTTTTAAGGGTAGTTTCTTGGATATAAATGGCTTAGCATAAATACTGTTTTACACATTGTGTTATTCATTGTTTACTTTAGTGTATCATGCCCCGAGATAGTAACAGTGATCTACTCAAGTGGAAAATATTCTTTAAAAAAAATTCTTTAAGATGAACAATATGTATTGATGTAAACAACTAAACACTGATGAAGAGACAACCAGAAACGGAATGTATGAAATCCGGGATTTCCGTCTGTAAAATGTTGTACAATACTGTATTACATCAATTGTAAAAATTGTAAAATGGTGTAAAAAATTGTATTACATCAATTGTAAAAATTATATTTTATTAAGTTAGTAAAAACTTTAATCAAAATATATTTAGGAAATTGAGTCCACATAGTATAGGTCCTTTAATTTGTAAGCCGCCTTAAGTCCCAGTATTGGGGAAAAGGCAGGATATAAATGGCAGCGGCAGCAGCGACACACATGAAGGAGACCAGGAAGTTCATTGACCGGAGAATAACTATTTATATTTTAAGAAATGTTCACACTTTAAAACATATGAGTGGTGGTCCAGAGAAGTATATTTTAAGGGTTCTGCAGTTACACAGTTTCTTAAAATTCAGGACCTATTAAGTGTTTTTCTTACTATAAATTGAGGGAGGGGGAGATTACACACACAGGCACACAGCCAAATATATTAAACTTCTCTTCGATTCTTGTTCTAAAATATTTGAGTTGACATTATAATATATTGCAATCTTCAATTTAGGCCTTTGTTAATCAAGGATTAACCAGCCAAAGGAAGAATACATTTAAGCTTGACAAGTCACTTAAACCATCTGGATGCAGTTTTCTCCTCTGTGTAAATGGAGTTAATTGGCAGTTGCCACATAGGGGAGAACCTGTACTGTTCTTAAATATAATTAGGCAGGTATTTGGAAAATGAATAAGTTGAGTTCTAGCAGAGCTCATATTTATCTGTATGGGAGAAGCACTGGTGCTAGATGTAGAAACAAGATACTAACCAGTGTTCTACTTGGTGATGAAATGAATTCATCACGTATTTCTTGTTTGAAATGGTACCTCTTGATGTTAGATTTAAATATTGTTTTAATGACACAGTTCTTAACTCTTAACCAGGAGACTCAATACATCTATTACCTACCTGTGTTGGACAGTTTACATTACCTATGAAAGGAGAAAAAAGGCGTTCCTAAAAAGTCAGTGTTTAGCACTGGCTGTGTTCACATGCAATGCTAAATTATGGTTCAGTGCTACATGGATGAGCTACAATAACCCATGGGCTCACATGCTCCCCCCTGATATTTTTGTGAGGAATTCAGAAGCTTTTGCTTGTGTTTTAGATGAACCACAGCTTGTCATGATGTCTCAATGCCCATGGTCAATTTCAAGCTATGGGTTATGAAGCTGATTTATTTTCAACAAACCATAATCAAAATTAACCACAGTTTAGGGTTTAGGTGTAACACTAAACTGTGACTGATTTAAAACCAAAGAGGAATCTTCCAATCCTCTCTGTGAGGCCATACCAGAGGAGACAAGGATAGGGTGAATGTGCGAGCCTGAGGCTCACTGCTGCTTTACTTGTAATGCTGTAAGCCATGGGTTATCATGGTGGGCAAACCCAGCCAGTGTGTTATGATCCTGCACCTCCTGCTTAAACAATGGCACTGTGCCCCCCCATGCACATTCCAGAAGTCAGGTAGACAGGTAAGTCTAAAACTGCATCCTTAGGCATTCACAGCTCTGCTTTTGTCTAGTATAGAAAATCTGGAACTCGCAGAATTAAAAAACATGTAACAATATTTGAGATCATGTTAAATAATACTTGAATACTATTAAGACACTGAATAATAGTAACAATAATAACAATAGGATCTCAAAAGAATAATAAAATACCCAATCCTTCCCCGCTTTAACCTCCAAGTTTTCATTAACAAGAAACCTGACATTAACTCTGACAGAGAAATATGACACTGAGCCTATCTACACTACTGCTTTAAAACAATTTATAACAGTTTTGAGAACTGTTGGGGCTCCGGGCACACTCCTTATACAGTTTTCAAAATGTTTTCAAAGTGTTTTATCCTGTGTGTGTAGATAGGCTCACTGTATGTAAATTTCAAAACACATTAGGAAGTGGTTGAGTATGTACAGGTAGCACAACTTTTTCAGAGTTTGGAAAATCATTTTTTAAGTTATTGTGTAGAGCTCCAGATAATCATTCCAGGACAAGACTACTGCCCCTTGCCTTCATTATGCTGCTTATATGAGTTCTCCTGTAAGAGGCAGTTAAGAGTTTCAGGGGAAACCCCTCACCAAGCAATTTTAGTTTTCAGTATGTCTGGTATAGGATTTGTGAAATCCTGCAAGTATTGCAATCTGCAGTTCTGAAGTAAATTTGAGCATTGTTGACCATGTGATAAACCTTTTCAACTTCTATAACTAGATGCAGCTAAAAAGGGGGACCTCACCTGAACTATTAATCGGAACAAGCCAATACCAATTTCTAAGCAAGGGCATGTTTTTAGTTAATACATCTGTAGGGCAGCCATTTTTATAACGGAACCCTTATATCTGTACTGTTTTAAATAATGTCCTATGAACTTTTGGGAAATTTTCTAGCAATAAACCTTTCTGTGGGGTAAAATATTTACAGTGCATTAGAGTCTGTCTGTCCCTCCCCTCGTCCCTCCCAGGTGTGTTCACATAAAATGGCTTTCCAACTGCAGAGCAATTGGAGGTGAGTGTGCCTTATCATGAATTAACCTTTGAGCTGTGTGTGTATTCCATATAACCTGCTCACCAAATATTTCCCCAGAATAAGAGCCGATCTACACACCCCTTTAAAACGTTTTAAATTAAGTTCGAAATCGTTTTATATTACCCCGTTGTATAACGTAATAGAACACATTACAGCATGTGACGTTATAATGAATCGTAACTTACTGAAAAGGAACGTATAGTGGGGTCACACGTAGCCGCTTCTGTGTTTCTCCCATGTCGCTTGTGTTGAAGGCATTACATGTACAACACCTACGTCGTCCCTTCCTGTTCCTCATTTCCTGTCCTCTCTAGGCTTAACCCACCATTGAAACGTATTCTCATGAATTTGTCTGGGTCTCCAAAAATGAAAGTAACCTCAATGCCGTCCCAAAACGGAAACTTAAAATTCAAAGAAGGATCCTAACATCCTATTGGAGGATACAGTTTTCGAACTGCAGGGATTACCACGGTAAGAAGGAACACACCATACCCTATAATACGACATATACTCTCAATAACACGTAATAAAAAATTACGTTACGAAAACATATGTGGGTTATATAACACGACCCAATGTGACGTCGTGTGACCTACAGCGTCATCAAAACCCAAATACAACGTCATAAACACGCTGTGTAGATCGGCTCTAAGATCAGCCCTTTTTTTGTTTTAAACTGTGTTATGTGGCCATGTTGCTTATTTTGTGAATAAGACAAGGTGACCTCCCCAGGTCTCTTCCCTTAGTTTAGACTAAACAGTAAGACATACTATGTCCCTTTTACTTGCTTTCTTTATTTTAACCCTGCTGTGATTATGAATTTGAGGCATCCAATTCTACTCCTGACCCTAAAATAGCTTGAATAAGACCAGGGTAAAGATATCACTAACATCAATAAATATTTCTGTGACCTTTAAGATGCTCAAGGGAAATTAGATATTGATTTCTTTGAGAATGGGTGTGAAGATGGCTCAAGGGCCTGGCAGTGGAAGATGGGTGATGCTTGCTCTTTGTCATCAGTCCAAATACCTGTCTGGTTAGGAGTGAATGACAAAAAATCAGGGTGTGAATGCTGTTTTCTTAAGCCACTGTTTGAAAATACAACAATAAACTTAGTATCCTCAACTTACATGTGTGTGTGTACGTGTGTACAGCTGGCAACTGAGTTAATCAATTGGTTATTTTTGCTCAACCCATGTTACATATGGAACCGCAATTCTGCAAGAATTAAAAAGAAATGCCCACAAATGCATTTGAAGACACTCTTTTGAAAACTTGAGCTTCTGTGTTAGTATAATTTCTGATAATTTCTCCTTCCCTGCAAATAAGCAGAAGATGAACTTTACACACATGTTCTATATAGAACTGCAGTAAGGGCCAAAAAATCTGAATATCTCAATAAAGATATATAACTTCACCTTACCAGTACTCTGCACACTGCTTTTTCATCATGCTAATTTCATATAAGGCCATTGATGCTAACATGCCTGACTTCTATGAATTTATTTAATTTGTAAATTTTATCACATTAAATGTATCTTGAATAGAATCTGTTTAGCTTATTGCATTTTCTTTTGTTCTTGTAAATAGTGCTTAGGAATTTGGTTTACGACATCCGTGTTTCTCTTTTGTTGCTGGAAGTGCAGTGATAGTCTTGCATCATTTTAATAATTCTGCACTGGATTATTATATTAGCTGTGGCTTAGTAAACAGTATTAAGCCAGAAAAACTTGTTCTAAACCACTTTTTATTAAAGAGCAGGTTAGTATTTTTTTCTGATTATTAGATCCTTCTGCTCATATTGGGTTTTTGAAAAAATATTTAAAATGCCTCCACATATTCAGCAAACAAAAATATCTAAACAGATAATGTGCTGAGATTGCATTGAATGCCCCAAATAAAGAAAACACGTCATTTTTAAAGTGACAAACAGTTCACCTCTCTGACCAGCAGGAGGAGGAAGAGCTCATTCAATAAGTTGTGTATGGTTTTTCTGTATCTCTTCAACCAAACGTTGCAAACCTTTCTTGGTTCCTGGACAGCTCATATTGATCCATCATAAACATCACATTATTGTTATGTGTGCCATAACACAGAAACTAAGAGTTGCTTCATATGCTACGCTTTTTCTGACAGAGATTAAAGCATGCAAAATGTACCATGAGGTCCTGTTCTCTACACAGTGCTATCCAAGTGGAATTAACCTTGCTAGGCTCACTCTGCTAAGGCAACGGTGTGGTACACCAAGATGATTCTGCTTGTCACACAACTGTTAAAGATACAAGAGCCTTGCAAAAAATAGAGAACATTTAGAGAACAGCAGTGAGAAATATGAAGTAATTTGAAAGCCAGGAGAGATGAGAGAAGATTTGTGTGTTGCCAAACAGCCTCTGAATATTGGCGTCTGTGTGTTGTTGTTGTTTTCTTAGCAAAATAGAACCTTTAGCATATGCCTTGTAGAGTCAGAAAGTTAGACCATTATTGACTTAATTAATTAGAAACACAAAAACCAAGGCCTTGTCACTTGTACCAAAGTCAGTTGGGCTCTTCTCACACCTGACACTACCTTTGGAATAACAAATGCAGTATGCAAAATGCCTGTAATGAGTGGAAGTTCCTGTGATCTTCTGTACTCTCATTTGGAACCCACAACATGCATCTGTGTAAACATGTATAGAATTAGGCTGAAACGCAGGACTAGCCCCTGTTACCAGTTATGAAATCAATAGTGTTTTTCTGTTGAAGTCAAATGTACTTATTTATTAATTTAAAACATTTTAAATAATCGTATCTCTATACAGAAGAGCAAGCAGATGCTCAAGTGCTAGGCTATGTCCTTAGGCAAAGCTCTGTGCAAAGAATGCAAGCCCTGGGGTATTCTGCCTGGGAGGCAACTTCTCACCTGATTTCTCCTGATTCATGACAATAGAGGGTCTTATCACTTGACCCAAACATCCAACTGTGTTGGCTCTGCTGATTTAGGCTTTTTGCCTTCACTGTCTTCAGTGAACCCTTTATGAACCAGCATGATCTTTTCATCCAGGCTAAATTAGTTGCATTTAGTTCACACTGAAATCAATGGGACGGAAGTTGGATTAACTTTTCAGATTAACACCAGTGGTACCTAAGTGCATGTGTACTCAATGGAACTTACTCCAAAGTTAGTATTATAGCTGCCTTTCCCAACCTTTGTGCTCTCCAGATGGCTGGCTGGGGATGGTAGGACTTGTGGTCCAACACATCTGGAGGTCATCAAGTTGGGGAGGGCTGGTGCATAGGATTTTGCAGCCTTAGGGGATCCCATCCCATAGTTGACAACTTCCTCTTTTGACTTCCTCTTTTACTGACTATTCCTGAACCCATTTTTATTACTGCTTGCAAATTCTGAACCTGTTTTCTTCCCTGTCTTGTTCATCCAAAATAGATTTTAAGCTCTCTCTATATCAATAACCAGACATTGTTGCATCCTGTTTGAGCTTATTACTCAAAGACATTTATTTCCATGTTGTCGGTTGTGGGGTGATAGCACTGACAGTATGTCAATTCTATCATTCCTACCTGCTCTGTCAACATGGCTTGGCTCTGGATGACAGTCCATCCTGTCCTGGTTATTCAGGGTAGGGACTGTGTTGCTTTTGGGTGTTGTACATGCTTCTGTCCCTATATGAATGTTGAATAAGAAGATTCATGCTGCTATTTATTTATTTATTTATTTGCTGCATTTGTATACCACCCAATAGCCGAAGCTCTCTGGGCAGTTCACAGAAATTAGAACCATAAAATACTATTATGTACTTATTATATTGGGAATTAATTAAATGTATGCACCTATGAGAAAAGCTTATAGCTCAGTGGTAGAGCACATGTTTTCTGTGCATTAGGTCTCAGGTTCAATTCTTACCAGCGTTGCTAGTTGAAGGGTCTCAGGTAGCAGGGGTGGGTAAGATTTTGGTCTGCTACCTGCAGTTTCCCACAATTCTGGGCTACTTGGACCACTATATGTATATATAAAGCTCCACTATAATGCAGCTTTATATATACATATGATTTGCCACTCATTTGCCACTTCAGATTCTGAGCTGGCTTCAGACAGGTGGTAACACCGTGCTTAAGTTGGTGGCCCCATACTCTACACGCTGTGATGAATTGCACAACAATACAACAGAAACTGATGGTAGCTTCCAGGTTTTCCCTAACAGACAAGATGGGAACAAAAAGCAAAAGCAAAATATTCCTGCTTATTTATTTAAAAATACGGGCACCCCGGAACATAACAGCTTATGGCCCATTCTTCATGGAAGGTTTTATGCTTCATTATTTACAGCACACAACAAAACACAACTGTTAACAGTGTTAAATAATAGCAGGAAGAGGAAAATTAAGAGCTATAGGCAAGGGAGAAAAGATGCATTTTCTGATGAGATTTGAAAAGAAGTGGAAAGTCAATGAGGCAGGCAGACACAGAGAAGGCTATTCCGAAGGGAGGAAAACAAAAGTCTCTGGCACCACTGAAGCCAGATGGTGCAAGTAGACTTAGAACAAACATATAGAATGCATTTGGAAATCTATCCATACAATTCACTCGGACAATGTTTCATCCAGTGGGCCATATCCTCCCCTCATTAGCATGTATTTCATTGATTTGGTGCCACAAATGGAGAGTACAAAATAAGCTGTTCTTTCAGAACTAAAGGCCTCCATATCACTATGTTGTGACTTCTATGAAGTTCTATAAAATGCTACCCTTTCTACTACATTTAAAGTATCCCACTTTTCAACATATCTTATGGCTAGTTCACACACGCAAGTTCATCGCTTGATGTTTCTCATGGTAGCTTCCATATGTGAAGAAATCATTAGAGACAAAGCGAAACAGACAAAATTTCCATAACGCCCCATGTCATCGTAAATGCACACATTGACCTATGGTGATGTAGATTATGGAAAGAAATCAGCATTGTATGTGCATGGGTATACAATCCCTCTATGAGGTTTCTGTGGAGATCTTTCCACCTCCTATGGAAGATCCCACAATACTGACACCAGATGTGAAAGTTTGTAATTTTTAATTATGGCAGATTACACTTCATCCTGTGGATCTGCCACAAGTTATTGAAGATCAACTTATGACATGACAAATGGGCTTAATGTTTTAAAATTCATCGTTGCCCCTACTTGCACTGAGACCAACTGTGAATTTCCCCCTTTTATGTAAACCTACTGTCCAATGTGGTGAATGCACCTGCTTACTTAATCCCTTCCCTCATCACATACCATTTCGTATACAATCCATTTACCCCCATAATACAATATATTCACCATTACACATTTTCATAACATTTTTACATCTCAGAATTTTACTTCAGGATTTACTGATTCTCCAGTTTCTGATGATGGAAACTGTGCTGGTGCCCAAATATCCTTAACCAAGCTCTGAGATAGCGGAAAAGCAGTGCCCCTCCCTGCCCAGTAATTCGGATTCAGAACAATCGTGCCACTGAATCTGAAGGTTTCATTTACGTATAGATAGAGTGGTCCTCCATTACTTTGCCTAACCTTCTTTTAAAGACACCTAAATCAGTGGCCATCATTGTATCTTATGGTAGCAAACTCTATAAATTATGCACTGTGTTATGAAGGGCTTTTTGTTTGTTCTGTTCAGGGTTAACTGTCATTCAATTTTGTTGAGTGACCCATAGGTCTAATGTCATAGGACAGGGAGGAAAAATGCTGTTTTTCAATACCATGCGAAATGTTCTA
This sequence comes from Anniella stebbinsi, assembly GCA_029215795.1. Taxonomy (NCBI): domain Eukaryota; kingdom Metazoa; phylum Chordata; class Lepidosauria; order Squamata; family Anniellidae; genus Anniella; species Anniella stebbinsi. The sequence goes on along the minus strand of JARDYH010000006.1, from coordinate 61,395,379 downwards.
ATCCTCTATAATATTGTCACCCCCCCCCCCAACCATTCCTAGACTAAAATATTCTAGACACTTTACTATTCCCTCATATTGAAGCTGTGTTAGTCTTTTGATGATTTTGGTTGGGTTTTTTTGTTGTGTGTTTTTCCAGCTCTACCATATTTTTGAGACAGGGTAACTAGAACTATACACAGGATTCCAAATATTATCATTCCATAGATGTATATAATATGCGCATTAAGATACTGCCCATTTTATTTTCAGTCCCTTTCTTGATAATGAAGTTTATTTGTTTGTTTATTCCAGGATTGTTAAAGGGTTTTATCATTTTTTAAAAAAATATATAATCCCAAGGGGATTCACAAAATAAAACAATAGTAACATAAAATAAAACCAATCAATAAAATGATAAAACAGTAACGAAAAAATATATTCAAATAATCAATGGTAGCTGGCAAAATTCTGGTGTCAGGAAAATCCCTGGGCAAACAAATGTGTCTTAAATTGTGATCTGAAACTTTCCACACTAGGAAGTCTGCCCGATTTCCAAGGGGAGATCATTCGAGATGGTAGCTTCCATAATGGAGAAGGCCCTCCTTGGCACCATAACCAAGTGAACATCAGTAAGCTATGGTATGGTAAGCAAGGCCTCCCACTCAGAACGTTAAAAAAAAATCCTAATTTGCCTTTTTACCCCTACTGTACCTCTACTGCACAATGACTTGCTGTTTCATTGAGCTATCCACCACGATCCCAAGATCTTTCCTGGTTTATCACCACCATTTCAGATTCCTTATGTGTATATGTGATTTTTGTGAAATGCCCAGAGAGCTTCAGCTATTGGGCAGTAAAAATGCAATCCATCCATCCATCCATCCATCCATATGTGGTTATTTTTTTTGCCCCAAATTAATGTGCATCTCTTTACATTTACTTACATTGAATCTTGGTGTTTTGTTTTGTTCCATTTACCCAGTTTTGGAACTTTTCACAGTCCACCTGTATGTTGTTTCACCATCCTGAATAATTTGGCCTCATCGACAAATGAGGCCACTTCACTCATCACCCTGATTCCAGATAATTTATGAATAAGTTAAATAGCACTGATCTCAATACAAGTCTTTGTGAATCCCATGGCTTACTCCCTCCATGGCAAGAACTATCCATGGCCAGATCTACACCAAGCAGGATATGACACTTTGCAAACTGTGTATTGGGCCCCAACAGTTGTCAGTACTGTTATAAACCATTTTAAAGCAGTAGTGTAGATCCTGCCCATTTATTCCTACATTCTGCTTCTGTCAGTTACCACTAAATGGTAACTGACAGTAATGCAATATGCCTACCATATTGCATGACTACTAAGTTTATTCAAGAGCATTAGGAAAGTACCAAAAGCTTTTTGAAAGTCCAAGTATGTAATGCCTACTGGATCACTCACATACGGACAGATACCACTTGACATTCTCTCAAAGAATTCCAAAAGGCTTGGGAGGCGGGGCTTTGCTTTGTAGAAACCATGCTGATTCTTCCTCAGCAAGGCTGAGGAACTGTAGCTTTCATGGGTAATTTATAGCCAGTTAGTCTTGTGACCGTACTTAGAATTTCACGGCAGTAGATTTTAACTTTGGGGCATTTCAGCCACATATGCAAATAGGTGTCTTTCAAGCTGTAGTTTTGCCAGCAGCATCCAGCAACCATAGCCAAGACCTGTGAATTTTCTCATTAGCCGGGGGTAAGATACCATTTAGATATCATTTTCAAGTAAGCTTCTCTCAAAGTTACACAGGTGGAAGATATTACCTCTTCCTTCCTCACAAACATTCCAATAATTACATTTTCTCTGAGCTCCCTCTCCTAATGAATAACTTAATTGTTCTCTTTTTGGATATATGCCCCCCCCCCCCAAATCTTCAATCTTCCTTTGATCTTTTGCAGAACCTGCTTCTTAAAGGCCATGGGATCGCTTAAGTCATTCTTTTGGAGTTTATATAAAATATAATAGCTGGAGAAGTTGAATTCAAGGCAATCTAGTGCCATTCCCATGCAGTGATAAACTGTAATTTTAAAAAGCAACTATGTTCAAAGAAATGTTTTGAACCTGGCCAATGATCATTCCTGCTATTTTGAAAAAAGTCACCCATTGTTGCCTTAATTAAAGTCTTTCATAGCAATAGTCAGGGAATGTAACATTTAAGGGATTAGAATCTACATGAAACTGTTGGGAAAGATTAGCTGGAGGGTTGGAGTTCGGTGTTAACAGTATGCTGACAACACAGCTCTTTTCCAACTCAGTTCCATGGAGGCCAAGGATGTCCTGAACCCGTGTCTGTAATCAGAAATAGACTGAGCAAAAAATGAAAGCTTAATCCAGGCAGGACTACTAATCCAATGATAGAGATACAGCTTGTTGCGGGGGGTGGGGGGAGGGGTTAAGGCAAATGAAAAACTTGCCTTACCCCTTCATGTAGTGATCCAAATCTGGATTGGGTCCCAGGCGCTTACCTTTGAGTAAAAATTTTCTGCTTGCACCTGCTGTTGCTGAGTCTTCCTCTCTAAATAAAGTCAGAAGTCTCAGGGTGCTCTTGTTCCCAGGGCCTGGTCTCAACACCAAATAAATGAGACTGAGCAATGCACCCCAGGCTGTGGGCATCTTTATCGAGGCCCTTTTACATGCAAAGAGGTTGGTCTTAATAGAGTTAGGTGAACTGGATCAGGACCTTGTTGGGGAGTGACTGAACTGCCTAAGTCTAACTGGCAATGCCTCTGCATCCCAGCTAAAGCATAGACTTCTCTGTGCATGCAGATCCAGCACACCTGCTCATTACCCCCTGAAGGAGGACTGATAATGGAGGACAGGAGGATTTCGAGCACGGCAAACAGGCTTTAACAAATAATGGGTGGGGGTATGCTCAGGACTCTGAATAGTGTACTAGCCACAAAGGGGACAAACAGAAGGGTTCTGCCTCTCTGCATAAAATGGAGGCTTCCTTCTGAAATACACATTGTCAGGCTGCACCTAACAGTGTCTGGAAACACCAGCTGATTCAGATCACACCTCTGAGATTTCCAACTAGATTGGGTAGTATCGAATATTAGTCCTACTTAGAGTATACCCATTGAAATGAATAGGACTCAAATTAGTCATTAACTTAAATCTCATTCATTTTGATGGTTCTACTCTAAGCAGGCTAGCATGCAATACTACCCATAATTAGGAAGATCTAACTCCTCTTTTATATCAACTTATGGTTTGTTGTTTCAGTTCAAAGTGTTGATTGCTATCTTTAAAGCACTAAACCACTTAGGATCAAAATACCTAAAAGACAACCTCCTACAACATGAGCTTTCCCACTATCTGACATCATCAGGTATGGAAATGTGTGACCTTTCAGATGTTGTTGGACTACAACTCCCATAATCCCTCACAATTGGCTGAGCTGGCTATGGCTGATAGGAGCTGCAGTCCAACAGCATCTTGAGGGACACACAATCCCCACCCCTGATCTAGGAGGTCCTACCACGTATCCTACCACCATCTGTTGGTGGAATGGGTAAAAGGGGTTCCTAAGATTTATTTCTGCAATTGAACTTCTGTTCTACTTATTCTACAACCCCTCAAGCAAGAAAGATATGTTGTTAAACATTTTCTCTGATACGGAATCATAAAAATTTATGTCAACAAATATTCTCCTGATGCCATAAATAAGTTTCATGAAGTGGATAAACTAAGTCTGTTTCCATATTTGTACTTGTCTGAAAAGGAACTGCTCTTCTGTTTTCCTCTCTCTGTCTCGCATGTGCATTGGAAATCCTTATAAAGCAGGAAGTGTATATTACTCTAACAAGTCTCAGAACATGGATCTGTTCTAAAGATGTATTGCAGCAATAGCTCCGCAAAGTGAGATGCCAATAACAGAGTAGGAGGACTTGATCAACTTTATTACTCACAGCCAGATGCTAATGAGAAAAGAATGCAGGGGCAGCTACAGTGGATATGATTTGAAGATGAACCTCAGACAGTATACAGATGCCTAGAATAATGTTTTGCCAGTAAAAGGTAGAAGGCTGATACAAATAGTAAAACAGCACTTTTTAGAAAGAAAAACACATCCCATCACACAGCTTCCAGAGCTGCACTTTGGTGAAGTACAAAGTGTTGCAGTTAGTTATGCTATATTGTATCAGTCAAGCAGGCTTTTAACTAAAAATAAAATAAAATTCCAGACTAGAGACCTATTAACTTCCATTTTGTTTCCAAGACATTTCAGAGATCTTTGGTAAGTAGCTTCCATACTCAACTACATTATTGTATAACATCTTTACTTGGAAATCTCATCACAGATTGCAGTGTCCGGGTTATACAAGTATAAAACCATGTACATAAGAACATATAAAAAGACAGCACACAAGAACAGATAAAATATATCTAAAAACAATTTTAAACAATCACCCAAAGACAATCCAGGACCTGAATAAAAGTCATCATATGCTGCCAAATGCCTGAGAGAAGACAATTTTAACCTGGTACTGAAAAGAAAACAATGTTGGCGCCAGGCAGGTCTTATCAGTGAGATCATTCCACAATTGGGGGCCACCACCAAGAAGGTCCTCTTCCTTGTTGCCATCCTGCGGGCTTCCCTCAGAGGAAGACCCTGGAGGAGAATCTTAGATGCTGAACGTAGTGTACAGGTCATTTCATGTACCTTCAGTCTTACTTTCTTCACTTTGTAGGTCTTAATGGACCTGTTCAGACAACAGCTAAGCCATGGATAAGCTGCTATGCCCTTTGCAGCAAATGGTTAGTGAGCATGTTTAAACAGTGGTTATATAGCCACCATGGTTAGGAATGTTCACGCAACACGTTAAGTCATAGTTCACACGAAGCACTAAGCCATAATGTTTAGCTCAAAATGCTTAACCACCGTGGCCTAGCATGTTGTCTGAACAGGGTCTCTGAATGGTAATGTCCTAATGCAAAGAAAGTTAGTTGCATAAATCCCATTGATGTCAACAGGATGTAAGCATGACTAACTTTCTCTAGATTGTAACACAATCTTTTAACTGTGTTTAATATAAAGCTTTTGTCATAAAACTATATTGTGTGGACAGTCTATAATTGTTCTGATTATTCATCTAGCTTTTTAAGTTGTTCAACTTTTCTTCAGTGCTTATGCAAACTTCATATGTGATTATGCTTTTCATGTGTGGGCCAGGCAGTGCCAGCCCAAGACATTTTGCTATCTAAGGAACCGTACTGCACCTGTGCATGATCCCAGAGTGTTGCACTCTTCAGCAATCCCTTATGATTATTTTATGTATGCATTTTCTTACTCAGTACATTTATATACTGCCTTCCTGCCAAGGAATTCATGTTCATTATATTTCATAGTACTGGCTTATGCTCTAAGCATTTTTACTCAGAAGTATGTCCACCTGAATTCAATGGGGTTTGCTTCCTAGTAAGTATGTTAGGATTGCATCCACAGAGTGCAATCCTATGCATGCTTGCTTAGAAGTAAGTGCCACTGAGTCAAAGAAGACTTAATCGGGCAATTCTGTAAAGGATTGCAGCCTAAGAGACACAATACAAATTGGAGCAGCGGGGGAGGGGAGCGAAAAATAAGCAACACTGAGCTTCTTCAGATGAGCATTTTATAGCACGCTTATGACTGGCCACTCACGGATGTTCGCAGGTCATTTTTATGATGCAGTGATCCTCCTTCTTGTCTCCCATTCCTTCTGCTCTTTTTTCCGTCACAAAATAAGAACCTGAAACCCTGAGTTTTCTGAGCTATAGTGATATTTGTCATTATTTCCTGCCATGTGCAGGAGAAGTTGTGCTATAAAATGCCCACTAGAGGGTGATGTCCCACTAAACTGAACAGGCCATGTGGTCACTGCTTTCTTCCCAGTGTGATCCTGCTTGTTCCTATTATGGAAGAGAACCAGGAAGCAGAGCAACGGTAAGGAAACACAATTTCCTGCTCGTCTGAAAATCCTCAAACACTCATAATGCTGAATAATGCCCAAATGGAATGACCATTGCAGGATATAAGTAAGCTTCCTGTTTTCCTATATATGGTTCCTGTAGAGCCAATGACCACAGCCTTGCAATCCTTTGAAGAGTAAAAGGGAGCTGGGCATGCTCCCTTAAAATAATCACATAGCCTTCCTATACCTGCCATACCTTCTGGTGGATGGAAGGAATAGCCTACTGATCCTGGCAACGTCTTTCAATACCCAGATCAAGTACAAGAGGTATGTTAGGGAAGCGTGAGTGTAGGAGGCACTGTTGGATAAACGGAGAAGGAGGAAGAAGAGGCACCAACAACCTCCCCTCCATAACTTTTTGGGCACCTCACTTGTAGAATCCTATTAGTAATATACAAACCTGGAGATCTGGTACTTGGGAATCAATGCTGTCAGCTGCCTCTTTATTGCCTCCCTGAAGCAGGCACATGTGAAGGACCAAGGAATAGGCCAAAATAGCTGAGCTAACATTAGTGGGAGGTGTTAGTAATTTACTGCTGGCAATTACTAAGCCATAAGCAGGGAGACGGCAGAGCAGCCATTGCCTTTGAGGCAAAATGCCTCCTCAAGCAATTCCTGAGGTGGTGTGAATTATAAACCACCTTCTCCTGAAGCCTGCACTGAAAATTGCCAACTACCCAGCCCTTGGAGTTTCCTCTGTTTACTTCTTCTTTTTAATGGGACTATATCATCCATTTTGCCAAAGGAGAACTGTTTGTGTTTTCTCCTCCTTGGCTTGTGAAAAAAATGTGTGCTTCCAGTTTTAGCTGGAGCTTTGCAGCAAAAACACCACAGGTCGCTAACAATGATGGAAGAATTCCTATCTGAAATGAAAGTATCCAAAATGGAGCAAGCCTGAGGGGTGTTTCTCTGATTCTTTTGAAGCCGGAGACTTCCTCTTGGGTTAGCTTGTTAAAGTTAGGAGTATTTCCATTTTACGGTGTCCTTTAAGACATCCAATCTTGGGGCACATCGTAGTTTATGCCCCCTATGCCTCTGATGTAGCACACAGGGGCCCCGTGGCTACCCAGAAGGATCAGGCAAGGGTTTTCCCCCATGAACATGTTTCTCTGTATCATGCTTTCTGAAGCCTCCTGTTTAAAGTCTAGAGGGTATGTGGAATGTTTGAAAAGCTTGCAGGCAGGGATGGGTATTTCAATTCATTTCCCCTACTAGAACTGTACATATACATATACTGGACATTACATGCGGACATGTGTGACATTACCCAGACAGCCCTTGTTAAAGAGGGGCTGCAGCTCAGTGCGACAGAGCACATGCTTGGCATGCAGACGGTCCGAGGTACAATCCTCGGCTCCTCCAGGTAGAGCAAGGAAAGAATCCTGACTGAAATCCAGGAGAGCTGCTCCCAGTCAGTGTTGACAATATTGGGCTAGATAGACAAACAGTCTGACTCAGTACAAGGCAGCTGCCTGTGCTCCTAAATGCTTCTGGAGAGGTGGTCAGGATCAGAGAAGTGGAAGTAATCAGAGGCAGTAAGCCTATGTACACCACTTGCTGGGGAGCATAGGCGGGAGGGTGCTCTTGCACTTTGATCCTGCTTGTGGGTTCCCAGTTGACAGCTGGTTGGCCACTTTGTGAACAGATTGCTAGACTAGATGGACCCTTGACTTGATCCAGCATGGTTCTTCTTACTTTCTTAGGGGGAGACAAATAGCAATTTTGGTGGGAGAGGCAACTTAATCATTAAATCAGCATAAGAGATGGTTCAAGCCACCCTCCCTCAGCATGATCCACTTTAGATTCCTCTTGATGACAGATCTGCAGCATTGTTTTTAGTTGCACTCTTACATGCGGATTGGACTGGACAAGATATGTGTCAGTTGACAGCAAGGTAGATACTGATCATGTAACCAAGGGAGAATCTACAATAGAGCCTCTTTTGTGTGTGAAGCACCACCACACCTGTATTTTTTTTTCCAAAATGCAATCTTTGCTGTGGGGGCACATAGCTCAGTGTGATAGAGCACGTGCTTTGCATGCAGAAGGTCCCAGCCTCGATCCCAATCATCTCCAGGTAGGGCTGGAAAGAATCGTACCAGTCAGTGCTGACAGTACTGGGCTAGATGGTCTAAGGATCTGACTAAGGGTTGGTATGACAATAATAATAATTTATTACATGTATAGAACTTCCTATGAATATAATGCAGTATCCACCAGGTATATAACATGATTATCACACACAAATGCTATTGCATGAGAAGTAGGAGTTCAAAAGATCAAGTGTGTTTGTGACATAAGCACACAACCCGAGCCTCAATGAACTGCTGCAGATGCAGGGGAAATGGCTGTTTCCTTTTCCCTTTTCTTTTTCTTTTTATTCTGCTGATTGCATGCACACTTTGGATGGTGTGCAGCAACAGAGGGTTAAAAATAAATTGTGCGGTAATTCACAGCTCCGCTCCTCCATACATGTGCAATCAAAAGTAGCCCCTGTGAGGAAGGAGAAGGTAGGTCATGGTGCCACTGAGTTGTTGTCCTCTCCCTACCTGGGCAGACGCTGGTGGGATGGATGAGCACCACTCCCTCACTGTCTTCGTCCTCCTTCTTGGGCTGCCTTTCAACTACTTCAGCCTCCTTCTGTTCCTCTGCTCGTGCCTTTGGCATGCTAAGTGGAGGACTCCACTCCTGCCCTCTTCCTTTCTCACTTGTTTTCTCAAAGTGCTGTCCAGTAAAACAGTCATTCACCCTGTGCTTTCCTGAGGGCTAACAACTAAGCAAAAGACTTGCTGTTACCAGCGGCAGGTAAGCAGGCATCAGGGAATAGGGATGTTGGTGAACATTGCATGGCTCCTAGGGTGAGGGGCGATTCCTGAGGTTCAGCACCTGCTAGCCTGACGGCACAGGTGTGGAAAAAGGGGTTGTCTTTGAGACCAACCGGTCTCACCCATTCAGAGCTTGACAGCGTGAGGTGGGTGACGCTGGAAGGTCTACCACCCATACGGGGAAGGCCCAGGGGAGACAAAGGATTAGCATCTCGCCTGGGCCTGGCAATGGCTCGCTCGGTTTCAAATAAGCAGGAAATACCACTGTTCTTAGACAATGCCTGCTTAGGTTGCCCTTCTGCAGATCTTCAGTTCATGTTCAATAACTGTGGCCCTGTTTAACCCAAATCATTTGGTGTCATGTCGTTATTTCCACCCTCCATCAATCCACCAGTGGAGGACTCCACTCCTGCCCTCTTCCTTTCTCACTTGTTTTCTCAAAGTGCCGTCCAGTAAAACAGTCACTCACCCTGTGCTTTCCTGATGGCTTCCTCATAGTAGTAGTAGACGACACTGAGAGTGGCTCTGATCTGGAGATGTTCTAGAAGGAGCTTTAGAGTAGTTGTTTTTTGTGTTTGTGAGTTTTCCCTGCTTACAAATACCATGAAAATCAGTGTGAGGAAAGAGCAGGGAATGAGAAGAGGAGGAGGACATCATTTGGGGGAAGAAGGTCAGGAAAAATCTGAAAACCTTATTAGGAAGAGTTATAATGCTGCCATGTTGGAACACACATGTGCAAGGAAACTGAAAGCACCAGAAAAAACATCATAAAAGTGGCATGGGGAAACAACAGAACGTTGAAGGAGGAATAGTGTTGGTACAAGAGCTTGGGGTGTGTCTCATGTATATTCCAGGCATTACAGTACCATGATGAAATGCTGTCTAGAATGGCCCCCAAAAGAGTCTCCGGTGCATGATATGCTACAGAAGCCAGGAGTTTAGATCTCAGCCTGCTGTGGTTGTGAAGCTTTGACTATCAACATCTTCAAATTCAGGCTCTGCAATTTAACCCCGCCTCTCACGTTTTGCCATAAATCAATGACACATCATTTGCTTGAGGACTGAATAACACTTACAGGATTTGACCTTCTTGGCCCGCTATCCTAGTCTTGAGATTGTTTCCCCACCCTGATTGCAAAGACCCTACTGTGTTTGGTAAATATTATAACTTTATCAACAAGAAACAAAAAGAATTCCGAAAGTGACAGATAGGATCTCCTTGTATCTGTCATCTCCTGTTACCCTCTCTGACATGAAAGAACGCAACCTGAGTGTGATGCATTATGACATGACACATAACACTAGTTCCTCAATTTGTACCTCATTAGACAAAACGGTAAAGGCATAAACCCCTTTATACTGATCTCCTTGTTCCTTTTGCTATTCTCATTAGGCACTCATGTTCTCTCTCTCTCTCTCTCTCTCTTTCTCAATTCTGGCTAGCTTCCCACTTCATATGATCATAAAGGAAGAGATCTGAAGACTTGAGGAGCTCACTAGTGCTTTCCTTTGCAGTAAAACATTTTCCCCTAAATTACTTGTTCCTACTAAATTAGCTGCTACTGTTATTATTATTTTTAATGCTTTTAAAATGTTTGTAACTTGTTTCATGACGTTTCCTCTGGAGTCCAGAAATGCAAATCAATGGGCCGAAGCTCTCTAGGCAGTTTACAAAGGTTAAAGATATCAAAGGAACCCTGTTTATTAAGCCCTGTAGCTACATGCCAGGGGAGAAGAAGAGATTTTCAGGCCAGTGGCAGCTGAAGAGAGATGGGATAAGCCTCCCTTTCCTGCATGCTGTGATCCCAATAGCAATCCCCACATTTGTACTGAACTTAAGTAAAACAACAGATTTAGCTACACACTATTGACACTATGAGTGTCACATGGTGTTTGGAGGCGGCGGGGGGGGGGGGGGGCTGGGGGGCAGCCTGAGACTTGTGAGGCAGTGCCCCATTCACCTTAATGGACCAACTTCTACTGTTTGGATCCATATCCATTTTGGTTGATCAAGGCCAGCTGTAATGTACTTGGTAGACTTTTGCTCAGGTTGATAAATGTCTAACCCTTCTTCTGCTTTGAAGGTAAAATATTCCGCTTAAAAAAGCAACATGTTGGGTTGTATCTAATGGTGTTCTTCCACCAACAGGAGGGAATTGCTGATGGAATGGATTACACACACACACATCTTCTCCAGAAGGTTGTGGATCCCCAGAGCAGATTTGAGGCACCAGTGGAGGGGGGACTGCAGATGAGAGGTGAAGATGGGGAAGTCCTGTTGTGCGATTAGACTTCTGCTCATGCAAGGGTTGGGTACAACCCAATGTAAGGAGGACCCCATCAGTTTTAAACCAGTTTCTAGTCTCTTTGTAGGGAGTGGAGTTGATTGAACATACGAGAGCGGAGTAACTCTGGGCATGACTGGATCAGGGCCTTCATGGCAGTGGCTCCCAGGTAATCAAACAACCCCCTACTGGAGGTCTTTTCAAGGATTTTTTATTTCACAACAAGCTATTGGTAATTTGGCTTTTGTATAGCTGTATTGAGTAATTTGCTGATTATTGCTGTTGATGTTTTAACTTGCTGCTCTTTATCATGGGGCTGTTCAGACAACACACTAACCCACTCAATAGCTGAGTGTGGGTTGTTGTTGAACTATGAGTTGTTTGTTGAACTGTGGGTTAGTGTGTTGTCTGAACCCAGGCAGAGTGACTTGTTAAACATGCAGTATGGCTTATTTTTCTTCAACAACACACCTTGAGAACCCAAGGTTTGTTGTTGGGTTATTCAGGGTGGTTAACAAGCCACACTGCAGGGTTGACCAGCCACCATCCCTAGGTTCAGACAAGATGCTAACCCATGGTTCAACCAACAACCCATGGTTCAAGAACAACCCACACTCAACCACCAAGTGTGGGTTAGTGTGTTATCTGAACAGCCCCTATGTCTTCAAGTTGTTTCTAATAAACTGTTTTCAGCACATAAACACTTTACATTTTAAATAAATAAAAACAAATTCTTTCTTGGAAATATTTTGAAATAAGCATGTTTACATTTTGAACTTTTTTCAAAAAAAATTTAAACTTTTCTTTCAAAAGAAAAAGAATATCAAAATCAACACCAGTATTCTGGGGAAAATTCTTGTATCACAAAGCTGTTTGTTTGTTTGTTTGTTTGTTTTGGTTATATTAACTGAATGGTGGCAAAGAATGGATACTGGGCTTGAAGAACACTGACAGGCAAAAAGCAAAACAAAACCCAAATTTTGTTAGGCATAATCCAGCCAAGGTGTTTAACTTTCCTATTGAAATCAGTTGGGAATAAATAAGATCCATTAGGCCTAAACATCCCACTAATAAGATCTATTAGGCCTAAACAATCTGATATCTATTCAATCAGAGATTGTATCTAATCTCTGATAGATTAGATACAAAATAACCTTCATTTATTTATCCATTGCTTTTTGAAATTTACTTCCTGCTGCCCTTTCCTGGCTCCAGGAACCCTCCCTCCACTCAGCTATGTATTTTTTAACTGGCTGAGGTTTGTTGAGACATTCAATTCTGCATCCCTCTCCCTCTTCTTCTCTTTCTTATTGCTTATTATAGACAATCAATAAAATGCAAGTCAGTCAAATGTTGATGAAAACACATGCTACTTCATGATCTATCCTTACTTACAATTTGATTGCATTGAAATAAATGGGGCTTACTTCTAAGCAAGAATGCTTTGGATCAGAGCATATTAGTTTTTTTTTTCCTTTTGATTTACATGGTGCTTGGACTGCAGCTACAACAACAAAATAATTCCATAGCCTGATTTAAAAATGAAGGCAGTGAGGATTTTCCCCCTTTTGATTTAGATAACTGTTTTTAAATCAAATCCAAAGTCTCCCCGAGAAGCTTCCTATTTGAAAGCACCAACTACCTGACCTATAAAAGGAGTTTTGTCTGACTGCAGGAATTGGCCCTGAGGTTGTTTACAGTACATGTTCAAGCTTTTCTTTTGAAATATAAATTGGAAAGAGAAGGGTGAAAAAATGACATTATCTTGTCTCCTCCCCCCCCCCTTCATTTTCATCTGTCAAAGTATGTATTTTCCCTTGTTTTTGAGATTGCTGAGATGTTTGTACAGAAGGATTACCCTACCATTAATAGTGAATCTCTTGGATTTGTGACATTTTATAACACAATCCACAGATCACTTGAGCCTGAGTATTTGTACTACAGCTGGTTTTAGTTCCACTGAAGTCATGGAAACAAAGATTGCCCTTCCTTTTCAACATTACCATTTACAAAGTATAAAGCATTTTTTTAAAAATGCACAGGGTTGCTTACATTCCTTACAAATGACAGTCTTATGAAGCAGGCTACTATGATTCTCATGTTAAAGGTGGAGAAGTAAGACAGAGGGGGAGAAAAATGACCAGGTCCACACTATACCAGTGATTCCAGAGCAGAAATGAACTGGCATCTTCCAGCCCCACCTCTTTAGGCTATTTGACCGCAACCACATTCAGATGCTTGGATTTTGTTGTTTTTTAATTACACCCTACCTTTCCATCAAAATTGATGACCAGGACAGCTATTAATTACCACTGAAATCAACAAGGCTTCTGAGTAAATGTGTTTAGGATGGGTATAGACATTAGTTTGAAAGTAATCTCGTTTAATTGTTACGTTGATCGCTGGCCTTGTGTCCACTGTAGAGTGCTTCGTTGATCCTGCTCTAGACAAAATGGCAGTCAGCAAACAAATGGTCTGGTAAGCCAACTTGAGGTTGGGTCTAGAGCACGGCTGCACAAATTGTGGCATAGGGTAGCAGCCAAGATAGCAAAATGCAGCCTACCGGCCTCACCATGTGCAGTGGTTCACCAGGCGTTTGATAACCTTACTGTTTTCCCAGTCTGCTAGTGAAATACATTGGAATTGGTGGGTAACAATTTAGCAAGCCATGTATTGTGGCTTTCCAGTTCCTTGACATCCTCTTGGTTTTGCTGTTCCAGGCAGGTAGCAAAAACAGCAAGATCATGAAACCCATGATGGAATGATCATCTAACTCAACATGAGGCAGTTTCCTGTGCTCCTCCCCCAGATAGGATCTTGCAAGGTGTCATGAGCTGAGACATCTGGAATGGATCGGCTTCAGAGAACAATGTTGGTGGGTGATTACTGCCTGGGCAATGACGATGACAATAGGTCTCGTGCCAAACTACTCTGCCCTTCTCAGGTTCAAAGTTGCTGACAGGTCTTCCTCCTACATTCCTACCATGCTGAAGCTGTCACAGCTTAGGAGGCCTAGATGGACAGCATTCATATGGAAGAGAGAAAGCTTCGTAGGCTCCCCCAGCCTGGTGCTGCCAGAAGTGTTGAACTACAATCCCTAGCATCCCCAGCTGATGGCCATGGTGGGTGGGGATGGGGGGAGTTATAGTCCAAAAGTCAGGAGGGCACTAAATTGGGAAACACTGCTTTCAAACAAGAAAGAAAGTCTATTATTCTTACAATTCTGTACCATTTAAATATTATTTCTGCTGTATCTATATCTTAGAAATGCTGTGTGTGAGAAAGAAGAGGGGGGAGAGAGAGAGAGAGAGAGGAGATGCAGTCATGTCTCTGTTTCCTCCTCAAATGTCTTTACTAATAGCTTTCAAATGTTGGCATCCCTAGGCCATATACAGATGCCGCTTTGGACATGCCAGTGGCTTCGTGGCACTCAAGGAGATAAGACAGTTTAGTTTAACACAACATGAATGATTCCAGCCTCCAGTCCCAATCAAAGAGATTTACAGCTGTTTTAAAAAGACAGTAATGTTGACTTGACTGGTGAAAGAATGCAGGAAGCTACACTGAATAAAAACACAGGGAATTAACAAGCAAATAAATGCTGGGCTAAGAACATAATATATACCCAGTTAACAACAACAACAACAACAACATCATCATCATCATCATGGGGCATTTACACTACCTCTTAATTCAAAGGCATTTAAAGTTGTTATGCTTTTGAAATGAAAAGCTGATTTACACACACACACACACAGCTCCTAAAGAAACAGCCATCTTGTCTAGTTAAACCAATTAACAGAGCAGACAGTGAAAAAGATTTCCTCTGTCACTGTTTCTAAGCACTTTAATCTATAGTGGCCCTAACCAAGATACTCCTGTCCTGTATATTTGTGTGATACAGTGTCTTTTCTTCTCAACTGAGTTTTGTATGTGCAAGTGCTATTCTCTTTTCAGCACCTCTCTCCACGTGGTTTTTGGACAATGCTGATCCTAAAGTCAAGTGTAACTTTTAAGCACACAATTAACAATCTGCTACATGTTTACTAAGAGGTAAGCCCCACTGCAGTTAATGGCGCTGGCTCCCCTCACTGGATTGTAGCTTAAAAAGTTATTGTTATTGTGTGGAGGTATGTTTCTCCCCTTTCCCTTTAGAAAAACCAATAAGAAGCATTAAAAAAAATCCACCCCACCATCCAATACATTGAAATAGGTAGGTAGCAGGTATCCGCTCATGAAGTGACCATCTGGAACCCAGAGCAAATAATGATCAGTTGCCTTCCTTGACTGAATTCCATGTGCTGGCACAGACTGGTGGGTGGCGCACCTTCCCCTGTGTGTTGCTAGTTCATCTGCCTAGGGAGAGGAAGGAGGGGGCCGCGGGATGCAGATCATGCTGATTCCTTCACTACAAGGCACACAACCTGCTGAGTAGACAGGTGCTGGCTGTGCAGATGTCCATGGGCAATGGAAGCCTGGTTGTCCTAGTAGCTGACATCTATATCTAGATCTATCTGGATTTTAAAACTGATACAACATGAAGAATGTCACTCTTGGTTACTGTACAGCTGTATCTCATGGACATCCTTTAAGCGCAGTGCCTTGACCATGTCTTCCCTGCTTTCCTCAGCTGCTGTAATGTGCTATTGTTGTGAAATCTTTTGGACCTTTACTTAGCCTCCAAAGCAAAGACCCCTGGCTACTTTTAGAAACTTTTTCAAAGGCTGCATACTTGATTATCTGTCTTGAGCATAAAAATACCAGTGATTCTTCTTATGGCAGCTGTCTGCAAATCTCATTCATACCAAAACTGGGTATATACTATAGTACGATATTGCAAGCATAGGTTTGCCCACCTGTAAGGGTCCCTTTGTATGGATGGATTTAGGGGAGTATTTTTAAAATCAGAGCATCCAAAATCAGTAGTAGGTGTCCACAGAAAGTGTGTTCCCCAGCAATGAAATAAGATTGCTTTCCCCCAACCCTACTTATTCCTAGCAAAATGCAAACCACAATATAAACTACTAAACTAAGGCAGGATCTACACTACTGCTTTAAAACAGTTTATGTCAGTAGTGACAACTATTGGGGCCCAGGACACACTCCATATACAGTTTTCAAACCATTTTCAAAGTGTCATATCCTGCTTGGTGTAGATCTGGCCTAATTCTACTAAATAATTCAGAAATTAAAATGAAATTTGACAAGGGGAGGGGGGATTTCATCCACAAAATTGTTTCTAGGTCACTTTCAATTGTCAAACTCAGGTCTAATCCAATTGACAACTGGGCAAGGTAAGGCAGGATTGAAGCAAGACAGATGAGGAAGAGCCAAAAGCAACAGATCTATATGTTACAACAGGACTTCACTTCCCAAGTTGTTCAGACCAGTGAAAAAGCCTTTGTAGAGATCAGGATGTATCACCTGACCTACTCTGGCCTATTTTTGTTAACAGTTTCCTAGGCTTGGTTCAGAATCAAACATAGTTGAAAGATCCTATCTGGCCCTACACATGGAGGCAAGGTGGGTATGCCACCTTTTTGTTCATGTGGGACAGCCTATCCAAATGTGTCCTATGCAGATATAATCCTATGTGCGTTGGCCAAACTTGTACAGTCACATGCAAGGTAGATCTGTGCACATAGGTTTCATTGGGCCTATTCAGACAACACGCTAAGCCATGGTTGGGCTGCTAAACCTTTTGCAGTAAATGGTTACTGAGTATGTTTAAACTATTCCTAACCATGGTGATTAGGAATGGTTCATGCTAAATCATAGTTCACACGACACGCTAAGCCATAATGTTTAGCCCAAAATGCTTGACCACCGAGGCTTAGTGTCTTGTCTGACCAGAGTCTTTGAGATGGACCATCTCCATGTAGATGTGAGGCTAGACTGCCGGCTCCACACATAGTTCTGGATTGGACCTTTCAAGTATCCAAATCAGCCTCTAGTCTGGCTAGACTGATGCTTTAAAACAAAATGACAGTTTCATTCCTGTCCTGTTTTGTTTATTTGTCTCCTCGTTCTCTGCACAGATACCAGCTCTCACCATGAAAGCCAGAGAGAAACTCTGGCAGAAGGAAAGAAAAGAAAAAGGTGTCTTCTATTATATTATTAGCTTCTATTATATCTATAGCATACATTAGATGTTGTACATACCATGTATGTCTATCTACCTCCTTCTCCTCCCCCAAACACTCTTATCTGAAGAGAGACCCCTTCTTTGGTAACCCTATAGCAGGGGTGGGCCCATCTGGGAAACCCTGAAGTGTCAGATTGTGTTCTCTATTAATGATGGTTTGATTACATTCAAGTTGGCCCTGGATACAAATTGAGATACTGTATTTAACTCAGTTCTGCTTTTATTAGCTACTTCATTTCTTCTGGTGAATCATTTAGTGATTCAAATATTTTCAGTGTTTTTGGAGAGTGTGCATTTCCCCCACCAGACACACACACACATTTTTGTGTATATGATAATGATAAGGCACACAGAGAAACATGCTGACATGGTACCAAGCACCCATATTCTGGTTGCACAGTGTTATATGTGTGTGTGTGTTTTTGGGGGGGGGGGGTTATGTATGCTGCCTTCTTCTGCATAAGTAGATTCAGCAGCAAGTGCCTGAGGGCACGTAACACATGTTCAGGTTTTGTGGCACACGAGAGGATAAAAGCAAGGATGGTAATATCCACTAATAGAACATTAATCCCATGAGGGACCTTCATTCCTTTTGCGTCTCCTTTCCATTCAGTATGTGGTCTAACCCTTTCACTGACAAGAGAACCCTCATTTCTGTCAAGTCACAGAGACTGTCAGATTGGAAATATTTTCTTCCCAATTACCTTGCAGTTGGATGCAGTCATGCTGTTTTGCTCTTCCTCTGCCTTTAGTTGACACTCAAGGTTCTATGTGCTGCAATCTGGCTTAAAAAGCACTCCACAATCTGCTACTTGCGGCCCAGTGTACAGTTAGTAGGACTAATTAAGCCAGAGTCCTTGGACATAAACTGAGAGGCAGCCTTACCCTATGGATCCTTGATACATAAGGAGTTGAAGAAAGTAATGAAGCAATGTTAAACTCATAACTTCTGTGTCATTTAAAGTCTTTTTCAGCTAACCTTGTGTCAAATCATTACGATCCTCCCATCATGGTAATGCTATATCCTTCTTGAGCATTTATACCTCGTAGGACACACAATGACATTTGTTGCAATATTTTGGATAATGTGGAATAAAAAGCAAGCAATAACACTATGAAAGTGGTATACGGAATGTGTAATGTGCCCCAACAGTTATCAGTGAGCTTCAATACTGCTATAAAGTAGTAGTGTAGATCTAGCCCTATTGTTTTTAAGGGAACTTTGGTATCCCGGGTTATCTTGCAGATGTCACAAGAAATACCCTCTTATCTGAATCTTGGAAACCCTTGGGCCTTATTATGTTGAAGGAACCTCAGGGGGCATTCAGGGGAAAACTACACATACCTGCTACCTGTGTAACAGTGCTCTGACAACTTTATTTTTTATTTTCAATCTACTACGGAAGAAGAAATTTAGAGTGTTAAATTGGCTGGGGCAAGTTAGGAAACAGTTATGTTCCTTCCATTTTTCCACTCCAAATCACCCCCTAATGGAAATGCATGGTTTGAAGAATGGGAATAGAATAAAGCTGCTGGGTAGTTGATCTGGAGCAAGGATTCAGCAGGGGGTGAAGTACCCCCTTCCTTTCCCACCATTTCTCTGCTCTCAATTCTTAGAATCATAGAATAGTAGCTTTGGAAGGGGCCTATAAGGCTACTGAGTACAGCCCCCTGCTCAGTGCAGGCATCCACATTAAGGCATACCTTGCTGATGGCTGTCCAGCTGAGTCTTGAATGCCTCTAGTGTGGGAGAGCCCACGACCTCCCTCCATAATTGGTTCTGCTATCATACTGCTCTAACAGTTAGGAAGTTTTTCTGATGTCCAGCCAGAATCTGGCTTCCTGTAACTTGAGCTCATTATTCCGTGTCCTGCACTCTGGGATAATCGAGAAGAGATCCTGGTCCTCCTCTGTGTGACAACCTTTCCAGTACTTGAAGAATGCTATCATGTCTCCCCACAGTCTTCTCTTCTCCAGCTAAACATGGCCAGTTCTTTTCGCCCCTCCTCATAGGGCTTTGTTTCCAGACCCCGATCATCCTCACTGCCCTCCCCAGCTTGTCTACAAGGCCCTCTAGATGGATTCCGTTTGACGCCTGGTTAGCCAATTATGCGCATAATCGCTGAAGCGCTTTATCGTAAATGCTTGTATGCAGGAGGTAATTGAGCACTCAACTGGTGACCTTACCAGTTGTTTCAAATGCGCTTTACAAGTAGTTAATGTGGAGAATCGCTTGTTCACATAGTCAAAATGCGCTAAAAAGCAAAATAAAACTCGCTATTTAACACGCATTCGATAATGCGCATAATCGGAGAGAAAACGCGCCTCTATGCCCGATTTGCACTCCGTTCTTGTAGAGGTAAATTTTTTAATGCGCCTTGAAAGTGCTTTAAATGCCTCTTGTAGAGGCAGCCTACATCCTTCTTAAAGTGCCCAGAATTGGATGCAGTACTCAAGATGAGCCCTAATCTGTGCTGAATAGAGGGGAACCAGTACCTTGTGTGATTTGGAAGCTATACTTCTATTAATGCAGCCCAAAATAGCATTCTCTTTTTTCTTTTTTTTTTGCAGCCACTTCACTCTGGTGGCTCATATTCAGCTTGTGATCTACAACAATTCCAAGATCCTTCTCGCTTATAGTATTGCCGAGCCAAGTATCCCCCATCTTGTAATTGTGCATTTGGTTTATTTTTCTTGATGTAGAACTTGTCATTTATCTCTATCCCTGTTGTTTTCAGCCCAGCACTCCAGCCTATGAGGTTCACTTTAATCACAAACACAAACACATATTTATTTCTAACCCGCTTCTCCCTCTGGATCGAGGCGGGGAACAACAATAAATATAAGTACAAAGATCATAAAACAGATAAAACATTAAAAACAAATAAAACTGATACATTATTAAAAACATCTTTAAAACATCTTTGAACTTTCTTTCTTCCTCAAGTGTGTTTTTAAGATGTTGGGGTCACTGGTACACTGATTAACATGCAACATGTACTTAGGCATGGGATGTTGAACCTTTTTCAGCACAAGAACTGAATTCAATTTTGGATGAGCTCTTGGAGGGCCACTCCCCAGTGGTGGGTGGGATCCAAAGGCAAAAGGGGCCCAGCCAAACTTCCAGAAATACCAGCATGTTTTAACCTAAGGTCTACACTACTGCAGTGGTATTGAAGTGCACTGATAATTTGTGGGGCACAATCCACATTCCATATACCACTTTCATAGTATCATATCCTGCTTTTTATTCCACATTTGTAGTGATTAGTTCAAAATATGGCAGCCAGGTTGGTCACCGGTACACCTAGGGGTGACCATATAACACCAATCTTAAAATCACTCCACTGGCTGCCAATTAGTTTCCGGGCAAAGTATAAAGTGTTGGTTATTACCTTTAAAGCCCTACATGGTTTGGGTCCAGGTTACCTGCAGGATCGCCTTCTCCTGTATAATCTGCCCTGCACACTCAGGTCCTCTGGGAAGAATTTACTCCAGTCAGCCAGAACTAGGCTGACGAGTGTTACCCAGAGGACCTTCTCTTCTGCCGCTCCCAGACTGTGGAATGGCCTGCCGGAGGAGATTCAACAAATTAGCAGTCTTCTGGAATTTAAGAGAGCCATGAAGATTGATCTCTTCCAGCAGGCCTACCCAGTTGAATTTTAAGATGTTTTTAATAATGTATTTGTTTTGATCTGTTTTAATGGTTTACTTGTTTTATGATTTTTATATTTATATTTATTGTTGTTCCCCGTTTCGATCTGGATGGAGAGGCAGGTTAGAAATAAAATAAATAAATAAATAAGGTGTAGATCTGGCCAGAGGGTGTAGAGGTGTATGGACATGTGTGTATTGTAGCACTTTCTAAATATAGCCCATGACTTCATTTAAGCACGTACTTTTAGGGACAAAATGAGAGATGGGTTTGCTGCCAGGAATGTCTTGCTCTCCTATGCCTGTATCATCGTATTTTAAGAGTTCTAGCATTCCAGAGAGATGCCATATAGAGTTTGTGTAAGAAGCCATTTCCTTGTGTTTCACCTTGGAGTAGCTCTCAGACCATAAGGTTTGGATATAATTTGGAGAGCAAATTCTTTCTTGCTAAGAGGCGATAAGCCAAAATGGACCCTAAACTTGCCCTTGGCTGTTTGTTCGAAACAGCTCCAGGAACTTTTTTTCCCACGTGGAAAACTAAAGACCTTCAATGTTTTGGGGTCATCTAGTGGCATGTTTCAAATGTTGGAAACCCAATGGGTCAAACAGAAAGCAAGTTGGAGGATGGTTTTCCCATAATGTTGTCTTTTGAAAACAGAATGATTTGAAATAACCCTGACAAACAGCCCCCCAACCCCACCCCAAATGACACACTGGCTGTGTATTAAGCTAATAAACTGGAAATTGGGAGTGTATTTTCACTTTAGACAAATCCTGAATCCAGAACTGAACCGGGCTGTTTCTGAAGATTTAGGATTAGTCTGAAGATAAGCAAAGTCCCTCTAAAGTTGTTTGAAGTAAATTTGGGACCTCCCAAAGCTTCAGAAGCAATTTGGAGGCAAATGGAGTCACAGAGTCCAATTTCTTCAAAAATTGATACATTTCTCCCCAAACTTTCCATATAAGGAAGACACTGGAGTGAGGAGAAAATGGGAAAAGGAGAGAGGGTGTACTGACACCTTCCAATTAGAAAATAACTTTTAACTCTCCTTTTAACTTCCAATCTCAGAAGAATGTAGAAAGAACTTCCCAGATATTTCTCCTCTGTTTTCATTGCATTTTTAAACTGTGTGTCTGTGGCATCAGAAAAGCTTCAGAGCAAACAGTAAGAGGTTGTTAATCGGCTGTATCTTCTTTCTATTTCGCCGCAGAATTTAAATCCAAGCACTAAACGAAGAGCATTTCCTTTCCAGCTTTTCCGCTCCATAACCTGTACGTGGCGCGATTCATATGAGTTGGATTACCAGGGAGGAGATGGGCAACAAGGTGGAAGATCCTGCTGCTTTCTGGGGCTCCTTTAAATGGTTGGTTGAATTGAGAGAGTGCCTCCCTCCCTCCCTGCCATGTGTGCCAAGGAGCGGGGTGGGGTGGGGTGGAGTCTTGTTTTCCGCTGTTTCCTGGCAGCCCCCAGGAAAGCCAGGACTTACTTCTGAGTAGAAGGTTGTGCTATAAGTTTGCAACCCTTGGCACACTTACTTGGGAGTAAGCCCCATTGAACATAATGGGACTTCTAGGTAGACACATGGGAATCAGATCTGCCTCCCTTTGTTGCAGGGAGGCAATTTACCTTTCTTCCCCTCTGTTTAAAGTCCTTCCTCAGCAACTTCATAACGCAATGCCAACTATACATGCTACTGATTTCATGCCATTAAGGGTTTATTCCAGCTTTTCTCTGATCTATTTTACAACGGAATGAGGGAGGAAGCCATGGGAGACGTCCTGTTTGTTTACAGTGTTGTTTAATTGACCTGGAAACTTCCGTGAGTGGCCAGAAACGAACGTGCTATAAACAGCTCATTTAGAGAAGCCCATAGTCTTATGACTGCCTTGTGAGGTGAGGTGAGGCTGAGAGGCTTGCCAAAGACCAACCAGGGACCTTGACCGAGGAGGAATTTGAATCTGGATTTTTCACCTCCAGCCCCAGCACTCTAGTTGAAGTGCAATACTACACTGGCTTTCAGATTAGATATATAGGGCACTATCCTACCGTGCCTGTGAGCCAGCAGGGACAGTCACTGGTACAAAGGGGATTTTATGGTTCTACAAGCAACCCAAAATGAGCAGAAATACTTGTTTTTGGAGTGGGGTAGAGTTCACAGATGGAAGCTCCTCTGACCTGTCCCCATCTGGAAAGGAGTGTTTCTGCTCATTCCACAAAATCCCCATTGTGCAAAC
Source organism: Anniella stebbinsi (assembly GCA_029215795.1). NCBI lineage: Eukaryota > Metazoa > Chordata > Lepidosauria > Squamata > Anniellidae > Anniella > Anniella stebbinsi. The sequence continues at coordinate 61,372,253 of JARDYH010000006.1, read as the reverse complement.
AGTCACTGTCACTAGTGCAAAAGAAACGGTAGGAGCACAGCAGCAGCATAGGATACTGCTCATAGGACAGGATGTGTCTTCGGTGGGGCAATACGACATCTCTTTGGTGCTTGTTTCTGATAATATGTGCTTTTTCCTATATTCGTATTTACATCTAATAGTGGTAGGTGAGAGCCATTAAGGCGAATTACGGGCATCATAAAATGCACTTTTACAATTGTTTATATGCGGAGTTTCACTGCAGAGTCGGTTCAGGGGTGTATGGTTGAACGTGGAAAAATTGCCGAAAGCACCACCTTGTCTCCTGATGATACCTCCCCCGGACTTTCACGCCGTTCATGAACTCCGCCCACCTGACTTTCTCACCATTGCCTGTCCAATCACGATTGCGCATTACTTCACATGTGGGTACAATTTCTAAACATTGGATGTGCCTACAATTATGGTTTTTAGCAGGGCATCATTGGATGACCTATTATAAAACCATAAAAGCAACATTTTTCCAGGTACTAGACAGCCATGACAAACTGCTGCCTGCGTTGCATCGCCCCCCCCCCATTGCTCCTGCCAAGAATCAGACGCTGGATACTGGACTCCCACACCACCATGCTTGCGGCAGCTTCCCCTTATCTGCCATCTTGGAAATGTGCTGCTTCAAGGACAACATTTTGTGTATCCTTTCTGTTACAATGTTGCATTTTGCACTGATTTCCCCAGTTCCAAATAAACTGGCTATTATTCTGTCTGTCTACGGACCTCGAGATGCCAGCTCACAACGGTTCTGGGATGCCCTATGCTGAGCGGGCTAGAGTGCAACCTCACCATGCCATCTGGTCTCTGCGTCGCAGAGGTGGGTGACTGGGCATGCGGGATTGGGGGAGGGTTGAACGATGCCCCCCTCCCAAATCACTGGATGACACTGATGTTCTCTCTTTCCCCCACACAGTCCGCTTACTATTCTACCAATTGCGTTGCCTTCAGCGCAGAATGAGGAGACTGGAGCATATAGTCTGGCATGCCTGCTCTCCAGTACCACTCCGGCAACCGGACATGCCATTTAAATGACCAGCCCGGCAGAGGACACCCCAATGTGGGAGAGTCGGCTCGGACACTGCGTCTGTGGACTGACATTAATTTCTATATGATTGTTGCAGGTTCCCTTTCGTTCAGCGCATTCTGCCCAATCCCCTGTGTTTTCCCCACTTGCGCTGTGCCTTTCAGATTGCTCCGGCCACACTTTTCAGTGGGATTTTGGCCACATGTAACCATTAGTAGAATAAAGATATTGCATTGCTTTATGATAATAAAAACGTGTTCTTTTCGTTGCAATACACACACAAAAAACTTCCAGGAAAATTAATGAAAGACGGGATAGCAGATACGAAGCCTGATGCAAGCTCGAGTGCTAAGCTTCCCGGGGAGCAAGTCCCCCCACCAAATCAATGCTCCTTACTCCCAAGTAACAGCGCTCAATGGCAGGAACAGCCTTGCACATCAAGAACTTTCCCTTCTTTTTTCAAGCCGTTATTCCAGCAATGGGGGGGGGGGGAGGGAAGGGTAGCCTTAGCGGACCGCAAATTATTCTAAAAATGAAGCACGGACATTATTCCAACCCCCTTGATTCCTGTAGAACCAGCTCCATGTGAGTAGCCACTCGTCTTGATGAAAGAAAGATTCCAGTGGGAATTGAAAAGAAACTTTATTTTTAGTTCTGGAAAACTGAGATCAGCCATTACTGAACAGAGAAGAAGAAGGAAGTAGGAGGGAGGAGTTTCACAGCAAAGCAGGATCACAGCTAGAGGGTTGAACGTGGGTAATTTGACAAAAGTACCTCCCCCTGTATCCTGAAAGTACCACCCCCATGAAAAGTGGGAAAAGTGGCGGTAAACGTGGGGGTAGTCATTCACTCATGACAAGCCCTGCCCACCAAACTACGCCCACGATTAGCATTAATCCGAATGGGCAGTGGAAGTTTACATGACCAAAATGAGATCGAACATCGGAGAAAAATTAAAAGTTGTGTTTAATCAACACCTTGGAAATGCACGCTAACAGAGGCTATAAGTCACATAGACGTCTGAATTGCGCCCCGCTCGTGTGTACAAAATGTCATCAGGGCGAAGTAAAGGTGACCCAAATAAGCCGTGAATAGTTACCCTTCATCTGTGCCCTTATAGTTCTTAATGCACACATTTGGCCCATCTCTCAACAACTGTGCTACTATTTATGTGTTTCCAATAAGTACATACTTTTTCCTCCTAAGATTGTGGGCTGCTGCATGCGTTGTTGTTGTTGTTATTATTATTATTATTTAGAATAACAGTGAGCATCCACAAAATCTGGATTAAAAAGGCTCAGGGCAAAGGCTGAGATAATGAAAAACATCTTGGAATATCTGTTATCCAGAACAATTGCATATATTGTTGCCTGTTAAATTACACACTCATTTCTACATGAAAAAAACCAGAAGACAGACAGAACTTTAGGTATAGACTTCTGCATCAGCTAGATAAAGTATGTTCTGGCTGTGTCCTATGAAAAGTAGCTGGTACAAACATATCCATAGATCCCAAACATGTGTTCTCCAGATGTTTTGGACTTCAACTCCCATGGCCAATTGTCAGGAATGTTGGGAGTTGTAGTCCAAAACATCTGGAGGACACCAGATTGGGTAAGGCTTCCATAGACAGACCAATTAATAACGGACTAAGGTGCAATCCTATATGCATGTTTAGATAGAAAAAAGTCCTACAATTCCCAGCATGCCCCAGCCAGCCGTGCTAGGAATTGTAGGAGTATTTTTGACTAAACATGCATAGGACTGAGCCCTTAATTTCATTAAAGCCCAATAGATGCTACTCTACTGTCATTGAGATATTGTACAGCAAGAAAAATGCAATCCATCAAAGCAACCCCCACTTTGAGACCAGCGTTCAAATCCCATCATGTCAACTACATAGAGTTCAGGATGTTCCCTCCTTGGGAACATAGATTTTGGGATTTGAGTATTCATTTAAACTGAAGCCTCTCCTGGAAAGAAAGCTTACAAGGCAATTGCCACAGATACTGCAGAACTAGGCTCCTTACCTTATTAAAGGACCTCAAATTAATCAAAGGCATGGAAGTAGCCTGAAGCTTATGCTGCTTGTCCACAAACCACAAAGCTTCACAGACCAGATCAAGTAGCTAAATAAACAAAGAGAGAAGAAAAAGGAGATGCTTTCGTCCTTTCAGTTTATATTTCTGCACTCCAGCTGCCAGGGCAGGGAGCCAGCACTTTCCTTCTCAGCCAAAAATATGGACCATGTGTTCCCTTTTGAAAAGGCTCTTTTTTGCAGCTGAGGTTTGCATATCATACTGAGAAGTTGAAAGCAATGTACCCTTTGACCCCTCAATGTGTCTACTGCTTTCTGACAAATAGTAATAAGTATTGTTGTTAATTGGATATAATAGTTGCCTTTCTCTTAAAAAAAAGATCCAAGGCAAGTTACAACAAAATTATTTAAAACATACAAAATATAAAATAGCTAAAAACAATTTCCATTAAAAATACCCAACACATGATAAAACACCTAAATCATTAGTATGTGCCATAACCAAAACAACTAATGTATAAAAAGTTTATCATATGCCTTCAAATGCCTGAGAGTAGAGGAAAGTCTTGACCTGGCACTAAAAAGATGACTGTTTGCACCGGGTGGGTTTCACTGGGGAAAGTGTTCCATAATTAGAGGGCCACTGCAGAGAAGGTGCTCTCCTTTTGGATATCCTCTGAAACTGTCTCGGAGGAGGTACTCTGAGGAGGGCTTCAGATATCACAGTGTACAAGTAGGTTCATAAAAGGAGAGGTTCTCTATCAAGTATTCATATTCCAGAGGGATACCCATGTTAGTCAATTATATCAAATGCAAAAACTTTGAGGCACCTTAAAGATTAACAGATTTGTTGCAGCATGTATTAGACTTTAAGGTACAACAAGACTTCTTCTTCTTCTTCTTCTTCTTCTTCTTCTTCTTCTTCTTCTTCTTCTTCTTCTTCTTCTTCTTCTTCCAGGTTTGGAATAGTTCAGGGATAGAATCAACCATCCTACAGTCTGCGCTTGTTACTCAGTTGTTGAGTAGGATCCCAATATTTTCCCCCTACATTGTGTTTCTTTTGGAGGATTTCCACCCCTCCCCCACCCCCCACCCCCACTCCCCTCAGCACTACAACTACAATATTTTGACACAGGGAAATCTCCTGTTATCTCCTTCTTCCCCAGATAGCACCACAACTCCAGTTGTGAGTGCAGCATGAAATGTGATGGCTTAATACCACAATCATCTGTCACACAGGCCCTGTGGCATTGTCAGCGGAGAGTGACATCAACATCGTCGTCATCATCTAGAGGCTAGTCACTCTTTTTGATCAGTTAAACATATCAGTGAGCAGGTTAAGCTATTTTAAAAAACCAACAAGCTTCAAACGCTAGAATGATTCCCAGAGCAGTATCTTGCCATGTCAGCCACTGCATCTAGCCAGCTATCTAAATTCTTTCCAGGCATTTTGGTTCATGCCCAGTATGTGCCAAAAAAAGACCTCCAGTTGTTTGGACTAATTACAGGACATAGTAAGCCATTAATTCCGCTTTTCTATCTGCAGATAATGTGAACAAGTTGAGATTTGCACCAGACATTCGTATTAATCATATATAAAGTATGTGATTGTGGCAGGCTCATGCATGAATATTCCACACAGGATGTATTTTCCACATGTAATAGGCTAGCAAATTCTTCATTCATATATTGTTTATTTATTATTAACATTTATATACTGCCTTATCTGTAAAAAAAGAAGAAGTAGCCATCAAGGCATTGTACAACTATTAAAAAAATAAAAACAAGAACATAAAAAACATTAAATTGCAAATTTAAAAGGCTATTTTGAAAAGATGAAATTTTACACCTTTCTAAAAGCCAATCGTAGCTCCTGAGGGAATGCATTCCATAGTTTGATGGCAATACAAGAGAAAGTCACACTTACCCGACAAATGGACCTTTGCAGATAATGGCAAAGAGGCCTCTCCTACAGATCTTAATACCTGGACAGATTCATAGCAAGACAGGCAATGCTCTTAAAGCAATTTGAATGATAAATACACATTTATTTGTAAATATATATTTACAATGTATATTTATTATGTAAATAAATGTATATTTGTCATGTAAATATGCATATCCAATAGACATTTATTACCTAAAAAGCTTGCCTAATGGATGAATGCAGACCTTTCATTTCCAGTTCTATCTACCACTCTTGTCCACCAGACCACACAGACCCTCTCTGTAGATATAGCACTCCTCACAGGCTGTAACACACTGGGTTGGTTCATACATTTATGTCTTCCTGAGGCAGCAGTCTCACAGCACCTAGACTAGCTTTTGGAATTGGAGGCCACTACAGGCTCAGAGAGACGTCGGTATATATATTTTGTGTGTCTCATTAAGAACATGTAAACCAGTCCAATATCTGACAGCATTATTATGTGAGACCATACGAACGCCATAAAATGTTACTTCTGTTTTCTTGCCGCCACAGCTTTGCACAAAACAGCAGAGGGTGAATGAGGTGATGTCCTCTCCTCCAAATCAACGTTTCACCCATTGCTGAAATGCACTGGCCTCCAGGCTGGAATGCAGCTGCTAATATTATTACACAGCAGAACTGTTGGAGAGGAACTGAAGACTACTTTATCCAACTGAGATTGCCAGGGGGATTTTCAGAAGGTATTAGTTTTATTTCTTTCAGTTTGTTTCCTGAGTCTGATTGACTTTTCTATAAGATTATCAGGTAAAAAGTCTCTTTGCTGTTGTGCTGGTCTTTTATTTTGCTTGTTTTTGTAGGCTGTTGCCAAGCCAGTCATGGTTCAATAAACTATTTATTACTTAAATAAATTAAGCGGTACAGGAAATGTCATAGTTAAAAAGCTGTATCTATTATTTATCTGGCTATTTTTTCCAGGGTATTATCCATTCCAGCACTCAAACATCTCACAGGGGTCTGCTAAGGAATTTGTTCTCCTTTTTCCTCCTGAGAGAATGAAGTGTAAAGTTTTTTCCCTCGAGTGCCAGGGCTGATCTGGCCCACTTTAGTGTACATCTGAGCTGCATTGGAAGAATTGAAGCATGTTCATGTCACAGCCAGTGCTCAAATGACAGAAGGCTGAGGGGGTGGCCACCTTTCCTTTTGTGCTGCCTGACTTAGCTACTGTTTTTAGAAGGCTATCAGGGACCATAATGTGGTTAAAATTAGGGGAGTCTGGGGTGGGGCTTGTGGATTTCATTAGAGTCCTCATTTCCTTTCCACACATGATTCAAGCACTGGTGGCAGCTTCCCATACACCTAGTTAGCCATAGTAGCTGCACACAAATGGGAGCATGGATGGTGCCCTTGGAGAGGCAGATCCTTCTCTCTCCATCCTCGAAGCAAGTTTGCGCAGTTCACACTGGTTCTGCACATGTCCCTTTGAGCCATGTGGCCCAGTGGGGATTTGTGCATGTGGAAACCGCTTGGTCATTGTAATAGTTAACAGGCTGCCGGTGGTCCAGATACAGCCCCTGACACGATGTTAGCTGGTCCTTGGTGACTCCAACACATTTTAATCCAGGGATAGTATAAAGAAAAGAACGTTATTTTCTGTCTGGAGGACAGAGAAGTCTCCCAAAAGCTTAAGGAACCAAGAGCCCTGTCCAAAGGGAATCAGAGGTGCTGAAAGAATAGAATATCGAGGATCCTTTGGGCAAAAGTCAAGCATCATGTTACTTCATTGATGGCTCGAGCTGCTCCAGTCCTTGTGCTTTTCCTTGGCTGATTGGGGGGGGGGGAGGGGGGAGGAGTTGTTGATTTTGTGCACTTGTAAATTAGGAACAGGAAGCTCTGTGTTTCTTCTCTGCCGCCACCCTCATCCAGCCTTTTCTGTTAAATCTATAACAATAACAGCACAATTGTGCTAAATGAATGCTGTAACAATACAATTATCGTAAGAGATTAAGCATAGTGATTGAGGCAGTGGCAGACAGGACACACCATCCATCCTGAGGGAAAGTGCCCGTGTGCAAGCTAAAAACAAAATAAAAGCCAAAGATGGATAATAGAAATAGTTCAGTGCTGGTAGATTTCTGGTATATATATATATATATATATATATAGTAATCGCAAGTAGGAAACATATAAAACTAGTCAGCTATGGAACAAATCAGTCTAACCTTCCCAATCTTAAATGATCAGAGATTGTTGGCCAGAGGAATCTTATGGCATCAGGAAGAGAATCTATGGCAAAGCTAATATCACTTCCTATATCTTGCCACTACAATGTGGTAAGGAGGGGGGGGGACACCTTTCCCTTTTCTATTGTTTTTGGCCCTATTTAGGAATGGCAGGAAAAAAGAAGACAAAGTCTGGTGCTAGTACGCGTGTTCTTTAATATATTGTATTAAAAGCCCGACGTTTCGGATATGATCCTTCTTCAGGAGCTATAAATAATAAATAAAATATATACAATGGTAAATAAAAATGCGGACAACACCCATCAGAAGTTATACATTCCTGTCTTTTAAAAAAGTTTTTATATATAGAATAATGATGTATATTTTTCTTTTTTATTAGAGAGAGAGAGAGAGAGAGAGTATATATTTTCTGTTTATTTATACCGAGTGCACACTCTGTAGAGGAGTCTGCACGAATGTTAATGTTTGAAGAAAACAATTATATACACACACATAAATTTAAAATACAGGTTTCTTTCAATAAGGACATGTAAGCGCCTCTATAAAGAAGAATTTAAAGGGAGTATTCACGCATATGTTTGTCCAATGAAAGTGTGCATTTATTGCCATATATATATATATATATATATATAATAAAAATAGAAAAATATACATCATTATTCTATTTATAAAACTTTTTTAAAAGACAGGAATGTATAACTTCTGATGGGTGTTGTCCGCATTTTTATTTACCATTGTATATATTTTATTTATTGTTTATAGCTCCTGAAGAAGGATCATATCCGAAACGTCGGGCTTTTAATACAATATATTAAAGAACACGCGTACTAGCACCAGACTTTGTCTTCTTTTTTCCTGCCAGAGAGACCAGAAAAGTTTGAATTCCACTACATTGGTGCTACTTCCCTCTCAACGCAACGACCTATTTAGGAATGACAAGGCTTTGAATTTTGTGGATCCAAGACCACTCCCATCATACCCGTGGAATTTCAGGCTGCATCACATCTACCCTCGTGGAGCTTTCTGCAGGTGTATCAGGGCCATTTCACAATCATTTAAAAGCAGAGCCCAGCTGGATCTACACCACTGCTTTATGGCAGCATTGAAATGCTCTGATAACTGTTTACGTTGATAATAAGCATCATCACATGGGGGAAATTGTGTTTGCTTACTGTCGCTTCTCCACTCACGCATTTGTCCCTCATTACTTCCTCTTTTGAAAGAGGAAGTAAACATCATGCTCGTGGCCCACTCAGTGGGCCGTTTTGATCGCGCTGCTTCTCCTGCACACAGCAGGAGATAGCGGCAACTTCCGCCTTTAAAAAGAAATCAGACTTACTGGGGTATTTTTTGTGGCGTGAAGAAGGCTAGAAGGGGCAGGAAGCACACAGGAGGCAGACGACGTCGTGAGAGGGACTTGCGAAAATCCGTGAGTGCCCAGTAATGAGCATGTAATACAATGCTCGCCTGATGGAGCTCAACATTACACATTGCACATTCTGCTTTCGTAGTGTTATTTCCTGCTTTTTAGTCCACATTTTCCAAAATACCACAACAAATGTCATTGTGTGCCCTACAAAGCACAATAAAGCATTACTATAATGGGATTATAATGATATGGCACAAGGTGTAAACTTGGCCCCCTTCAGCACTGCTGAGGCATTTCCTTTCTGTAATTAGTTGGAAGAAGTAGCTTTTACCCAGAGGATCCATACAGCTGTTAATATAGTGTTATATTATCCAGCAATGCCCTTCTCCATGGACATGATACTTCCATAAAGTTCACACACAACTGATTCCAGTTCAGCAGAGGGCCCTTCCAACATTCAATAAATGCTTTCTGTTTGCAGGACCTTCCTGCTTTAAGTCTGTTTGTTGATCAGGGCTGGAGGATTACTGATGAGTAGCCTCTTAATTGTCCCTTGAATCGCCTCTCCTAATTGCCCCAATGTCAATTTCTGTTCTTGTGGGGAGAGAAACTTTAATTATTGATTTCCTCCCCTTTAGATTTTTTTTTTTTATTGCTCTGCATTGGAAGTGGCCCTGACTATCTGGCTAGTTGAGAAAGATCGTTGGTGAGCTCCATCACACTTACTTTTTTTTCCTGAGATGCACCCACGATTTTGACCTCCGTTTCATTAGCGCAGCAAGCCCTGGTCACTTTCATGTGTGTACATTGTTGCGCTATTTCATCTCGTAGCTTACTCACTCTCCCACTCCACCCCCACCCCACCCCGCCCCTTCTCCTTCTCCCTCCAGTTCATTGGTTCTTGTCCTTGATGGAGGCGTGGTTGCCTCTGTTTGGCTTTTCGATAACTGCTTCATTTTAGTCTATTGGAATTAACCACAATGCTTACAGCTCTGTCATTTTTAAAGATAAAGAGTTGAAACTTGGCACGATGATAGCTCTTAAGTAGGTTTTTCGGCATGCCCAGGCTGAACCAGATCCGTTCATCCGTTGATTTTTTATGACTTTTATTGTTTTTCCACACTCACACCTCTGATTCTGTGTTAATCCACCCCTGCACATTTATGGAGGGATGCTCCATAAATAGACATCCATTGGATTGTGCTGTTAGTTGTTGTTTTATTTTTTAATATCAGCAGGAAGGCTGAGGAGGCATGTAGGACAGGAATCTTTCCCAAAGGGCCAGGAGGTTACTTCGCCTCCTGTTCCCAGTAGCGATTGGTTTGAATCCTCGTGCAGCTTTCTCTTCTCGCCTCCTTCAAAGGGCCCTCCAGCCTCACAACCCCAGGCATGTTTACTCAGAAGTAAACCTCATGGACTTCTATGGCGCTTATTCCCATGTGCACCCTTTCCTCTCCAGCTGATTTGGGAACAAGTCCAAGTGGGTCTGGCTTCCAAGTAAACATACACAAGATCACACATCAATTACTCCTGCAACCTAATCCCAACTAAGTTTACTCAGAAGTAAGTCCCGTTTATTTACGTGAGAATCATTGTCAAGGAAAACACGTTTCAGATTCCCTACGCCCTAGTTGTTAGGGGAGCTCTCTCTCTGCCACTTCCTGGCACCATGGGAGCCAAAACAGCCCCTGGAGCGAACCATCTGGGGAGACGGTTTTCCAGAGAAGTGCATGCAGGAGTGCAGCCTTATACCGGAAAGTCCCAGATTCAAATCCCACCTCAGCCTGGATGCTTCATCCAAGAACTTGGGCAGTATCCAATGGTATTCCTACCCAAAGTAGATCCATTAAAGTGAATAAGTCTAGTTTACATAGGACTAGAGTGGATACAGACATAATCTGCTTCACAGGATCATTGGATGGTTAAATTGGGGGGTGGGGAGCACAGGCCATGTATGATGTCATCCTGATAGAAAGGGTGAGACACAAATGACCAAGTATGTTAGGGTGCAATCCTATGCATGTTTAGACGGGGGGCGGGGGAAATCCAGCAACTCTAGAAGGGAAATGCAGGACTGTAATTTACTGGCGGAGAAGACCCACTCTGCACTCCCCTATTATTTAGTTTTACAATGTTTCATCGGCTGGGTGCCGTTTCTGGGGGCAATGAGGGTGGGGTCGGAGCAGTGAATGTCCATTCAACTGATTCAGCACAAGCCTATGTGCTGGAGAAGGAGAACCGCCCTACCCTCCATTTTTGTCAGCAAGCAACACCCCCAACAAAGGACATGGCGTGAGGTCGGCAATACATGGGGGTGGGAGAGTGCTTTAATCCCACTTGGAGGAAATAAACCAGATTTTCCCCGCTCTAGGAAGACATGAAAAATGGAGAAGAGACGGGTTGATTGGTAGACAGGCATGGTGTCATGGGAGTACTAGGCTGCCAAAAACACAAACCAGGCATGAAGAGAGTGCAATAAAATGCTGGTGTGATGAAGCTCGGTATTTATTTGGAATACTCAGTTTATATTTTACTTTAGACCTCTTTCCTACATTGGTAAAACATGGCTATTGGAGGTCAGCCAGGAAGAACAGCCAACCATAATGAGAACCTCCTACCAAGGACCTATTGACACTTTTATCTCTGACAGTTCTGTAGCAAAAGTTGAACAGTGGTAGGTTTCCATCCAGCCCCTCATTTTGCCAATCAAATTTTCTGACTGTGGAGCTGATTCATCCCTAGACTGCCAGTGGTGGCAGATAGTTACACAAGAGATGAATTCTGTCCAGAATGGATTGTGGGATTCTTATTTCATTAATACCATAGACTTCCAATACCACCCTTTGCTGCCCTCAGGGACCTACTCAGAGTTTATGAAGAAATGCTCAATCCCTCGGTTACATCCATGCAGAGAAATTGAAGCAGCTCTTCCCGGATGCTTTCTTTTCATTTGAGCTGCATGATCCCAAGACAGGCATGAAACGGAATGAAGCTGCTAAAGGCAGCCATATGTTGCAGTTATAAATGCCTCGATATTAATTACTTTTCCTACACTGAGATTCACTGTTAGGCCTTTCATGGACTTAATATACATTTTGAGCAAGGGAGATGAATTTCATTTGAGTTTATACATTTAAATCTGGTATTGAATTTGCTTTGACCAGTATTACATTTTAAGATTCTTCTCTGACCCTGTAGTCACAGACTCTTGATGAAGTCTGGCACAGGTTCAGGCAAGCAAAGGGTCCAAGAGACTTTTAATCTGCTTCGAAAAAGGTAGGCTCTCTTTTGGGGATGTGCCCAGCACACAGCATTCCAGGTCACAGTACTAATATTTATTTATTACATTTATATCCTGGCTCTTTTCCTCTGGCAAGGAACTCAAGGCAGCATATTTGATTGTCCTCCTCTTCTCCATTTTATCCTCACAACAACCCTGTGAGGTAGGTTAGGCTGAAAGTCTCCCAGTCCAACACTCTAACCACACTGGTGCCTATGGATCAGTGGCCTTTGAGATGTTGCTGGAATCCAGTTGCCATCAGCTCTGGGCAACCTGGCCAATGATGATGAACGATGGGAGTAGTAATTCAACAACTTCCAGAGGCCCATCCATTCCTTATCCCTTCTATGGATTGACTTAACCTGTAAAAGTACAAGTAGTGAGCAAAGGAGCTTGCTTTGCTGCAGCTGACATGTAATCCTATACCTGGAGAATTCAGCAGAGTTAGCAGACTTCCTCATGTGCCTGGAGACAGTGTCTGGGTTCACACAACATGCTAACCCACCTAGTGTGGGTTGTTGCTGAACCATGGGTTATCGTGTTTTTTGAACACCGCATGTTTTCTACATGGTTGCTCATTAACCATGCAGTGTGGTTTGTTAACCACCTGAACAACCCTACAATAAGTCATGGGTTCTCCAGGTGGCTTGTTCGAGGGGAAAAAACACTGCATGGTTAACAAATGCACTGTGTTCAAACAACATAACCCCAACCCTTCAGAAAATGCACTGCATTCAGACAGCATACTAACCGACCCTGCGGAAAATTTGCTGCATTCAGACAACACAATAACCCATGGTGGGTTAGAGTGTTGTGTGAATACAGCCAGTAATGCCTTCCTCTAAGACAGAAATGAACAACTTTTTTAGTCCCAATAGCCACATTAGGTTTCTGTGGCAGTGCCAGGGGCTGCACATGTGTGTGCACACACACTCACATTCACTCACATGCACACACAGATAACATACATTCACACAGGAGGCGCTGCTTCATGAGGTTTGCTGGGGGTCAGGGGGGAGGCTGCCTGCATCCCTAGAGAGCTACTGCCAGGTACAATAGAAAATACTGGGCTAGATGGACAAACTCTGATTTGGTATGTTTAATATAAAAAGAAAAAGAAATGCTGGTTTATCTCCATACTGAGTGATTCAGAGATTGGGAGAGAAGCATCAAGAAAATATTGGCAAAGATGTTCCAGGACCAGATCCTCAAACTAGTGCAAAAGAATGAGTTCCCCTCTTGAACGAGAAGTCATATGCTAGATCCTATGAGCCACTGTCCCTGTGAAGCTTCTCATAAGATTGGCCTTTAAGGGTCTCTGCACTTGCAAATTTGGCTACATCAGATGTGTATCCAATGGATAATGGGATGCAGCAGATCTATGAGATCTGCAGTACAGTATGCACCCAGTGATTACCTGCACTCTGGTCACTTAATGCACAGTACAGTAGGGAGCAGCCAGGAGTGGTGTCATCTTCTGACACATTCTTCCTATGCAGAGTTGTACCCTTTGCCATGAAAATCATAGCATTGTATACAGTGAAGAAGGGACATGTGAGACACTCTCTGGAGGCAACCCATTTTTCAAAGGAATGCATGAGAATTTGATATATGAATCCCATTATTTGTTAGGCTGTGTTCATATGGTCAGGCTATCCCTTGGGTTGTTGAGAACTTGAGAGCTGCCATAGTGCATCAGGCTGCTGTTTCATTTAGCCAGCATCCTGTCATCTGCAGTCCCTAGCCAGGACCAGGAAAAGGCAGGCAATTACAGAAAGAAATTCTGCAATTCCTTCATCCCAACTTGTGACTGTCAGCAATTAGGAATTTACACCAGCCAGGCAGAATTGTCCTCTCTATCAGGAAATAGAGAGATGTAAATTAGATATGGGGGTTGCAATCCTATACACACTTACCTGGGAGTAAATCCCATTCAACTCAATGGAGCTTGCTTCTGAGTAGACTTGTATAGGACTGTACTGTGTATCGACAAATATTCAGAAACTCATGGGGGAACATTCCGATCTCTCTTGTGACAGAGCGAGATTGCAGAATTGGAATTCATCATAAATCTGATTGTGTTTCTCAGGGCTTGGACCAAGGGATACCATCTAATTGTGTCACATTTTGTTATGCAGTATCAATATGTTCAGTGCTCCAGCTGTCAGAATGTAGTTTTGTATTCCTCTTATTCTTCATTTATTTCATCCTTTTAACATAATTTATCTTCCAGTATAGAATGGATACCAGTGTAATCATGTGTAGATTATATTAAACATTATGTTTACTTTATGAATTTACACCATACTTTTCTAATAACAAATAAAAGCTATAAAACAGTAACATAGTAAGAACAGGGGGGTGGGGAAATAGCCACAACAAAATTCCAGAAAAATAAGCATCAAATAGGAATCCATCCAATATAACAGCACAGTCCCCCCACAAAGCAGTAGAACTGTAGGCATATCTATATCTTCAACCTGCTAGCCATGACTCTGCCATCAAATTTTCACATATAAGCTGTTTGTGAAAACAATTTACTATATAATAGAAAATGCCAATCCTAATGTAGGTTTACTCAGAAGTAAGTCCCACCGAGTTAAATGGGGCTTATCCCCCCCCACCCCACCCCAACCCCAGGGTATAGGATTGTAGTTTTGGGTTGAACTTCTTTAATGGACACAAACATTTTCTTTAACTTGGCCTGTTGTGAAAAGGAGAGTAACTTTTAAATTATTTCAGATCAAAGCAGGAAAAGCAGTTTTTGCATCCATCCGCACCCCCAATCTGTAATGAAGATTCAATACATGCACTGACTACTTTGCACATGCAATTTAAAAATGGTTCCCTTCTGGTAACAATTGTGCATTAGCAACATCCACGCATGCACAGATATAATGTGAGAACGGCTCAAGGGCTCAAACATTAGTCTAAATTATTATGTGAAGACATTCCAAACTGGTGTTGTTCACTGGTCATTGTGTAATCATATTTTTCTCCTGAGTGGGATGGGATGCAGGAAGGCTTTTTAAATGATTTCCCAAATATATAGGTAATTATTCATTTCTCTGTGGTTAGGAAAGCCACACTCCTTCTTTTACTCTCTCTCTCTCTCTCTCTCTCTCTCACACACACACACACACACACTCTTTAACTGGAAAAGTAGCAGTTTAGTTTTTGTTCATTTAAACAACATTTGGGCAACTTATGCCCCTCCAGATGTTTTAGTTTAAAGCTCCCATCATCCCTCACTATTGGCTATGCTGACTTGGGCCAGAAAAAAAATGGAGGGCTACAAGTTACTCATTGCTCATTTATTAATGAAATAATGCTTACATTTTTGTTAACTTTAAGCCTGCTTAAAATCAAATACCATGACATTTTAAAGAATCTATCATGAACTATTGCAGATATTTGTAAGTTATCAATTCACATCAAAAAACTTTTCATTTTACATTTACAGGAAAAAAAATCTAGGATTTGACCTTCTCAGCCTTGCTAGGATATATTCAGTATCCTACATCAGAAGAGTTGCAAATAGGAACTCCACTGATCTATCCCTATCTGGAAACAAGCATTTCCATTGGTTCCCAGGGTTATTTTTAGAAGTGTGATTGTCCCATTGTGTGAGCAGGTGCTCCCATGAGCACAACAGAACCGGGCGGAGCAACCCGGTTAGATATTGCCTTAGTCCCCTGCATGATCAGAGTTGTAAATTACATTGGGCCTGTTCAGAAGGCACCTTAAACCCCGACTTTAGCCATCATGAATAAAGCAAAAAGCCTTATTCACCATGGTTAAAGCCGTGGTTTAAGGTGTCTTCCGAACAGGGCCACAGAGAGCCTAGCTGCAGACCTTTAGCAGAGATGTGACAGTGGAGCTGTGGCTGATGGATATGGCCTTGCCGTCTCTCTCCCTCTCCCCACACCCAGTTTCTATCACATGGAAATAAATTACTGAAAGGGGCTATTGAAATTCTTACTATTGAGATGTGAGATGTTACTTTCCTAATTAGCTAATATTGTATACAGTAAAATTTAACTAGCCAAGTGCTTTCTAATCTTTTTTGTATTAATTTTTACAACAACCCTATTAAGAAGGTCATGGTTCCCCAACCAGGTGCCCCCCAGATATGTCTCACTACAACTCTCAACATCTCTCACCATTGGCTAGGCTTCGCTAGGGCTGATGAGAGTTGCAGTCCAACAACATCAGGAGAGCCACATGTTCCCCATCCTTTTGCTAAAGTATGCAGCGATAAGCCCTTTGTTAAATAAATCCTTTTTAGCTCTCACCACTTTGATAATTATGAACACAAGGAGACCCATGCTGAATCAGACCAAAGGTCCATATAGTCCCACAATCTGTTCACACAGTGGCTAACCAGCTGTTGACCAGGAACCCACAAGCAAGGTACAGGTGCAACAGCACCCTCCCGTCCATGTTCCCCAGCAATTATTGGCCAGTTTCAAATCCCCTTTCCTAAGTAAAGTCCTAGGGGCTCTCTTGATGACGTTGGGAGCACTGCGCCTTGGCGCCTCCCAGTGGCTCCTGTGTTACGTGGTGAATCAACGTCTCTTAGCGCCATGGGGGCTTTTCCTGGCGCCGGCCGCAGCACCACTCATGGTGCAGTGCGGCACCAGCTGGAGGGGCGGCTAAGAGCATCAGCTCCCCTATTCTCTGGTAAGTGATTTTTTTTAAAAAAAATAACAGAATGGGGGGGAGGACAGCAGAGGCAGTGCAGCGGGCTTACGGTTCGCAGCTCCACCCCCTTTCCTGGGCTGCCTGCTCCGACTTTTTAAAAGTCACACTAAATGACGACTTTTTTAAAGTCGGAGCAAAGGCATTTGCGTCGATATGCCTTCGCACTGGCAGCTTCGGCATGTAAACGAAGTTGAGGCCAGTGCGAAGTCATATTGACCACTCGTTTAGAGGTTTCCCTGTCAGCGTGAAGTCAACGAGGTGGAAACCTCTCGTTTAGAGGCACCCCTAGAGTGAGTGGTGGCATCAAAACTCCAGGTTTTCTGGAAAAATAAAACTAAAGAAACCAGGCTGGTGGGACCCTAAGACAGGGCCTTTTCTGTAGCAGCACCCTCATTAAGGAAGTTCCTTCCCAGGAAGGTTAGATTGTCTTTACTTTACTTCTTTACTCTACTTCAAACGGGCAGCAAATATGACTTTGTTATGGCAAGCTTTTAATTATTATTTTTTGCTTCTGTGATTTCATGGTATTTGAGTTGCATTGCTGTTGTATTTTATTTCTATATCACTTCAAGCAGAGGGGTAATTCATAAACGTACTGAACTCAATCAATCAATTCAGTTCAAGTTTCTTCTCCACTACAAAGCACTATACCATTTATTTATTTATTTTTTAATCACCAGTGTCTGCCAGGGTCACTTTGTTCCATGTTTTAAAATATGGCCACGATCCCAAACAATGCATAACTGAAATCAGTCTGTCTGTTGGCCAGTGTGTTGCCAAAGACTGTTCGTTGCCAGCCTCTGCAACTGCTGACTTGCTAACCATCAGCGCTTCATTTAACAGACTGTATGGAGTTTAAATTCTAAGGATTTCCTCTTAGCACACAGTTGCCTAGCCCTAGTCTGAGCCAGCCCCTCTGTGGCAATGCAGTAGCTAAGCCAATGGTATCCAGAGGGGGTCACAATCTCACAGTACAAACATTGTGACATCAGAATAGATTAGCCATTCACTCTGGACAACTGCTCCGAACCCCTTTTTAATAGATCTGTGGCCAGGTGGACAAAGTCTCATAGCATCCATCATTTTTATGGGGGAATAAAATAAATACAGCTTGTCATACAGACGGACCCTTCACTAGCGTACAATAAACATAGTCCTTCTCTTGAACTCAGCCCTTTATGTGTTTACTTACAAGTATCCTCTGTGGATGTGTGAAATGCTACCAAGTCAGTAGAGCCTACTTTTTTTGTGCAAGAGTAAATAACTATGCCCAAGGCAAATTGAAATAAGGTTCAGCAATTCTGTCTCAGCACAGCTCCATTAAAAACATCATATAACCAGGCACTGCTTACAGATATTGCCCTATCTGGTTTGTTCTGGAGGTCTCTTTTTTCTTTCTTTTTTGAGGCAAGGGTGAAAGGGAGAAAATGTGGCTGCACAGAGCCATCAGAACAGCTAACACTTTAACCTTGTGTATAATTTATACAATAAACAAAGTCACATGTTTCTCTAATAATTTAGATGTAAGCAAATGTTGATTTATTCAGCAAGGCTACTGCCCACAGCCAAGCCTGCAGCACTGAAATTTGAATTAAACTAGGACAGAAGCAGGCTAGTCTATAATAACATTTGTATAATTTTATTTTTGCCCGTGGCTCAGTTCATTTCCTTCTACAGTAGATGCATGAAATTGGTTCTTCAGCCACCTTTAGCTGATGTTCATTGATATCAGGAGTAGGCAGAGAAGCAAGAGAATGTAGCCCTTTTAGACTTTGTGTTACCAATAGGAAGGCCACAAATTCCTAGGTCATTTTTAACAATGATATTCCCCCCCACCCCTGTGAATCACAATTTCTACAACTATCTAACCTGGAGATATAGTTTCTGTTCCCTCCGTCCTTCTCATTCTTCCTCCCATTTTTTCCCATGGGGCAGGGGGGGGGGGGGAGGATTACACCCAAGACACAATAGAAGCAAACACAGTGTTATTTTTTTAGGAAAAAAATCAGGCCTCTGGACATGAAATCTGACTTCCAATTCTGCACTCAAGACCAAGAAAGTGTTATGTGTGTGTTTTTAAAGTGATGGTGAACGCTAAGCACTTGTATACAATTTATGAAAGCCGTTCTAGAATCAATTTGAACGACAGACATATAGCTTCCATCATACAAGCCAGTAAAATAAATCAACCAAGGCACAACCCCTCACTCCACCCAAAAAAAATCTGTACAGGTTTTCAAATAACCCAAATTATTAGAATTCCCAAATGAAATGTGTTTTTACTCTTTTTGTACACTTGTAGGAGTGCAATGGACCTCCAGATGAAATATGGATGAAATAGGCTGACCATCTGAAAAGGAGGACAGGGCTCCTATAACTTTAACTGTTGTGGAGAAAAGGGAATTTCAGCAGGTGTCATTTGTATGCAATTAGTTCCTGGTGAAATTCCCTCTTCATCACAACTGTTAAAGTTGCAGGCACTATACTAGAGTGACCATATACAAAAGAAGGCAGGGCTCTGCAACTTTAACTGTTGTGATGAAGAGGGATTTCACCAGGAACTAATTGCATACAAATGACACTGGCTGAAATTCCCTTTTCTCTACAACTGTTAAAGTTATAGGAGCCCTGTCCTCCTTTTCAGATGGTCAGCCTAGATGAAAGTCATACCTATTTTCTTTGCTTCCAGATATGTAGGAGCCTGAAATGTGCTTTGCCATCAACATGCATTGACATGCATTGGGAGCCAGGTATTATCCTTTGGTGGACACCCCCCCCCCCCGCCACCCCACCCCCATCCAGACCTTCTGGCAAGCCTGCTTTCTATTCTCATGAGGGGTTTTTGTTTACCTTGCCTCAAGCCATAGAATGGCCATTGTAATGTGCAGGCCCTGAAGGTCAGACTGGGAATGAAAGCAAAACTGGGAGAACTGAGGGGGAGGAGAGGAGGGGGTTGTTAATTGGCAGGCCTGGCGGGTTGATCTATAAAGCACAGGCCAGAACTACACCAAGCCGGATATGACAGCATGAAAACGTTTTGAAAACTGTATATGGAGTGTGTCCTGGGCCCCAGCAGTTGTCACTATTGTTATGAACCGTTTAAAAGCAGTAGTGTAGATCCTGCCTGTGTCAAACAGAGAAAGGGAATTTGGACAACCAGCATAACAGAAGACAGACTGAGGCAGGATCTACACTGCTGTTTTAAAGCACTTTAAAGTGCTTTATAACAGTAGTGACAACTGTTTTGGAGTGTGTCCTGGGCCCCAACAGTTATCACTACTGTTATAAAGCGCTGTAAAGTGCTTTAAAACAGCAGTGTAGATCTGCCCTGAGTCAAAGAGGTACCCCAACTCAAATACAAGGCAGCATTTAAGTTAGATTTCATTTCCTGTCATCAGAAAATGCTTAGGCGAGATTGGGCAGGGTCATACTGATAAAGATTTTTGATCTGGGCATTGATATAAAATCAAAATCTGAAACTCTGGTTTCTCCCAAGCCTCAAAGAAATGTTTTAGGTGAAGCAGAGACACTTTACGCTGCACCAAGTCAAAGTTCACACCTCACATTCTAGCATTTCAGAGGAAAAACACAGAACACGATAACCCAAAACATCCTTTCCTAATAACAAGTCCCACAAGCACATCCCCCAAATGGTGTTATAAGTAAAACATGACTCAATGGCCCTCAAACACAATCTTACAGACATGATGGCACCTATCATGTAAACATTTTCGAAAAGCTGGCCAGTAAATGAAACCAAACAACACCAAGTTACAGTGATAGAAGGTTATCAGGAAACAATAAATTTCTTTGAGGCTTCTAATGCCCCGGATATTGTTTTATTATGGTTTAAGAAATTGTTTAGTTGAAACATTTATTGGCATGTATCCATCACAGGAGGGAGGGGGTGAGTTGTATGTGATGTCAAAGCCTGTACAGATATAAATGAAACAGTTTTTGTCTTTGTGATACAGAGAACTTTGGTACTACCCATGTGCCACTTCTCTCTCCTTCGTACGTTGTTTTGAATAAACCTGTTGGACTGAACTTTGCCTGTTCCTGGTGATTCTTCAATTTGAGAGTTAGGGAACATTTCCTTAACAATACATAATGAGAAGCCACTGTAGGGGAATTTCCCCAAGGAATTTCTTTTCACAACAGGCAACCTACCCTCACTGGGTTCACAAGTAACAACAAGCTACAGTGTACTCCTGCTGGACCTTGAACACTCAAAATGGCAGCTGCCACGGCAATGAGAAGCATCCCAGGGCATTTCCCCGGCAGTGGCTTCTCATTATGTGCGAACCGGGTCACAAAGCAGTTCCTGGGGAAAAACTGCAGGGAATCTACATTTTATACTGCCTTCCTGTGAAGCACATGTCCAAACCCACCCATCAATCAACCAACCCCCAGCATGCTGTTTATGTATAGAACCCACAAACCTAGGGTGGCCATGTTTCCTCATCTACAGAGAACAGTGCTGAAGTTGAAGGGTTGTCAGTTCTTTATTTGAAGATGTCCACTGTCTGAAGGACCAAACAGTCTTAATCTGATTTAAATGTAATGGACATTAGAATGAAGATCAGGGGCCTTGAGGTTGCCCATCAACAGTTTGCACCACCCCTCTGAAACCAGCCTTCATTGGTTCTTATTTATGGCAACTTCCATGCTGTGTGTCATTTTCAGAAGAATGGTTCACAAGGGACATAGGAGGATAAGAGTGTCCACAAAAATCCCTGTACCTATTCATCTGAAACTTGGCAGGCTTGATCCCCTCAGAAGGAGCAACTCGTCCTGAAAATTTCATGCAATTCCGCCAGGAAATAAAAAAATTATCATCAATTTCCTAAAATCAAAATACACAGATGGATAGCACAAAACCACTGCACCTGTTTTCCAGAAATTAGGAAGGTGTACTCCACTTCTAAGAAGTGACTGTGCCTGCAAATGTCATCCACCATATATAGCTATTTTAAATTTCCCATGGTAGTCAGTGGGAGCCTCAAAGCCTCACATTTCTGAATCTCAACTTGAGTTCAGTACCCGAGTTGAAGCGGACAACCTCTGAATAGGTCCGAGCAAAATCAGGCCATTTTCCAAAGAGCTGGATTGGGGTCCAAGTCATCTGCTTTCATACCAATCATTCGAGACTTTTCCCCATGTTACAAAAGTAAAAGTCTGGACAGTCTCAGCTGTCATTAACTCCCTTTAAAAGCAAAGAAACCTGCATTAGTAGTAAACTAATTTGTTTCACTGCTTTCAGTAGGATAGAGGCACAATTTTTGCTTGACAGAGACCTATATTCAGTCTCAGGAAATCATCAAATGTTACTTTATACAAATATTTGCATTAAGATGTGGGCAGTCAGATGCATGGAAACACTGCTAGAAAATATTTAGATAGGACTGTGACTGCTATACATTATATTTTACCACCACCAAAAGACATATCTCAGACACAATTTAGGCATGTTTCTAAGCAATATTAAGTAAGCATCTATAGCTAACAACATTGAGTGTGGAACTAGAAATTCTCTTGGCAAACTCATGGTCCCAAGCCCAACTTTCCTGAGATAATGGGAATTTAGAAGTAGGAAGGCACTTGCAGAGGAGAATGGAGTGGGGAAGTTAACCCCTTCCATGTACATTGATTCTTGTTTACAAATGCTTCCTTGTGGCTGTTATACCCCCAGCCAAATTGACTTCCCATTTGGAGACTGGCTGAGATAAAACATTTTTAAAAGGTGGGGAAAGGTTTGCAGAGGAGAAACTGATAGGCAGGAGCATGGGTCTAGTCCTTCCCCTATCCACCAATTCTACCCAACAATTCTACCCTCATAAGGCACTCATAGCAATACAAGGGAAACACATGGTTGGGGATTCCATGTGTCCCTAGTCATGTCTTGTTTTGCTTTAACAGTAGCCTTCAATAGATTTAATCACAACATTAACATCTTCTTCTTCAGCTCATAACTGAAGCATTCAAAGTCATAATCTATCACACTGACATCAAATCAGTGGGCTGTATCTTTTGTGACATCGGAGCAATTGATTATGACTTTTTTATGTGACTCACCATGCAATTATTGCTCTCATCCATTTATTACCCACTAACCTCCTAGAACAGCTCCAAAGATAAAAAGGAAATACTACATCCATGGAGGATAGTAGTTGCAAGACTGTCATAAAACTGTCATAAGAACTGTAAAATAAAAATACCTTTGCGTATTGTAAGTTGTTTATTAATGATGCCTAGCGGACTGCCTTTAAGTGCATGTTCAAGGGTGGGGGAAGAGCTTCCGTATACCCTTTAAGGAGATCCAGCCTCCACATGGCATGCTACAATTTAAGCCTTTAAAGACCTTGACAGCAACAGCCATCCACAGTCCCATCCATACTGCAGATCTCTGGAATCACAATGCCATTATACAAGAAAATGTCTGCATGCCAGACATCCCAACAAGAATGGTGGTGGCACAGCTCACTTAACATTTCCATCTTTGGGTCTTCTTCCTGCCTTAGCCTTAAAGCAGCAAACTCAGATTCTGAGAAAGTCCCGTGCAGATAGATGTGCCTATTGACAGTATCTTGCTGCCACCATCTCAAGGTAACCTTATACCTTCATCCTTCCAAGGAGCCTGTGTGGTTAACAAGTTCAACAAGCTGTTCTACCTATAATAGTATCTTTTTACAAAGTGGGGGGGTATGCTTTTTACAAGGCTGGGCTCCATTTAAACAGCTGGAAGAAAAGTTTACAACAAAATGTGTCTGATGAAGTGTTTTCTAGTCCAGAAAAAAATGTCCTATAATCCATTTCTTAGTTTTTATGGTGCTATCTTTGTTGTATATAGTAAAATGCAGGAAACAGTCTTTCTCTTGTCCCAGCATTCAAAGAGAAGATAGATGCCTTCTGTTATTCAGAAAAACAAAAAGTACTGTTAATACTGCATGTTATTCACTCTGTCATGGCAAGAGAAGATGGACACTGTTGGGTGATATTTACCACAGGGTAAATGAGAGATTAATGCCACAAGCTCACTGTTTCATTACTGTTTTATCTAATCGTATATACTCAAGAAAATATGCTTGGATGAGCTCATATTTTGTTTGGTTATCATTGGTGGCATATACCTACCCAGGTGTTTACCATAACTTGACAGTGCCACCCCCTTACTGTGTCCATTATACCATCACCACAAAAAGGTAATGAAAGACCCTACCTGGTACAACACTAAAATACTGCAGTGCATCACAGGGCTACATATATTCAGAAAGGAGCATTATGGGGCAATGGATTCCATGACATCTCTCCAAAAGCAGCCATAGTACAAACAATAGTACTTAGGTCATTGCAAGCATAACCTAAGATTAAACATTCCAAAATGATCAGTAGTTTTAATACCCATTGTGATGACTAATCATATATCAGTTTGCTCTTTTCTTGAGGCCTAGCTCAGTAACTTTCCATAAGACAAGTTTGGAAAGGTTAAATTTATCTTATCAAGAGCTCCCTAACCTACATCCACCACCACAAGGGGAATGCTGTGCTCTTCCTAACCCATATCCTTCAACATAGGGAAGGTGCTAATGGTCACAAGCTCAGGCCCACAAAGGGCTTTACAAAGGCTAGTACTCATGAGATCATTCTGCAGTTTGGGATGTTTCAGTACCACTATAGCATGACATTGTATCTGTTGGTCTATTCCTGAACTGGTGTTTTCCCTGAACACTTGAACTGGCTTCTTGGCCAAACCTAATCAATGCTAAGTCATTAATTTCACAGCACTTTCTCGTTCTGTGTCCTATAGTTGTTTTAAGAACTTGATATTAGAAGTGCATTAAGGTATTTGAATTTAATAATATTCTTTGTCTTTACTGACAACTGGGAAAGTATCTTTCAAGTCTTTGAAATTATAAGCATTTTATTTCTGTTCTTGTTTATTGTTACCCCAAAGAGATTGTTTATATCTTTGCGGTAACCACCCAAAATAAAAGCTTAGAAGAAAACATGAATTACTTTCTGTGGGAAATATTTTATTTATTGGTTTATTATAGAAATTTATAACCCACCCTTCAAATAGAATCCCTGGACTATTTATTAGTCCTTCTGTAGCTAAAGCTTTTGAATAGCAATGTAACTTTTTTAAAAAAAAAAAACCTTGAAAATAGAAAAGACTCACTTTTTAAAAGAATATTGGCTTCCTTGGGGTATCCTGTTCATTGTTGTTGTTGTTGTTGTTGTTTAAAAAAAACGTTATTTCACATCCAACAACTTGCAAAAATCACTCTGTGTGAGGTAATGATGTTCCATGAGTGGAATATTATCATGTGGTGTCTTCAGTAATTCATTGTGCCATATGCTACTTTGAAGTCATCTTGTGTCAGAGCTCCTTTTGTTGGTGATATGGTTATCAAAACCAACAAAGACTAACACAGTGATTGTTGCATTAAGCTTTCATGGATGTTTAAGATGCTGTTTGTGGAGGTGGGGAGTCTAACACTTGTTCAGATGGCACGCTATGCCATGGTGGTTAAGCATTTTGACATTATGACTTAGTGTGTCATATGAACCATAACTTAACGTGTCATGTGAACAATTCCTAACCATGATGGCTACATAACCACAGTTTAATGTGCTCACTATCCATTTGCTACTAAAGGGTTAATAGGGTGACCACATTTGGGAAACTAAAAAAGAGGACACCCAGGGGTGGGGGTGGGAAAGCAGCTTTCAGGGGCCTCTGGGATGCATGTCATTCACCCCCACCACCTTAAAGGCCCCAAATGGGGTGGAGGAGGGGAAAGTGTGTCATTCCCACCCTCCACTGCTCCAATCAGGGCCTTTTCTATAATGTCTGGGAATGACACGCTTTCCCCTTTCAGGCCCTGATTGGAGCAGTGCGAGGGAAATGACCCACCTCCAGAAGGTGTGTCATTCCCTCCCACCATGCTAATGCAGCCTTTAAAGGGAAAACGTGTCTTTCCAGGACATTATAGAAAATTACAGAAAATCCCCCCTGACACCCAGAATAGAACAAAAACCAGGACAAATCTGGGGAAATCCTGACAGTTGGTCACCCTAAGGGTTAATAATGGCCTAACCATGGCTTAGTGTGTTGTCTGAACAGGCCCTAAGCCAAGTATTGTTTTCCTAAAGCCATGTGATCAGTTTATAGTTGAAACAAGATTTTACCCAGGGACTTCCTGGTTCACACTTTAGTAGTCTAATCCTGTTCATAATTCCTCATAAGAAAATCCCACTGAGTTCAGTAGATAAGTAAGGGTTCATAAGATAGCAGCATTAGCCATTAAACTACACAAACTCTCATGTTCATGAACCAGATCCTTCTTTACTTCCAAGAATAAATGCTTTTTCTCAGAATTTAAATGAGAATCTAACCTAAGATTATTATTGTTATGTATAATAATCTTTGTGACCAGGACATACCCTTGCTATAAGATGAAGGTTTGTTATAACCACTTGGCTGGTAAGTAGCACTTTTTTTCCAGCTCAAGGTTTATTGTTGGAGAATGTTAAGGCACAAGCAGTGATAACCAAGCTTTGAAACCCACCTTTAACTTTGTCTCTCATTCATATGCAGGCCAAGTGGCACCATTATTGTTCAGCTGGGGGCATATTTAATTGCTGAAAATTCTGCAGATGTCTTGCAGGCTGTACAGATAAAAGCAGTGAACTTGCTGGCTTACAACAACACATCTTTCTTTTTTGTAACATCAACATTTCTCTCTGTTTAAGGATCTGTAATTTTTTAGGCTGAAACACTGTGGTGTTTGTTCCAGGCATTTAAAGGAATTTCAACCGTGTGGGACCTGTGAAAATCACAGTGACTTTTCACTTCAAAGATTAGCTTTGGTTTTGGTTTTGCATTTAAGCAGCTTTTTTGCACATTATTCTTAGGAAAAAAGAGGTGGGAGGGAGAAAAGGTGACCCACTATTAGATGTTTCCATTCAGCATACCTGCACAAAATTATATATAGATATTAGAATCATTCGCGCCCATCTATCTAAGATTTTTATTCTAGGTTTTCTGCTGTTAGAGAGCATCCAAGTACACAATACTCCTCTAAACATTTGCTTTGTGGGGTGGAGGTTATACAATTTGCATTGAGAAAGACTTGATTAGCAAAGGGGAAAGAGAGGAAGGATTCATCTGACAGAGTAAGAAATCTGAAAGTGGGATCCATATAGGGGATGCAGAACTGAAAAGTAAATATATTGTCTATATATGTCATCTGAATTTCATGTACATCCTTTCAGTTTTCTGAAACTTTAGAAGACTTTTTCTACAACCATGAGAATTAGAAATTATTATTTTCCTTTTTTTAAAAAAACCAAAAACGGTAAAGCTATAGTCCTTACTATTTTGGAAGCTAGGTTTCTGTGATTCATGGTATGATCCTTTCACAGAGATATCTCAGGATACCTCCAGAGTACTGATAGATCTAGATTTTCATATGAACTGCTCTGAAAATATTGCATGGTGAGGTACAGCCCACAGCATCTCCTATGACTAGCCCCTCTAACTGACCTTTCTAAAACAGTGCTTCTGCATGAACCGAATGAAAATTTAGAGACAGCTTAATTGTGCACTGGTCAGCAGGAGTGGGCAATCTGTGACCCTACAGAT
Source organism: Anniella stebbinsi (assembly GCA_029215795.1). Lineage (NCBI taxonomy): Eukaryota > Metazoa > Chordata > Lepidosauria > Squamata > Anniellidae > Anniella > Anniella stebbinsi. The sequence goes on along the minus strand of JARDYH010000006.1, from coordinate 61,344,987 downwards.
GCTGTAGGACCGTAATTCCCATCAACCACTGTCAGAAAAGCCAGTGATGAAGAATGAAGCGAGTGGCAGTCCAAGAACATCTGGAGGGCCACATGTTGCTCTGGTGTTTGGTGCAATATGGCATGGATGTTATTGCACAATAAAACACTAATCTACCTCCCTACCAGTATAGTGCTTTATTCCCAGCCGCTGTTATTGTGCAATAACATCCATACAATATGGCACAGGTGTTATTGCACAATAAAACATTAATCTACCTTAGGGTGACCAACTGTCAGGATTTCCCCGGATTTGTCCTGGTTTTTGTTCTATTCTGGGTGTCAGGGGGGATTTTCTGTAATTTTCTATAATGTCCTGGAAAGACATGCTTTCCCTTTAAAGGCTGCATTAGCATGGTGGGAGGGAATGACACACCTTCTGCTCCAATCAGGGCCTGAAAGGGGAAAGCGTGTCATTCGATCTAGATGGAGAGGCGGGTAAGAAATAAATCGTTATTATTATTATTATTATTATTATTCCCAGACATTATAGAAAAGGCCCTGATTGGAGCAGTGGAGGGTGGGAATGACACACTTTCCCCTCCTCCACCCCATTTGGGGCCTTTAAGGTGGTGGGGGTGAATGACATGCATCCCAGAGGCCCCTGAAAGCTGCTTTCCCACCCCCATCCCACTGGGTGTCCTTTTTTTTAGTTTCCCAAATGTGGTCACCCTATCTACCTACTAGTATAGTGCTTTATTCCCAGCCACTGCGCCTCCTCCAACATCAAGGTATTTTAAATGTATTTAAGTTGTGTGTTATTCCAGTGTATCCAGTTGCCACAGGGTGATTTAGTCCATCATGGCCCTTTACTAATATATACACGCAGCTGGTGGGAATTATTATTATTATTAAATTGTTACTACAATGATCCTTTACAAAGTGATACACAAAATTAAAAAAGCAATAAAAACATCACACCTAATAGGGAATCATAGGATCAGCATGAGTTCCCAAGTCTGCACCACTGGCTTCCTCCTTTGAGCATGAAGGTGCCCCTGGTGCCTGACTTTTTCTGGAACATACCCCACCCCATTCCCATTTGTGGTCTGCAGCATTCAATCAGGAATGGAAGAAACAATTATCAGCAATACCTTTGATCGCCAAACATCATGCACCCAAACTTTGGGTGTCAAATGATCTAGTAGCATAACATATAATAGTGGAAGCGCTGAGCTAGGTTCAAATTTCACCACAGATGTGTGCTGACTCGTGGCTATGGACAAGCCATATTTTTCTCAGCCTCAGTCCCACCCCCTCTTGAAATATGAGAGATGACAATATGGCCTTTGTAACAAGCCTATTGTCAAGATTACGAGATAACTGTGAAGAGGTTTGAGCACTTGGCATTTACTGTATAAATGCAAAAAAGGATTATCATTACTTCACTTCGTAGTTTTTCTGTTTGGAATATGGCATTGTTTGTTAGCTTTTTAAAAAAAAAAAAAAATCTCCCTCAGCTCTAGTCAGCTTTTGAGAAACAAAGAGTAGTTACAGTCGATAAATACTCATAGTAATAATGAGGGAATACCACTAATTGGGGGAAGTTGGCTTTGGCTTCAGAACAGAATGGCATTGCCTTTCTTTTCTTCTTCCATCCATGTGTCAGACTCACACTGGGACACTTATGGCTACCTAGGTGTCTGAGGATTTGTCAGAAAGCTAGCCATAACTTAGGCAGAAAACTGGACTCCATTAAAAAAACATAAAAGCTGGGAGGGAGACAACTTGATGTGGCATGGCTCCTGGCGATGAGGAAGCATGAGTGCATGCTGAAGCTACGAAATAGAAAGTGATGTCCTCATAAAAATATGGCTCTAGGCTGGTGTGCCACTAGAAATTCTTCTGTCAGTTTAGAATATTTAGCTCTAAGGGATCTCTACTTTCAAATGTATCTTTTGATGCAAAATAGGCTGCACAGAGTGCGATAGTGTTTGAGATGGGAGAGAGGCATTTGCTCTCAGTTGCCGTTTGGTAAACTGAAGGTGTTTTTATTTGGATCATGGAGCATTGAGAGGGCAAGTAGATTACCTAATTTGTATTATATAGGACTCCGGGCCTTTGCCGTATAGTGAAGTGTGTCTGATACTGGGTAGCTAAATAATATCGAAAGCTCCAACACGGCTGTTTATCAGGGGAGCCTCTTAGCCTAATTTGAAAGCTCAAAGCTTCAGGCAACTGCATTTTTTCCCTCAGTCCCAGGCTGTGTGTGTATGCGCCATTTCAATGCAGTATATCCAATCAATGATGGAATACCACGCACGGTGCCTATTGCATGAGTGTTTATTCTCTCCCTCTCTCCCCTTCTGCCACGTGTTTTATATTTGACTTGTTAAACTGCAAAAAGAGTTGGGGGAACAAAACACCAAAAAAGAAAAAGGGAAAAATAGGAGAGGGGAGGTGGGGAAGGGGAAAGAAAAACACCTCAGGTCCCTTGCTGCCAAAATTTCAAACAAGCAAACACACAAGCTTCAGCGCTCAGAGTGAAATGAAAACAGCGGAAAGCAGAAATACATACATATGTATAGACTTGAACAAAAACATGAGCTGCCGTCATGGCAATCTGGGCTCTGATGCGCCAAACAAAAGGGGTTATATTACTGAGAGAAATCTCTGTGCCACAAATTTAGGGCATAACAAGGATAAATTCTGATCATATTTGCAGATTTTGTTATTAAGCTATACAGTAGCAGTACAGTAGATTCAGCCTGAGATTAAAGAGTTAACACCCAGCAGTACATAGGAAAGGCCTCTTTAGTACAGTTTAAATGAAAGATATCACTGGCTTTCTTACTCCTATCTGATTCCTCAGGACTGAATTCATTTACTACAGTGTAACCCTATTGATATAATGAGATATTTCTGATCTATCACTCTGATTCTACAAGTCATTGAGGCTTTTGCTATATTTCTCCAGGCAAATGATGTGAAATAAAGACATCTGGAGGGAAAGAAATGAAGAAAATATAAAGGAACTATTTGACAAGAACTCTCTCCCCCATCAGTGATGAAATTTGCAGTATATTTTGTTCTTTAAAAATTTGATTCCCTCCTCCCCCATTTCCATTGATTCTATCCCCAGTATAAATTATCTGTAAAAGCAAGTTTTAGAGAGAAAAAATGTCAATGCCCATGAGTCACATGCACAGCTGGCATAGACTGGCCTGTCTGAACTAATAATACTCATCAACTTCACGTTAATTATTGGTGGAAAAGGTGTTTTTCAACATCCACTCAGCCTGAGGATCAAGCGATGGGATGAATCAACCTTATTGTTCAGAAACAATAACCCTATTTTCTAGACCCATTTCAAACTGGCTTCAGAGCAGGATACGGAGTTGAGACTGCTATGGTCGCCTTAGTGGATGATCTAGCCTGAGTATTGACAGGGGGAGTGTGTCCCTGTTGGTACTTCTGGACCTCTCAGCAGCTTTCGATACCATCGACCATGGTATCCTTCTGGAATGCCTGAGGGGATTGGGAATCGGGGGTACTGTGCTTCAGTGGTTCCGGTCCTACCTCTCGGGCTGGTTCCAGATGGTGATGCTTGGGGATAGCTGCTCCGCAAAGAAGGAGCTGCTGTGTGGCATACCACAAGGTGCCATCCTTTCCCCAATGCTGTTTAACATTTATATGAAACCACTGAGAGAGATCATCTGGAGGTATAGGGTGGGGTGCTATCAGTATGCTGATGACACCCAAATATATTTCTCTATGCCTTTGATAACAGCGTCAGCTAAGGATAGCATATCTCCTCTGAATGAATGCTTGGAGGCGGTAATGGGCTGGATGAGGAAAAACAAAGTGAAGCTGAATCCAGACAAGACAGAGGTGCTTGCTGTCAAAGGCCGCAACCTAGGTTTGGAGGTGTGTCAACCAGTTCTGGATGGGGGTACACTCGCAGCTTGGGGGTGCTCCTGAATCCATCGCTCCAAATGACAGCTCAGATAGATGCGACGGCCAGGAGTGCTTACTATCAGCTTTGGCTGATACGCCAGCTGTGTCCCTTTCTAGAGTTGGAATACCTAAATACGGTAGTGCACATGCTGGTAACTTCGAGGCTAAACTTCTGCAATGTGCTGTACATAGGGTTACCTTTGTGCCTAGTCCGGAAACTTCAATTAGTTCAAAATATGGCAGCCAGGTTGATCACCGGTACACCTAGGGGTGACCATATTACGCCAGTTTTAAAATCGCTCCACTGGCTGCCAATTAGTTTCCAGGCAAAGTACAAAGTGTTGGTCATTACCTTTAAAGCCCTACATGGTTTGGGTCCAGGTTACCTGCAGGATCGCCTTCTCCCATACAATCCGCCCCGCACGCTCAGGTCCTCTGAGAACAACTTACTACAGTCGGCCAAGACTAGGCTGACAACTGTTACCCAGAGGACCTTTTCTTCTGCTGCTCCCAGACTGTGGAATGACCTGCCGGAGGAGACTCATCAACTTAACAGTCTTTTAGAATTTAAAAAAGCTATAAAGACTGGTCTCTTCCGGCAGGCATATCCAGTGGAATTTTAGAATGTTTTTAGGATGTTTTAGGATGTTTTATTGCTATTTTAATAATGTTTGCCATGTTTTAAATCAGTTTTATGTATTTTATCGTGCTTTATATTTACTGTTATTCCCCACCTCAATCCAAATGGAGAGGTGGGTAAGGAATAAATTCATTATTATTATTATTATTATTATTAAATTCAATATGTAGAAATGTTAACACATAGAACATTTCCTCTTTTTTATGAGAACGTCTACCTCTAATTTTCCATTTGAGAGTCTCCATCAAATCTCCACAAAAAAGAAAAATGTAAATGGCAAGGCCAGCCCAAGACAATTTGCTGTCTGAGGCAAACTATAAGATGGCAGCACCTCCCATACCATGTAGAGAAGCTGATCAGGCTGGCAGCTGATTCTTACTTCAACATGGTGATAGCCGAGCACCTTTCATTTCACCTATGGACAGCAGGCTAGCTTAGGGGTTGCAGGATATATCACGCAGCATACATAGCTCTGTCCTCCAACATCTCCCCATCTCCTAGCATCCTCTGCCTGAGGCAGCTGCCACAATCTGCCCTATGGTAGGGCTGGCCCTGATAAATGTTAATTTTGATTCCCCACTACTTCAGGAGTGGGCAACTAGTGGCCCTCCTGATGTTCTTGGACTGCATCTCCCGTCAGCCTTAGTCAGCATAGCCAACAGGGGCTGCAGTCCTACAAAATCTGCACTACATCTTGGTCAGGGCTCACTTTTAAATTAGAGATAATGATGAGTGAGACTATATCTGTGGCAGGGGACTGCATCATGCCACAGTGAATGAGAGATTCAAATAGCTTTCGACCCTATTTTTCACATCCATAGTTACCGCAATGTTACTAAAAGTATGGTTAGAGTAGTAATGGTGGCCATTTATGTCTGAGCCCAAGCCCCCCCCCCAAAACTCCATTCTTACAGGACTGTGTGCAAAGTTCAAATAATGCCATTGCTTCCTGCGGATGATATGCAAGAGTAAACGTAGTCAGCCAACTAGCATAGCAACCTAATGTAAAAAAAAAAAGACAGTGAAATAACATACGGCAAGCCCAATACAGAATTTGTTAAAGAAAAACAATGGACTCTCTAAATTATTGTTGCTGACAACAGCAGATCATTTTCCAGCCTGAGACCATTGCATTCCATGGCAAATCAACATAGTATGGTTCCCAGAATGACTTTTTCTTGATATCTTTTCCAGCACCTCTGCTTTCCGAGAATGCTGGAATCTCTGGCATTTAGCCTGCAGGCTAGATTCTTCCTCACCTAAGGGTGCAATCCTATGCATGTTTAGACAGAAAAAAGTCCTCCAGCTCCTAGCATCCCTCCAGCCAGCTATTGTAGGACCTTTTTCTGTCTACACATGCATAGGATTACACATGCATAGGAATTAATATGCTACCATTTTCAAGTTTGCCTCTATTGTATTCATGATCCCTCACAGAACCAATCTTACCTGTCAGCAATAATTATTATTATTATTATTATTATTATTATTATTATTTATCACCCGCCTCTCCCTCCAGATCAAGGCGGGGAACAACATCGACATAAAATACACAAAAGTGATTAAAAGCACATAAAACCAATACATCATTAAAATACCAATAAAACACCAATAAAAACACTTAAAATTCACCTGGGTAGGCCTGCCGGAAGAGATCAGTCTTTATAGCAACCCTTGGAAACCACACTTTTGCTACAGAAAAAGTAAGAGTCACTTCAGCCTTGGTGCTTCTGATGCTTAGGTAGAGAAAGAGGAAGAAAAGGATGGGCACTGTGGTCAAGGCCAGATCTACACCTTGTGTCAAATCATTACAATCCCATCATGGTGATGCTACATCCCTCTTGCGTGTTTTACTTGGCCTTCGCATGGTGAGTGTTGTTGTTGTTGTTATTGTTATTGCTGCTATTGTTTATTCTCCTGTTGTTATTGTTGGTTTTATTGTTTTAATTGATGTTTTATTGCTTTTAATGTTTTATGTATTTTATTGCTGTAAGCCGCCTTGTGAGGGCTTCTGCCCTGAAAGGCGGCCATAAAAGGTTTTAAATAAATCAGTAAAATACCTCGTAGGATACACAATGACATTTGTAAGTGGATAAAGTGGAATAAAAAGCAGGAAATAACACAATCAAAACAGTGTGTGGAATGTGGAATGTGTCTCAGCAATTATCAGGGCACTTTAATACCATTATAAAGCAGTGGTGTAGATCTAGCCCTGTCTATAGGTAGGCAGGCCAAGCAATAGGCAATGGATTGTAGGAGAATGAAAAGAGTCTGCTACAGGTTGAGGAGAGAAGCCCATTAGAACATGGGAACAGCTGAAGATACCAACAGAAGGTAGTATAGATTTTTTAAAAAAATGCCCATCAACATGTTAAAAAAAAAGAAGCCCCATCAAGTTTCAGCAAGCTGCAGAGGCAGGCAAGATGGGTGAGTAAAGGCTAGGAATACAGAAAGCTGTCTTAAACCAAATCAGACCACTGGTCCATCTATAGTCTACACTGATTAGCAGTCGCTCTCCAATGTTTCAGACAGGAGTCTTTTCCTGCTCTAACTAGAGATAACCAGGACTGAAAATAGGACTTTTTGCATCCAATGCATGTGCTCTGCCACTGAGGTATGGGCTTTCCCCAGACTACTAGGCCAAACCCACATACAATTAACCTTTGAAACTCATGCCAAACTAGTTATATGTGTTTAAATCAGGGGTCTTGGAGCCCAATTTGGTTCTCCCAGGGTCCCAATCTGGCCCTCTGGAGCTCCCCAAATGGCCACACCCCTTATCCTAACCCCACTTCCCTTCCCCCAACTTCTGATCACTGGCGGTTTCCAGTTTTTTTGCTGTTTTTTCCCCATTCTAAAATATTGAAACACCTCTCCTAAGGCTTACTTATTGGCAGTTCGAGCTTGAAGCTACAATATGCTGGTGTTTTTGGGCCCCACCCACTTTGTCTTCAGTCTAGAGCTTCTCTGAAATTCAATTCAGCCCTGAGACTAAAGGAGGTTCCCCAGCCCTGGTCCAAATGCTTTTGAACCTATAATGTTTCCATTGGTCTATCTAGTTCACTATTGTCTCTCCGAGCTCTCAGACAGAGATCTTTCTAGCCTTGCTGCCTGAGATTCTTTTATCTGAGGATGCCAGGAATTGAATCTGGGACCATGCATAGACCAAAGCATGTGCATGGCCACACCCTTTCTTGTCTCCTTTCATTTTCATTCTCCTTAGTTTCCTGTCCACTTATTTTGCAGAATAAGTGGACAGAATGCAATCCTATGCATGTCTGGACAGCAAAAAGTCCTACAGCTCCCAGCATGCCCCAGCCAAGTGTATGACTTTTGTGCTGGGAAGTGTAGGACTTTTTTGCTGTCTAAATATGCATAGGTTTGAATACTAAATGGTGTATGAGGGGAGGGTGGGCTACTATTAGGCAGAGTGAGATGGCGGCCTCAGGTACATGAATATGGACTTCATGAAGGAGCAACAAATTGTTTGCAATTGAATTTTATTATGAGTGTATTTCTACTGCCAGACAGAGGGGAAGGTGCTTGTGGGATTGCCTGTCTTAGATGCCAAAATAACAAAACCAGCCACACACACTATGCATCTTGACTCAGAGAACAAGAAATCTTAACGGACAGGCAATTCAATCTCATGAAATGCCTGCCTGAATGAAAACTTCTTACAAGCCATCTAGAAGATCAGCAAAGTGTGACTTTAGCAGTTTCCTAAGTAGCTAATAGGAACAATGTTTAGTATTTATAGCCCTTTTGATTGCTCAAAGTGCTTCACAAATATATCAGTAATTATTACAACAATCACTAGACAAGGTATGTTTATCCTCATTTTACATTAGGGACAATGAGGCTTAGGGAAAGTGCATTGCTTGCCTAAGGCCATTTTGTGAGTTTGTAGCCCTGCTGAGATTTATACTAAGGACTTGCATCTCAAAGACAACATTCTTAGCCACTACTCCATGCCTGTTGGCACAAGATCAGAAGTAAAGTAACAAAGACCTACCCTATGTCCTCTTCCACTTCAGCTTCAGGCTCCAAGCAGAACCACACTCTTTTGCAGCAAATAGTAAAGGACAGGTAGAGTAGACTCATACAAAATGCCCATATCCAATTTCATCTTTATTATAGTTTCCTAAGCAATGTTATTGTTAATTAAGGTAAATTGACTAAGTATATTGCTGAGCTTGCTAGTTCAGTGCAAAGAAAAGCTCAGTTTCATCTCAAGCTTTGTGGCTGCTTTGAATGTTAATATAATTTACTTAATTTGAGCTGCTAGATAGCTTATATTTACAGTCATTCAGCAGTACATAATCAGGGCTGGTCCTAAGGATTGGATAGGCCTAGATGATCCCACATCTCCTAGTCTCACCTATCTAAGAACTTCCCATTTCCTCCATACCTGTCACCTGCCAGTAATCATTGGTATCAGCACCATCAAGGATTAGTAGCAGCCTTACGGTTCCTAGTCAAATAAATGTCATGGACAAACCAATATAAGATAGATATTTTAGATGTTATCTTATACAACAGATTGGTCTATTCCAACCCATTTTGAAGATGATGTCTTAACTCTAAATCATCGAATACCTCAAATGCTGGTTGGCTGTAATAGAACAATTATTGTTGTTATTGTTATTATCTCACCTTAGCTCAAGATGATGTACATATTTCTCCATACACACTTTTATCCTAGCAACAATGCTGTGAGGTAGGTTAGGCTAAGGGCGCAATCCTACGCAAGTTTAGACAGAAAAGAAGTCCTACCACTCCCAGCATTTCCCAGCAAGCTTTTCTTCTTTCTAAACATGCATAGGATTGCACCCTAAGTGATGCAACTGTCCCAAGATCATACAAATTAACTTTGGCTTCTAAACTACATTTTATGCTATTAAGAACGTACTTTACTAAAAAGGATAAAATAACATATATATAATATATATTGTTACTTTAAAACATAAATAGATATGAATGGAATCATTTTATTAGTTACCCATACAAACACACCCACACACCCAACCATGTGCACACTTAAGTTAAAATCTTAAGAGGTGAATCTATCACTTATAGTGGCGGTGGGGGAAGCTGAACATAGATCTGAATGTACTCTTAGATTTTGGGGTGATTTGCAGTAGGTCATCAAAGACTCCCAACTGTTAAAATAGCTGCAATAAAATGAGTCTCCCCTCTCCCACCTAGGGTGACCATATGGAAAGGAGGACAGGGCTCCTGTATCTTTAACAGTTGTCTTGAACAGGGAATTTCAGCAGGTGTCATTTGTATGCATGCAGCCCCTGGTGAAATTCCCTCTTCATCCCAACAGTTAAAGCTGCAGGAGCCATGCCCTCTTTAACAGATACAGAAGAGAGCAGGACTCCTGCAGCTTTAACTGTTGGGATGAAGAGGGAATTTCACCAGGGGCTGCATGCATACAAATGACACCTGCTGAAATTCCCTGTTCAAGACAACTGTTAAAGATACCGGAGCCCTGTCCTCCTTTCCATATGGTCCCCCTAGTGAAAACTGGTGGCTCTCATGTCAGTGGGGCAGTAAATATGCTCTGGGACCTATCCAAGGTGCAAAGCCAGGAAGAGAAAGCCCATGCTCCAAAACAGGACTCTTTAACATTCTCCATCACACTCTCCAAAGCTGAGGTGTGCAAACACTCACAGCCACAGAGGCTCCTCCTCTAGGAATATAGGGGACCTGACTAAATAAACCTCCCTTACTCAACAGGTTGTAGGAGTGTCTTTATCACAAGGGAAACAAGGTAATTATGCAGTTTACATGCCTTCCCCCTCCCCAATCCCATTAATGTAGGTAAGCTCCCACCGTACAGTGACTGATGAAGTCCAGGTGTTCATGTTGGTACTGCTAGCCAAACACTCATTCTTCCTTGTAGGGTCAGAGCCAAAGGATATTGAAGCAGCAGAAATAATAACTGCTGTTCCAGAAGAATTCCCTAGACCAAATAAGTGAGGACTGTGTCAATTACATTACCTCCACTAACAGGGGAATTTCCAGGGGAACTCCCAGGTGAATGCACTCTCAATGGAACAGTGGGACATCTGTTACTCAATGCACTTCACTATACCACCCATGTTTCTTTTGTCTTTCCACAGACAACCAGACAGCCAACTAGCATTCATAGAGGCAGGATGTTCCACACCTAGTGCATGCAGATCATGTGCATGGCAGCAACAGTCACAAGTGAGAAACCAAATGTTCCCATAGAAGGTTGCCAGCATTTCCTTCCAGGATTCCTGCAACTTTGAGAGCTGCTTGACAGATAGAAGTGTTACAGGTGCAGCTATACCAAACATAAAACCGCAGGTAGGAGAAAGCTACACCTTTTACTCCTCTATTACACACCTTTCAAAGACACAAAGCCCTGTCAGAAAGAAGGGTTGGCAACTCCAATTCCTCTGTGATGCTGTCAAAACTCACTACACAACCGATCCCCTTCAATGGCTAGCAGATAGGAAACCTCCCCACAATATATTTCTTCCCCATAATATATTTCTTCATAGTGTGAGGGGGCAGTGGGCTCCCTACCACAATATTCCATCGAGGCTATTTTGCCCAGAGCCTTACCAGCAAGCACCAGCAAGGTATATGGGATGGCAAACTCCAGTACTTGAAGCATCAGTATGTGGTTTATCACACCAGTATTTTTGGCACTTTTTCTCTTTCCCCATAGGAGAAAAGATAGGCTTGTCCAGTTCGGAAGGGGAATTTTGAGATGGAAAACAGCCAGAGGCAAAAAGATTAAACAGGCTCTGCCCACCAGTCCTCCACTCAAGATTGTAGCAGCCTCGTGATACTACCCTTGGTTTTCAAAAGAAATGAGGAAAGAAGATAAAGCACTGTAGGAGAACCAGTGAGAAAGCTTGGTGGATGATCTAACTTGGATGCAAGAATAAACTTTATTAAGGCTGCAATCTCATACACACTTACTTTGGAGTAAATCATATTGATCTATCTCAATGGTTCATATGTCTGAGTACAGATGTATAGGATCATAGTGCACATTGCCAAATTCATTAGTTTCAATAGGCATTTCGCCATGGAGTCCACAGCACGTGAGTTTATGCCCTCAAAGATCAAGCCGTAGAAAGAACCGAATTAGTTAGCAATCTCAAGGGCAAAGTTTAAAGAGAGAGAGAGAGAGAGAGAGAGAGAGAGAGAGTTAAATCCACACATTCTGCCTACAGCTATTTAAGAGCACCATATTAAAGGAACAGATGGTTGGTGTACCTCTGCACAAAATAAAATATAACTAAAGAACAAATTCCAAACTGTTAAGCAAGAAAAAGATGTCAGATTATAAAATATAAGAAAAACATGTTTTAAAAAAATGAATAATAATTTCAGAAAAAATATACCAGCAAGAAGAGCATAACTCAACAGGAAAACACATGCTTTGTATGTTTAGCTTTCTATGATCAATTCTTGAAATCTCTAGTTAAAGGAATTATAGTAGCATGAAAATCCAGAGTGACTGCCCCTCAGAAACATCACAATGGCCTACCTTATGGTAGGCCCTCAGAAACATCACAATGGCCTACCAAATTCTTCTCCTTTTGCACAGGAGAAGGGCACCTTCTGTGCCCTCTGCCATAAGGAAAGGAGAATAATAGGCCAGTGGTTATCCAGGCAAATACTTTAAATTCATTTTATAGAAGTTAAACATACAGTATTACAATCTAAGCAGCCAAGGCTCTGGGCCTCCCCACTTCTATTCTTTCAATAGCTGTAAAATCATTCCTAACAAAGATTCAGCATTAATATTGCTCAATCGATCACTTAAAAAGGCATGAAATAAGAGAGCTAAGGTTGAACGTATAACCTTAAGGCTCTCCCATTGCATACGTGTATATTTAGAGATGATCTCAGGTGGCATATGCCACAGTGATTAGCTTTGCATTAGAACCTGAACAGCATGGGCTGGAAACCTTTAATTACCTGATCACGCACTAAATCCAACACTGCAACTATCACCCGCAGTTGTCCACCCACAAGGGGTCAATGCTAGGGTGACCAACTGTCCGGATTTCCCCGGATTTGTCCTGGTTTTTGTTCTATACTGGGTGTCTGGGGGGATTTTCTGTATTTTTCTATAATGTCCTGGAATGACACCATTAGGGGGGGAGCATCATTCCTGGAGGCGTGTCATTCCCCCCCCCCCACTGTTCCAATCAGGGCCTTAAAGGGGAAAGCATATTGTTACCAGACATTATAGAAAAGGCCCTGATTGGAGCAGGGGGGTGGGGGATGATACACTTTCTGGAGGCCCAGGAAAGCCACTTTAGAGCCCCCCTCCCACAGGGTGTCCTCTTTTTTGGTTTCCCAAATATGGTCACCCTAGTCAATGCATGCCTGACACCTGCATAAACATGTGCAGCAAAGTAGCAATTCTGTCTACTATACGTAGAATAGAAAGGCTAAGCAAATAATCATCTCTGAATGAGGGATTTAAACTCTTCAGCATTTCAAAGTTGGTGTATTACAACCCACAGACTGGCTTCCAAACAAACCTAAGTTTTATTTAAACAAAACATTTCCACTGAGCTCTCTCGGGCAGTGGCCTCTCTCTCTTCAGGCCAGGAACAATAGGTGTTGCCCTCGACCACTTCCTGCTTCCTTCTAGGAAACACAATCCACTTCTTTCACATTGTTACACTCAGTGCTGATAGTTGTTCAGGTGGGCCAATTTCCTAGCAGTCATTGGCTAGCCCATAGCTGTGGCCAATAGATGGGACATCCCAGCCCCATTGAGGGATGGCTTGCTAGTCCTGCCACCAGTTCTACCTCCAGCAGAGCCCTGCATCCAACCACCAGGATGGAGGGAGCCTGTACTAGTAAAGCAGATGCATCTACTTCACCTATATTCTCTACTTGCCATTGCTTTACTGCAGGCAGATATGAGCCAGGGGCAGGTGCCTGTAGGCGGAATCTGGTTCCCAACATGGCTAGGCCCCAATCCAGCACAGTAAATATGGGTGGGAGAAAGCTTCCCCTGCTTTTTTTTTTTTTAAAAAAAGGGCTTACATTAGTAGTTCATGACTCATTTATTGTGAGGCTTGCTGCTCATAGACTGTGGCCTGGTTCAGATGACACGATAATCAACGGGGCGGGGGGGGGGACAATCGTCAGTTGTGTTGCTTATTGTGTGAGGTAAATCCTCGCACTGCCACTGACTCGCAGCTGCGCACACTTCTTATCATGCAGTAGTCTGCAACACCCCTTTTCCTCTAGTGCCATGAGCCAATTACTTGCTTAGGGTAACAGGAGGATACCAACAAGCTCTGCCCATCCCTGCAAGCCGACAGCCCACCCCCTTCCCCCTTCTCCATAGGCACAAACCTGAGAACTTTGGCAGTGAGACTGAAGCAGCCCAACAGTGGGGGAGAGAAAAGCTTCTCTCTTAGGATCTGGTCAGAACCTCCAATCCAAATGGAATTTTTTTTATTATTAAATGGATATAATAACTGGAATCAGAGGATTCTTGGAAGTAAATCAGATTGCATAATATGTCTTGCCAACCTACTTTCCAAAGTAGGGGCCACAAGAGAACTTCAATACACACAGCCTCTTTGGTTTGGAGGGGTAACAACATGCTCAAGTGATGGGGGCGCAGTGACAAAGAAAAAAAGGAACCCTTTACCATTTATTAGGTTTGGCCAGATGGGGAGGAAAGGGGGCTGCTCATCATAGTTCTCCAATCAGCAGCCAGGCACATATATGGGAGGATGCTTGTTCTCACTTTGTTGGGGCCAACAAGGTGGGAATTAAAAGCAGATGCCTTTAGCTTTCTCTGCTAGGCGAGTTACATCAGAAGGCTTTTTGTTTTGTAGATTTAGAAGCCCTGGGAAATACATGCTCTCCTCCCAGGCAGCCTGGTCAAGGAGCTTGTAGATTTGGGGAAATGGATGCTGAAAAGCAGTGCAGTGTCACAGGAAAGTAAATGCAAAGTACCTTCATTTTCATTTTCCCCTAGATCTGGGCTAAAGGGAGGAGCCCTATGCAGAAGGCTTGGAATTTCCCCAGCTGGACAGACCAGGGTTTCAGGAGGATGAACCTGACCAGTGATAGCCTATTACAATTCTTTTGGGGGGGAAACTTGTAAAGAAGGGGATCCACCAGTAGGGAAAATTCCTCCACACACACACATGTAGATCCATAACGACGACAATACAGGTCAAGCAATGTAGGCTTATTTGCATCACAAGGACACAGAATGTCATGTAGGGCAGAACGTCCATGCACACATCTGATATGCTGCCATTACACTTTACTGGCTGAATTCAGACAACACATTAAGCAACTGAGGGTGGGGGAGAAACAATCATCAGTTGTGTTTTGCTTATTGTGTTGTGTGGAGGGTAACACGCTGCTCACAAACTACTGACGGTATGCTATTCCACCCAAATAAACAACTGAGAGAAACAACTGGCTTGCAAGTTGTTTAGCTTGAAGCCAGTTGTTTAAAGTGTTGTGTGGAGGGGTGAGTGTGTTAATAGTGTGTGGTAAGTGGATTAAAACACAAGCCCATAGATTGGCTGACCATATGAAAAGGAGGACAGGGCTCCTGTAACTTCAACAGTTGTAGAGAAAAGGGAATTTCAGCCAGTGTCATTTGTATGCAATTAGTTCCTGGTGAAATTCCCTCTTCATCACAACTGTTAAAGTTGCAGGGGCACTGCCTTCTTTTGTATATGGTCACTCTAGTATAGTGCCTGCAACTTTAACTGTTGTGATGAAGAGGGAATTTCACCAGGAACTAATTGCATACAAATGATACTGGCTGAAATTCCCTTTTCTCTACAATTGTTAAAGTTACAGGAGCCCTGTCCTCCTTTTCATATGGTCAGCCTACCATAGAGGCAGGTGGCAAGAGTGACCAAAGCAGCGGCTGCCACTCTGCTATAACTGGTGCAACTTGCAGAGGCTGCTGGGATAGAACTGGGAGGGCTGAGGGAGGAGGGAGGGTGGGGAGAGGGGCAGGAGCTGTGTCAGTCAAATGCTGGGTTCACTATTATCCACTCAACGCCAGCCCCAACCACCCACAGTTGTGTAGGAACATGTTGTGTGGGGAGTACCCACAAAATAACCAACTGTGAGTTGGCTACTAAACCCACCATTGACTAATGTGTTGTCCGAATTTAGCCACTGTCTCAGTGAAAGGGTCTAAGCCATGGGTATGCCTCTAAAACATCCAGTATTGCAAAGCTGCTTCTGGAATATTACATGCATTTGGTTGGTTGGCTGGAAGACTGTCTGCCTGTCTGGTCTGTTTGCTTGCCTTAGGATTGCTCAAGACATTTTGGCACCGGAGGCAGAAAACCCAAATAGCAATTTCCAGGTGTGGTAATAGTAGCAGTACAATAAATGCAACCAGAATGTTTACTCAGAAGTAAGTCCCATTTTGCTCAATGCAGCTTACTTTTGAGTAGATGTACATAGGACTGCAACCTAATACATTGAACTGACAATTTAATTTACCAGTTTTTAATGAAGTCCCAGATGGGCTGCCACAGGCAGCTTCTACGCTTTGCCTAATGGTAGGGCTGGACCTCTTGCTTTTTCTCCAGTGAATTCAAAGTATGTTGCATATGGTTTTCATCTCCAGCAATCTTTCATCCCAGCAGTGTTCGGTAGCAGGCCTGCTTAGCTTTGGTATGATGTATCTTCAGTCCATGCTGAGGCAACACTGCCATGCTGTATCCATAACAAAGAGTAGTTCTTTATTAGTAGAAGCCATAAATGGCTATGACTATATTTTTCAAATTGCTTCCATCTTAAAAGGGTTTGATGTGCTCTCTTGGATTACTAATCAAAAAGTGACCCCTACCCCTCTAGCAGTGCTGCTGTCTCTTTATGCTGGCACCTCTTAGCCAATCTTACCTGAGGATTTGCTTGCACTACGTCTTGTAGTGGTACGTCTAATCATCGCTAGTCACTGGAAATCAAGTGCTGGACTCACTGAGGAAATGGTTTAATAATATTTGGGATGTAGCCAGTGGTGGTTAGTGGCTGTGACACCAGTGGGGCAGTGAATCCACTCTGGATTTCAGTCAGAACTCTAAAGGAGCAATCCAAGGTGCTTCCCAACATATTTTGAGTTCATTGGAGAAAAACCCAGAGTTAGGGTGACCAGATAACATCCAGGTCAGGGCTCATGTAACTTTAACAGTTGTAGAGAAAAGGGAATTCCAGCCAGTGTCAGTTGTATGCAATTAGTTCCTGGTGATATTCCCTCTTCATCACAAAAGTTAAAGTTGCAGGGGCCCGGCCTTCTTTTGTATATGGTCACTCTAGTATAGTGCCTGCATCTTTAACTGTTGTGATAAAAAGAGAATATCAACAGGAACTAATTGCATACAAATGACACTGGCTGAAATTCCCTTTTCTCTACAACTGTTAAAGTTACATGAGCCCTGACCTGGATTTTATCTGGTCACCCTACCCAGAGTGGATTCACTACCCAACTGATTTCGGAGCCACCAGCCTCCACTGGATGTACCCTTATCTGATTTAAGAGAGGGGCTTGTTAAAAAAATATTTTATGGAGACTTGGGGCTGTCTAAATGTTCTGGGAACTCCAAGGTAAGTAAGTGAATATTTTATTATGGTCAACCAGACCAGCAAGAACTCCAAGGTGGCTCCACAGTGACGCAGCATTGATTATACGATGCAGCAGCTATCACAAAGCCATTGCGGGGTTTTCCAGAGAAATCCTGCTTTTTAAAAGTCTGGAACTTACCCCAACTTTTCAGGATGGAGGACAGTGAACACAGCCCTTTGGCAATCTAACCATGCTCCATCCTCAATGCAGAGGCATGGCTGGGTAGATGGTGACCTCTGATTGGTCAACGTCTGCCCAGGTAGCTGGAAACCCTGTGCTTTTGCTGCAGCATAGGGATTAGCCACCGCCACCCCTCCACAGCAAAAGCTCGGCATTTAGCTTATCGCGGCGGCAACCCAACACCATATAGGCAGCCCCTTGGTATTCTATATGAATACCACCTTACAGACTGCTAGATCACTTAGAGTAGCAGCAGAGAACACAATGAACAAACAAACATGGATGAGATTTCCCAGGGCTTAGGGGCTATCTATATCTAAGGATAGCCCCAGGGTGGGTGCACGGTGGTGCTGCATCGATTATACGACAGAGCAGCAACCTTACACCCACCCCAGGGCTTTCTTGCGAAGCTGTGAAGGAAAAATTTGGGGACTTACCCTGATTTTTTCCCCTCTGGAGCGATGTGAGTCTGGGCCATCCGCCATCTATCCTTGCTCTGGAGATGTGGCGGAGGTGTGGCCGGGCAGATGGTGACCCCTGATTGGTCACCATCTGCCTGAGCAGAGTGCATGGGGTGGGCCCAGCCGCTGGAAACCCCACACGTTTGCTGCAGCATCAGGATTAGCTGCCACCACCCAAAGCAACAAAAGAGCAGGGTTTTGCTGATCATGGCAGTAAACTGCCACTGTATAGGCAGCCCCATAGTCTGAAGGCATATGAGGCTGCCACTTTGCTGAAGCTAAGCAGGTCTGGGGCTGGTCAGTGCTTACAGGAGACCACCTGGGAACCATATGTAGCCACTTTGAGTTCCACAGTGGAAGAAAGGTGGGATATAATTAATGTAATAAATCAGTTTCAGAGGGTTTGAAAAAGTATTATGTACAAACGATGAACATGTTATCTCAAAAGTATATAAGCTTTTGTTGAAGTTCGAAACGGAGGATGAACAAGTGAAGGATTGCATGATAAAATGGGCTCAAAACTTTGGATATAATACCGTATTTCTTCAGTTCTAAGACACCATTGATTGTAAGACACCAACAGTACCACCAACAGAAAAAAAAAAAGCTTTGATTCTAAGAAAAATAAATAAATAAATAAAAATCTTTGTCTTGTGCAAAGCATGGGAAAATTCGAAAACAGTGGTTCTAAGAAGCCATCGATTCTAAGACGCATCCCGTTTTTAGAGACGTTTATATGGGGGGGGGGAAGTGTGTCTTTTCATCGAAGAAATACGATAATGGAGCAATGGGAAAATATGTGGTTAAAAGGCTTAAAATTTACATTAAGCACTAGACTTAAAGAATTTTTTTATAAGATGATGTATAGGTGGTATATGTCTCCTTCGAAATTGGCCAAAACATATAAAGGCATGTCGGGAATCTGTTGGAAATGTGTAGAACAAGAAGAAACTTTTTATCATATATGGTGGACTTGCAAAAAGGCTAAAAGCTTTTGGATACAAATTCATTCTCTAACTCAGAAGATACTAAAGACCAATATAAAACTGAAGCCGGAATACTTCCTTTTGGTCTTAATGGATGATCAGATGAAAAGGAACTATGGGACTTTATTTTTATATATGATAACAATAGTGAGATTATTATATGCACAAAAATGGAAAGGCTCAATATTGCCTACAATGGATGAATGGCTATTGAAGATGGTAGAGCTGGCGGAGATTGCAAAACTTATGTCAATAATGAGAGATAAGCATTTCTGCTCATTTCTGGGATTACTGTGGGAAGCACTAGTTCCTGTTGCAGAAAAGTGGATTCTGTGAGCGCGATGGAACCAGCAACAGTATTGGATACTGCCTGTATTTTGAACTTGAGCTTCCTGACTTTGTTTACTAACTCCTCTTTCTTTTTTTCTACTGAACTGCTACCTCAGTTACAACAGAATGTTCTTTATTGAGATTCATATATCTGATCTGTGCATTTGCTGTTAATTGTTCTGATGCCTTATGTTGGCTGGAAAAGACAATACAATCTTCCATGCTTGCTATTACTATGTTTAAGGAGATCAATGTTTGTATACATGAAAGTAGGATCACATTTTTTAATCTTGTGGGATTAAAAAAAAAAGAAAATCTGTTATTTTGCACCTATATAGGTATTGTATGGCAGTCATTTTTATGGCTAGCTAAGATGAGAGGTTCTAACACCCAAAGGATGCACAAAGAGATACACTTACATAAATTTATATAGTGCCCTGAAGGCATCTCTGTTGCATTATTGGGTGTCTCATGAACAGTTCTGGTTCAGGCAATAGGACAGCGAAGCAAAGCTAAGTGGTTCTCTACCAGATGAACTGCGAACAAGACAGATTGTACTACAAATAGAACTGCCTTCAGATACAATATACTTTATTTTAATACACTTGAATATGAAGGGAGGGACCACTAATGAAATATGTAATTTACACACACATAAAAATTATGCACACTTAGATCACTGTAAACTGAACTCATTCTATCAATAGAAAAAGGGAAATTACTCTACATGGTTGGCCTCAAAGATCCCTTAATTTTTAAGTCAGCCTTCTTCAACCTTTTGCCCTCCATATGTGTTTTACTAGAATTCCCATCATCTTCAGCCAGGATGACCATTGGCCATACAGACTGGGGATGATGGTAGTTGAAGTCCAACACATCTCCAGCCAAGTTGAAGAAGGTTGTTTTAGACCAACCCCATAATAATTTCCAGGTCCAGAGTTAGGAGTTAGAACCCCCAACACTGGGAGCACGGCTCTTAGTCCTCCTGCCAGAACTCTCCCTTTTCTTCATTAAATAACACTTGGCTTCCCACCAGATGCTTCTCCTCCTTCCCATTTGGCCATACTGTTCAAAACAAGAAAAACTTCTGTTGGTGGCTATTTTGGGGGAGTGACTTCTTAAATGGAGATACTCAGTGCTTGGGGGTCACCATTGCCAAGAGAAGCCATGGAATCACTGTATGTTGCTCCCGATGGAGCCTGGGGGCAGGAGCAAAAATTATGTTGTCTGTGGTGCCAACTTAGCAAGGGCCGGCCCTGATTGCAGCCTCTAATTAGAACCATCTGTCACATAAATCCAAACTATGTACAAGCCTTTGAAACAAACTTGAGACTAAACTCATGCAGAACTAGGAGGCTCAGATTTCAATAAAGACCAGATTGAAAGGATTGCTGTTTGGCAACATATATACATAATGCTTTTACTTGGCCAATTTTAAGCTTGCCTAGCCAAGATTTGTTTGGGTTGGTTGGTTGGGTATAGGGGCTGGACAAGAATGCCTTACCGCAGTTTGTTAAAATTTGCATGTATTTAAATAAATGAACATAAAAAGATGGAGAAGACACTTTCCACTAATTTGATTGGAAAATGCCATGTAATTCTATATAGAAGATATTTTCCATAGAAGAGAATTTCTTGGTCTGGAATAATAAGGAGAGATAAAGTCTACCAAGATGTAACCACTGATGCAGATATATAAAGCAATAAATGATGCCTCCAGCTGCATAGCCAAGGCCCAGAGCATACCATTCCACATATCCTAAAGACAGGACAGATGGAAGGTGCTATTGAAACAACTGGACCTTTTTTATTATTTTTGGCCATGCAAGTTGCAGGCGTTGGCCCCCCATTCAGATCAGGACCATAACACATGGGGGGGAATGTTAAAACCCTCTCCCCCATACTATGGTACGGTTCTGATCCAGATCATGTGTGTGTGTGTTGGCAGTTCATGAGAGGGGGGGAATCTGCACTCAACTCAAGAAAGTTGACCTTGGAGAGGGGGGAAGGGGGCTTTCTGGTGAGCAGGGAGGAGAGGAGACCAGAGAAGCCAATGTACAGTTTATCCTGAGCCTCCTTCAGCCTCCTTCCCTGCCCTTCTGAAACATCCTTGCTAGATGGGTTGAAAAGCCCATCTAGTGAAAAAGCAAAGACTGGGGATGCAAAGATCACCTCCTCCCGTCCTGCCGGCTTCTGTGTGGCAGAGCATGGGTATCTTGGAAGCCTCTAAGTTTGGGGCTTCCAAATGGTGAGGGAGCAATCCATAAGACTGCACCCTAAACCTTCAAAAGATATGCTTTGCGTTGGTTTCCCAATCCAGGCAATTATTTGTTTTCATTTCTTATTTAGCTGCTATGTGTTGTTATCTGAGATTATTACAGGGTGGATGTGATAGAAGTATGGAGCAAAACTTTGGGGGGGGGGGGGAGGTCCTGACCTTCTTAAAACCCTGCATGAGGAGATGGTTGCTTCCCAAAAGGATTAGTGGTAAACTCAAAACTAATACTTTTCAAGGAGTGGACTCCTATAGTCTGCATTATTTAGAAGATATTCTTTTTCATAAAGCTGCCCTTTTCTTGACTGTCAACATTGACAATTATTTTGTGGAGGGTGTCCTGGTTTTCCATGAGCTGATTATAAACAGACGAGACTTTGAGTAAAAACTCAAAATCCAAATAACCTTCTCAGTTTGAGCTTATTAAAGTTGTTATTCACTTTCCTTTAAATATTGATTGTTCACAACATGGTCCAGATTTCTGTTTTGAAACAAAACAAAACTTTTTTTTCAAAGACAATGCCAAATAAAATAGAATGGAATGTAGTTTTCAGTAATTCACCCCACATGTAAAATATCCCTGATTACAACTTTATGGAAGTTAAAAAGAGCACTGAGATATGAAGCTGCCAACAGGAAAAAAAATAATTCTTGGATAATTGCACTAGCATTGTTAATAAAGCCTGGACCAAAATTTTCATCTTCAGCAACAGCTCCTGCTTACTCAAGAAACACTCCAGGCATCTAACCAATTGCAAAAAGAGCAAACACATGGAAAATGAAGCCCTCCCAGGATCAGTTCTAGGTTATGCTAAAGATAAAGCTGCTGCTATAGCCACATAGGCAACATCCATGTCCTTTCTCCCCCATCCTATGCCAGTGTGTTGTAATATGAACCCAGCCACACTAACTAACCATGCTTTATTAATCATGAACAACCCATGAAAAGAACCGAAACAACACAACAACCCACAGTTCAACAGCAACCCACACTCAATTCATAACTGACCTTGAGTGTGGGTTATCGTGTTGTGAGTAAACCTAGTATTTTGGACTTCAGCCATGGAGACATCAGTTCATATCCACACTCAGCAAATCACTATGTGTGCTTGCAGATGACTTTTTTATGATGCCATCACCCTGTCTCGAGCCCAGATTATGACATCTTCTATTTGTGACCCTCCCATGTTCTCTTGCTACTTTGTCTGTTGTTGTTTTCTTTCCGTTAAGGAGAAAAAGAAGGAACAATTGCAAAATGCCTTCTGGCTGCTAGTATTAGGAGCCCTCCATCTAGAAACACTTGCATCTAAGCCCAACTTATCCCACATTAATTTGAAGATAACTCATACTCTCATGTACAGTATGCCTAAGTTTCTTGGAAGAAGGACAAGATGTAACAATAATAGCAGGAGCACTTTCCCAAGCAACAATGGGCGATTCCAGACCACGGATTGCATCCAATATTATTTATTTTATTTTATTTTATTTTGTTACATTTGTATACTGCCCCATAGCCGAAGCTCTCTGGGCGGTTTATATAAGATTAAAACAATTAAAACAATATACAAAAATTTAAACAGCAAAAACATACAATATACACATACATTTAAAACCACTATAATAACTTTTAAAAAGCTATAAGCCTAAAAACAAAACAAACCCAGTCCTACTTAGAGGAGACCCACTGAAATGAATGGGACTTACGTCAAGCTAGCATTGTGTACACCCAAGGCTTTTATCATGCAATTTCATTGACTCATTCATAGAATTTTACCAAGGGGGTATGGGGGAGAGAGATGATGACAGCTTCGATTGGTAACCAGTCTGTGTTTTTCCACCACTTCTGCCATCTTTCTTCTTTCGATTAAGACAGAAAATATAGAATAGCTACATAATGTCTTTTGAGTGTTATTGCTAGGAGACCTCTGTCTGGAAGCACCCTCAGGGAGCCCACAGAGACTGGTATTCAGGTCAACCAGTCATAGGGATAGTTTTAGTTCGGCCAATCAAACCCTTTGTCTGAACCATATTGGATCAGACCAACAGTCCATCTAGTCTAGCCCTCTGTTCACACAGTAGCCAACCAGCTGTCAGTCAGGAACCCACAAGCAGGACACAAGTGCAACAGCATCCTCTCACCCATGATCCCCAGCAACTGGTGCACAGAAGTATACTGCCTCAGACACTGAAGGTAGCACATAGTCCTGAGGACTAATAGCCATTGATAACCTTCTCCTCCAGGAATTTATCCAGACCCCTTTTAAAACCATATCCAAATTGCTGGTCATCACTACATCTTGTTGTAGTGAATTACATAGTTTAACTATGCTCTTGTGAAGAAGTACTTGCTTTTATCTGTCCAGAATCTCCCACCAATCAGCTTCATGGGATGACCCATGGCTCTAGTATTATGAGAGAGGGAGAAACATGTTTCCTGATCCACATGATAAAGGTAACACGCTGGAATGGCTGTGAGTTCTGGGTGGTATGAGAAACTGAAGAGAAACCTGGGAAGGAAGAGTTTAGGAATGGAAGACAGTGCCAGGGGAGAGGACTTTCAGTGTGTTACATACTGTTCAGAACTGTGTACAATTTCTATTTCCCTTTTCTTTGAGTATGGATATTCTTGTGCAAGACGTTGATTGGTGAGGCCGCATCTGGGATACTGTGAGTGATGAATTCCAGATCCAGGTGATGAATTAACATAGACAGAGAGGGGCATGTAACTGCCCTCCAACAAACCTCCTCTTGGTAAGACTTTGAGTTTTGCTGATGTTTCTGATTTCCTTGGTCAGGAAGAATGTTGCCTCCAAGTAACTCCAAGGTAGTCGGTGCCTTTCCCAGCAGCAAACAGCTTGGTCTACTTGCGTCAAAGCACTTTTCTTTGTAATTGTGCTTTGTTTGTTGCCCACTGAGGTATGGATTGCATAGGTTGTGATACAGATTCTTACCTGCAGCAGGCAATTAAACAAGATGGAAGTTAGGGTAGGTCCCATACAAGGAAAGTAATTAATTTAGAAAAAATACAACTTCTTGGAGGCATCTCAACTACTGTGGGAAGTAGGGTACTGGACTAGATCGAACCTTTGTTCTGATCCAGTAGAGCTCTGTTTATGTTCCCATGGCACTTTGGGTCCTTCCAATAGCTGCTTTATTTAGGGAAGTTTAGCTCTGAAAACTTTCAGCAAGCCTTACCCTAAGATCCAGTATTGTATGTTTGTATTTTCACTCGTAAAAAAGGTTATGGAAGCTTTATATGGAAGAACGTCTTGTTATAGCACCCAGATATTTGATTACCCCAAGAATGAAATATTTTCAATGCCTTAACCGAGTTGCCATTTGATGCATTATTTTTAAGCTAACTATGAATAAATTAGCCACTATAAATGCTTGTGTTTAAATATCCAAATAATGATATGTCTGGGAAACAGATTCTTTTGTAAGATTTTGCCTTATGAAAAAATCACTAACTTGGTCAATTGCACCTTCAATACATTAAATTAGTCATATTTTTATTTTTTGTGATACAGAAACTGCCTTGAGGAGTAGGAATTCTTCCTACTCCCCATTAATTTTATTTAACTGTTTGGAAAGTGTTCTGCTGCATCTTGTTGAAAGTCAGGCTATAATGTAAGTACTGGCTCACAACGGCTCCAAAACATTTCTGCTTCCAAGTGCTTCTGGTTACCACTTTCTAGGGACTGTATCTTCTGTCTGATTATATATTTTAGTGGGTATATTTGGCTTTGAAGATTATTTATAAGAAATAGCAGCAAAGTCTTTGAACGAAACAGTTACAGAAAGAACTTGGGGGGAGGAGGAGAAGTGTATTATAATGTGAATGGAAATGACCCTTGGATTTATGAAAAATATCTCATAGTATTAAAAAAAATGGCCATCTCTCCCTGTAACATGTGAAACAGCATTTTCACTGCTGCTATTTGAGCTACATGTGAATGCTGTTAATATAGGACAGAATACACAAAAGCCATTTTAACCAAACATCCATTCCAGTCACTTTGGTTTTACATTCTCATCTACAGAGGGATTTAAACCACCCCCCTGTCAAAATACTTTAAAACCATTATCACTGAAGTAGTCCTATTGAGATCAATAGAACTACTCTTGAGTAGTAGGTGCAGGCTCTCTAAGGAGAGAGGAGTTACAAACATACCAGCCTGGTAGATCTGACACAGGGAGGGCTCTCTTGCTTCAATTAGATAATTGGGGAAAGTTAGCCACAATCCTGGACAAGGTCACCTGATCTTTCACGGTAAATTCCTGGGTAGGTTTACTAGGATTTTGTTTTTTTAATTTCGCTGTTTTAAAATAAAAATACAGTGGAACTCCTTCAATCTTTTTGCAATTCTGCATGGTTGAACATTTGAAATGAGTTTGTGTATCACCCCCAGGCACTGATTCAGACTTGATTGGGGCAAAGCAGACTCCATGTGCTTATTTTTATACACGTCATTTGGGAAGTTATATAGCCAAAGGAACAGAAAATGTGTTGCTCCCTTGCCAAATTATCACGTATCCTTTACTCAGATCAGGGGGGCATCCTAATCAACAAGTTGGGCGACCTCAGTACAATGACAATGTCAGGTCAACTTGGGAAAGTGTAGAGGCAGATCTAAATGCCATTTTTGAAAAGAAAGAAAAGGAAAGGAAACAACCAACAATCCTTATAATTATCATCATCTGCTGCTTTTCCCTCTTCTGGCAAAGAAACACGCCATCCATTTGCAGAAATCGCCTGCGGAAACGTTACATCAAAACTAATCACAACGATTAAAATCAGCTTTTCTGTGCAAGAGGAGAGTAAAAAGCAAGTTAGAGGCTGGAATGAGACTGTTTTTTCTACCCAAAAAAAAATCCGGAGGAAAAAAATTACATGCAATATAGATATATATTTGTATGCACGTTTTGAAGGAGATCAATTCTATGCCCGTGTGATCAGTTAATTTAATTTAACTTTTATTTTGGAGATTGATTTAGACTGGAGGTAGAGACATGAGCTAATTGTATCCTGATCCTTGCCTTGAGGGGTTTCAAAGCCCCTGGAGCAACTATTCTCTGTATTTTGTTCTGTCTACCTTAGCCAAGCTATTGCATTTCTCTCTGGTATAGCGAAGAGAGCAGATCGCTGCTGGGAGAGAGAAATATCGGAAGTGAGGAGGCAAAAAGAGAAAGAAAGGGAGAGAGAAAAGGGGACTTGGAAAAAGAGAGAGACGCACACGGCTTCAATGTTTCAGGTAAGATCTGGCTGGGTTTGTTATTATTTGCTAAGGAGGGTATGGCTGGGACTCTGGGCGCAACTCGCTTTTACGCATGTGCCAGGCAATGGGTGAGCGCCGCACTCTTAGAAACACAAGACAAGGAGAGACACGGGGCTGGCAAATCGCCCACCTCCCGGTTCACTGGAGCTGGGGCGATGTGCGAGTTTGCGAGAAAGGGCTGGGCTGGAACCGGGACGCTCCTTTTGGCAAGCCTTCCATCAAGCCTCCCTCGAAACCTTTCCGCCGGCCGAGCGCGCCTCGTCCAAGCGGCTACTGATTTGGAAGCGATCCCTCTCCCCACCCCACCTCTTCCCTCCTCGCCGCCCCTTTCCAAGGGGGGCAGCCAATCCACCCCGTTGCGTTGCGCCGCCATGAGCTCCTGCTTGTGCAATTAGCCGAGCTACCGCGCGCCCGCGCCAACGAGCCCATTGCAATTGCTTTTCCCAGCCGACTGGAGGTGGTTTTGCTCCCCTCTCTCCTCCCGGCTTTCTTCCTTTCTTTTTCGGAGAGCGCAGGGGTAACCGGGGTGAAACGGGCGGCGGCGGCGGCGGGGGGGGGGGGGTCGCTAGTGGAGCCTAAGCTAGTATTGTTCGGTTATTCTCTCCGCCCTAGCTGGCTGCAAGAGAGACGCCATTATGTGGCAGAGCGCGCGCGTGTGTACTCGGCTTTTGCCCCGGGGCCCTTCGCTTTCCCTGTTGCCGGGTGAGGCATTTTCCCCACTGGGCGGGCTAGCGGGAGCGCGCTCTGGTCTGTGCACGAGCGCGAGGCTGGCCCGGGCTTACCCCGTGGCCCCGCCCCCTTTCTTCTGCTACACGGCAATCTCTCCCCGCCCCCCTCATGTGGCCCCTCTCAGTTGGGGGCTGTGCTGCTCCCCGTCTTGCTTAAAGAAGCAGGTTGAGGGGGCGAAGCTTGCCCGCTGCGCTCAGACAGCGGGGCTGGGTTTCCGCAGGGCCGAACGCGGCGCCCGCTTTGCCTTGAAGACGCCGGTTGGCTGGCTTCCCCCGGCCTGCCCGCCTGCCCTTCTCTCCCTCTGGCGCGCCACTCGCGGCCGCCCTCCACTGGCCAGGTCCCTGAAAGCGCCGGCGGGCTTTCTACGCTCTTCGAGTCAAGAAGACCGGGGTAGGAGGACTTGCGTTGCCTTCCAAGCTGTTTGCCGGGCTTCTTAAGGGGCCAGAGCCTCGCCTTGGAAACCACCATCTGCTTGCCTTCCGTACGAGCAGAGTGGCTTCACAAACCGCTCGTCGAGGGAGCTGGCAAGGGCTCCGGCGCACTCGCTGCCCCAGCTTGCCTTGAGTCGCGGATTGCATACTTCTCTTCCTTCTCCAGTGTGATCATGCATAATACGCTGGGGTTGGGGAAAGGTATGATAAAAAACGGAAATCGGCTGGTGGAAATCTCCAAGGCCGGGAATCGAAGGAGGTCCAAATTTCTGTGATTTCCATGGGAATGAATAGGAAATACCGTCCATGAAATTAAGTGTGAACTTATTTCCGAATAAATCTGTTCAAACTCGAGCTATTCGTGAACTCGACTTTCCAGGACTAGGTGAAGTGGGAAGCGAAAGGCCCCGAACATGTCCAGAGCGTCGCCCAGCCCGTTTCACTGCTGAGTAACCGCAACCAATCCCCAGTACTCATAGATTTTGAGGCAGGGCTTCCACGTCAGGTTGTGGCTTCCAGAAGGCTTGAGCCCCAGCAGCCTTTCCCAACTTGATGCCCTCCAGATGGTTGGGACTTCCAGCTCCCATTAACGCCAGCCAGCATGGGCAATGCCTGGGAATGCTTTAAATTGTCATGCAAAAGAACTGAAGGGCACCAGGTTGGGGAAGACAGATCTATGTTTTTAGCGTTTAATCCCAGCAAACCAACACATAAATGAGGCTGAAGCACTAAAATAAATGCAAACACACACATGGACTCAATAACCTACTCTTCCAGAGTAGTTAGTGCCTCTGAAGTGTAAGTGTTTGGGACAATTCTGGTTTCAAACATGGCCTGACTTGCAAGCAAGCCTCAGCTATATTTCAAGGGTGAGTAACGCAGCCTGTAGCCTGTGGCCCATGATCCTTTGCATGGGAAGCTCAGATCAAGTCATGTAGCCACTTGGGGCCATAAAATAACCTAGGATTTCCCTGACCGTTTTTGAAGCAGGCAGGCCTTACATGAAGAGGGAGTTGTTTGTTTAGGATTGGGGTTCCCAGTGGGGGTTTGTTGCTTGAAGAAAGTAGAAAAGCAATAAACAGGTGGAGTATTCCATATCCATGTGCCTTTGGCTTTTCTTCAGTTTCAGCGGTGCAATACAGTGGGCAAAAATGAATTATTACAAATACTGGTGTAGTTGAAATGAACACCATCTCTTCTCAATGCATACAAACCAGCTACATGCAAATAAGAGTTTGCTTGTTTTACTTTTTTTTTTAGCTTTTCCCTTTCTGTTGAAAGAAAGCGAACAGTTTTAACATCACCATTCTCTAAGAAATGTTCGCCTTCTGGTTTCAATCAACAAAGCTGGCAGACACATACAAGTTTATTTGAGCATACCCTCTGGGTACTGAGCATGCTTGGATTGTTTGAGCAAATTAAAAATGAGGAAAATGGCTTTTACCTTCTCAGCAGTTAGACTCCTTAAGAGTCCTCCAGTTTTGAAAGAGAAAAAACAACCCCCCCCAAAAAAAATATGGGGAAGGAAAGGGGGATTTCCTAATATTCCTAAAATATGCTTTTTTCAGAAATGAATAACAAATGTTTGTTTACATAACTCTTAAGCATGTACAATGGAAGAATAGTTTTAGCTGCACAATTCGTGTAAAGCTGCAATCCTATGGAAACATATTTTGGAGTAAGCCCTATTGAACACAGTGGGACTTACCTCTGAATAAAGATATATAGGTTCAAGCTGTTGGTAATGAATAATATATTAAAGTCACCCATTTCTAACATAATGCTTGATTGTAGACCATTCCTTTCCATTCATATGTTACTGTATGTTTAGATTTGTGTATGTTCAGGAGATGCAATGTTAATTCACAAAGTCTCTTGTTTCACTGCAAGTCATTACTGAACAAGTGCTGTTTAATTTGGGCCAAAACCGATCTCTGAATCCTTCTCTTCCCTTCCCTTTGCAATGTGTGTGTGTGTTTGGGCTCAATCTAGAACATGTGAAATAAAATAAACACAGTGAAAGGTTGGTGTAGCACAGGGTGCGGAACTTTTTTCCTCCCTTCATGATTTCAGCAGCCTAATTTAGGAGCGGGGAGACTTTTCCCTGTTGCTGTTGTTAAAGCTTTGGGGACTGAAAACCCTTGCTGATCTACTGCAAATCATCCAAGGATCTGCCAGTAGATCCTGATCTACCTTCTGGCTGCCCCTACTTTACAGGGTTTCAGGGTTTTTAAAATTTTATTTACTATATTTATATCCCATCTTTCTTCTGTGGTGGAACTCAAGGTGTCTGCATGTGGTTCCCTGGTCGTCTCCTCTCTAAGCACTGACCAGACCTGCTTAGCTTCAGCAAGGTAGCAGCCTCATGTGCCTTCAGACCATGTCTTGAGACCATAAGGATTACAAGAAGTACATTTGAAGCTGCTATACAAATGCTTGTGGGACCTGCAACAAAATGTTGTAGTGTATCACCAGCTGCTAAGGGATGTGGCTCCTGTACATGACTCTGGACAGCCTGGAACAGCAGCTTTGTAATGTTGTTCAGATTAGTTTCTGGACATGTCTCATATCCACAGCCAGCCCTAAGACGTTTCAGATTTGGGGACAGAAATCTTATTTCAGGCCCTGCCATCTTTAATTTTAGAAAGCATGGACTGATTACTGGCCTGTAAGTATTTAGCAAGGCCACTTATTTCAGAACTCACTCCACAGCGATCTGTGGAACAACTACTGTAGCTTTATAATGTACTTTATTTTTGACATTTTTGATCTGGCAGGCATACAAGAAACTGTAGGCAAACTCTTTGTGATCCTGGATGTAAAGGTTTGTACACAAGAATTAGAAAGCTGGTGACCTTTTGATCATTCAGCTATAAAATCGAATCACTGAAACTGATCAGACATAACACAGAAGCTTTGGAAGTGAAGGCCAATTGTTTTTTGCCCAGTCTCTCTACTCAGCTTCAAACTGATGCCAATTGAGTTAAACCGCACACTTAGGAGGACATTTAAAACTAATTCACTCTGAGAGACACTTACTGAAATTTAATATCACATATTCAAAACGACTGCAGTGATTTTGGTGTATTAATTATGCCTGAAGCACGACACAAAATGTTCTAGCACACACTAGAGGTCTCTCGTAGCTAAGATGTGTCTGTGTTTACAGTTCCTTCTAATCTCAGAGTTTGAATAATGCCAATTAGGGCTGCAATCTAAAATAAAACCCACACATTTTCTTCAAGGACAGAGGATTGTTGCACTAAGCTTTCATGGGCATGTAAAATGGGGAGGGGGACTAAAGTTCCTGTGCATGTTTAGACAGAAAAAACTACAAGTGCCTGTGTGCTCCAGCCAACTATGCTGGGAGTTGTAGGCTATTTTTCAGTCTAAAATGTATGAGGTTGTGCCCTTTATCATCCTTTCTGTGTAGACAAAGTGCATGTATTTCCAATGAAGTTGAAGAAAAGCAAAGGGGAAGATTATATCAGCTTTTCCAACGTGGTGCCCTCCAGATGAGTTGCTATGCTGGCTAGGGATTAGTGGGGCTGTAGTAGTCCAACCTATCCAGAGGCATGAGGCTAGGGAAATCTACTTTAGAGACTTGTGCTTTACAAGTGTAGAACAAAATGGTGATACTAATCTTTGTTAACAATAGTAAATTGGTGGTAATTATTGCAGATTCTTTGAATGGGACAACACTGGTGGGTTAATTCCCTTCTCAAATAAATGGATTGCAATACTCTTTAAGAGGTACAAATAGATCAATTTTTCAAGATTTGGATTCTATGGTCATACAGTCCCAGGATTACAACATAGCCACTGGTGCAATTAGCAACTTTTTGTCAATTCAGTCTTCATTTTTGCCTTTAACAGCAGCATCATTGGCAAATGATAATAAAACTGGTCTAGTTGACGCATAAAGCAGGGAATGGAACTGCACATGCCAGCTCCACCCCAACATCTGTGATATCCACACATTGAGTGGAAAGTCAGTAGAGGCGAACTACACAGGTCCAGCTGAACATGCATAGGCTTTTCATACCAATAGGAATCTTGAATAATTGGGGTTCCTGTTGGCGATGACATCTACATGTATATATAGCTGTGTGTGAAGGCCATCCTTGCTAATGTTCTACCAAAAGTGCAATTTTGGGGCAGGAGGAGCATGGATCATGGGGTTATTTTCCCCTCTATTGAATATATGTGTGGAGGGCTATTGTGAACAGCTCTAATGCTTCTTTCTATGCCCTGAGAAGCTTTACCTGCTAAGTGTTGCACATCAAGCTCCCGTTAAGGCATAAGAGCAGGCAGGGCTGGGTTGTTGTTTCGTATCCATGTTTAATTACAATTGCATTCTGTTGTTCTTTTGAAAAATATACCTGATCCCAAACAAGAGATGTGCAAGATGGATCAGGCTATAAATTACAGGCATGCAGCTTGCAGATGCTCCTGGATCCATCACTGTAACTTGATGTCGTGTTTCCCAAAACCTCCCACCCTATTGGGAGACAATAAAGAGGTCTGCCACGTAATCCACATAGCTTTATTGAGGCAATAAACATCTCTTCCCACCTGAAGAGAAGTCTAAACTCTAGGAACTATCCTCTAGGCAAAACTATGTGAATTAAGTAAGACAATTGTCCTTTCAAGAAAAAGGGAAAGCCTTTTCCCAGAATGCTTTAAGTTCAAGTAGGCTAGTTCTGAAGAAGCCTTTGGCAAGAAGCTTACTGGGCCAATTGTCTCTCGCCTTCCTTTAGCTCCGCCTGTTTGAGTCTGGCGAACTTCAGGATCAGTTAGCTTTGAAGTGCCCTCCCCCTCTGAAGAATAATGATTTCCCACAGGCTGTGTGTTGTTAACGTTTTCAGTGATAAGGTCTGGCGAAGGTTCATCCCCAGCTGGTGAAGAGCCCATAAGAATCACCTCCCCCACTTAGCGTGTAGGCTGGTACATTTCTGGCGCTGCCTTTTCTGCTTCAGAATCTGATTCTGATTGATCACCAAAAACTACTTCTTCCAGCCTAAGGGGAACAGGCCTAGTCACGACACCTGAAGCCCAGATGGCCTTAGTGGCCAGAAGCTACTTTTATCAACTTAGGTTGATATACCAGCTGCAACCCTATCTGGACAGATATACCATGGTGACAACTATCTGCAGTAACCTTCTGGTTGGATTACTGCCATATATTGTATGTGGGGATATCATTGAAGATGGTTCAGAAATTCATTTAGTTCAAAATAGAGCTGCTAGGTTACTAACTGGAACTGACCGATTTGACCATGTGATGCCAGTGCTTTGTCAGCTGCACTGGCTTTCAATCCCTTCTGAGCCCAGTTCAAAGTGTTGGTATTGACCATCACAAGTCCTAAATGGCTTGTGACCAGAGTATCTAAGGTCTCTTGCATGTATCTGCTTGGACCCTTAGGTCATCTTCAGAGGACCTCTTACAGGTGCCCCCGCCAAAGTAAGCTAGGTGAGTGGCTACAAGAGAGAGGGCCTTCTCAATGGTGGTACCCCACATATGGAATAAACTCCCCAAAGATGTTCACCTGGCACCTATGTTGTTGTCTTTTTGGTGTCAAGCAAAGAACTTTCTTTTCGCCCAGGCATTTTAGAGTTGCTAGGTTGTTATGGTTTTTTTAAATCAGTTCCTTTGCTGTTTTATTGCATGTTATTCTTTTAAAATATTATATTGTGTTTTATATTTTGAACTGTTCTATGGCATTCTAGTTCTTTTTAACTGTTTGTAATTCACCTAGAGAACATTAGTTATTGGGCGGATTAGAAATGTCATCCATCCATCCAGTCCACCATCCCGCTCTCCACAGTGGCCAACCAGAAGCCTCTAGGAAGCCCACAATCATAGCACAAAGGCACTTTCTGTGTACTGCTGTTTCTCTACAGCACCTCATCTACAGTGACATGTTGCCTCTCTTCTTGAAGGTTGCATATGACCCTGCATGGTCAGAGTTCCAGATCACAGGGAGAGCCTATGCAGATTCAGCTACTGAATCCAAGTCATCCTGAGCACCATTTTTGGTGAAAAGGCAGGATATAAATTTAATAAATAAATAGGTAGGTAGACTTATCCTCTATGAATTTGTCCAGTCCCCTTTTAAATCCATTAACTCCAGTGGTCATCACCACATCTTGTGGTGGGTTCCATCAATTAATTATGCACTGTGTGATGATACATCCTTTTGGCTGCCTTGAATTTCCTGCCAATCAATTTCATGGGATGACAAAAGCCTTGTTCACTTGTTAAGCCCCACATGATTAAGATGTGGGGGGGACTATTGCCTTGCCCCGTCCCTGCTGCTGTTACCACGTTTCCTGCCACCCTGCCACTGTTTGTTGACAGAATGTTGGCAGTGGAGAGGCTTGTTAAATAGGCACAAGTTTTTCCATGTGATCTGGAACCTTACATGATCAGAGTTGCAGATCATAAAAAGGGCCCATACAAGTTCAGCTCCTGACTTCAGTCCTCCTTGAACACCATTTTTGGCAGAAAGGCAGGACATAAATTTAATAAATAAGTATACTATTATGGGATAAGAAAGTCTCTGTATCCACTTTCTGCACATCATGCATAATTTTATAAACTTTTATCATGTCTCTGCTTAATTTTAATTTTTTTATGCCCAAACTCATTAGCTCTTACCTGTAGAAATAGCAGGGACATTCTTATCTATTACTTGTCAGCAAACGGAGTCAGATGTGTTTCCTGGTATCTTCAGCAAACTACATCACAAGAACCTAGCCAAATTTGGAGTTGTATTATTCAGGCTTTGGATCTGAAACCAAATAATACTAATCATTTGTCACTGAGGCCTAATCCACACCAAGCAAGATATAGCACTATGAAAGCGGTATATGGTATGTGTCAATGGGCCCCAACAGTTGTCAGTGCACTTCAATACCACTATAAGGCAGTAGTGTGGCTCCTGCCTTTTATATATCGTTTTCATAGTGCAATATCCTGCTTGGTGTGGATTAAGCCCCAGTCTTAATGCCTAGTGATAATAGGCACTTCAGGTTTAAGGCATGCAGCAACACTGTTAATTGTAATATTGCTTGCATTTTAAAAATGCATGTAGGAGAGCAGCCAGTAAAAGAAAAGAAAAAACCAAATACAAGTATCTGTAATGTCGGAATAGATTAAAGATTGATATGCACCACTGGCAGAGGAGGTTTGCTGGGTATGAGAGATATTCTGCGATGATGTGAATGTAAGGCCACTGCACTGGATATTTCTAGAGGTTAGAAACAATATCTTAGCAGCTGTATATCTCATTTCAAAATACAAGGACATAATCTGTTCCCTTCCTCTCTTGGAGAACCATGTGAGGTCATGTGCGGATATCCCAGGGATCTTCTTGGCTCTGTAGGATGCTATGTTTTCTGTAGAGAACCACAGCATACTGACAAAAGAAAGATGGGACCCTCTTGTATTACATTCACATGGTTATTGATCCTGTACCTTCCTCTCTACTTCCCTTTACTGTGTGAATAGTGCAGCAGTCAAAGGGCATTAATGGTGTAACATGCATTGTTGACCTGAAGTAAGCATTCATGTTCATGGCTTTAGACCAGGGGTGCTAACTTGTGGCCCTCCAGATGTTTTGGCCTACAATTCCCATCACCCATAGCCAAAATAGCCAATGGTTCAGCCATTTTTCTAGTTCAGCCTTCCTCAACCTGGTGCCCTTCAGTTGCGTTGGACTACAATTCCCGTCATCGCCAGCCAAAGGAATCTGATGGGGGTTCGGAATCCAACACATCTCAAAGGCACCAAGTTGGGGGAGGCTATTCTAGTGCCTTCTCAACACTAATTTACATGAATAGTGAAAAAGATCAAGCCTTAGGAAGATTACATGGAGCATAGCCTGGTGTATTGAATGGTGCTTTTTATGTTTTACATATTTTGATGTTGTAGGCCAAATATGTATCCTACTGCCTGTCGTAGTTTCTTGATAACTCTCCTGTCCTTCACCTACTAACAAATAAACCAGAGTGGGTAACTTATGGCCCACCAAATGTTTTTTGTCCTACAACTCCCATCAGCCCTAGTCAGCATAGCCAATGGTGAGACATGATGGGAATTGTAAACCAAAACATCTAGAGGGACACAAGTTGCCCACCTCTGCAATAAACAACCCACTTTGCCATGACTTCTCACTTCTGCACTAGCATTCCCTGGCAGATGCAGATATATAAGCACACATACCTCCCCCCACCCCCGCAATGACCATTGGAGGAAATGACCAGACTGATATACCAAGGCTCAAATGTTATGTGCACACACTTAGACGTAAGACTATGTTCCAAACTATTGACTTAATTCGCAACCCACTGTGACTTATTTAAGCCATGATGAGCTGCAGTGTGCATGGAAGGTAGGTTGCCTATTCAAGTCCCAGGCTCAGCTTGTTGTGTTGTACTAACCCAGGCAGTAAGGGTTGTTTGATGGTTAAATATGGTCTGCTGTAGGTTATTTGAGGGTGGTTTATTCCTTAAACAACTGCTTTTGCCCAGGTTTGAATAACACAACAAACCATGGCAACCCCCTGCTGGGAGGTGAATATTCAAAATTGCCATCTGCACATACTGCAACCCGCTATGGCTTAAGTAAACCACAGTGGGAGGTGGTGACCATATGAACTGACTATTGTGTGATACAGCCCTCTAGGGCTGTACCATTTCAGATGTAGAGAAGGGGGTTCATGTTTTGGGTGCTCTTCCTCATCAAACACTCTGCATTTGAAAAACTAGCATGTCATGGAAAAGGGCTCTAGCCCATCCTTCTTACTGCTGTACAGTAAGGATTTAAAAAATGGAAGAATTCAAACATCCAAATCTTCAAAGGATTAAAAAAATGGAAGAATTCAAACATCCAAATCTTCACTGGTACAGTCCCTGAAGGGCTGCACCGCATGATAGTTCTGTTCTTACTTCTATGTATATGAGTTTAAAAGAGGAATGCTGCCAGTAAAGGCTTCCTATCAAGTCTGCATCTTGCTTTTTCTATGAAACACTGTTTTTGACAGCTGCCTCTATGAACATTGGCAGAGTCAGTCCTCAGGAGCACAGGTGCTGTATATACAGGTAAACATTTCATGGATGGTCTGCTGACTATGATTAAAACATTATGTGAATTGGCCTTGATTTCACTGGCTAACCCTTCTGGTTTAGGGTGGATATCTCAGAAAGCAGTGGCTTTATACAATGAAGCATCTCATTCATATATTTTTTTGAAAGAGAAATATGCAAGATGGAAAACTTGCATGATCTTCTGTACAAAAAAAAAGGAAAATGAAAAAAAAATCTTCCCTTTCCATTAACAAAGAAAGTGCTATGCATACATTTGTGAATGGGATTTCCATGTATTAAGTTTATTTCCATTAATGCAGAAAATAAAATCAGGGTGGGGAGTCACTGATTATAATGTGACTGGGTGTGTAATTTCTAAAGGACAAACTTTCACAATTACAAATATGGCGTATTTGGTCATCATTGGCCTAGATTCCAAAATGCCTGCAAATATATAATCATAGTAAAATCACTGGAGTGTGTGTGTGTGTGTGTTCATTCCAAGGCAGTTGAAATCATTTCAACGAAATAAGCAAGAGAAGTATGTGTTTTACCCCTCCTATATCAACACCAGCGCTGCTTTTGCAATGTGCAACTCTCCACCCTGCTTTTGAAACGAAAAAAAGCTGTCAGAAGAACTTTCCCTCTAAGATGCCTGCTGTTACTTATTTTGGTTGGCTTCTTTGCTGTTGCTATAGAGCCAAATTGGATCTTCTTTCAGGGGGAGGGGGAAATCCTTGTTTTTGCACAAATGCAATTTTATAAGTGTTTGGAGTTGACTTCTGCTTTAATGTTGCACAGTGGGCAACAATTTCTCTTTGCACTCTGAGTCTTAGTCAACCTTAGTATAACTCATTCGCTAATACACTGAGAATTAATTTGCCCTACTCTGTTAAAATGCATTATTCCCATGTCCTACTTTTCATAGACTATAATCTCATTTTGCCCGTTTGGAAGAAATTAATCTAAAATGCACATTTTATTATAACTTTAACAATTTACATTTGGTGTACAAAAATACAGAGCACATACTATTGCTCATAAAGAGCAAAAGTCGGAATATGAAAAGTAATAAAAACTTGCAATGATTTAAGAAATCTTTTATGAAGTATAGTTATGAAATGCTGCACATAAATTCTGATTCTGCTATACACATTAATATGAAATTGATGTGCATTTTTACAATCACTAGGTTGAATTTTAATTGGGCTTTAGTTAAACATGCAATTCATCCCATCTTTTTATTCAACTCACCAGTTCAAACCATCTCATATATAACTAATCCAAATAACATTTTAAAGCTTAATAAATGTGATTTGGGTGAACCCAAAGATCCACTAGGCCTTCATTGGAGTTTTTCCCTTGTATTTTTTCCCTAGTGACTTTTCATACAAGTCACCCTGGGGGGCAGGAAGCAAGCCAGTGGGAAGTAATACTTTCATGTAAGGTTTCAGTCCTATGCATATTTATTTATTTGGAATATTTATATAGCAATTTTCAACAAAAAGTTCGCAACAATTTCCAAAATGAAAAGGAAGTCAGTTCCACTGAACCAAGTGGCACTTCCAAGTAAACCTGCTCAAGATTTATCTCTATAACAAAGAAGATGCACTGCTATGAAAATAGGCTAGATAGAGATTAAACTCCATGTGCCTCTGAGGTCCAAGGAGAAAAAATGGACAGACAAATAGCTGCCATTGTTTATACACTGAACATTTTCAAATCGACTTGGATGGCATCATGAAATTCTAGAGTCCAGTTTCTTCTGTTGTTGTTTTTGAGCCCCCTTTCCTAATTTCATATGTGTTTCATGAAACATTGTTTTTTAAAAATATAAATATGCAGTAAGTTGCTTACACTAAACCATTATGCACGAATACTGTGATAGGGTGGCCGTGTGTTCTACTTTACAGGGGACAGTATTTGAAGGGCTCTGAGGGGATAGTCTTCTTTTTGCAGGATTGTCCTGTCCAAGGTCAATTTAAAGATAACCATCCAAAGGAAGAGCAAAGGCCTTGAAGTTGCCCATCAATAGCAGCACCTGGATAGCAGACTGAGCAGGCACACTGGTTACAGCCATCCTCACTATGATGAGATGTATTGTATTTCTATTTAAATTATAGAAATTGTTTCCAAACCTTCATCCATATAAATTAGCATCTGAAATGTTATGCCAATCTGTGTGTTCATTTTTGTTGTTGTTTTGGGTGGTGATGTATAAGTGGCCATCCTAACAGTGTAGCGAGTAAAGAGTGGTTTGGCTATCTTTGGAGGTGGGCCCTTCTACCACATCTTAGCTGGTTAGAGGAACTCTGGGCATAGCAAAACAGGGTGGGAATGATCCAATGGATCATAGAGTCCAATTCCTTGCCCTGAAGCAGAACATCTTATACTTATCCTATACGTCCTTCAGATACTTCTCCAGCTTTTTCACAATAATATTCAAGGAAATTGATTCCACAGTCATCCTAGCGAGCTGGGCCCAGGGCCAAACAGTTCTTAGAATACATTCATACTTGCTTGTTTTCTTATCCCGACATCCCAGGAACAGCTGAAGCCATTCATATGCTGGGTGGAGTCCCTGTGTGGTATTACACTTCTGGATTTTGTGTGAGAAAAGTAATTTTGTTTCTAAAGAGGAACCTTTCCCTGCAACGGCCTGTTTTGGATGACATGCTAATCAACCGGGGGGGGGGGGGGACAATCATCCATTGTGTTGCTCATCGGCAGCATTCGGACGACATTTTAGGCAACGGAGGCTGCATTTGGACAACATGATAATCAACACAACTGACGATTGCTCCCCCCCCCCCCCCATTGATTAGTGTGTTGTCCGAAACAGGCCACTGTCTTCACAGAGATTTCATGAAATATCAGATATGCTGGCTGGGGCAGCTGCAGTCTTGAAATGGAGCCCTCTATCACCAGCAGATATGCCACAGCCTATGCAAGCTCAACCATCTGGAGAGGTTACTGTTTGCAGCTGGAGGCTGATGTCTGCTAATGGAAATGGAGGCCTTCCCCAACCAACTGATTTTTAAGAGCTATAACAAACAAGCTAGACATCGGGACTCTATTTCAAGTGGGAGCTGTAGCCCTCCTGTTCAATGTTGGCTGGGTGGAGTCTAGCCTCCTATTTGAGTAAGCAACTCCGCTTGTGTCGTGACTCTTAGCTCTCTCCAGAGCCTTTGCTCACGAACTTAGGCAAAGTGACACACTCCAACAACTGTGAGACTTCTTTTATTGTAAATCACACGGAATTCAAAGCATAACGGTTTCATTTCTGCAAACACACACTTGAAGCTGAAGACGGACCAGACAGCTTTCAGGTAGAACGGCTTAATGCGAACAGCACTCACTCAGGGGTAGACATTTAGAGTTAACCCTAGTCTCTAGAGGGCAGGAGCGGCCACACTGCACTGGAATCCTCTGGAACATAGGGACACTCACGGAAAGCCTCCAGACAGTAGGTAAGACTATCTTGAACTAAATCAGACTCAGCCTGTCGGGGAACGCTGAGCAGATCACCGAACCAAGACGTCAAGAAATGAACCTCTTTGACCTAGAGAGCCTTCCCAATTCACGTAGCTTTAGCACTGAGAAAGGTCCTCTCACAGGTCCCACACACACAGAATTGTAGAACAGCAACAATCAGCCTCTGCCTCCCTGTGCCCGTAACTTTGGCTCCATGCAGGGAAACAGCAGGCTATAGAACACGAATCCAGAACAGTAATCTCAAGTCCAAATCTATGAAAAGCCACAGGGCACTTTTCATGGCATAGCTCTTAGAAGTTTCAAGTCCAAATAGCAACAGAACATGTACAGAGTGCATCAAGCATTTCCAAATCAGATAGAGTCCCAAACACAAGTTTCTTGGCAAGCATAGCGAACAGCAAAACAGAAACAGCAGAGACACAAGAGCAGTAGACGAGATAATTCCTAGCGAAGGGGTCCTCCTTCGCACGATGCTAATATAGGACGGAGGCCGTATAATTCTAAGGTACTTTGACAGACAGGGCTTCAGGCCTGTAATCCAAACTCATGTGCCAGCAGGGCGGCACAGTTCAACCTCCTCTTGACGACGACACAATGTGAGAGACAGTCTGCATGATAGCCCCCACCTTTCTTAAACAACTCTTTCGTTCTCACAGAACTCAAGGCTTCGGCCCACAGTAAGAGATAAGCAGAGAACAGACACAGTTTCTTCTCATAACAAAATGCCAAACCTTCAGTTCACAATTTACTAAGCCCGCTTAGTGAATTGTTCATGAAGCACGTGACAGCTTGTAGGTTTCCAAAATGGACTCCTGAACTGGATATTGCTAATGTCAGGTAGATTGGTTCTATCACTTCTTGGGATACAGGCAAACCTAATCATTCTTTGGCAAACCAAAACCATTGGTTTTGTTGTTGTATTCTTTAATTGCACTTGGAGAAGCTGTAATAGGTCATCTTGATTTAGGAAGACTTGCTTTGAGCAAATGTGGCAACCCCTGTACTGAGGTAACTGCAAAAGGTTGTTTTTTAAAGAAAGGAGGGGAGGGAAAACCCCCCTGAGCACGTTATTAAAGTAGGTAAAGCAGGGAGCAATGCAAACTTCAAAAGGGGAAATAAAATGAACAAATATAAAGCCTTGAACATGGCCAACATTTAACTTGTGAAAGCCTAGTTTACCTATGAAGCATATTTTAACTTTTACCTATGAATGCTACAATCAGTTACTTAGCTTTTAAAGCGGTACTGTTTGGTGTTGGTTTTATTGGCATTTTGAATGGATTGTCTTTACAACTTTAAATAACAAACCGACTCTTAGACCAGAATCAGGAACCTCTGGGTTGTGTGGCTTCCTCCATCTGGCCTGCAATTCCCCACCCCCAGCCACCCTGCTTTCCCCAAGCAGGAGAAATGTCTTATCTCTGGTTAGCAGTTGACATAGACAAAACCTCCCTCCTTCACTTTTCGCAGTCATTCCACCTAGCTTGACAAAACTTGTGGTTGCATGTTGCACAAATTATTCAGAACATTTTTATTTTACCCTTCTTCCAAGGAGCTCCTGGTGACATCTATTGTTTCCTCCCACCCCATTTTATCTTCATAACAACATTGTGAGGTAGGTTAGATTGAGCGGTGATGCCTGGCTCAAAGTCAGCCAGAGAGCATCATGGCTAAATGGGGGTTTTGAACCTGGGTCTCTCCAGTCCAAGCCCATAACTCGAAGTGCTATACCTTGTTGTCTTAGTGTCTATTTTTGATTGTAGGTCCCTATTTTGGACTGTAGGTCCCCTGCCATATACATGAACAGCACTGAATACGTACATACATGTATACCTACATAAATACATACATAGGGCAGGATCCAATGGTGCGGTTGCATGGTCGGAAAAGCCCCCAAATAAGTGGAAATGCTTGTTTCTGGAAGGGACAGGTCACAATCGATTATTTTGCAGCTTGCCCCCAAAAGTGCCACATTATAGCAGCCAATGGTAGGGACAATGTGCACACTGGGACCAGAGGACATGGCCACCCACACAAGAGCCTGCCCCTAGATACCTATAGGAAACACCAACTGGCTCTCAAAGCAAATTGGATAATGTCTCTTCCTTGGGGACAAATAATAATAAAAAATATTTTAAAATGTAGATATCATTCTCAGTATCGCTAGGTGGCTTTAGGTATTCCACTATTTTCTCAGTCAACTGCCCCAATCTGCAATATGGGTATTATAATAACACAGGTCTACATGATAGGATTGTTGAGTTACTGAAATAACGTGTGAAACTCTGAACACCAGAAATGCTCTATGTAAATGGTAACGTTATTTATCCCACATTTCCCTCAGATCTGAGGGCACTTCACACAACATAGACACAGACGTCATTAGCTTTTTGGTATGGATATACACCTCAAGTTGCTGTGGACACTCAGGAGCTCCCTGATTACACATTATCCTTGAAGTGTCTGCAAAAGAGGCACATGCTAAGAATATGCCTTTGAAGCTGCAGCTTGTGCAAAATGCAGCGGCCAGATTGATAACTGGAACCAGTAGGTTCGAACATATAAGACCTATTCTGGCCCGCTTGCATTGGCTGCCTGTATGTTTCCGAGCCCGGTTCAAGGTGCTGGTTTTAACCTATAGAGCCTTACACGGCTTGGGACCACAATACCTGATGGAACGCCTTTCCCGACATGAACCTACCCGAACACTACGTTCAACATCTAAGGCCCTCCTCCGAGTGCCTCCTCAGAGGGAAGCTCGGAGGTCGGCAACAAGAGAGAGGGCCTTCTCTGTGGTGGCTCCCCAATTGTGGAACGATCTCCCCGACGAGGCCCGCCTGGCGCCAACATTGTTATCTTTTCGGCGCCAGGTCAAGACTTTCCTCTTCTCTCAGGCATTTGGCAATATCTGAGGAGCCTGGGTTTGTTTTGTTTTGTTTTTGTAGTGTTTTGAAGTGTTGAAGTGGTTTTTAAATGTACAGATTGTGTGTATGTTGTATGTTTTTGCTGTTTTAATTTTTGTATATTGTTTTTAATTGTTTTTAATCCTATGTAAACCGCCCAGAGAGCTTCGGCTATGGGACGGTATACAAATGTAATAAATAAATAAATAAATAAATATTAAGGATGAAGTAGCCCTAAGAAGAGACCGTTTGACTGAATTGTTGAACAATTGGGGCCAAGACAGGTTTAGACCCCCTTATCACCTTCCTCCTGGCATTTTGACAAATCCTGCCAATCAGGAATGCTTTCCACTGCAGGTGAAACTGCTGCAGGATAAAACAGTCACTGCAAATCAACGGATTCCATCTGATTTTCACAGTTTAGAAATAGGTCTCTTTGCCTTCTTATATCTAAGTGATTGTGGGAATATTTTATAAATTTGGCAATGGACTTGATTTGCTCTTTCACCCAAGTGGTTATCACATACACACACAGTTACCTAATATTTTCAAATGAATTTTTGACAAAAAATTAGAAGTTATCTTTACAGAAATCTTTTAAACAGCTGGTCAAGGGTCAGTCTCTACTGAGTTACCCAGAGAAATATAGCTCCACAGTGTGGCCCTATCATCTGAGTTAAGATCTCCCTGTGTAGGTTTAATATATAACTACTGTTGGCAGTGTGCTGTGTTGAGTTGCATCATATGCTATGCTCTGTCGTGAAGATGTGGGCAGGGTGGTTGTCAACGTGGAGACCACTACTTTTATTTTTTTAAATCCTTTCTATTAAAGTGTTTATGCTAGGACTGGGGCCAGGAATAGTGCCAATCACAAGGCTTGGGGGTCACTGCTCTGCCCCTGCCACCCCAAAATTCCCCTGGAATCTGCTACAGCAGCGGTAATAGCGGTGGCTGCCACATTGTGGTCCCCAGCCTGAAAGGAACTGCTGGTCTGGCAGCAACCACCTCATTTTGCTAATTATGCGTATCCAAAGGCAGAAGGTGTGTCCTCTCCTGCTAACAGGATGTTTTTTAAACAAAAACCTCAGGTCGGACTCTTTGCCTAATCAAGCAATCAGTGCAGACCTCTGGTTTTGCAACGGAGTAGGTCATTCTGGATGATGTGAGGTAGCCCAAGTTCACAGAACTGAATGTGCTGGCTGGTACATTGGTTGGTTGGCTGAGCTAAGCCGGCCAATCAGAGACTGGTGGGTAGGCTGGCTGGACAGGTAAAAAGAGACATGGGGAAACCAGGCTTTTTAGGAAGCTGCTGATTCAGAGGATAAATTAGGGACAAGAGAAGCTAGCTCAGGTAGAGGTATGTGAGTGTCTGTG
Source organism: Anniella stebbinsi (assembly GCA_029215795.1). Classification (NCBI taxonomy): domain Eukaryota; kingdom Metazoa; phylum Chordata; class Lepidosauria; order Squamata; family Anniellidae; genus Anniella; species Anniella stebbinsi. Next base: position 61,300,242 of record JARDYH010000006.1, on the reverse strand, counting down.
AATGCCTTGGTGTGGATGTGGGTGTATGTCCAGGGCTCTGGGGATATTTAGGGGTATGTGAATGCTTGCAGATTTGGTGTGTGTGTGTGTCAATCAATACTGAGGGGGTTGTGGGTGCATTTGTGGGTATGAATGCCTTGGGTTTGGGGTGTGTTTGGTGTGTGTTAATATGCTGGGATTTGAATAGATTTGTGGGTGGGAATTGGAGGTTTGCTGATGGGCAATATCATCTATTGGCAATGGAGGTTTTGTTCTTCGCTTTAGCCTAGTGTGCAAGTGGCAGATGAATTTAGGGTGGAAAGCAGCTGGATGGGAAGGTATGTCTCCCCTTCTTGCATGCAGTGGTCCTATCTGGATTAGGCCCCATGCATTTAAAATACAATAAAACAAAACATTTTGGATTAGTTTCCTAGATGCTACACATTTAGTGTGTAGCTTAGCCATGAAAGAGATAGTTTGTAGTCTATGTGTTTATGTGTGATTAGAAAAAGGAGGAGAGGGTGAGAGGTTGTGTTGCATCTTTGTTGGTGCTTAATTTAAACTGGTGGGTTTTGCTTTTCTGTGAGGAGCCAGGATGATCCATCACAATGATCCTATCAGTGACCTTGTTATTAACTTCCTGGAGCAGCGTGGGGGTGTTTGTGGAGTAGGGTTGTTTCGTTGCTGTAGCTGCTATGTTTTTTTCTTGTTTCAAATAGGGTTAAAAAGCACGATTTATTCCTTGTTGGGTTGGGTGCAGTGCTTAATTTTTAAAACAATTTTTGCTGCTGGTTGTGGGGAATTAGAGTTCATGTTCCATTCATGGCTTCTAGTAAGATTTTACAAAGTTCTTGAAAACACCTAATCCTAGATATGTGATCAGTTTTTGGGAACTTGGAGGCTGGTCTGTAGTGGGAACTTTGAATAAAAGAACGTGTTCAGGAATAAATAACGTTTTTGTGCTTGAATTAATATGGTTTATGAATTTCACCTTTTTAATCTTTTTTGTCTCTTCTCCCTCTCTCTATAAAAGGAAATGTTTGCATGTCCTAAGTGGACTCGAAAACTGTATATCTGATCGTTATGAAACTTTAAGGATTTGTTGTACCTCTGTCTGGGATGGTTTTAGGCATAGTGAAAATTTCATCGGCTATCTTGAAACAAAATAGCAGCCAATCAAAATTTATAAAGATTTACCTCTACAATACAATTTGACTTCAACCAAGCTTCGCGTCACGGTTCAACATTGCAATGAGCCATTTTAACTAGGGATGTGCACTGGATCGGACCCGATCCACGATCCGAGTCCGGTCCAGTGGGAAATCGGATAAATTATCCGATTTCCGATCCCGCAGCTGGATCGGCCGATCCAATCCGAACCGGTCCGAAAAAGCTCCGAACCGGTTCGGCGGATCGGCGGATCGGCGGGCGCCCACTGGCGCCCACCGCCGCTTCCATTGGCGGGCGCCAGCGGGCGCCCGCCGATGAAAGTGGACAGCGGGGGGGGGGAGGAGGGGGGCACTTACCTTCTCGGCCCGGTGGCTCCCGTCCGGCGCCGGCGCCTACTACTACTAGCAGGCTCCGCGGCCTGCTCTAGGGTGGCGCGCCGGGTGATGTCATCACCCGGCGCGCTACTCTAGAGCAGGCCGCGGAGCCTGCTGGTAGTAGTAGGCGCCGGCGCCGGACGGGAGCCACCGGGCCGGGAAGGTAAGGAGGGGGTGCGTGGAGGGGAGGAGGGGGAGGGGGGAGGGGGGCCCTTACCTTTCCGGCCCGGCGGCTCCCGTCCGGCGCCGGTGCCTACTATTCCCAGCAGGCTCCGCGGCCTGCTCTAGGGTGGCGCGCCGGGTGATGTCATCACCCGGCGCGCTACTCTAGAGCAGGCCGCGGAGCCTGCTGGTAGTAGTAGGCGCCGGCGCCGGACGGGAGCCGCCGGGCCGGAAAGGTAAGGAGGGGGTGCGTGGAGGGGAGGAGGGGGCGCGCGGAGGGGGGAGGGGGGCCCTTACCTTTCCGGCCCGGCGGCTCCCGTCCGGCGCCGGCGCCTACTATTCCCAGCAGGCTCCGCGGCCTGCTCTAGGATGGCGCGCCGGGTGATGTCATCACCCGGCGCGCTACTCTAGAGCAGGCCGCGGAGCCTGCTGGAAGTAGTAGGCGCCGGCGCCGGACGGGAGCCGCCGGGCCGGAAAGGTAAGGAGGGGGTGCGTGGAGGGGAGGAGGGGGCGCGCGGAGGGGGGAGGGGGGCCCTTACCTTTCCGGCCCGGCGGCTCCCGTCCGGCGCCGGCGCCTACTATTCCCAGCAGGCTCCGCGGCCTGCTCTAGGATGGCGCGCCGGGTGATGTCATCACCCGGCGCACTACTCTAGAGCAGGCCGCGGAGCCTGCTGGAAGTAGTAGGCGCCGGCGCCGGACGGGAGCCGCCGGGCCGGAAAGGTAAGGAGGGGGTGCGTGGAGGGGAGGAGGGGGCGCGCGGAGGGGGGAGGGGGGCCCTTACCTTTCCGGCCCGGCGGCTCCCGTCCGGCGCCGGCGCCTACTATTCCCAGCAGGCTCCGCGGCCTGCTCTAGGATGGCGCGCCGGGTGATGTCATCACCCGGCGCACTACTCTAGAGCAGGCCGCGGAGCCTGCTGGAAGTAGTAGGCGCCGGCGCCGGACGGGAGCCGCCGGGCCGGAAAGGTAAGGAGGGGGTGCGTGGAGGGGAGGAGGGGGCGCGCGGAGGGGGGAGGGGGGCCCTTACCTGCCCGGCCCGGCGGCTCCCGTCCGGCGCCGGCGCCTACTACTACCAGCAGGCTCCGCGGCCTGCTCCAGGGTGGCGCGCCGGGTGATGTCATCACCCGGCGCACTACTCTAGAGCAGGCCGCGGAGCCTGCTGGAAGTAGTAGGCGCCGGCGCCGGACGGGAGCCGCCGGGCCGGAAAGGTAAGGAGGGGGTGCGTGGAGGGGAGGAGGGGGCGCGCGGAGGGGGGAGGGGGGAGGGGGGCCCTTACCTGCCCGGCCCGGCGGCTCCCGTCCGGCGCCGGCGCCTACTACTACCAGCAGGCTCCGCGGCCTGCTCCAGGGTGGCGCGCCGGGTGATGTCATCACCCGGCGCGCTACTCGAGAGTAGGCCGCGGAGCCCGCTGGTAGTAGCCGCCGGCGCCGGACGTGCCGAGAAGGTAAGTGGCGGGGAAGGGGGCTTACCCCCCCCCCCGGAGCCGTCCGCTTCTATCCGCTGGCGCCCGCGGGCGCCAGCGGATGGAAGCAGGCGGCCCCAGGGGGGGTAGGGAGCGCGGGGGAGGGGGTTTACCTGCCGGGGCCGTCCACAGCGGACGGCCCCGGGGGGGGGGAGGGAGTTAGGCCCCCCCTTACCCACCCGCCGCCATTTTTTCCTCATAGACTTGCATTGCAATGCAAGTCTATGGGGAAAAAAATGGCGGCCGATCCAAAAATTTCCGATTTTTGGATCGGGATCGGACTCGATCCGGTCCGGGGGGCCTCCGATTTTGTCCGAACCGGTCCGGGACAAAATTGGAGGTCCCGATCCGGGTCCCGATCCGATCCGGGGGGTCCGTGCACACCCCTAATTTTAACCCTATATTTTAACCATACAATTATGTATAATCATAAAAGAGAGTGTGTCTCAGTCTGTCTGTCATCGCCATAGCTCCATGACTGTGAAAACTAAACACCTGAAAAGTGGCATGTATACTACGGGGATGCTAGGAATGTGCACTTCAGGGTTTTTTTTAAAAAATGTAATAATTTTAATTAATTTAAGTGTGTCCATGTGGTTGAATTTTCAGCCACTAGGGACAGACTTCACTAACTAGCACATAGCTTTGCACACCCTACAAGGTGAAGATGCAACAACTTAGTAAGCTGTTCAGATCCAATTATTTCTACCAGACCGCCACTCTGATCTTATGCTTGTTTGTAAACTATGTTCCGCTTCTCCTTTGGCTTCCAACAATTCGCAGCACCTGGATAGCAGACTGAGCAGGCACACTGGTTACAGCCGTCCTCACTATGATGAGATGTATTGTATTTCTATTTAAATTATAGAAATTGTTTCCAAACTTTCATCCATATAAATTAGCATCTGAAATGTTATGCCAATCTATGTGTTAATTTTTGCTGCTGTTCTGGGTGGTGATGCATAAGTGGCCATCCTAACAGTGGAGTGAGTAGAGAGTGGTTTGGCTATCTTTGGAGGTGGGCCCTTCTACCACATCTCAACTGGTTAGAGGAACTCTGGGCATAGCAAAACAGGGTGAGAATGATCCAGTGGACCATAGAGTACAATTCCTTGCCCTGAAGCAGAACATCCTATACTTCCTTCAGACACTTCTCCAGCTTTTTCACAATAATATTCAAGGAAATTGATTTCACAGTCATCCTAGCCAGTGTAGGGATTTTTAATTGTTTGTTTTTCTATTATTATTATAGCGCTGGGGTGCATGGGGGAGGTTATTGAATGCTGGGGTGGGGGACAAAGGGGCAAGTAGGCAAACACACATGGAACACTGTTATCAGGGGTTGGATGCTTCAATTTAGATAAGATCAGATAGAGAATGATTTGGAAATATGATTTGAATTTGCTCAAAGATGTTACTCATAAGGACTTGTGACAACTATGTTGCTTAAGGACATTACTCATGAAGACATGTGACGTATTATGCAAAGATCTTAATCAAATAAATTTGTGACTTATATCAACCTTATATATTCCTTTTAAGGGAACTAAGTGAAAGGTCCAGGGTTAAGAACAGGTGAAGTTGTGGTTAGAAAATCCCCATGTCCATATGAACAGAGAAGTAAACCAGATAGTTGATAACAAAGAAAAGGGAATTTGACCTTTCATGTAAACAACTACGTCAGGAGGGAGGTATATTCTGGGAAGAAGGATAGTCTAAATTATGACATGGACCAATTGGTTTAGCCATTTCAGAATAAATTAAGAGGGAGGTCTTTGTCTTTGGAAAGTTTATTTAAGACCATGGGATCTTTCCTTTCCTTCAGCCATGGCATCCAGGATGTTGCTCTGTGCCTAACATGTAGACCTCAGTAACTCCTTGGTTGCCTGGGAGAAATGGAAGTCCCTCTGTGGAGTAAAGCTTCTTCACAGAGTTATATGAGTGTTGTCTTGGAGGGGGGGGTGTTTGTCTATGGCTGCCTCTACAAGAGGCATTTAAAGCTCTTTCAAGGCGCATTAAAAAATTTACCTCTACAAGAACGGAGCGCAAATCAGGCATAGAGGCGCTTTAAACATCCGATTATGTGCATTATCGAATGCGTGTTAAATAGCGAGTTTTATTTTGCTCCGGCCGTTAAAGTGCATTTTGACTATGTGAACAAGCGGTTCTCTGCATTAACTACTTGTAAAGCACATTTGAAACAACCGGTAAGGTCACCCGTTGAGTGCTCAATTACTTCCTGCATACAAGCATTTACGATAAAGCGCTTCAGCGATTATGCGCATAATTGGCTAACCAGGCGTTAAATGGAATCCATCTAGAGGGGCCTATGTCTATGTTCTTAAGAAATCTGCCAGACTTGTGAGTATATTCCTTTGATTTGTTTTGCTGAATGGATAGGTTCATGTGTTTGTTTAATTTTAACTTCCTTAAATTGTTTTATAAATGTTTTAAAGCAATAACAGTTTCATTGTGTTCGTGAGTATGGGTAAAATCAATCATTCTGAGTGTATCTTCGTATCCTCCTTTTCACCTACTGGAATGGGGAATTTGAGGAGCATATTCAGTGTCCCTTAAATAAAAGTCATCTGAAAAATCCCCCTACACCAGCTGTGAGGAAAAAGTGGATGACACTGGCTCAAATGACAATTTAAGCTGCAATCCTCTCTGTGGAGGATTGATGGCATGTATCTCTTGGAGCGACTCTACATTAGGGGAGAATCACGTTGCCTTACTGGGGCTGCTCCTTTGCGCAATTGTGATGGGTTCCAATACATTGGCAGACATGGCCGACCATGTGGTTTGAATTGCCAACCATGTGGTTTGTGTTTTAAAACTTCCGCTGAATGGGACTGCACCATCTAGTGGCTGCTTTATAGTGTAACTTCGACTTTAGATGCTGAGAAAACCCTCACTATTTCAAACGAAGCAGAATACCTCCGGTTTTTCTTAGAGCAAGATTTCCAGAGACGTCCTGGAGGTTGACGATGTCATCTAAAGGACCCACAAACTTTCATGAGCGGCAAATCACAAATGTGTCATATATTACTGGTGTAGAAATGCTCTTATACATCTTTCCTCCAGTTTTTTTAAAAAAATAATTGTGAAGAAAAAGTGGATGTATATAAGGATGTGCTGACTGCAATGACATTCTGGGCTGTAGTCCTCTCTGTGGAGGGTGTTCAACCAAATTGACAGCGCATACCTCTTATACATTATTCCTCCCCATTTTATTTTAATTTTGTGAGGGGAAAGTGGATGTATTTTAGGGAGCACAACTGATGGAAAGTCACATTTGGACTTTTGGGCCCTTCTGCCCTTCAGGGAACATACCTTAGAACCAAAGGGAGAATCTTCTTTTCTTCCTTCTGCTCCAGTCTGTGATCCATACACATTGCCAGAAAGCAGTCTCTCAGTGCACTGGGTTTTCTCTTGTCATAGTCACAGATAGGCCTAGTTCCCACAAACAGTCAATGAGAGTGCTAAATTTCTGGACAGTGCCACTTCAGAGTGCAGAGTGCAGAGAGAGAGAGAGAGCTCACATAGGGATGTAAAAATATAGTTTAGCAAATGCTTTGAACATCAGGGCAGGGAGGAAGAAGAGGAGGAGGAAATTAAACTCCTTAGACTCAGCATGGGGCTACTTAAGCACCAGCATAATGAGTTACAGAAGGAATGCATACTCCTAAGCCAGCGATGGAGATGGAAAGCAAGATGGAAAAAAACCAAGAAAAGAAACCTTCAGGAAATAGAAATCCAGCCTGGAGGTGAGGCCAGTTTAAGAAGAAGGGCAGGGAAAATGTAAGATGGACATTTGAAAGCAGAAAGGGGGAATTTCAAAAATTTGGTCAATGCAGGCAGTCTGAATGATTTAATAATGCCAATAAAATAGATGCAATGAATCCTGACTTGTTGACTACATACAATGATAATGGCCGCAGTTGAGAAGTAATAGGGAACAAAAGTGCCCTCTGTGATTCTTCTTTTGCTAAGGAGACCACTAACAGAACTGTGTCTTCATCAGTGGCTTATCTGTTGATCTATAGTGGCTAAAGTCTTCTCCCTTTACTCAGTATTTTCCTGCCTCCACCTCTTTTTCCACCATTGCCTGAAGCATCTGCTAATACCAGTCTGAAAGACAATCCATAAGACTGTTGTGATCCACTACTGGTTAACAGTCCACTATTTGGAAATTACTGGTTAATTTTATTTATTTAGGGTGCAATCCTATGCATGCTTAGACAGGCAAAAAGGCCTATACTCCCAGCATCCCCATGTCTAAAAATGCATAGGATTGTCCTTTTATTTATTTAAAATATTTCTAGGCTGCCTTTCAGGCAATAGCCCTCTCAAAGCATCTCACACAATAAACTTCCATTAAGTAAAAACAGCAATAAGTAATAAAATCAACAATTAATAGAATCTGATGTAGAAATACTAGATGTAAGAGCCAGATAGCCATCAGTATTCTGAATATCAGTTGATGTTTCCTCAAATACATTGTCCTGGGTACACAGTAAATTACTTTCCTTTACAATATATATTATTGTTTTCACACTGTCATGGATATAAATACCCACGTGACTGTATCAAGAAAAAAGGAGTTGCACTGTTTGTAGATTGTGCATAGGCAGTTGGCTGTATGAATGAAATTTGCCATGCTATGAAGCGGAATTAGTTATATACTAATTGGCAAGACTTGAAAAATCTTTTTCTTCCCAGGGAAGCAATAGTCCTCCATCACATCTGTCCTAGGTAAACATGTCTTTAGAAATGAAGCAGCTGACAAGTGCCAACAGAATTGTACAATTCATCTTTCAAATTGTCCGCTTTGGGAGATCATAGAACAAGGAAATAATAAATGATTGTATCCAGGTTTTAAAAGTGGTATTCTTTATTTATGCTCTTGTCCATGCCCTGGTCATCCTGTGAAATACAGAGCTGCCCTGGGCAGTTGGCATGATCAAGTTTAAGCATTAACTCCTCTTTACAGAACCCATGCAGCTCCTTGGTATACATACCTTGTGCTGAATCCAATTGAACAAGACTAGAGCCCACAATCAAGCCTTTTCTGTGGCAGGGAGGCAGAAGGGGGCAGTGTGAGGGTGCACCTCCACTGCATCTTCACAGTTTGGTCCAGCAGAGTTTTCTGGGTGATGAGGGGCCTGTTGCAGTTTGGCCCAGAGAGAGGGTTGGTCACCATGACCACAGCGACAAATGTACAATGCACTTTGAAGATAAAGCTGCTTCCGTCCATCATGACTTAGGGCGAAACAGACCTGATTCGCACAAAGCACAGACACTGACCTGATTCATACACAACAGTAATTTATGGGTTGTTCAACCCATGAATCGCTAGGGTGCTGTTAAAGCAAGCGCACTGCCTCCCACATGCCCATCTCTTCCACTATACTCTGGATCCAACCCTTTGCATCTCTGCTACACAGTGCTGGTCTCCAAATATCTAGGATGTTACAGGCACGATGTATCCATTAGAGGATGATGGACCTCATTCCACCTTCCTCTAATATCTACATTGTGCCTGTAACATGCTAGATGCTTATAAGATAGTAGATCACTTTGCCCAACCTGGCTCCCTCCAGATGTGTTGGACCACAACTTGCATAATTCTCAATGGCCATGCTGGCTGGGAATTATGGAAGTTGCAGTCCGTCACATCTGGAAGGTGCCAGGTTGGGCAAGGCTGTAGAAGTTGCATCGAGTTTTCTGCCTGAGCGAGAGTATGATCAGAGTCATGCCAACAAACTGCTGTTCTTGCTGCAACCAAATCAGTGGTTGCTTTGCCAGTTGTTTCATTGGACCACTGTGATAGAGATGCACTTCCATTTAAGATGTTAATATATTTTCCCCAGTTAAGTATAGAAATGGCCATCTTTGCAACATTGGGCTTTTTGTTCTCTCTGGCTTTGTTCGGACAACACAATAGTCAATGGTGGGTTAATAGTAAACTCTGCGGTTGATTATTGAGGGATTACTCCCAACATTACATGATTATAATCAACTGTGGTGTGGATTAAGGCCAGCGTCAAGTTTACTATTAGTCAACTGTGTGTTTGATTGACACATATCCCACCCTCTCTCCCTCACCCTCAGTTCTCCCATCTGGTATCTCATCAGCCATTGCAATTTCTACTGGCTGGACTAGAGCGGCAACCATCGCTTTGGTTGCCCTTGCCAGGGGGCTCTGTAGTTGCTGAAAATAACCAACTGTGCGACAAATTAGTCAACGTTTCCTGACACAAGATAACCAACATTTGTTCAGTAATAAACTCTACACAGCGTTGGTTATTTGCATTGGTTATTTTGGCCAAATAACCAACCATGGTGTGAAAAAGCCCCAACAGATGACACAATAATCAACCTTTGACTATTTAACCCACTGTTGAATATTTAACCCACCATTATTTATTGTGCCGTCCAAACCTGGTCTCTGGCTGAATTCGGACGACACAATAAGCAACTGGGAGAGGAAACAATTGTCAGTTGTATTGACTATCATGTCGTCCGAATGCTGCCATAGTCAACTCAGCGCTGATCCTAATCCACACCACAATTGATTATTTATTACCATGTTGTGTGGGGAGTACCCCCTAGATGAACAACTGTAAAGTTGATTATTACCCCACCATTGACTATCGTGTTGTCCGAATTCAGCCTCTGTGTCAGTGCAAATATTTCCCAGCCCTGCCACCTAATATCCCTTAGCTGGAGTTTCTAGGGACTGAGCTTGAGATCACATGCACCATCTATTAATGGCTCCTCCATTTGAAAGTCCTTGAGATGCCATTTTATTAACCAGTTTTGGAGAAAAAAGAATGATATTGTAGAACACAGTTCATTGTGGTGCCACATAAAAGGAGTAGAATAAAAGCCATATGTGCTGAACAACTGGAGCAGTATCCACTTGGACACTAGTGCTGAAGTAAATTGCATTGCTCTAGTTTAAGGGACCTCTAGTACACCGCCAATAGCATTAGCTGGAGCAATGGGTTTTCTGGGGCTATTGGAAGACTGCTATGATGTCTCTCCTAATCTTCTCATCCGCAGGCTGAGTATGCCCAGCTGTTTTTAACAATGTGTTGAAAGGTAGGTAGATTGGAGGGGGGAAGCTTTTGGGTTTTATGGGTGTGAGGTTTAGTGGATTAATTAAATTAATCAACTAAAAACCTTTTAATCAGACAAAAAGGTACCCCGGATTAACTGGGCAGAAGATTTTTTAGAATAAGTACTTATAAAAACTGCAGATGACAAGCACCATCTTAAAAGAGGCATTCTTCTCTCCCATGTTAAGATGTTGCCTTGTAAGATACATCTAAAAATGAAGAAAGCATGCTGCTTGTTACAGAACTACTGTTTTACCTGTGTGCAGATGTATGCAAAATGTAAATAACAATTTAATCAACTGAAAAGTATAGAATTAATCAACTAAGATTTACTTAATTGTGTGGCATCCTCTTCAAGTTCCCATTTTCCACCTGGGTTCTATTTATTTTTCTAAAGTGACATTTTCTGAGTTATAAGATTTAGGTAAATAGACAGACCATTTTACCTTTTGCCCTTTGAAATGTTTCTTGATGTTTCATATTGCCCTCTATTTCTTTGAAATAAAAAAAGCATGTTGCTTGGCTTTAACAGAAAATCTAAAAGTCAAAGGTTCAACTCTGGTTCATGTAAGGAGAAATATGCACACGTGATGACTTCCATCTCTCACACGCTCACAATTCAAACTCTGCAGCGTGCTTAAAAGACACTCAATGAGGCTTTCTCCTACATAGAGTTTCAGTAATTTTTCAGTGGAGTCAGCATCTGACTGAAAGTTCACATTGGAGATCCACAGAATTGACTATATGGTAGCTGACACCTTGTTGTTCTTAAAGGGAGTACTTGTTCTGTTATCAAAACTGAATTGCTAAAACATTAATATATTTTAAATCTGATTACTTGATTTCTTTCTCACCCCATCAATTCCATTGTAAGGAAGTGTGGCTTTGAAGTAGCCAAGAAGCAAAATCATTGTACTATTCTAATCTAAGCCCATGTTGAGTCCAGTTTGGCGGCTATTTCTAATATTTTTCTTTGCAAAATTGGCACTTGGGAAGCAGTTTGTGATTCCTAAGCATAAACTCAGTTGGAGAGCACAAGAACTCAGATGGATGAAAAGCACACTTAATGCATGACTTATTCATACAATCATTTGAACGCACCAGCTCGGGGGAGGGGGGATCCACAGAGGTATATGCCCCATCTCTCGTCCTTATTTATCTGTTTGTTTAGAAGAAGAATATCCTCCCTTTCAATGGAATAATCCTCAAGGAAGCTTACAACAGATTGTGCTCCTTCTCTGGCCAGTGGATAGGGTCAGACAGGCCTTCCCCTTGCTCTGATGTTCTTCTTGGGAGGCAAAAGGCACAACCCCTTTGGTTCTTGGTTCCCTGGCCGATCATAGGTCCTGTGCAGATGATTACTTTTCAGGGATGTGTAGGTGCTACCATTGTCTTCTAGTCTTACAGGGGCTGTGTTTATTGGTTGAGCTGCATTGCAATAGTTGGCTTGATAGTGTCTGCAATTTTGTATCAGTAAGGAAAAGGCATTTGCTAAAACCCAACCCAAAGCCCTCAGAAGTGCAGCCAACACTGCTGGTGAAAAGAGGAAGCTTTTCCCATTGCTAAGAATGTAATGGGCTTTTCTAATTATTTTCCCCCATAATAATTGCTATGGTTTAGTGTAGCCTTCCCTAACCTGATGCCCTCCAGATCTGTTGGAAATGCAACTCCCATCATTCCCTTCATCTTCAAAACATGGTGTGCAAAGCTGGCTTGATTAAGCTAAGCATAGTTCAAATTACCCACAGTTCCAGATTCAGACAATGCAACAAGCTGTGATCAATCAAAAGCAGAACTGCAAGCTTCTGAACTCCGCCTGCCTGCCTGCCTGCCTGCCTGCCTGCCTGCCTGCCTGCCTGCATGAGGGAAGTAGAGAGAAGGAGAAGCATGTGAGCTTGGGGTGAGTCTAGACCTGTTCATGTCATAAGCCATAGTTCAGTGAGACATTTGATTGTGGCTATAATATATTTATATTCTAGAAAGTTATTAAACAGTTTAACTGAATATTATTAACGTAAGAAGAATAATCCATGCATAAACTCATCATATCCTTCAATAGGGTGACCAGATTTTGAGGATCAAAATCCCGGAAACCCCCCCCCGCCACCCCACCCACCCAAAACAACCCCCCCACAGCGCCCTCGCCCCGCCACGCGCCCCCCCACGCGGCCCCCCTGTGCCGTGCCACCCCCCCACCCGTGCCATGCCGCCCCCCCCTCCCGCGCCGCCCCCCCACGCCGCGCCGCCCCTGTGCTGCCCCCGTGCCGCCCCCGCGCCGCACTGCCCCCCCCGCACCGCCCCCCCACACCGCGCCGCCCGCCCCGCGCTCCTTACCGGCTGGGGCGTCCGCTTTCCTCCGGTGCTCAGAATCTACTGAGAAACAGGCTTCCTGACCTGTCTCTCAGTAGCGCGCCGAGTGATGACGTCATCACCCGGCGCGCTACTGAGGGTCAGGACGCGAAGCCTATTTCTCAGTAGATTCCGAGCACTGGAGGGAAGCGGACGCCCCAGCAGGTAAGTGCCTCATGCCACCAGCCTCCCGCCACCGCCGCGTGACCCCCCACCACCCTGGTTTGCCCCCGCCGCCCCCCGGTTGCCCCGGATCGCCCCAGGGCCATCTGGTCACCCTTTTGGGGGGCTAAATTTCCGGATTTGGCCCCCCAAAACAGTTTTTCCACCCGGATGCGGATTTGCTCCCCATTTCCCGGGCATGTCCGGACAAATCTGGGCGGATGGTCACCCTACCTTCAATCAATCAGATTATTAAAATAATACTATAATCAAAATATATATATATTCAAAACTTAATTTTTTCCATTGAAACACTGGTTGAAATGAGGCTTTCAATGTTACAAAACAGTTCCAGCTTTAAACATAATTCCAAATCTTCACTATTTCTTCCCTGCCTTCCCAGAATCTATTGAAATTTGGAAGTTTGGCCATCTGAAGTGCATTCCAGGAAGCTTTTATTCCATCTTCTCTATTTGATCTTGTAATATATTTCCATTACTTTGCTAGGTCAATTAGTGCCATAATTATAAATGTATTAATCAGTCCTTGTTTTTTTTTTTTTTTACCAAATAAGGTATATATAAGCTAGAAGAAGCTTTAGGAGATGGAAGCAACTACTCAATTTTGCCATTTTCTTCCATTACTATGAAAATGTGATTATCAGTCCTTCAACATAATTTAAATGTGTGGCAGTGTGTGTGTATGGGGGGGGGGATAATGTCTCTATTGTCGTTTTTTGCTTGTTTGTATTTCTGCTTAAATTTGATATTCTCAGCATTAACAGAAAAGTTGAAATGGGGATGTAGAGTTTAATTAATAAATGGGTGTTTGAACAACAAACTAGATCAGAAATAATATCATAATAGGATTTAGTGGAGTGATTAGTGAGGCTATCGAATAAACAGTAACAAAAATGTAATATTGAGTTAAAGAGATTGTGGTCTGCTCTGAAACACTGGAACCTTGAAAAACTAGAAAGTTGTCAGAGCATGGCTGTTTTGTTCCATATGTTCTAGTGTTGATTCCTTATCCACTGGTTCCCCCATTTGTCCCAATTTTTCCAAATCATAGGCAATAGGGAGCTCAAGGCCAGGGTGGCCTGTGCAGCCTATATTGGGGATTATGCTGTGAAATCTCCAAACTGTTGACTCCATTTTGAAGATAACCAATTTGCTACTTTCCTGAACTACTGGTTTTGCACATACACACTCAACCAACCATGGGACTCTGATATCTGGATATATATCCTAATAATGTTTCCAAAACCTTGCTTGGAAGTGCTTGTGTTTTTAAGGCAAAAGGAACTTGCGGTGTATGAATTTTATTTGTACCCCCTACAGTCCAAATCACATTGATTTCTTTTTATCTTGTTTATGACCTGTTTAGATCAAGTGTGCTGATGGTGTCTGCCTTCTGATGTCTGATGGCAACAGAAGTGCTGATGCCAGGCCTAAGAGCTGTACTTAAAACTCCCAGTTTCCTTGCCTTCAAGCTCAAAGCTAACCTAATTTTCTATCAGACGAAAAGATGTAATCATTTGGCTCATTGTCCACATATCATTATTAAGTTGACCTTTTGCTTCTGAAAGTGAAGGCAAAATTGAAGAGTCTGCTGTAAGTTCACCTTTTTATTTCTTCTTCTCCTCCTCCTCTTTCTCCTTGTTTTGGACAGTTGATCTGGCCTTCCAAGTTGGTTCATTTTTACATGTACATGCACACACACACATGCATTTACAGCTCGAACTGGTGAGAGAAACTTACAATGTTTCCAAAAAATGCTTTGGCTTGGGATTTGATGTGTTGCTGTCCAGATAAACAGCTGGAAGTGTTAAAAAGAATACTCTCAAACAATCACTTAACTTGGACAAGGAGCTTGGTCCCCATATGGCCTAATCCCATGCATCTTTGCTCAAATGTAACTCCACCGAGTTCCATAGATCATCTTATCCACTTATCACATGGTGTGCATAAGATCACAGCCTAGCAACCAAACCCTATGTAGACATGGCAAATCTATTGATTTATATTGGCTTAAAGGGGCCTAACTGCATAGAATTAATTTTAAAACAGACAATAGTATAGCAGGAGTGTTGAACTTCTTTCAGCCCAAGGGCTGAATTCTATATTGGAGAAGCACTTGGGAGAAATCTTTGCCTTTGGCCCTGCCCACTAGTGGAATGTGGGCAGGGCCAAAGGCAAAAGTTTCTCCCACGTGCTTCCCAAGGCAAGGGGGGGGGGGGCAGGGCCAAACATACCAATAACTTTTAGCTTACAGCTCTTACTGCCAGTAGCCAAGCCTTAAGAGGAGCATTTCAAGTGGGGCTGTGCACTGCCTTGGGCTGAATCCCTTAATCCAAGCCAGTAGTGGGTCAGCCAAGGCACCCCGAGGCTGAAGCGGATCAGTACTGAAGCTCTCGGGGTGCCTCGGGCTGATTCGGGAAGGTGGTGAGCTGCTTCCCCTGCACGTGCAAGAAAGCTGGCATGAGGTTGGCTGTAAGTCCATGTGAGTCCATTGGACTCACCAGACTCACTTACCTATCACTCCCTGCCCTCCTCTCCCTCCCTGCTCACCTCCCACTGCCATCAGGACTTACCTTGCTATGTGTCCTCCCTGAAGAATGAGCTGTAATTTAAAGGAAAGATCACAGGGGCTCTCTTTTTTAATAGATCTATGGCCGCAAACTATGGTGGCCAAAAAGGGCCATTTCCCCTAGTTTGTAACTATAGATCTATTAAAAAGAGAGGATGCACAGGAAGGTAAGTCCTGGTGGTGGTGGCGGCGGCTCTGGGTGGGGGTAGGTGGCCTTGTGCCCAGCTTTCCTGGTGCCAGCTGCATGGCTAGCACCCAGGAACCTACAAAGCTACCCTACTTTGGGCGGGATTGTGTTTCAGCACCGAAGCATAGCAGCCAAGCCCCAAAGTGCCCAAAGTCGAATTGGGGCCATTTCAGAGGCTCCAAAAGGGTCTCCAGTGTGAGTCAGGGGAGTTGTGCACAGCTCCAATTTCAACCTTAAGAAGGGAAAAACACTACACAAAAAGCCAGGAAGCCCCCAAACTATTGGTGGCCAAGGGAAAGGGCTTGGGGCCAAGGGAAGAGGGTGTGACCATCTGGGGAACTGCAGAGAACCAGATTTGGTCCCTGGGCCTGAGATTCTGTATCACTGTATTATAGTTTCATATGTCAAGCTGGGATGATGCAATGTTTTACACTATCTGCTTTTAAGACTGATATGGTAAATTAACCACTTTAAACTATCTATCTGAATATAGCTCATTTCAGATCGTAAGGAATATTTAAATCCTTCTCTATTAGGGATGTCGGGGAAATCTACAATGGAATCAAATGAGTTTGGATTTCTATGAATCCAATCTGTGGATTCTGCAACGGAATGGGTTTTTTCCTAGTTGCATGGAGACTTGTGGACCTTTTTAAAAAAACTTTCCAGAATTTTATGGAAATGTAGTCATAGAAAAATACGTAAAATAAAAGAAACTGTCTGAAAATGTGCATTTCCCCCATAGGCTAAAACATGTGCATGGGGGAGAGATTTATGCATTTGGGGATGGACATTGGAAAGAAAGGCACCTGACAATCTGTGAAATGCAGACGGAACAGATTTTACTAAATCCATACATCCCTATTCTCCATATTTGGAAAAGTGTTACCTTAAAGTGTTGCTACTGACCTCCATTTTGCCAAGCAGTTTGTAGGTCAATGGCAATTTTTCTTCACCTGACAGAAAAAAAGAAAGCAATTTCTTTTTCTTCTTTTTCTGAGAACTTTGGGTGCAGGCAGGTCCTAAGTAGAATGATAGTTACCTTAGATAATTGTTTCTAAGGTATCCCATGTTCATAAGAAGAGCACTCACTCAGTATAAAATCAGATTGTTAATCTCTGAATGTTATTATTGGTAGGCTTAATTGGAATGAGTAGTTTAATAGGTTGGTATAAATGCCTGCAGTCTTGCATCTAGTTCTGCCTGACGTTTTATTGGTTTGTTTTGTAACAATTATTTTCTCAAATGTTATGTGTTTTGATTATGTTTATTCTTAACTGGAATACCCTTGACTGGGTTATGATGTGCAAACCTGGAAACCCTGGGTTGTTTATGGGTTGAACAACCCAGAATTAACCAAACAACACAGGCAATTGTTGGTTTAACCTAGAGATGTAAAATTTCTGGAAATTTTGGATCCGTGGGGAAAAAAATGTTTTTCCCCGCATTTTTTGGAAAAAATGAAATTTTTTGGAAAAATTGAATAAATGCTATATTAGCACTTTTTACGGATTGAAAGTCACTTTGTTACTTTAGGAACATAAAATGTAGTTATGTACAAGTTGGTTTGGCATAAAATTATCACATTTGGTATATTAAAAGTATAGTGTATTCAAGTAATTATTACAAATTGAATTTACTTTTTTAAATTTTTACCTTTTTTTTTTTTTTTAAACAAATGGAGCTACAAGCTCCTGAACTGTAAGGAACACCTGAACTTTAAGGAACCTCTTTGGTTTTGCCAGTTTATGAGGAGCAGGCAAAAAACAAACAGAAGAAACCATTAACATTAGTAACAAGGAAAATTATGTCTCTGCTAGTCCTCCACAGAGTCAAGCAGACATAAAGCACCCATTCCCATGAAAATAACTGAGGAAAAAGGGGGACCAAGATTCAATAAATATGCATGAAATTTAATCAGACTCATTTTCTGGGCTATAGCTATCACTATCTCTTTCAATCTCTGCTTCAATGGTAGTGCCCCCTAGAGGCAGAAATGCATCTTGATCTTGTATTTGACACCTGTAGTCTCAAATTTGCAATCCAGGACTTGCTTGTCCTCTGTGCACGGAAATTGTAATAACCTGATACTGTATATAGTTTTTAGAAATCGTTTGGAGAAGTAAATATATAAACACATTGTCTTAAACATTTTATGCATCATGTTAAAATAAAACATTCCATAATCTGTTTTTTCTTCATTTTTTTCAATGTTTCGTGGGGGGGGGAAGGTTTTGGGGAAAAACGGGGGGAAACCTGTTTTTTTCCAAATTTTTCGGGGGGGGTTCCAGGCCTTCACACCTCTAGTTTAACCCATTAACAAACCCAGGTTTTCCAGGTTCATACGTCAGGAAACAAACCAGGAATGGGGTGTTCTTGGGTTTTTAATTGAAAGCAGAAGCTGTGAAGGCAGGGGAGACAGCACATTCATTGCTTTGCTGATCCCTGGCAGTTCCTGGGTTAAATAACCCAGAAATTACAGTGTGATGTGTGAACCAGGTCTTCGCAGGCAGTTTAGTTCCCTGGCATCCCCAGGAACGGCTTGCAAAGAATCCTGTTTGACAGCGGTTCTTCAGAATTTCAGTCAGTGTAGACAATACTGAAGTAGATGGACCAATGGTCTGAAATAATGTAAGGCAGCTTTCTATGAAACAGGTAATTACAAAAATGGCTCCACAATGGGTTAAAAATTCTTCAACAGATTGAAGTAAAGGACTTGAAATAACCAGATACATCTTTCTCCAAGGAAGTGTTAATGGATACCATGTGCACCTGCAAATTTTAATTGCAACACTGTGTTTTTCCAAGACTGAGAGAGTGATAATTGTTGTTTGCCTGTTTAACTACAGGCTTGCAAGTTACTCATATGCACTACGGATTTGTAGTCAAATAATTCTATAACAGATTTAGCCCAGACAATTATCAAGCAGACCAAATTTGTTCTGTACGAGAGGGTAAGAGCATAATTTTTAAAAGGGGAATGATGAAACTGAGATGATCCAAATAATGTATTGGCAGATGATGATGATATTTTCAGCCAATCTTTCAATCTAAGTACAAAATTCATAGGGTACTTACAAAATAAACAGCATAAAATGTAAAATAACAACCAATAAAACAATTATAACAATAAAATAGTAAAAACAGCAAAGGCACAACATAAAACAAGACAGCACAACAATGAAATTCTCATTGTTCAATTACAAGGTTAAAAGAACCATTTTCACCTGGAGCCTAAAGCTAAGGGGAGAGTAGTCCATAAACATGATGCCACCACAAAGAAGGCTGTCTTTCCGGTCACCACCATCTTTACTTCTGAAAGTGGGGACATCCAGAAAAATAAAAACAGAAGCACCTGGAGATCCAGCCATGCATCTCCTGTATAACATGTACTTTGGGTCATTTATAAAGCGTAACTTATCTTTAAGTGGCAATGACATGCAAACATAAACCAAACTGTGCTAATAGAGAAAAATAAACGATGCTGGGCAGAAAGATAGTATCTTTGTTTTGAGTCGATTGAACAGTTGGAGTAAGTTTCAGCAGGCTCCAAATCCAGTATCAGCCTTATTTGGAGTTTTATATGTGAAAGACTTTGATACTGATGATCTTGGTGGTACTATGGACAGCTGGTAATGGCTGGCACCAGTTAACATTAATAGATATTTGCAGTAATGCTTCATTTTTTAATTACCCAAATCTTCATGTTAAAAAACATCAACCAAAGTTCATGTTATTTCACTTGTTCCAAATTAAGCATTACATATTGGGAAATGGTTAAAGAGGGAATAGACCTAATCTAAAGCCAATAAATTCCAGGAGTGAGGAAACTGCAGCCCGCCAGACATGCCTTACTCCTGCAAATCCTATCAATCCCAGTCAGCATGGCTAATAGTTAGGGATTATGGGAGTTGCAATTCAGCAACATCTGGAGAGCCACAAGCTCCCCAGCCCTGCTGTATACCATAAGTTTTAGAAAGATTTACGCAATGGGGGAAAGAATGAATTTGATGAACAATTGGTTCATTAGTCAATTAGATGAGCAATTTCAGCACTATATATGGACGTGGATTGTTCTTTTCTGTTTGCACCACACTAAAACTGTTAAATTATAAGGTTATTTCTAGATGATTACTTTACTGCATGGAAAAAGGGTTAAGTTGCTGGATGAGGGGTACAATGGAAAGGGTACAGTAGAAAAAGAACTTACCAGCATCTGTTGCGGGGGATGCCCACAGATAAAAACTTCCTGGGCTGAGATCTTATGGGTTACATGTTATCTATTGGGTAATAGCAAGAAATTATTCCAAAAGAACAAGGTTTTATTCAGATTGCAGCAGAATAGATATTGCTTGACTATGGAAAGATTCAGAAACACTGAATATCAACATTTGGTTCCTTAAAATTTGCGATCTGGCTGTAATATGGAAGATAAGAAGTTATAATAAACCAAGGAGACCCAGACTTCAAACTGAAATGTTTGGAAGGAAATGTTATTTATTTTTTCAGACAACATGTGGACAGCCAATTTCACTTGTTACTGCTTTGGCAGATAAGGTGTGCACAATATTTTATATCCCATTATACCCTTTGCTGACATTGGCTCAATTCGGACAACACGTTAAGCAACTGAGGGGAAATAACCTACTGATGGTGGGTTAAAGAGGTGGTGATCTACCGACGACACGCTGCAGCAGGCGATGCAAAGCTCCGTTAACCATCCCAGTGGTTAATAGCGTACTCGGCTCTGACTGACAGCTCGGCCGCCATTTTCCCCGCTTATCAAACTCCATTAGTCCTCCAGCAGGTATCCCAGCACACACTGCGGCCGAAAACCATGGGCGCCGCCATTGAAGCTGATGCAGGACACGCCTCCCAAACCCCATTGGCTTCCTCAGTCAGTGGGCGGAACTCAGCAGCCTTGGGAAAAGAGGCAGCCAGGATGAACGGCAGCACCAATACAACATTCGCACCCCATGCCCAGCAGTGCAATTCCAATGTTGGCACCCACGCCCCAGCCCCCAACCTCCCCCCACCTCCCTCCTAGAGCATCTTTCGCACACACAGGAAAGAAGGCAAGAGTGGGGTGGCATAGAAAACTTTATTCAGCAGGGAGCTCAGACATGGGCAATAAGGCACATGGGCACCACTATGCCAGGGCAGAACCTATGGAAAGGACAGTCGCCCCCAGGAATGGAGGTGGCAGCTGGAAGGCACAGCGGTGAAGAGGGGACAGCCAAGGCCACACCACCAGGGAGCCAAGCACAGAACGTGCCAAGGGGGTGTGGTGGAGAGGGGCGGCATGCCAGGGAGAGATGCCAGTCCACAGATGGAACTCGACAGCCGATGCTCACAGGGGGTGGGGGTAGCCCAGCCAGATCCAGGCACTGATGATTTCACGCACCCGGGATGCCTCCGCACGGGTGCAACGCTCCCCAACGGGGTTCTCGGGGCCCTGCAAAGGCTCGCTGTCCAGCCGTGTTGGGCGGATGAGGGGGGGCTCTCTGGTCGCCGCTTCCCCTGCCCTTGTTCTTCTGGGTGAAGCGAGGGTGGAGGTGGCGGTGCAGTGGGGGTCTGCTTCGGGTGGAGTGCGGTTCTACCAGTTGGTGTGGGGGGGGGGCTGCCTCTTGCTCCAGGGCGCCTGGGGTTTTTGGTTATTCCGTCTCCCCCTCTCCCCCTTTGCCGTACTGCCCTTCTGGTGAGCTTCCCTTTCCGTTTGGGTAGCTGACTGGGCACCCTGCGTGAGTTTGTGCAGGAGCCGACCCCTTGTTGAGCTCCGTGCCAGCTGCCTGGTGGGGGAGGCGGGTATCCTGGTTGCTATGGCGGCGATACCAGCGATTTGTTGCAAGCGCGCCTGAGCGGCCGCCCACTTTCTGCCACTCTTGCCGCTCTCCTCTATGGTCTTTTGAGTTAACGTACTCACCTCAGTTGTTTAACCCACACACCTCTAGAGTTTGAATTCGAACAACACGTTAGTCAATTGACTAACTTTTAAACAACTCGCAAGTGAGTTGTTTAACTCGGTTGTTTAAATCTCCCACTTAACCAACTGTGGGTTGTCTATCCGTTGTGTGGCTGAATTCGGGCGACACGTTAAACTAACCGACGGTTGTTTAATTAAACACCCGTTGCTTAACGTGTTGTCCGAATTGAGCCTTTATCTAAGTGTGAATTAATATTTTATTCTTATGTTTCATCTCTGAAATTCAGAAACTCTGCATTCTGAAAACCTAACAGTTCAGTTTGATAGGGTACTTACTAATCAGGGGATATCATAAATTCATTTAAAAACATATTTAATAGTTACTCTAGAATTGAGTGGGCTGGTATTCCCCTCCCCAATCTCTAAAAGAGACCAACTAGCCTTGCTATACTAGGGCATTAGTGCCACACATAAATACAATTCACAGATACATTTCCCTGCTACAGGATTTCTCCACCCCCACTAGCAAAGTTTCTGGATCTCCATGAAAATATAGTATGTGCTACATGTGAAACTACAGATCTGGTTTCTATCATCCTGCAATACACACTTTGCAGTAAATTGCCACATGCATCGCATCACATATTTTATGGTCAGCCTTCTTTTGGTCCCTAAATGCAAATTTACTTGCACATATCAGAGTGGAAGCCCCACTTAACACAGCTGCGCTGTCTGAGTAAATAAACATTTAAGTTTATGGGTATCAAGATGCAGAAGCCATTGGCTGGCACTACAGTGTCATTGTAAAATGTAATGTGCATTTGTGGTGACAGGAAGATAATGGAGCATGACTTCTTAGACGGTTTTCAAGCAAACTAAATATGAATACCAAAATCTGATTGTAATACCGTGCCTCTTCTGAAAACATTATATATGACTTTGTGTTTTGAAGACCAATGCAGGTGAAGTTCTACACCTGAATCTAAACATGTTAGCTGGAAGGTTATGTAGCATTAAATCTTCTTTGAATGCTTTGGGACTTATTTCTGAGTAAACATGTATAGGACCAATTAACATGTTCAACTCCAACACATGCAGCTTACTTAAATCTCTGACCATGAAAGGGGTGGGGATTATAAATAGAGTATAAAATAAAATAAATGTTTAAGAAAGTTCTTCCTGGTCTTCCTATTAGTCCAATATTCACATTTCCTTCTTGGGGTATTGGGAGGGGCTTTTCTTTTTAGCAGAAAATAGAGAAAATGTAACTTTTAAGTATGACCCTTCCCATTTGCTGAGATTGGGAATGTTTTTTTAAGATGCCATCCTATGCATGTTTTGACCCAAAAAGTCCTACAACTCCCATGGTTGGTTGGGGGAATGCTGGGAATTCTAGGACTTTTTTCTGTCCAAATATATATAGGATTGCTCCCTAAAAATATAATTTTGTCTTTTGGATCACTTTGAGCACCTATCACCTGGTTTTCCCCAAATGGGATCCACTCCCTTTCATCCTTAAACAAAATGAATAAATCCTGATGCTCTTTCGTGTTGGCAAATTACCTCCCAGCCCTTTTTAAGGAACAGGACAACAGACTGTCAGCTCTGCCCTTATCTGTGAATCATATCTGGGGTGTTGCGATTGCTAGTTGTGACTTGTCCATAGCTTAACAAGATTTCCCCAGAATTGTGTTTCAGGTGAAAACACAACATTAAAAGAGACTGAAAACATATTTCCTCCATAGGAGCAAAGACACCGTGGCGTCAGTTTGACATAGCCTAGTTTGTGAGAGGAGGGAGTTTGCGGTCCTTGAGGTATAGTGGGTGGGAAGCAGCGTGTACGGCCTGAGTGCGCGGCCAGACCAGTCAAATTCAGACGCACAGCAACGAATAGTTAGGATGCCCTTCAACACGTGGCTTGTTTCACTGTGCATCCCCCACCCGCCCAGAACATGCTGCTTTTGTTGTTGTGAAAGCCCCTGCTTTGTGCCCCATCCTCCTTTGAAAATAAATTGATAAAAAGGCGCTTTGAAGCATTGAAAGTGAGGCGAGTCCATGGCTTAAAGTTAGGGAAGGATTTGAGGCATCTGGAAATGGATGCGGAAATGAAGTTCGGGTGGGTGACGAGGGGGAGGGGGAGCGAGAGAGGGGGGGAGCGAGAGGGGGGAGGGAAATCGGTAAAAAGGCTCATAGCGGGTACTAACTTGAGGGCGGTTTGCGGCAGCGCGAGGGCTTGCAGAGTCCCGTATTGCCCGAGGGAGATGCCTGCATGAAAACCTCGACATGGCTTTGGAGGGTTGTGAAAAGCTAGGAAGGAATCGGGAGTAGCAGGGGGCGAGAAAGAGAAATGTTGCTCACTGTGCTCTGCAGGGCTAGGCTGTGCCGTGTGTGTGTTTGTCTGCGCGCGTTGCAGCTGCCTGTCCCCGCAGGCGGGGAATAGCTCCAGATTTGCCTCTTGGCTGCGGACTGTGTGGGTTTTACTAGCCCTGGCGGCTTCCTCTGCTATTCGCTGCTGGCTTCCTCCAGCTTATTAGCGCCAGGCAGGAAACAAGCGGGCTTCCTTCTTTTGTACACTGCCTGCCCGGCACACTCGCAGGCTCTCATCGCCCCCCGATCTGCAGCGACGGCAGCCGCTCGGCGAGGGGATCCGCTCTCACTCTCCTCCTCGGGTCTCCCTTTTCGGACTAGTCAGCCGCCGCCTTGCGAGAGCCGCCGTCTCCGATTCCAGCCGCAGCCTAACGTGTCTGGCTCGTTGAAGACTCCTCGATGCCTTCGTCGTGAGGGAGGAGGATCGGCGCGCCTGGTATGCAGCCAGAGTGGCCTTTTTTTTTCTTTTTTGGAAACCGGCGGGCGTGGGGGAGAGGATTTAGGTGGGATGGCCGGGGAGGGGGAGAGGCGAGGGAGTGGAAATGAAGGAGTCGCTCCGAAGTGCTGACAATCCGAGAAGTTTCTCCTATGCCGGCATCAACTCCGAGCCGCTGCCGCCAACTGCTGACTGGGGGCTCCGATGTTTCCGCGCTTAGCTGCCAGAATTCAGAAGGGAGGAGCTGCATGCTTCACCCCCACCCCCTTCGCTCTCCTGGCGGATCTCACCTGCCTCTGCTCTTCTCCTAATTCTACCCCCTCACCTCCCTTCAGCCGCCCCCGCCGCCAGTGAGGGGGGCAGAATTTCCCTTCCTCCTGTAAGCAATGAATGTGTCGGAGCTGCCGGGCTGCTCTTCGGGCATCACTTAGCGGACGGCAGCTGGCACCGCATTGAGGCTGGGTAAGTGGATCCGTTCGCCTCAGCCTCCCCTTCTAATACCGGGTGCATGCAAACGGGCCAATATAAAGTAACCCTTTGCATTGCATTCACCGTTTAGTGTGTAGTGCTAGATTGGGGAGGGGAAGACTTGCCAGCTGCGGTGCCTTTTCCCTGCCGCCGCCGCCGCCACCACCTAGCCCTTCCTTCCCCCGTGCTCGCTCTCTCCTGCTTCCCCACCCAATTCATCGCACAGCAGCCACAGCCACTGGGAGCGCGCGGCCCCTTTAAGAGCCCAGCTTTGCCTCCCGGTAGCTGAAGGTCATTAAACACAAAAGCTCTCCAGCGCTGCGGTCCAATATAGCGCATGCGCCCTGCCCGAGGACTGGCAGGGAGACGGCAATATGGCGAGAATGCCTGGCAGCGGCGGCGCCGGCGGAGACTGGAGTACCGGGGGCGGCAGCAGCGCAGGCGGCGGTGCAGGTGGTGGTGGGGAGAACAATGCGGGGGACCGGCAGCCCGGCCGGGGCGGCCCCCACCGGCCTCTCCACTATTGCAGCGCGGGAGAGGACGAGGACGGGGAGGACGAGGATGAGATCCAAGAGGTGCAGATAACGGGGGACGAGGAAGGAGCCGATGGCGGGATACTGCTGCTGGACGACGACGAGGAAGAAGAGGACGAGGAAGAAGAGGAGGAGGACATGATGATAGGACTGGCGTGGGACGCTGAAGAGCCGGGCCATATGATCCGTATGGACCAGGGCACCGGAGCGCTGCTGGACTCCGCTGCGGCTGCTGTCTGCAGCGTCAGGGGCCGCCTCGGAGGAGTCCGGGGAGGCGGCAGCAGCAGTGGCGGCGTCGGGGCTTCCGCGGGTGGCGCCCCTTCGGTGCCCGTTAGCGCCCGAGGCGCTGCTGCCTCCGTCGTCAGCAACGCGGCGGCAGTAGCCGCCGAGGACTCCGACCCGGAGGCGGAGCTGCTCCTGCAGCGGCCCGAGCGGGCCCGGCTGAGCGAGAACACGCGCTTGGCCACCCGCTACGCGGTGCGCATCTTCCGCGAGTACCTGAGCGAGAAGGCGCAAAACCCGGACTTCGAGACCATGGACAAGGGGGCGCTGTGCCGGGTGCTGCGCTCCTTCTACGCCGAGGCGCGCTCCAAAAGCGGGCAGCTCTACTCCAAGTCGTCTCTCATCAGCATCCGCAGCTCGCTCAACCGCTACCTCAACGAACCTCCTTACTGCCGCACCCTCGACCTCACCAAGGACCCGGAGCTGCGCGCTGCCAACCTGACGCTGGCCGCCGTCATCCGTAAGCTGGAGGAGCAGGGCGCCGGCCCCGTGGTACAGAAGCAGGCCATCACGCGCGCCGACCTGCGCAAGCTCTACACCTGCAGTGTGTTCAGCACGCAGAGCCCCTTCGGGCTCCTCAACAAGGTCTGGTTCGAGACGTGCATGTACTTCTGCACGCGCGGGCGCGAGAACCAGCGCGAGCTGGAGGAGGACTCTTTCGGGCTGGCCATGGACGAGGACGGGCGCAAGTTCGTGTACTTCAAGGCCCTGGGGCCCTACCACAAGTCGCGCTCGTCGTCGTGGAGCAAAAAGCGCGCCGAGAGCAGCGACGAAGAGAACCTGCCGCGCATGTACGAGACCGGCACGGAGTTCTGCCCCTACGCCAGCTTCGTCAAGTACCTGGCCAAGCGCAACCCGCTGTGCAAGGCCTTTTTCCAGCGCCCGCGGGACCACTGCAGCGAGGGCGACGTCACCTGGTACGAGAACAAGGCCATTGGCAAGAACCTGCTGGGCACCCGCATGCAGATGCTCTCCAAGGCCGCCAAACTCTCCAAGACCTACACCAACCACTGCATCGGCGCCGTCTCCATCGCCACCCTCAACAGCATCGCCGGCATCGGTACCAAGCTGCCTCCGGGCACGGGCGCCATCTCCGGAGGGGGCTGCTACGCCCTCAACGGCAGGGCCCGCGCCTCGCCCTCTCCCGCCAACAATACCGCCGCCACCTACATCCTCCCCAAAGTCGGCGACAATCTCCCCAACGTGAAGGCCGAAGCGGCCGCTGTCGTGCCGGCCAAGCGCTCCCTCTATGAGGCGATGTACGCGGCTGGGGGCGGGGCCGCAGCTGGGGGAGACGCCTGCGGCCCCTCCTCGTCCCCCAAAAGACTCTGCCTGAGGCCTGCCGAGCCCCTCGATGCCGCCGCCGTGGTAGTGGTTTCAGTGAAACACGATCCCTTGCCTCTCCTCATTCCTGAAGCCAATGGGCATAGAAGCACCAACTCTCCCTCAGTCATTTCACCTGCTATGGTTTCCCCCACACAGGTAACAGAAAAACTGTCACCACCCCTATCCTCTCCCCTACCCCTGCCCTGTATACACATCCCTTCCTTTCTTTTTCTGCTGTAGACCTCTTAATGGGATTGCCTAGCAAAAGGCTAGGCAGTCCATTTAAGGTAGGAGGCCCTTTGAGTTTAGATCAACTTCAGCTGCTTAGCAGGCATGAGGCTCTTCTAATGCAAGCTTGGAAACTTTTCTAGTTTCCCCAACACCACTTGGGACAGCAACTGTCATGAATGATTACTTTCAGCATTGGATTCTAGGAGATTTGGAGGAAAGGTAGAGTCTCATTTCATTAAGCTCTTCACACACATGCTGAAGGACTTGGGCAGTCCTAGTAGAGGGAGACATAAACTTCTGTGTGTGTTCCTAGATGCAGGGAGAGTAATAGCTTTTAGAGAGCTAGTGTCTGCTTCTTTCTTTCAGAAAGTGAGGCAAAAATAGTTTAAAAGTTCTGAGAACTTATTTAAATGTTTATATTCTTGACACACATGTTTATTTGTCTAAATGCAGGAAACAGGCAAATTTCCTATCAGTTATGGTGGGGAATGTAACTTAAAATTTCAAAAGACCTCAAGAATGATTATTTGGCAGATGGAGTATGTGGGATGTTTTTAAATGTTGTTAAAATGGAGTATGTGGGATGTTTTTTAAAAAACCAATTGTAAGTAATGTGATCTTAATCACACATTGTCAGTACCCATAATGTCACTATATGCAGCACTTTGGGGTGCTTACTGTGTCACATGCCATAAAATATATTTGAGGTAACAGCTTTATTACAAGCCAGTGCAGTTGACTCTTAAATCTCTTGATAATCTGGTCTCTAGCATTAACCATTCAGTCAATGTATTGAAAGAGCTCTGTTCTGTGGATACAGGTATATGACATGCCTGAGCAATTTCCAAAGTGGAAATACCAGTTTTGTACAAACTGACCCTTTCAGAGGAGTTTGCCAGCTAATCAGCCAGCCTGAAGGCTAATTGAAGAAAGGGCCTTTTTGTGAATGGCTGCATCAGCATCTGTCTTCTGTAAAATACATGTGACCTTGCTTTACTGTTTGGAGTTTGGGGCCACTTCAGTAGAGCATTGTACTTTGGTCTCCTGCTGTGTATGTCTTGTGGTGGTGAATGACCAGAGATCTGCTGATGTGTAGATAATGTTTTTATTCTAACTTGTTGATGAAAGAAACTACCTCTTCAGTATATTTTTTTCCAACGTGAGATTACTTCATTTGCAAAGTTAGGATGTATAGTTGAAAACATTTTTCAAAGTTTTGTTCTTACGTTGCTTGTCTATAAGCAAGAAATAAAAAGACAATCCATCTTAAAAGAAGTATATTTGTATGCAAGTGTAGTTTGACACCTTATGTTAGTGCAATGAGTAAAGAGGCTATGCTCTCTAAGCTGAGAGTAACTAACTTTTAACACATAACTTTTAAAGCCCCTTTACCCTAGGAAGCTTACCTAAGATGAACTTAGTTTATGTAGTGGTTTTAAATGCTAATGACTGTTAAATCAGACGTTTCAGATAAAAGGAAAACCCAGACTGCTGAGGAAATTGTATATGCAGTTGATAGAATAAAGTCATCTGTTGTTTCTGTGTTGATGTTCTTCCCCAAGAAATGAGCATTCAGTGAGATTGGTAATGTTAAATAGTAATCCCATACTAGTTTATGTTGTTTGGTTGTTGATTAGGTGAGATAATTTGGCTGTTCACCTATTTCTACATGTGGGGAGCTGGAGGAAGATCGGAAGAAGGCATATTCTTTTTTTTTTTTAGTATAACAGTGTTCTTTCCTTTCTTTTCTTAGAAAAAAACTATTTTAGTAGGCTCCTCCTATTAACTCTTTCATTTGGAATGACCTCCCCCCCCCAATAATTGCAATATTATCTACCCATGTCCTGTGAGTTTAAGTATAAAATATGGGGAAATGGCATTAGACACTTTCCCCTTGTCTCTTTTCATATAAGAACAGCTATAATAATAAAGTCTCAGAGTGTTTGAAGAAATGAATGGCTGGGTTAATAGCCCCGAAGTATTGCTGTGGGCCTTCAGATCTTTTAGCTGGTCATTAATTTAGAGCAAATGACTTGACCTACCATACCTATTGCTTAATTATAAGCATAGACTTTCCAGGTCGTTATTGAGTTGACTTCATCAAGTGGCATGCCACTGAATTCCATAGTTGACTAATATTGCTGCTTTCATGATAGCTTCAAGGTCTTGACGCTCATAGACTGATAATTTTATTGACTCTTGATATTATAAATATGCACATGCTGCAAGTTGTATGAGTAAATGGTGAACTCTAATTTGAGGTGAAGACTAGAGGTCAAATATTGATCTCACTTGGCAGGCCTTCACCCATAGTTGCTTCATGAATTAATTCAGTATTTGTGTAATTTTTTCTAATGCTTGCATCCTGATGTTCATCCATGCTGGATCAGACCAAGGTTCATCTAATCCAGCATTCTGTTCACACAGTAGCTAACCAGCTGCCCACAAGAAGAACATGAATGCAACAGCACCCTCCTGCAACAGCAACTGGTGTACATAGCGATACTGCCTCTGATACTGGAGGTATCAGGACTAGTAGCCATCAGGACTAGTAGCCATCGATAGGCTTCTCCTCCTTGGATTTGTCCAATCCCCTTTTAAAACCATCCAAATTGCTGGCCATCGCTACATCTTGTGGAAGTGAATTCCATAGTTTAACTATCACTGTGTAATGAAGTATTTTTATCTGTCCTGAATCTCCCACCAATCAGTTTCATGGGATGACCTTGATTCTAGAAAATTGTCATCATGGTCAACATTTCCTGCATACCAGAGCTTCCTCCTCCTCCTCCTCCTCCTCCTCCTCCTCCTCCTCCTCTTCTTCTTCTTCTTCTTCTTCTTCTTCTTCGTTGTGATACCATGCATCAATTCCCAGGTGCTCATGTGCATTCTCTGCTTATAGAAGAAAATCTATCCATGTGTTATGCTTCAATCCTGCCCTCCTTCAAGGACTAAGTGGCATATCTGGATTCCTAGGTGGTTTTCCATCCAGGTCCTGTTGAGGATCAAACCTGTTTAGGTTTGCGATGAAACTACATCAGGCACTTTGAGACCATTATGTGATAACAGGAAAGCATGTCTGTGTATTTGTGTATATGTGCATATTGGAGTCATTGGATCATAAGCATTGCATGTAAATAGGTCTGGCTCTGCACTTTTTGTAACAAACCTGATTGCTGTTTGCACATCAGTATCACAGTGGTGTTCTCCAGATAAACATGTAAATGTGGATGACACACCCACTTGTCTGCTGTTAGATGCAGGAAACACTGATGTAACACCTATGAATACATAACAATTATATTTGCAACATAAAGTGTGGACATACTTGCATATCTTGTTTTTTAGAAGTGAGGTGCTGTTGTGCAAAGTCAAAGATGGTAATGTAGAGTTCAGATACCTTAATGTGACACTAGCTACCAAAGGTAAATGTGCTGGAATTTCAGGAATGTTGCATTCAGATTTTTATAATGTTATTTTATCCACCTTTCTCTTTCTGCAAGATATCTTGTAGTGTGCTAGGTATGGAAACACCATAGGAGACAGCAGCTGAATGACGGGAAGGCATATTAAATGTTCCTTTGATCCATTTATTGCTCTAGGTAGCAGACAGAAGAGGCATTATAGTATTTTAATCATACATGACTTAACCTGTATGACCTTGACTTCAGTCCTTAATGCTTCTGAAGTGCTAATGTCAGTGAAGCAGTAGTATAGATGAGGCTGATGAATGAGGTTTTGTAAGATGGCAGTTTGCATCTTGCATCTTTGCTAGTTTCTCAGAAATGTTCAAGATCTAATTGTTTACTACTGTAACTATCAAAATCTATACAATCAAAGCTTTTGAATTTAGTTAACAAAGTCTAAAGTTGTCTTAGGGCTTGTTCAGATGACACTGAGGGCTTTGTGGTTAGTTTAACCATGTTTCTCTGTGGTTAGCACTAACCACAAGCCGTATGCTCGCACACGACTTCGTTAACCCTGTCCAGTTCCCAGTTTCCTTAACCACACGCTAACCACAAAGCAGTTAGATCAGTGCCTGAGTCCTCCGAATGCTCCGCCCCATATCCCATCAGCCCTTGCGCTAAGAGAGCTGGCAGTTGCACGATTTAGGCTATTTTGTCCACTCTATACTGCTAGCTCTATGATTTCGGCCCCTTAACAACAGCTGCATCGCATAAGACACCTTAAGGCAAAGTTAGTACCGCTAACCCTGCTTAGTGAAGCCGACCACAGTGTGGTTATCAGAGGCACCTGGTTAAGAAAAATGTATGTCAAACAACACTTTTAACCCTGCTGCTTAACCAAAAACCCTTAACCATCATGGTTAACAGTGCCGGCTGAACGGGGTCTTAGAGACCAGATGGTCTTCAGTCAGAACTTTGATGGCAGCATAAAACACAGATTTCTGTTATGCAGTTATAGCTTAGATGTGCTCTTCTGCTACTTGTGAATAGTTGCACCAGTATTTAGATGTGAAAGTTACCAGATGAATAGTTGTTAAATCATAGTTACCACAAGCTGCAGCTTGCATTCTTGCAGGTGAAGAGATAGCATAATATTGAGGTGTTGGAGTCTGAGAAAATGAGATCCCATCATCATGTATATAAGGAAGGAAAGTAAGCATAACTGAAGTCATGAATATCTTCAGGTTAATTATTTCACTTTATTTGTTGAGCACTGTGGATCTGGAGATTACCAAAGACCACTACACCAGAGGAATTGTCACATGACATAAGCAAGTAAATAATGAGAGTAATCATTGAAGATGAAATATAAGGAAGGAAAGTAAGCATAACTGAAGTCATGAATATCTTCAGGTTAATTATTTCACTTTATTTGTTGAGCACTGTGGATCTGGAGATTACCAAAGACCACTACACCAGAGGAATTGTCACATGACATAAGCAAGTAAATAATGAGAGTAATCATTGAAGATGAAATACAGTAGTGCTACAAGTTTTATACCATGATCTTAAACATGTTAGATTCATTCTTCAGTTCAGATTATTTGAATGCAAATAGGCATATTCTCACAACCATATCAACCAATGGGGGCTCCTGAGAAAAGGACAGCCAGTGCTAACATCCAGCTGCATGAGTCCATGGTGAGGCGATCATGCATATCCACCAGCGAATACAGGATTCAGCTTTAGTATGCCACTCAGTAGCATGCCAAACAGGGCCAGCATCAATGGTAGGCATGGTTGGACACCTTGCAAGGGCCCACATCCCAGCAGGCCCCCACCACCACCGAGAGCCCCCTGGACTTGCTCCTCCTTTTCACTATTGTGATCTATTTGTTCACTTGCATCTTGCTCTGGCCCAGGCAATTGCAGTGGTCACTGGCTCTCTGTCAAGCAAGCAAATGGTAGCAATAATGAGAAAGAGGATGAGGAGCAAGAGCAGCTGATGACAATGGTGGTGAGTATGTGGACTCATTGAAGAAGGGGCCCCATTATGGGTGTCTGCCCAAGGGCCTTCAAAAATCTGAGGCCAGCACTGATGCCGAAAGTCAAATTGGGTGAATCCCATACCTGTCAGTAGTTTCTGATGCCTGCTTTGCTGACTGCTGATATAACTGCAAGTCTACATAGAATTAGCATTTTTGTGGAGGCCACAAGAATATATTTACTACTTATATTATACTTAGGCCAGATCTACACCAAGCAGGATATAACACTATGAAAGCGGTTTGAAAGCAGTATATGGAATGTGGATTGTGCCCCACATTTGTCAGTGCACTTCAGTACTGTTTATAAAGCAGTAATGTAGATCCTGCCCTAGAGAAGATGCTGCTATATACTCTCCAGGAAAAATGAAGGATAGTGACTTTAATTCTGACTGCAAGATGTCTCTTTTTCAGTTGGGAAGGGCATCATACCATCCCAATACTTTCCAGCTGCTGTGGGTTATAGTTCTTTTTCATACCATTATTACTGTGATGGTGTTTTAGAAAATAGCAGTTTCAATAGTATATAGGCTGACCATATGAAAAGAAGGACAGGGCTCATGTAACTTTAACAGTTGTAGAGAAAAGGGAATTTCAGCCAGTGTCATTTGTATGCAATTAGTTCCTGGTGAAATTCCCTCTTCATCACAACAGTTAAAGTTGCAGGGGCCCTGCCTTCTTTTGTATATGGTCACTCTAGTATAGTGCCTGCAACTTTAACTGTTATGATGAAGAGGGAATTTCACCAGGAACTAATTGCATACAAATGACACTGGCTGAAATTCCTTTTTCTCTACAACTGTTAAAGTTACATGAGCCCTGTCCTCCTTTTCATATGGTCAGTCTAATAGTATAGGCCACTATTTTCTCTTACTGACTCTTGGGCCTGTCCTTTGTTGTTTGCCATTGTGTAACCTCTACCCTTTGTTTCCCTTGCCCCAGAAATAAATTTTAAAAAACCAATTTACCTGCTGTTCATTACTTGCATCCTGATAGAGTTGTGTGGAGGACAAAGGCTCAGGTGTGATGTGAAAGGGTTGGGCACCTCTTTATCATACTGATTAATCATAATGGGCAGGGAGGGTCATAGGTGAAGGCACTGTCCCACTCCTTAGAATTCAAGACTCTTACCCTAGGAACACAGGGCACAGCCTTTCACCAGGGCATGCTAATTGTCTATCTAGCTCAGTTTTGTCTAGTCTGATTGAAAGTAGCTCTCCTGGGTCTTTCCATTACTTGCTACCTGATCCTTTTTTTGCTGGAGAGGAACCTGGGTCCTCCTGAATGCAAAACA
Organism: Anniella stebbinsi; assembly: GCA_029215795.1. Lineage (NCBI taxonomy): Eukaryota > Metazoa > Chordata > Lepidosauria > Squamata > Anniellidae > Anniella > Anniella stebbinsi. Next base: position 61,266,376 of record JARDYH010000006.1, on the reverse strand, counting down.
TGTGACTTACCATGGAGCTGGATACCTCTCTCGTAGTACTACAAACCCTATCCTAGGGTTCTTGAGGGCTTCCAGATTACTTGGGTGACATGTACCTGCTGTTACAATGGCATGTGAAACTTCCTATCTCATTAGGTTTTTGTGTCCTTTCACCTGTGTCATGCTTCTCTTGAGGCAATTTCTTTGCAACTGCTAAGTAATCCTTCAACAAAATCTTACATTTGAAGTTGATTGGTTTGTCTTTAAAAAACAGAGGCAGAGAAACTTTAATATTTTGTTTTGGGCAAGACTGAAGCAATCTTCATTGGGACATTAAAAGAAATTATGACCTTGCAAATCCTCCTCCCCTCAAATAGTTAAATAATTCGCTATCCCCAGTATATGAACATCAAAGCCCTAATGCACAAACTAGAATCATAGGTGCCTGAAAGCATTTTCCCTATTAAATTAGGCTTCTGTGCTTTTGGAGTGGAGAAAGGCTCCTTTTTGCTCACTGTTCTCCTTGCAGAGACCCAAAGATCAGAAAATGCCCAGTTTTAATTGGTGAATCTGTATGACAGTGAGCTGCCTTATTTTATGTATGGTCTAGAAATAAATGAGTGGTTAAACCCTTTGAAATACACCATTGCTGCAAAAGCCATAGGCTGTAATTAAATTGAATGTAGGGTTGTATTGTCTGCTGCCTTTTAGCTATAAACTTGATAATAGACCCTAGTACACCAACTATTGTGTTAGAAGTTGGAACCTAATTAGTTATGTTGTAGATTTTTTAGACACTTTGGAAGACCTGTCTCCCCCCCCCCCCCCCCGCCCTTTCTTTTGCGTTTTTTGTTGTGTCAGAAGCATGGGCCGTTTTTCCTCTTCAAAAGAAGAAAGCAGTGAAGGTGGCTCTGAAATATCAATGTGCGAGTTACTGCTTAATGGGCCATATGTTGTGAATTTTGTGGAGGTGATTTCAATACAATTTGGATTCTGTGTCGTTTGAAGAAACCTGTAAAGTATATGCCTAAAGGAAGCCTGTTATAAGCCCTGACATTTGAACGCTAATTTGGTAAAGGAAAATGGGTTGCTGCATCTCATACTTATGTAGCCCATCTGCATTCTTTTAAAGGTTTTTTTTAATGATTTGATACATTGGCAAAACAAGACTTCTATATGAGCACCTTTGAAAAATCTTTTGTCTCTCCCCCACCCCTCAATCAACTTCTTAATTATTATAGTTTTGAATAGTCTTGTTAAAATGAAAAGTTACAGTGACATATGAAGCACTGGACACCTGGGATATTATCTATTGCACATTGTTCCTGTACAAATATCATCAGGCTAGATCCTGTGTCCCTTGTGTAAATGGAAGTGTTCCTTCCATAAATTGAAAGCTTTTGATCCAACAGATGATCTCACTGGCAGAAGCATTTTTGCTGATTTCTCCCTCCTCCTGCAGTTCCCCATTTTGAAGCGTCCCTCAATCTTCCATATCAGATTTGGGGGTGCAAGGGGTTGCAGAGGGAAGGGGAAATTGGTAAAAGCTGCCTCTTCCTGCCTCACCACTGATGGGGACTGTCTTGTGAATAGAACTCCACTAATGGGATGCTCCCACTGGTGGAAGGATTCTAAGCCGTTGGGTTTAATTTTGGGTTGTCACGGTGATAGCATTGTCAATAGATTATACTTTGGGAATGAGCATAAATGACCTTTTACCATATGGTAAATTATTGCTGTGGCATACAGTAGTTACATGGTGAGGAGAATTTAACCACACATCTATAAGCCAGGAAAAGTAAAGGAGTGTTAAAATTATCTGTATAACATAGGTGGATGCTTTGAAGATTAACAGTGTCCCATCAAGTTGCATCTCCACTTTGGTAAACTATCACTAGCTAAGTGGTTGTCTGTACAAGTGGTGGCTGAGAAATTGGTATGATCATGATTCAATTTTGGATTAAAATCTAATATTTGTCTTGACACTGGTTTTCAAAAACCACTGCAGGTCATAAAATAAATAACACATTTGCTGTATTAGGACTGGGATTATATGCTAGCGCTGATGCACTGACCGGAGTCAGTTTGGGTGCTGGTGCAACACTAAAATATAAGCTACTATGCCAGTATTGTGGCCACACTGGCCTTATTATCTATCCAGGGTTCTAAATTGCTAACTGTATGACCCGTCCTTTGGTTTTGGTTGCTAGTTTCTCACTAAATAATCTCAGTAATTCTTGAGAACTGGGTATAATAAGGAAGTAATGACTCCCAGTTGGGGGGGGGGGATATTTTTAAAACATCAATATAAAATTATAGCAAACTATTACATATATGATTAACCTTTTTGTAATAATTGGTAAATTAATTGGTAAAGCATTTTTACTTATCTCCAAGCCTCTTTTCATCTGTCTCTTCTGAGAAGCCTCTGGCTTTTAGCCCTTAATCGATTAAAAACTCCATTACAAATCATGCTAGCTAGCATTAAGCCATATATTGCAAGCAAAGAAATATTCTGAAGATCCATTATATCATATTGTGTTTCATTATGCAAGTGTAATTGAGACACGTTTTTATTTATTGTTTGTAGTAAATCACACAGCATGTTTTAGCTGGTAGCTAAGTGTGAATGCTGTATATGCTATTGCAAAGGGCACCAACACTATGTTCTGGAGAGAAACTAGACTGTCAATGGTAAAAGTTCACACTTGTCCTCTGTTTTCAGTTGAGACCCTATTTATATACTTAAGCTAATCGGTAAACTCAAAGCATGATGGGGCAGTGATACTGTATCTAGGCCCAGATAATTTATTCTCAGCCTCCATTCCTTCACCATAATATCTGTGCATAGCACAGATATGCACAAGGTGCTACCCACCTCTTCTGATTTTGAGACATAAGCACCATACATTATTGTGTATACGTATGTAGGCATCTCTGGTCAGATTTAGAAACTATTTTTTTAATGGCCCTGTGTGGTAGGAAGCTGGTTAGATGCACATTATCTCCCTGCTCCACTCACTTAATTTCTCTAGTTTCTTGAATGTATGAATAGGCCCAGAATTATGAGACCGCCCAGAGAGTGGAAATCCTTGAATATGGGTGTGTTTATATATAGTTCAGCCTTTGTTTCCAGACTCCTGGTGCAAGACCATCTTATGGTGAATCCAGCAGTAGTTTCATTGTCATTTGTCAAATAGTTGCCTTTGCATCACAGAATGGGCTTTTTTTATTTTCCTTTTGCAAATGGTGCTTATAGACATTTCCTGTCCTGTTTTCCCTTGGACAGAATGATACTTGAATTGTTTTGGGCTGTGTTAGATGTGAAAAACAAAGCTTATATCTGGTATTGTTGTTTTTACTTTAAAAAACAAAAGCTATTCATATGTGACCAGGGGTTGGAGGTACTAAATTTCCTCCATTGATGATATCCTCCTGTATGTATATTGATGTGTGTGTGTAAGCATAGAGATCAGAGTGATGGTACTATGATTCCTTATTGCTAAAGTTTATTTCCTCCAGCTTCATGGTACAAATAATAACTGGGAAAGAGAGGCTAATATATAGACTTCTACATTCAAATACACACGTGTATTTATTACGAGTTTTATGCAGCATCTTCATTTCATAATATAGAAGTTTTTTTAAGTTCCTTTACATGTTGATGTGGTTCAACTGCATTACTTCCTCAGTTTTTGTCTCTTTATTTATAACTTCCAGAGGTTTCTCCTTTTGTACTACTTCAGTTACTTCCCCATATACTTATCTAGGTTATATCTGTTTACTTCCAAATCCCTGAAAGCTTACAGCCCATTATAGTTATAAAACATTTTCCTCTCTTAGTTTTAGTTCTAAAGTATGATAGTTAAGAAATTATGAGCAGTTGCTTAATGAGGTTAGTAGGCTACAATTCTTCCAAAACAGATGTACATGTAGCTACGTGTGTGTGTTGTGTGTGTGTGAGAGAGAGAAGGATGTGGGTAGGTGTGTGTGAGAGAGAACAATATGTTTCTAAATTCAAACGCTATTGCAGGTTAGGTTAAGTTCTTATTTCTAGAGTGTGGGGCACTCATTTCACTGTCAGGACTCCTAAAACTACATAAGAGGACCCCTGCTGGATCAGACCAAAGGTCTATCTCATTGAGCATTCTCTTCCCACTGTGGCCACCCAGATGTCTATGGGGAGCCCATAAGTGGAACATGATTGCAATAGCATTCTCTTGCTCATGTTCCCCAGCAACTGCTCCCAGTACTGCAAGTAATATATAGCCATCATGAATAGAATCCATTAATGGCCTTATTCTCCATTGATTTGTCTAATCCTCTGTTAAAGCTATCCAAATTGGTTGCCATCACTACATTTTGTGGAAGAAATTCCACAGTTTTTAACAATGCAATGTATGGAGAAGTACTTCCTTTTGTCACAATTGGAAGTTTCATTGGATGATCCTGGGTTCTAGTACTGTGAGAGATACAGTTTCTCTACACCATGTACAATTTTATACAGTTATATTATGTCCCCCTTTACCTGCCTTTTTTCTAAGCTAAATTGCCCCAATGGTTGTAAACTTTCCTCATAGGGGTGTTATTCCAGCCCCTTGGTCATTTTGGTTGCCATTTTCTGCACCTTTGCGAGCTGTACAATACATATATTTTGAGGTGTGGTGACCATAACTGTACATAGTATACTGGGTAGTCCCACCATAGATTTGTATAAGGGCAAATTGATATTGTATGATATTGGCAGTTTTATTTTCAGTTCTTGTCCTAATGATCTCCAACATGGAATTTGCTGCTTTTACAGTAGCTGAACACTGGGTCAACATTTTCATCAAGCTGTCCACCACAATCCTCAAATCCCTTTCATCATTCAGACCCCACCAGCATATATGTAGTTAGGATTTTTTGCCCCAATGTGCATAACTTTACACTTCCTTATATTGAACCACATTTGCCATTTTAATCACTGTGCTCCCAGTTTGGAGGGATCCTTCTGGTGCTCTTTGCAATCCCTTTTTGTTTTTACCACCCTGTATAATTTGGTGGCATTTGCAATATGGCCACTTCATTGCTCATCCCTAACTCCAGATAATTTATGGGCAAGTTTAAAAGCACTGGTCCCTATCCAGAACCCTGAGTGATCCTACTCAAATCTCTCCATTGAAATAACTGCCCACTTTTTCTGACTCTGCTTCTATAACCTGTTAGTGATGCTTAAAAGGAGAGACCCCTTAAGTAATCTCATTACTGCTAATTTTGTTCAGGAATCTTTGGTGACAGACTTTGTCAAAAGCCTTTTGGAAATTCAAGTACGCAATATCTGCTGAGTCACCCCTATTCACATGATTATTGATACTCTCAAAGAATTCGAAGATCTGTTGAGACAGATACTACCTTTGTGGAAGCAATGTTAATCCTTCAGTATGATATCCTATGATATGCTTGATTATTTTATGTTTAATAACACTTCCCATCCATTTACCAGGAGCCTAACTGGCCAGCAATTTCCTGGATCTCCATTTTTCGTCTCAAAATTGTCATCAGATTGGCCACTTTCCAGTCCTTTCATACAAAGGTTGATCTTCAGGACATGCTATGTATTTTTATTGGAAGATCAGCAATTTTACATTTGAATTACTTAAAAACTCTCACACGTATACCATCTAGACCTGGTGATTTGTTTGTTTTCACTTTATCAGTAAGGTCTAGAACTTAATCTCTTATCACCATCATTTGCCTTAGTTCCTCAGATTCCCTTTCCTGAAAATGTCAGTTCAGGCATGGGTAGCTGCTCTACATCTTTGGCAATGTAAACAGATACAACCTGAATGTTTGTAAAGATCGTAAAATGTCTGTTAGCTTATAATGTGACACATTGTAAAATAATTTCCATGATAATATTGATGTGCGGATGTTATGCTCTGTGCGGCCTCTGTAAAGAAGGCAACAACCTCAATGTTAGGCATTATTAGAAAAGGAACTGGGAATAAACCTGCCAGTATCATACTGCCTTTATACAAAAATATGGTGCAACCACACTTAGAATACTGTGTACAGTTCAGGTCACAACACCTAAAAAAAGATATTGTAGAGCTGGAAAAAGTATGGGAAAGGGCAACTAAAATGATCAAGGGGCTGGAGCATCTCCCCTATGAGGGAAGGTTACAACAGTTGGGATTGTTTAGCTTGGAAAAAAGAAGGCTAAGGGGAGACATGATAAAGGTGTACAAAATTATGCATGGTGTAGAGAATGTAGATAGGGAGAGATTTTTCTCCCTCTCCCATAACACTAGAACCCTGGGTCATACCATGAAATTGATTGGTGGGAAATTCAAGACAAACAAAAGGAACTACTTCTTCACACAGCGCATAGTTAAAGTATGAAATTCACTACCACAAGTCGTAGTGATGGCCATCAATTTGGATGACTTTAAAAGGGGGTTGGATGAATTCTTATAGGAGAAAGCTATCAATAGCTACCAGCCCTGATGGCTATGTGCAACCACCAGTATCCGAGGCAGTAAGCCTATATACACCAGTTGCTGGGGAACATGGGTAGAAGGGTGCTGTTGCACTGTGTCCTGCTTGTGGGTCCCTGGTCAACAGTTAGTTCACCACAGTGTGAACAGAGTGCTGGACTAGATGGACCCATGGTCTGATCAGTGTGGGTCTTCTTACGTTCTTATGATATCCTGTGTGTAGGATTTGGGTATAAATTTTATAAGCTATTTTGCTTAGAGGATGTCAGAGGAGTAACAGTGTGCCTTAAGATAACATTGAGGATGTATTTACTTGTAAGGTTATTGGGAAATTGGTTCCAATGAACTCATGTGATAAGGATCATAGGAAGACTGATTTCGTGGTCTGAAGCGTTGGCATGGATGTCCTGCATACCAGACTTTTATTAGAAGGCAGAGAGCCTACCTATAGTAGAATGCTATTTTAATTTTCAGATGTGTATAAATTTCCAGGTCATTCTTTAATTATGTATATAAACTATTTATAGAGCTATTGAGGTATTGAATGACATTTTACCCTCACACATCAGAGGTTGATACGGCAAACTTGCGTACTTATTTTACTTCTGTAAAATCTATTAGATGGACTGATTTGTTTTACATTTCGCCCATATTTTTTACCTTTTAAGCTATTGTTGTCCATTTTTTCCTGCTTGTTCCCCTAATTCTGTTTAGTAGGTTGCTGCATAGTAGTACGCTAGCAAGCTTCTGGGGGCTAATATAACCATGTGTGTATGTGTATATATACATGCATGTACACACACACACACACATATATATATAGTATATATATATATATATACATACATCTTGCTTTCAGGGAAGCTTCACTCGCTTTCACCTGTAGTCACTGTCGTTTATTTATAGCATCGCATTGGTCTGGCAGGATGAATTAAGCTGGTTCAGTTGCTTAGACAAAAATAGTCGCTTTTGAGAGGCACTTGCATTATTGTAGATAAGCCACATTCACTGTTTAGTGAAGCAAGGAAAACCCATTGAGATCTTCAAGAGCATCTGTGCCGTTTCAGACCTGATACTTCATATTTAAAAGTGTCTTAAATCAACTAGTAAAAACACAAATGTAGATATGTTTCACTGAAAGCTATAAATCAGGCCTGCAGATGTTGTGACCCACCAAGCCAAATACAGTCCACAAGCAATGTATGATGCCTGCAAAGGGCTCTGTAAATCTCCTGGCATGTGACTGCAAAAATAGGGGCATTGACAAGCACCTGGCAAGCCACAATACATGACTTGTGGGCAGTTGTAGCTTGTTGAGTTACAAGTTGGCCAGGATTTGATATAAATGCCCATTGCCTGACTTGAGTATCTCAAGAAACATAAAACAATTCCCTGAAACTTGCTTTAGTTGTCTGAAGCTATTTGATGTGCACAAGGAAACAAGCCCAAAGTACCTTTAATGTAGTTCTCCTTAAAACGTCCAGTCTATTTCAAGTCCTATTGTGATCCCATGCCTACCCCGCTGCCCACTGCTAAGCACTGCAAATAGATGAGGAGCACACCAATTGGCATGCTCCTCATTTGTTTCCAGCGTTCCTCAGCTGGCCTGCGAAGAGTGGGGAAAGTGGAGAAATCAGCTGAGAAGTGGGGAGAGGGTTTGTGGTCCACGCTGAACATTTTTTAAAGAGAAATATGTACAGTCCATAATTTAAATCACTGCTTTGCCCTAATGTGATTAACTAGGAGCACTTACCCATCAGACCTAATGTCAGAATGTGATACTCTTTTGTAAAGGATCAGCACTCATAGCTGCCTGCCTGTCATTTGGAAAGACTTCCTGTGGCAGTGAATGAATGCCTACAGCGTCGTATACTGACCAATTCGGCAGAGCAGAATGACATGCCATCATGTTTCATCAGGCCTGAAGTGTATTTACTTTTGGATTCATAGAAACAAAAGAGAGCAAAAGGCCTTTTCAAGATTCCCCCCTGCCCAAAGGAAGACTATAGCATGCTACCCACAGAAAACAGGTGCGCCACTTTGGGAAAGAGGATGGCACAATGTTGACTCAGACAGCTGCACCTTAAGCTACAAAAGACAAACAGGGAAGTCCCAGAGGTGCTTATAAGCATTCAGTACCATTAAGACAATTGGGGAAGTGAAAGAAAAGTACCCCTCCCCCAGCCCACTCCGGGTAGCAATTTAGAATTACCCAAGGTGGTGCTTGTAAGGCACATATGAACAACCAATAGTCCACAGCAGGGTTGATTTGATTTAAATCAAATTGATTTGAATCATGATTTAAAACACTTCTCTGAAGGAGTCAATTTTAATGATTTAAATCAGTTTAAATCACTAGTGAGGAAGATTCTATTTAATCATCATTTTTTATTGTTTAATGTAACTTTAATACATATTCAGAGATGTAGGTTTTATTAGTAGGTACACACTAAGCAACTATTTTGAATTGTTTTCAGATTAATTTTCATCCAAAAAATGGGATGATAATTTGGTCATTTTTTACTACTAAAGCAGAATGAATTTGTGAAGTCATTCAGGAGATTAACCAGCTCCAACTGATCCTTTACAAAAGAGTATCATATTATGACATTAAGTCTGACGGCTAAGTGCTCCTGGTTAATAACATTATGGCAAAGTAGCGGTTTAAATTATGAACTATACATATTTCTCTTTAAAATGTGTTTCTACTTTGTTCTTTTAGTTTATTTGTTTGTTTGTTTGTTTTAAAGTAAACTCTCCCATGCAGAATTTAGCAGAATGTGTGATGGATACAGAGAAATGCCAGTGGAAGGGGGTTGGCAGTCCCTTGCCCATGGTAGGTTTCTCCACCTGATATGTGGCTGTACCCCTTAGTCCACGTCATTCATGAGGGTCCCATAACCCTAAGTGGGTGTTTTTTTTTGCCAGAGGGAGAAAGGGGTGGGAAAGTCACCTTCTGTTATCCATATTCCCCTGGTGCTACTCTGGATCCAATTATGTTATTGAATTTTATAGTTTTAGGTTTTGCTTTGTGAACCACCCAGAGAGCATTGGCTACTGGGCAGTATAGAAATGTAATAAGCAAGCCTATGAACAGAGATGCATTGAACAGTCATCTTATCAGTATCAAATTCTTATTTAGGATCTTACCTCAGATGAAGTGTAATGATGACTCTCTGCCAATCAATGGAATTGAATCCCCCTCTCCCTGAAGTCCTTCACTCCTCTAAAATCTTCTCTGGAGTGTTGGGAGACCCTCCAGAGCAGATAGGGGGTGCGGGGGGGAGTTCCCTTTCACAGCAGGAAGTTCATCCCTGTAACATTGGATGGAATCACTTTCCATTTATGCTCTGTTCTAAAAGAATGTTGCAGTAAAGAAGCAACATATGTTATCTCTATATCTCATTTATTTCCTAGCATAGTGAACCCAAAAGTTTCTGGCTGGCTGAAATTTCCATCTGTTGGGGGGCTAACTGATCATGAGAAGAGCCCCAGAGCTGCCACCACTGTGGTTAAAGTATAAATGAGTTAATTGTCAATTTGATACACTTAAAGGTACCCTAAAACTTGCCACCTGTGGTGGGCCTCCTTGCCCTATCTAATGGTAGGGCTGGTCCTTCATGTCACTTCCTTTCTGTTCCCAGTAACGTATATTTGTACACAACGTGTAGTGTGGTGTTGTCATTCTGTGTATTTCTGAGGCTTGGAATATTGGCTGATAACTTGGCCAGGAAAACACGTAGTATCATGACATCAGATCTTGTGCTGTAGAAAGCTATACGTTACCAGGAAACAAGATACAGAGCAGTGAAAGCTCCATGTCTTGTGTAAAGGCTTTGAAGGTAAAGTAATGTGATTGCAGTTTAATAATTGCAGTGGAAAGAAGAGTTCCTGGGTTTGTTTTTGTTTTTTAACCACCTTAACTATACTGTGGTACGTAATGTGATGTGGTTCTCAGATGGCAAGTATCTTCCATCTGCTGTAATAAAAACACTTTTCCAGACTAATGTGCTTCTGAAATGCCCTTTTGTTTGTAAAAGCAAATATACTCCTGTTATAATCAGGACTAAAGAATTCAGCTGCAGGTCACTGTTTGGTACTGCAGAGTTCACTGACCACATTTTGCTTCTGGCAGTTCCAGCTGTGGCCCCTTTATGCAGATCACTGCCAGGCTAAGCCCCTTCAATGCTACTCCTCAGCCACAGCTTAGCTTCTATTTAATGTAGCACCAAACGGAAAAAATAAAAGCTAATTACCGACGTATCAAAAGATCTGTGAGCAAAGCATTACGATTTTAGAGGACCGAGCAGTATGGTTTTTTTAAGGAACAATTAAGAATTGATATCAGGTGGACCCCCACTTTCAGATTAATTGATTTAACTTGATTGTTTTAAATGGTAGCTTTTAAAAAAACTAAAATAGTTAATGTAAGATAGATTCTGTAAGAAACAATCTGCCTGGAAGTTCTCTTATGCATGTCTTGTTGAAAGTCATTCATCTCAATGTGGCTTGTGCAGGAGAACTTCCAGAATTATCTTAGACTAGCTGATATGCCTGGTGTTGCTCGGGTCCGTGAATAATGTTTATTACATTTATTTGATAAATAATAAATTTATCTGCAACTTATTCATCTTTAGGTTGGTTGGTTGTTTTTAGTTTGGTTGAGTTCGTAAATTGTTTTAGAGCTTCGTGATAAACCACATTTTTTGTTTTACCTGAAATGCCAGCAAAAGAGGAGGCAAACTCCAGTGCTTGAAACGAAGAGGAAAAATTTATTACGCTCAACGCGCGTTTTGGAGGAGTCTCCTTCTTCAGGAGCTATAAATCAAGTAAATAAATAAATTACGCATAAGAATAGTATTTTGTAGACAACACCCTGCTCCTTGTTTTTACACTTCAAAGGGGCTTTTCTACATCAGAATTCTACAGTACTTTAAAAACCTTAGAAAACTAAATTCCCACTTTACCATGATGCACATTGCTTTTATGTTCTTTTCTAATTCAGACAGTATTGAAAAATTGATTACAAGAATAATGAAAGAATAAAATAATATAAAGTAAACTAGAAAATTCTTTTGGACAGCCTTTAGCTAGTATTCTTTTTATACAGCCCATTGTTCTCCCAATCCTCACAAACACATACATGAACCAACCTGTATGTAGCTAATCAATTTCCAGCAAACATTCAGTAATGATTCCTTCTTCTCAATGTTTTGTACATGCTGTGTTTTAAAGCATATCACTCTTATACCAGATGCGAACCTGAGATGTATCTTATCTATCCCAGGTGGTTCTTAACTAGTCCACACCTCGTTAGAGATCAGGCATTAATCCTGCTATTACTTTTTATCTGCATTTGATATATGTATGACCAATTGATGTTATATTAATTCAACTACATTAGCTCAGAGAAGTCCAAATCCTCATTAAGCCCATTGGGCCACATGCTTTTTAAAGAAATAATCCAAAATAATTCTTTTTTACTTAGTAATTTATCATTCCCATTTACCTTTTCAGTAGACCAAAAGATGCAATCATTGGGTTTATGTTGCTTCTTTCTGAAGTGTTTTACCATTGGAACTCCCACCCTCTGATGTGTTAAGTTACGTAGGTGCTGCCCTAATCTACGTTTTAAGGGTCTCTGAGTTTTTCCAATATAAATCTTTTTACAGGGCATGAGATAGCATAAATTACTCTTGAAGAGTTGCAATTTAGAAAATCAATGATTTGGATATTATTTCCAGTACTCGGGTTGACAAAGGTTGTTTTCTTTTCAGTGTACCGTATTTCATCGATTCTAAGATTCACTTTTTCTCCCATGTTTACATCTGTAAAAATGGGGTGCGGCTTAGAATCAATGGCGCCTTGCAGTCGTGGGAGTTCTCTCGCGTTTTGCAGAAGGCACTAGGGCTCTGCATGCCTCCCCCCCCCCACGATTCACCCTAGCGGGTCCCGAGGGACCTCACAAGGCCAGTCAGAAGACGCTCCTCCCCACTTACCTTGATTGCTGCTGCCTCAGCCTGGGAAGGCTTCAGTACTGGGAAAGAGGCCGCGATCTCAGGAAATCTCACGAGATATCGGCCTCCTTTCCAGTACTGAAGCCTTCCCAGGCTGAGGCAGCAGCGATCAGGGTAAGTGGGGAGGGGGGACTTGCGAGGAAGGAGGGGGACTTGTGAGGGGGGAGGGGGACTTGTGGGACCCTAACCCTCCCACTCCCCACTCACCTCCATCGCCGTCGCCTGTCCTCGCAGCTGCCGCCGCCAGCGCTCACCTCGGCCTGGCAAGGCATTGTTCCCAGTAATGAGGCGAGTGTTGCCAGCGGTGCTGAGTGGCGGCAGCGGCAGCAAGGATGGGCAGTGGAGGGGAGGAGGGAGGGTTAAGGCCCCACAAGTCCCCCCTCCCCTCTCCCCCTCCCCTCTTAGCTTGATCATTGCCTCCTCTACCTGACAAGGTATCATCACTGGGTTCCCAGTAATGACGCCTTGCCAGGCCGAGGGGAGCGTTGCCAGCCTCGCGGAGCAGTGGCGGCGGCGAGGATGGGCGACGGCGAAGGCAACGCTCCCCTCGGCCTGGCAAGGCATCGTTACTGGAAACCCAGTAACGATGCCTTGCCAGGCCAAAGCGGCAGCGATTAATGTAAGAGGGGAGGGGGAGAGGGGAGGGGGGACTTGCGGGGCCCTAACCCTCTTCCTTCCCCTCCATCACCCCTCCTCACTGCTGCTCCGTGCCGCTGGCAACTCTCGCTCGTTACTGGGAATGACACCTTGCCAGGCCAAGGCGGGCGCTGGCGGTGGAGCAGCAGCAGCAGGGACGGACGACTACGACGATGGAGGTGAGTGGGGAGGGGGAAGGGGTGCTGAAATTAAGGTGCGACTTAGAATTGATGCAAAGCTTTTTCCCTGTTGGTGGCCCTGAAATTTAGGTGCTTCTTACAATTGATGGCGTCTTACAGTCGGTGAAATATGGTATTCGTAATATGTGCAGCAGCCGCATGGATGATGTCCTTTTGGCTTAGATGTATTGAGCACTGTTGGTTATGCATTTTTGTTTGTGTTCCATGTGTGGTCTGTATGCACTAACCAATCCTTGAGGTTTTTTGTTCTTTTAAATGTTATTCTGGGTCTTCTTACTTACCTGAAATGCCTACACCTCCCATCATGCCTTGGTCGGAGCAGCCATCTAAACTTCAAAAGCAATCAGGACACACAACACCCTTTCTACCAGCTCGGGCCCCCTAAAATATGTGTCTGCGAGGTAATAATCTTAAAGTAGCAGGCTGGTGCTAGGCCTGAGTTAACCTTTAAACAAATTAAATTCATTTCTTTTTTTCCTCTCTCACCCTCATGACAACCCTTCAGGGTAACTTTAAAACAAATTTAATTAGTTTCTTTCCACCCCACCCACCGCTCTCGCTCACCGTCAATGGAGGCCAGGGCTGCCTTGAAGCTGTCGCCATAAACTACAACTCCCGGCATGCCTTTTGCTGTGGTGCCCGACTTGCCCAATGGGAGTCCTGCTGCTGAAGCTCATGGGAAGTGAAGTCTGGCTGAGCCAGACCACACTACACTGTGCAATCCGTGCTCATAGGTAGGCCATGAGGGAGCTGGCTGGCTGACTGATGGTGCGTTTGGTTGCCATTGGCAACGGGCCTGCTCCTGATGGGGCCTAGCAACTGAGGCAGCTGGCCCCAGGCGCTCTCCCTTCAGGCCCAGGAGGGCAAGCCACTACCAGATAATGTCTGCCAAAGCCTGATAAGTCTTCCCTCTTTCCCAAGGTATGCTGGGAGTGGTAGGCATCAGCCTAGGTCCCTGAATAACATGTTAATCTTTGAACACCATCTGAGATGTGGTGGGAGAGTGGGCCTTCTTAGTTGTGGCACTCTGCTTGTGGATTTCTTTTCCCCAGGAAGGCTGGCCTAGTGACTGCATTAATGGCTTTTAAGTGCCAAATGAGTTTTTGTTTTTTTCCCAAGGCCTTTTAACTTGATGAGATTTTTTCATGCTGCATTTTTTCCTGTCATAACTAAACCACAACATTCCAAGACAGAATTACCGAATAAAGTTTATGATTTTTATGTAAAAGCCTGACTATACCATTGACACAAAAGAGTGAATGGAGGATTGACTGATATAGCTGAGACTAGAATGGAATGGTGGGCAGGGTTAGTGGCAGTTAGGGAAAGTCAGGTAGGAGAACAAAGACAAGTTAGTGAGAGGTCAGGGTTTGCTCACCCATATTTTATTTTAAATCAGCCACTCTACATGCCAGTACTACACCGCCCAGCATGCCTTTGGCAGCCCACAAGACCCGCATCCTCTGAGACATTGTCTTGTTGCCGATGCCGCACCTCGATAGAGCGTCAAGGAGTAGCATTGCCAATGAGGGGAGGTAAGCAGCTATCAGTGGACGCACCCAGCTCCGGCCAATTCTGCTGGGACTGCCTTGGCCTGTGCTTCTCACCCACCAAGTGCTACATCAGAAGCCTGTACTGAAGGGCTAGGCCAGGTACTTCCCCCCCTTTGTCAGGTCTGTTTCTGGGCATGCGCAGAGTGCCTCCCCTTCCTCCCTCTTAAGGGCAAGGGCTACACGCTTGCTTCCCCCAGATTCTGAGAAAACAGTGATATCAGGTCAGAGTGTCTTTGAGTATTTTTGGCCCCTCAAAGCCATGCTGTTGTATCTAATTACATTTTAAAACCACACAGAGGGTGGGAGGAGGCACCGCAGATGGATGCAGCTCATTTATGTGGGTTGTTTCCTTTTATGTGGAATTGGGCTGACTGCTTGAGACCAAATTTAGGAGTCAGGATTGTAAAAGACACGCAGCAGCCACCAACCTGTGCACTCACAATGGCCGCCAAAGGCCAGTAAGTCTGGCCTCCTGCCCAAGATCCTGGATCCATCACACCAAATGACAGCCCAGATAGATGTGACAGCCAGGAGTGCCTACTATCAGCTTTGGCTGATACGCCAGCTGCACCCCTTCCTAGAGTTGGAAGACCTAAAGACGGTAGTGCACGCGCTGGTAACTTCGAGGCTCGACTTCTGCAATGTGCTGTACATAGGGCTACCTTTGTGCCTAGTCTGGAAACTTCAATTAGTTCAAAATATGGCAGCCAGGTTGGTCACCGGGACACCTAGGGGGGACCACATAACACCAATCTTAAAATCACTCCACTGGCTGCCAATTAGTTTCTGGGCAAAGTATAAAGTGTTGATTAACTTTAAAGCCCTACATGGTTTAGGTCCAGGGTATCTACAGGATCGCCTTCTCCCACCCCGCACACTCGGGTCCTCTGGGAAGAATTTACTCCAGTCAGCCAGAACTAGGCTGACGAGTGTTACCCAGAGGACCTTTTCTTCTGCCTCTCCCTGACTGTGGAATGGCCTGCCGGAGGAGATTCGACAAATTAGCAGTCTTCTAGAATTTGAGAGAGCTGTGAAGACTGCTCTCTTCCGGCAGGCCTACCAGTTGAATTTTAAGATGTTTTTAATAATGTATTTGTTTTGATCTGTTTTAATGTTTTATCTATTTTATGATTTTTATATTTATATATATTGTTGTTCCCCGCCTCAGTCTGGATGGAGAGGCGGGTTAGAAATTAAATAAATAAATAAATAAATAAGGTATGCTGGGAGTTACATCCAGGGCATGCTGGGAGTTGTAGGCGTAAACCTAGGTTTTTATTAAATTCATTAAAAATACTTAAACCCCCAAAATTTGTGTTTTTATATTTTTCTTGTACATTGTACAGCCAGACCTATCACTGTGTCACCATGTCAACTCATCTAACTCATCTGGAAGTTGGTAAACATTTCTGGACATACGTGACACTCACATACTTTCCACTTTATAGGTAAGAGATACACACACATATGAACACACACACACGGGGAAAGAGAGAGAGAGAGAGAGCAATCTGCAGTGACAGGATGGAGTGGTTAGGGCTGGTGGGAGGGCATGTGTTCCCAGCTTTGTTCCCACTTACCCATTCAACACTTAACTTTCCTGTGCACCTTTGGCACGAACTTGAGATCAAACAGTTAGAAACAGTATTATTAGAGTTGAAGGAAAGCATGCAGCTGTTCCCCTTCTCCTCAGTCCAAGCTGAGCAGCAGTGCTGGCTTGAACATAGGAGCATGACTTCTGCTCTTTTTTTGCAGCCAAGCTCCCTCCCTGCCCTCTGCAGCTCAGGTCAGAACTAGACTGTGAGGGCTTATCCAGGGTCAGTCACGTGAGGGAAGGAGAAGAGCACAGCTACATGCCTTCTTCTCCACTTAAGCCCAAAGTGAACTGTAGGCCCTTGTGTTTGCTCGCCTCTCAGCTTTGCATCCAGTGCCTGCACACTACCCCCTGTGTGTCACCCTCATGCTAAAATTTTGGGAAGTAAGCAGGGTGTATGTCATTCTATCGTCTGCTAATTTTATGCAAGTTTGGGAAGGCTTCTCTGCAACCAGTAACATTTGTGAACATTAAAGGACATCATTTCCTTTAGTAATAGATGCAAATATTTTAATGCTTATATCTAGTAGGCTACATTTAGGATTTCTTTATGCACGTGAAAAAATGTGTGGTACTATCTACCGTGTGAAGAAGTGCAATGTGACACTCTTGCTCCTGAATTACCATAAGCACAAACTCACAAGTGTAGGGAGTCATCATTGTTTTGATGCTTGCAGGATGTAAGCTCTGTTTTTTAGTAAATGTGTACTATGCCACAATGGTGATGGTACTTTTTGATATCTTGAACATGCACATTAAAAAGAGCAGAGAAAATAAAAGGATGGCTGATTCAAAGGGAGAGGCTACTTGTTAACACTATTCTATTAACCTCTGTAATTCAAAGGAACCAATGGATTGTGAAGGCAAGGCCTCTGTCACTCCAGAAGCTTTCAAATCAGAAACTTTCCCAGGGTGAAATTATCTCTCCGTGCTTTCTCAGCAGAGATGGCAACTGGCAATGTTTGTTCCACTTCTGAGGGTGAAATTGCCAGGGGGTGAATGAACATCTAATACGCCTCTGGAAGTTTTATGATGGGTGTTAGCTTCTCCTTGCTAATAAGGAGATGATCTGGAACAATCCCAAGGAAATTTACCACTGAAGATCCAAAAGAAATCATCAGGTATTTTTATGTTTCATAAATGCAAAGAAATCACTTTTGTCAAAGTTTTGAGAGAGTTAGCTGCCTTGTCATAAGACAACAAATAGGTGCTTTTCTCCTCCCACCCCTGTACTAAGGAGCAGCGCAAAACCGGATTACGTTTCATGAATATTTTTGCTTCCATAACTGCCCCCTAGTTTTGGAAATTGGGGGAGGGGGTCTTTGAAAGAGCATGTATTTGTGGGAGTAGAAAGTATTTATGTGCAGTACAATGGGCTATATAAATCTGGCTTGATGTCTGTTGGAATATGCATTTGCATGAGCATTTGAAGGCACACTGAAGCACACATATTGTTGTCAAGGGGATGTATGTTTGGATGTGTAATTCCACTATGGGTTCTGGCATGACTAGAGTAGTTCTGTGCTTCAGTGAAAGTTGTGTGACATCACTGCAGGATCCTTGATGGGCTGGGCCATGTAGAGAACAAGGAAGGTGTCTAGTTTGGTGTGTGTGTGTTTTAATGGTGCTAAAACATTATTAGGTCCTAATCGTTAGGGGAACAATAATTGTGAACAGATGTGAAAAATAGTGCAAAAAAGTGAAAGCTGTGGTTATGCAGGGTGCTTTTGTATCCTTCAAAAAAATGTTTTTTACCCCAAAAACCTTTGAGGATCAAAATTTGTCACATTCCCAGGGTATCTTTTCAAGAGAAGTAAATCAGTCCTTTACTGGTACTTAAAAGGCAGCACAGAACTGTTTGTGACAGATTGTTTCTATGTTTTTAATCCCTCACTAATAAGAATTATGATTTCAGCTCTTTCCTTTGTCGTTGAATTTTTTTATAATAAATACGTACAATTACACTAGTGACAAGAGCTTAATATTAAGCAGAACAGTTAAAGTTTAAAGATTGTACTATTGATGGTCTCTTCTTCTGCATCTTCCTTTTATGTTTTAATTGGATGTATGATTTTACATTGTTTTTTGTGTTGGTACTAGAAGGGCAGGATACAAATATCTATTTAAATATGCCTTGTAGTTAATAAGTTGTAGAAAGTGATTAACTCAGAATTTGAAAAAAGTATTGAGAGTTGGGAGGGCTTGAATTCAGAAGATAGTCTTAAAGAACCTGATGTTGAGATGTTGGAGGGTCTTTTCAGGAGTCAGTTTTAAACTGTTTGCTTCTCTGTATATTAAGTGTAGTCTGTACATTCTTTCTGATGTGGTTCCTCATGCTAACTTCTTACTGGGTTATCCCCATTTTTGTAGCATCGATGAGTTGATAATCTGTCCTGAAGCCTGGTCTACTGTACTCCCTAATGTGCAGATGTTCACATTAGGGAGTACAGTAGCCAGTAGTGTTGTCATACTACACACTGCAGGGTATGGAGTTGGTTCCACATCTAGACATACATCAAGTAAACCCATTCAAAGGGACTTAGAGTATAATGACTAACTTAAGTAGTGTTTATTTCAATGGGTCTACTCTAACTAGACTAAATCTGGAACCAACCCTATAATTATTAGCCTAATTCTGCAGTAGCTTGTGTACAGTGGTGTGCCTCTTTGATTTTATCCTAAAAAAAATCTGTGACTAACTAAAAACTGGTCCAATGTGTAGTTGGTGAAGGTCAAGCAGGCAGCATTATTAGAACCCTGTTGCACAATAATTGGCCTTGGTGGGAGAAGCTTTATAGGTGTCAGAGAGCAAAGAAAATAATAGGTATATTGTGGATAGAACACTATAACAATGGCAGTGATCTAGAGAGTAGGTATTGAGGGAAGGAAGCCTTTTGAAGATACTTAACTATGTATGTAGATTTCTTTAAGATACGTAGATTCAAAGTCCAGGAATTTTCCTTCAGTCAAGTGAGGTAATCTCTTTTGTTAGTGTGTGTGCATGCATGTTTTAGTATTAGCAATGGCGATAAACATTTCATAAGCATGGGAAACAATTAGAGAAATTGTTACAATAATTAGTTGACTTAGATTCTGATATCATATGAGCCAATAGAAAGTGAAGGATATCACGTCTCTGTTAAGTTTTAGTTCCCTTTATTTTGTTAACTTCCCAAATGTATATGAAGGTAACTACACTTTGATTGCTAGCCTCACAAATAGGTAATTACCTTTTTAGGCTGCAATCCTATACTCAGTTAGTTGGCAGTAAGCCCCACTGAACTCAATAGTGTTTACTTCTGAGTAGACATGTATAGGATTGCACTGCGAAATGCAGACTTGGGTGTGATTAAATGTTGATGCCTCCACTTCCCCTGTGGCTTTCCTGCAGGTGTTGGGAAATTATACTGGTTCTACCATGAAAATATACCCACTCATATTAACTGGCAAAAAAAATTAACATTAACTGCTTTAGGTAATATGAGCATTGAAGATTTTAGGAAACTGGAGTCAGCATAGATGGAAATGTGAAGCTAAAAAAATACACATTAGGATAAGAAGGACTTCTGGGTGGTCGATATTCATCTCTGGTGCAGAGAAGATCCAAATAACACTGGCTCAAAACATTTCTGACAAAATAATGTAATCCATTTACCCAGCAACGAACTAATTTCTCCCAAAAGATTCAGGACCGTGATGAAATTCATCAGAAGCTGTATACATTGCATAATATTTGCATGTAGGCACTGGATTGTGTTAAGTATGTGCATATTAGCCTGATGGTCATTGCAGCATGGGATTTGCAGTATTTTAAGATGTAGAAACATCATTGTTATACTATACATACTTTTTGCATGCTTATTTGATCTAGTTTGCATTGCATGTGATGCAGCTTTTAAGCTGGGCAAATCATTGAGCACTGACATATGTGCATGCATATTTCACTCCCATTTACATTAATAGGTTTGGCATGACAGTGTTTGTAAAATAACTATCACAAAAGTACAGTGTCATAGGAACACTGAAGAAACACATTGAACTCCCAGGATGTGTGTCGACAGTGGCTTTGATGAAAGCAGTACAAAATTTTGAAGGGCTCAGAATTTTGGGAATAATAATCAGATTTATTTGTTTTAGTATTTTGAATCTCAGCAGTATCGCCATTGCTAAAATAAGCATTTCTTTTTCTACTACCAATTACATATGCAAATAGCAAATGCATTTTTTCCAGCTTTCATTCAGTTCTGAACATTTAATATGTAGCAAATGTTTCTGCTTTTGTAAATAGTATCTCTCTTATATAGTACACTAGCATGATAATTGTATTTGCATGCATTGATTTCATGGGAAATGTATCTAGATCAATGATCATATAAAATATTGATTACTAATAATGCAAACAATCCAAGGTAAGATTGTCATTACTTTGGCCAGGAGACTATCCCCTTCTCTTAGAACTCCTGAGTTAGATGTGGAGGTAGAATTGGAAGAGACAAACTTCTTTGTATATCTCAGGAGAGTGCTTTGGCTTTCCACCCTTATGAAGGATGTATTTTCATGAGCAGTAAGGTGTCACATAGTATATGTGGAATGGGCAGATATGATAGGATATTCTAGAAAGGTTCTTTTGACATCCCATTATAAAATGTGCCTAAAAAACTTCAGCAATAATTTTTCCCTTTTTGTCAGAAAAAGGAGTGCTTTTCCTAGCAAGGAGCTATAGTAAAATCAATGGAGGTTGGTGGCGCCTATTTTAGTGGGGCAGTGAATCCACTCTGGATTTCAATCAAAACTTTTGGGGATAGGGTTCAGCACTTTGGATAGTTCCTTTAGAGTTCTGACTGAAACCCAGAAAGGATTCACTGCCCCACAGAAATATGAGCCTCCACTGAGTAAATAGTATTCTATGAGATGTGTTTTAATGTTGTATTATTCGCTAGAGGTTCATTGGCTGCTCTCATTTCTTTTAGTGACTGATCTAGTCTATTTTTACTATATTGTATGCCAGTTTTGTATTTAAGCACTTAGCCTAGTTGCCATAGGTGATCAGAAATTCCATGCAGGTGAGTGAGCAGGATGGCAGAAGAGGGATGGAATGTCTGCTAAGTATCCATGCAAACTATTACAGAAAGAAAGAATTTGCTGTGACCATCACAGAAATGGGGGACTGGTTGCTCTCTCTTTTCTACCAGTTAGCTTGATAGGAGGTAATTTTTGCTAGCCCAGGAATATAGGAAACTGCATTACACAGACCATTGGTCCATTTAGCCTGGTATTGTTGGCACTGACTGGCAGCGGTTCTCCAAGGTTTCGGGTAGGATTCTCTGCTAGCCCTTCCTGGAGATGCTGGGGATTGAACCTGGGGCCTTCTGCGGGCAAAGCATGTGCTCTGTCACTGACCTATGTTCCTCCCGCATAGCCTGCTATGAGGCTAGTAGCCTGTGTTTCTGTGCTGGACATGGAGGAGGGGGCTTTCCCTCCTCTGGCCAGCATGGAATTGTAGGTTAGTAGCCTCTTAGCAGGCTAGTAAACACTTTTGCAGGTTAGTAACTTTTGTAGCCTTATTTACAAGGCTTTACTATGCTATAATTCTGCGTCTGTGTCTATCCTCCAATGTGAAAAGATAGCTGGTTGTCAGAAGTATAATACAACCAGGCTTATAGGTGTTAACGTTCTAGTGAAGAGGAAGGTTATATGATAAAATATTACAGGCTGGAAAAAAAACTTCATGGTGCTGTTGAATTCTAAATTATAATAGGAATATGTATATTAGAGAAGTAAAGATATTCATAAAGGAAATCATATAGAATATTTTTCATATATAGGCCATATAATTATTTTGATTATCTTATTGTGCGATAAAACATAACTCCTCCAAGTGTGTTAAGTCTAACACCAATGTGTGTTATTCTCAAACTTTTCAGTTTATCAGGAACATCTCCTACTAACCATTTTATCTTTCTTTCTCAGCATTATATTAAACATATAGTCACACGCTTTATGCGATGGTAACATCTTCCCACTCAGATGGTTGTCGGATGTATAAACTGGTAATTGTTGTCTCCAAGCAGGTCCTCCAGCATTTCCAATCCTAAAATCATAGTATTTTGCAAATAAGGATTAACAAAATAGGGATTAACAGGATTAACTGCCTCTCTTTGCATAGATTGTTGTTGTGTTTGCCATCTTTTGGTGCTAATTAGCCAGACCTAGTATCCATATAACTGTGCAACTGTGACCCTCAATCATAGTTTCAATTGTAAAATAGACCTCATGTTATTCTTTGTAAGTTTGAGCCACCATTTTGTAAGAGTGCAGAATAGTTAAGAATTCCCCCCCACACTTAAATATTCTTGTATCTCTGACATAATGTTGTGTGCCCAATTATGGCTGATGGTTTGTCCAATATCAGTACCCGTGAAAGATCCAAATGGCTCCCTCCAACTGAAATGCACCACAAACCTGAATGATGTCCTATAATTATGGTAAAACAATACTTTAAATTGTGAGGTAGGGATTCATGTTTTTAAAGACAAACAAACCATAGCATAATGCTCAGGAATTTTAAGCATGTAACAAACGTGATCATAAAAGTTATGCTCCTTCTCCATTGTTCAGAACTGTAATTCCTGTAGTAAGGCTCATTATAACTTTATTGCCCCCGTAACACCTTTAGTATGGAAAGTACTTTACAATTCTTATCAGTTGTCTGTCTTTATATGATGTGGTTCTCATTTTATCAGTAGGATTGGGGATTAACAGTGCAGTCCTATGCATAGAAATAGCCCCCCTTCAGTTCAGTGGTCTTACTCTTAAGTAAATGTGAATAGAACTGTGATCTTATGCTGCGGCCTATACACACTTAACTGGAAGTAAGCCCCACTGAACGCAGTAGGACTTACTTCTGAGTAGACATGCATAGGACTGCATTGTTATATATAATAACTTGCCAAAGGCCAACTAGGGTCTTCATAATTATGAACATTTTGAACCTGAGTCCATGGACCACACACTTTCCTCAATAAATCACTACTGATGTTTTAAAACTTACGTTTGCAGCTAAATGGATTGCAAAGTGAACAAGTGTATTTGGTGATTCAGCATGTGAATGAAAAATCTAGGAAGTACTTGATGTCCTCAGCCAGTGTATATGTTAGGAGGAAGTGAGGTTGTCTTAGAAATGTGGCCATGTTTTGTTTTGTTTACATTCCAAAATTTTGAAACTGGTCTGCCTTGCTGGCTTCAGCAGAGTGCTTCGCTTTGCTCTGCCCCACCCTAACTTTGTGCACGGGGCTAGTGCTTGCTCATTACTGACATTAATGAGTTTGACTGAAGTGTTTTGTTTCATCTGCATCTGCTTGTGGTGCTCCCTTTTGGAGTTTTCTTTGGGAAGCTGCTGGGAATAGCAGCTTACTTGGGTGCAAAGGGGCATCTGTCACAACTTGTGTAATACTTACATGGAAAATGTCTTTCTCAAAGGCTCTTGGTGCCCCATGTTTTACAGTACATGAACAGTTGGCTAGTCCAGGTGTTTCCTCTACTGTTTGCGTGATAAGTGAATTGGAAATTCAAGAGAAGAGTTGGCAGAATGGAAGAGCTGAGGGTTTGTATTTACCTATTCTAACTGCTTAGCACATAGGAGGGTTTGTGGGCTCAGCAAAATCCTACCTCCCCTCCCCTTTCCTGGTAAACTTTATAATTTTGATCTTGGGCATAAAACCACTAGAACATTGGAGATTTAACTGAGCTCTAAAATATGAGCATTGATCAGTTTTGGTTTTTTAAATGGAAGCCTGAAAGAATTGCCTTACCATAGTGTGGATTTAAACAACACTGTCTTCTTTGAACTTTTCAGCTTGAAATGCAATTAAACCTCAAGTTTACTAAGGGCTTAATCCTATGCATGTTTAGACAGAAAAAAGTCCTACAATTGGCTGGGGAATGCTGGGAGTTGCAGATTTTTTTCCTGTCTAAACATACATAGGATTGCACCCTAAATTTCAAGTTTTAAAAGTTCTAACTTTTTTCAAACAATCAAACAAACAAAAACTATATTTAAAGATGGAGACTGGGTTTTATTGGTGATGACATTTTATTTTATTCATTCCTAAATGTTAATTTCGCTGTTTTATTATTGTTGGTTTTTCTAAAGTAGAAAATCAAATTCCTAATGGTGTTTGTGTCTTTTCACAGGACAGTCGGCCCAATATGTCAAGACCTCTGATCACTAGGTCCCCTGCATCTCCTTTGAACAATCAAGGCATCCCCACGCCAGCACAGCTTACAAAATCCAATGCACCGGTACATATTGACGTGGGTGGGCACATGTACACCAGCAGCTTGGCCACACTTACTAAATATTCTGATTCAAGGTAATTCCAAGGATTATGTTGCATATCTCTGGTAGCACTGTTAATTTGCTCACTTCTTTCCTCTGACCTCTGTGATATCTTTTTTTCTCAGTGTAAAACCTTTTCACTTGAAAGGGTAACCTACATTTCTGGGTACATTAAAGTAGTATTTAAAGTGCTTTATTAAATGAAAAACACAGGTGGATTTTGTTTCTTTGCTCAGGACCCACTTGTCTGTGCCACCTAATTGACCAACGTCACTTGTACATCAGTCCCTTATGCAGTATCCATTTATTTATTTATTTATTTATTTTATTTCTAACCCGCCTCTCCATCCAGATCGAGGCGGGGAACAACAATATATATAAATATAAAAATCATAAAATAGATAAACGATTAAAACAGATCAAAACAAATACATTATTAAAAACATCTTAAAATTCAACTGGGTAGGCCTGCCGGAAGAGAGCAGTCTTCACGGCTCTCTTAAATTCCAAAAGACTGCTAATTTGTCGAATCTCCTCCGGCAGGCCATTCCACAGTCTGGGAGCGGCAGAGGAGAAGGTCGTCTGGGTAACACTCGTCAGCCTAGTTCTGGCTGACTGGAGTAAATTCTTCCCAGAGGACCTGAGTGTGCAGGGCAGATTATACTGGAGAAGGCGATCCCGCAGGTAACCTGGACCCAAACCATGTAGGGCTTTAAAGATAACAACCAACACTTTATACTTTGCCCGGAAACTAATTGGCATCCAGTGGAGTGTTTTTGAGATTGGTGTTATGTGGTCCCCCCTAGGTGTACCGGTGACCAACCTGGCTGCCATATTTTGAACTAATTGAAGTTTCCGGACTAGGCACAAAGGTAGCCCTATGTACAGCACATTGCAGAAGTACAGCTCGTGCACTACCGTCTTTAGGTCTTCCAACTCTAGGAAGGGGCGCAGCTGGCATATCAGCCGAAGCTGATAGTAGGCACTTCTGGCCGTTGCATCTATTTGGGCTGTCATTTGGAGCGACGAATCCAGGAATACCCCCAAGCTGCAAACACAGTCTTTCAGGGAGGGGATGTAACCCCATCCAGAATTGGTTGACACACCTCCAAACCCAGATTGTGGCCTTTGACAGCAAGCACCTCCGTCTTGTCTGGATTCAGCTTCAGATTGTTTTTCTTCATCCGGCCCATTACCGCCTCCAAGCATTTATTCAGAGGAGACACACTATCCTTAGCTGACGATGTTTTTGAAGGCATAGAGAAATATATTTAGGTGTCATCAGCATACTGATAGCACCCCGCCCCATGCCTCCGGATGATCTCTCCCAGCGGTTTCATATAAATGTTAAACAGCATGGGGAAAGGATGGCACCTTGTGGTACACCACATAGCAGCTCCTTCTTTGAAGAGCAGCTATCCCCAAGCATCACCATCTGGAACCTGCCCAAGAGGTAGGACCGGAACCACTGAAGCACAGTGCCCCCGATTCCCGATCCCCTCAGGCGTTCCAGAAGGATACCATGGTCGATGGTATCGAAAGCCACTGAGAGGTCCAGAAGTACCAACAGGAACACACTCCCCCTGTCAATACTCAGGCGTAGATCATCCACTAAGGCGACCGTAGCGGTCTCAACTCCATATCCTGCCCTGAAGCAGGTTTGAAATGGGTCTAGAAAATCTATATCATCCAAAACTGCTTGGAGGTGTAAGGCTAAAGCTTGTCATTCCTTCCACATGGACTGATGGGTGCCAATGTAAGCATTTGAAATAATTTCTTTAGAAGTGGTTTGTTTAACATCCAAATTCTCATTACATGAACACCCAGACTTTTTAAGCAACCAGAGCTAGAACACATGCACGCTAATTAAGGGCCTGAGCTAGGAAGCAGGAGATCCTGTCGTGTTTCTTCCCCCCACATCCTAAAACACGCCTTTGCTGTCTGTATCAGCCTTATCCAATTCTTACCTAACGCTATTGAGGGAGATGGTGACCTGGTTAGCAAGTCACACTAAGTCCTGGTTGGTCATTGTGGTTTGTTGCAGGGTAACTTACCGTGATGTCCAAACGCAGGGCGTTCTCCCCCCCCCCCCCCCCCCCGTTGTGGGTTGTATGAGAACCCATGGCTTGTAGTATGGTTGTTTAGGATGGTTTGTTCCCAGGGTGGTTACAGGCCGATTTTATCGTGTGTTGTCAGGAACGGCTAGAGAGCTGCCCAGCAAGAGTGGCAAAACCCCCTGCTGTTCCTCATGATCTCACAAGTGTGGCCTTCATTCTCCCTCACCCCTTCTCAGCACTCTTGACTTCAGAAAATAGAATTTTAATTGATTTCATAGAAATTTTGAAGAAGGACACTGGAGAGTGCCCTGAACGTGTTCACAATTTCTTTATTATTTTCAGTTCTGAGTAAGTGCACATGAATGAATGTCTGCTATTAGGAATTTTGTGTGATTTTCCCTTCCATTCTACTGCCCGGCAGTGAAATTTGCATGTTTTTAGCTATCTGCCTCACTTGTCTGCCCTGAAATTTGCATATGTTTAGTGATACTACTCGCTGCTCCCTGTAATCCTCATGTGCAACTTACAGCTAGCAATGAAGACCAGTGGAGGGGAGCGACAAACATGAAGTGGGGTGGGGGTGAAAGCCGAAAGTAGCTGCAGGGGAGAAGGAGCTTTAGAGGCGGCTGTTATTACTTCAGTACAATGTGAAGCAGTCTTTAGAGGACATATCTGTATGCTTGGCTAAATAAAGGAAAGGCAGTTTTGCGCATTTAAACAAGACCCCCCCCCCCTCCATGGTGAATGTGTTAATAAGTACTCAAAAATTATTTCCTTTTTGTGATCTGATGTCAGGATAGGGGAGTTTCACTCTGAAGTTCTGTAATGGAGGATGAAATTGACAAGATGGGGATATGATTATCTTGGGTTCAATAACAGACCAGGTAGTTTTGCAGTCCTGTGCATTTGTGCAAGAGCTTTTTTAAAATGTTTCTGAACATGTTCCTGTGTTCATAAGGGTTCAGAAACCTAAAACCTTTTGGTGATCTGATGTGTGAAGGGGAGGAGTTTCCCAGCGGACCAATTGCAGAAAAGATGTTGACATAGGGAATGAGGAAACAAGGATTTTTGCAGCAAAGGCCTCTGGGATACATGCCAGTACAGGCTGGGGGGGGGGGGGGGCTGAGGAAGAAACTAGCCACAGCAAGCTACCAAACAAGCAATCATCTGTTGGGAGTAACATACAAGCCAGCCACCCACTGTGACTTGTTCTCAGGGTGGCTTAGTGTGCTGTGTGAACTTGCCCATTGTTTCAGCCATCAGGCTATTCTATTCCTGGATCTCTTCAGGCTAAGTGGATTCAAAATAGTAGTGTAGCTATTACACTTGTCTGTGTGAAACTATAGAGCCAGCATCCAGAAACACATACTGCTTTTGCTAGGCCACAGCATCCTGGGAGTACCTGGCATGCAGCAACCTTGTGAGTCCTTCTGCCTGCGAACACTAAGGAGATGGCTGGCAGATGGACCTTCTGAAGCAAGCAAATGGCAGGAAGAAGAGAGCAAAGAGACAGAAAAACAGGCTCCTTCCGTTGCCCCATCCTCTTTATATATAATGAATTGTCACAGGTCTCCACACCTGTTAAGATAAAACTGAACCCAAGGTAGTTGATGTTCTCCCAGGAAGTTCTTAATGAACTTCCTAATACAGTTACTGCTGTATTTTCAACACCTCACTCTTAGCAAATGTGTGAACTGGGTTATTAAGGATGGTGGGTTGGAGGATAGAGAGGTATGACCCTGGATTCAGCCCTTCCTCTCCATATGTCCTAAAAACAGGTCATTGGACTGGAATGTTATGTGCACTGTCAATTGGTATTTTAGTTTCTCATCCAGCTGTGGATCTTCATGTAAAAGCCACCTTCAGTCATCAAGTGGCTACCAAGAGAGATTGATATATCACTTAAGATCACAAATTCTACTTTTAATAGTAATATCTAGACGTTCAGCAGTACTTCAGTTGGAAGCACAACAAAATTGAATTATGCTAGGCCACAAATTACATTCACTGAGCTTTGCATAGTCAAATGACTGACCCCCACCCTCATTAAGGGATAATTATTTTTTCACTGTTCTAAATCTGATTAAAGTAGGCTTGCAAGATACAGTTGACAAGTGAGACGCTATACTATCAAAGTTCAGTATTGGTAGAGAAGAAGTAATTGTAACCTAACCAAGTGCATCAGTGTGTTCTTGTATCAGCTTTCCTTCCTGTAGAAAGACTTCATTTCTCCCCCAGGAAAATCTATACAAGACTGGGTTCACATGACATGACAATCCATTGTGGCTAACTAGCCAGTGGGTTGTTGTATTGTCCAAACCTAGAACACTTGACACGGGGTGGCTGATTTGGGGGCAACAAGCCACCCTGACAACCTTTGGCTTGTTGTAGGGGCTATTTAACCCACAATCGGTTGTCTTGTCGTCCAAACGCAGGAGAGCAAATTTATCAAGGGTTTTGGTGATTGGGCACAGAGCCACCTGGCAAAAAAAACCTGCTGATCTTCCTGATTGCACCTGTCTGTGCTGCCTCACCAGTGACTGCCCTTCCAATGATGCCCAAACAGCATTTTGGTGGCACTGTCACTTGTTCGCTCCCTTCCTTTCCCCCCCCCCTTGGAGCAGCTGCTGCTACAGTTACTGCAAAAGGGAACTGCAAAAAAGGGAAGGAGCCTAGATCTTCACCTCCTCAAGTAGTTGGAGACTCGGTGAAGTGTTTGGTAACATTTTAACAAAACACTGACCAGAAGATCTCCTTGGTAAACGGACAATATTGTCCCATCCCCCTTTTTGGTGCACTTGCTTCTCCCAATTCTCCCCCCCCCCTTTTTCCCCCCAATGTGTCAGTGTCAACAATGTGCAAATTACCCTATATGCAATCTCATTTTGTAATTTCCTTTTATGTTTCCTACTGCACTTCCTTCCCTTTGACAGGGCATTGACAGCGCAAGGCTATACATATTGGTCAGCCCTAAAAGTGGACACTTGCGCACCAGTGGAAGACTTACTAATTATAATTTACCCAAATGAGTCCATAATATTTTTAATAATATTTTTTCAGTTCCAGAAATTTGCACAAATAGGGCCATTAATATTGTTAATATATATATATATATATATATATATATATATATATTGGCCCATTTGCGCAAATTTTGGGGGGCAATTTTTTCTTTTTAAAATCCAGGGACTAAAAGAGGTCACAGTCAGAGCTGGGAGGAGATAGGCAGATAAGGTGGGTTCTGCCACGAAGGACACTGAGATAACGGCTGGAGGTCCAAGGGAGAAGGAGGGAGAGAAGAATCCACACTGCATAGGTTATTCGCAGGGTAGGTTATCGTGTTGTGTTAACCTGCCGATATAGAATTTGTGATTTCAAGGGAGGTTATGAACTTTTAATACTTGGGATTAAGAGACATTGCAATATGTCAGTATATTTTTGCCAATTCTTTTCTAGAACATTAACACGGTAAACAGGGAACAAAAAACTCCCTCCAAATTTCGGTATCATAGAGTAGCAATGGCTTAGGCCTCCTCTGACTTGCAGGTAAGCATGGTTGCAAAAGGCTTGGTGAAGGCTTGATTGACTCATGGGTTCCTCTTGCTCTCCGTCTTTTCCCCTCCTTCTCTGCCATCAGATCTCAGTCTTGGAAGGATTGCTCACAGTGGAAGTTGTAATTTTACCCAGCCCTACCTTCAGAATCCCTTTTTTTTTTAGCAGCCTAATAATATGCTTATTTTATTTGCATGGGTTGGTGTAATTTGGTTACATGTGCCATAGATTCAGATTTAGGTCATGACTCATCAATGTTGAAGAAAGATAATAATTCACATACTTACTGTTCTGAGAAATCTTTTCTAGCCCCGGTACATGAATTCATTTCCAAATAAAATAGCTTCTGCTTTTTACTGGTCTTTCCTAAATTGCTATATAGTTGCTAAGCAGTTTAATATGCTGCATGTGTATAATTGCAGGACTAAACAGACTCTGCTTTGCAGCCAACACCCATGGCCACCCACAGGGCATGTTTGAAGCTTCAGGATATGGCTGCCAAGTTCTAGAATATTTCTTGCTGGCTCTTGTCCACCTTTTTGCTGGCTTTGCATTTGGAAAGGTTTGACACTTGTGGGACTTGTTTCCCAGTGCTTTGTTGAAGAGGAGGCATGAAGTGACGAAGATCCTTTGGATTTGATGGTATGATCTTCAAACAGATGTTTTGGCCAATAAAAGCTTACTGTTCTTATGGAATTGCTTGCCTTCTTTTCTCCTCTCTTCTCATGTTCTATGCATATCTATTCCTCTGCTTTTGTTGTTGTCTGACATGCAGATAGTCTTGGACTTTGCCCAAGACAGCATATTTCTCTGAACACCATGGGAGAACAATCCAGTGTCCATACACATAAGTGATGGGTGAATTTACCCCAAGAGAGTTTTTTATTTACTCAGAAAATAACAAATTCACCCATGTAGGCTTGGATGGGAGTTCTCTCTTCAAAGCAACCTGTCATTCCGTGTAAAT
Organism: Anniella stebbinsi; assembly: GCA_029215795.1. Lineage (NCBI taxonomy): Eukaryota > Metazoa > Chordata > Lepidosauria > Squamata > Anniellidae > Anniella > Anniella stebbinsi. The sequence goes on along the minus strand of JARDYH010000006.1, from coordinate 61,235,004 downwards.
GAGTTTTTACACATACATAATATCAAAGTGCATCTTGGGAGTTGTAGTTTGAAATATTGTAGAGCCTCCTCAGAGATGTGATGGCAGCTGCAATAACAGGGGAAGCTGCTAAGGAGACGGTAGGATGACTGAAAATTTGGGGGAGGGCAGCGTTGCTGAATCTTCTTCCTCACAGAGCTAGAGCAGCAATAGGACAACTAAAAATGAGGGGGTTACTGCCGAGTCCTCCTCCTCCTCACGAAACCAAAGCATCTGGGGCAAGGGAGGAAGCCGCACCAGATTTGGCAAGGAAAGAGTTAATCCAACCAATGCAGTGCATGCACAGGAACTGTACTGTTTATATACAGGCTGCACATGCTCATGAGCTCGCAATAAATTCCGAACTTAATAGCGAATTCATAAATTGCTGATCGAGGCTTGTTAAAAGATGAGCATTACAAACTAGCAAGATTTGACCAGTGAGTGGATTCATTACGAAATCCGGCAGCATCACTAGTTTTAGTCCCATTGATTTTAAGGTGGTTAGGCTTGCTTGCTTGTTTGCTTGCTTTGAATTTACTTCTGCTCTGTATACAGGGATCATCAAGATTCACATGCTGAAGTTGCCATTGCATATTGTAATAGAGGCATATGCTCCCTTGCAGTTGCAAGAATTCTGTGCCCATTGCTTTCTCATGCGCTCTCTGTAGATATCTTTAAATTAATTGAGTCTTGGAGATTCCCTGTCTCTGACCTATATAGTTTTCTGGATTGTTCTCAGCCTCGTTTAACATCCGCCATATTGGTTGAGTTGTCAGTGCATTTGAGCTCTTCAGTGTTCCTTCTGTTAGAATTTGCCTGCAGTCATTTATATTGGGCAGGATTTGCTGTCAGGGTTCCATTTCAGGAATAGAAGACAGATCTTCTGAACAGTGTGCGTGTATGTGCATATGTGTAGTTGAATATAACTGTTACAGTGTCGGAAGATTATTTAATATGGTCATAGGGTATAATGGCTTCCTCCCTTATACATACAAAATCAAGGTCTGGTTTGCATAGTAACTGCTATTCCTTTTATCCTCATTAGTGGTAGCAATTAATTCACACCCTTGTGCAACTAGATATTATGTCTCAAGTACTAAGACATAATTTATGTCTTTAGTCAAGGAGCCATAACCACAAATTCTAAACAGTTGCACAAACACTTCCAGGCCACAGAGTATCTCTGGTGAAAAGTAGGTTCTAAACTTGCCTGGTCTTGTTTTAGAATCAGCTGAATAAGGTCCAAAATGCTTTAATCAAGTTCATTAGGACTCTTCTAGGGTCCCTTTACCCATCTTGAAATTGATTTATTTTTAAATGGTTTAAGAATATGCCTCAGGGCTTCACAGTTTGTATTAAAAAAATGAAATCTCTTCCTGTCTTGGAGCAACACAAATAGTCAATACTAAATTGACAAATGATCCGTTAAGTATATCCATGAATCTATTCTCCTCAGGCCCCTGTGTGAAACACTTCATCAAAAACATCATCATATTGATGATACATTGCAGAAGAAAGAAACAAGGTGAAAACTGGATAGATACTTCCCCCCTTCTCCTTGTATTTATAAGCAGAGTACCACAATCATAAACTGGGATCAGCCTGAATATGTATCCTGTGGGGTAGGGGAGAGAGAGAGTTGGGATTGCTTTCATTTTTTACATTTACATTCTCCATTACATTCAACATATTTGAAAATGGGAAGTGTTTTATGTTGCAAGAATTTATTCTAAGGTGTAAAAGACTTAAAGTCTAATTAACATTTATTTATGTGAAGGACAGTTGTAATCTTTCAATTGCATCTCTTTCAGAGAATAGACCTAAATTAGAGGAAGCTAAATAACGTGTTCCCTCTTTCTGGCAATGATCTGAGCAGGTGGATAGCGTTGGTAGCTTCAATTAGGCTTTTGGCCTCTGAATTACTTGGCTTTTGCTGGAAATGCCAGGACCAAACTAAACATTCCTTTAAGCTATTTTTATTAACTCACCTGCAAGCATGTGCAGCTTTAATTGGGATTGGGATAGGGTGACCAGATAAAATCCAGGTCAGGGCTCATGTAACTTTAACAGTTGTAGAGAAAAGGGAATTTCAGCCAATGTCATTTGTATGCAATTAGTTCCTGGTGAAATTCCCTCTTCATCACAACTGTTAAAGTTGCAGGGGCCCTGCCTTCTTTTGTATATGGGCACTCTAGTATAGTGCCTGCACTTTTAACTGTTGTGATGAAGAGGGAATATCACCAGGAACTAATTGCATACAAATGACACTGGCTGAAATTCCCTTTTCTCTACAACTGTTAAAGTTACATGAGTCCTGACCTGGATTTTATCTGGTCAGCCTAGATTGGGACCTTGATGCTTTGGGAGAGGAGACTTTAAGCTTTGCCCCCACTTATTTTTGTCCTGAAATTCCACCACCTTGCAAGGGGGGGTAAAAAAATAAAAAAATCACAGTTGAGTCTGAATCAGCGCACTTGCAGGAGAGTAAATAAAGGCTCCACTATGTGCTTAAAGGAATGTTTAATTTGACCCTCAGGGTTCCAAAGAGCAAGTTATAAAAATAATCCATTTATACTTGATTTTTAATATGAGTATGTTACCATGAAAAGTGTGTGTGTGTGAGTGTGTGTTTGTGTGTGTGTGTGTGTGTGTGTGTGTAAAATCCACTGTTACTTTCTCATGTCTTACAGTTTTGATTCTCCATGATTTTTCATGAGTTGTAATCCTGAGCATCCTGCTTTCATACCAATTTTATGAAGGCAATGACACCAGGACTTTTTAAGTACTGTTTCATGTGTCATATTTAATCTTTTGAGCAACAATTAGGAAGGACAGTTATTGAAGTTATATGTTACAGGGTTCAAGCAAAAGAGTAACTTACAAGATCTCAAGATATCATGAAAAACACAGGCAGATGGGATTGCTGGGTTTTGGATCGAACGGATTACAGGGTTAGAATGGCATCAAGGTTGGGAACTCCTGAGAATCTAGAAGACAAAGAATAAAGGGAGAAGGAAAAAATATCAAGATAAAAGAACAGGGCTGGAACATGTAATATGTAGGTTTGAATAGAGTAACCTGAGAAGTATTTAAACTGTGAGTATCAATCCTAGCCAGGATCTGCACATAATTTAACATTAAACTTTGAAGCTAAGGTGGCACCAGCAGGTGAGAAACCTCTGCTCTACTCTCTTGGAACAGGCTCTGTTGAGGCCTACTCTGTCATATTAAGCTGGCTGGTGCTATGAATCCTGGCCAGCACAAACCTGTTCAGGAAAGTGGGGAAGCAACTGGTTGAAGTATGTGGGTGATTGCCTAACAGCTACCCAATGAATTCTTCAGTGTCTTTCTCACAGACTTTATGCTGATCTCTTATTCTTAAGCCTGGATGGTCATGAAAAAGGCAAGAGCAGCAGTTGGAGGGATTGCAATAAGGAAAACTAGCACTCTCTCATGACAGAGATTTGTGCCACTATCACTATGAACAATAACGAGATGTCACCTAAGTGAGGTGTGTGGAGGTGCCGATGTTAGATGGATAGTTGTGCCCTAGGGGACTTACCGAGTATCCTGTGGATGCATCTGGCACCTCCCTCTGCTCATCTAGCGGGAGGGGGAGGGAAGGAGGCTGGGGCAGCGATAGGAAAAGGCATAAGCCTGCCACCCTGGCCTCCACCCCTCCCTGTCCCCAGGAGCACCCCCTTTCCCTATCACCATGCTTTATTTTGTGAGCACAGAGAGGTAGCTGGTGCAGTTTTCTCCACGCTGGCTACGTGGAGGCAGGGAGCACGTTTTCCTGGCCTCCGACCTCATAACCAGGAAACTGAAAAATTCTATGTCCCCCAGACGCTGTCTAAGGGACATAGGATTGCTCCTTTAGATCCTGTTCCTGAGTTCTATTATGGCAGTCTTTTCCATGCTCTGCCTTGTTGAAGGCTACAGTGAAATTTCAAATTGAAATAGCCTTAGGGTAAATACAAAATTAGAAGTGAGACTTATCCCTTTTTTCAATGTTTATCTTTTTAGTCACATGATATGAACAATACTTGGGAAAAATATATCCTTTTTTAAATGTCTTGGATGTTGACAGATGTCTAGGAGTTCAATCCTATCCACTTCATTTTAAATATTTCCCTTTATTCATTCACTTATTCATTCACTTATTTACTTTCTTCAAAGACAACTTTCCCAATATAAATCTTCGATCTTGTTAAATCTGTGAACAATTCATTTGCCTCTTGGGTTGCATTTTGAGTTTGTACAGCTGCTTTCTGCCTTGGGCCACAGTGAGTCTGACAAAAATTATCAGTTTCATCCTGCTGCTACTTGGAAGTTCAGAAGCAAATATTAAACCAATTCAGACATGTGTAAGAGACTGACCTTATGGGATAGGAGGATGAAGTACAGGGAGGGTTAGTATGGCAGGAAGAAGCATTAACCCATATTTTAAAGTACCTTGGCCTGTTACTGAGGAGGCTTTATAGTGAGAGACTATTATGTAGAAAGAGTAGCCCTGAAAAGAAGAAATCAATAACCTATTGTCTCTAAAGCTAGCATAAAAGTAAAAGGTGTTTGCCCATAAGAAAAAAAACATTGAGAAGAATATCTCTGTTATCCACATTCTCTATCACTGGCATCCTTAGAAGGCTGGATTATTAGGGTCTGCTTGCTTCATATATGCATTTAAGTTGACAACATCAACCCCATTGCAATGGGAGTTCTTAATAAGTGTTACCCATAAGAACATAAGAAGAGCCATACTGGATCAAACCAAGGGTCCATCTAGTCCAGCATGCTGTTCACACAGTGGCCAACGAGCTGTCAACCAGGGCCCTACAAGCAGGACACAATCCAGATTCATTATCCATATCTTTTGAATAGCAGAATGGCTTTTCGATGATTTCAGTTTGAAATTTTGGTAATTTCAGTAAGTTAAAGGGTAAGTCAGCAACATAATGAATACTGAAAGTGGTATAAGTTATGTTTATGGAACCCTTCTGACAATAGGCAAGTAGACACTGCAAGGCTTAATCTTGTCTCAGAACTGAAATATGACAGTAGTTCAGATACAGTTTTTCCTTAGTTCTTTACTAGTACTTTCATTACTGTTGAAAGAAACAGGTGACAATTTATACTCTGGCATGTGCTCAAGCCTTTCTTGTATGTGAGCACAAAAGGGGACCACCTGTTTTCTCAGCGAGGTGAAGCAGGTAGTCTCAAGATAGCAGCAGGAGAAAGCCTATTGGCGTTCAAAAATTTTGCCTCAATTATCCAAAACTTTTAACTTCTATTGATATGTGGATTTGGCAAGGATGGATCTACCCTCTCAGGGGATATGGAGCCCTTTATGAGAAAGGAGGCCTAACCCTTGTAGTCTCATTACCTAATGTGGGAAACAAAGCTTAGTCCTTACAAATGAAGTTCCCATACTGCCTGGATAGAACATCTGTCAAGGAAGGTTGCTGCTTGGGCCTTTCCAGTATTCCTGCTCCAGCTGAACTACCACCGACGGATACTTAACAACCTTGCCTTGACTAGCTGTCCAGGCTGACGTTCCCCCACAGAAGAGCATCTCTTTAGATTGTTTGATTAAGATAATTAACACGGAAACTGATAATTTCTTGGAGTAGAACAGCCAACTTTGAACAAGGGAGGGAGGACCAGTTTCAGATCCCTGCTCAGACAGGAAGCTGGGTGGCTTAGACAAGTTGCTATCTCTCAGCCTAACCTGCCATATGTGAAACAAGAGAAACCCATGAACACTGCTCCTGGGGGAATAAACTGCACATTAAACATGTAACTAGCAGGTATGTTGTTATTTTTCCTCCTCGTTCAAAAATAAGCTTGGGGGAACCTGATCTGAATCCGTGCCCCAGCATGAGGGGGAGAAAGTTTAACATTTTAATGCTAGCGTCCTAATCCAGGTTTGGAGTCGGGGGGGTGTGCGCCTGCAGTTTGTATTTCAAAAAAAGAAAAGATGGATTTATTTCTATGAATCTTATTTTTTGGCAGTGCAAATCACAGGTGTGCAGAGCTGTGGAATGGGACTGCAGTAATGGACAAAGGGTTAAAGACTCCCTCCCCCGCCCCCCAATGCTAGGGTCCAGATCAGCTCTCTCTGCTTACTATTGAATGAAGACTGAAGGACATAGCTGCTAGCTATGTCTTTAAAGTAATGCTTAGTTTGACTCTGAGAGGAAAAGTAAGCTAAGAATCAGATAAATACATTTTTTTAAAATGTGATTTTTTTTTCTTTTTCTATTGGGAGTGATGGATGTGAAAGAAACGGCTAGCTCTCTACATCATATAGATAGATAGATGATAGATAGATGATAGATAGATAGATAGATAGATAGATAGATAGATAGATAGATAGATGATAGGTTACCTTCAGATTTAGAGCTGCAAATTTTACTCCTTGAATCTTTATTTCACATGGGCAAGGAGAAGGGTGGAGGAGCACAATCTCAAGATTGTAAACCTAAAAAATTCAGGATGTAAGAATAAAAGTCAAATGACTACCAGATGTCACATACCTGGATTATTTTGGTTCAGAGCCAAAGACCACAAAAATTTCAGTCCTGATGGTTGATATTGCAAGACATTTTAAGTCAAATAAATTCTGTGCATGGATAAGGGTGCTTCTAATGGATATGCCTTTATCCAACATGAATGATTTAAGGAACTGTTGAAAATGGAGATGAAGTCCTATATTACTCAGTTTTCATTGTAACTAGCTGAATAGTCCTTTCATTTTTTCATTTTTACATCTTTTTCCAATCTCACATTGCTGACTCATCCCTGTGCCACGTTTTATTTTAATAATGTTATTTTCCCCACTATAATATATCAGCACTAAGCTTAACTAAATACAAAACTAGAATCAAACAATTAAGGTGATTGTGGTCAGTGACTGAGGGTATTCCCTCTTAATGGAATTGATGTTGGTGTCTGTTCCTCTTTCATTTTCAGAATTGGGAGGCTTTTTGATGGCACAGAGCCAATCGTTTTGGACAGCCTGAAGCAGCACTATTTCATCGACAGAGATGGCCAAATGTTCAGATATATCTTGAACTTTCTACGAACATCAAAACTCCTCATACCAGATGATTTCAAGGTGAAGTTTTATTCATCATCATCTCCATGTTTGAAATACTGAGTGTGGAGGTAGTATGAGTAATCAAAACTACCAAGTGAAGGGAGAAGTGTCTGCGAGCTCATCTCTGAAATTAATATTTAAAAGTGGCAGCATTTTCCAAGACTGCTATTTTTAAATGAGTAATTTTAAAACAAAACCCAAATTCACATCCTGAATATAAAACTAAGTAACAGTAGATCTGTATCACATTGCACTGTAAATGTTTTAACATTCAAATGCTTTACAAATCTTAGCATCTCTTGATTGTTTTGTTTTTGGCAAGCTTCAAATATGACAACGCATAAACTCAAATTCTAATTACCCTTGCATGTTTTATTGCATGCTGTAAGATCCTAAATATATTTGCAGGTTATCAAATGTAATATAAAGTTTGAATGCCAACTATCGTATGCTGTCAACTATGACATACCAGTGGTTTCTGTTGAAACCTAGGTTCTTTAGAAACTTATAAGCGATTCAGTGTCACAAAGTATCAGCTGTCAGATATCAAATATTGAAGTCAAATATAATTGGGTTTTGAACAAAGAGAAAATATTTGAGCACATAGAGAATGAATATTGCATGTTCAAATTTTTTATAGGCGAATTCTGCAGAGAATTTGGCGGCGCAAATTCATTTTAGTTCTAACAGAGATTAACTTTGCATAATGTTTGGCTCTAGCATGCCATTATCCAAGCAAGGCTCTCTCCTTCCATCCCCAATTTGACAGTGACTGTGAAATGGAAATATATTAGAGGGGTATCATTATGATGTGGACTATTCTCCTTATTCCTTAGCCCTGTTGGGGCATTCACAATCACCAGTCATGTGCCATGGGAGAGAGAAACCAGGGCTGCACTCTACACCCTAGATATCCTGTTGAATGCCTGAATTCTTAAAGCACTGGATATAGATGCAAGCAAATGGTCCCCATCCCTCTCTTTTCTACTGTTATTTCCCTTTGTGTCATAGGGATTTGACCTTTGATTGTAAGCTGATGTAGGAAAAGATGTAGATTCCTGACAAAGCTATCTTTCCATTTTAAGCTGTTGAAAGACACATGGAGGATATAGGTCTGATAGCAGATATTAGCTGTGATATCTAAATGGAACCTCTATGCTAGCCAGTGTGGTGTAGCGGCAAAAGTGTTGGACTGGGATTCAGGAGATCTGGGTTCTAGTCCCCACTTGGCCATGGAAACCCACTGGGTGACTTTGGGCTCAGTCCAACCTACCTCACAGGGAGAGGATTATGTACGCCACCTTGGGTTCCTTGGAGGAAAAAAGCAAGATATAAATGCAATAATAATATTAGCTAAAATGAAACGTCCAAATTAAGTAGTCATATGCCTCTAAATACCAGTTTTTGATGAACAAAAATATTGAGGCATTCATTCCAGAGATTGTAAATCTCACTGATTCTTCTTCGTGGTCTCTGTGCATCACACCATGGGCTCGCGCCGGCGCCGAGCCTGCTTCGGAACTTCCCTAGCTAGCTTAGATTTTTGGCGGGAACCCCTCCCCCCGCCGTCCTATTGCGCATGCTCAGGGTTCCCACCTACCTCAGTTCTTCTTCGACCGCCTCGCTGTTGCCTCGCGGAAGACTTCCTCTCTGTGTTCGGAGTTTTTTCTGTGAAGAACATAAGATAAGAAATAGTTATTATTAAAAAAGATATATATATATATATATATATATAATTAAATTAAGTAGTGACTTAGTCTATGGCTAATACAGCCTTGTTTAAACGCTGCGTGAGGTGTTGGGCGAAAATTGCCCTCACGGACGGCCATTCACTCTGTGTCCCTTGCTTGGGGGAGTCCCACATTGTGGAAACTTGCGCGCTCTGCATGAGTTTTTCGCGCCAAACTCGCCGAAATAGAGCTGACCGCCTTCGCAGCGTTCTTTGGAGTCGGGCATTGGAAGCTGTGGATGTACACAAGGTGCCATCCTTTCTCCAATGCTGTTTAACATTTACATGAAACCGCTGGGAGAGATCATCCGGAGGCATGGGGCGGGGTGCTATCAATACGCTGATGACACCCAAATATATTTCTCTATGCCTTCGACAACATCGTCAGCTAAGGATAGTGTGTCTCCTCTGAATGAATGCTTGGAGGCGGTAATGGGCTGGATGAGGAAAAACAAACTGAAACTGAATCCAGACAAGACGGAGGTGCTTGCTGTTAAAGGCCCCAACCTGGGTCTGGAGGTGTGTCAACCAGTTCTGGATGGGGTTACACCCCCCCTGAAAGATTGTGTTCGCAGCTTGGGGGTACTCTTGGATCCGTCGCTCCAGATGACAGCTCAGATTGATGCGACGGCCAGGAGTGCCTACTATCAGCTTCGGCTGATACGCCAGCTGCGCCCCTTCCTAGAGTTGGAAGACCTAAAGACGGTAGTGCACGCGCTGGTAACTTCAAGGCTCGACTTCTGCAATGCGCTGTACATAGGGCTACCTTTGTGCCTAGTCCGGAAACTTCAACTTGTTCAAAATATGGCAGCCAGGTTGGTTACCGGTACACCTAGGGGTGATCACATTACACCAGTTTTAAAATCGCTTCATTGGCTGCCAATTAGTTTCCGGGCGAAGTATAAAGTGTTGGTTATTACCTTTAAAGCCCTACATGGTTTGGGTCCAGGGTACCTGCGGGATCGCCTTCTCCCGTACAATCCGCCCCGCACACTTAGGTCCTCTGGGAAGAACTTACTCAAGCCAGCCAGAACTAGGCTGGCGAGTGTTACCCAGAGGACCTTTTCTTCCATCGCTCCCAGACTGTGGAATGGTCTGTCGGAGGAGGTTAGACAAATTGACAGTCTTCATGAATTTAAGAGAGTCATGAAGACTGTCCTCTTCCGACAGGCCTATCCAGATGAATTTTAGGATATTTTTAATATTGTGTTGTTCTCTTGTTTTTAAAATTTTTAACTGTTGTGAATTTTTGTGTTTATATTGTTGTTGTTCCCCGCCTCGATCCGGAGGGAGAGGCGGGTTACAAATAAATATTATTATTATTATTATTATTATTATGTTCCTCACCCTATGGATTCCCAGCCCTCCGTTTCTGGGGAGCGCGGCCGGCAGGCTGTAAGTCGCCCTAACCCAGCAACTCCTCGTTTGACATCCCCTTCGGTACTGGCGCAGAGTCCGCCAGCCAAGGTGGCGAAGCCGTCCAAAAAACCGGCTGTTAAACCTAAAAAGTAAAAGCATAAGTCGGCGAAGTCGGCGATAGCAAAATCTACATCGGTACCGACAGATCCTGCTACCGAAGCTGTTCCGCCCTCGATGCCGCGATGCTCTCCAGCGATATCGGAGCCCGCAGGGGGCTCGTCGTCGTTATCGAGGCCGAAGTCGACAATCCCGCCGAGAAAGTCGGCGTCGGCAATCCCCTCGCTACCGATCTCTCCGCCGGCACGGTCCACCTCGACATCGGGACTGAAGCCTTCTTCGTTACCGACCTCTCCGCCGGCACTGTCAACTTCGGCGTCGAGATCGAAACACCGACCGGTATCGACGACACCGTGCCACACCTCTAGCTCGAAGGCTAAGCATGCAGGGGCACCGTTAACCACGTCGAAGCTGAAGAAATCCTTGCTACCGAGGACGAAAGAAGCTACCAAGTCTCAACAACGCAAGACTCTACCAGCTCTGTTGCACGACCCTCCGGCGCTGCTGTTATCACCTCCAGCGGAGCTCTTCTCAGATATAGAGATAGTCGTCGCTGACGTGGATGTCCCCCCACGCCCTTCATCGCCAGCTAACTCTAGGGCTTCATTTTCTCGAGCCTCCCAACATTCCTCGGCATCGAAGTACCAACGGTCCCGCTCTCGATCACGATCGCGGGACTGGGACAGATATTCCGACCGATCACGCCGTTCATCTAGGTCGTCGCAGCGTTCTCGCTACCGAGCGCCAACAGCGTATCTGTTCGACCCGTATACCGGGCAACGTCTGTCGAATGATCCTCTTCCTAGTCCTCAACAGGAGCAGCAGTCGGCCCAAACATTGCCACGACACCGAGGACATTCGCCGATAACAGCGTTACAGCCGCGGGCACCGTTACCGACTCTGGAGCTCCCCACACCTTCATCTCCACAGTCCATTGAGGACTACGTGTTGGACACGTCCTCGGTAGCTTCTGCTACACGATCCTTGCCATCGCCCCCAGAGGGAGTTGGAACCACGGATCGAGCCTCTCCATCAATGGAGCATGGCAGTTTTGCGGAGCAGATGCTGAGAATGGCCCAATCTCTCGGGGTGCAACACCAGTTGCCACAGGACACTGTTGAAGATGACATATACGATGTCATGTACACGGACCCTACCCCGCAACTTACGTTGCCTATGGTCCTGACGCTGCTAAAAACTCTGAAGCAAACTTGGCCTACTCCGTCATTGATGGGCCACACATCTAAGCGGCTTGACGCGCTTTATAAGGTAAAAGAAGCGGATGCTCCGTTCCTTTTTGTTCACCCGAAGCCTAACTCTATTGTGGTTGAGGCAGCCCAAGGCCGCTCTACTAGGACGCATTCAACACCTGCGGACAAGGAGGGGCGTAAACTGGACGCAATAGGGCGTAAGGTTTATTCTTCAGGAGCGCTGGTAGCAAAGATTTCGAACTATCAGGCTATGATGGCCCGCTACCAGTTGTTTCTATGGGAAAAGATCTCCTCCCTGACGGACTATCTTCCCGATGAGAAACGGGAGCTGGCACGGGTCTTCCAGGCAGAAGCGACCCGCCTCTCCAAGCAACAACTCACTACAGCGCGTCATCAGACTGATGCAGCGTCAAAGTCGCTGGTGTCTGCAGTGACACTCCGTCGCCATGCTTGGCTCAGGTCAGCCTCCTTGCCTCAGGAAACTCGTACTAGGATCGAGGATTTACCGTTTGACGGAGAAGGGCTGTTTAATTCCCAGACTGACACCACTATGGATACCATCCATAAGGCCAAAGTCACGGCCAAGAAGATGGGTTTCCAGACCGCCACTCAGCCCTCATATCGACCACGTAAGTGGTATAGGCCTGTCCCCTTTCAACAGCGGCAACAGCATGACCGCCAGCAACGTTTCCAACTGCCACAGGCTCCCACGCAATATCAGCCGCGCAAGCCAGCATCCCGCTTCCGAGAGGCAAGATCCAGGACTGACCAGGCACCTAAACGGCGTCTTTGACTTCGCCCTTTGCCTCCCAGAGCGTTGTCGGTTTGGAAACACCCTGTCACATTTCCGACATGCCTGGGAGTCCATTACATCGGACAAATGGGTGTTAGCCATAGTCACAGTGGGCTACAAAATAGAGCTTCGAGTCCCCCCTCCACTGGGCACTGTAAGAACAACTCCACCATCCCCACCGTTGTTGCAGGAAGTAGCAACACTATTGAAGAAAGGGGCAATTACAAGGGTTCCACCATCTCGACTACACCTTGGTTTTTACTCAAGATATTTTACAGTGCCAAAGAAGGACGGGGGCCTCCGCCCTATTATGGATCTCAGGCGGCTCAACAGGTTCATCAGAACCAAGAAATTTCAAATGATCACCCTGGCAGCCATCCTACCACTGCTCAAGAGAGGCAGGTGGTTCACACTGATAGACCTCAAAGACGCCTATTTCCATATTACAATTCACCCGTCGCATCGCAAATATCTCCTGTTCATGGTGGGTCACCGGGCTTATCAGTTCGCCGTCCTCCCATTCGGCTTAAAAACTGCTCCCAGGGTGTTCACCAAATGCATGGGAGCAGTCTGTGCACACCTGCGGGCGTCGGGACTCGAGCTGTACCCATACTTAGACGATTGGCTAGTAGTTTCGACCACCCGGAACCAAGCGATAGCAGATGTTCAACAGGTGACTCGGACCTTATGCTCGTTGGGCCTACAGATAAATCTAGACAAATCGGTCTTCCAACTGACACGGACACTCCAGTTCATAGGAGTCTGGTTGGACTCGGTCGTCGGCAGAGCTTACCTACCTCCAGTCAGGGCTGCCTCCATCACGGCCATGGCAGCCAGAGTGCGCAGCAGAACGAGAACAACGGCTCTCACCATCCTGAAGTTACTGGGCCTCATGGCTGCGTCGGTCTTCGTGGTTCGTTGGGCACGGCTGCACATGCGCCCTCTGCAACAACTTCTCCTGCGGTACTACGACCCGACCATGGACCCTCGCAAAGTTTGCATCACAGTTTCCGACAGTGTTCAAAACTCTCTGAGATGGTGGACGAACCCTCTCAATCTGAACCAAGGTATGCCGTTTGTTACACGAGGTCCCTCGCGGGTCGTCACTACGGACGCGTCCCTATTGGGCTGGGGAGCCCATTACAAGGACTTGGCGGTACAAGGGAGATGGTCAGCGCTAGAGAAACAGCTTCACATCAACCTTCTGGAGCTTCTCGCGGTGAAGAGAGCCCTCCACTCCTTCCAGCACCACCTGCAAGGACATCACGTACAGATCCTGACGGACAATACCACAACAGTGTGGTACCTCAACAAGGAGGGAGGGACACGGTCTCCGGATCTGCTGTCCCTGACCACAGACATTCTCCTCTGGGCAATCCCCAGACGGATTCGCATTTCTGCCCTTCACATAGCGGGCACGGACAATGTCACAGCAGACGCGCTCAGTCGGACGTTCGCAGAAAACCACGAATGGCAGCTGAACCCATGGGTCGTGAGCCAAATCTTTGCCCGTTGGGGCACCCCGGACATAGACCTGTTTGCAACGCAGAAGAATGCAGTTTGCCCGTCCTTCTGCTCCAGGGCGGGAATAGGAACGGCGTCCCTAGGAGACGCGTTTACACTCCGATGGACCAACAACTTCCTGTACGCCTTCCCACCGTTCCCATTGATTGGCCGCGTCATAACACGAATTCAGCGCCACAATGCCAACGCGATCCTCATAGCGCCGTGGTGGCCGCGCCAGCCCTGGTTCACCACCCTACGGCGGCTAGCCGATCATCGCATATGGAGACTTCCGTCCAGGCCGGATATCTTGTCACGGGAGGAAGTCAAGATACTTCACCCGAATCCAGACAGTCTGCGGCTCACAGCATGGAGAATCCTGCCAGGTGGCACCACTTAGCCTTACCGCAAGAAATACAGACTATATTGGAGTCGGCACGAAAACCGGCTACCAGAGTATCCTATCAGAGAAAATGGGACAAATTTCAGGCTTTCGCAGTCGCATCTGGATTCCATCACTTAACGGGACCCATTTCAGGGGTCCTTTCTTTCTTGCACTCCTTACATGCTGCAGGCCTAAGCCCAGCATCTATTAGACTGTATCTGGCTGCTATCTCCGCCAATCACAATTTCATCGAGGGGTTCTCTGTGTTTTCACACCCCCTATCCAAGGCATTTCTCAAAGGCCTCTACAATACGTCACCTCCTCGGCGCTCCATAGTGCCGCAATGGTCACTGTCACTGGTGTTAGGAGTGTTGATGACAAAGCCATTTGAACCGTTGGCTTCAATCGATATACGCTTGCTGACGTTTAAGACTGTGTTTTTGGTTGCCGTTACGTCTGCAAGACGCGCATCAGAACTCGCGGCGTTGATTGTTGATCCCCCTTATACCCAGTTCTTCAAGCACAAAGTTGTCCTAAGGACAGGCCCCGCATTTATTCCTAAAGTTTCTTCCAGTTTTCATCTGAATCAAGATATCGTGTTGCCCACATTCTTTGCGGCACCCACAGATCAATGGGGAGCAGCTCTACACACCTTAGACGTTCGCAGGGCCCTCGCTTTTTATAAGTCCCGGTCAGAGGAGTACCACAAATCTAGACAGCTCTTCGTCTGTTATGGCGGGAGAAATAAAGGGTCACCGGTCTCCGCCCAACGTCTATCGCAGTGGATTGTAGACACTATTCAGCTCTCTTACCGACTAGCAGGTAAAGAACCGCCGCCTGCGGTGAGAGCACATTCCACGCGAGGACAAGCCGCGTCCACCGCCTCGTTGCATGGAGCATCAGTTCCTGACCTCTGCAGGACAGCGACCTGGTCGAATGCATCAACCTTTATCAAGCATTACAGATTGGACGTACGAGCTCGCCAAGATTGTTCGTTTGGCAGGGCCGTCCTATCGTCTGTCTGCCAGTGACGTGTCAGCATGCCAACCCTCCTCCTACGGTGAGTAGTTGACTAGTCGCCCATGGTGTGATGCACAGAGACCATGAAGAAGAAATGCAGGTTGCTTACCTGTAACCGTAGTTCTTCGAGTGGTCATCTGTGCAGTCACACAACCCACCCGCCGTCCCCTCTTGGCACCGCTTTGGTTGTCCAGAGTTGTCTTAGCGTGCGCATGCTCGCTCGCTTCTGATTGGATAATAGATTAGTTTGTCTTACCTCGGTCGCGAGGCCAAGCGGTCTCATAGAACTGAGGTAGGCGGGAACCCTGAGCATGCGCAATAGGACGGCGGGGGGAGGGGTTCCCGCCAAAAATCTAAGCTAGCAAGGGAAGTTCCGAAGCAGGCTCGGCGCCGGCGCGAGCCCATGGTGTGACTGCACAGATGACCACTCGAAGAACTACGGTTACAGGTAAGCAACCTGCATTTTCCATGGAACCTGCTCACAAGCAAGTATAGCAGCTTGGGAGAATGCTATTATCAAGTGCAAGAATTCATTCTGTTCAAAATGAGCATGTGGAAAAACCAGTCTTTTCACAAAATATATATACATGCACGGCTGTTAATATAACACACTGTTTCATCGGTATAGAGAAACATTGTTTTAAACAACTTTTTTAACCTTCAGAAACTAATGGAGTTGCTTTTGGTTTGAAATGTTTGTAAAACTTTTTTTTAGCAGTTTTGAGCGTCTTCATACTCCACGTGCTCCTCGCTAATATGTCTGCCAGTTGTCCAGTGGAATTTTGTTTCCTCCTTACCTTTTTCATTAAAAAAATATGTTGAGCATAGGCGTGCGCAAGGGATGTGACGGGTGTGCTCAGGCACACCCTAATGTCTCTAGCAATAAGCACGGAATTGAGGGGGATCCAGAGGGGGATCCAGACACAGCGGGAACATTCCACTACCATGCCAAAGAACCGCTGCCTCCGAGAGAGCACCGTTGGTCCCAGCAGCAAGAGTGAAAAGAAATCGTTTTGCTGGGAGCCAAGCTTCAAAGAGGCAAGAAGGAAGGCTCCCGAATATCACCTCCTGAGCACCTCATCTGGCCAGTGTCACCACAACAGCCCACTAATGCTGGGGCTTGAGGAGCGTCTCCTCATCTCCCCCAACTGCAACGGCCCTCCTGTGGTCAGGCGAGCTGAACGCAGAGTAGGACATCAGTGTCTACAGTGGTTAATAAATAAATGAATAAAAATAAATGTCCTTTATGATTGAATATTCAATAAATGTTTGGCTTTAAAAAATATCCCTGGGTGCACCCTAATGAAATGTGCTGTGCACACCTATGATGTTGAGCTTGCTAAAAATATAGTACTAACCCTCCCCCCCCCCCCCAAATGTTGATGGCTGGAGGGGATTCGGATGGCACATTGGTCCCTTTCCACAGTGGTTGAGGTTCCTGCAGCACCCAGGTGGCAGGGAAACTGCTGCCAACTGTTCTTCCACTAGAGGTAGCAAGCAGAAAGCTCTGAAACAGGTTGTTTGTGGATGGAGATGGAGCTGGCATAGCTAATTCTCGCCCCCCCCCCCACACATGCACACATGCACACCATTGCTGTCAATAGCAAGAAATTATAAATACACCTATGCACTGAGCTGAATAGCCTGGCAAAACTGTTCACTGCCTCCAGGCACACTTTCAGCTCTGTCTGATGCAACCCAGCATGACTGGAAATGAGATAGTAGATCTGCCTCTTCGTTCCCTCTCAGCTGCACTCAAGATTTCTGTGTCAGCTACCAGGGGTCCAGTTTACCGCTATTGAAATTAATGGGAAAGTAAAACTATTGGGGTTCATTCTATCCCGAGCAACTTCTCTAAATAGGGGAGGGAAATCACTTCATATTTTGTCTGTATCATAAATGCCTTAGTCTATTTTTTTGGTTTTGTACGTTCTTGTATGTACCAAATACAACCCAATCACAAAGCACTGCAGGACCCCAGGATTAAATTTTATCCAACGGTTTTAATACTGCTTCAAATTGGTTTTGTCTTGATGCTGCAGTTAACACTGTCACAGTGCAAAGTTGTAGCACCGTTTTCTTATTTCCAATGGTCTTTTGAGAAAAAGTGGGGGAGGGACCTGTTAGGCTATTGCAATAACTGGACCAGTGGTGGTCCTCTTGAAAGAGTGCATAGGGGCAGTGCCCTGCCTTTCCACAGCCCCTCCCCCTCTACAGCTCCCTCCGTACCGTACATTTATTTTCCTCTCTTCCTTCTAAGTGTGGTGCCATTGCATTGGGCTGGCAGCTGCCGCACTTCCTTCTTTGATGAAGTTGCCTTTTCCTCCTTCCACTCTCTGACTACATTTTTGCTTTTGCTTTCTGTGTATGCCTACCAGGTGTGCACATACAGATTATACAGTTACAATAATGGCTGCTTTCCTGGAGGGCGTCCCAGGAGAACAATCCCCCATAGAATCAAAGAGAATAGTCAGGAAGTTCTCTCTGCCAAACAGAGGATGGCCCCACCTCCAGGGCTTTTCGATGGATGGTGTTGCTGGGTGCCCTATGCTGTGGCTGCGTAGCTGCCACCAGGTTAAGCGACCTGTACTGAGCCAATCAGAATTGAGAAAAACCACCCAAATTGCCCGCCCCAATAGGTTACCTCTTCTTCCTATGGTGTAGTACACAGGGCATGTGCAGCCAGTGGCAGCAGTTCACCTGTGTGCGGGAGGCTGAAGCTGGGAGAGGACAAGAGGAACTGAAATCCTCCTAGGATGAAGAGCAGCAGCTGCAGCATATTGTGTGTGGGGGGGGGGGGTTGTTTTTGTTTTTTTGACATCTTGAGCAGCTTCTAGTTTTCTGTTTTCTAGTTTAAGAGAAGGGTAAAATAGAAAGAGAGTGAACAATTAAGCAGGGGTGGGGTGTTGTGTAAAAGAAACCACCCAAGGACTGAACCTGAGGAGTGAGCCAGCCCAGTCACACAAATTTATCCAGTAAATGTCGGCCAGGGAGATGAGGTTTGCTTTAACAATCCATTGCTATGGAGCTTTGCTACTTATTCATTTTTGGAGAATTCCATCTGCGGAGGAAGGGTGAGATTGAGAGCAAATTCCTTTTTTCCTTTGCTTTGCTATAAATTTTGGAGGCGGGGGAAGAATTCCATCTGTGGGGGGAGGTTGGGGGCTGGGGGTTGACAGGTCGAGAGCATGTTCTTTTGCTTTGCTTTTTTTAAAAAAAGATTTCAAGGTGGCTGAGGTGAGAGGGGGAGGGGAAATCAGCTTAAGGGTGCAATCCTATGCATGTTTAGACAGAAAAGAGTCCTACATGCTGACTGGGGAACGCTGGGAGTTGTAGGACTTTTTTCTGTCTAAACGTCCATAAGAGATGCAAATTCATTATATTAAGTCTGTCTGGTATATTTACAATGATTACCCTACCCACAAAACAGACAGGGAAATAATAATAATAATAACAATAATAATACCTTTCTAAAATAATTATCCTCCTTCCTTCTACTCCCCCAGCAAACCAAAGATGCAATACAATTCATCATTAAAATAATTGTTTTCTTTCAGAATAATTTAAAAAATATCTTCCTCCACCATCAACCCTGAAATGCATGCAGTACAATAAATTTATCCAGAAATGTTTATCCACCCCAACCAGAGATAAGTCAGCCTCATCATATAAAGACATTTAGGGGGCAATCTTCCTGATAGCGCAATGAAGTATTTATGTAACACTCTGGGGGCTCATGTACCCCAATAGCTTTTGTATAGGACTGCTTTTGGCATGTGATATCAATACATTTTTTCTCTATGTTAAATTGGAGTTGTTTTGAAATCAACCATTAACTTTAAAGGTGTCCAAATAGCAGTTTGATACAGTTTTTTAAAAAAGCATGCAAGGATTAAATGAAAAACAGCTTTGGTTTCATTCATGAGTTATTCCTCATTTAGACAACTAGCTTTAGACAACTAAATCCCTTGTGATTTTTAAGACTTCTGCCCTTTTCCCCCCACTTTCTTTGGCACCGAAACTTGAGTGCCATCAGAATTAATGTTTTCATATTCTTTATTAATCCACACCTTAGTAGGTTTTCCTCTAACGTGGTATTTGTTAGCATTCAGACGGGATGGGGGAGGAACCATGCAAAGAGGTGAAGAATTTCAAGATATTGTGTAATTGTTTTATCCCTGTCGCTTAAGGGCCATATTTTCAAAAAGGGTTTTGTGTGAGCACTCTTAAAACCTAGCCCCAGGTTACTTGAAACATCTGGCCCTATTTATCTACTCAGTAGGGAAATCAAAACGTGTTTGACTGATGAAATGAGCTCTAGTTCCAGCCACAAAGTCAAGCTGCAGTCTCTAGAAAACCCTGTAGTACCCACTTGCCCTTTGCGAGCATTCTTGGGGCACACTACTCTAAACGGCACTTAGTGTCTAAAAATAGCCCATTAACACACATGTCCACTTGAGACTCTGCATCTGTTTCTCCACTGCCCCTAATGGCTTTCTTTCCTGCAGGTAGGTCAGTCATTAAAAAGTAAAAAACGCTGCCCTTGTTCTTAACAATTCATACTTATTTTCAGTGCAGGTAAAATAGAAATGAAACCTAGCAGTTTGATTTATGGGTGATGTCACTGCCAGTTTCAATTATCTACAAAACGACGGAATCCAGTGTTGAAGAGACCTTGAAGGTCATCTAGTCCAGTTCTGTGACTTGAGCAGGATTCTTTATAGGGAAAGGTATCCCTGCCACAGTTCCTTCTTGGAAAAAGTCTGGAGAGCAGGATCCTGTCATTTGTGATGTGGGGGATGGTGCTCCGCACCCGAGCACTTTTGACTGTCCAGCCTTAATGGGCTTTTGACATGGCTGAAGCCAAGTTGGTTCCCAACTGATCTTCCTCTGTATTTCAGCTTTTTCTTCCACTGTTTGAAAAACTCTTTATGTCCCATCCCCACCTTTATCTTGCTTTTCTAAGCTTGACTTTTCTATTAAGATTGTGTATTTTTAAATCCTTTTTCTTCCTGTTGCTTTTGATTTTTCTCTGGTTTTTACTATTATTATTATTATTATTATTATTATTATTATTATTATTATTTACATTTTTATATACCGCCCCATAGCCGAAGCTCTCTGGGCAGTTTACAAAAATTAAAAGATTGAACACTAAAAAGACAATATACAAAATTTAAAACAAACATAAAACAGCTGACATTGAAAACATTTTAAACTGTTAAGCCTGGCCACAATGTCAGTTAAAACCTCAGCTTAAGCTGTTAAAATGCCTGGGAGAAAAGAAAAGTTTTGACCTGGTGCCGAAAAGATAACAGTGTTGACACCAGGCAGGCCTCATTGGGGAGATCATTCCATAATTGGTGGGCCACCACAGAGAAGGCCCTCTCCCTTGTTGCCGTCCTCCGAGCTTCCCTCGGAATAGGCACCTGGAGGAGGACCTTTGAGGTTGAGCGTAGTGTACGAGTAGGTTCATGTCGGGAAAGACGTTCCATCAGGTATTGTGGTCCCAAACCGTGTAAGGCTTTATAGGTTAAAACCAGCACCTTGAATCGGGCTCGGAAACATACAGGCAGCCAATGCAAGCAGGCCAGAGTAGGTCTTATATGTTCGAACCTTCTGGTTTCTGTTACCAATCTGGCCACTGCATTTTGCACAAGCTGCAGCTTCCAAACCATCTTCAAAGGCAGCCACACGTAGCGTGCATTGCAGTAATCTAACTTGGAGGTTACCAGAGCATAGACAACTGAAGCCAGGTTATCCCTGTCCAGATAGGGGCATAGCTGGACCACCAGCCAAAGTTGGTAGAAGGCACTCAGTGCCACCGAGGCCACCTGAGCCTCAAGTAACAGAGATGGTTCTAGGAGAACCCCCAAGCTTTAAAGTGATCATTATAAACTTGCATAAAAGTGTTATCTTTAAAGTGATCATTATAAACTTGTATGGGTTCTGCCAGAGTGAGGCCTACTTCAAAGGCTTGGTGTATGTTATGGACCAATTCTGAATCAAAATGCTTGTTAAAGGAAAAGTGGTTAGAAATAATTTCTTGTGGAAAAATTATTTAGGGATTTGACCATGCATTTAAAAATGTCAGGTCTGCCATAATTTACCCCAACCCAGAAATATGTTATTTTCATTTATTATCAACAAATGCCTAAACCAGAAGTTTTTAGACTCAACTAAATGTGTGCACGTCTCAGGATACTCATAGTACATAGAGGCCCAATTCACACATAACATCCCACAGGTTGTTTAACACATGGGCTTTTGGAGCAGAGCACAAGCAGCATACTGCCTTCTGTACACTTGCCGCTTCTGCTTTGCATCTGCTTTGAACCCGTGGTTTGTTGTTGGGTTAAAACTCTGGATTGTTTAACCCTCAGTAAATCAGAGTGTTGGGTTCGGACATCAGGACTAACAACCCATTCCTATGTTGTTTAGCAAAACACATGCAAAGAAAGTAGAAGTAGTGAGCGGACAGGAGGCAGTGTGCTCACTTGCTTCAGTGTGGCCTCTCTAATTCATGCATTGTTTACCTCTTGAATTGTATTACATGTAAACCAGGCCATAGTGTGGTGGGGTAGTAGAGCAGTAAAAAGCTAAGAAATCATTCACTTTTGGCAACAACATTCCCTTTTATGTTCCGGTACTATGATAGTCATAGTGTAAAAGTATTATTAATGGAGGCACAGCTGTGCCTCCATTGTTAAGGGCCGTCAGTAAAAAACACATTCCACCATGTTAAAGTGATAATTGGGGGGGAAGTCATTCTAACAGCCATAAAATCGAAAATGTTTCATCAACCTTTCTGAAATTTACAGGTGCCAGAAAGAAATGTTTGTTTTACATTACCTGAAAATTTCAAGAAGATTGGTGAAAGATTGAGGGAAGGAGAGCAGTTTAAGGTAGAAAAGGAATACAAACCTGTCTCCCTGCTTTTGTAAAATTTACTTCCGGGTTGCTACTTTTTGGACTCACAATTTGCATAATTTCTAGAGCCTTATTAAGTAATCCAGTGGTGGGGTCTTCCTCCTTGACTGTAGTTGACGGAAAGCTTTTCGTTTTTTTTAAATTCCCTTCGGTTGACTTTTAAGGACTATTTTAACCTCTCATTCAAGTCAATGAGGCGGCCATCTTCCCTCATAACGCGACACACTCTCCCCCCTCCCTCCTGCCTTAGAATGTGGGGTGGGTGGGTGAAATGGCCGCTGCCTCTATAGCACAGACCTTTTGAGTGAAGAAGAAGAAGAAGAGTTTCTCTTTTCTCTTCTGGAACATGCATTCCTTTGGCTCTGAGAGTATTTTGGGCTATCTTCATAAGGCCAGTTTGCTCTTTTGCTCCCTGGTGAAGCAGGGTGTGGTTTCTCTGGATCCATGATAACCTGGTCTTCAGATCTCTCCTGAGAATAGGTGGCTATACCTTTCTTTCTATCCCCCCCACCCCATATACACACAGTGCTCCTTCCCTCTTTTCTAAGAGTTTGGTCCATACTGCTATAAGTTGAAAGCTTCAAACACTTCATTTAATTAGTTTGGGCCGGTGTTAAGTTTTAAGTACAATGTTGAAACCTTTCAAAGTGCTTCTGGGCCTACAATATTGGTTTCGGCCTAGTCACCCTGTTTTTCTAATAAGGTTTAGAAACAGTTGAGCTGTCGTTTATTTTGCATAGGGTACACACATGGATTTTCTTTCTAATCCTTGCAGTCTACACTGGCTCCTTCCTTGATGTGTTTTTGGATGCAGACAAACCCTTTTTTGTTCCAGCAGGCCTTTGGCAAATAATCTGGACCTCTGTCTATACCTTTGACTTTTACATTGTTATGTATTTAAAATGTTTAAAATGCTTTAATATTGAAAAGTATTTAATTATATTTTTAACTTTTGTATATTTAGGCTGACCATATGAAAAAGGAGGACAGGGCACATGTAACTTTAACAGTTGTAGAGAAAAGGGAATTTCAGCCAGTGTCATTTGTATGCAATTAGTCCCTGGTGAAATTCCCTCTTCATCGCAACAGTTAAAGTTGCAGGCACTGTACTAGAGTGACCATATACAAAAGAAGGCAGGGCCCCTGCAACTTTAACTGTTGTGATGAAGAGGGAATTTCACCAGGAACTAATTGCATACAAATGACACTGGCTGAAATCCCCTTTTCTCTACAACTGTTAAAGTTACATGAGCCCTGTCCTCCTTTTCATATGGTATATAGTATATTCCTATTTATAGGTTTTAGCTGTATATGTTTTAGTTTTGTAAGGCTGCCCTGAGGCCCAGCATTGGGCAAAAGGCAGGATACTACTACTACTACTACTACTACTACTAGTAATGTTTCAGATTTCACTTCTGCATCTGATGTTCTTTTGCATTTACTTTTCTTTATAAACCATTCATATCTTAAGGCTTCTTGTGTGGCATGTTTTCATTGGTTTAACAAGTTAAAAGGGGTATTCACTGTTTTCATGCTTATGTTATAAAATCTATTTTTAACAGGCCTAGTAACTTCAAGAGTAACAGAGTTGGGGAAAATCCTCAATCTCTTTGCTATCAGAGGCACTGAGTAAGGGACCCCTGGAGATAATTGAGACTGACCCCAACCACAAAACACTATTCCCCCTTCTGAAGAGATCTGGACCACAGACTACTAAAGACAAACAAAGTAGCAGGCCATAATAACAGTTCTCATGTGGCCATTTGCCTTATGAGACAGGTGCTCTGCGGGCTACCAAATGGAGGGACTAACAGGCCATAAAGTTGCCTGGCTGGGTCTGCCAGAAATCCAGCCTCAACACTCCTGGAAGGTCCATGTTCTATAGCACCTGCTGTCATATGAACCTGAGGGAATCCCACCCTCCACCCCTGGGTTTAATTTACTGGCTTCCCCTGGCTGGACCTTGCAGGAAACTATAGGGACAGACAGAGCAGAGCACACATAGAATACTGAGACTGGCAAATCTAAAAGCAAGTGTGTTGCTTTTCAAGAACCAAGGAAATTCAATGGGTCTTACTTTTGAGTAAATATCTAGGGATGGATATGCAGCCTGTGCAAGAACTGAGTAGGGTGACCATATTTGGGAAACCAAAAAAGAGGACACCTAGTGGGGGGGGGGGGCAGGAAAATGGCTTTCTGGGGCCACCTTAAAGTCCCCAGTTGGAGCGGAGAAGGGGAAAGCATGTCATTCCCACCCCACCGCTCCAATCAGGCCCTTTTCTATAATGCCTGGGAATGACACGTTTTTCCCTTTTAAGGCCTTGATTGGAGCAGTGGGAGAGAATGACACACCTCCAGAAAGCATGTCATTCCCCCCTGCCACGCTAATGGTGGCTTTAAAAGGGAAAATGTGTAATTCCAGGTCATTATAGACTATTGCATAAAATCCGCCCTGACACTGAGGATAGAACAAAAACCAGGAGAAATCTGGGGAAATCCTGACAGTTTTTTATTATTTATTATTGCATTTATATCCCACCTTTTTTCCTCCAAGAAACCCAAGGCGGCATACATAATCCTCCTCCTCTCCATTTTATCCTCACAATAGCAACCCTGTGAGATGGGTTGGGCTGAGAGTCTGCAACTGGCCCAAAGTCGCCCAATGGGTTTTCATGGCTAAGTGGGGAGTAGAACCCAGATCTCCCAGCTCCCAGTCCAACACTTTAGCCACTAGGCCACACCCTAGTGGTCACCCTAGAATTGAACCATGCCAAGTTGGAAGCAGATCGGTGCGTGCCTTGATTTTGCTCTAAACAAAAAAAGAGAAGTAGGTGGCCCTAAGTTTTTCGTGATCAGTTTTCCACAACCCCACAGTCACTTCTGCATATCATATTCTCCACCCTGTCCTCATGGTTTATCTGCTTTGGGAGAATGAGAATTTCACTTGCACTTTCTGCCTCCTTAGGAAGGATGTGGCGTTAAGGCTTGTGAGCTTTAACTCCCAATTTCCCTGCTTTTTGGTGCTTGGTTGGAATCCGTAGAGCCTTAACATTGTTTTTGTAAACCGTAGGTTTTTTGTTTAATGAATTGGTTTTTAATTCAACAAACATCTGTGCTGAACAAGATGTTTTCAGGTTATTGAACTTAATTGCTGGCACATATTCTTCCTCACCAGGGCACACAGCAATCCATGGAAGGTTAGCCTTTTTGCACTTGCAGCGCTTGTGACATTTCTGCATGCAACCACAAGAGAATCTGGGAAGCTTCAGGGAGTGTCATACATATGCACAGACGCACACACTACTTTAACAAAATGCACACAAACTTTAATGCCACAAGTACAATTCATAAAAAATCCCCAATGTAAACTACTATAATTATTCCAATAAAAGGCTAGCAGAATTGTACCAATAGAACCAGAACAGAGTCTAACTTGAAACTAACCCTTTAATTACTAGTTTTTGGGTGCAGATTTCCTTAGATTGAATCATTTTGGGAATCCATTCTAATTAAATGAGATTGAAATCCCATGCACACATCTGGGAGTAAGCCTCATTGAGTTCAATGGAATTGCACTGTGAATAACTTACTTAGAATGTCATGTTGAGTTATGTTTAAATGTTTGAAGAAACTAATAGATTACTTGCTCTCTATCAAACCATTTGTTATAACCAAGGGAATGTAGGGTCCCATGGTATGTTTTTATTTTTAAGAATTGATGCTAACTGATAACAAGTAATGCATTTTCATTTAGATGCTTTCAAATGCGTATGTTTACACCCTAACTCTAAGTTTTCATATTAACTAAATGTTTTGTGTGAATGTCATCCTATGTCCCAATCATCTAGTCTAGAGTTATCTCAGTATTCAGCATTGACTTGCTCTTGTTTGCTGTTTTCTTCTGTATGTATGTTTTACAAATGATGAACAGTGAGCTATCACTGAAAAGACCACCCTTTCTCAATTTTCTGTCTCTTCCCCCTGCAACTTAGTAATATCCTGATGTCCCCATACTGTATTTTCCCCAACCCAACATCGTGTCTTTTAAATATGCATTTTATCATATGTCATATCCGTTTTCAGCATTATTGACAGACATTGGCAGGGGTAGGGAAGCACTCAGAATGATGACAGCTGTATATCAATAAGTTTACTACATAGGGGAAAGAGAAAAATACAATACAAACTAGCTGTCTCCCTATTTATCATACTGGGCCTGTTCAGACAACATGCTAAGCCAAGGCTAGGCTGCTAACCCTTTTGCAACAAATAGTGAGTGTGTTTAAACATAGTTATGTAGCCACCATGGCTAGGAATGGTTCACACGACATGCTAAACCGTAATGTTTAGCTAAAAATGCTTAAGCACCATGGCTTAGCGTGTTGTCTGAACAAGGTCCATGTGTAGTTCTTTAAACACATATTCGTTGGAAAAGATAGACAATCCCCAACCTACTGCTAAAGCTAAACAGTTGTTTAGTTAATAAGATTCTTTTGTTGTAAATGCACTCCATAGTGGCAAATCCATTTTATTCCATTTCCACTGAAAATTATGTGTTTTTCAGGATTATAGCTTGTTATATGAAGAAGCAAAGTATTTTCAGCTTCAGCCCATGCTAGGGGAAATGGAACGATGGAAACAGGATCGGGAGACAGGTCGATTTTCAAAATCCTGCGAGTGTTTGGTTGTGCGAGTTGCTCCAGATCTTGGAGAGAGGATTACCTTGAGTGGTGACAAGTCCTTGATAGAAGAGGTTTTCCCAGAAATTGGTGACGTGATGTGCAATTCAGTGAATGCAGGTTGGAATCACGACTCAACACATGTCATCAGATTTCCTTTAAATGGATATTGTCATCTCAATTCAGTTCAGGTACGTAGTCATCAATATGTCAGTTTATGGGCAGGCTAGTGAAGGTATGAACCAGAAGGAGAAAGTTCTTTTAAATTATTAAAATCATCATAGGTTTTATCAGACTAATGAGTTACTGATTGATTATAGTCTTGTTACCAAACTATCTGAAAACTTCATACTTCCTGAAGGATCCTATCATCCAAATACCCTTGGGGTACAGGAAAGTGCTGCATTTTCTCATTATGGCAGAATAAAGTTGCTGACTTGTCCAAATTCACTGCAAAAAGCATTGCTGAACCAGAAGTGGCACCCAAGTTTTCTTGCTTCCAAATTATTGCCTGAACTTGCGTTTTTCTCCCTGTCCACTCCTATTAAAATGGATCGGTTTTGGAGTGATCACCAAAATGCAATTTAGGGCTTTTAAAATTAGGCGTAACCTCTTACATCACACTTCTAGAAACAAAGATGCAGACAGGAAAGCTTTGCCCACTCATCCCCCCACCCATATAATGAATGCACAGGGGGTAGCAGGATCATACCTGGGGACCCCAACCTCTGCACAGCCAGCACAAATGAAAACAGGGTTATGTGCATGTACAGATGTATAGCCCTCCCCCCACTTGTTGCATATTTCCATCACCCTGTATTCATGTAGGGTGATGGTCTGAAGAGGAGAGCCTCTTGTATCTGTGGAGAATATCCATGCAAGCCAGGATGCTAGATTTCCAGTCAGTGTCCTGAATAAAGTTCCCATGAAATCAGGAACCTTGATCATTTATAATTCCCATTTGCATGGAGGATTCTACATTGCATGAAGACTGGCACTTCCACTAAATTACCTGCTTATAAACTAGTTCCTTTTTTCCTTCATAAGTTTTTAAATATAATTGAGAACATCAAGGTACTTCCTTGGAGCATCAGTTACGTTTCCTGTATTTGTTAAGTTGCATCTAACTGCATGTATTGCACCTATTAAGTAGATAATTGAGAATGCAGGTGCTTCTGAGCACATAGCAGTTACCAGAGTCTTTGGAAAACGTACTGATATTATCTTTCCCCTGCCCCCGATAATGTTTCCATTTTATGACATAATGAGGGGCCATATACTGTGACTTAAATGAATTGGCTTAGTGAAAAAGGTGTTATAAAAGTCAGACGGCCTGGGAGGCATAATGAAATAGCCAGTGGGGATATATATATAGGAAACTACCCATTGATGAGGGTTTTGCAAATCCTCTCCTCTCCTGGAGTCATGTGTAAGAGCTATTTTGAGCAATGGTTTGGGAATTTAGGAGCATTCCACTTTTTCCAGAATTAAAATAATTCTATCCTATTTTAATTGATACATTTTGATTTACAGTGAACTCAAAACATTCAATATTAACCAACAGCCACAGAGTAAATGCCCCAGCGGTAACCTGCCCCGAACTAGCCAAATGTCCAGCCAAATAAGTGCAGCTCCGGCAGAAGTATTACAGCTGTGCTTTAGGTTTTTGAGTTGCTCCCAGGGATGGGAGTTTGTTTATATATATGTTACTTATTTGGCACAGTTATATCTTCCATCATGGAACTTAAGGCGACAGATATGGCATTGACCGGAACCAGACCTGCTGAGCTTCAGCACAATAGTACCATCATGTCCTCAGACCATGCCCTGAGAGTTTCACAACTGTGGAGCATCAAGAGGAACTCCTCTGTGTGCTGACATCATAAAAGCTTAGAATATTCAAGATGAAGGTCACTTTGAATTTAGTGTCCACATTAGGTATGGTGAAGACATGGGAGAAGCTCTTTTTAAAGCATGCCAATTATGGGTTTCTGAACCAAGGCCAACACCTTGAGTTTTGCTTGATAGAATATGGAAGCCTATAACACAAGGTGTCATGGAGTTGTACTCTTAGCAACTTATACCTATCATAAGGTGTCAGCTTCATTTCACATTTGCGTCTGCAGTCTTAATACAGCCTTCAGAGCCAACACATGTAGAGTAAATTGTAATAATTTAGCTGCAGGATTTTGATACTATGAAAATACAAAATAGAGGAATCTGCATCACTTTCATCAATTAAGCAATTAACCAGTGCAAAGGCATACCTAATAAACAGTATTCTTGCAATTAGTAGATTTTTCATGTGCCTCTAGAACTTTCCACGGAGAGTTGCATTTGTGTGTATCACAGTTAATTGACTAAGTTGAACGCAAAGGGACATGGAGCAATGCTTCCAATGATATTCATAAAGGGCAGGCAGACTCGTGTGGGAGAAAATGCTCCTTCAAATATCCTGGCCCAAACCATTTAGGGCTTTATACATATCACCAGTGCCTTAAATTGTGCCCAGAAATTAATAAAAAGACAGCCTTACATAACTCTATAGTAATATGTGAGTCGATCCTAGCCAACATTCTGACTGCAACATTTTGTAATAGCTGAAGTTTCCAAACACTATTTAAAGGCAGCCTCATGTACAGTGCGTTCTAGTAATCTAAAGTGATTATGGTCAAGGCATGTGTGGCTGTTGCCAGATCTGCTTTTTCGAGGAGAACGCATAGCTTTGCACACTAGCCAAAGCTGAGCAAAGGAACAACTGGTCATAGCAGCCAGCTGAGCATCCAGGAACAAAGGTGGGTCAAGGAGCACCCCCAAACTATGAACCTGATCCTTCAAGGAGAATGCAGCTTCAATCAGACTAGGCTGCCTCTTAGTCCCTGATTAGCTTTCCTGCTGATGAGCAGCATCTTTGTCTGGTATGGATTGAGCCTCAATTTGTTTGCCCACATCACTGTACTCAAGCAACTATCCAGGACCTCTACAGCCTTTATGGTGTTAGATGAAAAGGAGAGATAGAACTGTGTCCCATATTGGTGACCCCCATCCCCATGTCCCTGGAAAACCTCCCAGGAGTTTCATGTAGAAGTTAAAGATAGAACCTTGCAGGGACTCCATAGACCCAGACATTTTGCATCAGTCCAACAGCACCATCTACTAGGACCTGTCCTGATAGGATTGGAACCACTCAAATCCAGATTGCAAGGCTTCTCTTTATCCATTCCAATTAAATAATGTCTTTAGTTGTGATACTACTAATTTTAAGACTGACCAGTAGCTATCCAAGAAGGTGGGATTCAAAGAGGGCTTTTTCATTAGTAAGTTAACAACTGCCCCCTTCAATAGTAGTGGCATAACTCACTTTCTTGGCTGGTGTTTTACTACCTCTACTACTCAACCAGACAGTGACCCTCTGGACTGCCCATCAGCTGGGAACGGTCAGAGTCAAGAGGGGTCAGCCTCAAACCTAGAATACACAATGTAAAGTGAGAGTTTTCTGCTGTTGAGCAAAGGTATTTTGAAGTGGCATGAAGTGAGAATGTGAATCAAAGAGGTTTCAGTTTCATTATCTGCTGAGCCTAGATAGCTGTTGGTGTGTCATTAGTAGTAATTATTATGGGGGTGGGAGTTGCACTTTTGTTTGTGTATGGAATTAAAAATAGCAAAGTAGAAAGGAATCAATTTGTGAAAATTAAGATAATTTGGCAATAAATGGGTGTTCAGCATGAGGTGAAGACTTTACCCTATGGTAACATTTACTGAAGGGTAAAAATATTCTACTAAAATGGGGCTAAAGAATAATCATCCCATGCCACTTATCTCCTATTAGAATCCTGGAATTATCTGTGCCTCAGGTTGATAGTTGTGCAGTGCTTTTGAGTACCAAGTTGTAGAGAAGGGTTTTCTGAGATTTAAAAATGATGAACGAGATGAATAGATGGCTGGTGGTGAACTGCTTTCTCTGTTTTTGTTCTTACACCATCTTTTCCTTGTCCTGTTTTGTAGGTTCTTGAACGATTGCAACAAAGAGGATTTGAAATTGTTGGCTCATGTGGAGGAGGGGTGGACTCTTCCCAATTCAGTGAATATGTACTTAGGCGAGAACTCAGAAGGACATCTCGTTCATCTTCTGTCATTCGAATAAAGCAAGAACCTCTGGACTAAGAACTTTCTTTTCTTATGCAACAACAAAAAGGGGGACTTTTTTCATGTGCAGATGGGACATCAAAAGAGCCCTGGAATGAAAAGTTGAATAAAGACACATTTATATCAAATATAGAGACCATACCTGTATTCATATGGGAGCATTTGGAATAGTAATAATAACCTCAAGGTGTAAAATATGTATATGTGAAATGTTAGTAATGCAAAAAGGAAAAAAAACACCTAAAAATGGTAGGTGAGGTTGGTGCTGTGATGGCCATTAAGTGTCCTCGGCCTTAGCTAGGCCTGATTAACAATAAAGAAGCCATTGCCATTAGAGGAGGCTCACAACTCCTTTCCATTTCCCATTGCCAAATGGCATTCTGCTTTTCAGTGTGTCCACCTTGAATCAATTTGCAGATGTCTTGTCTTAAAGGTGACTGGGCACAACTCCAGAAAACATCCACCCATTATATCAGGAAGGTCAAGGACAGGAATTATAGATGTAGCTTGTACAGAAGTCGTACACTTCTGTCCACAAGATGTGAACATTCTTTCTTTTTTTCTGAAAGGAGTCAGAATTTATTACTACTTAGTAGATTTGCTCTGGTTTGAGTCCAGTGCTTTCAGAAGTTTTTTTTTCCAAACTTTATAATATATGAAGTACAAATAAATTCTGTTAAAATGTCCAGTTAAAGCTAATACTAGCCAAAAAAAATGTAAAATAACATTTTTTAAAAAAAAATCAAGATTAACGTTTGCTTTTAACTTGTTCTATTACGCATTTGATACGTTTATTGGACAGTAAGTGATGTTGAATTCTGTGTGGAAACAAAATTAGAAGGTATGAAGAAGTGAATTGAAGAAAGGTGTGATGTACTTTATCCATAGTGGTGAACAGTTCTGATGCATCTCATGGTGCTACTTTTTTTTCATTACTGATTTTCCAGCATTGTTTGAAAAGGTCATTTTGATAAGATTCTAGTGCTGGCCCTTTTGTTTTGTTTTTGGTAAAACAATTAAATGCAGAACTGTACAACTACTTCTAATGCTGACATCTCTGCTTAATATAATTCATCACTGCCCTTAAAGTCAGTCTCTTGAATCTCACTCTCAAGTATTGTTTTTCCTTGCTATCATTCTGCACTGTCTGCCCAAGTTACTACTATCTTAAAGGGGTAGACATGCCGCCCAGCCACTGGGTAAAGAATATCTCCTATTTATGTATCTAAGGAGTGATTAATATCCAACATTGCTAATATAAAGATTAGCATGTTTTTCTGCTTTCTGCCTTACGAGGGACCTATGAGTTTTATTAGTGCTAGAGACAGATTTGAATAACTGGCGGTGTTTGTATTTTCAAAAGGAGCGTGGCCTTTGGTTTTTGAACCAGTGTAAGATGGTGCAACCTCTGAACTTTTGTTTGGGACAAAACCTAACCTAATTAGTAGGCAGAAAGTTTATTGACTCACCATCTTACAATTGAAATACATTGTGGATAACGCTCCACCATTTTTTTCTCTGCTCCTTAGCTTCATCTGCCCTCTCTTTTGTACCGTCAAGCCTGATGAATTCTACTTTGAATTTTTTATTAAAATATAAAAGCAGGGTATAAATCATAATTCTGTAAAACTCAAAAGCATGCACATTGCTTCCCCAACCCCCAGTTACTCCTAATAAAGTCCTTACCTTGTCCGGTTTTGATTTTTAGTAAGGATCAACACAATTGCCTTCATATTTTTTGTCTTAAGTTATTCTAATTTTGTTAGGTTTATCTTAACAAATGTTACAAAGTATACTACCCAAGGGCCAAACACTTCACAGAATATTCGCTTGCATAAAATTCACCAGCCACATTATCCTTCCCCCAAAGTATCTTTTTATGCAGTCTATCACATGCTGTGACTATACACTCATCTTTCTTAAGGAACACACAATTGAAAAAATGGTGCAAAGCTTCCATTCCTTTTGGTGAGACACTGGCAGGGTTCGGATGACATGATAAGCAACAGGTGATTAGGCAACCATCTGTTGCGTTGTTTATCATGTTGTCTGGTGGGAACTGGACAATGGGCGGTGCGCTATTTTTCTGAATAAGCAATGGAGAAAAACAGGCTGCTCCATTGATTATCTGGAGACCTGTTGTTTATTGTGTTGTGTGGTGGGCTCCGTTGTCACATTTAATGAGTCGAGTGTGCTATTTCAGGAGCACATAAAGTTCTCCGGCAAGAGTGCTGAAAGCTCCTCTACAGCTGGCAGAACTTGCAATGGCTGATGGGATAGCCCTGGGAGATGGAAGGGTGGAGCAATGGAGAGCCGGAATGTCACTCAAGTGCAGCGTTGACTATTCACGTACTCAAGGGGAGCTGTGGCGGAGTGACGTCATCTGAGGAGTACCTGTGCAATAACGCACTGCCAGTTGCCTATTACCCTGTCCATTGCCTAATATGTCATCTGAACATGGGCACTGGCTGAGTTCAGACAATACGATAACCAGTGGTGGTTTGAATAGTCGACGGTTGGTTAGTTAACCCACCATGGGTTATTGTGTTGTGTGCAGGGCGTTTTTTAACCAATGGTTGGTTAATTGGCTGAAATAACCAACACTGTGCAGAGTTGGCCATTTGAACCACCATTGGTTATTGTGTTGTGTACTTGGCACTATTCCTTATTTCCTCGGCCACAGAGTCACACGGCAAGAGTGTTCAAAGTGGTGGCTGCTGCTGAAGTCCAGCTGGCAGGATAGATTTTCGGCAGCAATGGCTGATGGGATACTAGCAGGAGGACTGAAGGGGGAGAGGAGTGAGCCAACTCAACGTGGACTAATAGTCAATGCTAATCCTAATCCACACCACGGTTGATAATTTTGTTGTGTGGGAAGAAACCCCTAGATAAACAACTGTTGCGTTGGTTATCACCCAACCATTACTATTGTGTTGTCTGAATGCAGCCTTTGGGGGGGGGGGGGGAGTTTGAATTCAGAGTTCAAAGAGAAAAGAATCTATCTCATATAGTTCAAACCATCAAAGGTTAAAGGAATTCCTCTGGGTTTTATAAATATGGGTGGATAGTTATGTGTCTCCCTTAGAGTATATGGCAGGGGAACTTGAGTTTATTATGCCAGGAAACAAATGGAAGACTAGATCCCATATACCGTATTTCCTCGATTCTAAGACGCACTTTCCCCCCATATTTACGTCTGTAAAAATGGAGTGTGTCTTAGAATCGATGGCGTCTCAGAATCGTTGGATTTCTCCAGCACTGGTATGGGGTTAAAGATACACCCCCCCACACACAGCGCCTTCACAAAGGGGCTCTGCATGCCCCCCCCCAGTGACTCAACTTTCCCCACTCACCTCCGCGCCACTGGCACTGACCTCCTTGGCCTCCAGTGCCACCCCGGTCCGCGCTGCCAGTGCTGTGCCGCGCCGGTCCGCGCTGCCAGCCCCTGTCCGCGCCGCCACGGTCTGCCAGCGCCGGGGAGGCCACTGCCAGCGAGGAGCTGCCGCCGCGGCAGCAAGGAACAGCCTTTCTGACTCACCTCCATCGCTGCCCTGGTCCTCGCCTCCAGTGGCACTTGCAGCGGCCTCCCTAACCTGGAAATGTGGCATTACTACAAAGTAGGCCACGATCTCACGGGATCGTGGCCTACTGTGTAGTAACGGTGCGTTTCCTGGTTGGGGAGGCCGCTGCAAGCAGAGCTGGCAGCGATGGAGGTGAGTGGGGAAGGCTGTTCCTCACTGCCGCGGCGACGGCTCCTCACTGGCAGCAGCCTCCCCAATGCTGGCGGACTGGGGTGGTGCGGACCAGGGTGGCGCCTGCGATGCAGACCAGGGCGGTGCTGGCGAAGCAGACCGGGGCAGCGCTGGTGGTGAGTGGGGAAGGGAGGAGGGGGACTCATGCCCGGGCTGGCCCAGCAGGTCCCTAGGTGGCGGATCGAGGGGGTGCATGCACAGCCCTACCATATTTCTTCGATTCTAAGATGCACTGACCCCCAATATTAGATGTCTGAAAATGGGGTGCGTCTTAGAATTGACGCAACACTTTTCCTGATGGTGGCCCTAAAATTAAGGTGCGACTTAGAATCGATGGCGTCTTAGATTTGGTGAAATACGGTATTAATGTTCAGTATGTTGATGGCAAAAGTTTGATCTTGGTGCTGCCCCACAAGTATAAGTTTGTAAGATAAAATACAACCTCATATCTAATGCGATATATATCCTAAGCGGTTAAGATAAAAAATGCTGGATAAAATGGCAATGCTATTAACATAAAGTTGCACTGAGAAGGTTTCAAATTTGTAAATTTTGGACAATAGCAGTTCTATTGTATTGCTGTATTTGGATCATTTTTAAATGCTTGGGTTTTTGAATAATGGCAATTAGTCTTAATGAAATAAATGTATGTGCATTTTATTTTAATTTTATCGTGCACTAAGGTGAAATGGAAGGAATAGGAATTCTGGAAAATCCACATTTTTAGAATTATTCTTAACCAGTTGAAAAATCTGCAAACATGTAAGGAAAGTACTATTTAAGTACCCTATCTGTATTTCACATTGAGTGTTACATACATTCACCCCACTTACCTCTTTTTAAAATAATGGTACAGACTCTGATTTTGAAGAGTGGGGCTATGTGAAAACTATCCCTTGGTCTAAATGTAGCATACTTAATGGGAGCTAACAGACTATATACATAGTTTTGAACTGTGTAGGATATTTTATTGAAAAACTCCAGCACAGGTGGTATTGATAGGTATTCTTCCCTCTTATAAATGCTGCAGCTTAACATTGTTATGATTTTTGTTTTGCATCCGAAAAGATCCGGGACCCTTGTTGGATTACTCATCATATGTGTTAAGTTTTCTGAAGCAGATATTAACATCTTGCTCCTTTCTAAATCTTTGAATAGTCAGATAAAACACTTCACTTGAATGTTATTTTATGAATTGAATCACAAATCGTGGAAGTCTGGAATATTAATAGCACTGTATTCTAGGTTATAGTCATTGGAATCTGAGGTCTCGAACTGAATAAAAATGATGCAGGGGTAAACAAAATGTAGAATTATAGGTGAGACTGATTAGCCCTATACAAAGAAAGCAGAATCTTTAACAACTTGTTAAATGTCATTTATTAAATCAGATCAATAGATATGAGCAATAAATATACTGAATAAGAAACAAACAGGTGGCAAACAGCTCTCTTTTTACAGGTTAATAATAATGTGATGCACTGTAGTTGTAATTTAGCTACTTAAAAGAAGATATAACTGCATTTTATGCCATCAGTGGGTGCTGTATTTTGCTGAACTGCATGGGGAAATGGAAAGGAGCGTCAGCTGCCAAAATTGTGTTTGCTGTCAACATGATTAAGTGGTGGCAAAGGGACTCCTGGGAACATATACTGGAAATGCCATGCAACATGACCTTCCTCACAATAAAAAGTGTGGCTGGAGGTGGAAATGAAACTAGCTTCCAAAGGCGAATTGAGGCATTGTTGCTTATATTGGTTATCAATGCATTTTTACCAATACAAATACCTCTTTCTAGTTCTTTGGCGTGTGTCTGATTATTTCCTGAAAACAGCATCAGACCACTGTCTAGTGTAGAAACTTTGAAAACTCAGATCCAAAAAGTGAGCCTGTTCGCACCCTATGTACAGACTGGTTCCTTACTTGATAGCTATTACTAAGGTGGACATTTTCTGGCTATAGGACACTTTCCCCAAAGTTAAATCTTATGTGAATGCTCATGAAACACAATGGCAAGAAAGCTAAATGAAGAGCAGCAGCTGTTAAGCCATCCCACATTGCCTTAATTTTGGTAACAGTTTGGGAGACAATGACAGCACTGTGTCTAGAAGCAGTTTGGGTAGGTTCTAGCAAGTAAGACTGCTTCTCTACTTAAGAACAGAAGTTCAGCATTCTGTTCACACAGTGGCCAACCAGCTGTCGACCAGGGACCCACAAGCAGGACATGGGTGCAACAGAACCCTCCCGCCCATGTTCCCTAGTAGCTGGTGTATATAGGCTTTACTACCTCTGATATTTGGAGATAGCCACATAGCCATCAGGACTAGTAGCCATTGATAGCCATTGTTTAACACTACCATTGCCAGTAGACACAGGTACTGGGAAGAGTTGAAAATACATAGAGTCAAGAGATCCTGCTGAATGGATTTAGCTCTGCTGGTGGTGGGGATCCCCCCAAAATGAGGCACAGTGGCCTTCCATGAGTGGATCCCTTGCTTTCGAGAAAGGCAGATCCTGAAATGAACCCTGTTTTTTAAAGATGAACAAGTAAGCAGATCCACACTGGGTTGACTGACGGGGCGTGTCGCAACTAGGAAACAGTGTTTTGTTTTTCCCAACATGGGAATTTTCTGTCCAGCTGTATAGTAAATGAATAGAAGGAACCTGCATGACTGAAGTAGCAAAGGACAGCAGCTGATAGCTTAACTCTTCAAAGCAATCTGGTTACTGCTAGTCTATTATTATTATTAGGGTAGGTGCTACCTGGTGTCATTCGCAAGTCCACGCTAAATAGCTATGAAATTGCCTTCCCAAACATGTTTGTCTTATCTTGATGGCTAGTTTGCCAAAGCAAGCAAATGCATCAAACTGGAATTTTAAAAAGGTGGGTGGGGGACAGACCCTTACGCCTCTGTAATAATATTGACCATTGTTCTTTTATATTATTATTTGTTTAGAAACTAAAACCAATTACTTGATTCTGTCATTCCTGTCCTGGAGAATTCTATATTATGAATTATTTCTATTGGACAACTGGTATTTGAATGCAGACATTCTTGCTGCCTGAGGTTTATTTACAGTGGAAATGAAACCAAGAAAGCTTCAAGCCCCTCAGGCCAGTTGAATTTCTCAGTCTTCAACGTGAGTGGTTTATTATTTCTTGAGGGGCTGGAGGGATCACCAGGACCCAGATCAATACCTTGCATTAAGGTTTTCTGTTATCTTTGGCTATTTCCTCACTGATCTGGTTACTGAGGTCTCAAAAAAACAAACTGGACATGTTGGTTCAGATGTTCCACATTTGAGGCTGAAGCCGCTGCTGCTTTCAAGACTGTCTCAGTCTTGGGTTATTAATACAAAATGTCATGGCAGAAGTGTGGAAGATTGTTGTTTGCTGGTTTTGTTCTAAAGAGAAAAGCTATAGCCAGAGGTAGAACATGTTAAGTTTCCTACAAACTAACAACTAGTCTGTGTTAGTTTGCTTATCAGCCAGTTACCAACTTCAGTATTCAGGTTGCATAGTAGTATTGTGAGAAAGGTTCAGACTTCTGCAGGAACTATTGAATTCTTAAATTTAAATGGTGGGTGGGTATGTAGGTAGTCGTGGGTTTGGCTACACAAGTAATAATTTTGATTTGCATTTAATTCATTTCTGCTGCATGTAATTAATCTCTATTGCAACATGCCTGCAATCAGTAATCTAAATATTTATTATTCAGTGCAAGTTTTGGTACTTCCCATAAATTAGGGTAGAACTGCACATGACAAAGAACACGAGGCTGCTGCTGAAAACAGTCCTGTGTCAAGTTTCCACATCAAGTTTCCACATAAGTTGAAACTCTTGTTTCAACTTATTCCATGTTTTGGCATCATTATATTTCCCTGCCTCTTATTGGTTGTTGCTAGCAAGGAAGTGTCTGTTCTCTTATGATGACAAGGCCATTGAACTAGACATGGCATAGGCAACCTGGTGGCTTCTAGATGTTTTGGACTGCAAGTCTCGTAAGCCCCAGCCAACATGGTCAATAATTAGGGATTATGGGGGTTGTCATCCAAAACATCTGGAGAGCACCATGTTGCCTGTGCATGAACTAGACACCACGGAGGAAGGGACATTCTATACAGTGTTGCTGTTTTGGGTGGCAGGCCCATAATGTTTATAGTATGTACTTCTGCCATATGCTTTCCTGAAATTTAATAGAATAAATTGTGAAGTGATGTATTGCCTTTTACCACCACCCTGTCCCCAAGGGTGAAATGCAGAAATTAATGTTTTATTGGGAATTTTTAACATCTCCTTAAAGATAGACTGCCTGCTCAGCATGCTGGTCAGAGAGAAACCTCTGTGGGCTTTGGATCTATGCACCATAAATATTGCATTCTTGAGACCACTTTTGTTTTGGGGGTCATTTTAGGATGAAAAATTTGTCCTGAAGATGTCTCATAACAAATGGTAGGTTCTTGCCTCTGTCTGCAAGCACCAGCCACTGGGCAACTATATTAGAGTTGCTATCCTGGACAGAGTGTGGAGTGGAGCAAGAGAGCCACATATGAAATCTGTCTCTGTAGTCGAAGCTGGGGCTGATGACAAATGAGCTCTTCCGTAATATAAAAAGGGTACTCTATTATGTTGTTTGTCAGCATTAGCTTTTCCAGAGGAAAATATGCACTATGGGAAGCCTGGCCTTGCCTAGTTACTTGTACTAGCTGCCTGTGATTTATAGGCATGCAGTGTGTTAACTGTCCTCTATTCCATGTGTCTAGCCTTTTGTTTAAAGTCTGACTTGGCACTATAGTTCTGCTCTGCATGGTTTAGTGGGTGCATCCATTCAATCCTTGGTACCTTTAGATTTGGGCCATATAGTTTAGTAAGATTTCTATTTTGAAGTTTGTTTAGCATGGTTGACCAGAGAGAATGGACCTGTTATAAGAACAGGTGGGAATATTCATTTTACATTCTGGACCAAAATGAAGAAAATTGGTCTCTCTCACATGCACTCTGATTGTGGCTGGGAATATATCCCTCTGTAGTTTACAGCCCTTGCCTTGCATAAAGGAGGGATTAACATAATTACCCTCTGCCATGTGTTGTGTTGTGCAAGCCTAGACAGGGTGGCTTGCTGCTGTGAATAACAAGCCACCCAGAACCCATGGTTTCTTGTAGGCTTATTAACCACCCTGTGATTGTTCGAATCATCTCTCTCTCTCTCGCCCTTTCCATACCAGCGAGTTTTCCCGGGGCCACCCCACCTGCTCGCGGAGAATTCACATGATGCACAGAGCATCCTGCAAGCAGGCAGGGGCCAGCCCTCCATTTTCGCGGGGGAGCGGGGAACGCTATTATTCCGGTTTGTTCCCTGTTCCCGGGACGGCAGCGAGATGGGCGACTAGTGTGCCTGCCCATCCTGGGCTTAGCTGTGCTTACTCGTAAGTGTGGCTGCACCGATAACCACGGAGCCACACCGCATGGCTCTGAGGCCAACAGGAGAGGGGGGGACTCAATTTCACCATCCCCAGGATGGCGGGGGGGAGGGGGGCGCGATCGTGTGCATTTTTTTTTAAAAAAAACTCACCACAGTTGTGGAGGAGCGCTCATGCGCTCCCCGCGGATCATCCGGGGGGGAAATGGGCACCGTGACTTGCGACAGCCCGGGAGAAGCCCGGGCCCTCACATTCTGGTGCGGCTTCATTGCGCCGAACCTGGAAGTGCTCACTTCCGGGTTCGCCCGCTCCCTGCCCTCCACACTTTAATTATGAGATTTAATTATGTTTCCATTGGTTGTATTAAAAATGCCTAATAAAATAATCGGCCTTATAAACCATTAGTTTGCATGTTCAAAGAGCTATGCAAACTATGGCTTTAACGGAAGCATAACAGAGTGCTGGTAAATTAGGTAAGCAACGTAAGATGAAATCTAAATGCCTCAGCAAAGATTGTAGATGTAAGAGTGGCAATGTGTATGGCTTAGAGCATCCTTCAGCCCAGCATTCTGCTTTGCCTTAATTAAGATCCTTTTGCACCATCATCTTAAAAACTTTAGACTGCAGCACTTCAAGTGTTCTTCCAAAGTTGAGAGCAGTGTTGTACATAATTAATGCCATAGCTGAACATGTATTAGCACTGCATTCGTTACTATTTTTCCTGTCTTACCTTTTTAGCATGTTATATTTCAAAACTGGGATCACTGTAGGTCCTTACCACAGGATCAATAAATCATAAAATAAAGGAAGCTCCGTAATTAGCATAATTATGGGTTGATTTTGCATCATAAATTTAGACAAATATGCTGTTTAATAGGGGCGTAACTTAGTCTTTGGTGTGTAGAGTTGGAGGTGCTTTATCTTCATGGTCTTTTAGGAAGCTTTCGTTGTGCAAAGAAAATCTATATACAAGACACCATTGTGGCAATCATGTAATATATTATTCCTCTGTTATTGGGATTTCCATTCTATAGACTTAACCACTTCTCTTTCTGTT
Source organism: Anniella stebbinsi (assembly GCA_029215795.1). Classification (NCBI taxonomy): domain Eukaryota; kingdom Metazoa; phylum Chordata; class Lepidosauria; order Squamata; family Anniellidae; genus Anniella; species Anniella stebbinsi. The sequence continues at coordinate 61,193,782 of JARDYH010000006.1, read as the reverse complement.
TTCTAAATAAGAGACTGACTTTCTCAACAGCAGCCAGTGATTATTTCATCATTTATTTATTTTTGCTCAGTTGTTTTTTTTGTTTTTTGTTTTCATTTTTACGGATGAGCAGTTTACATGCTCAATGTTAAAAGTCTTTTCAAGAAACTATTCAAATGGCAAATCATTCTGGCTCAGATAAGACGGCAACTACTACTACTACTACAAAAATAATACCCTCTCTTGGTGCATTATTGATCATTAAAAGTTAAAGCCACAATGCTTGCAGCGTTATCAAGCAATATCTACTAAATCCTGGAAGCATGGAAGATAACTGAAATGTAATCTACTGCATAGCAGCTCTGCTAGTGATGGATAGCGAAATAGAAGCAGGACTAATGAAAAATTAATGAAAACAGTTAGTTCCATAAGAAAAATGATCTGTTTTCTCCCACCTTTGTATTGATTTGAACTGCCCCTGTAATTGGAAGAGTATAATTTTGTCCTAAGGTAAATAGGAAAGGGGGGTTAGAAAGTGAGCATATAATTCTGGTTGTGTTGCTGATATACTTTGAGCTAGAAAAACAAAGAATTTTCCTTAGAATGTTGAGGCCGCTTGTGACTCAAGACTTCAAGCATATATTTTTCCTGTTCAGGCAAACTGCCATGTGTTTGCCTGAAGCCATTTACTGCATGAGCAGTGGACTCTGAGCATTTTCTGGGTAAGTATGTAGAAAAATATTTAGGAGAAATGTATTCCATGTCATGTATTAGTGGGGGGTGGGGGGACTCAACATACCTCATGTATTTTAGGTTTGTTTCTGATTGATCTTCATAATGGCATAATGTTCCCTTAAGACATGTTTAGGTTTCAAAATGTTACACAAGATGGATGAATGTACAGTAAATGTGTCATTGAAAGGCATGGATACCTTGAAAAGACATGCAGTAGTACACCACCATTGCTGTTAATAACAGGAAGTGGTGCTAAGGAAAGGAACATCTTTCCCATAAGCATAATCAAACTGCCATAATCATCATCTTGTTTCCTTTATAAGATCATTTCTATCCATCTCCTAGCATGGCCCTTGATAAACATCAGCTATTTTTTAATGTGTTTTGTTTTGTTTTGCATAGCCTGGCTAAAATTGTCTTCATTGTTCTTGAAAAACAGGAATATCCAATCCCATGGCTTCTTAGGCTGCAAACCTATGGACCCTGGGAGGGTGTCTATAGGGTGACCATATGAAAAGGAGGACAGGGCTCCTGCAGCTTTAACAGTTGTATAGAAAAAGGAATTTCAGAAGATATCATTTGCATGCATGCAACACTTGCTGAAATTCCCTTTTCTATACAACAGTTAAACCTGCAGGAGCCCTGCCTTCCGTTTCATATGGTCACTAGCATTGTCTCAGAGGCCTTAGGCTGCATGAGATTTCCCTCTCCCAGTGCAGAGGTGGAGGGCCACCCTCAGAAGCTGCCTCCATAAGGCTGCAGAAAGGGACTCAGCTGGTGCTCCTCCTGTGTTGGATGGGGGGGGGGGAGGCATTCCAGGGGCACACTGGGTGTGTCAGAAGAGGCTATGGATCCATAGGACCCATAGCCCTCCTGTTCTTCTGACGGAGCTCTCCTTTTTCTCTCCTATTGCTCCTCATGATCCTCTCTGGAGCTGGCATACCTTAAGGGGGGAAAATCCATAAAGAAAATAAGGAAAAAACATTGACCACCATTACTTTCTGCCCTGCCACTACGAGTTCAGCTGTGCATAGGAAAAGGTGGTTCTCCTGCTTCAGATTCTCTCCTGTCCCATACAATTGATCTTTACTTGCTTTATCAGTGCCGTTTTCTAATAGGGCTGCCCTTTTAATATAAAAACAGAGCAGAACTTTGCTAGCCTTGTATTAGGCAGTATAACTGAATTACAAAATATTGCATTACAATTTATTTATTAAAACATAACCTAGGAATGAGAGTCTTGAATAGCTTTCCCCAGTGTGGTTCCCTCCAGGTGTTTTTTACTACAGTTCCCGTGACCTCAGATATTGGTCATGCTGGCTGGGGTTGATGGGAGTTGCAGTCCAAGACATATGGGTGACAAAACATTAGAGAATTCATCTATTTATAAGGGGAAATAAGCTCTCCCGTGTCTAATATTACTGTTACCTTCCCACTGGGTCTTTTATGGATGGTAATTTTGTTTTTAATAGGCTAAAATGAATAATACAGTATCTCAGTATATATAAGGGCATCTTGTACCTATGTCATTATAAACAGATTTTTTTTTTAATCTTCAAAAATGAATTGCCTGAATTGGGCAATTTAATACAAATTATTTATAAAAATGCTACCTGCACTGAACATCTCATTCTGGGGAGAGGCCTGATGAAAATCAAAGTTCACACTAAATCTGAATAATAATTATTAGTGCTTTTATCCCCAGTATCTAGGAAGGAACCTAGGAAGGAAAAGAAGAATGCACCTACAGTTTGAGGTATGTGATCTAGAGCCCAAAGAATGGTCTAATCCATTGTCCTTATTTATTCTTCTTTAATTCAATTATGATCTATTTCCCTAATCATGCTGCCTGGATCTACTGTTTGTCAAAAGCTTGTTTCCTTTTCCAAATGTCATCAAGCTTATGGCTAGTCAGAAGGTGGACATTTGGCTGAGACACCAGTGTTCCTTTAATGCAGCTATACCTCACACTTCCACTAGCCAATTTGCCTGTTTTGGGGAGCACTTTCTATTTCTCAGAAGAGAAGTAGCTGCCTGCAACTCTGGCCTTTTGCGGTGGAAGCTCTTTTCTACAATCTCTGATCAAGTGTGGTATAAAGATTAGAGCATCAGGGACAGGAACATGCTGCGAAAGGAGAGATGCAGAGCACGGTGTCCTCTCTGCAAGTCCTGAATCCCCCAATAAGCCAACCAGCCACCCCCCTTGGACAATAGGCACTGGACTAAGCACTGAGAGGTCCCCAGAAGGAGGCACACCAAGCTTAAAGGCAGATGAGTAGCATATTAGGGTAAGGGAAATAGGGAAAGGTAATGGAGAAAGGAAAATGTAAAGATTACATAAACCAATGCAGAGAACCTTTGATACAATATCCCCAAGTAAAATAATAAAACACTAACTGGCCTATCCTATACATTACCAAAGTAAGGGTATCTCAGGACAGGGCCTCAGTCAGGACTCCCCCCCCCCCTCAGTTCACCATACTTTGAAATAGCAAGAAGGGAGATAGGAGCCTTCTCTCACCTTACCTTTTATCCCTTAGCCATGGCAATACAGGCAGAGTCCTGCCAGCCAATCCCAGGCACACCCTTCTCACCCCATCCTGATGGGAGTTGTACTTCCCACCAGGTCCATCTGTAATTACTCGTCCCAATTAGCAGGGTCTAGCCACACCTTGAGCTACAGGCACTGCCCCATCCGCTTTGATATAGCACATTCTAAGGTGCTTATATCATACATACTAACTGGGCCTAGGCCGATGGTAGGGCACTTAACGGAGGCACAGATAGCCCATCCATAGTTCTTCACATGTGGTCTTCCAGATGATGTTGGACTGCAGTCCCTGGGGCTTGGCTATGCTGGCAAGGGCTCATGGGAGTCACAGTCCAACAACACCTGGAGGGCCACGCTTTGGACTAGGACTGAGGAGACCAAAGTCCGCTGGGTGATTTTGGGCCAGTCGCTACATCTCGGCCTAACCTACCTCATTTCGGGAGGGGGGGGTGGCGGTGCTGTGAGGATCAAACGGTCTGAGAGAGAAGAATCTTATATGCCATGTTGCGCTCCTAGGAGGAGGGATGGTTATAAATCTACGGGAGCAGATTTATAAATAAGCTCACGAAAGCTTATGCTAGGATAAATGTGTTCGGCTTTAAGGTGCTGCAAGACCCTTTTTGCTGCAACAGACTAAAACGGCTACCCTCTGGAAAATGTTGTTTGTAATGCCTCATTTATTGGAGAAATGTACCTCAGCAATAGTTAGAAATACTCTTTATTACTATTGTACAAATAAAGCAATAAAACAAGCTCTTCCATTTGCACAGTGCATTATTAATCTACCTACTACTCCTAAACTAGGTGCCTGACCCTGACTGCTAGCAGCAGAAATGGGGCCCGCCTTACCTAGGACAGGCGTAATGAAGGAAAGCATTTGACTTGCATCACCTCTTAAGGCTTTGTCTCACACAACGGACTTTACTGCATAATCAGTCAACTACATTAAACATTTGGCACAATCCTCCCACAATTCCATTTTCAAAGACAGTAAGAGAATACTCTGTTTCCACATAATGCCTGGCCCTGGGGGTGAGGAGTGAGAGCAGCTATGCAGCCGTTTCCCCCTTTAACCAGGGTGGATCATGTGCACGTGTGCAGGAAAGGGGAAGAGTGTAGCCTCTAAAGAATCTCTGAGTGTGTCTACACTAAAGGAAATCCCGTTGTTGCCCCGGTGCTGTTGTGCTTCCTGATTCTTTGGCGCAATTGATATGAGTTGGATTACACGAGAGGGGAGGGGTTTCAAGGTGGAAGATCCTGCTGCTTCCCGGGGCTACTTTAAATGCTTGGTTGAACCAAGGGTGTGCCTCCCGCCTGCCCTGGCATATGTGCAAAGAGCAGGGGGCTGTCTTGTTTTCCTCTGTTTCCTCGCAGCCCTCAGGAAAGCCAGGACTTACTTCTGAAAAAGCTTGTGCTGTAAGTTTCCAATCCTTGAATACAATGGGACTTACTTCTGAGTAGACACATGGTGATCAGATCTGCATCCCTTTGTTTCAGGGAGGCATTTTACCGTCTTCTCCCTCCGTTTAAAGTCTTTCCTCCCTTCCTCAACAACTTCATAGTGCAATGCCAGCTTTACACGCTTCCGATTTCGCACCATTCAGGATTTATTCCAGCTTTTCCGTGACCTATTTTAAAATGGAACAAGCAGGGAAACCATGGGAGATGTCCTGTTTGTTTACAGTGTCATTTAATTGACCGGAAACTTTCATGAGATGCCAGAAGAAACAAGGGTGCTATAAATAGCTTGTAAATAGCTCAAGCTCTCGCTCTGTGTGTGTGTGTGTATCACGGGTGTTGAACCTCTTTCAGCCTGAGGACCAAATTCAATTTCAGAGAAGCTCTTGGGTGGTCACAATGCAATGCTGGGTGGAGCCAAAGGCAAAAAGGGTGGAGCCAAAATACCAGACATATTTTAGCTTAAAGCTCTTACTGCCACTGCCTAAGCCTCAAGGAGAGAGGTGTTTCAGCCTTTCAGAATAGGGAAAACACCGTGCAAAAGCTTGGAAACCACCAATGATTAGCCGTCAGCAGAAAGGGGGTATGGCTGGGGAAGGGGATGTGGCCAGGAAAATGCCGTGGCTCTATGGGATGCCTGGAAGGGCTGGATGACCCTTGGGCCTGAGGTTCCCCATCCTTGATGTAAAGAAAAGTCTTGCTGCTTGTTTAGCATTTTAAAGGGTTTCGCCACTGGCATTGCACAATGGGAAAACAGCCCCTCAGACCCACAGAAACACAAGGGATGTGTGAAAAGGGTCATAGTACACAGGAGGCTGCCTCACACCAGCTCAGGCTATTTATCCATGTAGCTCAGTTCTCCAGAGATATTTGATATCACTGCTGTAGAGTTTTTCTGACTGGAGCTATCAGGGATAAAACTTGGAACCTTCAGTACTCAGCACATGTGCAAGCATGTTATGTGCTCTTCCACCGAGTCACGGTCTCCCCGCAAAACCACCTCAGGTCATAAATTAAGAAAGGAAGGGGGAGGGGAAGAAGACAGTGCCAGTTATCCTCAATTGCATCACAACAAAACAAAAAAGCACTAGTCCTCAGAAGACTTCTGCAAATGCATTCCCATAGGAATCAGTGGGTTACTAGGGGAATCACATTTTCCCACATACAAAAGATTGTGCTTTGTTTGGACATAAAATGTGGTCTTCTGCAGCTGTAACACAACTTTGAGGGATAGCATGAACTGTGATGGGGGGGGGGGGAATCCATTTCTCCTCCAAACTCTTCCGTTTTTAGAAAAGCTCCCTGCTGTCTGTATAAAGGCCAAAGTACTCCAGGTCACACCTTCATCTCTGCCTGCCCTGCATCTCTTGCATCTCAAGTCACTCTGCAGCCCTGTACTCCACCCCTTCTGCCTTCATTGCTCCATCTCTTTCTTCCCACTCTTGCCTTTGGGCTCTTTTCCCCCGCACCACTCCCTGTGCGTGGAACGACCTGCCAGTCTGCTCTACAAAGCGTCCCTTCCTAAATTGCTCCTAAGGCATCTCTCCCAGCCTACTTTCCACCCCCTTCCTCCTCCATCTGCTGCTATATAATCATAGCTTTGCAACCTCATATATTTCTCTGTTTTAATGAGAACTGTTTTGCTTCCTACATAAAGTAAAGGTCAGTTTTATCTAACTCTGCTCTCATATATAACTATTTATGACACATTTGTAGAGGTAACCAGACTATACAAGCTATGTTAGTCTATAAATGAAGCAAGGAGAATTATGCCCCCAAATGTTCTCGCACATCTAGGCTGCGTTCATTATTGCCCTCAGCTGCTATGTAGGCCAAGCAAAAGGTCTCTTACAACTGACTATGTAATCTTGCTGCTCTGCAGGACTCTGTCATATCCACAAGTTAAGTACTGAGGGAGCATATTCTAACTTTTCTGCTCAATTGGGGCTTCCCTGACTTACACCTCTGGAAGTCAATACAAGACTAGTAAACAAAGACAAAAGCCACTACTGCTACTCCATTTCATCAGTATTTTTTGTATATATGGGGATGGATATGGAAACTGCCTTCCTTGAGAAGGAAATTTCCACAACAGGAACAGTTGTGCTTGTAGAAGGTCCCACCACCTGATTTGTGTGGTTCTCTCCCCCCCACACACACACACAGTTCATTCAGCAGGGTCTCCTGACTCTCTGACTGGGTTTGGACAACACAATAACCAACAGTGGGTTAAACAGTCAATGGTGGGTTAAATAGTCAACGGTTGGTTATTGTGTCATCTGTCAGGACTTTTTCACATCATGGTGGTTCTTCGGCCAAAATGACCAACACTGTGCTGAGTTGACTATTTGAACAACCGTTTGGTTATCGTGTCATCTGTCAGGGACTGTTGACTATTTCTTTGCATACAGTTGGTTATTTTTGGTGACTTCAGAGTTCCCTGACAAGAGCGACCAAGTGGCAACTGTCACTATAGTCCAGCTAGCAGGACTCGCAATGGCTGATGGGATACCAGCGGGAGGACCACACTACAGTTGATAATTATGTCATGTGGGGAGTACTCTCTCGATAATCAAACGTGGAGTTGAATATTAACCCACCATTGCCTTTTCTATTGTCTCTCTCTAGCACATTCAGGGGCTGCTGTGGAAAAGGACAGGGTAGGGAAATCTAATTCTGCTAGCTAAGTTTATCCAGCTAAAATCCGAGTCCCACCCATGAAGTTTAAAGGACCTGGTGAAACTGCAGAGGGTACCTTGAGACAGTTTCTAAAGATCCTTCATTATATCGAAACATGAAATTCCATGGCAAGAGCCGTTTTCCACACGAAACTAAAAGCAACTCTTGCTTTATTAAGTTTGTAATGGGAATATAAAGCCTCCCGTGAATGCAATGCAGTCTCAGAACTGTTCCTTCATAGAATCATAGAATGGTAGATTGGAAGGAGCCTATAGGGCAATCGAGTCCAACCCCTTGCTCAATGCAGGAATCTACCTTAAAGCATCCCTGACAGATGGTTGTCCAGCTGCCTCTTGAATGCCTCTAATGTGGGAGAGCCCACCACCTCCCTAGGTAATTGATTCCATTGTCGTATTGCTCTCACAGTCAGGACGTTTTTCCTGATGTCCAGCCAGAATCTGGCTTCCTGTAACTTGAGCCCATTATTCTGTGTCCTGCATTCTGGATTGATCGAGAAGAGATCCTGGCCCTCCTCTGTGTGACAACCTTTCAAGTATTTGAAGAGTGCTATCATGTCTCCCTTCAATCTTCTCTTCTCCAGGCTAAACATGCCTAGTTTTTTCATTCTCTCCTCATAGGGCTTTGTTTCCAGACCCTTAATCATCCTTGTTGCCCTCCTCTGAACACGCTCCAGATTGTCTGCACCCGTCTTGAAGTGTGGTGCCCAGAACTGGACACAATGCTCAAGATGGGGCCTAACCAGTGTCAAATAGAGGGGTACCAGTACCTCACGTGATTTCGAAGCTATACCTCTATTAATGCATCCCAAAATAGCATTTACTGTTTGTGCAGCCACATCACACTCACTGTTGGCTCATATTCAGCTTGTGATCTACAACGATTCCAAGATCCTTCTCACTTGTCATATTGATTAGCCAAGTATCTCCCAACTTGTAACTGTGCATTTGGTTTCTTTTTCCTAGGTGTAGAACTTTACATTTATCCCTATTAAATTTCATTCTGTTCTTTTCAGCCCAGTGCTCCAGTCTATCAAGATCACTTTGGAGTTTGTTTCTGTCTTCCAGGGTATTAGTGATCCCACCCAATTTTGTGTTGTCTGCAAATTTGGACCCCCTCTAGATGGATTCCGTTTGACGCCTGGTTAGGCGATTATGCGTATAATCGCTGAAGCACTTTATCGTAAATGCTTGTATGCAGGAAGTAATTGAACACTCAACTGGTGACCTTACCGGTTGTTTCAAATGCGCTTTACAAGTAGTTAATGTGGAGAATCGCTTGTTCACATAGTCAAAATGCGCTTTAACAGCCAGAGCAAAATAAAACTCGCTATTTAACGCGCATTCGATAATGCGCATAATCGGAGAGAAAACGCGCCTCTACGCCCGATTTGCGCTCCGTTCTTGTAGAGGTAATTTTTTAATGCACCTTGAAAGAGCTTTAAATGCCTCTTGTAGAGGCAGCCTTCATAAGCATTCCCTGCACCTCCTCGTCCAAATCATGAATAAAAATGTTGAAGAACACTGGGCCCAGGACTGAGCCCTGCAGTACCCTGCCGGTTACCTCCCCCCAGTGTGAAAAGATACCATGGATAAGCACTCTTTGAGTCTGATTCTGTAGCCAACTGTGGATCCACCTAATAGTTGTTCCATCTAGCCCACTTTTCACTAGTTTGTTAATCAGAATGTCATGGGGCACTTTGTCAAAAGCTTTGCTGAAATCAAGATATACTATATCCACAGCATTCCCACATTCTACAAGGGAGGTTACCCAATCAAAAAATGAGATCAGATTATTCTGACAGGATTTGTTCGTGACAAATCCATGCTGGCTTCTAGTAATTACAGCATTGTTTTCAAGGTGTTTACAGATTGGCTGAATTCGGACAACACGATAGTCAATGGTGGGGTAATCAACTTTACAGTTGTTCATCTAGGGGGTACTCCCCACACAACATGGTAATAAATAATCAACTGTGGTGTGGATTAGCATCAGCGCTGAGTTGACTATGGCAGCATTCGGATGACACGATAGTCAATACAACTGATGATTATTCCCTCCCCCCCCCCCCCAGTTGATTATTGTGTCGTCTGAATTCAGCCATTGACTTGTTTATAATCTGTTCCAAACTTTTCCAAGGGATGGATGTCAGACTGACTGGTCTGTAGTTTCCTGGTTCCTCCTTTTTGCCCTTTTTGAAGAAAGGGACATTAGCCCTCCTCTAGTCATCCGGCACTTCACCCGTCTTCCATGATTTCGCAAAGATAATAGAGAGTGGTTCTGAGAGTTCTTTTGCCAGCTCCTTTATTACTCTAGGATGCAGTTCGCCAGGCCCTGGAGATTTGAACTTGTTCAAAGAAATTAGGTGCTCCTTGACCATTTCTTTATCAATCTCAAACTGCAATCCTGCCCCGACAGCTTGTACTTCACTTTTTCCAGGGGGGTCATAGACCCGCTTTTGAGAGAAGACTGAGCCAAAGTAGGCATTGAGCACTTAGGCCTTTTCTTTGTCATCTGCTACCAATTTGCCAACCTCATAAAGCAGTTGACCACCATTTCTTTCCTTTGTCTTTTACTATTCACGTATCTGAAGAAAGACTTTTTATTGTTTTTAGTATCCCTCGCTAGCCTCAGTTCCTTCTTGGCTTTAGCCTTCCTGATACAATTCTGGCACTTCTGCGCTACTTGTTTGTACTCTTCTTTTGTAGCCTGGCCTTCCTTCCATTTCCTATATGTATCCTTTTTTATTTTCAGGTCATCGCTAAGCTTTTTGTAGAGCCACATTGGTTTCTTCTGTTGTCTTCTATCTTTTTTCCTTGTTGGAATTGTTTGTAATTGGGCCTTTAAAATTTCCTTTTTTAAAAACTCCCACCCGTCTTGGACTCCTTTTTTTCATTTGGTTCACTTGCCATGGGACCTTACTTATTCTGAATTTATTAAAATCGGCTTTCCTGAAATCCAGAGTACGCGTTTGGCTACACTCAGCTTTTGCTTCCTTTAAAATCAAGAACTCAAGTATGATGTGGTCACTTTCCCCCAGAGTTCCCATAACTGCCACTTTATCCACTAAGTCATCCCCATTGGTCAGTATCAAGTCAAGGATAGCAGTTCCTCTAGTTCCTTCCTCTACTTTCTGTAGGAGAAAGTTATCAGCCACACATCTCAGGAATTTCTTGGAGGGGCCACTTTTGGTAGAATTTGTCTCCCAACAGCTATTGGGGTAATTGAAGTCCCCCATTACTACTACATCAGATTTCCTTGAAACACTGGCAGTTTGCTTTTCAAAAGTTTCATCCTCATCTTCTCCTTGATTGGGTACATCTAAAGTGTGTGAGGTTGGGGATGACTCTGCTAAGCTCATGAACCCTTTGATTCATCTTTGCTTCATTAATATCAGTTTCCCCCCTCCATTCTCTTAGCTGCTCTGAGGCCCTAATTCTTTCTAACAAGAAAAATAAGAATGGGACCAAGCCCTTACATACATATAAAACTGGTCCTATCTTACCTCCTTGCAAAATAATGGTCTGTAAATAAATACAATGAGCTACAAAAGAATAACTTCTCTCCCCTGCCCCATTTATGAGCAACTATCCCATGTGATGGATGCTCATTCTCATCTTACAGAGGATTGGGCATTGACCAAAGCTACACAACGAGCTAGGGGTGTGTGCAGATCTCCCCATCAATGATTGTGTCCCAATCTTGAGACAGGTAAATACAACAATCGTATGAGGATATCTACACCTATCTCCATTACAACTCACCCAGGCAGTTCAGTTGGGCACAGATTATTGTTATGGCGTGTGCATCTACATCCCCATCATCTTTACACACAGAAGCTGGCAGCTCTTAGTAGGAGAAGCGCTGAGCACCAGGAGGGGCAACATTAACTAGCTGGTGTGAGAACACTCAAGATGAGCAAGAGACAAATTTGTCTATTATTGTCATGATTGCAAGCACTTTTCCCATTATAATGAGAAAGTAAGATTGAATAAATGAGCAGTAGCATCTGCTTTCCCCATCCCTCCATCAGACTTTGCATAGAGCAATGCAGTCTGAAATGACCTCCTGTGTGGCAAAGTTGCAGTTTGACATGCTATTGGTCAAGGTTTGGTCTCCACACCAATTATTGTAGCAGCTGCTTCAGGCTAGGCTGTTTAGCAAGCTCCATCTATTTAAAATGCTGTCTGTTCTTCTTGCAACACACACACACACACACACAGCATCTTTGTTTCCAGATCATTTTAAAAATCCAACAGTGCTTTTGAAATAATCCGGAACCTCTGTTTTGCCATACAGCTCTAACAATTTGCATCTCGCTAATAAAACACTTACAATGAAAACAAATGAGCAAAGAAGGCTTGGAAAAGGGAGGTTCTGGAAGAAGAAGAAAACCCCACAACAAGCCTAAGATAAGAAATCTGGGGCAGAAAAGGACGCACCAATTACTGCAGCTTGCACACGCATCTGCTGGCTGAAACCGGTTTCACTGGCAGTTGCCCAAGGACAAACGCCAGAGGGCCTCTGACTCTCAGATGCCCTTTGGTGGTGTTCCTGGGTAAAGTAGACTTTTTAAAATAGGTGCTTGGCATGACGGGAGATAAAGCTGTGATCTTTAATGCCAGCTACAGATCCTGGTGTTCTGCAAGCATCAATTAAAAATGCCCCAGTCTTGTTCTGCTTACTTGCCAGAGGACAGGGTGGAATTAGCTTTCTTTCCATAACTCCTTAGATTGCTTTTTATGAGAGCAAAAGTTGGCATTTGCCTGCAGCATGGCAAAGAAGGAGAGAGAGAGAGAGAGAGAGAGAGAGAGAGAGAGAGGGAGAGAGAGAGAGAGAACCATTTTGTTTTGAGGCTGTTTCTCTCTCTCTCTCTCTCTCTCTCACACACACACACACACACACACACACACACACAAACACACCGTGCCTCTATACAATATTACAGGGAAGTAAAGGTATTTGATGTGTTGACTTGGAGAGGTACTGCACAGGGCTGGAAGTGAAGTTAATTTGCAGTGTGTTTTCAACCGCATTGGCTCTTTTTACTGAGGAGTTCACTCTAATAGCAGAGCCATGTCTGAGATAATAATGCTGAAGCTTTAAACTAAACTGTGCTGGGAACTAGGGGGGGGGGGGCTCTAACCTGGCCTCAAAAAAGTGCATCTCATTAACCAGGACTCGAAAAGGAGGCTGTGTACTGCAGTGATTTTACATATTTTGGCTACATAAGCCTGAGGCAAAGTTTTTAGGCAATTTCATAAAGCTGTCAGGGTAACATGCCTGCTTTTATTTGAATAAGGAATGCAAAAATAATCTCTTGAGCCTCGACATTTTACTGAGAGATAACCGGTCATTTTAAAGGAAATGCTTCACATCTCAAAGCCCACTCTGTGGCAAAGCATCAGCTCCATTCATTACACCAAACGTTTGCATGGCGTCCACCTGGGTAGTCCTGGCCGCCACAACACCCTCATGTGTAAAAATATCAGGCTAGTTTGCACAAACAAGTGGCTTTTTTCCTTTCCCCCACCCCCACACCCCATGACAACTGTGTTGAATATGTGAATAGCAAGAGGGAGTGCAGGGAGACAAGCACAGCCCTTTCCATGGGCATACCTTTTTTAGTAGTTTACCTGGTTCACAAGTAATGACAACCCAAAGTACAGATTGAGTATGGTTTGTTGTTGAATTGTGGGTTGCCGTTACATACAATCCCTGCAATATGGGTAACTATGGGTTGTTAGCCACGAACAAACAACCCAGGAAGAAAACTCATAGTTTATTGTTGGATCGTGAACTCTGGGTTGTTAGTGGTTCACAACTGATAGCTGAACCATAGTGCAGTGAAAGGAGTTGCATGCTTGAAAGGGGCAGCTCCAGAAAACAGCCGAGCTGCTGCGTTCTATACTAGGGCATCCCTGCATAGAGTTCATTATAGTAATCCAGCCCTGAGGTTACTCGCGCCTGTACCACTGTGGCCAACTGTCCAGGAGAGGCCATAGCTGGTGACCCAGCCAAAGCTGGTAAAAGGAACTCCATGCTGCCATGGCCACTTGGGCCTCCAGCGACAGTGATGGATTTAGAAATATCCCTAGACTATGAACCTGATCTTTCAAAGAGAATGCAACCCCATCCAGAGCAGGCAATGAGCCTATCTCCTGGACTCAGGAACCACTCACTCACAGGGCTTTCATCTTGCCAGGATTCAGCTTCAGTTTATTGACTCTCATCCAGCCCATTCCTGAGTCTAGGCACTGATCCAGGATTTGCACAGCCTCACCTGATTCAGATATCACAGAGAGATATAGATGTGAGTCATCAGCATACTGATGGCACTTGACTCCTTATCCCCTAATGACCACCCCCAGTGGCATCAGATATATATGTTGAATAACATTAGGGACAAGAAGGTGTCCTGTGGAACCCATAGCTGAATTGCCAAGGGGTCGAGGAATGGTCACCCAAAGTTATTGTCTGAAATCAGTCTGCAGCTAAGACTGGAACCACTGTAACACAGTCTTTCCAGGAGGATACCATGGTTAATGGTATCAAAAGCCAATGAGAGATTGAGCAGAATTAACAGGGTTGTATCTCCCCCACGTTCCCTCTCTCAATAAAGTTATCCATCAGGGTGACCAAGGCTGATTCAGTCCCATAACAAGATTGAAACCCAGAGTGAAATGGGTCTAGATTATAAATGTCCTTCAAGAGTGTCTGCGGTTGCTCCGCCATGATCCTCTCAAGTATGTTCTCTAGGGAAGGGGTATTTGTGACTGGGTGCAGTGTGGGTTTCTTCTGGAGTGGTCGCACTACTGCTTCCTTGAGGACAGCATGAACCATGTCTTTCAGCAGGGAAGCATTTACCATGCCCTAGACCCACTTGGCCACACCTCCTCAGCTAGCTTTTATTAGCCAGGATGAGCAAGGATCAAGTTGGCATGTAGTTGGTCATACTGCTGCAAGCACCTTGTCCACATCATCAGCCCGCAGCAACTGGAACTGATCCTACAAAAGTGGACAGATGGTGGCATCAGACACGTCAAATGAAACTGTGCTAACAACAGCATCGTGGTCGCTGCAGAGACAAACAATTTTGTCCTCAAAGTGCAATGCACAAAGGGCACAGTGGTTATTGAGGGGACCAGAGCCCCATTCACTGGGGAGAGTGGTAACAGTTCCTACACCAACTGAAAGAGCTCCACTGGGTGAGTACTCGAGGACGTAATGGAGGCAGCAAGCTAAGCCTTTGCTGCTAGCACGGCTGCGCAATAGGCATAATTATGTGCTCTAGAGTGTGCTTGGTTGTCTTCACTTAATGTTTTATGCCATTTGTGCTCTAGCCAAAGTCTAGCCTGTTTCATTGACTGTAGCTTCCCAATATACTAAGGAGCAGCATGGGCTCTACAGGCAATCAAGTCAATGACCCTGTACGTCTCACTGTTCCACAGTGAGACTAGGGCCTCAACTGGATCACCAGCTCCCTCCACTGGGAAATCTCCAAGAGTGTTGAGAAATCCATTGAATTCCATCAGTCTGGGGAGGACATCCAAATGGGTCCCCCACACCTGCAGGAGGGAAGTAACATAATGAATTCAAATCTCATCAGGAAATGGTTTTACCATAACAATGTGGTTATTTGGACACACACACACAATTTTCAGACTATTCATCTCAGCTTGGAGCAAAGACCAGATCAAGGGTTTGAGGCTGATGACAAACTGATACAGACCCATAGTTGTCATGGAAGCTATGAAGCCCCAAGCGGGAGCTCCTGAGACAGCCTCAACATGGAAATGAAAGTCACCCAGAACCACTGCTCTGGGATCCTCCAACATCACACCTGGGCCCATCTCTGCCAGCTCGGTCTCTGGGTAGCAGGGTGGGTGGTACATCAGCAGCATCCCCAATGTACCATGGGAGGAGAAGAGAAAGACAGCCACTCACTCATATGTGCGAACTGGCCCCAAACACAGGAAATAGTTAATCACACAAAATAATAAAAAATACACCTGATTGCAGTGGAAACCTGTCAGCCACCACAGACATGTAGTTACTGCTGGCTGTATCTGCAATTTGTCTGTTTTCAGATCCACAGATCCTCTCGTGGAAGGATCGTGCTGCTTTGGTTACATTATGATCCACACAAAGAGAATAAGTCTTTGGTCGTTTAAAAGGGCAACTAGGACCAGACGATCAACAGAATGCACCCCTCTATTTAAAGGGAGTGCGGCCTGAAATAGCCTTTCCTCTCCCTGCTCAACATCCCCAACTGCATTGGCACTGGCCATTCCCCGCAGCTGCTTCCTAGCCAGGCTTGGGGCTAGCCTGCGTTCCTGCTTCCTGTCCTTCTCAATCAGTTGTGTTGCCAAGAGAGCTCAGCAGGCCCCAGGGGCCTCCCCTCAGGCCTTCCTTCTAACTGGAACCAGCTTCTCTCACTTTAATGACAGCCTTCTATCTTGGATCTCTTCTTTCCCCTCCCTCCTTTGAAGTTCCTCAGGTTTGCATCAGATGCAACCCCCCAGATTAGGTTCACAGTCTTAGGGCCTTACAGCCGTTCCACCAAGGATTCCCTTGGCTTTTCTGCCTTAGCGCTGTCCAGCTCTGCGAGTGCTTGTATGGAGAGGCTGCCTGTAATGAGTCACCGCACGCAAAAGAACTCTAGAATCCCACAGCAAAGCGTTGTCCCCAGCCTGTGAAGACTCTGGACACCAGTGTTTGCAACAAGAATGAATAAAATCCATTGGAAGGAAACACTGGAGTCGGTCAATGTGATGCCTGATGCCTTTGGGGTTATTTTATCTTGCTCAGAGACAATAGTCCAGCCTTCCTCAACCTGATGCCTTCCAGATGTTTTAGACTACAACTCCCATTAGCCCTAGCCAGCATGGAAAATGATCAGTGTTGTAGTTCAAAACACCTGGAAGGCACCAGGTTGGGGAAAGCGGTACATGCTCCGTAATCCTCACAACAGTCCTGCAAGGCAGACCAATCTTTTTATTATTGTAGTTCTAATGCAGGGGAAGGGAACCTGCAGTCCTCCAGTTGTTGGACTGCAACTCCCACGATCACTTACCATTGGCCTTGCTGGATAAGATTGATGGGAATTGGAGTCCTAACCACATCCAGAGGGCCTCATGGTCCCCACCTCTGTTCTAATCAGAGCTGACAACACAGCGGCCTAGCTAATGAGACAGTGGGGCTACGGGAAGAGAGACCATGTGGCTGCAGTCAGACATGAACCCTATTTCCACCTAGGAGGCTGAAACAGAATTATGGAAGAGGGTGACTAGAAAATGCTCAACATGGGGTCTAGTGATAGAAGGGTCTAAATATGGAGGACGAGAGGCAACACAAGGAGGGAGGGGGAACAGCATCTACTGCAACCATCTTTTCTACACAGTTTCTGACACAGCAGCCCGGGTCCTCCTTTGCCTCCGATTAGCCCGGGGGAAAAAAGTGTCAGGTATCAAAATATAATAATGAGGCTTAGTGTAAATTTATATAATGGGAATGCCAATGTATTAATTCTCCACTTGGAAATTTTACCTCCAGACAGGGTAAACACAGCTGTAGCTGGAAGACGTAGCAACAAATTCCAACCATCAAAGCCTTTGATCAGCATAATAGAATAACACCCTTAGACTGAGATTTCTAACTGTCATTAAGAATTTGACGATGGCAACAGATTTATACTCTGAATTGTTATAGGTTTACGAGCAACATTGATTCCCATCAGTGACAATGGGAATTTTCCTTAAAACAAGTTCACTTGGATACACAGGAATAAAATAAAGTATGCAAACGGCAGATTTTGTGTCCCTCTTTGAAAGAAAGGCTCACTTTGCAGGGGATGGGGTGGATAGAAAGGAGCAATTATTCCTTGGCTTTGAAAAGTCATACTCCATCTTTCTTAACCTTAGGCTGCAGGTTCTGGGGGACATGATAAAACTATAATTTTGGTCACTAGCATTACATCTGCTGCCACCCTCTCTTCTTGCCTCGCTCTTACTGCTACCAGAACCGACGTATAGAGTCAAGCAGGGCTCACCATACTAAGCCAAGTCACAGCCATTGAGCATCTAGAGCAGGGGTGGACAACAAATCTACTTTTGGAAAAATCCAATAGCCACAGTTGGGCAATATCTTCTATTAAGACAAATGAAAATTCCACAAAACGGTGCAGCTTTCAAGTTCTCTAGAACTCTTCATCAGGCTAGATAGTACAAAAAGCAGAGGGAGAGAGAAGAAATAGGCTAAGTCCATTTTTGGGATTTTCTGTTTCTTCACCCATCCAACCACCCCGCTTTGTGTACCATCTAGCCTGATGAAAAGTTCCAAAGAACTGGAGAAGTTGAAAGCTTGCACAGTTTTGCAGAATTTTGATTGGTCTTAATAACGGCGCTGCCAAATTCTGTATTTGGAATTTATTTATTTTTATTCATCCCTGGTCGAGCATGGCTATCTTTGCTTTTTAAAAATCTTTTAAAAGTTACTTTGCCATATTGCCCATTTCATAGTACTCCCTTGATACTACCACAGATTCCTCATCAGACAAGGTCATGATTAAGCCCATTTTACAGACTGGAACATGGGATGTGACAGTGACTTGCATGAGACTGTAACTGAGCTGAACACAAGGATCTACCAAGATATAATGCTTGAACCATGGTCTTCCAGTTGGATCTGTTTGGAGAGATACAATCCAAAGCTTTAACAATGCTGTGCTCCCACCGAACCCATGGTGTGCAAATTAGAATGTGCTCCCACAGAAGAATCATTAACTTTGTGTTGTTAGGGACCTGAGGGAGGAAAGAAAGATTTTTGCCAGTGGCAAAGTTTCCAGCATTAGCTAATGAATGTTTATAAAGTACTTTGCATATATAGTACCTTTTATCAGAGGATCTCCAAGTATTAGATTTATCTGGAAGGCCTGGGGCCTCTGTGCGTGCACACCCGCTGCACAAAGTATAGGTAGTTCACACCAAGTTTTAAATTTTGATCACATCTGTATTCAAAGTAGACTTTGTTAAAGCCAAAATGATACTATCAGGCTAAAAAAAAATCACATACACACAGTAGTATTTGCTAGGGATGTGCACTGGATCGGACCCGATCCACGATCCGAGTCCGGTCCAGTGGGAAATCGGATAAATTATCCGATTTCCGATCCCGCAGCTGGATCGGCCGATCCAATCCGAACCGGTCCGAAAAAGCTCCGAACCGGTTCGGCGGATCGGCGGATCGGCGGGCGCCCACTGGCGCCCACCGCCGCTTCCATTGGCGGGCGCCAGCGGGCGCCCGCCGATGAAAGTGGACAGCGGGGGGGGGGGAGGAGGGGGGCACTTACCTTCTCGGCCCGGTGGCTCCCGTCCGGCGCCGGCGCCTACTACTACTAGCAGGCTCCGCGGCCTGCTCTAGGGTGGCGCGCCGGGTGATGTCATCACCCGGCGCGCTACTCTAGAGCAGGCCGCGGAGCCTGCTGGTAGTAGTAGGCGCCGGCGCCGGACGGGAGCCACCGGGCCGGGAAGGTAAGGAGGGGGTGCGTGGAGGGGAGGAGGGGGCGCGCGGAGGGGGGAGGGGGGAGGGGGGCCCTTACCTTTCCGGCCCGGCGGCTCCCGTCCGGCGCCGGCGCCTACTACTCCCAGCAGGCTCCGCGGCCTGCTCTAGGATGGCGCGCCGGGTGATGTCATCACCCGGCGCGCTACTCTAGAGCAGGCCGCGGAGCCTGCTGGAAGTAGTAGGCGCCGGCGCCGGACGGGAGCCGCCGGGCCGGAAAGGTAAGGAGGGGGTGCGTGGAGGAGAGGAGGGGGCGCGCGGAGGGGGGAGGGCGGCCCTTACCTTTCCGGCCCGGCGGCTCCCGTCCGGCGCCGGCGCCTACTACTCCCAGCAGGCCCCGCGGCCTGCTCTAGGATGGCGCGCCGGGTGATGTCATCACCCGGCGCGCTACTCTAGAGTAGGCCGCGGAGCCTGCTGGAAGTAGTAGGCGCCGGCGCCGGACGGGAGCCGCCGGGCCGGAAAGGTAAGGAGGGGGTGCGTGGAGGGGAGGAGGGGGCGCGCGGAGGGGGGAGGGCGGCCCTTACCTTTCCGGCCCGGCGGCTCCCGTCCGGCGCCGGCGCCTACTACTCCCAGCAGGCTCCGCGGCCTGCTCTAGGATGGCGCGCCGGGTGATGTCATCACCCGGCGCGCTACTCTAGAGCAGGCCGCGGAGCCTGCTGGAAGTAGTAGGCGCCGGCGCCGGACGGGAGCCGCCGGGCCGGAAAGGTAAGGAGGGGGTGCGTGGAGGGGAGGAGGGGGCGCGCGGAGGGGGGAGGGGGGCCCTTACCTGCCCGGCCCGGCGGCTCCCGTCCGGCGCCGGCGCCTACTACTCCCAGCAGGCTCCGCGGCCTGCTCTAGGATGGCGCGCCGGGTGATGTCATCACCCGGCGCGCTACTCTAGAGCAGGCCGCAGAGCCTGCTGGAAGTAGTAAGCGCCGGCGCCGGACGGGAGCCGCCGGGCCGGAAAGGTAAGGAGGGGGTGCGTGGAGGGGAGGAGGGGGCGCGCGGAGGGGGGAGGGGGGAGGGGGGCCCTTACCTGCCCGGCCCGGCGGCTCCCGTCCGGCGCCGGCGCCTACTACTACCAGCAGGCTCCGCGGCCTGCTCCAGGGTGGCGCGCCGGGTGATGTCATCACCCGGCGCGCTACTCGAGAGTAGGCCGCGGAGCCCGCTGGTAGTAGCCGCCGGCGCCGGACGGGCCGAGAAGGTAAGTGGCGGGGAAGGGGGCTTACCCCCCCCCCGGAGCCGTCCGCTTCTATCCGCTGGCGCCCGCGGGCGCCAGCGGATGGAAGCGGGCGGCCCCAGGGGGGGTAGGGAGCGCGGGGGAGGGGGCTTACCTGCCGGGGCCGTCCACAGCGGACGGCCCCGGGGGGGGGAGGGAGTTAGGCCCCCCCTTACCCACCCGCCGCCATTTTTTCCTCATAGACTTGCATTGCAATGCAAGTCTATGGGGAAAAAAATGGCGGCCGATCCAAAAATTTACGATTTTTGGGTCGGGATCGGACTCGATCCGGTCCGGGGGGGCTCCGATTTTGTCCGAACCGGTCCGGGACAAAATTGGAGGTCCCGATCCGGGTTCCGATCCGATCCGGGGGGTCCGTGCACACCCCTAGTATTTGCTGTGTGAAAGGAAAGTGAAAGGAAAAGCAATCAGCATGTGTATGTTCGTGTGCTGATGGCTGGAGCCAAGGGTTAGTTAGACCAAGAATGCTGAAGCTTCTGTTCCCCTTAAAGCACTTCTGTGATAAAGGGAAGGGGAAAACGCACCTCATGCAAGCCAGCCAGCAGCAGAGTCTAATGTAGCCTTCCCTGACTTGGTGTCCTCCAGATGTGCTGGAATGCCTCTTCCATAATACCCAGCCAGCATGGCCAATGGCCCAGCAATTTCTCGTCCAGAGCCGATATACTGTTACATTAAAGAACAGCCACCAGGAAATGCACACAAACACACTAATGTTGGAAGATTCCACAAAACAAGAGGACCAGAAAAATAAACATACTTCCGAAGCATCAAAGACTAATTTTCAAAAACGGTTGTGAATGGAAAAAATGTGCAGAGAAGGGGTAGCAATCGGTGCAGGCTGGGAAGCTGGAAACGTGGACTTGATGGCCTTATAGGCCCCTTCCAATTCTACTATTCTGATTCTATTCTGTGATTCTATGATATCAGAGGGGTTGTACCACAAAGAACACTGGGATACATGCTGCGACCGAGCCGGAGGCCTAAGGGGGGGGAAAGCCACAGCAAGCTGAAGAGTGCCCAATCGTCCGTCAGAGAAATCTTGGCTTTTTGGGTGGCTTATCATGATGTACAAACTCACCCTATAAGGTCCCTATGACTAGAGCTGCACTGGAAGACAGATATAATTGGGGCCCTTATGAGGAAAGACTCAACCTCCTTTTGAACCACATGGATGTGAAACCTACCTTCCCATACCTGATCCCCTCCTGATGTTTTAGACTTCAGCTCCCATTGGTAGGATGGCCAATGGTCAGGAATGTTGGGAGGGCACCAGGATTCTGCCTGTGAACAGAATTCCATTTAGCGATTGTGGGCAATAACTGTTTATAGACGATGGAGATCCCCCAATCTCTTTTTAAAGCCAACAGCCATTACAATACAATGTCTCCCAGCAGCAAATTCCATAAAATAATTATGCAGTGTGAAGTACTTCCTGCTATCTGTCCTAAATCTCCTGCCAGACAATTTCCTTGGGTGAACCAATGTTTTAATTTTACAAGTGGAAGAAAAGGGTCTATCTATTTTCTCCACACCATGCAGAAATGTTAAAAGCCTTCCTCGCTAGTTACCTAGAACTAGAATCTTCAATTCTTTGATATCTGGGTAGCCATCCTAGCCTGCAACACAAAAATCTGTGTTACCCTCTATGTCACTTTGCATGCAAAACCACAAAAATCAGCCTAGTGTGGGATAGAACAATTCTCCTGGGTGTGGGAAACCCAGATTCAACTACCTGCTCTCAGATAGAAAGCACAGTAGACACCCATGGGCAAATCACACTCAGCCTACCCTACCCTACAGAGTTGTTGTGAAGCTATGAAGGCGGTTAGAGTTCCCTGGAGGAAGGGCAGGATTACACGTAGGATAAAACTACCAAACCAGGAGCAGCTAGGCATGTTCATGTACTGCAGGCTGCCTGTGGGTGTTATTTATCCCACGTGTTCCTCAGATGTGAATGATTCATTTGGGTAATAAGAAATTTTTGAATTGATGTTTGTCCCCTCCCTGGCCAAGACAGTATGATCTCAGCTGCACCTTACCTGTGGCAGGGAAAGATAACGACCTATATCAGCCAAGCCGCTGCATTCCCTATTCATTTAAAGCTTTCCAAATCCTGGAGGAAGCAGATGTTGCAGCATTGTGCCTTAGGCTGTTGCAAGAAACCTGGGTCTGCTGCTAAGAGCCAACTCCCACATGGGAATGAACTACTACACTGTCAGCCAGAGATTTCAACCCTGCATCTGTCAAAGCTCAGCTGCTGGTGATTTCTGATGCAATGGTGAGTAAGGAACACTTTGTATCAAGACCAGGGCATAGTGATAGTTGTGCATTGTCAGGCACTCACTCAATATCTTGGAGAGGCATGGCCAACCCCATCCACAGCTGTACCTTTGAGCTTATTCAACCCCCACTCCAATCAGGACATGAAGGTCCTCCAAGTGAATCTTGCATAGGACGATGGAGATCAGAGGGGACAGGCGTTGACATTGGAGCATCTATTGCTTCTGCTTCCTCTGCTGGATATCTCAAGAACTGTTGGGTCTTGTGGTTGGTTGGAGAGGTGAAAAGGTCCAGGTTGCTATGGTGTCCATGGTCCCTTTAACGTGTTGAGCTGAGAGTGAATTTAGGTTGTTTTCGGCCTGCGACAGGAAGCAGCATCCACATTCTGGTGTTTGAACCATAGGCAGTATCTGGCTACTATAGGACTGGCAGCGAACTGCAGTGAGTCTAAGGTGGTATCTGCAGTGAAAGCTCAAATCATAGTAAGCTTCTGGAAGGCTTTGCAAAACTGGTCAAGATCTGGATTTGAGCCTTGGGATAGGTCTTCCAGTCAAAGCAATAAAGCGCTAGAAATGACTTACAGGGGCATCAGCACCCCATAATGTGAAACAGTAATCTCATGTGCCTAAGAGCTAGATTCAGGCATTTTTCTTCTGTGTCCAGGGGATCATCTCCATCATTGGATTTAATGGCCCTCTCAACAGATAGAGCTTGGCCTGATGGGGTCCCCACACAAACCGTTACCTAAGCTTGGGAGAAGCAAAACTGCATCACCGTTCCCTTTAGAAGCTTATTCTGGATCAGAGAAGGCTTCTGCCTGATCGATGTTGTTGTCTATTTATGTCCTCTGGCAGTTGCCATGGTTATCATTCTCCAGACTGCTTACAAAAATGGCGCTGAATCGGAGTTCAGACAGGCTGGCAGGAAGGCCAAGGCCTTAACCTTCTGCTAGGGTTGAGGGTCCTGTGGCAGAACAAATATACAACTTCTCTCTTGCAGCTAGAGTTGGAATTAATGGAAACTACTAGGAAGCGATTAGAGCTTATAGCGGCACTAGCGGAGCTCAGGCAGGGAGGTGACAGACGGAGCTCCTCTGTTAGACTAAGCACCTGACATTTTTCTTTGAGGTCCTAACACAAGTAATCTTTTTGCTGGCAGTCTTTTGCTGTGGTTCCCTGCTGAAACCATCAGGCAGAACTTCTAGACAAAGGGGAAGGTGGAAGGTAGGAGATTAAAAAAAATCAAAGGTATATGTAGGTAAGGAGTTAGGAAGAAATAGGAAGGCCTGAGCTAAGCAGAAAAAGAGGAGAATTAACTATGTCCTGCACCAAGGGAAGGCATGAATGAACTAAGGTGGAGTCACATGGTTCTTACCTTGCAAGCAGCAGGAAGTGTGAATCTATTGTTGCATGCATCCTATGCCAATAAGGAGAACCCAAGCTTCCTGCCACCATGACTTCAAAGAGTGTGTCATGGTCTACAACAGGGATCAATAAACTTAAGAAGCAGTAACAGTTTTCCCAAATCGATTTCCAAGATTAAACCCCTTTGCACAATAATCCAGTTACAATATCATTTTAGGCTTCCAAGTACTAATGTAAAAGCTCAGTTAGCAACATCAAAAGTTTCTGGAAGCTATTACCCAGTTTCACTCAAGTTACCATAAAGAGCATTCCACAAGACTAAGAGCAAGAAAAGTCTTTGACTGTTTCCTCCCAAGGACTAGGTTTACACAATCCCAAGCGTTTGTACATTTAAAAAATCATAGGAACCTGAAAATAAGCCCTAAACTATGATTGCATGAATTCAGACATCTGTATTCTCCAAGGTAATTGTTCCTCCCTTACCGTAATATCCGTAATAAGACTAAGGTAATTCAGGCATTTTCTACCTTGCCTTTTTACTTCCAAAGGAGGCACACAAGTTGGCTTACAGAATGCACAAAATATTAATACACCATAAGAAATATTAAAGCAATAGGCCCTGCATTGGGCAAAAGGCAGGATACAAACAAACAAACAAACAAATGTAAAAGAAACTAAAACTGGAAAAAGCAAAGATTAAAGCTTACTGAACACAATGAAATTTACTTCTGAGTAAACATGCATAGGATTGTGGTTTGTTTACATTTAAGTTTAGCTCCCAAAATTGGTATTCAAGGGGCTAAAGTTCATCCATCTGGTCTCTTTCACCAGTCTTACAAAAATCTCTAATGTTATCGATCAGCTATTCCTAACTTCCCATCTAAATGTTTCCCCATTAAAAGCAATTTTTATTTACACCTTGGAAATGTGCAGGAGCTCATGACATTAAGGCATGCGAGTTGACCCAGAAACAAATTCCAGACTACAGTGAGAGAAATCGTACCAATGTCAAGTAACAGATTTTCAAAAGCTCTGTAACTGGAACTGAATGGTCTTTTGATTGACATCGAGAATACTCACTGCAAACTGATTTAGGGACACAGTTGACCAGAAAACTCTTCCACATGCCCTGTTAAAATGAGCCGAGTTTGCAGAGGTGTATTCTTTGTACATTGTGCTTAAGAGAATACAAAATTATCATGCAACTTGCTAGATCCCAAGTAACGTGTGGAAATTTTGTACTGACTAATCAAATTAAACTAAAAGCTGCATGCTAACTTACACATGAAGTCATTGTTCCAAGCAAATCTTGTCCCAATGCATCCTAATTAACAATGACAGTCTCTTTATTGAATGCAAGTTGTTGTTGTTATTATTATCATCATCTCTCTTTTCTCACTTGTAGTGGTTTTTCTAGACGGACATGATGGGCATTGCCAAGTCATGCTGTCTTTTACTGATTAAGGAATTTCCAGACAATTGAGCATGTTTTGATTATGACTGTTTTCTGGCTGTTGGTGTGGATGTATTTTGGCAGGCCCCGTTTCGGAAGGTTTCCTGTATAGTTTTTTGATGTGATGCTAGTGACTGATAGGAATATTATTTATTACTATTAACAACAACAACAACAACAACAATCTCTTTCTCGCTCGTGGCGGTTTTTCTAGACGGACATGATGGACTTTGCCAAGTCATGCTATCTTTTATTGATTCAGGAATTTCCTGACGATCGAGCATATTTTAATTATGACTGCTTTCTGGACGTTGGTGTGGATGTATTCTGGTAGGCCCAGTTTCTGGAGGTTTTCTGTATATGTTTTGATGTGACTATGAAATAATTGTGACCTTTTCCTGTTTCCATAATTCTTTGACTTCCATACTTGTGGTGTATATTTGTCTCTCTTTTCTTCTTCCTTTTCAACAACATTTTTGTCATTCGGTGTTGCTATATCGATGAGGTATGTGTGTTTTTTTCTTTTTTGTCTATGAACGTTATGTCTGGTCGGTTGCAAGGTATCATCTTGTCCATATGAATTGTTCTGTCCCAGTATATTTTATGATCAGCTTTTTCCAACATTGTTTCGGGTGAGTATGTATAGTACAGTGTAGATTGTTTGATAAGGTTGAATTTGATGGCCAGTTGTTGGTGAATTATTTTTGCAGCTATATTGTATCTGTCTGTATAGTCCATTCTTGCCAGAATTTTACATCCTCCTGTTATGTGGTCTATTGTTTCTTGGAACTGATGGCATTTCCTGCATAGGTCTGTTGTTACACTGTTATCTTTTATTATTATTTTTGGTAGTTCTTGGTGGCTATAACTTGATCCTGTATAGCTATATAGCTATTAGGAATCCTTCTGTTTCTGGAAATAGCTCACCCTTCCGGAGCCATTCGTACAATTGTTCTTTGTTTATTTGTGGGTTCTGTATTATGTTGTAGTGCTTCCCATGGAGTGCTTTTTGTGCCCATTTTCCTTTTTTCTCTACGAGTGTGAGTGGTCGTGTTTGATCTTCGTTTTGTAGTGCTAGGTTAACTGGGGTGTAATTTTTATCTGCCGTTACTTTGGCTTTTTGAATGGGGGTGTTTTTAGTGTGGAAGAATTCTCTGAGTCATTTTATCTGTTTAGCATGGATTGTGTTAATGTCTAACAGATCTCTTCCTCCTTCTTTCCTGCTGACTGTTGTTATTTCAATGCATGAGTTGGGATGGAGCATGCAGTGTTTTGTGAATTTGGTGCGATTGAGTCTGTTTATTTTTTCGAGTTCAGTGCGCGACCAGTGTATGATTCTGAAGGAGTATGTGAGAATGGGTATTCTGTAGGTGTTGATGGCTTTGAAAATGTTTTTAGAGTTGAGTTTAGATTTTAGGATTTGTGATAGGTTTTATATTGCGTTCTTAGTTGAGTTTTTACTGTGAAGTGATTGATTTTTGTGTTTTGTTGGAATATTATTATTATTATATTATTATTGCCTTAAATTGCAGCAGTCACAGTATAAAAAACTGGTCATCCCTATCTGAACATCAGCCTGTCAGTAATCACTAAGTACCGTAATTAAACAAGGTTGATGATCTTCATCAACCCTTTTTAATTACGGTACTTAGTGATTACTGTTTAGTTTGTTACCACCGTGAAAGGATGTTGAGCCAAGCTCAAACACAATTAGTGATAAGTAGAAAGAACTGGTGCTCCAGAGATACAACTCTGAACCTCTCAAACCTCTTTATGCTTAGTTCTCACTCGCTCCCAAACTCTGGTAATCAATCTACATTTTCTTCTTGAATTAAAATTGAAGGCACACATATAACAAATCTTTTCAGGTGTTAGTAATGAGTACAATTAAAAAATACCCACCCTCTGAACCTACCTTCAGTGTGAGTCACTGAAGGCAGATAATTCTGTTGCATTGAGTGATTGGTCAAGAATTTTCTCTTCTTCCAAGCATTTAACAGCGTATGTTGAGGGTTTTTGTTGTTGTTGTTGTTTGACCCATAATAGTTGTTTTAAATGGATATTGTATTTATAATACGTTTTTATGCTTTTTATGCTTTTTAAATTTTGTATATATTTTTTAAATGTTCAATGTTCTAATTTTTTGTTAACCACCGAGAGAGCTTCGGCTATGGGCAGTATATAAATGCAATAAATAAACAAATAAATAAATAATACCACTCAATAGCCAAAGCTCTCTAGATGGTTCAGAAAATCAAACTTACGGGTGTTTACATTAAGGGGAAATCATGTTGCTTACCCGGGGCTTCCTGGTTTTTCAGACAATTGTTATGGGCTGCATTACATAGAATCATAGTAGAGTTGGAAGGGGCCTATAAGGCCATCGGGACCAACCCCCTGCTCAATGCAGGAATCTACTTTAAAGCATCCCTGACAGATGGTTGTCCAGCTGCCTCTTGAATGCCTCTAATGTGGGAGAGCCCATCATCTCCCTAGGTAATTGGTTCCATTGTCGTATTGCTCTCACAGTCAGGACGTTTTTCCTGATGTCCAGCTGGAATCTGGCTTCCTGTAACTTGAGCCCATTATTCCGTGTCCTGCATTCTGGGTTGATCGAGAAGAGATCCTGGCCCTCCTCTGTGTGACAACCTTTCAAGTATCATGTCTCCATTATCTATCATGTCTCCACTCAATCTTCTCTTCTCCAGGCTAAACATGCCTAGTTCTTTCAATCTCTCCTCATAGGGCTTTGTTTCCAGACCCCTAATCATCCTCGTTGCCCTCCTCTGAACACACTCCAGTTTGTCTGCATCTTTCTTGAAGTGTGGTGCTCAGAACTGGACGCAATACTCAAGATGGGGCCTAACCAGTGCCAAATAGAGGGGAACCAGTACCTTGTGCTATTTGGAAGCTATACTTCTATTAATGCAGCCCAAAATAGCATTTACTTTTTTTGTAGTCACATCACACTCACTGTTGGCTTATATTCAGCTTGTGATCTACAACAATTCCAAGATCCTTCTTGCTTGTTGTATTGCTGAGCCAAGTATCCCCCATCTTGTAACTGTGCATTTGGTTTCTTTTTCCTAGGTGTAGAACTTGGCATTTATCCCTATTAAATTTCATTCTGTTGTTTTCAGCCCAGCGCTCCAGTCTATCAAGATCACTTTGGAGTTTGTTTCTGTCTTCCAGGGTATTAGCAATCCCACCCAATTTTGTGTAGTCTGCAAATTTGATAAGCATTCCCTGCACCTCCTCGTCCAAATCATGAATAAAAATGTTGAAGAGCACTGGGCCCAGGACTGAGCCCTGCGCTACCCCACCCCAGTGTGAAAAGGTACCATGGATAAGCAATTCCGTAGCAACTGTGGATCCACCTAATAGTTGTTCCATCTAGCCCACTTTTCACTACTTTGGGAATCAGAATGTCATGGAGCACTTTGTCAAAAGCTTTGCTGAAGTCAAGATATACTATATCCACAACATTCCCACAGTCCACAAGGGAGGTTACCCAATCAAAAAATGAGATCAGATTAGTCTGACAGGATTTGTTCTTGACAAATCCATGCTGGCTTCTAATAATCACTACATTGTTTTCAAGGTGTTTACAGATTGACTTATTTATAATCTGTTCAAAATTTTCCCAGGGATGGATGTCAGACTGACTGGTCTGTAGTTTCCAGGTTCCTCCTTTTTGCCTTTTTTGAAGATAGGGACAACATTAGCCCTTCTCCAGTCATCCGACATTTCACCCATCTTCCATGATTTCTCAAGGATAATAGAGAGTGGTTCTGAGAGTTCTTCTGCCAGCTCCTTTATTACTCTAGGATGCAGTACGTTGGGCCCTGGAGATTTGAACTTGTTCAAAGAAATTAGGTGCTCCTTGACCATTTCTTTATCAATCTCAAACTGCAATCCTGCCCCGACATCTTGTACTTCACTTTTTCCAGGGGGGTCATAGACCCGCTTTTGAGAGAAGACTGAGCCAAAGTAGGAATTGAGCACTTCGTCCTTTCTTTGTCATCTGTTACCAATTTGCCATCCTCATGAAGCAGTTGAACCACCATTTCTTTCCTCTGTCTTTTCCTATTTACGTATCTGAAGAATGCCTTTTTATTGCTTTTAGCATCACTTGCTAGCATCAGCTCCTTCTCGGCTTTAGCCTTCCTGATACCATTCCGGCACTTCGGTGCTACCTGTTTGTACTCTTCTTTTGTAGCCTGGCCTTCCTTCCATTTCCTATATGTATCCTTTTTTATTTTCAGGTCATCTCTAAGCTTTTTGTGGAGCCATATTGGTTTCTTCTGTTGTCTTCTATCTTTTTTCCTTGTTGGAATTGTTTGTAATTGGGCCTTTAAAATTTCCTTTTTAAAAACTCCCACCCATCTTGGACTCCTTTTCTCATTAGGGTCCCTTGCCATGGGAACTTACTTATCATAGTTCTGAGTTTATTAAAATCAGCTTTCCTGAAATCCAGAGTACGCGTTTGGCTACACTCAGCTTTTGCTTCCTTTAAAATCAAGAACTCAAGTATGGCGTGGTCACTTTCCCCTCTGAGTTTCCGTAACTGCCACTTTATCCACTAAGTCATCCCTATTGGTCAGTATCAAGTCCTCTAGTCAGCCATTCCTCTAGTTCCTTCCTCTACTTTCTGTAGGAGAAAGTTATCAGCCACACATCTCAGGAATTTCTTGGAGGGGCCACTTTTGGCAGAATTTGTCTCCCAACAGCTATCGGGGTAATTGACATAGATGTGGTTTGAATTGAATACTTCCCGTCTAAGCGTGCTCTGTTTACTTCCATTGAGACAGCACCCTCTAGTGGTGGAAGATCCTGCTTTTTTCAGATGTTACCATTTTAAAAGTGGTTCTTTTCATGACGGAATTTCCATCTGATGCCGCAAACTTTTGTGACTGGCCAATCACTGGTGTGTAATTAATCTCTCAATTAGATGAGCCCTTAAAACCATAAAATACAACAGCCTAATAAAACCTAATATAAAACCGTTAATATTAAAAAGACTAAAACCAAAATAAAACCCAGACTAAAAGCCAGCAGTAGTGCAAAGATCTATAAATCCACTAACACAAATTTTAAAACTGAAGGCTAAAGAGCCTTAAAAAACAAAAATCTCTTCACTTGGTATTGAAAAAAACACAAACTTGGCATCAGATGAGCCTCTCTGGGGAGCTCATTCCACAACCAGGGTGCCATCACTGAAAAGACCATCTCCTTAGTAGCTATCTGCCTCACCTCATTTGGTGGGGGCACCCAAAGTAGGGCCTCTGAAGTTGAGCATAGGGTCCAGGCAGGTATATATGGAAGGAGATGATTCTTTAGGTAACTTGGCCTCAAGCAGTTTAGGGCTTTGTAGGTTAATGCTAGCAATTTGGATTAGGCCCAGAAACAGACTGGCAGCCAGAGCTGAGCACTAGTGTAATGTGATCATATTGGTCAGTCCCCATTAACAATTCACTGCCCTATTTTCTGGACTGCATAATGCATTGCAGGAATTCAAATGTGAGGTTACCAGAGTATAGATAATTCTAGCTAGGCCATCTCTGTCCACATACGGGCATAGAAGGTATATCAGTCTAAGCAGATAGAAGGTGTTCTACACCACCAAGGCCACCTTTCACCTTCTATGACAAGAGAATGCCAAACTGTGAACCTGATCCTTTGAGGGAGTGTAATTCCCCCCCAGGACAAGTTGAGTATCACTCATCCAGGCAGGAAAAAAACACTTATGAACAGTACTCCATCTTATCTAGATTGAGTCATTTTATTGGTCCTCAATCCAGTCCATTACCACACCCAGGTGCTGTTTCAAAACACCCACTGCTTCCCCCAGATTTGATGAAAAGGGGAAATAGAGATGACTGTCATCTGCATATTTGTGACACGTTAATCCTTATCTCTGGATAACTTCCCCCAGTGGTTTCATGTAGATGCTGAACAACATGGTGGATAAAACAGAGCTCTGTGGCATGCCATGGCATAACTGCCAAGGAACAGAGCAATAATCCCCAAGCACTGCTTTCAGGAATCAGAATTGCCTTACATTCCATGATGGAAGACAGAAAAGACAGAAATGTAAGTAAATGAAGGGGGAGGGATTGGTTTCACTCTCCAGTCATGCAGTCTTTGTAGAAAGAGTAGAATGCCCCATATCCCCAACTGTATGGGTTGTATCCAATGTTAGTTCTACTTAGAATAGACCCACTAAATGAATGGGACTTTAGTCATGACTAACTTAAGTGTGTTCATTTCAATGGGTTTAAGTAGGACTAACATTGGATCAATGTAAAACAAAACAAACACATACTTAACATACACCATTGTCCCACATGTCTAGTTTGGTCCCATATCTGAGAGCCAGAAGTAGAGAGTCAGTGTCGTGTAGTGGATAAAGTGTTGGACTGGGAGTTGGGAGATCTGAGGTTTAGTCCTCATCCGGCCATGGAAACCCACTGGGTGATTTTGGGCCAGTCACAGACTCTCAGCCAAATCTACCACACAGGGTTGTTGTGAGAATAAAATGGAGAGGAGGATTATGTATGCTGCCTTGGATTTCTTGGAGGAAAAAAGGCGGGATATAAATGCAATAATAAGAAGAATATAATTTTTTTAAAATAGGCAAGAACTCAGACATTCAGTTATGTCTTAAAGCAGCCTTCCTCAACCTGGTATAGTCCAACACATTGGGAGGACAACTCTCATAATTCCCCAGCCAGCCATGGGAATGATGGGAGATGTAGTCTAACACAACAGGAAAGCATCAAGTTGGACAAATTTGTTGCAGAGCTTATGTGCTGTTAAGAATACTATGCTTTAACTGTGCTGTGAGCTAAGACTTCATGGATTGTACAGCTTCAGGTAATGCTATCCCTTACATTTAACACAGTAAATACTCTTAATATCTTTAATAAAATAGTTACTTTAATGCAGTATTTAAAATAAATCTGAAACATCTGTCAGTAAGACTGAATACACAAATGGGGGAAACGCTGCACTTTACATAAAAAGTAAAGATAAGCATTTATTATACAAAACGTTTTTGCCTGATCCCATCAATACCTTGCTGCTTACTGCTTCATATAGTCAGGAGTACCAGATATATTTTACATATATATATATATATATATATATATATATATAATATCCAAACTCACATATAGAATTTACTGCATTGGTTTAACTAACTTGGTTGTCCATGTTCCATACAGGGAAACCATAACTAGATTAGAATCTCAACATAGTAGCAGGCCTGGTCTCAGAGTTAAGTGGGGTTTTTCCTACCTACATCTCCACCATCTTTATTTTGTAGAATGGCATATCAAAAAGCTGTAAGACTAACAGGCAAGGCTCTTTGGAATCCAGCAACCTATCACTTCAGTGCCCTGGACCATTTCTACAAGTGCCGCAGCCGATTCTTTTCCTTATAAGCAGATTTTAGAATAATTTCCAAGTCACCAGCTTAAGATAAAGTGATCAAATCCCTGATAATCATTAAATATATACTTCCCACTTCCATAATGTAGGAAGAAGGAAATGAAATAACCCTACACTTTACATAAGGGAATGTTTCTCAAGGATAGCTCCCTGCTTTAAATCCAAGCACAGATGCAAAATTAAATGCACCTAGTCATCTTTATGCTGAAAATGAAAGGACCATCTGCTTATGTTAAGTGCTTCCCCATTGACTTTAGGTTATTTAGGGCGCAATCCTATGCATCTTTAGACAGAAAGAACTCCTACAACTCCCAGCATTCCCCAGCCAGCCATGCTGACTGGAGAATACTAGGAGTTGTAGGACATTCTCTCTTAAACATGCATAGGATTATGTCCTTAGGCAACTATATTGCTGAAGAGTGCTCACCCCACTTCTTACAGCTCCAGTGTGCCTGCAGATCTGTCCAGCATTATCTGCAACCTAAGTGAGGCCACTGGGGATTCCTCCTTCCCCATCTTCCTTTGGAGGCAGTAGATTACAAATCTCATTTTGACACTTCTTTGGCTTGCTCCCAAGTGGTTTCTCTTCCAGCTAGCTATAACATCAAGCTCAAAAACTAGGACATCTAGAGAGGTTGAATCCTGTAGGCAATGCACTAGCAAACCAAGGGTCTGTTGGTTTGTGATTAATTACATTCATCAAACCATCCTTCCCTAACTGCAACATTAGAAGGCACACTATTCATGGAATACTGCAGATTGGAATATCAATACAAGTAACTGACTTGCACGGCATCTGAAGTCCTCTGTCTCACGGCATCCAGGCAGCATGCATGTGTTCCGTGACCACCTAACAGATTACTCCTTGTAATGGACCATTTCCCAAGAACAGAACAGTGCAAACAGGTGTTCTTTGGCAACAAATGGTAGCAAGCTGAAATGCAACAGAAGTCTAGCCATTACTTCAGAAGAGCCTGGTATAATGCCAGGGAATGCTTCATCTCTTTTTCTTGTTCCATACAAAAGATCAAGTCCCTGAGACAAATGTGTGTTATTCTTGGACGAAGATACGGCTTTGCAAGGCTGGGTGACCTGTTCAAGCCCTAGACAGAAAGAAGGGGAGAGAAAGAGGGGTGGATATTGAAAATGAAAGATTCAAGTTGTACAACACAAGAGAAACAAAAATAAAATCTTGTGTAAGTTTGATGCTCAGTCTTTACCCTTTTACATATTTGCCCTAAATATTCTAAGATATGCTCCCACCACCATCCTTTCCGTTGGTCGAGCAAGCCTAAGGGTTTATGTTAACCATTGTTTCGTTAGCATTGCCCATGCCATAGCAGCACGTGGCATTCTGAAAAGTGGGAAAGACTTGCTACCACAGCAGCTATTTTATTATATCCTCATTCAAATCGGAAACATCCCAAATAAATGTCATGGTGTGGCCTGGGCATTGTTTGAAACAAACTTATGGCAGGTAAGATGGGCAACAGCTGGCCAGTTGGAGGGGAGGGACTAGATATGAATCCCTAAAATTTCATTTCCCACCAAAACAGCCAACTGTTGCAACTGAAGCAATGATGCAAGTATTTTGTGTTACGAAGGGTAGAATTGTATACATATTCAGATGAAAAAAGTGCTCCCCCATTGCCGTTAGGTTAGGGTGCAATCCTGTGCATGTTTAGACAGAAAGAACTCCTACAACTCTCAACATCCCCCACCCAGCCATGCTGGGAGTTGTAGGATTTTTTTTCTGTCTAAACATGTATAGGATTGGATCCTAAAATTACTCATACACAGGATTACATCCTAAATTACTCATGTCCTATGCATATAAATCTCCCATTTATAAAACACCCAACAGTTACAATTTGAAGTAACAACAAACTTAAAGACGCGTATTTTAAACAACCAATATGGTGCTGGAAGAATGAAGGGTTCGATATATACATATATTATTGAAAATTTAAGATTTACTAGCTTCTGTGTAATCTAAAAAGGAAGTCCATGTTAAGAAGAGTGAAAAAAATCTTCAGCAAGGTCCATTGTTGCTTGGATTACATAATCACATTTCTCCATGTTGAGGAGCTCCTACACTTTGTACAACCACTGATTCACTGATGGATTTTGATTTGACCTTTTCGTAAGCTCTATTTCTGTTGCCATAAGACAGACAATAAATCCTTGCAATTGGTGAACATATTATGGCTACTTGTTTCTGAAGAGCCCAGCTACCCACCAAAATGTTTATGCTATCTGCTAAGAGCTGATCTGCAACAATCAGTGCCAACCATTTTTTTCAGCAAACAACAAACACACACACTCATATGAGCAATTTAACACGTTGGTAAAATGTGCTTATAACCACATTAAAAAAGGTGATTCATGTGGTTATAAGCATTAAATATTTTTGACTTCTCTCAACACTAGAGTCTGTACTTCTCTTTTTCTTCATCCTGCTTGCTGGTGTTTTTTAGCCTTTTCCACTTTTAAGGGTTAAAACCCAAAATGTTCTGGGTCCTGAATGTCTGAAGGAAAACAGAGTTTACTCTGGCCTGGAAATCTGCCAGAGTGGGTATCCTGATGTTTGAGATTGGGACATTGGAAACTTACTGTGAAGGTACATTCTAGTATGGTGTGATGGAGGCGCCCGAAAGGCTGGGTTGTCTTTCTTGGCCCCACCCAGGAAGGCAGAGATCACATGACTGTGATTCTTTGAGTATTTGCTGCTTCCTCTGGCTGTGTCCCCAGTTCCTTCCATGGCTGAGCAAGGCAAAGCAATTATGACATTAAAAAAACCTGTCTAATGAGCTGATAGGTACAGCCACTCCCTTTGAGAAGCTAAGTCACATGATTAGGGCATAATGGACTAAGGTGCATATTGGTTGGTATCCCATCAGCGAGGGTGGGGTTGGACACCTCTGTCACACAATACCAGCATGGTCTCCGATGTCATTCTCTGTATTGTGTGAAGAGGCACCCAAAATACTGGGACATACCCAAGCTGAACTGGCTAGGAAGGCTCTTGTGGCTGACCTCAAGGTGCTTTGTGCTTCCAGTTTGCCTCTTCGATGCATTCAGTTGATTGTCTTCTGAAGCAGTCATTTAAAAGAGTTTAAATGACTGCTTCAGGCTAGCCTTCGCTGAGGAATGCTTGCCGCTCGGTTTTCACACTGCTAGATGTAGCCAGGCTTGACCCGGGTAGATACCTGGATTCAGAAAGAAGGTCTAGTTGCTGTGGAAGGAACCAGGTGCCTGACAGGGATAGATTCAGAATTTCTGAGAACCACAGGGGTGAAAAGGAATGGTGGCTAGATTGGTTCCAGTGCTTTAGCCAGAGAGACCTCCTGGCTACAACGGCTGTTGTGATGGACCAAAGCACCCTGGTTTGCATCTGCTACAAAGGCATAGGTCTTGTATAACGAGGAGCCCGCTGTGGAGGGCTCTGCAGTCTAGTTCTGCTTTGCAAAGCAGATCCACTACCCAGAGCATAGATGCATGGGCAAAAATCGAGGAAGCAGAAGATACCCTGATTGTTACAGATGCTGCTACCCCATGGGCCCTTTTATGGGCAAGGTCGGAGCATTTCTCACTGGAGGCTTTAAGGGGGACATCACCCTCTTTTGGCACGATGGCCCTGGACAAGAAGATGACCCACTGAGATGTTTACGAGAGGAACGTTCAATTCATCCATGGGGAAGGGCTATGTGAATGCTCTTTCTGCTTGAAGGGGTGTGCCCCATTCAGCAGCCACTAAGCCATCGAATGCACCTCGAAATTGAATTTCTCTGAACAGTGACGTTCCTTTGGACGCCACAGCCAAAGTAGTAGTAAGCTCTTTGTCTGGTGTGGGATTGAGGCCTAGGGTGGTTATTGCCTTAGGAAGTAGAGGAAGGAACTCATCAGTGTTAAACAGTCTATTTATGGAAAGTTGCTCTGTTTGAGCCAAGTCTGACCTATCTCTACCTGTTTCCCAGTCTGACAACTCTGGGGAAGACTGAGGTTGGCAGCTTTCGTCATCATTGGCCCTATGTTCAAGGGGGTGCCCACTGGACAAGAGGGAGCTGAATATGGAGGAGGTCTGGACTGGTTCCGACGAAGAGTGTACCATAATGTTTTTATGCCTTGTAGCCCGCATGGGGGCTTTCCCTTATCTCCCCTTTTTGCTTGAGAAGCAGCTCTGTTAGGAGGAGGAGAGGGAGAGGATTGTGGAGAAGGCTTTCTAGACATACAGGGAAAATACCTATTGGGGATCTGATTGGTAAGCTCAAGGACTACCACTGATCTTATCTTTGGAACGAGATCTTCATTAAAAAAGAGTGGGGAAGGCAGGGCTGGAATTTGAAGCCCTGTAAGAAAGGACTGGCCCTGGTAGTCTACGACCACTGATAATATGGGTTGTCTGAGAAAGTTGAAGATGGTACTGCCTCAGTTTGGTGGGACTTTTCCATCCATGCAATATGGCGGCTGTCTGTAGAGCACTGATCTGGGCCCTTGCCCCGCAGATTCCAAATCTTGCATGTTGACTTTAGCATACTCTGCTTGAGGCGATCCAGTGTTGGAGGGCATAGAGAAAATTGCCTCTAGATCGGTGGGCATCATCTGAGCTACTAAGAGTTGCTCACTGGTGCAGCTTCATCTGAGCTGCTGCCTCATACCCGCTGGCAATGAAGTCTGCCCTGCCCGGATGCAGTAGTGTGATCACAGGGCTCAGGAGACGTGGCAGTGGTGGGATCAGGGGAGCATGATGTCAGCAAGCCTTGGATGCAAGGGGGGGGGGTGCTGATGGATGTGTGAGCTTAATCACCTTTGCAGCCACGGTTTCCTTCCCTCCTGGAGACATTAGGGTGAGGGAGGAAAGGAGAGGAAATAATGTTTATTAATTATTATTATTATTATTATTATTGTAAATTAAGAAGAACTTAAGTGAAGGGACTGCAAAGAAGAGAGGATTTAAGAAGAAAGTGGAGGCTTCTGAAGGAAAAAAGGAAGTTTAAAGAAGTAGCCTTGAGAAAGGAAGTTGGAGAAAGGATTTATCCTGGGCAAAGCGGGAAACAAACAGGGGGCGGAGCCAGAGGAAGCAAACACTCATAGAATCACCATCATGTATTTCCCACCTTCCTGGGAAGTGCCAAGGAGACAACCCAGTCTTTTGGACCCCTCCTCACACCATACAGGGAATCAGTAGCCTTATGGAGGACCTTCACCATAGTGACCACCCTCTTATTGCTCTGTCTTCCTAAGACAGGGGTGAGGAATCTGTGGCCCTCTAGATTTTAACTACAACTCCCATCATCTCTGACCAACAGCCATGCTGGCTGGGGCTGATGGGAGTTGGGGTCCAGAAACTTCTAGAAGATGACAGGTCCCCCAACCTTTGATCTAGGAGATCAAAGGGGGGCAGCTCCTCTTCCACTTTTAGGGGCTTGGCAAACACCTTCTGAAACACCATCTTATCTGTATCCCACAGCTTTCAAAACTGACCACAGAACTTTCCGTGCTGCAAGTTGCTTCGGGGGGGGGGGGGATGATTTGGCCAGGAGGTGGAACAAAAATACATCTATTATTTTTATCTGAAAAGTCTTAAGGATGTTGATGAAAGTTAACTTCATCCTTGCTTAGGAATAGTTGAAACAATTTAAGACAAAACACTTCAGAGTTTAGTAACTGGTATAAGAAGGAAGCTTGTGCAGCAGCAGCAAAAAACAAACAAACTGGTATGCAAATAATTTAGGATCAGTGAGCACAGCTAAGATGACACTTGGAATAGTTAGAATCTGCTTTTCAGATTTCCACCCCCTGCTAACATGATGCAGCATCATTCCCCAATTTAAACAAAAACAATAAGATTGCTGGCCACATACCATAGAGAGAGGGCCCTCCTGTCCTGGTAAGACACAAAAGGGTTACTGTTCCAAGTAAGATAACCCCTTAAGGAGAGGAGGGGGTGGGGGTAGCTTTGTAGCACAGCTGCCATTTCAGGGTTGAAAAGGAGGTCAACCCAAGAGGATGCGCAGAAGGCCCCAGGCAATATTATAAATGAAACAGACCCCCAGGGGATTCTCAGCAATCCAATAGTCATGTCCTTCGGAAGTCAAAAGGACTTTAGGGAGGCCAAAGTAGTTACTTTCAAAACAGAGATGATCTTCGAAAACTTACTACTGAGCATTCACACACTCTTATCCAATGCAAAACTAAGTATCTGACCAAAAGCTCCACTCTAATAAGCAATCTCCTTTGTAAAGAAGAAAACTTTTCAGGGGACTGCAGCCCGTGATAGCATATACCACAAAAATGTGTTTCGTCTTTTAAGATGCCACAAGATTTGCTTTAGTTGCAACAGTTAACTCAGCTGCCCTTCTGGAAATGTTTCCATATCTATCTCTACCCTTACAGTTAACATTTTCATAGTTTGACCTATTACATGGCTTACTCAAGTGCGAGCTCCACCAAGTTCAATGGGGCTTACTTACTCAAACTTAATTTTAAGAAGTACAGCACCTACAACTAGGAGCTTTACAATTAGAAAAGTCCTAAAGAAAAGTCCAACTAGAGCAGCCTCAGTTTTAGAAATTACAGTAGGGCTCCTCCCACTGCAACCAGAATTGCATCTTTCACATGTGGTACTCTTTGGATATTTCTGCCCAGCCCACTCCTACAATTAAATGTTCATTTTGCAATTGCGTGCAATGTTGTTCAGTTTGAATTTGCATCCTGGGTATCTTCATGAGGCGTATCATTAGAGCTATTGCTTCTCGTGAGCCTATGCCAAGGGATTTCAGGGTTTTAAAGAAGTGAAGGGGGTCTCTCTCTTTTCCTTAGATGTTCAAAAAAAGTCCAATAGAAGGACACACTAGATGTTCACTGCAAGTTCATGTTAAGGTGTTTAGTACACGTTCAAGTTCTTTTCAAGTTCAATGGCACTTCCTCAGCCCCTTTCCCACAATAATAAAGTGACATTTTATGTACACAGTCCATGTGGCATTGGAATGGGATTGCCCAATCAGTACGGTGCAGTTCAGTGCAGCCATGGCACCCTGAGGAAATCATCACAAGTTCGTCCAATAAGGAGGCAGTGCATTAAGAGATACCAAGAACAGGTTGATCAAACGGTCAGGTACAAGGGCACCTAAGAGCAACCAAATGAAAACCATGAAACTGGCAATCCGGGTATGAACTGTACCTCCCATTGCATGGAAGACAACATGCTTTCCAAAAAAAAGGACCTTGTACAAGGTATCTCTAAATTACTTTTGAAATTTGTAACACCAGATCACTATGGGAGAGTTGGTATTGAGACAGATTCTTAAGAAGTTGTATTTTTAACATACTAAATGCTTTCAATAATATTTATAGGTGGTTTGTAAAAAATAAATCAACTTATAGTTAAAAAGAAGACGCAGTTCCTTAGCAATGATTTTGCTATCCAACAGTACTAACAGGTTCATACAAAGGATAAGAGAAAAATTTGGTTCACGTTTGTATTTGCAATTCCTGAACTAATATGCAAACCAAAACACAATTGAACTTCAATATACACCCTTGTAATCTTGCCAATACAGCCCTTCAATAAAAATGCACACAAGGAAATGTGTATATTATATTAGGGAAAGTGTGCACAAAAATGCAAACATTAGTGAAGACATACAAAATACATTACATAGAGGAAAAGGCTTGCAAAAATGCATAATAAGCAAAATTCCCAACAAAAATGCATTCATTCTGAGAAATGGTCAAAAATGTGTACAAACCTTTGTACAGACTTCAACTAGATGCCTTTGATAGGTCTACAATCGCAACATGATTTTTGCCCTTTTGTTTCCAGAGCATTTAGAATTCAGAAGTATACTGCCTCTTAAACTTGATGGTTCTATTAAGCCAGCCTTCCCCAACCTGGTGCCCTCCAGATGTATTGGACTGCAACTCCCATCATTCCCAGCCAGCATGGGAGAGAAATCAAAACAAATGAACACAGTAGCCCATGCAGGAGAGAAAACAAGTGCACACCTCAACCCATATTGGTTTTAGCCTACATTTCAACAGATCTGCAAATTGTGATAAGAGTTGCCTAAAATCTATCCATCTCTTTCATTATGTACCAATATCAATAATAAAAGCCTACCTATATGGTACATCATTCCCATTTGATAGTGCTTTAGACCCAAATTATGCTAGCGTGAATGTAAGTGGAAGGGCACCTGCTTCCACATGTGCTGGGAGTGTGAAATTTTATAGAGCTTTTGGCTACATATAAGATTCAACTGGTCTAATTATCCCTCCACCTTTATATTCAGCCTACATTTTGACATCAGTGGGGTGATAGTCAAGTCAAGATCCACTCATGTTTCTTATTTATTGATAGCAGCTAAGCTAGAGTTAGCCAAACAGTGGAATCCCTCCCACCGTCACTTTATTCAATGGTTTGTTATATTGTGAAACTTTCTTGCTGCAGAGAAAACTGTACTTCAAATTAATAGTTAGCATGGGCAGAGCTAAATCAGAAGCCCTTTCAATATGCCAGAGACCATGATACATCAGCAGCACAGCCCAAAAGATACAAGTGGGACCTGTGACAAACTGCTGCAGTGTGCGGTGTTCTGGTCCAGGATACTCCATTCCATTTCCCCTGCCTCCCAGATTTTTATCCATGCCCCAGACAGCATTCTGTGGCTACTTACCATGCTCAGTCCTCATTGGGCTGTTTTGGGATTTACCACGCCCTTCTACAAACCTTGGAGTGTTGTAGAACCTAACAATACTTCACTCTTGTTAGTGCTATTTTGGCTATAAAAGCAACAGCGCCTTAGAACATCAGAAACAGATGGAGTGAGTTACCATATATCCAACATCAGGCGACTAGATGTTCCCTCGTGCAAAAGGACTCCCTCTTTCTCTCCTCCATGGAGGGTACACGGGAGGCTGCGGGGATGAAGGGGAACCCATTCTATCAGTCGTATCCATTCCACTGGTGGGCAGACAACCCAATGATATTTAAGCCTCCTAAACAAAGCTTGTGGTTCATTTTAAAGTTCAAATGGGTCCACCGTATTATAGATTTGCATTTGCTGCTCATTTGTTGTACATGCTTTTAATTCTTTTAGTTGTCACTACCCGCACATATGCTATTTTTTAAAAAAATGTATAGATAAAAGATTATTTACAAATAAAAGGTGAATTAAGTAGGTTTTATATTTAAAAGAAAGCCAATGCAAGTTTTTTCCTGATTAGCAGCTGATCTGCTGCATGGTTTGGATTTCACATGTAGCAATGAAACCAGAAGTCTGAAACAACCAAATATACAGTTTTAGTTGGCAAGAGATCCTAAAGTTGCAAACATTTTTTCAAACGGAAGAATTCCTATTGTTTCGGTTTGAGTTCACACACCACTATAATTAGTCTAAAGCTTCTTTGTATACTGTTACATTGGTAAACGTAAGCTGACCCCTCAATAATAGGTTATGAGAATCTCTTATCGGGATGAAAACATCTTAAGCCTTTTTTCTAACAGTAAAACGATAAAACGCCTGAAAAAAGCAGCAGCTTTAATTTTTTTTTTAATTTAATTTTAAAAAATTAAAGAGAATGAGAACTTTTGGGGACAGTTCATGCCACAGTATGAAAAGCAGAGAAAGTTTTCACTTTAACAACTCAGGAATAAGTGTGTGTATTCATGATACAGTTATCTTCATTTAATCGGGAACTTCACCAAACTGTTAAAGATCTATAAGACTCTAGTGTTAGTATTCAGCTGTGCAGCTTCCATTGTGACATTTCTACAAGTCTCTTCACATGTAACCAACGGAGTGTTTTACATATTGAGACAAATTACTGGAAATGTAGTGTCAGTTTATTCACTATTATGCCCAAGATTCATGTATGCATGTCACTTTCTGTGGCTACATCAGATCCTTAATATGTACCTGGAGGTAACAAATACTGTACAAAGTGTGTCACGTTGACTTAATAGACAATTATTAAACTGAAATATTCTGGCTCTCTGCCATATCATTTTAAGTAATCTCTCATCAAAATTATAAATCTCTTGACCCTTCACATGTCATCAACATTTGTGTTATCAATATGTTTAGCCCAGGGCTACAATACAATTAGTCATTTAAATTGCAGATATCTTTCATGCAAGAAAATAATTAAGTTCATTTCTATATAGGAGGAACATTCCATGGGCCAGCGAGCTGCATTGCTTAAACCTATGAATGGCAGCCTGGAATATTTTAGTCTATTTACATGCAAACATTTTATGTCAAAGGCATGGCCTAAACTGACAACTGTTAGGAAATTCAGAGATGAAGCTGAAACTCCACCCTTCACGGACACAAATGTGATTAAATCTTGCTGCAGCACACACAATTGGCCTGTTCGCACATAATGACCATCAGGTTAAAAAAACAATGGGTTATCATGCATGAGTGGGGATGAATGAGTGTGTTACCCCCAGTGTGCCAGCCTCTTCTACTTTTACTACACAACCCATGATCAACTCCTTTGCAGGTTGTGGATCCAGACCACAGGGTTCTTTAAGGTCTAAACAACCTAGCAGTTAACCTGAAACAACCCAGCAGTCCGGTTCGGATATCACACTCAGCAACTTACAAAGCAGTCAACCTTGGGTCGTGGAGTAAAAGCAGAAGAGGCAGGCATACTGTAAGCAGAAGAGGCAGGCATACTGTAGGAAGCGCACCCACTCTCTCCTGCTCGTGCATGACAACCCATTGGTAGAGACCATGCAGAAGAAGAAAATATAGGTAGGCTCTTGCTTTCTCTCTCTCTCTCTCTCTCTCTCTCTCTCTCTCTCTCTCTCTCTCTCTCTCACACACACACACACACACACCGAAATAACCAACACAAATAATCAATGGTGTGCACAACCGTTGTGCACAACCGTGGATTATTGTGTTGTGTGGCGGGCTATTTCACTTGCTTACAGAGTTGCGAGGCAAGAGCAGCAGAAACCCCTGCCGCTCTTGCCCAGAGGGGCTCCATAAACATGTGTCAGCACAAGAGGGTCGATTTACAGATGAGGAACATTGAGGATGAAAGAGAAGTGATTAGTATGAAGGCAGCCATGGCAGAATTTTTTTTGAACTTTAAATCATCAAAATCATCAAACCCTGGAGATTTACTGCAAAATGCTCATATTTACCAGTAGATCCTGACCTAACTCCTGCCCACCCCTGCATTAGATCCAACATTTAATGGTCTTGGGCTGTTACTAAGACACAATCTTCTTCTTAGGCTCTCTTCAGCTTGTGTATGTTTAATACGTTTCTAAGGCAAGTTCTGAAACAACAGATTCAGAATTCCATCATGGCAACATGCTGGCTGTTCTTCGCCTGAACCGGCCAATAGCCTTTGGCAAAGGGAAATCTATAGAAAAATGCTGCAGTGTATCCTTCCCCGCTAACCAAAGCGTTGAGGGTTCCACTTAGTGACGCTCTCTTCCAGGAGACCGTAAGCTCTTAGGGGTTCAAGTGGGCCGATTTGCTCTTCTCCCACCACCTCATTTTTCCATTTCTTTTCCACCGATACTCCACATCCCTGGGCTCCTGGAGGCCATGGAGGATACAATGCCAATTATCCACCACTAAGCTCCACAAACTTCCATGTACTGCAGCATCAATGGGCTAATATACTCTTTTGCCCAAAATGCATTCCCAAACTTTAAAGAAGAGATAAATGACAGGCCAACAAAATAGTTAAGAGGAACACATT
Organism: Anniella stebbinsi; assembly: GCA_029215795.1. Lineage (NCBI taxonomy): Eukaryota > Metazoa > Chordata > Lepidosauria > Squamata > Anniellidae > Anniella > Anniella stebbinsi. The sequence continues at coordinate 61,149,305 of JARDYH010000006.1, read as the reverse complement.
TCTGTTTGTACAATAATAGCCAGGAGCACAGAAGTAGGAGGAAGATGCTGGCATACACACAATATACACCTAAGTACTGTATAGATGAAAGATCATTTGCATTAGGCAAAGATTTAGGCTGCTGTTCTGGGGCAGTGGTTTTAGAAAACAGTTGCATGGAATTGTGGGACGGTTGCACTGTTTTGGTAATGTAAGGTTGTAAGAACTCTTCTGGCAGGCATATCCAGTCGAATTTTAAGACTTTGTTGATTTTAATGTTGTATTAATTTTATATGCTTTTAATTACTTTATGTATTTTATATTTTTTGCATTGATGATGTTCCCCGCCTCGATCCAGAGAGGCGGGGAACATTAATTATTATTATTATTATTATTATTATTATTATTATTATTATTGGTTGAGGGTTCCATTACCAACCTACCTACAGGTATATAGTTGCTTCTTGGACAATTATAGCACAAAGCCCTAAACAGCATGAGACCAGGATACCTGAGGGAGCGCCTTCTCCCTTACCAACTTGCTGCGTCACTGAGGTCATTGGAGGGGATGCTCCTGGTGGTTCAATTGGAGTCCACCAGGAGAAGCCTTTAGCGTGGTGGTGTCTTCTCTTTGGAACTCCCTGCCCCTGGGGGTCAGGCAGGTGCCAACACTATGCTGCTTCCGGCACCTCCTGAAAACAACTCTTTTCCAGGAAGCATTCTTCAACTGACCAGCTACTGTTTTTATTGATCCTTTGTTTTAAACTGAACAATTTTAATTTGCTGTTTTTAATCTTCTTTCTTCTTACTGTTTTATTCCTATGTTCACTACTCTGGAATCTATTTTAGATGTGAAGCAGTATATAAATATTTAAATAAAGAAATAACTCTCTCACTCTTGCTCCCCCCCTCTGTAGGTCAGGCAGACGGCAACATTGGGTCAGTTTGGACAACACGTTAGTCAATGGTGGACTTTTTAAGCAACCGTTGCTTAAATAGTCTCCCGTTGACTAATGTATCATCTGTCGAAAAAAATGCCACGAGTGGTTATCAGCAAGAAATAACCAAAGGAGATAACCAACGCTGTGCAGAGTTGACTATTTTCACAACTGTTGTATATCGTGTTGTGTGGCGGGCTCTGTGGATTATTTCCCGTGCTTACAGAGATGTGAGGTAAGAGTGGCAGAAACCCCTGCCGCCCTTGCCCAGCAGGGCTCTATCAGCATGAGAAATAATCCTGTCCTAGGAAACGCTTGGGGAGCCACCGATCGTGCTGTCCCTTGGTGGGGTGGAGCGATCGGGGGTTACCCACACGCTTCCCAGGACAGGCACATGCCATCCCTGGGTAAGGTGCCCTGATTGCGGCGCCCCTCGTGTTTCCAGGAACATGCATGTCCCTTGCCCCCACATTCCATCTGGAGATCGACTCAAGAGAATAGGAGCAGCTCCTTCCATCCTCTCGAGCTAATCCCCAAATGGATTGCAGGATGGAGGGCAAAGGACATCTCCCATGGCTTGACATGTAACGTCAAACCACGGGAGAAATCTATTCACCAATATTGGGGTGGGGGGCACAAAAATCTGTCCTGCAGCTGTGACAAACAAACCCCATTTGCCACAGGAGAAGGGCATGGGATGCACAAGCAAGCTTGGCAGCGGCAGGAATCATGCTTCTGCATCTTGGCCCCCTTCTCTTGTGGCGAATGGGGATGGGAGGTGCATGAATCTGCCCTTCCTTCCCTGTCGAGGCCATGGCAACAGGGAAGGGGGCAGTGTTGCTATAGCCGCCCACTTTCCTGTTGCTATGGCGCTGACGAGGAAGGACACATCGGCACTGAGCCATGTGATCCCGACAGGAATGTCGTTGCTCAGCGCTGATGTGTCCTTTGCCGATGGATGGTTCTTGTACCCAGACATGCGAGGAGACCGTTTTGCAGCCTCTTCCTTCTGGGGCGGATGCATGTTCCTCCTCATGCGCTCGCTGCAGAAGCAAAAGGCTGTGGAACGGTCTCCTTCCATGTCAGGGCACCAGATCCATCCACCAGCAAAGGACATGTCAGCACCCCAGTTGCCTGTCCCTCCGCAGCTGCTGCAGTGAGAACTGGTGGGCGCATCGCCTCCAGTGACAGGGGAGGTGATGTACCCGTTGGAGTGACAGCACATTGACAGCACACTGTGAAAGATGTGCTGTGGCCATCGCCGGAGAAAGAAGCGGCAGTGGAGGCATCACCTCCTGACAGGAGGTGGAATCAATGTGCCGCCTCTGTTGTTGCTCTGGCAACGGCGCATCTCCGTGCGCTACATCTCTCCTGTCCCCTGCCCCCCTCCCCACAGAATGATGGTGTGCCGATAACGTACGCAGGAACCAGCACCGCTGTTCAGTGGGGAGGGTGGAGAGATGGCTACTGAATGGAATACTCTACTCCACTGAGCACTACTTCCGTATTTCCCAAGTGCGACACGCAAATAGTCATCCATGGACTGTCATCCAAATGCGCCTATTGTGTTGTTTGTGGAGCCTGCAGAAGATTTCTTTATGTCAAGAAGCCTTCCTTGAATTGATCAGCCATAATTTTTACTGGCATTCGGTTTTTTAAAACTTTTAATATGTTTTTTTGTGTGTTCCAATATAGTGTTCGTATTCTTTTGATCTTTCATTGTTCACTGCTCCAGAATCTGTTTAGACGCGGAATGGTACATAAATGTTGTAAATAAATAAATAAAGACTGGGAACATTATTTATAGCTTCCTCCTCCTGGAACCTTACATACTATGGTGCTCTACTTGACTCTTTCCCTTTTTTAAAAAAGGACGTTGGAGCAAAGAAGATGACCATTCAGAGTCGAGGGACCTTCCTGTATAAAAAGTTACTTCTAGTTTAAGATGATGATTAAACTCAACTTTGTTCTGCCCTTGCAAGTTTAGCACTTGACTGAAGTAGAACCCCCTCCTGAAGCCTTTTAAATAGCTGTATTAACTCAATGTTCCATGGGTGGGTTTGAGGCATGCGAAGAAAGCCATACAGCTGTTGTCCAACATGCTACGTAACAGGAAGCTCCTGAGGGTTAAAACTGCCCAGTGAGCTTTGACTATTGGGCAGTATAGAAATAAATACTACTAATAATATTTTAAAAAACCAAATGTTGAGAATTAGGGACCAACTACCATTCTTTAAAGCTGAGGAGCTCTTAACCCAGACCACCTGCAGGGGAAAATGCCAACTATATTCTATGTTATGCTGGACAAAGTCTACCTCCATTTATAGGGAAGAGCTATGGGGAGACATGACAGGGGTCCCTTGACCCTAAGGAGGAAATAACACCCAGCAGCTGAATGCCCCTGGGACTTGTGAGGGACAAGGCAACATACGTTAGCTCACTTAAGGCACTATCCTATGCATGTTTAGACAGGAAAAAGTCCTGCAACTCCCAGCATGACTCAGCCAGGAGATGTAGGATTTGTTTTCTTTCTAAACATGCACAGGATGGTGCCCTTAGATATCAAAATGACTCCATTCAATTGTATAGGCACACTTTGGGGCCATCAGCACTGCTATTTTATTTAATACTGACAGATCAATAATTGAAGCTGGACTGATGCAAGTAAAACTGCTTTAGTCTTGACATTTTTGGTCTTGGAAATGCACATTTTTGCACTCAAGTGATTCAGTTCTACATATTTAAATTAGTCAAGTTTTCTGAAAACATGCTTTTAGTGATTCCTAGTGCGTGCAGGCCCTCAAGCCATATTCTTCCATTTCAAGGCCATCCTTTCATCTCTGACTGAACAGAATGCTGTTTACTTATCAGGATGTTTTGTTTTTCTTGTTATGCATGTATGGCAAGCATTTTGCTTCTTTAAAAAGATTTCCAAGAGATTACTTAATTTTGGAAAAAGCGCTTTATGATCGCAACTCTTATAAACACGTCTGTCAGTACTCATTTTCAGAACAATTTACAACACATACACTCCACTTCTAAGCCCTAGCCAAAAAAAAAAAAAAGAAGAAAAAAAAAGAAAAAAAAAAGAAACAACACACAGTTTCCAATTGGGATTCACATTTTCATGGAACCAGCTAGAACAATCTCTTGCCACACAACGTGCGTTGTAAACCAGAGTATTTTGCTATAAGAGAGTGATGGTTTATGTGAAACAGGTTTTCCCCATTCCTGAGGGAAGTTCATGCAAATAGCATGGAGACAGGTTGGAATAAACTAACTAGGCCTTATTCACCTGTAAGATCTAACGAGCTAAGGAGCATTCCACAGCGTCAACAGAAATTATTCAGGCTCCAGCAGATTTGTGTACAATACTGTGAGTGACAGAATGTATGATGGTCTCTCTCTCTCTCTCTCTCTCTCTTTCTTTCATGATTAGGAATCTGAGCATCTGAAGCAGGGCTTGGCAAAAACAGTTGCTAATGTTCTCTCCCCCGTGTAAGAGATTTAACTCAACTGTCACCAACGGCAGCCATTTCTGCAGGATGTACTGATGGAGATGAGAGAGGGAAGCGGTGCCATTCCATCAGCCCTGCTGAAAGAATATTTCCCCCTCTTCCCTCCCCATTACATTTTCCTTGTGTAACGTGCCTTTTCAGATTTTAAACCTGTGGGTAGGGTCTGTCTTCTTTTACTGAGACCTTATTGGCTGTGGAGTGGGCTAAAAAAACTTTAAATACAGAAAATAAATAAAGTTATTCCTTATCTCATACATTATCTGGAAAAGTTATGTTCAAGAAAGCAAAGCCTTTTACATTTAATAATACGCTTTGCATTAATATTGAGCTCAGATCGACATACGAGTTCAAAGCAGGACCACCTGTGTACAGATGAGATGTTTCAGTTGCACGTAAGCATGTTTACGTTCAGACTTCACAGGTACACTCATTGGGGCGCAGTCACTGGCTGCATATCTCTGCTGAGTGTCCAGATTTGCCTCTATAGTGTGCAAAGTGGCCTGTGCATGGTTAAAAGCCAACATGAAATCACTAACTTGCCATATTTTATAGACGCCCTTATAAATATGCAAAGTGTAGATGCAGTGTGCCTTAATGAGTGCTTCCATTTATGCAACACAAAATGTTGCATTCTATTGTTCTGATGCATGACTCCACTGCCCCTGGCATTTTCATCTATAGTGTTAGGTAGGATTACAGCACAAGTGTTTAATAAGGCAGGAGTCACACCAGCGACAGCAAGAACATGTCCAAGGGGCAGCCATTACATAGCCTCTAGAATTATATAAAAGTAAAAGCTAGAAATAATTACTACCTTGCTCTTCTGTAGCCTTTGCCTGCTTAGTCGCAAACACAATGATTTACCTAATGAAAGCTTAATGGTAAAGGGAGGGACCTGGGAAAGTTGTTATACCAAGCTCATGACTTCAAATATTTTAGTTGTAATTAAGCTAGATAAAAGCTCATTCTACATACAGACAGCCACTAATTTATTAAAATTTTAAGTTACACGCCCAAGCTCACAGGCAAGTTAATATTCCCGCTGGTGGGGTAATTTGCTTTTGTTGGCTGGTGAAAATGTTCTTCTGAAAAGCAGAATATCATAGCCAGAGCTCACTTGTCCCCTCTACATTCCTTAAAATTCTGTACACCTGTGTTAAGGTTGGACTATAGATTTTCAGCATGCCAAAATGCACCTGCACAGATGCTCAAGACATCTGGAATCCTGGGTCACTTTCACTTCTGTTTTCCCTACTTCAGGGTAATGTGTGGACTGGGGTGGCTCAAAGGAGAGTCTTGAAAATAAGCTTACCACCACTGCGAAGTTTCCTGCCACTGACAATTTACTTTTTAAGTCTGGTTTCTCCAACAATAAAGGCTCCCTCGCCTATTTGTGTTCCTGAAGAAAAGGGATCAATTGCTAATGTACATTTAAGTCTATTCAAAGTGGGAAACTGCAATACATTATACACAAGTGGGGCACTGCAACAGAATACTGCAGTGCAGAGTGCTTCTGTTCAGGGTTCCAGCCACTCCATTCCATCCTCCCTTTGTTTCCTTTTTCTTCTTTAGTCAGTCAGCATTCTGTGCCCAATGAGCATGCTTGGCCCTCACTGGGCTGTGTTGAAAATCCTTCTCAATTTGTTTTTTTTGGGGGGGGAGGGGGTTGGAAGGCATATGTGCCCAGTCCCAGCTATATTTAAATATTGGATTTCTTCATTTATTTCTCCAGACAACTCTCACTTCCGTTACCAGGGACATTTTAAAACTGCTTCAGTGAGAACTATGAAGTGACCTATCCAGACAATTATGTGTCTCATCCTCACAAGACGGGAGGGTGCTGTTGTACCCATGTCTTGCTTCTGGGTCCCTGGTTGACAGCTGGTTGACCACTGTGTGAACAGAGTGCTGGACCAGTTGGACCCTTGGTCTGATCAGCATGGCTCTTCTTATGTTCTTAATTCTTTTCCTACTATCATGCTTTATTTCCTTTGCTATACTGTTTTTCAGAGGTTTCTCCTGCTCAAGTCATCTTTCTGTGTGAATGAATAACTGAGCTACTTGGGAAGCTCCCCCCCTCCTTAGGGTTTTTTTTCTACCTAAAGCTTTTTTGAGCATATGCAAACCTTAGGTATACTCCAGGACTGCCACTACTTTTCTCTTGTGTATGGGTGGTGCTGTTTTGGCTACATAAGCAAGAGTATGGGAAGACGCGAGTCAGAAATAGAGGGAACGATTTCCATTCCTTGACCTCAATGACTCCAATAATAAAGTCAATACAACCCCACCTCACCAATAACTATTCAAGACAGGGCAGCAAACATGTGATGGCCACTAGCTTAGATGGCTTTAAAAGGGAATTAAACGAGTCTTGGAGGACAAATCTACTGATGCCTCTTAGTCATAGAAGTTCCATATAGCCATCCTATTCAGAGGCTGAGGAGGGCAGTCTTCCCCGTGGGCTTCCCAGAGGCATCTGGATGGCCACTGGGGAGAAACAGGATGTTGGACTAGGTGGAACAAACATGCTATGGAACAACTTGCATCTGGAGGTAGAGAATCTGTCTTTATAGAATCATAGAATAGTAGAGGTGGGAGGGACCTATAAGGCCATCGAATCCAACCCCCTGCTAAATGCAGGAATCTACCTTAAAGCATCCCTGATAGATGGTTGTCCAGCTGCCTCTTGAATGCCTCTAATGTGGGAGAGCCCATGACCTCCCTAGGTAATTGGTTCCATTGTCACATTGCTCTAACAGTCAGGAAGTTTTTCCTGATGTCCAGCAGGAATCTGGCTTCCTGTAACTTGAGCCCATTATTCTGTGTCCTGCATTTTGGGTTGATCGAGAAGAGATCCTGGCCCTTCTCTGTGTGACAACCTTTCAAGTATCTGAAGAGTGCTATCATGTCTCCACTCAATCTTCTCTTCTCCAGGCTAAACATGTCTAATTCTTTCAATCTCTCCTCATAGGGCTTTGTTTCCAGACCCCTAACCATCCTTGTTGCCCTCCTCTGAACACACTCCAGATTGTCTGCATCTTTCTTGAAGTGTGGTGCTCAAAACTGGACGCAATACTCAAGATGGGACCTAACCAGTGCCAAATAGAGGGGAACCAGTACCTTGTGCTATTTGGAAGCTATACTTCTATTAATGCAGCCCAAAGTAGCATTTGCTTTTTTGCAGCCACATCACACTGTTGGCTTATATTCAGCTTGTGATCTACAACAATTCCAAGATCCTTCTTGCTTGTTGTATTGCTGAGCCAAGTATCCCCCATCTTGTAACTGTGCATTTGGTTTCTTTTTCCTAGGTGTAGAACTTGGCATTTATCCCTATTAAATTTCATTCTGTTGTTTTCAGCCCAGCGCTCCAGTCTAAAGATGGTTTAGGAAGAGGAAGATGATTTTGGACTCCAAAATCCAATCCTTCCACTCCCTCCTCACCCCTTTGCAGCTGCCACAGAAAGAACCACAGCTCCTGCTTTCCAAGGTCACAAAAGCAGCCTAGGAGGACCTTGTAGAAGTCTGAAAGGGGGTGTTCTGGTGAGCAGGGAGGGGAGAGGCCTGGTTACAACGAATCCTATGATGCTCCCCAGCCCCACCAGTGTGCCTCCTCTAGATGGGCCAGGAGATCAGTCTAGAGGAAAAGAAACAGGAGGATGGAGAAATGTAAATTGCCTCATTAGGCAGAAGAATGCTTCTCTCTACTGAAGAAGTTCATTGAAAGGCCTTTCCAATCACCATAACACAGAAAGAGGTGGGGTAAGTCTTGTTAACAAGACTAGTGGGTTTTCTTTCATGCTGCTGGAGAGTTGGAACTCTCTTTTTTTCCCCAGAAAGGCAAAGACCAGATCTAAGAATTCTAAAATGCTCTGAGAATTTGAAGTGGAGAAGATAGGTGGGAACTGACTTGGGACTTGCTTTACAAATATCACCCGACTGGTGCCCATGACTTCCACCCATCACACTTGCTGGGGGTGGGTGGTGTGGGTAGGTGGGTTGGGGGAAGGGAAACCACTTCCCTGCCCTACACTGCATTTTGCTGCAGGATAGTTAAAACCATTCCTTCACAACAAAACATGGCACACAATCAAGCAGACCTCTCTGGATGCCAAGTGGTTGCTTCATTTCCTATACAAACACTCAGCTACATGAAAGGTCTGCTCAGGGGCAACAAAAGTAGAAACAAGGTTCAACTGGAGGATGTAAAACCTCGTAGAAAACCATGATGTACCTCAAGTCCAGACGCAAGATTAGATGAATCCAGCGGTCTCTTTTTCCTTGGCCCGATGGCTGCCAGAGCTGCACGATTAGCCTCCATTTGCTGCAGTTGTGCAAGTTCTAATTGCTGCATCTGAGGAGGAAATAGGAAGAAATGAAGAGGTTAGACTTCAATACCTCGAGAGCTACAACTGGAGTGTGTCAGCTGCAGCAATTTGACCTTGGCCTGCCTTTTATACAGCAAAGCCATTCATAGATTTAAACAAGTGTCAAATTTACCATGTTGCTGTTTGGCCCATTACCAATTTGAAAACAACAACAAGGTTCAGTGCAAAGTGTAATTAGTGTCATTATTCTAAAGACCAGTATATATCTTTTTTTAAAAAAACACTTTAATAGCATTTTTACTATGTTTTCTTTAACAAAAATGTGGCTAAAATCAGTCAACGTACCATTCTTATATAGAATTGAGTCTTACAGTTATTGTTTTACTCTAAAAAAAACCCTGTATTACAACAAGCATTTGAGCATATGTCTTCCCTCTTGACTTACAGAAGACAGCTTTGATGTATCAACATGCACTGAAATCCCATTCTGGCTGCTATTTATGTGAGGTTAAAATAGCTAGACCACCACAGATAGGTGCACTCTGTCCATTTGCACTATCAGCCAAATGTAACCCAACTACATTGAAGTCAACATCGGGGTTGCACAGGTTCCAAGATGTTACATCTGCCTTGACTACTTCAAACATGCGTGTAATAGCACGTTGCAGACAGTGACAATCACGCAAATGCAAACCATCCCCACGTGCCTTTAACTTTTGAAGCAGTTGATGGCACTATACCATCCACCACAACTGCTTATGGGGTCGGAATGCCACTTAATCCTAAACCAGATGGACCAATGTTTCACCAGGTCTCAGTCTAGTACTCTAGACTTCTCAACATTACTGTATAATTCACTCAATAAAAGACAGTCTGGAGATCAGAAACCAGCCAGAAAGCATTTCAAAACCATTTTCCCTTCTTCGATTTTTCCATCTGCTCCAAGTACAAAGATTTTTATTTTTTTTAAAAAAACTGTGTAAAGATCAAATTGCTATGAAAACGTCGCAGAAATGGTAAAATGGTCTTTGTTGCTGCTGGCCTTTTTAATAATAATATATAGGAGTTTTTTTAAAGTCTGGTCTTGAAGCAGTCAAGAGTTTCTAGGTGACACAATAACCATTTTTGTTAATCTGACCCGAAGCACAAATAAAGTGGAGGCACATTTTTAAAGCCCTTCCCAATAGTGAAATGGCATTTGCAGCATAGCTGTAATCACATGAAGCAATTTTTTAAGAAGGGGAAACCTCTGTTCTCAGCTCAGTTTTAAGAAAAGATTTCCTTTCCATCTCAATGAAATTGGATTTTTCACTTTTTATAAAGTTTATCCCCCACACTTACTACTTCAGTACAAGTAGGAAAGCCAAGTTTTTTTTCAGTTGGTAAGAAATGTATTGACTTGTTGCTTGTGACAGTACCATGCTTAAAATATCCAAATGCTACTAACAGCAGTTCAGCTATTACATTATTTTGTCCATGCACTAGGATATCTGCATATTAAAACACATGATTCACTGTGTGAATCATTATCCACATTAGTTGCAAGGAATTTATCTTCACAAGGGTCAGGGAAATCCTGCAACAGCCTAAACAACAACCCTAAATGAAAATTCTTTGCTAATTCACACTCAAGATTTGCCCAGCAAAATGATCAATCATGCTATATACCCTTCTCACAGGTGATGGAAATCTGACTAAGTGTTTAAGTATTTTCACCTAGCACCACCACTGCCTGTTATGCCATTTACCATGCAAAATGAGTGACACTGGCCTAGTTCTGATGTAATGGGGAAACCACCCAATGGCGGCCCTTTCCTCCCTCATTTGAGAAATTCATTACTGGTGGCTTTGAAGAGTTCAGAGCTAAAAGGGAAGGACTATAATCCTTTAATAGCTATGTTGAAAGCGGAAGGAGGGAGCCATGCACCAACAAAGGGGAACTGTTACTAAAGAAGGGTCAGCACAGAGTTGAGCTGAGCTGTTGCTTTACTAACATGGAAAACCTGCACCACTTTTCTATCATCTGAAGAGCAGATATAAAAAACACTCATTTTCTCGCAAAGGAAGAACTGGTATCTGCCTCTTCGCTTATGCTGCTCCCATGCTGAAGGCATTATGTAGCTGGTGGCAGGAGGAAAGTAGAAAATTCTCTACAAGATCTCCTCTAGAGTTTTTCTATTCTAGGGGGGACAGGAGGATCAGAGGCTCATATGTTATTCAAATGAGCTGTGAACTCCTCCAGAAGGAGAATGGAAACAAATTAGAAGCTTTCACCAACCTGGTACCCTTCAGACATTTTGAACTATAGCTCCCATCATCCAACTCCTGGTCATGTTGCGAGCTGTAGTCCAAAACATCTGGAGGGCATTAGGTTGGGGAAGGCTACTATAGAGTGATATATCCCTCTAGAGTAACAGCTCTCCCGGCGGCTGCTGGTATGTATCATAGGCGCCTTTGTGACAGAACTTCTAGTTTCCTCGGTGTCTACATCAGCACCCTTCCTGCAATGGGTCTGCTCTGTTTGTCGGCTGTTGGCAGTTCTCCTTGGGTGGGAGAACTGCAGCAGGATAAGGGGTGGGGGGGAATCAAATTATGCACAGTAACTTCCCTCCTCCCTCAACATCACCAAATTGAATTATGAATTAATTCATGAACCATTATGAAACTTCAAATATATATGCCTAGCATAGGCATAGCCTCTGATGTCAATTTCCTTGTCAATTTCACCCTCCACTTCCATGCTTGCCTCACTAGTGAGCACTTTTCTTTTCTTTTTTTACATCTGCCCAAAAAGCTCCTTCTCCTGCAGACCAGCAGCTTCTGGCTCCCACCGGCTTGTCACTTTCCTCCACTGGTCTCCATTGTTACTTGTCAGATATACATATGGGCTACAGAGCAGTGACATAGATGGGTAAAGATATGCAAATTTCAATTTCAAGGTAAAGATACACATATTTCAAGGCACAGGAGGAAGTGAGGGGGATTGGTAAAGATACACATATTTCATGACAAAGCAGTACAGCAGAGGGGGAAATTAAGCAAATTTCAAAGCAATGGACTTTCAAATGTGCATAATTGCACAAGACTGAAGAATAAAATAAAAAAGGTTGGGAATGCTTTTGGAGCATTCAGTGTCCTTTCTTCTCTATGTTTAGGAGCATGGGGTAGAGGACACTGAGAAGAGATGAGTAGGAGGGTGGCAGCACTAGGGAGATTGCAAGAAAGCGGCAGGGGGTTTTGCTGCTCTGGCCAGGCAGCTCTCTAGTTGTTCCAACCCATGATGAAGTCATCCTGCCGGGTTCAGACAGCACAAGCCACCCTGAAAACAAACCACCCTGAACAACCCAAGGATTCTCCGAATGATTTGTTCATAAAAAATAAGCCACTCTGAGGAAATCGTCCCAAGTTGGGACGTCACAACATGCCACCATGGGTGATCACTCATGCTGGTTTGTAATACCGTGCAAACAATTTTTATTGCCTTTCCAGCTGTCTTGTCTCCACCATGGATCTAGTCTCTCTCTCTTCAAATGTCTGATGCTGCTGAGGATTATCTTCCTGGCATGGACCCAGCTGCTAGGCCAGCAGAGGAAGGCTAATGTTTTGCAAGTCTCAAGGCCTTTGCTTCATATTAGGGAACCTTTTGTTTTGTTTTGTTTTCCTATTACTAGTTGGAACTGGGACTCTTATTGTGGGGTTATGTTTGGACATTTCCCCCCTCTTCTCTTCCCCATTATTAGGAGATCTGTTCTGTTTAAACTGAGTTCTTTCTAAATGCCATTAAATATTATTACTATATATTACCAGGGTGTTTCTACAATATTAACAAAATCACATGTTGGCAAGGGGAGAAGAATGACCATGCAGGTGGGTTACGCGGCTATATGGTCTGGAAACACCAGTGTGGTGCTTGTATTTTCCCCTTTTCTTTTAGGATTTTTTTTCCTTTTAGTTTCTCTTGTCTGTTTGGTTTTCCTTCGAGGTTTGTTTTTTATCCTCCACCCCCTCCTTTCTTAAGGCATGATTTATTAGTAAGTTTACATGCTTGGTCTCTTCTAAGCATCATAAACACTATCTTGGGAATTCCGGGCCTGCATTGTCTGATACTATGTTTGATGGCTTGTTTTATGATGGAATATTTTAGAAGAGTAAGGGTAGGAGCAGCAAGTTGTCTCCAAATCTATATAGTTTATGTGATATTTTTGCTAGGCTTTATAAATGGTGTAAGATGGTAGAGACGGTGGGTGCGAAGAAGCTTTTCAGATATATAATTTTTGGAGGCTCTCTCTCTAATTTGTGAAATAGCATATCTCTGAACTGGGGACGTTGCAAGCACCTGCCTGAGTCTGGGAGACCAATGGACTCTCTTGAGTCCACTCCCTTGGACCCAGTCGGGTGCATTTAGTGCAAGTGTGAAGCCGTTGTTAAGCACTCACGAGGCCCCTACGAACACTCGGCAGCTGCCTGCCCTCACTGCTGAAATTGCGCACGATGGAGGCTTTGGAAATAGCGCACTTCCCCCCACACACACACACTATTTCAATGGTGGGCAACTGCCGAGAGCTCGCTAGGCTAAGCTGAGCCTCAAAAGAAGCTCATGTGGCCCAGCCAGCAGGGGTGGACGGGGTGGGGTGGGGGTGAGCATCTATTGAGTCAGATGCGGGTGAGTTCACCTGCCCCTATTCTGAACATCATCACTTGGGATGTTAAGGGGTTAAGCACTCCTAATAAGAGAAAGCAAGTGCTTTCCAAACTCAAGAAGTTAAAAATTGATTTATTTTTTACAAGAAACTCACCTTTTGGTGGAAGACAAGGACAGACTTTGTAAAGATTGGGTAAGGGAAGTCTATACTAGTGGTAATTCTGAGAAAGCTCAAGGGGTGGCTATACTAATACATAAAAATGCATTGATATCAGTGTCACAAGGAATATCCGATTCAGATGGGTGCTTATTTTGGTGGTCAAATGCACAAGCATAATAATCGCCATGGTGAATGCATATGGCCTAACCTGGATTAACTCCTTCATGTTTGAAGAGTGCTTTAATCACCTGCATGCCATTACTTAAAACCATTTGTTAATTGGTGGGACCTTTAATGGGAGCCTTGACCCAATTTTAGATAGGCGTAAGCCCCCTCGCAAATTGTACTCTGTAAATCATTCAATGCTGAAGGCGTCAAGTTAGATTTGAAAGAGGTATGGCACATGCTACATCTTGTGGAAAGGGATTATAGTTTTTTTTTTAATCTGTGCACCAAAATTGTTTTAGATTTAATTTTTTTTAATCTCTTCTCTATTTCAAAGAGTGATACCATGTCATAGTGCTACAATCACTATTTCAGATCATGCTCCAATTAATTTAGGGATTCAGTTCTCTAATTTTGTTAAGCCTTTTGGCATTGGGGCATGAATGTTTCACTTCTTAATGACAGTAATTTTAAAACTCAGATGGCTTCTGAATTTAAGGAATATTTTTGAGATTAATGAGGGTTTAGCTCCTGCACTACTGAATAGGAGGCATATATAAGGAGAAGGATTATTGCGTACGGTTCTCTCAACAAAAAGATTAGGTTGAGGATCTGGATAAAACAGTGAAGTTTTTACTAAATCAGTTTGCAGCTTGCCCCTCCCCAGATCTCTATCAGAGACTATAATGTGCTAAATATGTACCGAACAAATTATATTAATCTAAAGCAGAATCTGTGTTGACTTGTGTGTCCAATGTATTGGAAAGGGGAGAAAGGCCTGGCAAGTTTCTGGCATTTCAATTGAAGTAAAAACACTTGGAATTATATCCTGTTGATTACACACAACTATAACAATGTATACACAAGCCAAGGGATATACATTTAGAGTTTCAGAAATGTTATTCTGAACTATATAGGATAAATAGGGATCTGACAAATCAGGAATTTGAAAATTTCTTTTTAAATCTGGACCTCCACAATTGGATTGCAGGGTGATGAGGTGGAGGGAGCAATCCTATGCCCCCTAGACAGCATCTGGGGGACATAGGATAGTTCAGTTTCCTAGCTCCAAGGTCGAAAACAGTGCTCCCCGCTCCCCATCTCGTCGTAGCCAGCATAGGGAGAACTATGCCGGCTACCTCTACACTCACGGAAAGAGGGGCGTTCCCAGGACGGGAGGAGACTGGGGCAGCACCTAGATGACATATCTTATGGCCACGCCAGCCTCCTTCCCTCCCCCTCTCTGAAGCATCCGCTAAACGGGCAAAAACACATCTAGAGGGGGAGAGCCAATGTGCCTCCCATTCTGCAATGGATACTCGTCAGCCTCAGAGTTCAGAGACATATGATTACCCAGCACGGATCAAATAGGGCTGTGCCTGAAGTGCGTTATTGAGAAAATAGTGAAGCTACCTTTTGGGGGAGGAATAGTGTTGATAGTGGAATTTATACTTTAGATCAGCTAATAGGATCGGTTTATGGGTTTTTACAATTTTCAATACTGCTGAGTAGATATCACTTATCAACTAGCGTGGGGTGGCAATATATTCAATTATAACATCTCTTGGTGTATCCATATGGGCCATCAGCGATGAGGGCTTCAGCACCTCCTATACTGTCGGAGAAATTAATTGGCACTTCAGAGAAAGCTAAGCTTACAATAGTTATTTATAAATGTCTTTTAGAATGTACCAATGTGGATGTTCAGTACGTTAGAGAGGAATGGAATAGAGAATTGGACTGCTTTATACAGCCTAATCAATGGAAAGCTGCCTTAGCTTCCATCTGTACTATTACTGTAGATTTTAAACGGAGGCTGATTCAACAAAAGTTGATGTTTCGTGTATATTGAACACCACAGAGGTTGATTAAGAAAAAGCTGGCCAGCTCTGCTAGATGCTGGCGATGCATCACTGAGGCATATGATGTGGGCATGCCCTGTGGTGGCTTCCTTTTGGCTAGAAGTTATTGCCAGCATAAATTTTCTCCTTGCAGTATTGTGATAACTGTGGCTGCTCAAGCACTTTTAACTTATTTTCTTGTGACATGGGTTGATTAACAGATGGACAGAAAAAGTGGACTGTGAAAGCCCTAACAATTGCAAAAAAACACGTATACTCCAAGCCTGGAATGATGAACACCCACCACCTATTATTCAGTACACTGAAGATCTTACTGCTCTTGCTGCATTTGAACACATATCTTACAGTCATCAGTTTCGTCTGGATATTTATTTAGATATATGGTCTGCCTGTATTGACACAGATATTTGAACCAGAGTATCAACATTTTAGTTTGCTTTTTATTTTGTTTCTTTTAAAACAATGGTGTTGTGATTGTAGATGCTGTCCATGCTGCTGTCATAAATACTTGTAGTTTCCCTCTCCGGTCCACTTTGCTTTGTTCATTTTTGTCATCATTGCAAACGTTTAAAAAGCGAGTGTGACCATCCTCTGCTGCTGCTGCTGCCTGGATGATCAAAAGGCAGTGGGGAAGGCTCTGATTCTGTACCTGTCCTCTCATCCTTGGCAGGCCACCCTTTGTATGGCAAGGAGAGCACCAGTGCTCTAGTCTTCAAGCTTTCTAGAAGACACCCTAGATGCGTCCTGTGTAGGACAGCAATGAACCTACAAGAACAGGTGCATCAAGGTGTTTATGGAAAGAAGGGGAAGTGTGACACTTGCATGGCCATAAATACTTCTACTTTGCATAGAAGGTATATCCCATTTTTCCTACCCAAATGGATACCCAAAAGAGCTAAGAGCAGAAATAAAACAACGTATTTTAAGAACCAAAGTAATAACCAATAGTATTCTTGCATGATCCTCCCAAGGGGATTTCTTATTTAAAAATGTGTTTATATGTCTTTAGCCATGTACTCCTCAAATTTCTTCTTTGCTTGCTTCAGTTTATATTTGCTTTATCTGAAGTTCTTTTCTTCATGTGGATAAGACTTCCACTGTTAAAGTTTCCAGGGGATGTTAGTTTATTGTAGCAAAAACAACAAGGTCTTGCAGCTCCTTAAAGACTAACACATTTATTCCGGCATAACCTTTCATGGTCACTGCTTACAATTCCCTGCCCCCCACCAAATGTACTGTATATAAATCCCAAACTCTCCATAATACTCTATGTACCTGATGAAGTCCATGAAAGGCCGAAATACATTTGTTGGCCTTTTAGGTATCACTTTTTCAAAAGAATGAAGCCTTCTTATCACTAATAGCTTCCTTGGCCTTAGTATACATTTTATCTGAATTTCAAGTGCAGTGGTTTTAAACAAACTTCCAAGTTCCCTAAAGAGATTTGACTTTCAACTTCCCTTTAACTAATCCCCCACCCGCACTGCAAAAGTTTTGCCTTTTGAAGTCAGCTGTGAGTGTGTTACACTTTCTGGGCAACTTTCCACTTGCATAAAAACTGAAGCTCAGCATTGTGGTCACTGTTTCCAAGAGGTTCAGCTACGCTCACCTCTCTTGGTGCCACCTGTTATCAGATCACTTGTCACCACCCCTCTTGTCAGCAATGTGAACTGAGAACAGTTAATCATACCTACAAATATTGTCTGCCATTTATCTAAATGTCCAGTTTGCCTTGTCAGGTGTGAGGATAGTTGAAATCCCATATCACCACAACTGCCTCACCAAGATCACTATCATGCCTCGGTTAGAAAGTTTGATGGTATGTCAGTATGAGGCTACCATGTGATATTGGGAGCATCTTCTCTGTGTGTATGCCATTGGCCCATGCTGGCTGGGAATTATGGGAATTGCAGTCCAACACATCTGGACCAAATTGGGGACACGACAGTAAAGCCATGAACAGCATGATGTTTTACGTTTCATAAGTTCCCAGCATGGCTCTTCCAAGGGGAAAGGGTAGTGAGGCAGCAGGTTCAATCTGAACACTTAATTTTCTGTGCACCACTATGAATAGACTTGTGCATAAACAAGATTCAGAACTACAAACCATGGCTGAGACTGACTTGACTCCTTGGCTTAAACGTGCAATCCTAGGTGGGGATGAGATGGTCTTACCATTGTCCCCCTCATGGACTGCAGCTGCTGATGCAACCTGGAGGGTGCTGCTGCAGTCCGTCTCATTCTAGATACAGAGCATGCACACACAGCAGTGCCTGGATTCCACAGGACGAACACTTTCCTCTGTTCATCTACTGCTCAATCCCCTCCTCCACATGCTGTCATTTCTCATCTAGTCTGATACAAACTGCTCCTTAATTTCCCACTCCTGGTCAACGCCCTGATCCTTCTTGCCTTAATGCAGCTTCCCCCAACCGGGTGCTCTCCATATATTCAGCAAGACGACTCTCATCGCTCCCAACCATTAGCTTTGCTGAATGGGACCAATAGGCATTGTAGTCAAAAACATTTGGAAGGTACCAGGTTGGAGAAGGCTGCCATAATGTAACCCAGCCCAAGCGTATGCAACTGGAAATGCAGGTTGCTTACCTGTAACTGTAGTTCTTCGAGTGGTCATCTGTGCAGTCACACATATGGGCTCGCGCCAACACCGAGCCCACTTCGGGAAGCTTCTATAGCTAGATCATTTTGGCGGGAACCCCTCCCCCCACCGTGCCACTGCGCATGCTCAGGGTTCCCGCTTACCTCAGTTCCCTGAGACTGCTTGGCCTCGCGACCAAGGTAAGGTAAAATACCACAGGCAATTTAGTTGGATGATGGAGCATGCCAGGAAAATAAACTCTAGACAATCAAGGTGTCCAGAGGGGACGGTGGGTGGGTTGTGTGACTGCACAGATGACCACTCGAAGAACTACAGTTACAGGTAAGCAACCTGCATTTCTTCTTCGTGGTCTCTGTGCATCACACATATGGGCGAATAACAAGCAGACTTACCGGAGGAGGGTGACACGCTACTTGGTTATTGGCATATTGAGGAAAGCACTGCCCGGCCAAAATGGCAGTCATGTGCTGCCCACACATCCAACTTGTAGTGTTTGATGAAAGTCGAGATGTTGGACCACGTGGCGGCCCTACAGAGGTCCGGAATTGAGACTCCCCGTAGGAAAGTGGTAGAAGCGGCTTGAGCCCTCGTAGAATGAGCTGTCACAGTATGAGGGGGTTCCTTGCCCACTACCTGATAGGCCAGCTCAATGGCCTCGATAACCCAGCGTGAGAGACGTTGAGAAGAAACAGGCAATCCCTTTGTCTTTCCGCCATAGCAGACAAACAGTTGTCTAGACTTGCGAAATGGTTCAGATCTGGACTTATAAAAAGCCAGCGCGCGTCTGACGTCCAACGCATGGAGGGTGGAACATAGCTGGTCTGTAGAAGCTTGAAAGAACGTTGGTAAAACAATATCTTGGTTGATGTGAAAATTAGAGGTAACTTTTGGAGTAAACGAAGGACCCGTCCGTAACACAACTTTGTCTTTGAAGAACTTTGTAAACGGAGGGTCAACAATCAACGAAGCAAGTTCTGATGCACGACGAGCGGACGTAATCGCGACCAGGAAAACAGTTTTTAGTGTTAACAAGCGAACGTTAACAGTTGCCAACAGCTCAAAAGGTTTTCTAGTCAGTGCAGTCAGCACCACTGACAGGCTCCATTGAGGCACTGGGGGACGGAAAGGGGGAAGAGTGTTATGCAATCCTTGCAGAAATGTCTTTGCTACTGGATGCGAGAATAC
The DNA here is from genome assembly GCA_029215795.1 of Anniella stebbinsi. NCBI lineage: Eukaryota > Metazoa > Chordata > Lepidosauria > Squamata > Anniellidae > Anniella > Anniella stebbinsi. The sequence continues at coordinate 61,129,908 of JARDYH010000006.1, read as the reverse complement.
GGAATACCCTTCGACGGTGTCGTAGGTAGCCGAAATGGCTCCCAGATACACTTTAATTGATGATGGTTTCAGACCAGAATCGTATAAAGAGTATAGGAATTGAAGCACATCTGTAATGGGTCCCGATTGAGGATCGAAACCTTTGGCTATTGCAAACTGATGGTATTTATTCCATTTTCTACTATAAGAAAGCCTGGTGGATGGCTTCTTAGCTGCCAGCAGGATGGATTGAACTTCTGGGGGCAAAACTAAAGTCTGCCATCTGGCAGGATTCTCCATGCTGTAAGTTTCAGTGATGATAGGTCTGCAGAGTCTAGTTTCCGGCCCTCCTTATCAGTTGGTGCAGTGTGGCTCTTGGAAGAGCGGCCTTGTGATGCCTCCACCACGATTGAGTTGGGCTTTGGATGCGTGAAGAGAAAAGGAGCATCGGATTCTGTGACTTTATAAAGCGCATCAAGGCGTTTTGATGTAGGTCCCATAGTAGATGGGTTAGCCCAGGATTGCTTGACAGTAGTCAACAAAGTGGGAACCATTGATAATAAGCTAAGGTGCTGGGTCGGTGTACATCACATCAAAGATTTTGTCTTGAACTGCCTCCTGGGGTTGTTGATGCTCGACACCGAGAGACTGGGCCATCCGTAACATCTGGTCAGAGAAGTTGCCTAATTCCACGGATGGGGACGCCTGCTCATTGGTACTGACTCCTTCCGGCGGCGACGGTAGCGACGGAGTAGCAGACGCAACTGAAGAGGTGTCAGAAGCATAATCCTCTGCCGAGTGAGACGATGTTGGTGTCGGTACCGGACAAACAGGTGCCGGTGCCAACGGCTCTGGCGGCGGGACTGAAACCGTCGCTGTCAGTGGAAGGCGCGGAGGTTGCGGTGGCAAAGCATCCAACAAATTCTTTCCGGTATAGGGATCGAAGCGGTAGTGAGAGGCATCTTGGTACCAAAACGATAAGTTGGAGCGAGAAGAGCGTCCTGAGCGCACGGACGACCTGTCCCAATCACATGAACTAGACCGTGAGCGAGATCGCGAGCGGTAACAAGACGACCCACAATGAGAGGAACGAGAGCGAGAACGTGAGTGAAGACATATGTCCTCATCATGTTGGCTGACTGGGGCAGGTTCACGAAATTGCAAAGGCATAGTGACCTGTGGGCTCGTTACCGAGAGCTGATGTGTGGGCGTGGCCGGTATCGCAGACGCTGAAGGTGGCAGCGGTAGCGAATGTGGAGACAGTGGTAGCGAAGCCACGATCGGTACCGACGTCGCGGTCGGTGGAGACAGCGGGAGCAAAGTTGCGATCGGTACCGAAGCCGCGGTCGGTATCGAGGAGGATGGATCCTTCAACCGTTTCGACAATTCCGACGTTGTGTGAGGTGGTGTCTGTCGTGTCGAAGCCTTCGGTATCGATGTTGTCGGTACCAAGGGTTGCAGGTACAGTAGCGCCGGAGCCGAAAGAGCTGGGGAAGTCGGTCTCGAAGCCGGGAGAGCAATGGATGGTGCCGTCGGTACCGAAGCGGTCGACGTCGACTGTTTCTTAGTCGGTTTTGAGAGCTTGTCTTGAGGTTTAGACTTCAACTTCTTTAGTTGTTCGGTGGACCCCTGAGACGGTTTTGAGGCCTTTTTGGCTTTCTTTTTAGCTGGCTCCCCACGGGAGGGCGAGCTAGGCGTGGCTGGGTTAGAGCGGATTATAGGCGGAGGCCTACGCTCCCCAGAAATAGATGGCGATGCCGACTCCATGGTCGGAGGTGGAGGAGTGTCCACAGCAGCTAACGCTTTTTTCCAGAGCAGGCTGCGGAGGCGATCCACTCGGTTTCGTCTTGTTTGTTGCGAAAATCTTAAACAATGGGCACAGGCGTCGACAATATGGGATTTTCCCAAACAAATTAAGCACAGCGAATGGCCGTCCGTGAGGGCGATTTTCGCCCGGCAACGGGAACAAGTCTTGAACAGCGCGGTCTGCGCCATAAGAAGGAGCAGGCCCACAAGAGAAAAACTACTAACTTATCTAAATAAAAAAATTTTTAAAAAAAAATATATATAACAAGAATACTACTAACAAAACTAAGGATCCTATCTAACTAAATGTCCTTCTTTTACAGTGGAAATACGAACGATTAGAAGGGACAAAGACTCCTGCGAGGCGATCAGCGAAGCGGTCGAAGAACTGAGGTAAGCGGGAACCCTGAGCATGCGCAGTGGCATGGTGGGGGGAGGGGTTCCCGCCAAAACGATCTAAGCTAGCTATAGAAGTTTCCCGAAGCGGGCTCGGTATCGGCGCAAGCCCATATGTGTGATGCACAGAGACCACGAAGAAGAACTGCATTTGGCTTCCAAGTTTACCCCTATTCCCCACACTTCTTTCCCCTTCCTCTGTGTCACATTTTAGATTGTAAGCTCTTCAAGGCAGGGACCTGTAAAGCACTATGCATGTACATGGTACTTACATGAATAGGTCAAATCAACTACCCAATGATGCTGTAGTGCACCACTCTCAAGATAGTCAGTCCTTCCTCACATCATTCAATGTATGGCTCAGGAGATATATTCACTAGAATATTCTCAACAGGGGCGCTTTCAGGAAAGTGGAGGTTTGCTGTCATCTCAATGATATGAAAAACTCATAATGAGGGGCAGAGACGAAGTAACATTTCCCTACGTGAAGTTATGCATAATGTCTATTTCCACACACAGACATAAAACCCATTTGACAGAGTGACAAGTTCCTTTATTTCTGCTCTCCTTCCATTTCGTGGACATTACTTTGGTTGGAGTCTGGTGCATTGATTTCGAGGCCATTTTACGGGATTGTCATTTGTTTTGCCTTGCCTCCTACATTAATCCAAACAATAAGGGCCTCTAAAGCTTTCATAAATAACCCACTGCAGCTGCTATTGGCACCTAGAAGCCAACCATAGCAGTGTTAAGCAACAACAAATTTCATAGTTCAAGAGGCACAGTTAAGAAAAAGGTTGCTCAGAAAAATCACTCATTTACCACAGAGGTCCTTAAAAACGGCATGAAATCAGTCAAGTAACTATAGAAACCAATTTCTTCAGCTCTGTATCACACATCTCACACCTCAATTGTCTTTATTATTGTCTGCTGTCAGATCCTTAATCAGAAATGTGAACAGGCTTGATTTATTCAGCGGGGAAAAGAATCTGTAGGTCAAGTAAAAAAAATCTCACTCACAGTCTTCAACCTGAGGTATTTTCATTTAATTCTGTTCCCAGTAGCTCTGGGGGCAACTCCAGTGAGATCCAATATTAAGGCTCAATTAAAATAAGCTCCAATTAGTGGAGCTTTTTTCTCTCCGGCTAGAAAAGTCAGGAAATGGATATTGGGAAATGTAAAAAGTCAGCTACTGAGAGGAGGCTGCAGCAGACATAAATGAACTTATTTGTTGATTTCTGCAGTTGCTATGCAGAGGCCTCTGGGAGTAAAAGCTTAACCAGTCTAAGCTATAAACTAAAACCCCTGCAGCTAAACATGAACTGTGTGAAACAAGGGCTCCATTCCAGAACAGAAAACTGCTGGGCCCAGAAAATTAAAAGCCAGAGGCGTTTTCCATTTAAAACTAAATCCCAGTACCGCCTCCTAGCCAAAGAATTATAAGCAGTATCAGATTTACAAAACGAACAATTACCCTGGAAAAATGTAGCCTATTGTACGGTCCCAGATGCTAAATCTCAAAGTGTCTTTTTTCGAATCCCACATTATATTCCTACCAAGCACACTGTTGTAGTTTAGGCCTGTCTAGAAATAGTTCTTTGTAAACTATGAAAATAAAATGTTAAGAGCTCATAATTCATTGACCTCATTTGAAGCGCTGCCCTTGCCTGCAGCAGATCCTGTCCTTCCCCAAGGCCTCTGCAAATGGTATGCAACTGCAAAATAAACCCTGACCTAATTGCCAGGAGAGAGCTGCCAACCTTCCCTCAGAATACAAAGGCAAGTCTGGTAACTTGAAAGTCCTACCTCTTTAGCTTTCTGCTTTAATCGCAGCTGTTCCGGATCTTCTTTATTGGAACGGCTCTATCAGAAGGGGGGGAAATTAATAGAAATTAACTAGCACTCAAACACAACGAATCTTTAAATATTTAATAAATTACAATTTTCTCTTCTGATTTGAAATCTTAACTGTAGGGGCTTAATGCCTCGAGCCAGATTGGCTCTCTGCCCCCACCCACCTCTCAAACAACCATGCCTTCTTCATCAGGGACTGCTGCCTCTGTTCTAGCCCAGAGGAAGCTTGAACTAAAAATGATGCTAACATTGTCAGTCAGGTCCAGCCTAGGCGTGATGATGTTCATGTCAGTAGCAGACACTTGGGCAGGAGGAGGGGGTGGGGAGGCGAAAGAAAAGCAGAACGGAGGAAGAGAAAGATCCAACAGCAGTTCTGCTGAAGTACAATGGACCTCCTTAAGAAGCCTAATGTTAATTCCCACGTTTCAGACTATTACGTAGATTTTAAAATAAGCCATTTAGAAGGTTTATGATAACAGGTTAGGCTTTATGTTTCAAGCAATCCCCAATGAGTGATCAGACATTTGAAGGAAAGACTGATGTTCCTAGTTCAAATCTTAGCAACTTGCTGAAGGCCAGTCAGGCCCCGCCGTCTGTAATACGGGCATAATATTGATCTGCATTATAGGGTTGTTGTAAGGAATCCAAAGGGTTAATGCTGGCTTCCTGCAAGCCATGGCTTGCAAATTAGAAGCCACTAGCTCCAAGCTATGACTGGTCTGCAGGAAGCCTATCTCCTGGTCTGCAAAAAGCCAGAGTTACATCTGTATAGCATCAAACACATGGAAGGATCACTAAATGAGTAACTAGAGCCACTTCTGCAGCTGTATCATGAAGGCATTTTACATTCTCCATGAAATCCATTGAAATCACATGTGCTCTTGGGCTAAGGAGAGGGGTGCCAGCTGCCAAGAAGTCTGAGAAATCTGGTGGCTGAAGCAGTTTAGGAATTGGAGGTAGAAGGGTTCTCTAGCACTGCCCACTAGCTTTTGTTGTTGTTCATTAGGGGAAATGCTTTTAAATGTGTCTGAAAATATCGAGTAGACATTCTCAAGTCCAGGTGAACTGTCTAGGTGAGCTTTTCATTCCGTTTTTGAAAATCTATGGTGTCATTCTAATATTATCATGCTTTTCATTTCCTGTGTTTATTTCAGGTATGCATGCTAAGTGGCAGCCACCATCAAGGAGAACAAGGGATGAAAGTCTGCCTGTAACTGGGAAGAAAATAGTTTGGGATCTGCTAAGTAGGGCTGGCTGTAGTACTTTTGTTACCATACGCAAGTTAAAATATGTGGATGGGGCAAAGAAGAGGGGTTGAATAAGGGAATATGGGGTAGAGAGTTTTAAGGCAGGGCAGAAACAGCCTGAAACAGATGGGAAAGCAAAGCCTTGGGTGATTGAGGATGCACACAAGGAAATGGAAGGGAAATGGGGAGACAAGAATCTGGCTTAGATAAGTGGTTGTGAGAACTGTGGATGTAATAGTTTCTTAATATTCAAGGGGCTTTGCCTGTGGGTCACGCTTTCACGGAGGTGATCCGCCCATGAACCTTCCTGTTCTACGTTGGCCTTCAGCTGGCAGGCGAAAGCAGCCTTTGGGGAGAGCTTTGGAATCGTCCTGCTGCTTCTATGCCAACTGGCTGCTGCTTTTATTAAACATCGATTCTATTCATTTTCTTGTTTGGTTTGTGTTATCATTGGAATATCATCAATATCTGAACTGGCTTCAATATGCTTGGAAACAGCTGCCTTAGAAGTTCCTATTCAGAAAGGCAGCCTACCAATATGGCCACCTTGGACTGCAGCTGAGGGACATGGTACTGAATGCTCTTGAATGTTGTTGTGGTTGTTGTTTCTTTTTAAAAAAAATACATGCCTATAGAAAACTAATGGGAGAGAGTAGGATGGAAACCTTCTTCCTAACATCTAGTTTTCTTTTTTAAGTGTCTGTAAGTGTTTTGTTTTTTGAGCACCCAATTGCAGTCTAGAGCAGCTCAGTTCAGGTACAGGTTTATTAGCAGTCTTATTGAAATAGTGTTAAAACATATGTCTGCTGAGAGATAAGTGTATGACCTTTTCACCCTTGTTTTTAACCTTAATTTTGTTATTTCTTTGGCTTATCCTTCCTACTCGTCTAAAATGGGAAGTGGACTAGAGGCCTCACAACAAAAATTGAGAGTTAGTGTGTATTCATAGTATCCAACTTGAGTTGAACCCAGCAAAAAAAACCAACGGAAAGATGGAAGCTGGTTCTGAGCACTGTGTGTGGTCAACAGGACCTGCCCTTCTCTTCGCCTCCCTGCTACAAAATTCAGCTACTGAGGAAAATCTTGTCAGAGTTTCCTCATCTTCCATGAGCCTCAGGATCTGAAGAGGCTTCTTAAATCTCCTGTTTTACTAGGGTTAAATTTTTAAGGGGCCTAATTTCTGTAGATATGCATCTACTACATAGCTTTTTGAAGTGTTGAAGTGGTTTTTAAATGTACAGATTGTGTGTATGTTGTATGTTTTTGCTGTTTTAATTTTTGTACATTGTTTTTAATTGTTTTTAATCCTATGTAAACCGCCCAGAGAGCTTCAGCTATGGGGCGGTATACAAATGTAATAAATAAATAAATAAATAAATACATACATACATAGAACTGTCAGCATATAGTTCTTTTACATACAATACAGTCAGCAGCTGGGTCCAAGACTACTTAGCTACAGTGGGACTTTTAAGTACACCATAGCCTTCTGAATCCGCTCACCTTGGCAGCTCGGAGTAACCTCTCTCTTTCTTCCTCATCCTTCCTCTGCTTCTCCACGTGATCCAGCTGCTCGAGAAACTTAAGCTGAGCCCGTGTATCACTAGAGATTGTGTACTTGTCACTCCCCTGAAAAAAGGAGGAAATGTATGGCTATGATGTCACAAACAAAATGGCTCATGCAACGGCACCACCCCAAAGTCTTTCCTGGTTGAAAACAGATTTCCAATAACCTGTTAACAATGGCTAAGATGAACAGATATAAATGTGTATAGAAACAATTTTAAATTGACCTTTTCTATTGGCATTTATTATATTTTTAATCTGCCCAATAACCAACATTTTCTGAGTGGGTTGCAAACAGTGAAAAGATTAAAATGCCATACAAACAGTTAAAAATATAAAACAGCACAAATTTAAAAGAATACAATACAACACAAAACATCAAACAGCACAGGAATCAATAAAACAGCCCTAAGAGTCTAGAATTGGGACTTTTACCACAATTAGAGCTACTATGCTGCAAGTTCAAGGCCCTCAGATATATATAGATAGAGATAGATAGAGATAGATAGAGATAGATATAATACACACACACACATACACACACTATGTTTCTCCAGGTGCAGTCCACTTACTGCCTCTCCAGTGGAGGCTGGTGGCTCTGCTGTCCATGGAGCGGCGAATCTGCTCCAGGTTTCAGTCAGAATTTTAAAGAGGACATCGGAGTCAACTGACTTCACTGTGCTCCACTGACTTAGGCTTCAACTAACCCTTCTCTCAAAGTGACATTTCTAGCCTCCTAGACCCAGGGCAGGACACGACAGGACATACCATTGGGACAGATCATAGCTCAGTGGCAGAGCACATACTTATCCTAAGGAAGGTCCTATGTTGAATTCACAACATCTCCAATTTACTTTATATGGATCAGGGAACTGGTGATAGGAAGGGGTTCAGCCTGAAACTCTGGAGAGCTCCTGCCAGTCAGAGATAATACTAGGCTAGATGGACAAATAGCCTGACCTGGTACAAGGCTATATACAGTGCAGAGGGATGGAAATCTAATCTAGGAAATTAACTGGAAAATTAAGCATCTGATAGGGAAGGGAAGAATCCATACATTTTACAACACGTTTAAATGCCTTTCAGATCTTTCCTAATTATTTGCTTTGTGCATATCTTTTACAGCGCGACAGCTCTTGACTCAAACATGCTGGATTCAGTATTTGGCTGAGTGGCATTTTTCTTTGTTTGTGATGCTTGCACAGATGCCTTTTGTTCCACTGGAACACCTCTGTACAGCATCTACCTTGCAAATGTTTGCAAGAACATCCTCACTGGGAAAATACCTGGCAGCAGGTTCAAAAGCAGGTATACAGTCTCCCTGTTTTGATTGCCTGACAACAGAATCCGTTGGAATTTTGAATAAAGCAGCTATGCTTGAACATTGTCAAAGTTGATCACCAGAGTAGTGGCACAGAAGCTGAAGCCTTTTGGAAGCTTCATGGGGAAAAATAGACAAAAACAAATGGTGCCTGATCCCCTGATCCCCAGGAGATGAAAACAACAACTATAGGCCAGCTGCCAACATCCACTTCCCGGGCAAAGTGTTCAAGCAAAATGTTGCTGGTCAACTCCACACACTCTTGAATTAAATTGATTTTCTAGATCCATTTCCAACCAATTTCAGGTCTGATTTTGGAGAAGAAACTTCCTTGGCTCCCCTCTTTCAGTAGCTTTTGATACCCTTGACCATGGCATCCTTCTGGATAGGCTGTCTAAGCTGGAATGGGGGGGGGGGGGGGAATGTCTTTCACTGGTCCCACTCCTACCTGTATGATCAATTCCAGAAAGCAATGTTGGGGGATTTTTGTTCTGTTCAATTGATGCTATGGCAATTGTGCTATGGGGTTCTTCAGGGTTTTATCCCCCATGCTTTTCGACATCTACATGAAATTGCTGGGAAAAGTTATGAAGTTTGTTGCTTTGTTTTGTTTCCAGGCCCAATTCAAAGTGCTGAATTTAACCTTTAAAGCCTGAACAGCTTGGGGCCAAGTTACCTGAAGGAGCATCTCTTCCCATATCTCCCTGCCTAAGATCGACATGTCTGAGTCCCTCTCCAAGTGCCCCTTGTCAAATGTGGAGAGTTGGGTGGCTACAACAGTGAATACCTTTTCAGTGGTGGCATTATGTCTCTGGAATGCTGGCCCCAGAGAGCTTGCCCGGCCCCTTCATTATAGCCTCCTTGGCACCAGACAGATACCTTTTTTATTCTTCCAGGCATAGTGCTTTTAAATCTTCACACTGTTTTATTTTTAATGGTGGTTTGACTCTGAATAATAATAATAATAAATATTATTATTAAATAATAATTAAAATAATTAATTAATAATATAATTAATAATAATTAAAATAATTAATACATAATATTAAAATAATAATTTTAATAATGTATTAATTTTATATGTTTTTCACTAGTTTCATATATTTTATATTGTTGTATTGATGTTGTTCCCCACCTTGATCCAGAGGGAGAGGTGGGTACCCACCTCTCCCTCTGGATCAAGGTGGGGAACAACATCAATACAACAATATAAAATATATGAAACTAGTGAAAAACATATAAAATTAATACATTATTAAAATTCGGCTGGGTAAGCCTGCCAGAAGAGATCAGTCTTTATAGCTCTCTCGAATTCTAGAAGACTGGTAAGTTGGCGGAACACTCCCGGCAGGTTGTTCCATAGTCTGGGAGCGGCAGAAGATGTTAAGTGCTGCATTGTTTTTACCCCATGGCTGCTGGTAGTATGTTTTATCGTTGGTTTACAGTTTTATGTTTTTAATTACATTGTACACAACCCAGAAATCTCTTGTTATTGGGCAGTTTTAAATATGTAATAAAGAAATATCCACAGAACATGCAAAAATTAAAAAACAGAAATAATCTCTTTGGGGAAGGGCTTTAAAAATTACCACTGATGCCTAATTGTGCATGTTCCAAGTATTCTTTTAAGCTTTTCTTTCTTTTTTTCAGTTACTGCAATAGACAAACTTTCCTTGAAGATACAGGGCTGTATCTACTGTTAATTTAACATAAACCCCATTCATTTCAATAGGTCTATTCTTAGCACGGCTAACATTGGAGCAACCCATACGCAGTGAACAAGTCTAGTCAAGCCCCAATGTTTTATACCATTCTGATCTTCCTATGTATTAAATGTCTATTAACTTCTCTGAAGCAAACACTGAAATTCTTTGCTGATCACTTAAGCATGGGTTGCCAGAATACAATCCAGAGAATATTCATATTCCCTTTTTCAACTTCCCGAAGCAGTAGGAGACAAGGCAACTATGGCCCCTCCCTACACATTCCCTCCCTGGTCTCATCATCCATGTCCTCCCCTGTTTGCGGCAATTGATCAGGTCACCAGATATGCCATATGGCAATTATAGCGAGCAGAAGAGCGGATGGATGGACGGACAGAGCCACAGGGTCCTTCTATATGACGTCGCTTTGGCGCCTGTTTATCCGAATATACGCTTTTTCCTATATTTGATTTTACGTCTAATAGCGGTAGCTGAGAGCCGTGAAGGCGAATGACGGGCTCCATACAATGTGCTTTACAATTGTTTATATGTGGAGTTTCACAGCAGAGTTGGATCAGGAGTTGAACGAGGAAAATTTGACGAAAGCACTGCCCTGTCTCCTGATGGTACCTCCCCCGGGCTTTCCCGCCGGTCGTTAACCCCGCCCACTTGAGCGTTTTGCCATTGATTACATGTTAGCCCCTGCCCAATCACGATCGCATGTTACTTCGCATGTGGGTACGATTTCTAAACATTGGATGTGCCTACAATTAGAGTTTTTAGCGGGGCAGCATTGGCTTTGGGACCGAATGTAAAACCATAAAAGCATCATTTTTCCGGGTACTGGATGGCCATGGCAAACACTCGCCCATGGAGCGTCTGCCCCCTCCCCAATTCCTCCCTTCAAGAATCCAGCGCTGGACACTCCCACCCCACCATACTTGTAGCAGCTGCCCCTTATCTCCTGCGCCCTAGAAACCTCGGCCGTCTTGGAAATGTGCTGCTTCAAGGGCAAATTTTTGTGTAGCCTTTCCGTTACAATGTTGCATTTCGCACTGATGTCCCAGTTCCATACATACTGCCAATTATTCTGTCTGTCTCCGGACCCCGAAATGCCAGTTTGCAACGGTTCTGGGCTGCCCCACACTGAGCAGGCTAGAGGGCAACCTCACCATCCCAGCAGATCTCTACGTTGCAGATGTGGGTGACTGGGCAGGCAGGAGTGGGAGAGGGCTGCCTGCTGCCCCCCCCCCAAAAACCCTGGCTGGCACTGATGTCTCTTTGTCCCCTCTTCCTCACACAGTGTGGCTGCTGTTATTCTGCCTAGCTGTACTCAAGAGGCAGAAGGGGCTTTTGCAGCTACGCCTCCGCAGTATGGTGCGCTCATTGTGTTTCCTTCAGCGTTGCATGAGGAGACTCGAGCAGATAGTCTGGCGTGCCCACCCTCCAGTACCCATCTACCAACTGGCCGTGCCACTGGAATGACCAGGCCGGCAGGGGCTACCCCAACGTGTGAATGGTACCTGTGACGTGGCGTCTGTGGACTGACATTCCTTCCTATATGACTGTTGCCGTTTGCCTTTTGGTCGCCGCGTTCCGCCCAAGCCCCTGTCTTGCCCCCCCCCCCCATGGCGTGCCTTTCGGATTACTCCACCCACGCTTTGCAATGGGCCTGTGCCCACATGTAACCATTTCTAGAATAAAGATATTGCAGTGGTTTCTCAGTACTAAATGGTCATTTTGGTGCGATACACACACACCACTTCCCGGTAAAGCAATGACAGAAGGGGTGGGGAGGTAACAGGAGTAGATATGAAGCTCGATCCCTGATCCTGCGCCACGCTTCCCAGGGAGCAAGTTCCCCCACCTGCTCAATGCGCCTTACTCCCGAGTAACAGCGCACAAGACGACAGCTCAATGGCAGGAACTCTCTTGCACTGTACGGAGAGACGTTTCCCTGCCTTTTTCCAGCCAGGATCCCAGCAAGGGAGGGGGGAGGGAAGCGTTAGCGGACCTCAAATTATACTCAAAATGAACAATGCTCATCCTTATTCCAACCCCCTTGCTTCCTGTAGAACCAGCTCCATGTGAGTAGCCACGTGTCTCAACGAAAGAAAGATTTACAGTGGGGATTTAAAAGAAACTTTACTTTAAGTACCGGTAACTTAAGGTCAGCCATTACTGAACAGTCCATCAGTCAAGGGCAGAAGAAGAAGGAAGTAGGAGGGAGGAGACAGGAAATGACAAAGCAAGAATTGGGTCAATTCTCTCCCACTTTGTCCACAACTGGGAGGGGTAGCCAGAGAAGGGGCAGTCATTCAGTCATGACATCACCACCAAACTACACCAACTATTAGGATTAATCCGAATGGTCTACAGATTGGTTACATGACAATAATGCACTTGAAATTCGGAGAAAAATTGAAAGTTGCGGTGAATCGACACCTTGGAAATGTGCATTAACGGAGGATATAAATCGCATAGACATCTGATTTGTGCCCCGCTCGTCTGTCCTAAATGCCGTCAGAGAGAAGTCAAGGAGGCGCAAATAAGCCATCTAGAGGTACCCACAGAGAGAAAAGGCAGGGAGAACAGTGGCTGCTGCCTTCTCTTCTACCACATCAGGAGATTTAGAAAGGGATGTGAATGTTCTCCAGATTGCAACCTGGTAACACTAAAGCTATGCCCATGTAGTCAGCAAGTGTTACATCTTATATAATTATATAATCGTATTTGTCTCCTTTTGAAGCAAATTCTTCTAAATATTTGTTACTTCTTGGGAAAATGTTTGGGATTTGAGAGCAAGACACATGAAAATAGCAATACATTTACAACTAAATCCCAAGCATTTGAGAACAATGATCATTCTCCATATTTTCCCCAAAAATGAAATTTGAAAATGTAGCAAACATTTTGAATTTGCATGGGTTTGTTCCTTCCACCTAAAAATTCTGGTGGGGTTGGATTTTCTCTGACTACTTCAAAAATAACTCTCCCACTCATCTGGAAGGAAGTTATGATCTACCTTCATAGTCTATTCTATATGTCTTAGGCAAGAATCTACTAAGCTGTGGAGAAGCTATAGGCAGGGTGACGTGCTTGGGATAATACTCAAACAAGAAGGCATCTTTTAAGACAAAAGGATCTGAGTTATAGATACAAACAATGGATGTAGTCGGTTTATGTTTACACTCTTGTGTCAAAGGCCATGTCAAGATCCAACATTGCCAAATCTTCTAGATTACACCACCTAAATCTTGCTATTACTATAGACATTCTGTACCTTCCTCTCTCTATAGATACAAGTAGAGAGTGAAGCAACGTACATTCTGCAGAAAGGCCTAATGCTGTAGTAGCTTTTGGTCCCATGAATACATTTTATTTGTACAATCAACCAGGATTTAAGCACAACACAATAGCCAAGATCCTATGGGTCTAAGAGTTACCATTCTTCAGGGTGGAGTGTACCTAAGATGGATGTAACTATTACTTACTTTTAGAAGCCACTGAATACAACCATACTGTTGAGACCATGAAGCTCAATGATTATTTCTTTTACCTTATAGGTCATCACACGATGCTGAGCAATTACAGTCAGTTTCTCCAGAAGCCCTCTTAATCTCTCCTGTGTAGCATGGGAGATCAAGTTCAGAACATCCGAATTAACTTCCGTAATGTCATGCCTTTTACCTGTGGAGGCAGAGAAAATCCATTACGTGTTTTAGTACTAACTGATAATTGAAATAATTAGCACAGCAGGTATTCTGTTCCCCCTGGAAGTCATACCCATTATGAATAAAGGTTTGGGAGATTGTGATTTTCCTGGTAAAGTCACAACTTCAAAGATCTTAGACATTACATTAATAAAACCTAGCCTACAGCTTCAGAAAATAGACATTGTTTCACTTAGCCTCTAGAATCACTCTCCTTGCAAGGTCATTTATAGGACAAAGTTAATAAGAGTACAGAAATCAAGCCTTGTGGTTCGAAGAAGGGGAGAAGTAGTTGCTGTAGAAATTAGTGCCCTATTCTGTTAATTTCAGTAATTAAAAAATAGAGAACTACATTTTGTCCTGTTTGACATGGTGCTTGTTAAATCCAGACATGTTAATGAACAGAGCTGTTTTGTGCAACATACTCCAGGCATCTTAGTCTGGCCCTAATCATACCAACAGCATATGGTGGCTTGACCCACACTCCCAAGAGAACTTGGAAAAGAGCTAACTCAATTAAGGTGTTAAGGTATTCCTTTCTCCATCTTTACCATAACAGCAACTTGCCTGGGTAAGCTTTGCTTTTTGCCCTTTCTGCATCACCATACCCCTCACTCCCTCTAGTATTTTCGTAGAAGCAAACGCTAAGTAAGTTTTGCTTCAAGCGGAGCTGCTTGAACCCTAAGCTTAAGCATCACCCCTGCAATGCCCTTAGGTTGCACATATGCTTCCTCTGGTTGATAACTGACCTCAAGCAGCCCAGACGAATACCCTGGAAATTCAGTGCTATAGAAGCAAATGACTGTTAAAAGCAAACCCAAAAGCATTTTCTTGCACCTTGAACTTAGAAATATGATGGCTGAAGAACACCAAGTATACAGATGTGCATCTTGCTTTATGCAAAAAATTAAAAATCACCCTCAAAATAGACATGCACGCTCCCTACTCCTATTGTCAGAACAGAACAAGACAAGCCACTGTTTAAATAGTTGTTTTGCATTAAATTGTTGGAATGTATTCTCTGCCAATAAATGTCAGTTTTAGGAAGCAGTTTGGGCTGGTGCAAAGTAGCTTTACTCTAGGAGCTTAAAAGCATTTGCTCAAATTAAGATGCTGAGATTTGCTGAGACTTTGGATTTGTTCAGAGTGATTGACAATTTGCAGCCTTTGGGCAAGATCTGGCCCCCAAAACAATTTCATCTGGCCTCCATTGGTCATACTCAATTTTAAATCAAGGTGCCTACAGTTACACTCACGAAGAAGAAAACGCAAGTTGTAAGGTATTTGGATGTTCCATGCAGAGTCCAGTTACCGCTTAGTCCATGTGCTCTGTAACTGAAGTTCCTGCTACTAGATGGTACCAACTTTATTTGGCCTGACCATCAGTTTCTGGCCACAGACCTCTGCCACTCCCCAAACCCCAAGCCCACTGTACTGAGAACAGCGTACCCATCCACCCACCTCAAGAGCACAGAAGTTGACTGTGTACAGTACAGAGCAGAAATGACCAAATTCTGTGCCAAGTTACTTTTGGGATACACTTCCTCCCCATGACATAATCTCCCTCCAGGAGCAGCTTGACCTAGAAGGGCCGGCCTCTTCTCTACCCCAAGGTGAAAGGTGTTCCAGAGGAAGATGACTCTGGATGATGCTCCCATATTAATCAAATATGAGGATTTGCCAGCTCAGAAGCACAGCCTTGGCCAATACACATCCACAACTTGTTGCCTCACCCAACACTGGCACCCGCTTTTCAGCCAGCCGCACTACATCCTTCACAGATCCTAAGTGAGATGGCCACAGAGCCCTTGTGTCAGTGTAGTGGCTCTTAAAACATCTGGCCTGTTCAGGTGTAGCACACAATTCTCAGCTATGTGCTTTGTATATGGCTTTGGCCACAAAGATTCCTAAATTTGGAAGCAGTACTGCCTATGTATAGCATTTCACCTTTCCCGGAATGGAGAAACACAGGAGCCCTATTCAGTGTCAGCTTAAAATCACGTACAGGACGCTGGGGGTGTGCATTCTAGAATCAGGTCTTCCACTCCCAACCTCCCCGCACTGACATGGGACAGTCTGCAGGGTTCCTGATCACGTGAGCCTTTGTATGCTTACATTTCTTCTCCCAACATCCCCCATCACAATGCAGGGAAGTCAGGAGTGGAGAGGCTGGGGTCTGAGTATGCATCCCCTACTCCCTCTACAAGATTTTAGAGCTGGATGCCTCAATAGAGAGCTCTAGGGAGGATACAGGGATGCCAGCCTACCCAGGAGAAGCACTTGACATGCTCAGAAAATGGATCTAGGCCCCAAACTGCAAGTCCTTGGGAAGCAGCATTATTAAATACAACAGCACACATGGTGTTACTTCTGAGCAGATAGGTGCTGGGGCCAGAGGATACAATCTGGTACATGCCAGAGGCCTTCAGTTGGCCATTCTTAACACCAAGTTTAATTCTAGTATCATGCTAAATAGGAAGCTTTAAGACTTCTTGGGCAAGGTTTGAAGTTTCCGCTCATGCGTGTCAACTACACTTTGGTCCCAGGAAGGAGAAGAACAGACTGAGGTGAAGCATGGGCTAAGTTAAACTTAAGTTCATAGCCTCTTGTTTTTAAAGATAAATGTAAACGGGCTTCATGTTCTCACTTTCAGCAGTGGTATGACACTTAAATTGGGCTGCTTTACATCGAACTCAGTACAGAATAATAGCAATACATTCAGGAAAGAGATGCGCCAAAATTAAGACCGTTTGCAATCTATAGTATTCTCCCAACTTGGATTTCTCACCTATTTCTAAGATCTTCTTCTGTAGCCCATCTGAAGAAAGGAGAAGTTCTTCTGGACAAGATCGGATAATTGTGCCAAGTGCTTCAGAATTTGTTGCAAATATGCATGCACTCTCCTCACTCAAGTTGACTCCAGCCATAGAAGTCACATCGTTGATGTCATCTTCATCCCTACAAAGCAGACTACTGTTATATTTTGTATTGGGTTATCAAGGTAGGCAAGACTGTCCCATTAAGTACCATATTTCATTGATTCTAAGACACACTTTTCCCCCCATTTAGATGTCTCTGAAAATGGGATGCATCTTAGAATCAATGGTATTGTAGAATCGCAGGTTTTTTAGGGCTGTGCCTCCTCGGCCTGGAAACGCAGCGCCTACCTTGAGGAAGGAGCGCCTTCTCCTCAGGAAGGGATGGCAGCAGTGGCAGCCTCCTCCTCTTGCCTGGGGGTCTTCTGCTCCTCCCCGTCTGCGTCGTGAGGCGAGAGAGGCCGAGGAGGTGGTGGTGGGAGCAGCAGCAGGCCTTGCGCAGGTGCACTGGAGGGGCTGGCTGGGCAGAAGAACGCCTCACAAGGGGCCGCCCTCCCCTTCTCTCTCTCACACACTCTTTCACTCTCTTACTCGTGCGTGCATCTTGTTCTCGCTCTGTGCGTGCAGCCACTCCCCCCTCCCTGTGCCTTCCCTGGGCACGTGCAGACGCTCATGTATGGTGCCCCCAAAGGGATAAAAGTAATGGAGGGAAGGAAACATCTCTCGCCTGCTCGCCGCATGCACGAGTGCCGGGTTCCCAGGCCGAGGAGGCCGCTGGCGGCGACGCAGGCAGTGAGGACCGGGGCAGCGATGGAGGTGAGTGGGGAAGGGAGGAGGGACTCCTGCCCGGCCTTGCGAGTCCCTGGGTGCCGAGTTGAGGGGGGGCATGCGCAGCCCTACCGTATTTCTTTGATTCTAAGATGCACTTTTTTCCAATATAAATGTGTCTGAAAACGAGGTGCATCTTAGAATCGACGCAAAGCTTTTTCCCTGTTGATGGCCCTGAAATTAAGGTGTGTCTTAGAATCGATGGCATCTTAGATTCAGTGAAATACGGTACTTCAGTTACCAAAAAGATTGTATTTATGTTTTCTTTGACCTGCACTAGCTAGAATTTAGCACAGTGTTTAATGTTTAGGTCAACTTTGCAACTTTGGCATTGCTCCCACGGATACTTACAGAAATAAATTAAGGTTTCTGAAATGGGGAACCTTAAAAACAAGGATCAATGGCTAGCAGGAGGGCCAAATTAGACATCAATAAATGAGAGTGTGACCCAAAAGACACTTTGGGAGGGGGAAATCAAGAGCAGAGAAGCTGGGGAAAGGACTTCGCATACAAGCATTTGAAACATTATTGTGGGGTGGCAGGGATCTTTGCCAACAGGACCTACCAAGCTGACGTGTTTGAAACCTGATCTCCAGGATCAGACGGATTACTGATGTTGGCAATGTGCAGTATCCTGTGGTGCCCATGAGCCCAACCACTAGCGCAATGGGAAGTTAATGGTTCTGAAAGCAACACAAAATGAGCAGCAACACTCATTTCTAGAATGGGGGCAGAAACTAGTGGAAATGCTTGTTTCCAGATTAGAACAGGTCTGTCTTAATCTAGAAACAAGCATTTCCACTAGTTTCTGGGGCTGGTTTTCGAACCGCTAACTCTCCGTTGCACCAGTAGTCAGTCCCGTTGGCGCAACACAATTGGCAGGAGTGTGGCGGCTCCGCTGGATACTGCCCAGTGTTGAGCTTATCAACTATTAGTGAGAACCATTCACATGGATCCATTCAATTTATTCTGCCCGCTACTTAAGCCTCTTTTCTCTACTTAAGCATCGTAATCACTTGGCTTATCCTCCTGTCTTCAAGTATGAAGGATACCGATCTAATCAGAGGTTTGAACTGAGGCCACGGCAAGTCCCTTCTGATCCTCCAATTTCATAGACCTCTTTTAGCAAATTCAAGTGGACAAACTCACATGAACTAAACAAGCAAGTCTTTAGTGCCCTCTGCTGTTCAAGTACAAGTCATACACTTAATTCTATTTTTAATTACTCCATTGTTCTAAAAATAAGCACAGGCTTGAACTACAGCCTGTAAGATGTCAGCCAGAGGCTGCTAATCGAAATCTGCATGGAGCAATTTAAATTTAATCTAGGAATAGGCAGGTAGTATTATCAGATTTTAAGCAGCTATATATTCATTTGTTTTCATTGTCCCGCCTTGTATTTAACAATGCTCCTACATATATACAAAGCTAATTGAGACATTTTCACAAAACTGAGGGGAACCTTAAACAGCTTTGCAAAATAACAAAAAAATAGAACTACATTATCCAGATGCACATCAGACTAGGAGCTAGTTCAGACATTTGTTGGCATCTTAATTCCCCATGCATGCACAGCATAGAGAATTAGTCACAATGCTGCAAAGAGTATTTAAACTGAAGGAATACCTGTATTCAATTTTCCCAATTCTTGGGAACTGGAAATATGGATGGGTATAGTCAATTAATCCCCACAATCCATAGAGAATTTTCACATGAGTATTATGTGAACTAGCTCCACCTACTTGGCATCAGCATTACAACTGATATAAAGTGCTCTCCTTCCTCAATCAAGAGCTCCATCACAACAGCGATTTAGTGCTCTCTCGCCATGCCTGGTGTGCGGATTTGCAGCACGGTACTCATATGACGCCATGCCTGTCCTGCTGACACCCCGCCTCTTCCCCAGCCTTTCCTAGAACGCTAAAAGTCTGGATTATTTTCCCTAAATGCATTTAATGCGCCCTAAGTCTCCATGTAGTTTTAAAGGAACTGGGGGCTTGAATGGATTGCATCAGGTCCTGGCAGGTCCTGGCAGGGAAAAGTGTTCAAGTGTTCAAGCCTCAATATAAAACCTAAATCTTGCATCCCAGGCTCGAAAGCCTTTTTAAAAATCATACAATGCCTGAATCTCTGCAGAGACAGGATTGTACTCTCGCGATGCCCCCAGAGAACCAGACTAAAGGGTCATTCCATTTTTGCCCAGCAGAAAGGTGATGTGGTTGAAGTACTCATCTGACAGGACCTGACTGGAGGGAGAAAGAGAAGGGGATGGTGGAGTGGAATGGAGTGGAGTGGAAGAGCAAAGGAGCGAAAGAGCAGCTATTCAGGTGAAAGGGATCATAAGCTTGATGTGCTTCTGCCTCAGAGGTAAAAAAAAAAAAGTGGGGGAATTAGGTGTGATGGAGGTCCTAGAATCCCCTTCCCAGTGTGAACTGGAATGCTACTTTGGGGATGAAAGATCTTAGATAATTCTTTTTTACATAAGGGTTCCCACCCTCCAAAGCAGACAAGAACACAGTCAGTTGAAGGTAACAGAAGTTCTGAAATTAGGGCCTACAGACAGAGGTGATCAATCTTCCTTAAAACTCATGAATTATTAGCACTATTACCTTTCAGTGTACTTCTATGATAAGCCTTTGCCAGAACATTAGATGCTATTACTTGTTGGGAGTGATGGATCTGATGTTACTAAGCTGCAATGAGAGCAAAAGCTTAATCCCCTACAGCTAAAGCAGCTAACCCCCCCCCCACACACACACACACACATAACAATGTTTAGGGCATAAAAGCCCCTTTGCACAGTGTTCTACTAGCGAAGTGGAGTGCTAGCACTAGGGAAGCAGGGGGCTACTCTGACGCCATTCAGGATGCTGTAGAATATGCCACTGTCACTCCTACCTCCCCACACCAAAAGCATTGCCTGCATGGTGTGGACTTTTGCTAAATTCAGATACAGTCACAACAGACAGTGCAGTACGAGTTTAAAGAGCAATGCCCCAGCTCAATATATAAAGGGCTGCATACTGCAACTACCATGTATCCAAGCTTAGAGTGGGCTATAAGATCAAACCAGGGTAGGCAACCATGGGCACATCTAGCAACTAGAGAAACTCTCCTGGGCACCACCACAAAATGGCTGCCATGGGAGGAGCAGTTCGTCACAACAGACAAGTAACCTACCTAGAAGACTGAGTACAAGGCAGAGGTGGGGTTTAAGCTCCAACACACACAACAACTCCTCTAAATCCTATTTTCAGCACCAACAGAAACCTTTTTCACAGAAGGCAAACTCTTTCTCTCCAGCACTGCCAGCCAACTCATTCCTCCTTTCCTCTGCAGTGCACCCAAGGCACAATTCTCTCTCTCATTCACCACGCATGGCACACACATGTGCTCTCATACATACACATACACACACACACACACACCCCACATGCCACCAGGCATCCATCCTCCATCCATTCATACAAATGTAATGCATGGAAGCACCCCATGTGAGCACTATCTGTCTATCCACACACACTCTCCTCCTCCTCCTCCTCCTCCTCCTCATTATAAACATTTTCAGGGTCCTCCAAACCCCCTCCCCCAACCCTTTCTCTCTCCATCTCTCTTACATACATGCAGCTCCATCCATTCAGACAAGCACACAACCCTCTCCAACCCCTCCCCCAATTACACCCAGCTCCCTCCCCCAGCCCCCACCAGCTTCCTGTTGTTCCCTCCTCCAGGTGGCTTCCTGTTGCCCCTCGTACCCCACCCTGCTCTCCCTAGCCCCATTAATCCCTTTAGTTGCCACCCCCAGATTACCAGAAAAATGACAGGAGTCCCTTTTCGTTTGCCACTTATTCTCTTCTTGGTGTCTGGCACCTATCTGCGGCCTCCCACCATCTTCATTTCCTAAGAATGCCTCTGAGACCCACATGTGGCCCAGAGGCATTCATGGGAAATGAAGATGGCAGTGGCTGGAGGCTCTCACTTTGCTTTGAAGTGACAAAGTGTGTGTGTGTGTGTGTCTGTCTGTCTATCTATCCTAAAAAGGGGGGGAGGGGATCTTGGCAGGCACCAAGAAAGATGCCTGCGGGCACACTGCTGCCTGCAGACACCACGCTAGCTACCCCTGGATTAAACCAATCACGTAATCACTCTTCTACCCCATCCACCCCCCAGGATATGCTAATTCGCCAATTTCTATGCCAGCTGCAATGCAAGAGGAACTTGCTAGGGGCTTTCCTTCCAGTTAGTATCCAAAGCTGATATTTCCTAGGATGAAAAGACCAACTGTGACTTCCTTTTCAGCAATCACAGACAGACAACAAGAAATCATCTATGTTCATCTGAATAAAGCTCAAGTATTTTATTAAATCCCCGATATAGTTCACAAAATGACAGGATACAATATTCCTCTGGACCCCTCAAAAATACCTTGTTGGACTATCTAGGAATAGAATATGTAGGCCTGGAATTAGTTTTAAGTCTAGTTGCAGTAGCTCAAATATTTATAAGCTGTTCCTTGGAAGAACTCGCAAACTGCAACTATGTCTGAATGGCTTAGAAAGATATGGGACATAGCATTTTTCAGGGAACGGTTTTAGAAATCAAATTGATAAGGTTCTTTGAAAGCTGGTCTTTGTTCATGTGTTTCTGGAATGATAATTTTGCAGGAAAAATAAAAAAAAACAAGTTGTACTGTGTTGTATTACAAATGCTTTGTTCCTTTTCCTAAGTGTCCAGTCGCTTCGTGTTGGAATTTGTTTATTTTATGTTTTATTTGTTATAGCACTTTTATCCCGCCCTTTAACTAAAAAAGGCTCTCAAGGCAGTTTACAAGAATAATTCTTAAGACAGACCAAAGAAAAGGCTAAGAATAATTGTGAATTTTGAATCCCCACATGCTTAATCTATCTTCTTTCCACAAGATACCCAAAAGGCATCTCTATCGATTTTTGCATATTTGCATGTAAAAGCTGATTTAATCAATTGGACAGTTAGAAGACAAACAGATTAAGAGGAATGTGCATGTATGTGTATATGATATTATATTTACACACACACACCAACCACAGAGAGACAGAGATAAATAAAATTAAGTTATCAGTTGGCTAAATAAAAGTCTGGACTTCAGGAGCATGAAACCCAATCAAGTTGCTGCAAAATGTTAATATCTGAAACAGCTTTCAGGGCAAAATTCTTAGGCTTTTCTCCTTCATTAGCACTAGAACACTGAAACCAAGGAAGTGAGAACACCCATCAGAAATCTTAAATATTTATTGAGGCATCTCTGTTGCTGTTTGCTCTTATTCTCGCTCTCTTTTTTTTAGTCAAGCTTCCCGATACCCACACAAACTTCCGACTGTTTATTTTTTACCTGAAGGATGTTGTTCCGTTCTCTCTTATTTTATTTCTGTGAACAGGAGATGCTTGAAGCGACAGAATTTTGTTTCCTGGCAGGGTAATTTGTTTCACAATGGAGCCTAAAAAAAGATGAACAATCCACAGCAGAAAACAAAATCCAAGATGCCATGCAATGTATACTTGGAAAAGAAATCTGGGAAGACTATGTCCAGTTTTAAAAAGAAAGCAGCATATTTGTGTCAAGGTCACAAACCCAGTTCTCAATTGCATTATCTGCATTGGTTATTTTACCAGAATACGGACAACTGTGCTACTCCTAATAGTCAATAATTCATGCGTATTAGGTATATTACTCAGCTCTAAATGTGGTTAATGAAAAGACACTGATTTGCTGGAAGGAGGCTATAGAATGAATATTCCAATATAAAGACTTCTATAATGGCTATGTTTAAACAAGCTTACTCTCCCTCTTGTAACTAAGAATTCTCTAACATATCCTCTAGATTTTTTTTTAGTACAGTTGAATAGTTACACATTTACTGTGCAAGATCCATGAGTCTTCCCCAAGAGGCTCAGTTCTGCCAATATTCAAAGTGCACTGGGAAAATGCAATTCTCCTCCATCTTGTCTATCTACTGTGAATGAATGCCGGAACATGGTTGCCCATATACCATTTCATCAATTAACCCGTACATGGAATGGCAAACCTACTTCTCCCACCCAGCCCCTACCCTAACACACACACACACACACACACACACACACACACACACTTTACAACGTTTTGTGAATTTTACATTTCTCTTCCTTTCTTCAACAGCCCCACTGAAATGCAAGAATTCTTATAATCTCTTTAAGGGATCAGCACTTGCCCTGCCCCCCACCCTCACCCCCAATGTAAGAACATATGAATTCTTGCCTCTCCTCCAGAGAGAGGAGTACTGACCAGATGGAAAAATGAAAGTGGACAAGCAGCTCATACAAAGCCTGGTGTAAATTTCAAACCACAGTTTGAGTTCTAAGGTAAGGTTGGACATGAGGTCTGAACCCAAACAAAGAATCCAACTCTACCTGCAGGAAGTTGTCTAGCCTGGATAAAAGCTTTCATTGGCCTTTTCCCATCCGATTTGTTCACAATAGGGAATGCCGATGCCTGTTGGAGGGTAGTCACTTTTTTCAAGGTGCCTCCTGATGGCTGCTGGACTATCTGGAAAAAAGTTTTGGCAAAATATAGCGGACGGCAAGCACTACGCACGGGTATAAACATAACCAGTCACAATCAATTATGAAAGATGCATTTGAGGTATAATACTTGCCTCATGACTTCAAACTTTTCCAGTTAAAGTTTGTGGATAACTTTTACATGCTAAACAGCTTTAGAATTTTAGATCACACAGAAGAAGTTATCCTCAGGAGGTCTCACCTGAAACCTAATCATGGAGCTCTACATAAGATGTGCATTCATCCTACTCACTTTCACAGATACATTTTACACAGAGTAAGAATGCCTGCTTTCCTACCTAGCCAACAAAAACGAACTGCATAGTAAGCCAAAATTCCCCCTCCCATTCAGGTGGTGAGAGATCAAGGCAGGAAAGGAATGTCCAACAACAGTATCCACATCTAAGTGTGGGGCTTTGAATCGGAAACGTGCTGCAGAACACTCTTGCCAAAGTGGGCTTAGAGGTTGGAGTACTTCATGAACACCAACAAATTAAGGTGGATGGAGCAACCCAAGAAGGTGCTCTACAGGTTATCTTCTAGAGCTACATTACTGGAGAAGGATGCTAAATAAATCTGTCTTTTAGATTGGGTAGTTCATTGTCAAGACAGATGCATCCCTTAATCTGTTGATGGGGCCGTGTTACATGCAGCCCCCCCCCCCCATGAACACAATATTTCTAACTGCCTCTGTTAATTTTCCAGGCAGTCTGATAGAACCAGTCTCAAGTCCACCTACTTGGCCAGTGTGGAGCAACTATAACCATGCCTGTTTTCACTACTTGTGTCTCACTACTTCTTCTTGGGAGGATGGGGAGGCATACAGTAGGCAGAGGTTCCCGCACACTTCCATTACATCAGAACTTGGCTCTGGGAATCTGGTACCTCAGGCAGCACTCGACTTTGCCAGTATGTCAACCTGCAAAGATGATCTGGGACAGGGCACCCTTTTCTCTGTAGAAATATCTAATGAGTCAACTAACCAGTTGTTGTGTTCGCAAAACCCTGGTATGTGTTTGGCTGCCAAACACTAGACTGTAGCACTACTGCCTCCTGCTACAGGCTGCTTGAGCTATTACCACCCCAGAGTTTTATATAGACTGTAGTTGCTATGTTATCTTGACCAGGATGTGTGTTTTTTAATTGGTGGTTGAAAAGCTTAAAAAGTCAAAATGAAACTTTAAGTTTAAACCTGCTGGAGAGCATTTTCTCTTGAGCCGAGCAAAACTCTGAACCACTTTCTAGCAATAGCTGGAAAGGCTGGGAAAGGTTTTATGCCTCTCATTTACACTCTATATTTAGGTATTTTTACTGCAATGAATATTTGATTTGTGTGTATACCTCCCTGATATCTTTTGGGATGAAGATGCAGTCTATCCATTTTTAAAATAAGTAAAGAAATACTTTCCTGTCAGAAAGAAATTGAACAAGAACAAGGGTAGGCAAAGTTCAGGCTCACAGGATCTATTTAGTACTTTGTCTCTGAAGATTCACCAACCAGACCCAAATTAAAAAATAGTGACTCAAGGGCCAAGATTTAGGGAACAGAGTGCCTCTGAACATATGGTCAGCTGAGAAATTTGTTTTCATCCACAAACCCACTCCTGCTTTCTCCCCCTCTCCTCCCAGCATTCTTCAACTCAGCAATTGAAGTTGTTACACAATTCAGGAGTCAGGAACACCCAGCTAATCTACATCCTGATGTAAAGTGCCGCCTTTTCACCTGACACATCTCCTGCCGCTTATTTTTCTACACAGTTGAAGAAAGCAACAATACACTGAGAGGAAACTCTGAACTCAGGACAGTGTGTATTCTTCGCACTCGCACCAATCCACTGGACAAGAGTAGGCACTGCCATCTGATAAACAAGTTCCTTCAAAATGCCTGTTTTGTTGATTTGATTTTTTAAAGAGGATCTTGCCCAGTTAGCCGAAATCCATTTGAAAGAGGAAGTGGCGTGTCAAGACACCTCAGAAGCCAGAATAGTTTGGCAGGGAATTCTGTGCCATTATTTCACAGTCTGCCTAACATCCACGTACTCCCAAGATCGCTCCCTTCCTCAAAAATTATTGATTTTCTAAATTTATATCTTAGAGGGCACTTTTATTGTACACATTAAGAACTGCATTGGGGAGGCACAGAGTACACAGTCTCACCCGTATACTTAGCAATACACCTGTGCCAGCAATGCCAACTTAGCCAAGCCAATTCAAAGGACTAATTTCCATAAACACACAGACGCGTGCCAAACCTTTGCAGTGCGAGTGCCAAGTAAAAGTTCTCTTACCAGCTGCTTTACCTTTACAGCCTGTGAAGTCCGAACTGACTGGGAAAGGGCGGAACTGGGATGTGCAACTCTGATCGTCAACGGTGTCCCAGCGACTGGCATCCCAGGCGTGGCTACTGCCGTAGTCGAAGCCGCTGCAACCGTAGTCAAGGTTGGTTTTACAGCTTGAAGCGATGCTGCCACAGCAGAGGATGAGGCTGATTTTACAGAACTAAGTGTAGCAAGAGTGGCTGATGACACTATAGTGGGGGTATGGACAGGTTTTCCAACCTGAAGGGAAGTAGTACCTGTTGTCACTATTGCCGTGCAGGGGGTTGGATGTACAGCTTTCACCGTATTTATTCCTGTTGCCAGTTGAGTGGAGGGGACAGGATTGAGACCTTGGAGGGAAAACGTTCCTATGGTCAAGGCATGGGCTGGCTGAAGAAGTGGAAGAGAACCAGATCCGCTTGTCAAAGACGTACAGGGGACTGGGCTTGACATCTGTGGGGAGGATATCCCCACTGGAATCCTTGGGACTGGCCGTGCAGGTGGAAGCGAAGCTGTAGTCACAGGACTGCAATTAGCAACTACAGAAGAAGTTGATAGCGCAGTAGTACAAGCAGAAGCAGCTGCCTGTGGTACAGACTGCTGTAGACACTGTTGTATAAAGGTCTGTGTGTTAGGCATTAACTGCCGTAAGGCAAGCACGCTTTTCTAGGCAAGGAAGGAAACAGAAAATTAGATTCGGCATTTCTTTCACAATCCACACTGCGCTATGCTAAATTCTGTTCATTGTTTGACATTATCAATGCCACTGATAAATTAACAGCATCAGTAGCAGACCTGGTAAAGTCTGACACTCATCCTATTTGATCTTCAAGGAAGCTTGCCAAAGTTCAAGTTGTTTACCTTTGTAAACATTAACAAACCTGCACTTCAGCAGAAGTCTTAGGCACGTTAATTAAACTCTTCAAAGAAGGTCTGATGGAAGCCTGGGCCACTGCATCTTACAGGCAAGTAAGTGCGCTGCCAGCAATATTACACTGCTTCTTATATGTATTAGACACATAACATGGAAACAGCCCACATCTGCTGGAGAAGGAAGGCATCTGAACTCGCAAAGCGAACAGCAGGATATGACCTTCCATCCTGTATAGTCAATTTCTATTCCACATTTTCTGCCAAGTTAACTCTTGTTGGTTTCAATTTAGCACTCAGCGAGCTTTTCAAAGTTTCACAGCTTCTCTGATGAAACTGTTCAACTTCTGCAGTTTTCATAGTGCAAAGTCCTTCTATGACAGGGATTGTGTCACTGATATTAGCCCTATCCAAGTATTCACCTGAAAATGAGTAGGCAAAAACCGTGTAGGGTACAGGGGTGCACATACAAGCCCCACACCTAATGTTTCCATGGGCTCCTTGTCAGACCATGCTCCGTTCATCATGAAGACCTTGAAAGGGATTCTGTGCATTTCTGTCTGAATGTGCTTAGGAGCCTCCATGTGATTGGGGACCTTGCCTTATCAGAGTTCTTGATTGCAGATACTTTCCCTGATCAAGAGACTTTTAAGCACATCTAAACAGACTTCGGGTGCAACCTTATGCACGTTTAGACAGGAAAAAAAAGTCCTACGACAGCATGGCTGGATGGGGAATGCTGTAAAATTTTCTTCTGTCTAAACATGCATAGGACTGTGCCTTTAGAAACCCTTTACAAACCTTTGCACTGGAGCCCGTGCATAGGGACATTGTGGGGTGGGATCTGAATGAATCCCCCTTCCCTGTACAGTTTTATCCTACCCACATTCAGGCAAATGCCTGAATAGGGCTACATGTGACACAATGTAGCATTCCTGTAGCAAAATTGCAGTTCCATTCATCAACACTGCATCATCTTAGTGTACGGTAGTAGCCTTTCCTCATATTATAGTAGATGCCATTAAAATGAAATTTAAATTGTATGCTTCTGCATATAATTGATCGGCACTTTTGAAAATTTGTTTTTACTCATATAGGCCATTTCACCAAGCTACCTAGAGTTCAGCAAGTTACAGATCTTTAATGCAAATGGAAGTGTTGCTCATTTTGTTTCTATAGCGTAACACCCTTTAAATCCCATGCTGAATACAATTCAGAGCAGCCAGATGGTTCGTATAACTCAGCTGAACAATGCAATTCACTCTCAGATAGACCATAGACCTGAAAACCACTGACAAATTTAGAGCTGCAGCCAACTGCACATGCTTAGGCTTACTTTAAAACAGGCTTCACCAACCTGGTGCCCTCCAGATGGTTTGGACTGCAACTCCCAGCATGTCTAGCTATTGGCAGTACTCATGAGGTTTAAGTCCAAACAACTGGAGGGCACCAGGTCGGGAAAGGCTGCAAGTTTGTTCCATGGATAGTACTTGTGTAGGAAGTTGTAGATCACCTGTTCTCTCTTACTAGTAAGTTCAGGAGGTAACATACCTTTTCACACAAACTTTCCCTGGGCTGTAACTGCTGCTGGGTTTATTTTGGTTTTACATGGTATTTTCAACTTTTAAAGCTTTACACTATGTTTTGATTTGCTGCATTTTATGGTTTTAATTGTGAACTGCCCAGAGAGCCTAGACTATTGGGCAGTATAAAAATGTAATAAATAAAGCCAATCAATCAATAGTATATACCTAATAGAAAGCCACAGGAAGTTACAGCTTTCTAGCACATGTGTCACCGTATCTGTCAGAAAAGAGACTTGTTTGGTAACACACATATCTATACTGTTGCCTGCTGTGTGTAGAAAGTTTAACATCTGAAGCAGCCCTAAACTTGATTAAGTGGGTGCGACATTTCAGCTAATGGCTGCTTGCCATCTCCAAGTCCATCAACCCGCCCACTACACATACAAACTAAACTGCACTGGAAGCTAGACTAGTGACTGGCTAATGTTTTGTATTATCTGAAAGCAGAAATGCTTATAAAGAATTGGCCCTAAAGTAATGTCCTTGCTGTACTCCCCAAAATTCTTATACACAAGTTTATACAAGCTTGTAACATACCATATGGTTTGCTGTTGCAGACATAAGGGCCCACTTGTCAAGCCAACAACGCTGTGTGACCACAATACCATGAGTGCAAAGACAGACAGAATTTCTATGGTGGGGCTTTGGGTGTAATTTTCCCACATCATGTCACTGAATAGTTTCACGCTGCTTTGCTTTACCATGTAATTGCCCTGGCACTCCAAACTAACCTTTCACTGAATAAGCCAGAACCATCACTACCTTGATATTTAAAAGCATACTTGAAATATATTAGAGCAAATTGATTAATACATACCTTCAGAAAGGGTACAAGGTAGGGCTGGGGAGAAGACTTTAGCTCAACGTACAATTTTTTGGTAAATTCTTCAGGTTCAATTTTAGCTTCCTAGGCAGAAGCAAAGAAATTGTAGCACAAATGCAATGCGTTGCTCCTCCAAATGTGCCTACAACAGAGCCCACCAATTCACTGACAATCTAGGACTAACGAATAACTTCACAAGCTGCATATTTTATTCAACTACATAATAAATTAAAGAAAAATTATATGCTTGCTGTTAAGAGCACTCTGTTTAAGACCAAGTATCACAGATTAAGAACAGGCAATGGGTGCAAATAAAGGAGGTGGAATTCCAAGTTGTTCCTGGAAAGCTGGAAATGCACCAAGGTTGTTTAAAACAAAACAAAACTTGGCAGGTTACAAGCCTTGAGGGAGAGAACTGTTCTATAAAATATTTCCTGCTACATGACTATATAAAGATTGCTCTACACAATCATGAAGTCATCTTTCCACTAGTTTAGAATATTACAGCCTTTTATCAGGATCTGGGCAATAATACAAAGCAAATCCCTTGCTATTGTTTCTGTCCTCTTTCCCTTCCATTTACCACAGGTATATGTACCACAGACTACTATAATTAAGAGGCAGGAATTACTGTGCCTTATACCTGACCCACTCAGGTAAAACAGAAATAGAAATATGGTAGTGTGATCATACACATTGGGCCTGTTCAGACAACACACTAAGCCATGGTTATGCCACTAAACCTTTTGCAGCAAACAGTGAGTGTAGCCACCATGGTTAGGAATTGTTCACAAAACACACTAAGTCATGATTGACATGTCACCTAAGCCATAATGTTTAGCTCAAAATGCCTAACCACTGTGGCTTAGTGTATCATCTGAACAGGGTCAATTTTTCTATTCTACAGTTACCTTGCAAAATGGAACCAGATTAATGCCAAGTCAGCCTTGTGGCAATCATGACACTTTAAGCTGCAAGTCTCTAAAACAGGATTGGAGAATCTCAGGTTCCTCTTGGAGGCCAAACCAGCCACCCTGCCCTGGGTCCCCAGGACATGCCCCCATTCTCCCAAACACCAATGGCTTGGTGGTTTCTTGGCTTTTACAAAATGCCCACTCTGAATTCTAAAAGGTTGCAATGCCTCTTCTAAAGCTTAGTTAGCAGCAACATGAGTTTTAAGATACAGTATGCTGGTATCTCTGGGGTTTGGGGCCTCAGCCCCTTTGCCCCTGGCCCAGACCTCCACTGAAACACCTCCGCCCCACCTGACAGCTTCTCTGAAATGGAATTGGCCCTCAAGTTGCAAGAGCTTCCCACCTCTGCTCTAAAAACTGTTCACAATGTGTACAAACTAGATTTCCCTGGTTTTATCACTTGCAGTCTGTATATTTGAAGTCACTGTAGAAAAAATAAAAAGGAGAAGAACTTAAACATTCCATAATTTCTCTTCAAGCAATCATCTTTTCAGTGTAGTTTCCAGTCTTCCCCAGGAAGCTTTACATTATGATGCTCACTTTTTTTCAGGTGGCAATGCTGGGAACTTGCAGGGCAATTAAGACTTCTACATCTGGAAATAAGTCACTGATAAACTAGGCAGCCAAGAGCAAGTTGTGTGAACCTATAAAATGCCCCTCTGATATTAAAATAAGCCAGATACCATAAATTAATTGGGAATGATTCAGTCATTCAGGCTGACAATACTGAATTGCTCCCTTCTATGTCACACTAAGGACTAAAGACAGGTGTGTGAAGATGGTCAATGAGTTTTGACAATTCCAGTGTTTTATAGATGCAAACTGCTAAATATTGTAAGCCTGTGCACAGCTGAAGTCCCAATGAAACCACTTCCAAGTATTTAGGATTACGGCGAAAATACTTGCAGATAAACTTTTACCAACAGACTTTGTACCAGGTTCTTCACATTCTGCCCCATTTCAGGTGCTTGAGGCCCACTGCATGCCAGTTTTATTAGTGCTCCAAGAAAGTTTTTGCACTTTTTCACATTTTCCAGCATTTCCTGGCAAAAAAAATCAAGAGAGAGAGAATAAATTAATGTATCCTATTCAATTGTTCTCAAGAATCTTTATCTATTTGGTACTTACTGTAGAATTGCTGGTTTGGTCTACCATTGTGCCTTCAGTGTCAGGTTTTGGAACAACAGATAGTACAGAAGAATCAGATGCAAGGGGCTTTGCTGATGGCCCCATAATCAAAGACTTCGCCGTCGTAACTGTGGCAATATTATTTGTTGAGGCTACCGACTGCAAGAAATTAAATAATATTTAACTTGCTAATTTCATTTATTGAAGGAGTAATAGAAAAGCTGCTGCTACATTCATTAAAGCCATGTTATGCTTCCATAAAGCAGCATAGCAAGACTTATCTCCAAGTTGATTATGTTTCAAGCTTAATGGCTTATTGATCTTTTGCAGAAATATCCAGAAAGGTTGTGTATGAAAGTTGAGTGCCAAAGACAGGGCCTTTTGTACAGTGGCCCTACTTTGGAACTCTCCCCTTGGGGACAAGTCCAGCAAACCCCCTCTCTCTATGTATTTAAGCACACTTAGGATGGCCTACTCCCTACACACCTCATCTAGGCTTCATCATCTTTTCCCCAGTTTGCTGCATCATATACCCCACAGTTACCTCAGGCCTTTGCTGTCGTGTTTTCAAGCCCTCACGCTAAAGTGCAAGACAATAAAGAAGTCTGCCAAGTAATCTACAAAGCTTTATTCAGCAAATCAACATCTCTTCTCACCTGAAGAGAGTCTAAACTCTTGGGAACTTTCCTCTAGGCAAAAACTATGCTAACTAAGCAAGACAATTGTCCTTTTGACAAAAGGGGAGGCCTTTTCCCTAAGTTCTTTAACTTCAGGGAGACTCCCTCTGAAGAAGCCTTTGGTGAGAAGCTAGGCGAGTTGATCGCTGGTCTGCCCATTTTACTTTGCAGTGGACTCTGGGATCAGTCAACTCAGAAGTCTCTTCCCCCTCTGAGGATTGCTGAGATCTCACAGACTCTGAGTTGTTAATGTTTTCACTGATAAGGTCGGGTGAAGATTCATCCCTGGCTGGTGAAGAGCCTGGGAAAATCTCCTCCCCCACTTCCTGTGTAGACTGGTACTCCTCTAATTCTCCTTCAGAATCTGATTCCAATTGATAGCTTGAAACTCCTTCCCCCACACTAAGGGGAACAGGCCTGTTCACGACACTTGCTTCCTTCAGCTACACAGAACCACAGCTGTGTCAGAGCCAGGTATTCCCTAGTCAGCCAGGTGCATTGAGCAAGGGAGGGAATTGTTCTACTGGATATTCATATCACAGAGGTCATGTTGTGTTCTTCAACACTAGGCTGACCATCAGAAAAGGAGGACAGGGCTCATATAACTTTAACAGTTGTAGAGAAAAGGGAATTTCAGCCAGTGTCATTTGCATGCAATTAGTGCCTGGTGAAATTCTCCCTTCATCACAACAGTTAAAGTTGCAGGCACTATACTAGAGTGACCAAATACAAAAGAAGGCAGGGCCCCTGCAACTTTAACTGTTGTGATGAAGAGGGGATTTCACCAGGAACTAATTGCATACAAATGACACTGGCTGAAATTCCCTTTTCTCTACAACTGTTAAAGTTACATGAGCCCTGTCCTCCTTTTCAGATGGTCAGCCTACTCAACACTAAGTTGACAACAGCTAAGTTGTTCAAGTGAAGGCAAACAGATAAACAGAACATTACAGAAATAGTGTATCACAGATACTACATATACAGGGAAATCTACACATGTTGAAGATTAAAAGTAAAACTCTGCACATTTCCATCAGCTATCAAAAATGGTGGCTCCAACATCACTGATGAGGCTGGCCACTTTATTGCTCCAGATCCCACAAGGAATTCAGGTAGAAATTACCACTATAGATAGGGACTGGCCAATAGTGACCTCTAAACTGATCCAGTACAGCAGGCAACTAGGAAAAAGCTTCCCTGTTCCTCACTGGCAAGTGCATCTTTCCATATGGTAAAAAAAAATAGAGCTACAACAGCATACTCATACCACTGCAATGAAACTATTTATCATACAGAAGATTAAATGCCAGAAAATAAGGTAAAGGCATACCTGGATTACAGCAGGCTTCTTAACAGCTGTTTTAACGGGAGATGCTAGTACTTTAAGTACCTGAGTTCCAGAATTCTTTCAGAAACACAAGAGAATAGATATTATAAATAAAAAGATTAAAATAAAATGTTAGGTAAGTAGTCAAATACACCTTATTGATAATCACATACTGTTATTTTCCCTAGCACACTTCGAAGTTGTGACAAAGTCAAATTTATCTATTTACAGGATGTATATATTGCACTACATCTAATAAGATTCTGAAGAGGTGAAACACAAAGCAACGTTGGTGCCTGCCTAATATCAACAGGCAGAAAGTTCTACAGATAGGTTGCTAATAAACGGAAGGCTCGTCTCTGAGTGGACTCCCAACAAACTGCAGGTCCACGCAGAACCACCAGGAGTGCTAGGAAGTCCTAAATGGATGTAAATGATGTCCTGATACATGGCAAGTAACCAGGGCTGGCGTCAAGGGTAGTATTGGTTGGGCACCTGCCGAGGGCCCACAACCCAGCATGGGCCCAACTGACAAGAGCCCCTTAGACTCGCTCTTCCTGTTCACCTTTGCAACCTGCTTGCTCACCTGCCTATCACTCTGGCCCAGACAATGGTGGTGGTGACACAGAGGAGCAGTAGGTGCCACGGCCTACTTGCTCACTAGCTTTTTTCCTGCTAAGCAAGCAAGTGGGAGCAATGGTGAGAAAGAGGAGGAGCAAGAGCAGTTGGTGACAATGGCAGCAAGAAGACAGACTCACTGATGAGGGGGTCTACTGAGGGTGGGCCCACCAAAACATAGAGCTGGCACTGCAAGTAATGAAGGTTTAATGTTTAAAGGTAGGCAAAGTAGAGATGTTATGGCTAAGTGGCATCTAGGACTATGACTATGTTGGGTACATGTTTATATCTGCATGTATGGAAAGGCAAGAACAGAAGACCCCTCAGATATGCCCTCACTTTAAAGTTTGTTTTAAAAGGATTTGTTTATTTATTTTATTTGTAATCTGCCTTTCTTCCAAGAAAAAATGGCAACCAAGGTGACTTACAATCATAAATAAAACTTGATTAAAACAAACACACACACACACACACACACACACACACACAATTAAAAGCACAAGTGCTCCTTCCTAAATGGTGTCAATAGAAATGCAAAGGAATCCCACATCTAGACTAGATCCACATCACTCACAAGCCTATATCCATGAAACCAATACTATACTAATCCAGGTACCATGAAGAATCTACAGCAGCAAGAGTATTTAGAAATATAGTACAGAATTACCTGCACAGTCTGTATTTTGACTGTAGGTGCATTTGTGGGTATTGACCATCTTACGGTCGTATTATTCTGGGTCTGGCTTTGGGCTTGCACGAGTGCTTGTTGAGACACCAACATCAACTGACCAGTG
Source organism: Anniella stebbinsi (assembly GCA_029215795.1). NCBI lineage: Eukaryota > Metazoa > Chordata > Lepidosauria > Squamata > Anniellidae > Anniella > Anniella stebbinsi. Next base: position 61,094,988 of record JARDYH010000006.1, on the reverse strand, counting down.
TTACTTCTGACAAGAATTGTTCCTGCAGGGAAAAAAAAAACCCCACTAATCATCAGACCTTGCTCTTCACCAAGAATGTGTAGCGCAAGTGTACAGCCCTAAGTTTTCTTGAAGTATGAATCATGCTAAACAAGACATTCTTAATATCCTGCATTGTACTTAATGTAATATTGCAGCACTTCTACAACACTGCACATTTCCTTTCTGGGTTGCTCTTCAAAACAGCAGGCTACTACATTTTTGCAGTGCACCAATTAGTGTTATGACAAGTGTGGCTTATATTTTGACCTCATAAAAATCCATCAAGTATATTTAAGAACAAGAAAACCAATTCGGAATTAGCTTGCTCATGGGTCTTCGCAGTCAGATCTTGCAAAAAAAGATGTTTCAAGACTCCTACAGTTATTGAAATATGATTAAACATAACCGGCTTGGCTTATTATCAATTTGACTCCAGTTAAAGACAGCTCTCACAAGAATTTCAGGCCTGTTTTTGACACCCAGCATAGTCAGCTGCATTTAAATTGCTCCGAAAGCTAATGTCACTGTCACAATAGGTAACTGTGCACTTCATGTGCTTTTGAGGTTGGCTTACACCTACCAGTTTTCGTAGGGGAGAGACCTCAGGTTTGATGCTCTTTGCCAGGCAAGGCCCCTATGCTGCTCTTTGTGCATGGGCAATCCACACACAAAGAACGCCACAGGAGTTAAACACCCTGATGAAACACTTATGCACGAGTCAATATTTATGCACAAAAATCTTTCTCACAGGCAGATTCCCCTACTCAAATTGAAGCCCTTATGAGAGACACTACTAGAATATGGTTCACACTGAAACAGCTGAAACAACACACAGGACAGATCTTGCAAAAAACAGCTTATGCAAAGATTTCAAAGCATCCAACTATGATAGCCTTCACAGACTGAAAGGTTATTGGTTCTTTGAACTCTAGGTCACACCGCACACAACCATTTTCAAGTCCAGGAAAGTCCAGGCCTCCTGAAGAACATCACACGCTTCTCCCTAGTGAAAGAACAGTGATAGGTCTATTGTACACATCTTTAGAACAGCACCTATTCTCCGATACAGTACACGTCACTGTCAGCAACATTTCAGTGACTATTGCTCAAAGTTAAAGAAGATTATTCCTAAATTGCACATGCTATTTATCATCAATGTATTAGGAAAATGGCTTCTTCACTTCCCTTGCAAAAGTGTGTGAACTGGAGTAAAATCACTAGGGCAAAGGGAGAAAATAGTTATTATACATCATTGCTTTATTCATAAGACATAGTTGCCAAGACAATAGAAACAGGTACTATTAACTTTCGGAGTTCTGCTAATTTGCCTTGTTTCAACTACCGCTTTTTAATTAGCACATTGTTACTGGATGTGTGAACAGCTCTAACTTTCCGCACAAGAACTGCAGAAAGGCAGGGGGAGGCAGCACTCAGCCTGCTTTGAAACAAATCCCAAAATAAGTCTTATGAATTAAGCCTTAGGCAATTACTCTATTCTAGAAGTGTCACTGAGTGCTCATACCAGAGTTTTGTTTATAGACACACAACCCTCCGACCTAGCATTTTAATACTGATTTGTCATTCACCTACATATATTTATGATCTTAGAAACATTTGCAAGGGAAGTATTATTCTTCGTAGGCACATACGTACTGCTCCCCAGTTAGAATTTCCTACTTATATGGACTTGCCAAGGTCACAGCAGCACGTTGCAAATTTGTTGATCAGCCATTATGGAACACATCATTTATGAGTTTAAGGGAGCAATTCTGTGCATGTTTAGCCAGGGTGCCTGGGAAAAACTGGGAGTTGTAGGACTTTTTTCTGTTTAAACATGCATAACATTGCACCCCAAAGCTCTCCTGAACTTATAGCACAGTAACCACATTACAGTGCAACATTGGGCAGTGACAAAAGCAAGATAAACTACCACTGGATCAATACAGCATACCCCAGGCTGATTGTTTGTGAAGGGATGGCATGCACCTGAAAGATTTGGTCAATGTGCTACTAAATTTGAGGAGGGGAAGCAATAGTTAACCCACACTGTACTTCCGTTTCTAAATAAGTCTTCCAACCCAATAGTCATAAAACAGGCTGAGAAACTGTGGAAATGGATATGTCCCCTTGCTACGATTTCCAGCAGTTATGGAGCAGGGTGGTTTTTGAAGTTTCAGTAGTTTACCACTAGAAACAGAGAAATTTGAGCAGCCTTCTCCATCCTTGTGCCCTCCAGTATGGCCAACAATGGTTGAGGATGGTGGGAGTTGTAGCCCATCTAGAAGAAACCAGGTTGGGGAAGAGAGAGCTGAAAGTGATTGAAGAAAGCCCTTGCTTCCCACAACATATACACATTCCTGTTTCATCGTCACTTCTGGCCAATTCACCTCCGAAACATATGAATTTGCAAAACCTGTTTATCAGTAGTAAGAATGGGATGTCATCAGAGGAAGCATCCTTATACTGAGTCAGACCCTTGGTCCATCTAGTCCAGTATTGTCAACAGTGACTGGCAATGACTCACCACGGTTTCAAGTAAGAGTTTTTCCTCCCTACCCAGAGATGTCAGGGATGTGCTCTATCACTGAGCTACAACCCCCAAGCAGAGATTCAGTGAGAGCCAGTGTGGTGTAGCGGCTAGAGTGTTGGACTGGGAATCAGGAGATCTGCGTTCTAATCCCCACTTGGCCATGGAAGCTCACTGGGTAACTTTGGGCCAGTCACAGACTCTCAGCCCAATCTACCTCACACGGTTGTTGTTGTGAAGACAGAAATGGAGAGGAGGAAAATTATGTATGCTGCCTTGCAGGGTGGATAAAAATCAATGATTTTTTTTTAAAAATAAAAAAATCTTTTTATTTAAATCAGACTTTTTTTATTTAAATCTGTTTTTTTTAATAAAATGCTTTTTGAGGAAAAAATCTACCTAAAAATAGTTTTCTATTTAAGATACATTATAGTCCAAAGGTTATTCATCATGAAATAAGGATTCGTTTTAATTATGTAGCACGAGGCTGTATATTAATGCAATGTTTAAATTTTTTGGTAAATGAATTCCATTAATCCATTCACAATGTCATGCTCTTCTATAGGTTTCTGTAAGATTATTGGGCAATTTTTCTATCTAGAAGATATTACCACAGATGCTTGGTTTTACAGTTCTCAAAACTGTGAATTTGTGTCTGCTGAGATCACAATCCCATTGTCCCTTTGCAAATCTATGTACACAGAATCAACCCCTTACCTCTTAAGTGCTAAGTTTCAAAAAATTTTAAGCTTATAGAAAGGAAGAGTGCACTTTTGTGGGGGGGGGGAGGAGTCACATGATTAAACTGAGTCTTTCTGAGTAGTGATTTAAACCGTGATTTAAATCAAATCCACCCTGCTGCCTTGGGTTCCTTGGAGGAAAAAAGACAGGATATAAATGCAATCAATCAATCAATTCTTCTTTCAAACACAGCATGAACTGTCTTTGTGTTGGGTGGGACACCTCAAACATTCAACACTTTCCATCCTGTTAGGAGGCTGAGAGGAAATTGGCGGATGGCCTCATAGATTCTCTCATCTACTGACTAAAACTGGTAAAATGTGCAGCTAGCAGTCTCAAACATGAGGCACGAAGTATCTGGGACAAGCTGGGAGGAAGGATGGCCAGGTTAGGCCACACATGACATGAGTGACTGAAGCAGTGGAGAGGAGAACCAAGCAGAAACAAGGGAAGCTGTTGAGCAAGGAGGAATAGGGACTCTACAGTAGGAAATATGGACTAGGAGGAGGAGCGTAAAAGCCTGATACGCCCCGTGTCATTTGCCAGTCTAAAGCTGCAACCATAGGCACACTATTCAGAACCAAGCTTTACTGTGCAAGTTGGGACTTAGTCATAACTAAGTATGCATTTTATTAAGTTGCAGGGATTCTCTTTATTGTATCCAATTAAAAAAAATGTAAGAACCACATAGGTTAGAATGCAAGACAGCTTTATAAAGATTTTTTCCTGCTTTCTATCCCACATTGACATTCACATGCGTGTACATAGGCTGCCTAAAAGGCCCAGAAGCACTTTTAGTTCCATGTGTCAAAATGCCCTTAGACTAAGGCACACACAGCCTAACTAATGTAATTAAGGGAGGCACAGCAGTGCCTCCCTTGTTAAGGGCGGTCAGTAAAAAACACGTAAACACATTCCACCATGTTAAAGTGATAATTGGGGAGGGGTCTTTCTAACAGCCATAAAATCAAAAATGTTTCACCAATCTCTCTGAAATTTACAGGTGCCAGAAAGAAATGTTTGTTTTACATTACCTGAAAATTTCAAGAAGATTGGTGAAAGACTGAGGGAAGGAGAGCAGTTTAAAGTAAAAATATTAAAGAATCCCTGAAAACCGAAACTGAAAATTGAACTCAGGGCTTGCGACCATTTTTGTACAGCTGTCCTTACCTTCAGGGAGCCTTTTTCATTAATCCAATGGCACGGTCTACTTCCTCCCGTTGTAGTGTAGGTGGAACTGCTTTTCTTTTTTTAAAATTCGCTTAAGTGGATTTTATTAAATTAAAGCTGTGCCTCTTTAAGAAATCCGGCGGCCATTTTGATTATGGCACACGCTCAGTAGAGTCTCCCCCCTCCCATCTGCGTCAGCTACAATGGCTGCTTCCTCTAGCAAAGACAGTGCTGTAGTCTCTTCTCAGAAGTAAGTTCCATTGACTGAATGCAATGGTCTTACTCCTACGTAAGTGTGTAGAAGATTGTAGCCTTTATTTAAAAAAAACAGTCTGGAACCTTAGAAGGCAGAGACGGAGAGATGTGAGTGAGAATTCCCTCTCCTTTACAGCACTATAACTCTACAATTAACAACTTGCTTGCATGCTTTGCATGTGTATATGTTCATTTGATTATGGCTGCTGATCATTAATTTTCATATCAATTCAATCCAAGGCATGTTTACTCAGAAGTTAGTTCCACTGAGTGCAATGAGTCTCATTCCCATTCCACTAGCTTGAAGGGGTGTTTGGATTTGGCTGTACTTCTCTTTGAGAGCTCTGTGTATTTAGGGACCAAGGCTTTTTGTAAGATAAGAGGTTAAGCTCCCCCCTCTTTTTCTTTCTTTTTTTAAAAAAATCCATGTATTTGATTTTTAAAGTATTTTTATTCCTTCATTGTTATTATAATTATTAATAATTAGTAGAAGTAGTAATACATTTATTAATGTTACATTTATATCTTGCCTTTTTTCCCTCTTGCAAGGAAACTAAGGTGGCTTACATAATCCTCCTCCATTTTATCAGCACAACAACCCTGTAGGGTAGAAGAGTCAGTGACATTCTGAATTCTCTTAGCTTTTCTAATATTTTTTGATCAGGTTGAACAAAACTATTGTGTATTGTTATCTCCAGTACCAACATCTTTGACAGGCTTAATATAGGATTCATTGACCACAGGCTATTTTAGAGCAAAAAAATAAAAATAAAAATCCAAACTTGGATAGATTAAAATTAAATTGAGCAATATTTCTAAACACCCACATGGCTATTCTTGGTACTGGGTCAGATGTAGTGATATAAGAGGATGTTCAGACTCCATTTAGTTGATCAGTTGCAAAGAAGCTTCTCTAGTAAGGAGGAAGGGGAAAGCCCTAGACTGATCATTCTTTCAAGTGCCATATCTCCCCCCTCAAAAACCCATGAGGTAGGTTAGGCTAAGAGTCTATGACTGGCTCAAAACCATCTAGTGAGTTTCTTCTGCTGCTCACTTTCACAGAAATGTAAAACAAATGTTTGGTAATGTTTGGGTGTATGGCATGTGCTACTTTTACCCTCACAACAACCCTGTAAAATAGATTAGACTGGAAATTTAGGCCTGGCCCACTATCTATGTCTGTGTGCCTGCCTCTTTCATATATACACACAGAAAGGCATCCTTAGGTTTGTTCTTTACTTACTACATACCATAAACTATGTATGAATAGAGCTGTCACAAATGATGCAATACACTCACTTTTTGCACTTCCTAATACATTTGTTTCCCAACTAACTTACTGCTAATACAGTCATGGATCTAAAACTAAAATATGTTATTTTTACTATAGTAAGATTAAAGAATTCACATACATCAAGTGCAAATCAGAGAACCTACTATTTTTCATATTAGTCTTCAAGAATTAGGATTCTTTTCCTAATTACGCCTTACACAGAGGTTGCCTTTTTCACAGCGGCCGGATCAACATTTTCATTAAGCTGTCCACCTCCCCTGCTCCAAACTCTTTCTTGGTCAGTCACCGCTAATTAGCTCAGATCCTGTTAGTGTATATGTGAAATTGTGATCCCCCAATGTGCATCACTTTACACTTGCTTACATTGAACAGCATTTGCCCTTTTCATGGCCATTCTCTCGGTATGCAGAGATTTTTATGGAGCTCCTCACAATCCTCCATTGTTTTAACAAGACTAAATAATTTGGTATCATCACCAAACGTGGCTATGTCACTGCTCACTTCCACCCTCATTCTAATATTATGAGAAAGGGAGAAACTGCCTCCCTATCCACTTTCTTCACAACATGCAAATAGGAGTGAGCAGTGAGATGGCCAAATTTGCTGCTGACCTCAAAATATTTAGGGTTTTTAAAATGAAATGAGATTACCAAGAGCTCTAAAAGAATCTGTCCATTATGTGAAAATGGGCATCAAAATGGCAACAACAGTTCTACAGAAGCATTTGTAAAATGATGCACACTGGAGCAAAGCATCCCAACATCACATATACACTGATGGGATCTGAGCCTGCAGTGACTAAACAAGAAAAAAAACCTTGGGAATGTGGTTGACAGCTCAGTGAAAATGTCAACCCAGTGTGTGGCAGCTGTAAAGACAGCAAACTCCATATTAGGCATTATAAGAAAAGTAATTGAGAATAAAACTGCCAGTCTCATACTGCCTTTATACAAATCTATGGTGTGACCACACTTAGAATACTGTGTACAGTTCTGGTTAACTATAGAATTTAGTACCACAAGATGTTGTGTTGGCCACCATTTTGGATGGCCTGTCCTCCTTTCCATGTGGTCACCCCATAACATGACACTATTCCCCCTTCTGAAGAGGTCTGGACCTCAGACTACTAAAGACAAAGTGTCAGACCATAATAACTGTGTTCATATGCCCATTGCTTTATGAGGCTTCTGCAGGCTACCGAACAGAGAACTATCAGGCCATAAAGTTGCTTAAATGGGTCTGCCAGAAACCTGACCTCACCGTTCCTGTTAGGTCCATGTCCTACAGGAAATGCTCTCAGCTGAACTTGATGGAATCCCATCCTTCATCCCTTGGTTTAATTTACTGACCTCCCCTTGCTGGGCCTTGCAGGGAACAATAGGGTAGACAGAGCAGGCATACATAGCACGCGCAGAGTGCTGAGAGTGGCAAATCTAAAAGCAAATACGTTGCTTTTAAAGAACCAAGGAAATTCAATGGGTCTTTTAAGTAAATATCTATGGATGGAAATGCAGCCCATGCAGGTTTGAAACTTGACCACAAACATGATCACAATCTGCTACTTTAAGATGCAAACAGGAAGAAAAAGCATGTAGCATAAAATGAGCTAAAATAATTACTATAGTAAACTGTAACTTATTCTAATTTAGGATATTTTCCTGTATCATCTTGTGTGCTTCCAGAATAAATTGGGGAGTTTTTAGTCCAGTAGAATTTTTTTTCAGGTTCTCTCCAAATACAGACACAAAACATGAAATGCTTCTTTTCATGAGTCAGTCATAGAAAGCTTTTATTTCTGGACGTTTGCTATTGAAAAATTCAAATGAGACCCCTCAGATTTCAAGTGAGAGAGCATAACTTCTGGGGTTCATTTCTTATTTTGAAAAGTGGGTGCAACACATATCACTAGCTTTGATTTTATATTGGATGTCAAAATGGTGTAACATCCTAGCTGATGCTGGCTGCTTGTCGACTGTAAAATATCCAGTCATCCGTTACACAAAGCCATGGAATTCATTAAACAAAAAACCTACGGTTTACAAAAACAATGTAAAGGCTCCACAGTTTCCAACCAAGCACCAAAAAGCAGGGAAATTGGGAGTTAAGGCTCCCAAGCCTTAACGCCACATCCTCCCTAAGGAGGCAGAAAGTGCAAGTGAAATTCTCATTCTCCCAAAGCAGATAAACCATGAGGACAGGGTGGAGAATATGATATGCAGAGGTGACTGTGGGTTTGTGGAAAACTGATAACGAACAACTTAGGGCCACCTACTTCTCTTTTTTTTTGTTTAGAGCAGCCCTTCCCCAACCTGGTGCCCTCCAAAGGTGTTGGACTACAACTCCCATCATTGCAAGTCAGTATATCCCATGGTCAGGAATGCTGGGACTCGTCATCTCAAAAATCTAGATATGCAATTTGATATGCAGAGGTGATTGTGGGGTTGTGGGAAATGATGATGAACAACTTAGGACCAGCTACTTCTCATTTCTTAGAGCATCTCCTTATGTCGAGAGTTGCAACCCAACACATCTGACAGGCACCAGGTTGGCAAATGTTGTTCAAGAAGAAGAGAAGGCAGAATGTAGATCTCCAGATGTTTTAGAATTCAACTTGTAAAAGCCCCTATCAGCATGGGCAGTTGTCAGGAATGCCGCGAGTTGATGTCCAAAACATCAGGATAGATCTATTTTCTGCCCACATCTGTATTAAAGTATGATGTTTTCCAGCATTGTAATCAATCAAGGAACTACAAAAGAGCTGCATCATTTTAAATAATAAACTGTATAAACCAAATGAAACAACAATGAATGGATCTTGAATACATACGGTAATCCGGATAGCCCTTCAGACGTCAACATTAGTTTTCAACACATGGCATAGGATGTCTGTTTCTTGAATATCAGATAAAGGATTTCTCTTACTTGTTCAGCAGTGTGAGATCAAAGGCAGAGCTACCTCCTAATACTTTCATGTATCAGTATTATTTTAAAATTAAGTAAGAAATGATTTTTGTCTTCCCCATAACACATAACATGAGGGTTAAAGTGCAACACATCTGGAGAGCACCAAGCTGGAGAAGGTTGACTCCTATACTTGTCTTCTCAGAAGCCAGTGCCACTTAATTCACTAGGGCTTACTCCCAAGAGGTATAGGATTGCAAACTAATCTCATCTGAAAGGTGTTCAAGACAGCCAAACTAAACCTCTTCTGCTCCTCTGTCGCTTTGATGAGATGATGTATTGTGGAGGGATTGTGGGGAATGAACAGTATATTTTGTTTAAATACATTTTTAAGAAAAAAAAACATTGGTTCTTTGAAGGGCAGGATATTGATCAAAAGTTGGAAGTGCCTGGAACATGCTCTGGTTCTAGATCTGTAATGAATAGTTCCCCTTTTGTTATCAAGCGTGCTGCTATATGCGAGATGTGTTTGAGAGATGTGTTTGAGACCCTGTATTTGGTAAGGGTATGGAACAGCATTCCCCATCTTGTTGCCCTCCAGGTGTTTGAGATGACAAGTCCCAGCATTCCTGACCATGGGACATACTGACTTGCAATGATGGGAGTTGTAGTCCAACACCTTTGGAGGGCACCAGGTTGGGGAAGGGCTGCTCTAAACAAAAAAAAGAGAAGTAGGTGGCCCTAAGTTGTTCGTTATCAGTTTTCCACAACCCCACAGTCACCTCTGCATATCATATTCTCCATCCTGTCCTCATGGTTTATCTGCTTTGGGAGAATGAGAATTTCACTTGCACTTTCTGCCTCCTTAGGGAGGATGTGGCGTTAAGGCTTGGGAGCCTTAACTCCCAATTTCCCTGCTTTTTGGTGCTTGGTTGGAAACTGTGGAGCCTTAACATTGTTTTTGTAAACCGTAGGTTTTTTATCTAATGAATAGCTATTATGATCCTGTTTTCTAAATAAAGGAAGGTTGTACAATACTGCCATCTAATGGCAAAACTAATAACTGTCCTTGTCTTCATGAAACTTATGTTTATCCCAGGTTTAGTCCAGTATACGCATTTGGATTTCAACACCTGCCTGGAATTCTACTATTGAACTGAAGCAAGTACAATCTGTGAAGGACCAATGCTCTGTTTTAGAACTTAAAAACAAAAAACTAAGATAGCCTTGCTAGCACAGGAGAAAAGAAAAAAAAAACCAAAATCTATGGGTGGTCAATACCTTTATTAGGGCCAACCAAAATTCCACAAAAAATGTGCAAGCTTTTGAGTTCCCCAGAAAGCACATGTAGATGCACTGATAGGTGTAACCCAATACTAGCAAAACCTATCACTGACTCATTCAGATTGCAAATTTCCATTTTTAGACTGAGGTCCCCTTTACAAGATTTCGGTTTGACGCCCGGTTGGCCGATTATGCGCATTTTCTCCCAATCGCTTTTACACCTAATCCCTATACACGGGAGGCGGTGAAGCACATTACCGGTTGTATGAAACGCGCTTTAAAGTTGTTTACATGCGGAGCATCGCTTGTTCACACGGTCATAAGGCGCTTTAACTCCCACGGTAAATTAAAACTCGCTATTTAACATGCATTTGATAATGCGCATAATCGGACAGAAAAAGCGCCCCAACTCCCGATTTGCGCTCCATTCATGTGGAGGTAAAATCGGTAATGCGCTTTGAAAGAGCTTTAAATCGCTCTTGTAGAGGCACCCTGAGATCTAAACTGCAGATCTCATGGCAATAACACCTGGCCAAATTTTAGATGTTGCTATTTCTTCCGCATCCTATGCTCGGAGCTACCTTTGCATGCAAACAGCCATAGATTCAATCTTGGAGATCTTCAATCAGATCTCAACTTGCAGGGCCAAGAAATCTATGCCCGAGATCTCAGAGAGCCACTACCAGTCAATGTAGACAGCACTTGATTAGGTAGAACAATTGTCTGACCCAGTGACTTGATTCACACAACATGCTAATCCACACAGTGGTTGAGTATGGGTTGTTGTTGTCTGAATCCATGACATTTTCCACAGGGTGGACCGTTAACCATGCAGTATGGCTTGTTAACTACCCTGAACACCCAACAACCATCCATGGGTCCAAGACAAATAAGCCACACTGCATAGTTTACAAGTCACCCTGCAGAAAAGGACTTTGTTCAGAAAATACCATAACCCACAGTGTGGGTTAGCATGTTGCATGAGCAGCCTCAGTACACAGAAGAATGATATGGTCTGGCTTTGCAGTGCCCCAACCCCTTTTTAAATCAAGTTTGACAATAATGTGATATGTATACAGCAACAGTAGCTTGTCACTTGCAAGACTAAGCAGAGATACAACAAACTATGATCCATTCGCATGTACTGCTGTCAGATCTTAAGCTAATTAACCCATGATTTGCTGTAGCACATGCCAGGCATGTTCTTCAGCCATTCTGAATATTCAACTTCCTGTTGGGGGTTGCTACATGACGTCCAAATCCTGACACTATAGGTTAATCATAGGTTAAGCAACCCCCAGTTAACCTAACTACTAGGTTAACTGGGGGTTGCTTAACTTACGATTGGCCTATAGTGTCCGGATTCAGACATCACGTAGCAATCCTCAATCAGCCTGATAAAGGTTGAATATTCAAAAAGAATGTGGAGTGTGCTGGGCAAATCTTGGGTCACTTAATTTTATTTATTACATTTCTATACTGCCCAATAGCTGAATTAACACACAATCTGCCACTATTATGTGAGAATGGGTTCACTGCTTTAAATCCGCAACTACCAGGTACATCTTTTCCCCCTTTTTCCTCTAGAGTAGGCATAGGACCTCCAATCTGGATTGGGATCCTAGTGTGGAGTTAGGAGGGCTTTTAAAATCCAGATCAGCCCCTGCACCAACTCTAGACTAAAAATAAAGACTTACCTGTTAGACACAGATTTAAAGTAATGCCCATTTTAGCCCTGTAGCCTATTACTGTAATGATAGAACAAATTAGATCAGAATCTCCTTTACTAGCAAAGCCCATGCCAGAGTTTGTATTTTGGTAAAGAACTAAATATATCAGGGAACTGTTTTTTCAGTTTAGCCTAATAATATCTGCACATGGTTGCTCATGCATTTGTATCCCATTCTTTCAAGCTCAGAGAAATGTTTTCACCTCAGAACCTGTGAGGCTAGAAGACATTATTTGCTCAAGCCATCTGGTAAGCTTTACAGTCAAGTAGGTATTTGAACCCAGCTCTTCAGTTCCAAGTCTAAGCCCTGTATTGCCTCCTACTTGTTCTTTCTAGATAAAGAACTAAAAATAACTAAAATCAGGGACTGAACATTTTCTATTACTACATTTTCCAGAAGAAATTAACTTATTTATAAAAATGTGTTCATATACTATTGGTGAAATAATAAATGGATACAAAACCAGTCAAACTGGACAGCATCGAAGTTGAAATTATTTTTCTCTTATCTCTTTGGGCATGCTACAATTGTTGTACATTAATAGTAGTCTGTGCAATCACTTTCCTCAATTTAAAACAAAGTAAGGGGAAGTTATGCTACTGAATTGCCCTCTCATAATATTTACAATAATTCCAGTAAAGAAATTTAAAGCTTTACTTGGAAATTGTCCAGACAATAAAACCACATTAAACGTGCTTTAACTCTTTTTTCCTTAAATAAAATATTTCAGAACAGTCAGGGTGGATTTGATTTAAATCAATTTGATTTAAATCACGATTTAAATCACTACTCAGAAAGACTCGATTTAATCATGTGACTCCCCCCCAAAAGTGCACTCTTCCTTGTTATAAGCTTAATAAATATTTTACACAACTCAGAGTTACCAAAGACTCATTCCGCTCAAAAGATTTCACTTTCATTTTTACTGCTTGCCCCTCCCTCCTCACACTTAGCTTCTTGTGCAGATCTATTCCACTCCCAATGATCTATTCATTGAATTTTTTGAAGCTTAGCACTTAAGAGGTAAGGGGTTGAATGCTTTCCTAAGCAGGCAGATTCCAACAAATGGCTTCCATTGCTTAAAACCTAAAAAAGAAGAGCCCACCATTTTAGATTGATTGGTGGAGTCTGCTACTTTGATTTTTGCCAAGGGGAGGAGCCGCGGGTCAGTGTTCAAGAACATACTTGTCTAAGGAGGCGAGCCGGCGAGCCTGTGAAGGACTGCTGCCACCCTCAGTAGAAAAAGTCAGGCAAGACGGGCAAATAGTTTGCCCTAGTGTACCATAGCTACCAATGTTCCCAGTTTTATATTGGAGCTTCGTAATAATAGCGAGTCCTGCTGGATCAGACCAAGAGTTGTATCCAATGATGGCTTTGCACTAATGGGAAAGTACTTGCATACACACAGAGTGGGGCATCCAATTTTATGGATTCCCTGTCTATTGCAGTGCTCGGCACCATACCCAAGCTTCCCCCAGCTTATAATTAATGTTGCTCCATTTTACTGTCTCTTTTCATTGTTCTTTTCTTTATCTAACCCTTTTTCTAACTTGAAATTTTCTACTGTTCTACTGTATCATATATGTACTTTTAACTGAGGTTTTTTAATGTTTTTGTACATCAACTGCTTAGAGATATTATATTAAGAGGTATAAAAGGACTTCTAATAAATAAGTATATACTTACACTGCTTTCCAGTGGAGTGGAACAGGTAGAGGATACTAGCAAAACTCAACTGGTCTGCCTTGCATGAGCAGAAGCTCTCTCGCTCTTGCTCTGCCTGCACAAAGCCTTCATCGGCTACAACCCCTAAGAGCCCTTCAACTCAGTTTATTTATTTAAAACATTTCTTGGTCGCCTTTGACAAGGCGACTTACAACAATAAAATACGCTCAAAACAGTTAAAATATTTAAAGCAATAAAAACATGAACACAATAAAATAGCTATTAAAACAATAATAAAACGAACAACAAAATCAGCAGGAACAATAGCAGCAATAATCATGGGAAGGCCATGGTAAAATAAAATGTTGTAAGGCCTTCTTGAAAGCCTGTATGGTGCATGGTGGACCTCTGATGGGAGTTTGTTCCAGAGGTTTGGGGCCACTGCAGAAAAGGCCCTCTCCTGTGTGGACACCCATCTAATTCGTCCCACAGGTGGGCATTCTGCTTCTCTCAGTGACCCACAAGTTGATTCTAGAGAGCCCACAGGCACAGGGGCTCAAGGGCCACTCATGCTGTTGCTTTCCAGCCACATGTATTCAAAGAGGGAACAAAGTGAGCTGCCTTATATCAAGAGACAGTACCTCAGTATTGTCTATTCTGATTGGCAGCAACCAGCGATGTAGTGGTAAATTTGGAAGTGCAGTTGCTCATCATAACAGTCCCCATAGCCACGCCCCCAAGGAGAGTCCAAAAACACAGTCAGCAGTGTTAATCCATATCAATACACCAGTTCTAGCAGTTGTCATCACCACCAGGAGATCTTTGGTAAAGGTAATGTGTCTGAATTGCCCATTGAAGGCCAAGCCACCCAAAAATATTGCTACTCGGAATTTCCCCACAGTTGCTTTCAGAACTGCAACCCGAGGAGGGTGGCTAGTTACATCATCATCCCTGCTACACAAGAAGTCTCACCGCTATGACGCTGTGAGCTCTGGTTCCACTACAACATTGGCAGTAGCTCTCCAAAGTTTCAGGCAGGATTTTTTCTTAGCCCTACCTGGAAATAGCAGGAATTGAACCTGGGACCTTTTGCATGCATGCTTTGCCACTGAGCTCTGGCCCTTTGTTAGCAATGGGCTTCTATCAGCTTTTCCCAACCTGGTGCCCTCCAGTTCTTTTGGACTCCATCTCTTGCCAGCCCCAGCTAGCATGGCCAATGCTCAAGAATGCAGGGAATTATATCCAAACATCTGGAGGGCACCAGTTTGAGGAAGGCTAGTCTAAAGCCCAAAGCCCAAACCATTTAGCCTTTCCTCTCTAGATCATTTTGGCTGCCCTCTTCTACACCTCTTCCAAATTCTACCATATATTTTATGATAGCACGACCGGAACGGTACACAGTATTCGAAAAATGAATATACTACAGATCCATAAAAAGAAATATACACAATTACTAATATACACAATTACTAAAAATTCCAGAATTGGAAGTTTATGTATCTCTCCCCCCCACCTCAAAATAAGGAACCTTAGTTAGGGTGTTTTCATACAAGGCTGACAGCAGAAACCTTGCAATTCAGGCCACCAGCTGACCAGCAGCCAATTTAATTTGAAGTATTTTTATACCACCTTTCTGTAAAAGATACGAAAGTAGCATTCAACGTATCAAAACAAAAGGAACAACTACATAAGACAGTAATAAACTATTCCTTGACATCAGAAAACAATAAAAATCCTTAAAACAATTAAAAGGTCAAATTTAAAAGATGTGTCTTGATATCTCTTCTAAAAGCAGTGAGAGTGGGGACAGACTGTGGAACGCACACCCTTATGGAGATACAGTTTTGGAGAGACACAGGAGAAAGCCAATTTACATGTGTGCATCATGTGGGCCTCCATTAAGATCCCAATAATCTTGATACCTCAGCCTAGCTGCCGCATTTTGAATCAAAAGAAAGTCCCGGATGTTATTCAAGGGCAGCTCTACATGGAGCACATTGCAGTAGACTAAACATGATGCAACCAAGGCATGGATAACCAGAGCAACCCATGTAAAGTCATAACAGACATACTTAACTTAATTGTACAAACGTACTCCTTGCCATGGCCATCACCTAAAGATTCAGGGACAGCATGGATCAAGGAGCACTCCTAAGCAATGAATCTGACATTCTGGGAGAGTATAATGCTTACTAGAACAAGTTGAACCCAAATCCCTGAGCCTGACTTCTACTGAAAAACAGCACCAACTCCATCTTCTCTGGATTTAATCTCAGCTTACTTATACTTATCCAGCCCATTATGGAGTCTAGGCAACATTCAAGGATCCCAACTGCTTCCTTGGTGTTGAGTGTGACAAAGAACAGTAGAGCTGGGTGTCATCCTCATATTGGTGGAACCTCACTCCAAAGCTCTGGATGACCTCTGCCAGTGACATGTTGATATTAAACATACAGGACAAGATACAATCCCATGGGACACAATAGGCCAAAGGCCACGGTGTGGAACAGTAGTCCCCCAGCACCACCTGATGGCCAGAATCTGACAAAGTACAGTGACCCCCCCCCCCCCAAGGCCAAACCCGATAGGTGGTCCAAAAAAGATACTATGGTCAAAGGTACTGGAAGACACTGAGAAGTACAGGAATCTAATAGGGCTGCATTTCCTGTGTCGTTTTCAGCACAGGTCACTCACCAAGGGAACCAAAAGCAGTCTTACTTCCATACCTTGGCCAAAAGCCCAACTGAAATGGGTCCACATTACCAGTATCATCGAGATGTATCTAGAGTTGCAAGGTCGCCACCTTCTCAATCACCTTGGCAGGAAACTGTACATTTAAGACAGGCCCATAGTTACTGGGTCAAGGGAAGGTTTCTTTAATAAAGGTCTTAATACCGCCTCCTCTAATCAAGGGGTGGGACAACACCCTTTCACAAAGAGGCATTACTCACCTCCTTTAACCATGGCAACAGTCCTGTCTCGGCTGAATTAACCATCCGAGGAGAACAAGAGTCAAAAAAAGAGATGGTAGCTCTCACTGCCCTCCCACCTTCTTGAGTTCTGCAACCTTGAGTTCTACAAGCTGAAAGGTATCCAATACAACAGGACAGGTGGTTGCCAGTTTCTCACTAACCTGACCAAATACTGGAGTTCAAATTACACAGATTAGGGCAACTTTATCCACAAAGAAGAAGTGATTAGCATGAATAGCCAAGAAAGGTACCCTTCTATATTCAAGCAGTTTTGAAAACAGTAGAGAAAACAGGCGATGACTTCAGCAGAAGGTAGCATAGAGGTGACTGGCATGGAGAATTTTCTTCACTCACCAGGCAATTAGCCTTGTAACTAGCAGTCAAGAATGTGCATCTATGGTTGCAAGATCATGTCAGCTGAATTTAGCATCATAGTAGTAGAGTGAAATTTTGACAAAGCCAATGAAAGCTCCCACTGATACCAGCAGAATCACCACATTTACCCATTCATTGTGGGAATCTCTTGAACAAGAAATCCACATTTGGCTCACCACACATTTGAAAAGCCAGTGTATTTGAAAGCTGTTCTCATCTGAAATGGGTGAACTGCTCTGCCAGACACGTTTTAGTCACAGCTCTGAAAAGGTTTTATTTTAACTTCAGTAGAGTTAAAATATAGAAAATATAGAAAATGAAAAAGAATGTAAGATGCTATAGAACCCATTCTGCCTGTTGCTCTAGAGCCTGACTCTTGGGTGACTTATTAGTAAAGTTCCAACATTTTTGCTGACTAGAAAGTAAGGGGTGGGGGAATGTCAGTAGTTGCACTGCCAGGTTCTTCCACCAAGCTCGAACCCTCCTAGGACCTTAGCTGCTAGCATCAGGGATTGAGCTCGGAGCTGCCAGTTACGCAAGTACAATATAAATAAACACCTTTTTCAATCCATTATCAGGTATAGTTTATTCAACTTCAATCTCCTCCAAAAGATTGTTAGAACACATGCCTTTCAACGTTCCTAGGCCTGGACACATATTTAACAACCTATCTTACGCATGCTACCTGTAATGTCTTTCCGCTTCTCCTTTCCACCATCTATTACCTTCCCTTTCCAACTGATGATTATGATAGTATTGGTGTGAGCACCAGCTGAAGACTAATGAGTTAGAAGATGCAACTCAAGGAGAACACTGTTGAGGATTTGCACCAATCTTTTGGTGTCTGCAGTAGATTTCCCCCCTGCACACACAATTCAAACTATTTTTTTTACCTTTAATATACTGAAAAGCTATATGAGTTTCATTAATCAAGGATCCAACACTGCTCATTGCAGACTTTAATGGTGCTTTATATGGACCAGGTACTACTACATGATGGCCAAACCATGTTTTACAGTGCATGTTCCATCTCTGGAATGCTGTCACTGCCAAACTTTCCAGAAACCATATCCTTGCCTACTGTGGATCACATTTTTGCAGTGGAGTGCTCTACCCCTCTACTCTGCATTTATATTGGCATTAGCTGCAGACACCAGTTGTCACAATGACTACAATGGTAACCAATTAACTGAGTAAAGTTACTTGATATAAAGACTAAAAAAGTCCCCTCAATTAAACAGACAACACATTTAAAAAAAAAAAAGGCAATACAGGCAGCATCTTAGAAGAGGTATACCCCATTACTCTCATAGGACAGAAAGATTCTTCAAAGATGAATGTCTATCCTCTTAAAAAGAATGTTTCTTACTTCAAAATGATAGTTTTTACACATATGCAAGTTTAAACAGCAGCAGATTAATCCAGCAGAACTCAGAGGATCAATCAAGAATTCCTCAATCAGGTGAAAGCCCTAGTTTTTACACAAGTTACTTCTTATGCTAAAAATAATGTGTATATCATTTTCATCCTATGTTAGCCCCAGCAATGCATGTACAGGTTCTTACTTGTCTGCCACCACAGAGGAATACTACAAGTGAACAAACACCCACTGCAGATTTACACAATTGTATGGAGCGCCACAAAATACCCTAGACACCAGCAGCACTGGTTACATAATTGCATTTTGCCAAGAAAGACAAGATGGAGGGGCAGGCAAAGGCAGGTGCAAAAAACAAGTGAGCTCTGCCTACACAAGCCAATCCAATATGGTTGAAGACCCAAGGATATTTCTCACGTTGGGTTTCAGGAGTCATCTGCTCCTTTTCAAAGCAATGTAAACTTAGTAACAAAAAATACAGAACATGGCAGTGATGTGCTGTCATCCAGAATAAAACTGAACTGGAAAATTTCCCACTTACCTAAACCAATGGAGATTTGATTTAGAATGCCCAACTTAAACAAAACAAAAACATCCCATGTTAATTTTACTTGCTGTATCTGAAATGTTTTTCTAGTTGCCGAAATAGTTGAACTGGAGTATCTAATTAAGGAAAAAACAGTGATCTCTAAATGTTATGCTCGGATATGTTCAAAGTTTACTTGCACATTTTTATTGTAATACTTTCCAATATTTGAGACATGACAACTCAATAGCATGCACTAACCATATATTTAGATTTTACCCCCCAAAAAAGCCACTGAACACTGTTAACATACAAATTTTAATATGCCAGTAGAGCTGTATGCATAAGTTTATCCTTGGGAGAGCTGCATGAAAAAAAGGTAATTTGATTCTATATTTGACTAGCATTGTATCTGTTTCTGTTCACCAATTTGACTCACACTGTTGACACCCATTATGTTACCAATTTTATGAAACTGCATTTTTAGAACTGGAAAATTTTCTTGAGAAGTATGCTAGTGGATTTTCTTTTTCAGACAAGTGTGTCCACATCACTGGTCTTATCCTCAAAGCCATGCAGCAAGTTACCTTGACATATCCCGCAGATTTCAACTTAGCATAACACACAGTACACGATTAGCATAAACAGTGACATTTAGCAATGGGGCAAGTATGTTATTTAGTTGTATGCTGCATTTCTCAAGTTGTTACTTGCTCTGACTCTATAGCTACCATCTCAGTCTATGGCACTTATGGCAGGTAATGGCCCTTAAATGACATGGGGCAGCCCCACCACCACTACACATGAATTATCCTCTGCTACAGGAGAAAATGTATATGAAACCATCACAGCACTCTTGTATTTCTATAGCTGGGGAGGGAATGGCCTGCAGTTTGCTGCTGAGTCTTTATAGATCTGTCTGCTTTCATTGACAGAGAAATGAATGCTCAGAAACTACCATATTTGACAGATAGCACTACTCTCTCTGCAATCACCTATACCTCAAATTAAGCTGCAGGATCTCCTAGCTTGACCTTCCATGCACACGGAGGGGGCAAGAAATAAATGTCCCAGTCTGAAACTAGTGTTTCAGAAAAAGAGCTTCATTGGATAAAAATCACATCAATTCAAAGTTACAGCTGACTTCAAATGCTTCAAAACACACTTTAATCATGCAAGGTTTCAAAAGCAGCGCAGACATGCACAACTGGGTATCCAAAATGTTTTGACAATTCCTTAGTATGAGTACATCTTTGGGGAGTTGGAGGAGGAGATCAAACCATTTTATATAGGCTAAGAAGCCCAAGTCATTTTATGACATCTGGCTAAAAGCATAACTTGTTTGAGCAATTGAGCGACAGCTCACTGGGGCCCCCTCTAGATGGATTCCGTTTGACGCCTGTTCCTCCAATTATGCGCATCTTCTCAGAAGCGCTTTATCGTAAATGCTTGTATGCAGGAGGTAATTCAGCACTCAACAGGTGACCTTACCGGTTGTTTCAAATGCGCTTTACAAGTAGTTAATGCGGAGAATTGCTTGTTCACATAGTTAAAATGCGCTTTAACGGACGGAGCAAAATAAAACTCGCTATTTAACGCGCATTCGATAATGCACATAATCGGAACGAAAACGCGCCTCTACGCCCGATCTGCGCTCCGTTCTTGTAGAGGTAAATTTTTTAATGCGCCTTGAAAGAGCTTTAAATGCCTCTTGTAGAGGCAGCTTGGATTCGTTTTAAGCAAACAAGCAGTAGTGTCACTGCCTCTCAGAACACACAGAAGGTAACTTTTAGGACACTGATCCGTTATGAGAACTTGGAAGTTTACAGGTGCTCACAACACTGACTGGATTCAGTGGTTGCATGTGGGCTGTCATTGAACTGTGAGCTGTTGTTGAAACCTGGATTACCATGTTGTCTGAACACAGCCACACTAATAAACCATGGCTTGTTAATCACAAATGACTCATTGTTTGTTGTTGGGTTCTGAACTGTGGATTGTTGGGGTTAACAAACCACGGTTTGTTAGCACAGTTGCAGTCAGCCAGGTGTCAACAACAACCCACACTCAACCACTGAGAGTAGGTTATCATACTGTGCATGAACTGTGTCACTCTCCTCTCTCTGATAGTTCCAGAGAAACCTTGGAAAGACCATTTCAATGTGGTTGCTGCCTACCATGAAAATATGTATAGCCTAACCCCCAGAACCCATGACTTTATTCCTTCTCTTCCCCTGCCCCAATCATACAGAAAACAAAACACATAATTAAACCTCTGAGAAGTTCGCTTTCACCTTCTTACTTCTGCGGAAACAATCCACGAAGGGGGTGTGGGAAAGGAAGAGACCTAGGAGAGACACTTTACCTTGTGGGATCTGGAAGTTAGCAGGTAACTGTATCGTCGTCTGCGGGAGTTTAGATGCGGTCGGGTGAGGGGCTGGTAGCCTCGCGCCCACACTGGAAGGCTTGGGGAGTTGCTGAAGCGGGGCCACGGGAGCTCCTTTAGCCACCAAGATCTCCACGGGAGCCCCAGACATCGCTCGGGGCTGCTGAGAGATGGAAGGCAGCAAGCTGAGAGGAACTTTGGCGCCCGCGGGGCTCAAAGCAACGGCTGGCTTCCCCAAGGGAGTTGCCGGGCAAGAGGCGGACGGAAGCGTGCTCTGAGGACGCAGCACAGCCGGAGCTGAAGGACGTCCCCCAGCCCCGTTGACCGAAGGCCCCGCCGGCAAGGTGGCGGGCTCAGGAGGCCCGGGAGGCATGACCCTCCCCAGGGCAGCTGCCGTGGCCGTGGCCGCCGAGGTAGTCATGGAAGAGAAGGACGGTACTGAAGGGTACAGGACTACAGCTTGCAGCAGAATCCAAGCTATTCCACAGCATAGCAGCCTCCGAGGGTGCCCGGGAGCTGCGCGAAGGCTCCACAGCCGACGATGCGGCAAAAGCAGCAGGAGGGTCCCCAGCACACAAGCTCCCTTCGCGGCCAGACCGCTCCGACACCCGGCAGCCGCTACTGACACGCTTGCAAAAACCACATGGTCACGCATCCGCTGCCGGTTCTGCTCTTCCTCCTCGAAGGCGCACACGTGGGGCACCCAGGCCGCCGCCGCCGCCTCTCTCCTTAACAGAAGGCTCCGAGAAAAATAAACCGGCACATGCTGCTGCTCTCACCGGCAACGCCCTGCCAGCTCCTGCACCACCTAAGACCCACCCCTGTAAGTACACCAGCGGCGTCGCCCCATGAGCCGTGTTTATATAGCCATGCGGAGTCTCGGCGCACGCGCCTCGAGCCTTTTGCTGGATCCAACGACCTCATTGGGTGGTATTATGGAGCGTCACAGAATGAAAAGGACACAACGTTCCGCGCGACTAAAAGAGCTACAGAAAGAGAAAGTTACTGGAGGAATTGAATCTGGCTGTATTCCTCCAGAAAGTGCGTGTTTGCATCGACGAAGGAGGACGTAGACTTGGTAATACCAATAGGATATCTTCAATTTAGGATTTATTTATTTTTAATTAAGTCCAAAGTAAGCAGGACAGGGACTATCAGCATAATTGTAATTGATTTTTTTTTTTACTGATGTCCAAAGAGTACGGTTGTCACCTTCTGTTCTGGCAGAGCTTCTAGGGCTTTATCAGATCATTGTGACAAGTAAAAGTGCTAGTCCAGCCTTCCCCAACTTGGTGCCCTCCAGATGTTTTGGACCTCAACTCCCATCAGCCCCAACCAGCATAGGCAGTAGTCAGGAAACCTTGGGGTTGTAGTTCAAAACGTCTGGAGGGCACCAGCTTGGGGAAGGCTTGTTAGGGCATGGGGACCAAAGACTTGAGTTTTAGCGAGAGCAATTGCTGCCAGCCATGCGACGTGATTGCCTGATTTACACATTACAATTGCCCAGGTGGATGCATATCTGGGGATAGTCGGAATAATTTATGTGGAGGAATACTTGTGTTGTGTGAATTAGGTTTTTGCTGCAATCTACAACTGATTGACACCCAGCAATAGAGGTTTTTTTTAGCACTGTTTAAAAATCTAAAGCCACTTTGATGTTTTAAGGCAAGCTTCCCCAACCTGAGGTCCTCCAGATATGTTGGATTTCAGCTCCCATCGGCTTCAGGCAACATGGCCAATGGTCAAGAATACTAGGCATTGTAGTCCAAAACATCTGGGGGATACCAGGTTGGGGAGGGCTTATTTACAAACATAAAGCAGCCTTTCTGTTCCAAAAATCATGTTATGTATAACTTGGTTTGCTCATAAAATTGTTGTTATATTTTTAAACTTTGAAAAGTAAACTTAGTGAATGTATAATTAATGTCTGAATAAACTATACTGTTACATTTAATGTATCAAACACAATGATTTTGTGAGCAAACCAAGATGTACATAACATATTTTAGGTTCCTATTTAATGTTTGACCAGAGGGAACATCAGCAGGTAGTTCTTGAAACATCTGAATCATCTTAGAAACCTGAAGATGCAGGAAGAACTAGAGTCAGAACTTGCGGCAGCATCTGTTCCTATTGGGAAGGAAATTTAGGGAAATTCCTAAATCTGTTCCTGTTTTTGTGATAGAGCTTAGGGAGATCTGATCTGAAACAAAGGCTGCCTCTACACGAGAGGTTTAAAGCTCTTTCAAGTCTCATTAAAAATTTTACCTCTACATGAGCGGAGCGCAAATTGGGAGTTGAGGAGCGTTATCTATCCGATTATGCGCATTATCGAATGCACGTTAAATAGTGAGTTTTATTTTACTGCGGCCGTTAAAACGCATTTTGACTATGTCAACAAGCAATTCTCAGCATTAACTACTTCTAAAGCACATTTCAAACAACCGGTAAGGCCACCAGTTGTGCTCTCAATTACCTCCTGCGTACAGTCATTTACCATAAAGCGCTTCCGAGAGGATGCGCATAATCAGAGAACCAGGCATCAAACCGAATTCTTGTAGAGGGGGTCAAAAGCTGTTGAGATTTTATTTAGCCAGGAAAGATTCATTTTAGGAATGGTAAGCATTCGTATTTGATTTTGATCAATCTCAACCTATTATTTGAAGAGTGACATTTTATTATTTTTTGTAAATAATTTCCGTTAATGAACGTCGTATTTTTTGTTCATTTTGAAAAGTTGTCTCTAGTATCTCAATCCCATGCCTATACCATCAGAACCAAGCAACTGAGGCTGCCTCTACAAGAGGCATTTAAAGCTCTTTCAAGGCGCATTAAAAAATTTACCTCTACAAGAACGGAGCGCAAATCGGGCGTAGAGGCGCGTTTTCTCTCCAATTATGCGCATTATCGAATGCGCGTTAAATAGCGAGTTTTATTTTGCTCCGGCCGTTAAAGCGTATTTTGACTGTGTGAACAAGTGATTTTCTGCATTAACTACTTGTAAAGCACATTTAAAACAACCGGTAAGGTCACCTGTTGAGTGCTCATTTACCTCGTGCATACAAGCATTTACGATAAAGCGCTTCAGCGATTATGCGCATAATCGGAGGAACAGGCGTCAAACGGAATCCATCTAGAGGGGGCCTGAGTTTCTTTTAGGTAAAGAGGATTTATTCTAGGGACAGTAGTTAAAAGGTTTTATAGATGAGCATCCCTAGTGAGGAGGTCTAATTGAGAACTTAATTTAAAATGTGGCAGTGCGCTCTATAGACAAAAGACTTAAAAGTTATTTTTTTAAAATAAAAAGAAACGTGGGATAACCCACACATAATCTGGTGACAGCTGAATAACCTATAGGTTTTTTTCACATATGGGTTTTAGATTAGAACTACATTAACAGACTGCTACAGCATCTTACCAGAACAAGCCCAGAAAGACAGTACTCTATAGAGCAAAAGCAAACTGTCGAGAATGATTTCTTACTGTCGAGAATACACAATGGTGACTCTACTCACATGTTGGGAAACAGACCATAAAAGTCTTTCAGGAAAATATTAAAAATATAAATAAATAAATAAATAAGGAATAAAATAAATAATTGCTGGGAATCTTACAGAGAGAATTAAACAACACCATTTTTTCTCCATGACTTCATTATTTTCAGACATTTCACATCTCTAGACTTTCTATAAAACTGTCCTTATTACATAGTTTTTAGAAATCATTTGGGGGAGTAAAGGCTTGGTAACAGTATACAAACACTTTGTCTTAAATGCTAAAAGAAAATATTTTATAATCCAAAACCATTCTATTTTTGGGGAGGGAGGGACAGGACAAAAATGTTTCTCAGAAAAAAAATGGGGAAAATCAGTTTTTTCCCAAATTTCTCCGAGCTTTCACATCTCTACCCAGCAACACCACTGACCTGACTAGAACTTCTCTGTGCAAAGGAGTTAGTGGCTCATGGGACTTAACAAGTAAACTTGTAGAAGATGTGCTGAAGCCTGACAAAGTAGTGATAATTCTCAAATCACTTAATTGTAGAATTGGGATGTGAAGGCAGGGAGAAAAATAGATTTAAAAAACAAACTTTTTGTAATGACTTTTTTAAAAAAAAAATCTTGGGGGAAAAATATTTTCCCTATTTTTTTCCAGGCATTTACATCTCTAAAAATAGTCCAGTTGAAGACAATGGAATTATTTTCAAATAACTAGTTAGAAAATTACAGGCTTCTATTCCTTTCTATTTTACAGGGAGAACTCTAAATGCTTTCACAGTGTACAATGTTTGCAAAACCTGATGTGCTACTGGATAAATGCGCCACTTTGCATTTTCATAGAAAGTGAGGTTCTAACCACACGTGAAGCCATTTGGAAACATGTGGGAGGAAGGGGGTAGTTGCTTTGGAACTGGAATCACAGCTGAATGTGGCAGGAAAACAAGCTTGCTTAAGGTCGCTCCACTGATTAGACACATGGGAGAATGAAAGCAACTTTCCAGATCACCGAAGGTGGAGGGAGGAGTTGGGTGGCAAAGGAAGGGGGAGTGCCGGCAGCAGGTGCAATCTGATGCTAGGCAAATCTTGGGAAACAGAGATCGCTCGAGAGGACCAGAGCAGTAGTGGTATTTTGCCGCTCTTGCTGAGTGGCTTTGTAGGCAATCACCATAACCTATGCTGGTTTGCCAGACAATACACTAATCCACTGTAGGTAAAACAGCCTCTGCTGCCAACTGTGGGTTTTCTGGGTGGGATGTTTGGAGGAAACAACCCACCAGGATGGTGGTGGGGAACAGCGAACAGACAACACACTAACCTATTGTGGGTTGCTCCAGAAAATAAGTCATAGTTGGTTGGCTTGTCATGCGAACCCAGTCTTCCAGTCTTGCTGTGTCTATAACATCAAGGTCTGAGGACTCTGCCAGAACACTGGATTCCTCAGGGTCACTGGCGGTGCAAGGATTCACTCTGTGGGGGGATGGCATGCTTCCTCTGTTCTTTCAAGGAGAACCCAGGTTCCAAGTCTGGGCAGGGCTGAACCTGAACATCTGATGAATATTTTCAACTGTCATTATATACTTTTACCTGGGAGTAAGCCCCATTCATATCTGTGGTATGTACTTGTGAGTAGATATTTCTAGTGAGTAGATATTTCTAGGACTCTGCTGTTCATCACCTTGTGTGCGACTTTACAGTAGAGGTCTTGTCCTAAAATATTTCCTATATAATGTAATTTGTTAATTGGTGATCCTATACTTGGTTCACACAGTCTAGTGATTTTCTGTTTGTCTGCCAGCTAACAGTTCTTAATTAATGAGTAGAAATCTAATTGAATCACATAAATAAAATGTTTCTTCTACCTACAAAAGAATTGCTATTTTGTTCAAGTGATATTATTTAACTCATATTCTCCTGCTGAATTAAAATTCAGCAGAAAATGCTTTTCCTTCTATCTGCAACATTCGAGACTTGTGAATTCACTTCTATTAATATGAGTCCCTTGATCTGAGCTACCCAGGAAAAGCAATTACAATGTAATTGTAGGTATTTTTTTCTCTCTCCGCTTGTGCAGTGCAACTAAATTCTCCATAATGAGAAAAAAGTAAGATGTACAAGGGTTTTTGCAACTTTGGGACACCATGAACATGTTATACTTACTATTTAATTATTGAAAATGCAGTTGGACTCAAGTACCAGATATTGTGAAGTGTAAATAATCCATATCGATAACATGAGAGTGGTTTTGCAGGGGAGGAGCAGGGGGGTTGTATAAGAAGCAAAAAAAGAAAGAAAGGTATTTACGTACGAGTTTTACACATTTCCATGTCCAATGGAAATGCAGGGATGATAATAAATTGCACACAATGAACCAACCTGTACATCAATTGACAAATCTAATGTAATTGTTTTTCATGTATGAAATTTTCATAAGCCTATCTACTCTGTGCCGGGGAAGACTGAACATTTATGATATCCACTTCATGGCTATTCTAGGGAAATAGCCATAAAGATATACAGGTTTCATCTAGTCTATAAGCCATTTTCTCATCCCTTCCATATTTGCAGCACCTAACTACAGATATGTCATTATACTCTTTTCTGGCTTCTTGTGCCTCCTGCTTCATACACAAGGGCCAAACTGAGACCATGGAAATCTATTGACTGAGCTTCAGACAGAGATACCAAGAATGGATGTCAGATGGTTTGGAGAAAATGGGTAATACTGAAATGGGGGAATACAGCAGCTTCTGTAAGGTGTTAGAAAAGAATAATATTGGAAATGATTGCTTTGGAATGAATTTGGGTTGTCTATTTCTTTCCTGATCCAGCTTCTGTGCCTTAGACAACTGCTTGGCACACAGAAATGTAGAAGATGATGCTTTCTTTCCCCACAGTTTGAAAACCATGCTAGAAGTTTCTGCTCAGTCAGGAAAAAAATTGCAATTCTGGAATGGGTCCATAAAGGACAACTAGAAAAGCCAATGTTATACTCTTTTGCCCATCTTAGGGTCTAGGTATGTGGGGGGGGGGGGGGGGGGGCAGTTCAAGCTTGTAATATAGGTGTCCTCCCACACACATACCATGATTCCATCCCAGCACGATAGGGATTACAATGAGGAATATGATTGTGCAAGAGTTAGGATATTTTGCTGAATAGTGCCTGCTACACCTCTAGTCACAAGAGACAACTAACACCCCTCACCTTATATGACTACACCATTCTGTGAACATTTAAAAAGTATTTTTAAAAGAGATTTGCAGCAAATTATATGAATGCTTAGTGAGAGGTCTTGTTGAGTTCAATGTTATGTCCCAAGTGTGCAATAAGACTGCAACCTTAAGAGGCTAGGAACCCATTAGTTCAGCAATATCCATATAGCCCTTTATTGCCTTTTTTTTTTTAAGTCTCTCACACCCCACATTCACAATATTGAACCACATTCACCCTGTTCAGACGACATGCTAAGCCAAGGTGGTTAAGCATTTTGAGCTAAACATGATGGCTTAGTGTGTCGTGAATCACTCATTCCTAAAGATGATGGCTACATAACCCTGGTTTAAACACGCTCACTAACCATTTGCCACAAAAGGGTTAGCAGCCTAACCATGGTTTAGCGTGTTGTCTGAACAAGCCCATTGTGAACATTTAACCTAAAAAATGTAATTCTCATACGTTTTAATCCGAAAATAAAGAAAAACAAAATGGGGATCAGGTCTATGGTCATCCTCTGTACTGAGTTTCTCTAACTCCATTGCCTTGCAGCAAAGTTACCCCTTTTCTCTGCTGTCCAGTACGTCAGAGAAGTGTGGCTCACCAAGCCATTTCTGGCAGCCCAGCAGACCTCACCCTTGCATCAGCAGCACTGCCCCAAGTTACTCTTACTAGCGCTAGTGCTAGGGTGACCACATAAAATCCAGGTCAGGGCTCATGTAACTTTAACAGTTATAGAAAAAAGAGAATTTCAGCCAGTGTCATTTGTATGCAATTAGTTCCTGGTGAAATCCCCTCTTCATCACAACAGTTAAAGTTGCAGGCACTATACTAGAGTGACCATATATAAAAGAAGGCCGGGCCCCTGCAACTTTAACTGTTGTGATGAAGAGGGAATTTCACCAGGAACTAATTGCATACAAATGACACTGGCTGAAATTCCCTTTTCTCTACAACTGTTAAAGTTACATGAGCCCTGACCTGGATTTTATCTGGTCACCCTAGCTAGTGCTAGCAAGAGAAACCCATTCCTTATCTCTGCTCTCTGCTGAGGGATTGGAGATAAGTGTTTCCTGGACTGGCACTAGTAAGAGAAACCCCTTCCTTACTTTTCAACTCCAGAGGGGTGTGTGTGTGTGTGTGTGTGTGTAAGAGAGAGAGAGAGAGAGAGAGAGAGAGAGAGAATAAGTGCACACATAGGTAGACCCCTAGCACTGCTGGATGTGGCTCTCATTACACCTGCATTACATGGACACAGAACATATGATTGGACTCAAGCTAAACATCTATGTTTTACAAAATCAGGCTCTGACAAAATTAATCTTATAATATAAGCCAAGAACATGTAATTCTAAAGAAAATGGTCAACATTTGTAAGGCAGCTTTGGGAGCTTAAAAGACTTAAGGCCATTTTACACCAACCAGAAATTATTATAGAAAATATCCCATCATTTCTCCTTTTATGTTGATGCACATTATGTTGATATACTTGTTCAAAAGGGTACTTAGTATCAGTAATACATTCTGTTGGAATACATATTCCTGGGAGCAAGTAAACAGAGTAGACATGCCTAGGATTCTGCTGTATTTCTTTAGCTAGGACCGTGGCCACACTCACATTGAACTCTGGATGTAAATGTGAATAGGAGCAGGCAGCACATTACTTGATTCAAGTAGAATAAGAAACAAAATTACTGAATGCTAGAAGACAAACCAATGAATTTACTCAGAAACTGATGGTATTCACAGATTGTATTAACAAAAGAGTTGCTTCAAGTGAGTAAATAGCTTTCCCCCTCCTCCCCTCTAAAAAATTCTGTGTGTGTGCCATATTTTTCCATTTAATTTTTTGTATGCTTTGAGTATATCTTTCCCACTGTGGCAGATGCACAAAAGCAATCATAAGAGCTGCAGTATGTTTTCCCTGAATTATTAATTGTAAAAACTATTCTTCAGAATTGTATGTTAGCAAAACTGATTGTCACACTGTGGAAATTAGGATGGTAATTTCCCCCTAAATAATACACAAAATTATGTTTTCATATGCTTTCCCAGAACCCTTTCATACCCGTAATGTTCTCAATATGGGGCTTCTTACAGTATATTATAAATTAGCATCAATTACTATAGCTCACAGCATTGTCAGTCTAGAGACAGAGACAACAGAAGTCACATAACATTGTACCTCCAGATGCTAGGGGACACCTTGTGCACTTCATGAATTTTCAATTGAAAAGCACAGTTGCCAGTTAGAATAATTTATATCAATTCTATACAGGTGTAGCTTGTTCATTCCTATTTAACCAGTCATTCAAACCTACAATTGCTGGGTTCTTATTGCTGAAGCAAACTCCATTATTACCTTATTGTTATTATTCATTTATTTAAGGTGCAATCCTATGCATATTTAGACAGGAAAAAAGATAGACTCCAACTCTCAGCATTCCACAGCCAGCATGGCTGGTTGGAGAGTGCTGGAAGTTGTAGGACTTTTTTGCTGTCTAAAAATGCCTAGGATTGCACCCTTAGAAGATTTATATCTTGCCATTTGATCATATGAGCCTCAAAACAGTTTAGAAATCCCAAACCTCCAGCAGCCCTTAGTCGCCTGGCTTCTCTTTAGCTCCCAAACTCTAGATTTTCCCCTCACTGTGCAACCCAGTACACAATATATACATGATTAGCAAGTATGTAGTGCATTAAGGGAGAGAGTTAGTAGAGAAAGGAAGTAAGCACTGGGTAGGTTATTAGCAAATTACTAATCTCACCCACAATGCTTTGTTCAGACCACTCCATTACGCCCTGCATTGGATCTAGACTAAGGGTGTATCTACATTAAAGAAAAAACCCACACTCTTACCGGGCTTTCTTCTTCTTGAATCTTTCTGGGTTTATGATCTGCTTTTTTAGATGGCAACCACGTGATATGGAATGGAAAACTTCCTCTTGGCAAAGCTCTATACGTTTACTGAAACAGCGCCACAAAGTGGCTGCATTATAGCGCAACACCAGCTTTACACACTGTGGATGTCCTGTGATAATTTTAATGACTATATTATCTCCGATCTTTTTAAAACCAATATTATTTGGGGGGGGGGGAGTGCAGGAGATATCATGGAGGTTGACAACGTTGTGTAAAGGACCTGCAAACGTCTGTGGGTAGCCAGTCACAAAATACAATAAATCACTCCTGTAATGAAGCAATAAAGCTGCAATCCTACATCCACTTTCCTGGGAGTGAGCCCCATTGAACTTAGTGGGGCTTCTAAGCATGTTATGTACAGGATTGCACTGTAGGTTAATCAATGGGACCAGTTAGTAATGACTCGTGTCCCATTGATTTCAGTAGGAACTAAGCTCAACTAGCTTCATCTGGATCCAGCCCAGCCCTCTCATTTGCATATCATAACCAAAATTCAAAGAGAATGCACATCTCTTAGATTTGCACAGGCATCCGGACATATCTGCTTCACAATCATCTTGTAAAATGTATGTGTGTTTAAAATTCCTGACTTCATGAGTTGTGGCATCTGCCTTTTTCTAATAGTCTAATGCAACCTTCCCTAACCTGGTGTTCTCCGAATGTGTAGAACTGCAACTCCCATAATTCCCAGCCAGCATGGCCAATGGTCTCCAACCTTTTGGGACCAGTGGGCACATTTGGCAATGTGAGAAACTGTTTTGGACACCACCAAACACTGGCTGCCATGGGATGCATGGCTCATCACAACGGACAAGTAACCTACCCAAAAGCCTGAGTACAAGGCAAAGGTGAGGTCTGAGCCCCAACACATTAAACCCCTTTGAACCCTCAGTTTTCAGCATCAACAGAAATGTATTTCACATAAGACAAAATCTTTTTTCTCTCCTCCCCCTCTGCCGGCCAACTCATTCCCCACCACAACCTCTTTTTCTCTTTCACCCTGGCTCACCCCACATACACATGCATTCTTTCAATCCCTATCGCCATTCTTCTAGCCATCCACCATTCATTCACTCACATGCACACATTCATACATCTTCCTTCTCACTGCAAACACACACGCACTTTCAGGATCCCTTCAAAATCCCCCTCTTGATCACCTCTAAATCCTTCCTGTTTCCCTTTCGTCCTCAAATACATAATCCCCCCCACTATCTCTCTGTCTGTTGATCTCAGTACAGGTTGCTGCCTGATTGTTCCCCCAGCCACCTGCGGGCTTCCTGATGCCCTCCCTGTTGGCTTTCCACTCCCCTTCCCAGCCTGTTCTCGGCGCTTCTCTTCCTAGCCCACTGCTGCCCTGCCGCACTTTACCAAACAGCAGCAACAGGGGTCCCCTTTTCTCCCTTTTTCTTGGTAACATCGTGCACTGGAGAGGAGAGGATCAGCCTGCAGCCACCTGCCACCTTCATTTCCCAAAAATGTCTTTTAATCCCCATATGTAATAGCTGGAGGTCTTCACTTCCCTTTGAAGCAATCCCAACAGATGGTAAGAAAATGAATTGTTTTTAAAAAAACTGGGAAGGATAGGGTGCTAAGAAATGTGTCCAGGGGCACATTGGTTCCTATGGGCACCTTGTTGTCTCTCCCAACCTCATAAAGTCTTGTGCTGGGGTCTGGCTTCAAATACCCTTGAAACCCATTGGATTACATAGGGTTCATCACTCTTTCAGTTTAACATAGTTTGTGATGATAAAGGGTTAAGGGGAAACAATGTATACCACCATGGGTCCCTTGGGGTAAATGAGGGATACAAATATGATTGATAGAATTGTAAAAAAAAAAATTAAAAAAAGAAACTGAAAGGGAAACCATGGTCGTAAAGGAAGTTTATTGTTTATTTATGTATGCATTCTTACGAGTAGGAGACTCCCTTTCAAAAAATAAAGTCAGACCTTTGGAAGATTTTGTCACTCTGTTTGTGCGACTTGCTCCCATTAGTGCTGACTACTGAACATGCCATGATTTTTTATTCTAAAATATTTATATTTGCAAACCAATATGTCAAAGAGTAGAATCAAAATTTAGCATCACTGTGACTTTCTTGTTTCATTATTACCTCTCTGGAAGACATCTCCGGTTCCACTTCCTTTGCATATGTGCTGTGTTGCTTGGTAGTTCATTTTTATATCAGGATACCAAGGATCATATTTCAAGTGTTACTCTTTAAATATTCCACCCAATATCCAATGCAAATCATAAATGTCAAAAATGAAAAAAGCCAGGCAAGACAAAATAAACCAATAAATGGAATAAACACAAGACATCTTTCCCTGTTGATATAATCCCTTATATGCAATAAAACACATTGTAAAAAAAGCTACATCATATGCAACAAAGCTGGTTTTGAGAGCTAAGGTATGACACCTCATTATCCATTATGACAGTGAATATGGGCACAATGCAGAAAATGTTGGGAATGCAAAAACTCATTTTAATAGGTTAGTCTTGAGCACAGACTAATTGCCAATGGCTGCAATTCTAAACATTCTTCCCTAGAAATATGAGGCAATTGGCTGTTAATCTGCTGTATCTACTCTAGGTTTTATTGCAGAACTGAGATCCAAGCACTACACAAGGAACATTTTGGCACTGTGGTATAGCAGAATATTATAACTACACAAGAAGAAATCACATTTTGCTTTCATAATTAAATGCCACATTTTCTCTGTTCTAAAAAAAACTTGCTGAAAGTGCTGGTTAGACACAGAAGCAAAACTGGAGGGTCACAACATCATTTAAATGACTCATAAGCAACCATGAGTAAGGAATGAGTGCACGATAAATGCCTCATGTATAAAAATCCATAAGATCCATTGAAACCTTTCATTCCCTGGATCAGCCTTTCCAACCTGGAGCCTTCCAGATGTCTTGGCATGCTGGCTGGGAATCCTAAGAACATATCTGGAGGGTTCCAGGTTGGGTAAGGTTGCTCTGGATTGCACCCATTTTGTGTAATTTTTGAAACACATCAGTCTTAAGGGAAAATCTTGGTTTTGTTGTGCTTGTTTTAAATTATAGTGTCCTGCGCTGTCTCTAGAGATTGTCATGGAACAAAAATAAAAACAAACAAAATACAATTGTAATACGAGTGTACCGTGTGTAATAATTTAACCAGTGAGTCTCAGTATCTGAATTGGTACTTCAGATGCTGTAATAATAATAAGGGCAGAGAAAACTTAAAATATACTTGCAGATGTTTCTGTGAGTACTGGAATGAAAATTAATAATAGAAACTCCTAATGGGAGTTTATTGGCTCTCATTCGATTCATTAAAATATCTCAATTAAGGGTGCAATCCTATATATGTTTAGACAGGAAAAAATTCTATAACTCCCAGCATGCTTTTTCCTGTCTAAACATGCATAGGATTGCGTCCTAAACTGTTTCGAGGAGTGCACCTTAAATAAGAGAATTTCTTGCTCCTAACTTTTACCCTGCCATCTGTCAACATACATAGATTAATTTTTGTTCTCTTTCATAAAATGCTGCTTTTGTTGCCTGATTCATGTGGAAGTGGAAGCGTAAGAATCCCCCCACCTTCCGCTTTCTGTTTCTAAGCTGAATACTTTGAGATACCAAAGGAAAGAAGGCACTTGTGACTACCAGGAAAAAAACCCTACCAAAATTAGGGTTGTAAACAAGTTGTTTAATCTTTAACAAGCCCAGAAGCCAAGATCCTAGGGCAGCTTTCCCCAAGCTGGTGCCCTCCAGATGTTGCAGACTTCAACTCCCATCAGCCCAGGCCAGCCTGGCCAATGGTCAGAAATCTTGGGAATTGTAGTCCAAAATGTCTAGAGGGCACCAGATAAGGGACGCCCACCCTATTGGCAGAATAGGAAGCTTCCAAGGGCTGCACCCAGCATGCAGGCCAAAGATTCCCCATCTCTGTTTTATGGAATTCTTGGAACAGAGCTGGTCCTCCATTAGACAAATTGAGGCAACTCGCCCAAGTGGATTACTAGTACCTTATGAAACAGTGCCTGTAGCTGGGCCTTCAACAACTCATAAAGCAGATACCAATTGATAAGCTCAGCTGGTCATCTTTTATTGTTCTGTCAAGCAGTGAGCATAAGAACCATGCTAGATCCGGCTTTCTGTTTGCATAGTGGCCAACCGGATTCTCATGGGACACTCACAAACAGGACATGAGGGCAAACAGCACCCTCCTACCCATGTTCCTCCACAACTGACATACAGAGATCACTCGCCTGCTTTCCAGATCTGATCTGGTGTAAAGGTGTGGTAAGTTACCACATAGCAAAACTCTTTTTACTAAATTTATTTTATGCTATGAAAAGTTGATTTCTGCACATCAAGCTGCTGTGGAAGATAGAACAGGTGGCAACAGTCTGCCATTAAGGGAACATGTCAATTATTTATAGTGTAATCCTATGCATATTTAGACAGAATTCTTACTATTTATTACAGAAAAAAGTTCTACAACTCCCAGCATTCCTCAGCCAGCCATGAGAGTTTGGGAATGCTGACAGTTGTGGAATATATTTTTTTCTGCTTAAACATGCATAGGATTGTGCCCTTAGTTTTATTATACTTTTTATCATTCCCTTATACTATTATTTACCATTATTCTTACCATCCACTGACACCAAAATATCTCAGTCCACCTCAGCTAAGGTTGGCATCAACCATAAGGCCTGGGAGCACATGATTCTGCAGCAGCGTCACTTGTTGAACTTGAGTGGATATGAGCCTGATCCAATCCTGAACAGGAAATCCTGGGAAGTTGCTCTAAAAACATGTCACATTTAGGTATTTTTAAAATCACTTTCTTGTGGTGGTTTTATTCTTTATTTGATTTATACCCCACTGTTTAAAAAAAGAAGGCACTCAAGGCAGTTTACAAAACAATTTAGAAAAGATTAAAACAAAAATCCACGTTAAAATACAATAGAAAACATAACGATTACAGAATAAAAATGATTTTGATTCTTTAACAGTTCCCCATAACTGCATTTCCAGCCCGGGCGGTGGGGGGGGGGGGGACTTCACCTGTTCATTTTCTACCTGACAGCAATTTTTAAACAGCACAGGAACCCTGAGAGAAAATACTTGGCAACACCAGCTGCATGACGGGCAGCAGTTCAGCGGCTTTGTCCCTACGTAATCATGGCGAAAGCTTAATGCTGACAGCAATGAAAACGCAGGAGCCCCTCCCAAACAAAACCTGGCAATGCTAGCTCTGACGTATTGCAAGATTTTTTGTTTTTTTAGTCGATTGTATTTAAGAAAGGACCTCATCCTTTAAAGACAAGAAGAGAGGCTCAATCTACTGAAGTACATAGCAAAGATCCCTTTTTTTTGAAACGGTAAGGATTTCATTTATAATTGCTCTGCCCCACTTGGGCGCGAAACTTCAGGTTTTAGTTCTGCTCTGCGTGATCCAACTGGAACGTCAAGCTGACCCTCGCAGTGGGCTGAACCAACGACTGCAGCAGCAAGGAAGGGAAGACAGAGGTCGCTCCCCCCCTCCTGGGGCAGCAACATTTGTTGTCGCTCTCTGTGCTCGAAGAAGGTTGGGTCGGGACGTACCATTATCAGAGAGATGGGGTTACGCCGTAGTTTTAATGCTCGCAGGGGTGTTCTACGGCCATGAAAGGCAAAGGCGCGTTTAGTTTTTTAAAAAGAGCCGCGGAAGCTGCGTAAAAAAAAAAACACCACAACTCATTACGTCGTTTGGGCGCGCTGGCGTCCAGCTCTGTTTGGTGAAGAGAACTTTATGCTCTTCCTCTATCCCCCCCTTTTTGGGATGCCATGGGAATGGTTCGGTCCAACGGGTAACCGCTTCCTCCTCCAGTCCGCTCGTCTTCGCAGCGCTTCGCCGTTGCCGCCGCCGCCGCTGCTGGCCCACAGGCGGGGGAGGAAGGAGGAGGAGGGAATCGCGGTGCGCGCCGGGTCCTCTTCACGCGGGGCTCAAGATGTCGGTGGCGTTCGCAGCCCCCAGGCAGCGGGGGAAGGGCGAGATCACGCCAGCTGCCATCCAGAAGGTGGGCTGTGGGGCCTAGCCTGGGGAGGCTGCCAAGCCCGGAAGAGGGCTG
The DNA here is from genome assembly GCA_029215795.1 of Anniella stebbinsi. Lineage (NCBI taxonomy): Eukaryota > Metazoa > Chordata > Lepidosauria > Squamata > Anniellidae > Anniella > Anniella stebbinsi. The sequence goes on along the minus strand of JARDYH010000006.1, from coordinate 61,058,013 downwards.
GGCTGGACGCCGCTTTTCGTTTTGTTTTGTTATCCATCCGCCCGCCTCATGATCGGACGGCGCGGGGTTGAGATAATCGATAATTCAGCATGTGGTTATAAGGACCCTAACCTGAAATGCCTCGTGGCTTTGGTGTGGGGACTGTTGGGAATTGGGATGGTGATGATGATAGTAATACTTTTTGTTTTAGTATAGTGCTTCTCTTTTTTTTCTCTCCCTCCCCCCATTTAAATACTTTAGGCTGTTGTTCTTTGCACACTTACTTAGAAGTAAGTCCCATTGGAAACAGTGGAATTTATTTCTGAGTAGACATACATAGAAATGAGTTGTAAATTAGGTTGTTTCGTATAAGGGCCAGGTTCGCATATAACACTAATGCATAGTATGTAGTGTTGAATTCCGGGTTGTTGTGATGTGCGAACCCAGCTGTGCTGACAAACCATGGTTTGTTACCCACAAACAGCCCAGAAAGACAAAGCATGGTTTGTTGTTAGACTGTGAACTCTGGGTTGTTGTTACATGTGAACCTGGAAATTTTGGTTGTTCATGGTTTGTTTTGCCAGGCTACAGAGACAGTGGGCCAGAGTTGTAAAAAATAAAAAAAACACCAGCCCCTCTGTGTGCTGGTGCTACAGCTTTGCAAATTCAGTTGGGATACAGGGAGGGAGCAGACAAAGAAGGAGGCAAACAACTGAGGAATTGAGAAAATAAACCACAGTTAGTTCATCTGCCAGACAAATCCTGGATGGGGCAACAAACCATTGGTTAAATGAACTATGGGTTAGTATTAGCTCTGTAGTCCTTGTAGTAGCCTTCTAAGGTAGGCTACTATTGTGACTCATATGAAGGGACTGTGAGAAAGTGGTGTGGTCTTGATACCAAAGGGGCTTATGGCTTGTTGAGTGGCATCTGCTCACCATTTATTAATAATAGCAAGGAATGATAATGCAGTTCATATGAGTCTTAAAAAATATTCATTCAGCTCATGTAATTGATCCATCCAATGGGTGGGGGAGTAGTAGGCAATCAGAACACACAATTGGTGTTAGTAAGATGTAGAAAGGAAGAAAATTCTTCATATAGAGCAAAAAGAGAAATGAGTTACATGAGAGATTATGTGCAAGCGTGGGGGAACTTAAGTAATGCATCTGGTCACTGCTCAAAAAGGTAGGGAAAACCTTGCAATGGACATGTGCAAGTATCAGGAGTTTCCTGACAATTATTAGTGTTTTTCCCCTCTGAGTAAGACCCAGCATGTTGCTAACTTGGGGGTCCACTGAGGGTGGATGGTGGGGAGGGGCTATGCCGGGATGGAGGAGAAGTTCCTGAACCACAATGCAAACCAAAATACAGTTTTCATTCACAATTTATGCTTTTCCAAATTCTGTGATGCCATTCTCCAGTTTAATTTGCATGTTTTAGAGGAATGTGCACACAAAATGAATATATAAATGAGTATATTGGGGGAAATAAACTATTATATAAATATGCATATTTGGGGAAAACAATGTGTATATTAGGATAAATGCACAGACTTAATAATAACATTTAATAATAAATTTGCAAACTAATGTAAAAAAGGATGGAATGGAGTTCAGACTGGGGAAAAAGAAGCGGAAAAACTGAAATTGACCATTTCATCTATTCTTACAAACATGGAGCTTCCAATAATGCATGACGATTCTTTTAATTTCCATAGGAGCTGATACTTTAGGAATGCTATAAGAGCAAGCATATATTGGTTAAAGTATTAAGAATAAGTTTCAGTGATGGAGACAAAGTAAGATAAATACTAGCTCTCACATTCTATTTCAGTGTTTGAGGTTGGGGAGCTGTTAGATCAAAAGGAGAATGCTACTTTGGCCTTGGGATATATACTTCAGTTCATGTACATTATTGTAAGTTAAATAGCCAGAGAAAGTAAAAGGTCACTGTATGTTACAGTTGTCATGCTTCATGTAAAATGATGGAGAAGGAGAGTGGACAGAAATCAATGTGTGTGCATTGATCAGTCTTTAAAAATTTGGTTAGGGTGAAGAATACATAGTTAAAATTGAAGGAGTTGTATTAAATGATTTTGCATATGAGTCGTTAGCCTGTACTTGATGGTGTGGGTAGGAAATTAATTACAGGGTAGGAAGCTGTGACTCCACCTGGTTAGTGCAAAATTACTGTTGGAAAGCTTGTAAATACTTGCAGGTCTGGAAAGACCACTAAAGAAACTGCATAGATGTTATGGCTTCTGGTGTTGTGGAGTTTATTACAGTGGTAGCTGATCTTAACTAAGAACTTAAAATAATTTCCAGAGCAGTAGCTGTGTGCAACCTTAAAGACTAAATATGAAGCTTATGCCAGAAAAAATCTGTTAGCCTTTAAAGTGCCATAAGGTTTTGTTGTAAGAACGTAAAAGTTCTCACAGTTGCATATTGCCGACATAAAGTCTGCAATTTTCAGACCATATTTGTTGAATTCAATAGGGTTGTACCAGGACTATTTTGAAATCTAGAAGCTACACTTCTTTCTGGTTTACCATAGTGGATAACAGACTGAAATCGGGAAGTCTTTAGCCAAGCCATAGTCTCAACTTAGGCTGCCCCCTGCCCCATTTTCAGTATGGCAGTTATATTGATCTATCTTACAGTGCTTTCTAAGGGTTACAATAAGATAATTTATGAGAAGTGCTTTAGATTAGGCGTGGGCAAACTTTTGGAGTCAAGGACTGCATTCCTTTTGGGGAAAGTAGGCAGGGTCAGTCGGGTGAAGACACACATTCTCTCTCCCCCTTATTAATCCATCATCCAATCATTTGCTCTTTCGTCCATCTATTCATTCATTCTCTCACACACTCTCACTCTCTGGGAAATGAAGCAACACAGCCTCAAATACATCCTCTCCTTTCCTCTCTTCTCCCATTCTCTCTCTTTTATAGCTATATACATACATATACAATCGCACCAATCCATCTGCCCCCATTCCCATACCTCCCTTCCATCCACATTTTCCTTCATATACAATTTTCTTCTCACTTTTCAGACACTTAACTCCCATTCCCATTTCCTTCCATGCTGGATTTGGAAGGAGAGACTTCTCTTTCCCCTAGCCTAACAGGATGGAAAAGTGGCAGGAGACAGCAACATTGGCACGGGGTGTGTGTGGCTTGGGCAGCCACTGTAGACTGCTCTGAAGACTATCAAAGGTTGTTTGCAACTCATCAGCTGTGGGTTGCCCACATGTGCTTTAGAGTGTTCAAGTGCTATATAAATGCTCCAGTTCAACACAGAAGTACTCCAGACATGAAAGGTATTGGAGCATGGCATCAGAAAGAGGATATTCCCAGGAGGGACAGCCTCATGGGAAAGATTGGTGATTAGCCCATGGACCAGAGTGTCCCCATGCCGTGTATGTGTGTAGGAGGGTGAACCTAGGACTTATAAGAAAAGGAAATGGTAATGAAGCTGAACCCAAGATTCCCCAAGGGGTCTGGCAAAGTTCATGACATGGACTGAAAAGAAAAAAAATATAACTCCTGTTTGGATCAGCAGTCCTGTTATTATGATAGGGAGTAACTACATGAAAAAACCCAGAACAGATCTTTTGTTAAACTTACAAAATAAATGGTTTAAGAAGTGAAGTTTAAAAAAATTTAAAGAAGGGGAATGATTGGAAATGAGTTTTCAGTTTGATCTTGAGTGTATGTTCTCTCAAAACTTAAGCTGAAACAGCCAGTTAGACAGAACAGAGTTCAGTGTATACTAGAATGAATTAGTCTTATTTTGAGAATCTGTTTTATTTCAGATGTTGGATGAAAACAATCATCTTATTCAGTGTATAATGGACTACCAGAACAAAGGCAAAACTTCAGAATGCTCTCAGTAAGTTCGTTATCTGAATGTAGTTCATGTTCACTCTTGCTATCTTCTAAAGAATGTGATGTGCTTGTGGAGCAGGTCTTTCAGGTGCACAAACTAGATTGTGTAAGCTAGTGCCTAGGAGGTATATGGAAAAATCTGCACTGACTTCTAGTTATGCAGTGTTACTGTTAACTACCCAGTTGGTACAAGTAATATTTCCTCCTGGGCAATTAGCTTGCCAGTGTATCTGTTCTGTGACATGCTGATGAAATGCTAAATAGACAAGTTAAGACAATGGTGTTTCTTCCAACAGCATTACTTACAGCTTTGCAAACTCTGAAGGAAATAGAACAGACTTTAGGTGGCTGCACTTAGGAATAGATTGCCCTACGTGTTATCTGAAGGTAATTCTGAAAGATGGGTGCCACAAATGAAAATGCCCTGTCATCTGCCCTCTATGTGTTAGATGAGTAAAGGGTAAACAACCAACAAGGCCTCAATTTACCTCCCTTCCACAGAGAAATTTACCGATGGAAATCTTTCTGTAGGATATGTGACAGCAAGGCTGTTAAGAAATTTAAATGTCAGTAACAGCTCTTTGAAATGGGCCTTAAAACTGGTAGCCAGTGCATGTATTCAGCGTTCTTGTACCCTTGTATATCAGCAGTGAACTATGGCTTTCTGCACCAGTTGTCATTTTTGAGCAGTTTTCAAGAATTCGATACAATAGATACAGTGCATTATTGGACAGTGGTGACATGAGCATTTTTAACTTTAATTTTAAATCTTCTCTTCCCATTTAAAAAAAAATAGATATCAGCAATTGTTGCATACAAACTTGGTCTACCTAGCCACAATAGCAGACTCCAATCAAAATATGCAATCTATACTGCCGCCGGTAAGTAACTTGTAAAAATAATACTGTGTGCTCGTTGTTACATGAAGGTACTGTATTTAACATATATAGGTACCAATTATTCTGTGTAGTTTCTTACACCTTGAATTGCATATCTATAGAATTTTCCCTGTGTGTTTTCCGCTACAAGTTATAATACCAAAATAAAATCTCATGACTATCGCTTGATTTCAGTAGAAAAGTCTGTGTAGTTTTAACATGGAATTTTGCAAAGTTAGATTGTCCCTGGGGCATGCAAGCACAGCTTACCCAAGCTTCTTATGAATAATTACATGCTTTGTTGTTATTAAAATATTGTTACAGGTCACTTCTTAAAATGAAGTAATGCTTCTAAATTATTATTAATTTAAACTTTGAACTCTTCTTGGAATGATTTATAATAAGCTATTTTTCAGTCACTGTATTTTGCATCTCATGCTAGGGTGTTCCATGGGAAAAGTAAAATGAAATCCAAAGCTGTAATTTGGCTTATTTAAGAAGTTGTGTAACCTCTTACACCAATGGAAGCATGAGAACTGCTATAGAACCTACCTAGCTGTGTAAACGCTATTGCAACATCTTGTGCAAACACTAACAGCTATTTTTGTTCCACACATGGTTGTTTGGAGACAACCAATTTACAGCTAAATGAATGAAACACTCAAACTTAGTATTTGCTCGATTGAGAATCCAGCTTATAACATATTGGGCTGTGTCCCAATAGCACCTCATCACTTTCCTTCCCCCTTCTTTAGTAGACACCAGAAGTACCCTTTCCATGAGCAGAAAGTGTACTTTCTTTAGTTCCAGCCCAGTGATTCCCGCAGAAATTTGTAGAGTGATGGATTTAATATGTAATTTGATCTCGCATTTGAAATAGAAAATTAAGTTTAAATCCGTAGCATATTTTGTGGCAGATAGAAAACAAAGATTGCAGTTATAAAATAAACAGTCTAATAGTGAGTTATGGGGGGGAATTTCATTTAACAGAAATATCTATCTATGTATATAGATATGCATGCAGTATTTGTGGAACTAACTGCTTCTGTTTCACTAAATTGTCTTTCAGCCACCCACACAGAATATGTCAATGGGTCCAGGAGGAATGAGTCAAAGCGGCCCTCCCCCACCTCCACGTTCTCACAATATGGGTTCAGACGGTATGGTAGGTGGGGGCCCTCCTGCACCACACATGCAGAACCAGATGAACGGCCAGATGCCTGGTAAGCTTGTCTCCTAGAAGGCATTAACACGAGGGTTGCTCAGCAACTGAAACAACATGTGGGCTCCAGGGATAGAAGATTGTTGATGACAAAACTGCTTTGAATGCCCCCGAGTACAAGCGCTCTCAGAGTTTGTTAGCTACAGAGCTACGTGACCTGTATTCTGTGTTTATCAGGCTGCCCTTGGGCTTTGATGTAGCTGACACACAGCATTCCTCTGAACAGAACTAGCTAAATTTAGTCTGTCTGAAACCATATTGTACAGCTGTATTTAGAAGTCTTACTGAAGAAAGGTATGGGTCTATCGCTGAAGAAATTCTTCTTAAAAGAAATTAGCCCAAACCATCGCAGCTAAGTTAGTGTGATGCGTAAGAGATGAAGTTAGTAGAAAAGTCACTTTGACAGAAAATCAAATTGCTACTAACCTTCTGTACAACATACGAAAAAGACAAGCTGTAAAGTACTTTATATGAAATACCTCAAAACCATTACTTGAGGTCTAAACCTGAAGTCATGTTTTTAGTACAGAAGAAAGGGATGTAAAATGTCATTGTTTGCAAGGAGGAAAACAAAATAATGTTCCGTATTTTGCCAGTCCTGGCTATGCAGAGAATTGCTTCTTTAAGAAGTCATTTTTAAAAAAGTAAGAATCTTTCTTTATAAAATGCAGTTTCACAGAATATTTGTCACAAAAGCACTGTTTTGTTTGTTTGTTAGATGCTTCTACCTTAAACTCCTTTCTGTTGGTTGCATTTATTCCATCCTTTATTTATTTTGGTATCACCATGTCCTCAAGTGAACTCGGAGCAAAAAGAGCAAAAGCTGCCATCAGAAATTCCTGCAAATTTGCAACAACCATACAAGTCATAACTTGTTAGTAACTTAGGCTGCAATCCTAAATGCACATTTTGTGGAATAAATCCCATTGAACTTAGTAAGACTTATTTTTGAGTGAACAGTGTTAGGATTGCTCTATTAAGCAGTACATAGTACAGAAGAAGACACTAAAAAGTTAGCGATTATATCCAGTTCCAAACTAATGAGTCTTCATAACTTGATGTAAAGCTGTGGTCTTCAGCCTTCTCAGACCCAGGACCGAACTTTAGCCTTGACGTGAGCTATTTAAATTATTTACTCTATATGTCCAACTCTGTTCTTTTTCTTCCTAGAGTGATCAGATGCAAAGAAAAACATGGCTCCTGTAGACTTAGCACTTGTGTAGATGAGGAATGTTGGCATATGCAGCTTATCATGTAGAAGTGAGAAAAGCTCCATTAGTTGAAATTCCCTTTTTCTACACAACAATTAAAGGTGCAGGAGCCCTGGTACAATTGGCATGTCGAGGCACAACCACTTGGGGGTCTCAAACCTCCAGTTGAAGAACAAACCTCTGTTGTACAGTATGTAGAATGATAGATATGAATTGAGCAGTGCTGGGTTTAAATCCTTGCTGAGTCATTAATTTCACTGAGTGAATTTGGTCTAGTCGCGGTCTCTCAGCCTATCTTATCACATGGTTCTTTGGAGGATAAAAACTGGAATAATTCCCATGTGTACCCTGGGCTCCTTGGAGGAAAGGTAGGTTATAAATGTGAGAAATAATCACTCCAGTTCTAGTACAGGCATTTAACAGTGGAAGATCTGCCACTGAAATTGGACTAAACTGGCAGATACAATTTATTTACAGATTGTGCAGACAGGGTATTTAGTTTGTACTGTATACTCTGAATAGTTTGTGATTCATATATTTGCTTTCTGACTGTACAAGAACTTTGGCTAAAATAGCCAGTTATTGCTAATGTAGCTAACTTCCTTTGTATAAGCTGTGCCACATTTCATTCTGCACTGGTGGCAGGTGCGAGGAGCATGGTTTCCTGGCTCTGCGCTCAGAGCGCTATCTCTGAACTGAGAGCCAGAAAGCTGAAAAATCCTATGCCTCCCTCCTGACACTGTCTAGGGGACCTAAGATTGCTCCCTTAGTCTGCTGTACTCCTTTTGGGTGTTTTGGGTTTACTGTCTTTCAGGTCAGATCTAGTATAAACAGAAACCTGGATAGTTAGTACACATTTTATTTTGAAAACGCATCCCTTTTTAAATACATGCAAGTGGCAATTGTGAAGGATCACTTGTAACGGCTTTTAAAAAAGCAGGCCAGTAAAATATGTGTATACAATTCAAATTGAGAAGTTTTTTGGTTTTTTTTTACTTTGAATCAAGAAAATGTAGGTAGATGCTCTTAAAGTATAATTTCAGCCATTCACATTCTGTGGGGACTGGAGTTAAATTTAATATTTAAAATATATATCATTTTAAGGACAAAATTCAAAATGTCCTTAAAATAAATATTATTTATTCATTGTTATATTTATATCCCGCCTTTTCTCAATGTCTTTGGATATAAAATAAATCTGCAGCTTTCTTAGAGTCCTTTTCTGCCTTTAAGTAGAAGCAAAAATATTTTAATGCTCTAGACTGCAATAGACGTGGACAGAGACTTGTGTAGCAGAATAGGACCTCTCCCTATCTCACAGCGCTGTGTGAATAAAATGGTAGGCAGGTGCTATATTGGTTTTACCTGTGGATCCCAAATTCAAAGATGTCAACATTTGAACTCTACTCGTATCAAGACACAATGATTATATCTGTATATTTAGTCATTTCCCAGATTGCATGTTACAGTGCTCCTATGAGGTGTTCATATGTTAGGTGAAAATTAGAAAATAAATAGCCCCTTAATATGTGAATACTACCAAACTAATTCCTCTTCACTTTGCAACTCTTCCATGAAACTTCCCTCCCTGATAGTTTGGTTCCTCTTCCTTTGTCCACCAAGAAATTCCTTTTCTAGGACAGTTCATCAGGCCATCTCCCCTGTACTACTTCTAGTTATGTTTAGCATTTACATTTCCTCCCTTGCTTTTAAGAAATCTTTTGCTCATAATTTCTGTCCTATCTAACAGAAATTTAAGCTCTTTTGATACTCTTCTTCCTATTGGGTAAACTTTTAATTCTTTATATACACTTTTAAAGGGAATAAGTGTTGTGTTCATTCTCACTTATTCATAATGTTTGTATTCTTCTTCCTGCTTCAGCAAGGTAACATATTTTTAAAAATAAAATACAATTTTAAAAAGGAAATATGACAATCAGGCATCAGATAAAACAGATGTACAGAAGATCTGGGGAGTAAAAAATCAGAACCTGGTCTTGCTGTAGGCTAGTTGGAACAAAATAGTCTTTGTTCGACATGCAATTAGCATCAAGAAGGTGGCCAGTCAGCTCTCCCTAGGCAGGAAGCTATGCAGTCATGGTTCTAAAACAGAGAATGCCCTCTCCCACATGCCCACCAATTGCACCTATGCCAGCAAAGGAACACAGAGCAGGGCCTCCTATGACAATATGGGTGGACAGGATAATGCAAGAGGAAATGGTCTAAGTCATAAGCAGCACTTTGAATTGGACTTGGAAATGGACCAAAAGCCAGTGAAGCTGGTACGGGAATCTATGGGTTTGTGTACCTGAAGCAATGTATCCATAATGAAAAAGGAAAACTGTTTCAACTTCAAACTGGTGTCATGCTCTACAAGAGAGCAGTAAATTTGATATACAGTTCCAGAAAGCCTGCTGGAACTGTATGTCAAATTTATTGCTCTCATGCATTTCCTAGTTAGGCTTTAGATGGGCCTAATGTTAGAAATTGAGAATTTTTAGAGGCCTGTAGCCATATACCAGCCCAGAGGAGCACAATCCTGTCCATTCTTGGAAGCTGAGCAGGCCTGACTAACAACAAGATGGGAACATTTCCAGGGGCATGTGCAGTCTGGTATTACTAAAATACCTGTTTCAGTGTAGGCATTTTCTGGTTTTGAAAATCAAAGTTACTGGTGCACAAATTAGTGGAAATGTGAGTTGAAACACAAATTCCTTGCATCTTTAAAAACCAAGGTATCTTACTAATGCTGAAGTTTTGGGAGAAAAAAGACGTAAGAGACAAAACTGACTTCAGCCATTGCAGAGAGAACTTTGTGTATTTGAATAGATTTTTTCATCCTTTGAGACTTTCCTGGGAGTTGGATGCCATGACCCCAAACTTTTCATATATGAGAGTGTAATGGCATACAGTTTCCTTTGGTTTTACCACATCAGCCTTTAGAGCCAAACTGCTGTCTCTGTAAAAGCTAATTGTCTTATCAGCTGGCAAATTATTGTGATGAAAACGGCAGAGAAAACCTCTGTGGTATATGCTGTTCTCCTTTGTGTGTATATGCAGCCACTTCAGATTGGCACTATAGTAAGGTAAATTGTTTATGTAACTATAGATCAGCCTTCCCCAACATGGAGCCCTCCAGATGTGTTGGCATGCAGCTATACTAGCCAGGGTATTCTGAGAATTGTAGTCCAACACATTTGGGGAACACCCAGTTGGGGAAGGCTGCTGTAGACTAAAGCTACTTAGTTGTAGATTTATACTGATTGACAATAGCAGGTGAGCTGTCCTTAAAGAAAGAATGTCCACTCTTACCTATATTCTCATCAAAGAACCCCTAGTAAGGCCCACAATTATTAATTTAAAATGTTTTAAATTGTCTATTCTATTTTGCTTATCAGAAGAGTCTGTATTCAGAATATACAAAGCTAATTACTAAATGCTAATTGTGATGTAAAACACTGTGATTTTGTTTTTGAAGGGCAGTATAAATATGCAGGCAATTTCAGCCTGTAGTGTGTTAGGTTTTTTTTAAAGTGACTGATTTATTGATCTGCCTAGATGACTAAGCAGCATGGTGATCTTCCTGTGTCTTCAAGAAATGTAAAGCATTTCTTTTTCTTCAAAGGCCCTAACCACATGCCTATGCAAGGACCTGGGCCGAACCAGCTCAACATGACAAACAGTTCCATGAATATGCCTTCAAGTACTCATGGGTCCATGGGAGGTTATAATCATTCAGTGCCATCTTCTCAAAGCATGCCTGGACAGAATCAGATGACAATGAGCCAAGGACAGCCTATGGCCAATTACGGTCCCAGACCAAATATAAGCATGCCACCAAATCAAGGTAAATGAATAAATGTCTTATCTGTCTTCTGTTAAATACATAATGCTACAAAAGGTAACTTGTTCAAAATGTTTGGAAATAAATTGGGGGTATTTACATGTGCTCTTCTTATGCAGCATTGGCTAGTATTAAATCTATTTCTGTGCTAACAACTTTTCTCTTTATTTTACTGAATGCTAGGAAATCCCCTATGAAATCCTGAAACGTAGGAAGTTAGTAGTAAAATAATACCTGTTTTTAAAAATACTTAATGGTTTCTACAATAGGATTGTATGCATAGGATATTGCTACTAAGATACCAGAAGGACTAGCTCCTCCTGTAAGAGACTTCCTGACCATTCAGGTTGTTTCAAGAGGAATTTGTAAGGCAGGGGGAGGGAAGATCTGCAGTGTGCAGATATTGGATGTTTTTCACACAGTTTGAGCATCTTCCGTTGCCTGCTGTAGACCTACCCTGTTTCAATGTGAAATCTTATCCATGACAGCACAATGCTGTCATACTATGCACTCTAGACTGGGGGTCAGTTTGAACTAAACTGAATATCTCTGCATTGTGAGTAGCCTCATCCAGTTTTTCAGAAGGTTCCTCCAAAGGTAGCACTTAGATTTGGTCTGAAGAAGTTTGAAATCTTAATGAGAGTAGTTAAGATAAGCAAGAAGTTGTGAAAAGCACAGTGGTGAGGATGAGCAGGGTCTTACTAACCAGAAATTTCTACCAGCTCATTGCCCCTCTCCCCAAAGAGTGGGGTCTGTTCCTTACCTCACACTGCACCTCCAAAACCCAGGGCAAGAAAAATCCTCTGCTCCCCTCCTTAGGTCCAAGAGGGAGGCTATCATTTCTGTAATTGTACTGTTCTTCCAAATGCTTGTAGTGTCTCACAAGTGCAGCACAAAAGTCTTAGCCCTCCTCTCCAGGATTAAGCTGCATTAAGCTGGAGAGAGGGCAGATACTATACCGACAATTGTGCTTTGCTTCTGAGGTGTACCAAGCTCTTGATAACACAATCCCAACCTTCTTCCTGTACTGGGAGGGAGGGCACAACTGCCCCTGCAGTTGCACTCTGAGAGGCTCTGAAGTGAAGTACCAGTGGAATGGTGCTTGTTCCCTCTCTAGCTCCATGGTTGGGAGGAAGACTGGGGTTTGCCATGCTCTACAGAGGGTGATGAAACACTTGCCATGGTAAGGGGAATCGTTGGCCTCACAGGTTTAATGATGCACTCTTAATAAAAGAACGTTAGAAAGCTGGTAGAATAGTAGCTCGATGAAGAAGGGAAGAGTTTTGAAAACGGTCTTTGTTTTTGGCATCCTCATGGGATGACTACCACGCCCTCCAAATGACAGAGAACATTCTGACTTCCTAGGACTAAAAGCGTAAAAATGATATTAAAAACAAAGTAGTAAAATGCACACAGGAATTATCCCTTGTAAATGTTGTTGGAGTTTCCTTGTTTTAATACATTTTATTAGCAGAATTTAGTCTTGTGCTTCTGTGGTATTACCGAATAAATTATTATTTGTGCCACAGTCTATATTTTTGAGATTCCAATACCTAAAATAGTTGACTCAGTTCTTCTTCAGAAATTTACTAGTGGTATACTTTTCATTGTAAAAATTGTTAATAAGATGTTACACAGTTTTCTAACAGGCTAAAGAACTATCAGGTTAGTTGCCTCAGTTAACTGCTTTCTTTCCGCATTCAAGAAGTTATCTTTAATAGACTTCAAGTGTTACATTGTTTTTGAAGAATAAAATTTTGAAATGTGTTGGATTTGTGGTTCCATACAAAGTCTGATTGTTCTTTGTATTTTCTGTAAAATATTTCTCGGATATTTATTCAAGATCATGTTTGATCCTATTGAAAAATGGTTCATTAGTGCATATTATCATTCCAAGTGCAGGGAACAAAAATGTTTGTCTTCATGGCTAACTTTAAAGAATATAATACCATCTACTCAAGCACAGAGATTAAAAACCATTTGTGTTCAAGCATACCACAAAGCATGTAATGAAAAAGAGAGAAAACATTTCAAGGTGTTTGCTTGAAATTGAGTTGTGTTCTCTAAAAGGAGAGTTGATTTCCGTTCCATACTTGTTGAACATGTCTGAATAGTTTCTTTTGATCAGGTCAGTTAGAGGTTGATAGACCATATAGTGTTACAGCAGATGTGAAACCAGTGGAACTGATGTCTCCACACAAAGCAAAAGCAAGAACATAGATTTTGTGAGCAACCATTTAAATCATGGCATTCTTTAATAGGTAGGTTCACACAATGCAGCCACCATTTTGAATATGCAACCCCCAGTTGGAGCAACTGGGGGTTGTGTCGTGTTGTGCAAACCTGTCATGCCCTTCCTGGAGGAGGATTCATTGAATGAGGAAGAGCTGGAGCCAGGAACCATTTGAAGAGGAGGCTGGCCCCTCCAGTGTCATCCATGGACTTCCCCAAATGCAGGATTCATCCCTCCAAATGGCGTAGGCTGAGATGTGAGCACCAGAGAAGCCAGAAGAAGCCACAGCATGGGGCCTCCCTTAAAAACAACACACTGACCTAATTGGCTAGCTGTGCTAAATTCATCCATAACATACTAGCCTGCAGAGCGCATTTATTAACATAAGCTGATTTTAGTTCTTATGTACCTTTTCCCCCAAATCATTGTATATTTAATTTATTATATTGATTGTACGAATATGTTCTATGTTTCTCTGGCCTTTCGGCTGCAATAAAGGGATTGAATTGTCACAACCAGCTATATATCAGCACAGCCAGAATCAGATCTCTGTGAGTTAACCTCAACATGTCGCCTTGCTTCTTCGGGCATTGCTGACTGCTAGACCCTCGACGACCCTCCTGGACACACCCCCTTACTGGCTTTGACTCTTGGCACAACTGACTTCTTTGGATCGACCTCTGGACTGCTTTTGACCTTGTCTCTGCCTTCTCTTACTATGCTATTCGGATTCCCATGTATGACCTTGGACTGGACTAGCTTCTCTCTTTGTTTTCACCTGGGACTATCCGAACCTTGACTATGGCACTTACCGGCCTCAATACAGGACTGAACTTGTCCTTCAAGGATTAAATATCCTCACATAACCCTATTACTAATTGAGTGTTATGCGATGGTTGTTTAACCTTTGACTAATCCACAATGGCCAGGTTCGCATAATACAGCACAACCTCCAATTAGGGGTTGCATATTCAGAATGGTGGCTGCACACACTGCAGCTCATTGTGGGTTATTTAACCCACATTAAATCATTGTCGTGTGAATCAGGTAAGTCTGTATTTAGGAAAAGTAGAATTGGCAAAGTGCTGTGGTTATAACAAAGAGAAGTTGGCAGCTTCTATTAAAGCAAACATTAGCTTTATTCTTGAAAGAAATCTTTGACTGCAGTCTTCAAACTCCTACACTAGATAAGGTCAGTTGAAGTTAATAAAACTATCCTGGAATATCTTCAGCATCTATCAGATTGTCCTTCCATAAGTTCAATGCTGTTCCCAAAATGCCTCCCATTTATCTGCTGTCATGTTCTGCATGTCAGCCTTACTTCTTTGTTCCACTTGTAGGAACAGATTTTAAATACTCAATTTACTTGAGTTATTAGTGCCCCTAAATAGTGGCTTCAGTTTGTCTTTAGTGCAGGGGTATAGCAAAATAGAAAATTTGAAAGTTGTGATTTTTCCCCCCTCACTGTAGGCCCAATGATGCACCAGCAGCCGCCGTCTCAACAGTACAACATGCCCCAGGGAGGTGGACAACATTATCAGGGTCAGCAGCCACCAATGGGAATGATGGGCCAAGTTAACCAAGGAAACCATATGATGGGGCAAAGGCAAATTCCTCCATACAGGCCACCACAGCAAGGTAAGATTAGAGAGTGCACGTTTTGAAGTTCAACTAATTAACATACAAGTAAAAACTTGCACCTGAGTATCCTATTTATAGCTAACTAGTAGGATCTGCAAAAAAATGTTGCAGTGTAGAATGCTCTGGGTTCTGGCTACTTCATTCTCTTTCTCCACCCCACCCCTCCACCCCTAAACAGCTAGTGTTCTGTGCCCATTGACCTCAACCTTCGTGCTGTTTCGGGAGGGGGGGTTCACCTTTAGGGTGGGTTTTTCAAAACGTTTTTGTACTTCTGTAGAACTTTGAACACCCCTGAGCCCGCAGATTTTTCCCAATTGTGTGGATGGTACTGTTTTGGCTACGAAAGGACTGACACGCAGAAATTTGAGATTGCTATTAGTATATTTTATTTTGTCTATATTCTTATATACTTCCTGTATTTCTTTATTTAGGTTTTTCAGATAAGTTCACAAAGGTTACTAGTGTGCAAATGTGTTTTCTACTTGTCCACCAGCCTATTCTCTGTTGGTCATTTCATGCCTAGAAAAGCCAATTTTTGTAAATCTTCCCTGTCTCAGCACTTGGAGGCAAATCTTGTTTGCCCCAAGCACCCTGATAAGTGGCTATTTACAAGCCTGTACTATTGTATTTTCCCAGAAATAATACTTGAAGAAATAAGATCACTAGTATGGAACTAAATGCTGAAATCTATATTTTTCTATCTCTTTGTTTGTAAGAGAGCAATAAATATATATATATTGTCTGTATGTTTTTAGAAATTTATATTCACATTGTGGGTTTTTAATGCAGTCAACTTGCTATATGTAATACATACATGTGTAGTCCAAAGCATTAAGTATGCTTTCCGATACACATTGACACGGGTGGGGGAAGGTTGTAGATGAGGGCTGTTTCTCATAGTAAACTGAGAAATCAGTGAGCGTGCTAACAGAGAAAATAAGTTATTTACATATTGACTGGTTGTGGTTTTTCAGGCCCACCACAGCAGTACTCAGGCCAGGAAGACTATTATGGGGACCAATACAGTCATGGTGGACAAGGTCCTCCAGAAGGCATGAACCAGCAATATTACCCTGATGGTAATCTCTCATAATGTTAACTTTCCCATTTTACATACCTGCCCATTACTAGCTATACACAACTTTTGGATGGATTTTTTTAGTATCTTCTCACTAGAACACATCTTATATTTAGTAAAGCTTGCAAGTTTAGTCATTTGAAATGCAAAACATAACCTTATTTTACAGCTCACTCAAAATACAATATTTGTAACTCCAGTTATAGTACCATGATAAAAAAATTCCCCATCTTTTGCTATAAATATGGCAAAATCTTCACTGTATGTAAAACAGTTTATGCAGTCATGTATCTGCTGACAGAATTATTTTGCTTATGAAGACACTTTAAAACTGAGATTATAGGTGATTTCACTCATACTACGAGCCCTTAACAAAGTGACCAATGTCCTTTCAAAAGTAGTTGTTTTTCCTGTGTCTTTACCAAAAAAATGTGGCAAACTATGCCTGTAATAATTTATTGCATAACTGTAGATAATCCCATTTTTTCCTTTAGCATTCTTATACTTCTCCAAATCATATAATTTTTGGAATTTATTGCATTGCAAGGGATTATGAAGTCAAGCTTCTTTGAATTGCAAAAATGATTCACTTAAATGAGAGATCCTTATAATATATAGAATAAAGGAAGGTGTAAAGATGCTGCTCAGGAAATAAAATTTGTTTTTAATTTAAGTTTAGGTATGGTAAAAAGGACCATCTAAACAGATACTGGTGGATTCATGGCTACTGTAAGAGCCAGCATTACATTTTGTATATTAGTTTGCGAAGTTCAGGGTGCTACTTCAAATGTAATCCTTATTTCATAGCGACTGTTCGTTGCAAATTAATCGTGTGTGTGTTTTTAAAGTGTGTTGAAGTTGGTTTTGCCAACTGCCCATTTGCCATTGGCCACCATCATGCTCATGATTTAGTTAATAAACATGTCACAAAATCAGCCTTGAACAACCCTTGTGTTAGATCAGTCTAGAACCAATTTTATGAAAAGTAAGACTATGGTAAGAATGAGCTGCACAAAAAGTAGCTTACAGACATTGGTAATCATTCTCAGAAGTACTGTCTCATACCTGACTGCTTTATGTTATGCATAATAGAACATCAAAAACATAATATAATTATAATCTTATTAAGCTGTGGCTTTAGGTAATTTGTGCAAACATTTTTCTAAAGTTTACTTGCACCTAGATAAATTACGGGGATCCACCAAGTTCTGTTATGTTTGACAAATATGTGCTGTTCACCAACAGTCAACGTGCAAAATATGATCTGCATTTATATCAATAATTATAAAATGGTTTTCTTTAATAAGCAGGAAAATAACAGGATATAGAGATGATACACTGTAAACAAAACTAATTATAAATGTGCAGTTGAGTAAAATGTGTGATGCCCATGATTAGGAAAATAAGGGATTTAATAAACAGAAAATGGTCATAATGTTCTTGTAATTAAATGTAGTGCCCTTTTTAACAAAAAAGCATTAATTCTGACTGTGCCCGAGCATAAATAATGAGCTACATTTTTAATTGCAAGTCGAACTATGCAAGATATTAAAGCTAACATCAGGTCAACTGGATCATAATGGCAAGTGTCATAGCATTTACTGGTTATGCTAATATGGTAAAGGGCAATTTGTAAAGAAGTATGTCTTTTCTCTCATAATAAAAAAATCTGAGCAATGTTTCTTTTGGGAAAAGATCCATATTAATTTTAAAATGGATATTTCATACAAAAATCATATAAGAGTTATTTGCAAATTCAGTGAGCTTTATTTGTTGTGGTTCACACTGATTTTAGCAGCATATGCTTTTGAATTGAAAATCAGTAGAACAGGTGTTCAACGAAGTATGATAATTGGTTTCTTCGTTCATTCTAATTAAATTCTGGTTATTTACATGCGAAAGGCCTAAATGCTTTCATTTTTAAAAAAAGACAAAGTACTTTTTTTCCTACCAAAGATTATTAGACGATTATAAGACCATTCCTCACTGTGATGTCCCTAAAACTACTTCATTAGCTGATTCTCTCCCCACCCCCCATCCCCGTCACATGTTAATTCAATACGATAAGAAATCCTATTGGTAAATCCTTCTAATTCGATTTGAAGGTTCTTTTTTATGTGTATCCAGCTGACACTGATTTTTCAGTAAGATGAAATCTTTTTAGGGGTTTCACTCAGAGGCCATTAACGTTTCTTCCTGTCTCTTGTCGAATTGATGTAGGTCATAGTGATTACGGTTATCAGCAACCGTCGTATCCTGAACAAGGCTACGATAGGCCTTATGAGGATTCCTCCCAACATTACTACGAAGGAGGTATCTATATACCTTCACACACACATGCGCACATACATTCCTTTTCTCTCCCCTTCCACAAAGGAACACATTCTTGCACAACATAACTTGTTTCCTGCCCATGCAAAGCTCTTGTAGACTACTAGTTGCTGGCTGTTCAGAATCGCAGGGAACTTAAAGCATTCAAAATAGTTTCTTGCAAACATCTAAACTTGTAACCTTAAATTTGTCATTTCTAACAGCAGTAAAATGACTAAAACACTTAGCATTTTTCCCAATCGTATCTTTTTATTTGAACATAAACCCATTGGTCCAGTTGTATATTTTGTGTGTATGTATACATACAAATATAGTGCCAATAGGAAACAGCTTGCTGATTTGTGTAGCTAGTCTGTGCTCTGTAGCTGTCTTTAATTTTGTCCTTTTTTTTCATTTAGCATAGTCATGGCCTTATCAAGTAATGGCATCACGTTCCAGTAAACGTAGTGCTCGTTTGGCAGAGATGCTGAAAATGCTGCAGTTTAGCCTTGCAGTTTGTTTGGCCGAATTCCTTCTGTTTTCGTTTGTTTTCTTTGTTTTATTCAGTTTTTGAGATCAAGACTGCATTTTCATTTTGTTTTTGTGGTGTTCGCTGTGCATCTTAAAAGAAAAGAAAAATAGAACCAGAGAAAGTGCCTTTAATTGTTTTTGCTTAACCTCATGTTTCAGGAAACTCGCAATACACTCAACAGCAGGATGCGTACCAAGCACCACCTCAGCAGCAAGGCTATCAACAGCAACAGTACCCAGGTCAGCAGGGTTACCCTGGACAACAGCAAGGTTATGGTAAGTAATGGGAACTAATTTTGTGTGTGATCTCCAGATGTCAATCAAGGTGTTCTACTAACCTCATTATTATATCTTCAAACCTCCATAGTAAATTTTCAAAAACTCATATATCGATCATGATTGCTTGCCACCACTCTAATTAGGTCTTCATGCTTTTCTTTTGGCCCTTCAAATGCATGTTTACTAGTAGCATATAGCACTACAGAACATTTACAGATGTAGACAGACACAGAAGGTTCACATCCAAGCAGTTTAGAACATGATGAATAAACACATAGGTTGGGAAATTAAGTCACTTGAAATTGGAAACAAGAAAATAAGATTTCTAAAAACTTCTGTGGGGTTAGAGTTTACAGTTGCATTTCCGATAGGTTGTAAGCATCAAAATTCATTTTCAAAGCTGGGTCCACGGCCCTAGGACAGATGATAGGGCTTACCATGGGCTGTTCTCCACCTTCTTCCCCCTTGGTCCTTTATCCAATATCCCAGAGTCCTGCACGTCAGAACCTATCTTGTCTGCTCACCCTGTTCCCCTCCCCATTCCTATCCGCTTTTTAATTATCTCACTTGAAAAAATTCACCCCCCTAGAATTTGCGCAAAAGAGAACCATAGTCCCAGAATTTGCGCAAGTGGGACCATAATATATTTCTAATTAATTTTTCACCCCCAGGAATTTGTGCAAATATGATCGTAAGTTTTTTCAAAACATCTTCATAGGTCTTTTGCAGTTCCACAAGTGTGCTCTTGCAGCTGTCAATTACATATAGCCTTGCCTTTGTAAATGCCCTTGTAAGTTTCAACTGTCAAAGAGAACACAGTGCAGTATGAAACACACAAGGAAATTGACAAAGCAAGACTGCATATAGGGTAATTTGACAGCCATTGACACTGACAGGTCAGGAAAAGGGGACAAGTTCGCCCACTTAGCAGGGTGATCCTCAGGGATTTAAATATTGGGCTGACATTTGCAGGTGCCCTGCTTCCACTCCACACTTCCTAAAGTCTCCAGCAAGTCTTTTTAAGCGAAATCTATGGTATCCCACCTTTTAGCAGCTCCCATTCAGAGCAGTTACTGCGAATGGGAGCCATGAAAAGGGAGTGGGTCTTCGAAGTTCAACAAAATAAATAAATAATAATAAGTCACAAACATATATGTGCAAATTCTTGTGGGCAACCCCCCCCCCCCATATGGCCCCATTTCCACAAATTCTGGGAGGGGGGATTTTTTTAAAAAAGAGTGTTGGCAAATGAATGATAGCCCCTGCAAGATGCTGTTTAGGTGTTGTTGAAGAGGCTGTCACTGGCAAGGGAGGCTTGAGGTGGCTGGTGGGGGGTGGATTTTGTCTCTCTTGCCAAATGGCTCTATACCCAATTGTTGCAGGCCACGATGGGTTGGCTCTACTGGGTTCAGATGACACACCAGCAACTAAAACAAGCCATGGGTTGTCAGGGTGGCTTGTTGCCCCCAAACAGGGTACACTTCATGAAGTGGTCCAGGCCCAGACAACACAGCAACCCATCATGACTTGTTTCAATCAACAACCAATGACTGGGTTTGCAGGACATGCCAACCTATCATGGGTGAATACCCATGATGGGTTAGCGTGTCATCCTAACCTTGACAGCTTCCCTTGGGGTAGGTTAATTTTTTTGAAACAAGCCACAGCAACAACCAGTAGCTCATTCTCGGGGTTATTTTACCCACAATGGATTGGCAGGTTGTTGAGAGAAGTGGAGAGCAAGTCACTCGTCTAGCATGGCAAAAATCTCTGCCACTCTTCCTAATTGCAGAAGCGATTGTTCTTCGTGAATGTTCTTCGTGATTGTGGGCAAGCTGCCTCCTTCACCAGTGGCAACCCCTCTAACAGTGCCCAAATGGCACTTTGGAGGCTCCAGAAATGGTTGCCCACCTTGAAAAAAAAACTAAAGTAATGTCCCCCCATTTGCACAAATTAACTTTTTAAAATTATGTTTTTCTTTTGTTGGTCTTTCACTATAGCAGAATAGCGCTATAGCACCAAGGAGAAATTAGGAAAAAGGGGGAAAGCAGCCAAGGAGAGTTGGGATGAAACTGACCAAGACATTGAGCGAATGGGCAGAGTATTGAAAACATCACCTACAAGCAGTACAATGTGTGGGGAATCGAGCAAGAACATGATGTCCCAAGCACAATTTCAGTCATTCCACTGGAATAGCATTATAAGACCATGAAGATTTTTTTTTTAGGGAAAGGTGCTTCATATTACTGACTTCACAAGGGGATACCCAGCGTTTTAAGGGTGGACTGGGTCCTTGGGGATGTCCCCAAGGACCCAGATGCCCCAAATCAGCCTCTCTTTTTCATAGAAAAATGCTCCCCACTTTTTCGCTCCAATAAGGAGGGGAAAGTGGAATGGCATGCACTTTTCAGTGAAAAAGAGGGGATGCTGACTCAGGGAGATGTGGACTGAAAGGAGAAACCACACACACACTCCCAGGGACTGTTGAAATTCTGGGTATCCCCTTGCGAAGTCAGTGATGTGAAGCGCTCCCCCACTTTTAAATTGTTTTATGGTGCTTTAGTGCAATTTCGATGGAGTGACTGACACCTGCTGGGGACATTGTGTTTCTGTTTGACTCTCCCAGTATTGTAGGTACATGATGTTTTCACTACTTATCCCATTCTGTCAATGTCTTGGTCAGTTTCACCCCCCCCCCCTGCTCTCCTTGGCCGATTTTCCCCTTCAGAAAAAAATCTTCACAATTCTATAGCTCTTTTTTTTCTTTAAAGAAAAAAAAAGGCTGAAAAGTAATAGAGATCAGAGCAGGGGAGGGGTCAGGATGGGCAGACAAGACAGGTTCTGCTGCACAGGACCATGGGATACTGGGTGGAGGACCAAGATGGAAGTGGGGTGGGGTGGGGGAACTGCTGCAATCCAAATTGTTTGTCAGGCACATAAACCATGCATTTTGGGTTGTTCACAGAACAACCCACATAGTGTAGCTTGTCTCCCACAGTGGGCTAGCGTGTTGTGCGAATGCACCCAATGCCTTGCCTGTCATAGTGACAGTAAGCATTAGGGCTTATGGAAGGGCTGTCAGGTCCATTCTAATTCAAATGATTGGTTTCGGGGAGGGGGGGGGAATTGTCAGAAACTGGGAAATTTCTGTTGAGTATTTCAGAATTTCTGCCATTAACTAGGCAAGATGGACAAGGAGATGGGTTTTGTTGTCTACTTAACAAACAAAAGGGCCTTTTCAGACATAATGTTAAACTATGGTTTGATGTTACATGCATGAGTCTCGGGCTTGTGCACTCTGCCTTCCCCTCTCCTGTGGCGTGGTGTGGCCACATGGAGGAGATTAGAAGCTTTTGCTTCTAGTTACAAATTTAAGAGTTCCTTGGTATGTCTGAATTTGGGGAAACTGGTAAAAAACGATAGAGAATTCAACAAGCCAAGTTCAAATCGTGAATTATGATTCAACTTTATTCATTAACCAGTGTCCCTATGATCAGACATAACAGCAAACTCTGGTTAGTTTAAAAGTGGAGGCGGATGCATTTGATTTCTTTGTGGCCACACTGGACGAAGAAAGGGGAGGAAGGAACATCTTGAGCCCACATTAGCGCTACATCTGAACAAGGCGAAAGAATGCACGTAGCCATCAAGACTGCCTCTGTTGTTGTTTGCCTGCAAAAATGGTGTTTAGCACTTCTAAAATGGAAGCCACTAATGCCAAGCTATACAAATCTTACCAGGCATGGGTTTTATCCACTACACTGTTTACACAAGGATGCTCAAGCTAGGGAAATTCCCCTTGACCTGCTTCCCACTACAGTCCTTTGCACCCTTGAAAAGCCTCTTAGATTTGGGAAAGCCTCAAAAACTGCGATGTAGGATGAGGATCTACAGTGAAAAGGAAGAATTGCTTGCACGAGTGGCGCTACCACTCACACAAGTTGCTTCTGCCCTATTTCCCATCTCCCACTGCTACTCCCAGGCCCCACATCCCAGGCTTTTAGAGGATTGCAGTGGGGAAGAGGAGGTGGGGAATTCCCTATATGTGCACATCTTTTCACTTGCTGCATTGAGTATCACTCATTGTTATTAAGCAGTGTTAATAATTTAAAATTAGGCTGCCTCAGGGATGCCAAAGCTAAAAAAACAAACATGTGTCTTGGAGTATGAGATACTGCTCCAACAGCCAACACCACCTTGGGTTCAACTTAAATAGCATTAATAAAGACTCCATAACTTGTTATTATTTATTATTGATTCATTGATTTAGAGTATTTTTATCCCACTTTCAAATAAGCAATGAAAGCAGACAGCCCCTGCTCACAGGCTTACAATCTAAAAAGACATGAGACACAAAGCAAGGGAATTGGGAGGAAAGAGGGGAAATTAAGTCTTTCAGCAGGGCTAATGGAATGGTCCTGCTTCCCCCTTTCATCTCCTATTATACTGGCAGCTGGAGATGACAATTGCAGGAAGAGAAGCCTTGATGGAGGTTTCTTCAGCAGGACTGGTGGAATTTGCTTGCTTCCTCTCATCTCTCTCAGGGCAGCTAAAGAATTCTGTCTGGCCAAAGAGGTTTCAGCTTGTGTTTCTTGAATACTAACATCTCTCCCCCCTCCTGTCAGGTCACATGCAGCAAACCACTACGCAGGTATAGAATGGACAAATTTAACTTGTTTTTCCCATTTCTTCCTCACCTCTTTTAGTTGTGAGGGCCAGGTGTGGCCTGCACTGGGTCCAGGGGGCAGGGAATTGTCTCTTGGACCGCCTGAAGTTGCATACTGCTGCTATATGCCAATCCACTTTTGGACGGATGGCATTTCTAAAAGAGGTTTATGATACGGCTTTCTCTGCTGCTCAAGCCAAGAAGTCAAGCATTTCATTGTAAATGGCCAAGCCCTCAAGTGCACCTAAATGCATCCTGGCTATTGGAGTTTTCTTCTATCCCCTAGTTAATTCAGTTGCATTATGACAAAGTGTTTGATCACTGAAGTGATATCTTGTGCAAGATAAGTGGGACAAAGTGATCAAGATCTGCCTTCCCTCTGGAAAACCCTGCACTAACCCTTTTGCTTTTGTGTTGACAAACTGTGTTCTGTGTTTGACTTAGGGTCATTGTAAAACTTGTCTTTAGCCTTAAATGTCCAATTCCTGGCTACTGGATATTAACCTGGATGGTATACTATACTTAAACCAAGGCCAGAGTTCCAGTTGAAATAATTGAAGCTGAAAAAACACTCAAGCTGAGTTCTAGATATTTCCTCAGAGAATGTACATTGACCTGTTTCACACATAAGCAATCCCTGGTTTAATTAAACATGGTTTGCTGAAAAGTGGACTAACTGAGTTGTTAACCACGAACTACCTACATAGAGAACCTCTGGTTTGTTTGGTCGTGAACTGTGGGTGAACTTTGGGTTCACATGGGTTGTCACTACATGCAACTCAGCAAGCTACAGAGACAGCAGGCAAGAATGTTTCAAACCAACCAACCCACTCTCTTTACCTGTCAGTATTGCAATGCTGCAAAGATAGTTGGGATACGGGGAGGGAGCAGGTGAAAGTGGAGGGAAATAAAACAACCCAGGGACTGAGCAAACAAACCATGGTTTGTTTGATCATCTACCAGACAACCCCTGGGAAGGTCAACCATGGTTTAAATAAACCATGGATTAGTGTTGTGTGTGAACCAGGCCAGTGTGTTTTGCACTATAGCCATCTCCTGTTAATATTGCTATATCCAAAAATGGAAAATGAATCTGACCAAATATGATGGTACTCCTGTGTCTTAATTACTGCACCTTTAACCACGCTTGTTAACTGTTTTAGTTGAACAATGCCAGCATAAGCGATCAGCATTATCTCTGGGTGGGGCAAAGAGGATGTAGAGGATGTCACTGTATTTTACCAGTACAAGGTGACAAATGTGTTATCTCATAGAACCAGGATATGTAAGAAGTGTGTTTGCTAGTGTTGGATAACGTTAAGTTCATATCTGCATAAATAGACTTAGTTATATGTGAGAGTTTCCCTACTGGTTTTTAGATATTCATAGCTCTTTTAGTTTAATTGGATCCCACAGAGTCTTTAGAGGAAACATCAAAGTATTTGGACACCAGATCCCAATTGCTCTATTCTAATGTTTTGTCCCAATTGTACAACAAAGGGATTCCACCATCAAAAGGTATCAAGAAGGAGGGTAGATTAGAAAGAGACAGCTAAGGTTTGAAAAGAGTTTCTTCACTTGCCTCTGGTAGACATCTCTCTGGTAGGCTTATATACACATTCTCACAGCCTGCCAGAAAGCAAAAACAGCAGGGTGTATTTACTAAAACAGAAAAGGGCAGTGTATGTTGTACTTGTACTCAGTGCTTTAAGAGGGGAATGTAATTATTATTTGGCCTTGTTAAGTCAAGCCTATGAGCTCTGCTTTAAAAGCTAGTCATGTTTGTAAAGCAAGCAAGATAAGTGTTTTGCAAATGAAAAAAAACTGGTATAAAATTGTAGTCATCAAATCTTGATATAGGATATTACTCTTACTTAGAACTCCATAGTTATGTTATGGCACAATGAACAGGTCTCAACTTCTTTTATCTACTTCAGGGAAAGAAAAGGACACATGTTGATGCTTTGTTTCTGACTTCGTAGCTTTAGTGTTTGAATTGCTCCAATTTTTGTCCGTAAAATATTTTAGGTCCTTCACAAAGTGCTCCAGGACCTCAATATTCCAATTATCCGCAAGGGCAGGGCCAGCAGTATGGAGGATATAGGCCGACACAGCCTGGCCCTCCACAACCACCACAACAGAGGCCTTATGGATATGACCAGGTACATTTTTGGGGGGATTTCCTGTTTAGTATTTTGTTTTTTTGGCATTAGAATTTTGAAGTTTATGTGCATGCAATTAATAGCTTCAAAATATGAAAGAAAATCAAGCACCAAACATGTACAAGTTTACAGTTACCTTAGTATAAAGATTTCAGTTATAACTAATTTGTTCCTTTATAGTTACAGAGGGCTATTCCGAGGGTGTTGATGTTTAATGAATTAGTGAAAGTCAAACTCTGAAAGGAATTTAAAGAGTTAGTGTGCATTACTGTTCTTTACCAGACACTTAGCTGTGTAATTTGGTATTTAGCTGTTCCTCCTGCAAAGTATCCAGATTGATGAAGTTCAACACTATAGAAGCTGCCCTTCTGGCTCTCTGTCTTCTGTCTTTTAGGCCCAGAAAACAGAACCAAGAGTTGGATTTCAGCTGTTCTGTGTATTAAAAAAAAAACATTTTTAGGAAGCTTTTCAAAAAGCATAAAATACAACCATATAACAATAACTTTGTTTTCCTTCCGGCACCTCCTGAAAACCTCGTTCCAGGAAGCTTTCCCTTAATGACCAGTTGCGGTTTATTTTGCACTTTGTTTCTTTTAAAAATCTACTTTTAATGTGTTTTTATTCTGTTCTTATGCTATTTTATTTTGTCCACCGCTCCAAAATTCTGAATGGGGAGCAATATATAAATATATATAAATTCCAGTGGAATTTTAGAATGTTTTAAGGATGTTTTTATGATGTTTTATTGCTATTTTAATAATGTGTGCCATGTTTTTAATCAGTTTTATGTATTTTATCATATTTTATATTTATTGTTGTTCCCCGCCTCAATCCAAATGAGAGGCGGGTAAGAAATAAAATTATTATTATTATTATTATTATTATTATTATTATTGTAAAAAACAAACAAATATTAATTAAAACAGCCAATAAATGTGCCAGAGAAATTAGCCAAATGCAGTTGAAATTAAAGACCTTTTACATCCCCTGTGAAAAGTGCAAACAAGAGTGTCTCCTCCCTTCAGCAGTCAAACCATTCCAGACCCTAGGTACAACTGAGTAAAGGATCTCCTCCTAGCTGATGCTACTCTGATTTGACGTAGAGAAGGCATACAGAGCAAGGCCTGTTTCCTGATTGCAGCTAGTCAGTGCATGGGCTGTTACAGGAAGGGTTGGTGTTCCTTAGGTATGTGGGTCCTGGGCCATACAATAAAAGTCAAAACCATAGTATTATGTGCTAATTTCTCAGCTTGGGTAAATGCAGTAGTAATATAGGAGTTTTATATGAACCCTGTGTCATTTCTAGCAACATCTGAAAAGAAAAAAAGAGGATGCACACATGCATATTGGGGATGGGCAGGGAGGAAAGGAAAACTAGAATCGAATGTGGATCACCTGGTCAGTCAAGCAAACTGCCTGAAGCCCTCTTTTGATGGCAGTACCATTCCATATCTGAATGTGCAAAAGAAAATTGTCTGAGATGAATAGATGATGTAACGGAGTGCTTCTCATCCCTGTCCCCTTGTGTTTGGTGTCTTTGTATCAGGGATAACCGTTGAAGGGAAATCCAGCCCATTTTGAACTCCCTGGATTTCTCCAGAGGCTCTGCCTTGGCTTGCATTTACGAGCCAAGCCGGGAGCTTTTCCCGAACTCCAGGAACTTCCATAGGTTTTTACCTTTAAAATGGGCATTTATGCAAGTTGTGGCTGCAATTTGCCTAAGTTAGGCAAATTTTGCTCATAATTTGCATAATTAGCACAAATTACAGCCGTAAATATGCTTGACTTGTGCAAATTACAGCTTCACTTTGTACAAGTTAAGCATATTTATGTCCAAAACTTGCGTAAATGTCCATTTTGAGGGACAGGGTGGGGGTGGGGGACACTGAAAATCCATGAACTGGCCTGACTCAATACAGATCGAGTCTGAACAGCCCCCATAGTCTGGGGGACTGAACTGCTGAAAGTTCAATGAACTTCACCACCCACCCCATACGCTTTCCTCAAATATCCCTTACTCTGCATATACATCTCTGCATCTACTTTTCCCCCTGGTAAATGTGAATACAGAGTTGAACCTCTTTGGGAAGAAATTCCCAGAGGAGTTACAAAAATGAAGTCCTTATAAATTTGTTAGTTTTCACAGGCCTCTGTTTTCTTTTTTCTTTTTTTACTGAAAAAAAGATAACTCTGCATCGGTTCCATTGCAGATTAATCCCTTCTATTTGTTCCTCACATATTCCTGGTGTTACCTGCCATTCTTTTAAAATGTAAACTCTACTAGTATCCTTTCAAGATACTAAAGTCGTTTTGCAGTATCATATTACATCTGTTAACTGTTTAATTGGTAATTACCTGCTAATTAAAAATTGACTCCCTCCTGTTTTCCAGTGGAATCCCTAAATTTGGCAGCAAGTATATTTATGATTGATTCCTAGTTCCCAGCATGAGGTGGGCCTCTGTAAGGACACATGGGTAGTCCCTAGGGGGAAATGTGACCTCACCCAATTAGGGATGGCATGGGCCCCCTAGACCACAGTCTCTGAGTAGCTGCCACTTACCAGACCTGGCTTGATGGCAGTGGCGGAGTCCGCGGGTGTCTGGTGGGCACCCATTCCTTCCCTCTCGTTCCCCTCCTGTCCCACTGCTGCCGTCATGGTAGCCATGATGGGAAGAAGAGAAGGGAACACCTCTTGTCTACTCATCCTGACTGTGGTGACGCTGGAGGGGGATGAGAGGGGTTTTCGTCGGTGGCTGCCCTGAACCCAAACCGAGCCGCCAATATGCACATATTGGCGGCTTGGTAACTTCTGTAATTTCCAGGTTGCGTAAACGGCCACCTTAAAGCAGCAATGTGCACCACATTAAAACCATAAAGAGCCCCTTTATGCCTTTAACATTGCATACATCAATGCTGTAAAGCGGCCATTTATGCAACTTGGGAATTAACTAAGCTGCCAACATGTTCATATTGGTGTCCTGGTTAATGGATGCATAGTCCTCAGCGCTTCCTGGGCACTCGTTGGGCCATCCTGCACTTTGCTCAGCCCACATGGGCAGGCAGGCAGTGAGGATGGATCAGTGGGCACCCACACCAACCGGTCGGAGGTGGGTCTGTCCATCCCTACACCCAATTCAATTTACTGTATGTTTACTTGAATCCCACGCCTGTTCTCAGCACAATAATATGGGCAGTTGGGTAGTCTTTTAAGGCCCTTTGCTGTGGAGGGGAAGCTGATAAGAACTGGTGATAACCTTTTTGGCTGGCCCAGTTCACAGCTTAGCAGAGCAAGGTGAAGATTGTTTGTGCTGAGCATCAAAAGCCAAATCTTGTAGAACATATACATTGCCTTTATATTTGCTTTTCTCTTCATTGCTTCCTGGGGTTCTCGCTGTTGGAAAATCTCCAGGTGGACAGTAAACAAGATAAGGCTGTATTTTATATTAGAATGGGAAATTGAGGGAAAGTGCCTCCTCAATTTCCCATTCTGATATAATGGTAGCCTCCATTATATGGTAGCTTCCATCAGCAAGCTGGTGTGACCATCCTTCTATGTGTTTCTGAAGGATCAGCAAGCGCATATTGGGAGCTCATTACTATTTCTGCTCCCCATCTCTCTTTCATACACCCCATTATATCAGATGACCTAGAAAAGAGCACCAATTTGGAAGCTGCTAGACTGCTGCAGGGCCAGGCAAGGGAATGATCTCTTGCCTATAGCCCTATTTAGCCATTCCTAAGAATGCATGAGGACACAAACTGTGTTGAGGGCCTGGAACCTGTGTGTTGCCTCTGCTGCCAGCACGCCCATGTGTGGCAGACTCAGCCTTCCCACATTGAGGAGGACAATCCGAAGGGGGATTCAAAATATATTCAGCTGAATGAGCTTAGAAGCTTCCCTGTTAATGGGAACTCCGACTGTGAAGGTTTTTTGCTTGCAAGAGGATTCTAAGCACATCCATCTGGACGCACTTGGAATCTCCCTTCAGACCTTCCTGCTCAATTCGGGAAGTTGAAAGGTGGAGATGATGGCGCTGGCGCATGTGCCGATAACTTGAGGAAATGTGTAAGCCTCTTGCACAGTTCATGCTGTCGTGTGTTCTCTTGAACACCTGAATAGGGCTATTGTTGAACCAACTTCATTGGCTCTCATTTCCTTTACAGACTCAATTCAAAGTACTGGCCCTTATTTCACTGCAAAGCCCCAGGGCCACTGGTGATGCCCAATCACTTCAGTTGCAGCCCTACACCTCTCTCTCTCTCTCTCTCTCTCTCTCTCTCTCTCTCTCGGCAGCAGCTGCTCACTCTTAGCAGGAGCTCTCTAGCTTTGCCTTGTTTGCTTTAGCTGTAGGCAGGCTGCTGTAATCTGGGCTGCTGGAGGAAGCTTTGGGGGCTGTAAGGGGATGGGGGTGAGGAGAATGCAGAGCAGTCAGCCATAGCTGTGGTGATTGAGGAGCTCAAGAGGCAGCATGATTGGCTAGCTGCTGTAGTGTATTGCGCAGGCACTGGCAGGAGAAAGGGAACTGAATGTGTGGGTGTGAAAGAGCAATGTGGACCTGTGCTGGGAGATTTTGCAGCACAGAGTAGATCGGAGTATTCTCTTAGTGATTGATGTGAAAACTACCCCATCCCAATCCAAGGAGCGAGTGAGTGTGTTGGAATTGGCCTGCTTGCTGACTGATGGAGTCCTTGCTTGGACAACATGGAACGGGATGCAGGAGGAGAGGCCAGAAAAGGCCTCCAGCCAAGGCCAGTGCGTAGCATTGCCATTTGACCCAAGTGGCCTAAGTGTTGGTGCATGCAGCCAAAGTGAAAAATACTGAAGATCACTCCCCTGCAAAGGTTTAGACTCTGGTACTTGTTGGACTGTACTTCTTCTCCTGTGTCACTCTACCATTCGGTGAGGTTGTTATCTGAGACTCTTCTTTGGGAGGGGGTATATTCTAAGATATGGCAGGTGGCCATCATGGAGAAAGCCTTGTGATGGCATCCTGCCTCTGGAATGCACTCACCATGGGCCTACACTGTTATTTTGGTGCTAGGCAAAGACCCTTTTATTTTCCTAGGCTTTAAGAAGTTAAGGGATAATATTCAAAGCTGTGCTGCTTTGACTTTGTATTTTCTGGACTTTGCTACTGTTTATATTTGTTAGATATTGTACTATGCTTTCATTTTAATCATAAGCCACACTGGAAACACTAGTGTTGATTCTGTTAGAAGAGAGAAAACAATTATTAGTAGCCTAAAGTTCTTCATTGCCAGTATCAGTTTTAAGAAAACCAAGAGTAGTTACAAATTTTAGACAATCAAGGTTACACTTGAAATTTTGAAATGAATCCATACTACCATTGTGTCAATTTGAGAAGAAATGAAGGTTCAAGGAAGTAAACAAGCATTATGCCTTTTAGATTTATATATTGAGTGCTCTTTTATTTTAGAAAAATCAGGGAGCCACATTGTGTTTACTCTCCTTCTCTTTCCATTTTTAGGGGCAGTATGGAAACTATCAGCAATGAAAAATAATTTCGGTATGATAACCAGTATCTGTTAGCAGCTGCATTGTCTCTTCAGCACTGTGGACATCTCTTTTGAAGAGCATCTTCAATTCCATCTAGTTTTGGAACAAGAAAACAAGAGGGAAAAAACAAACCCACATGATTGACAAATGGCTGATTATTGCCTATCTGGGTTAGTTATAAACAAAAGTGATAGTCTTTCTAAAACATTTTTGCATCTGTACTCTAGATGGCAATATTGGACAGAAAATGCACTCACAATTTTGCAATGAGCTTAGAACTGTACATCAAACAAACTGTTACAGACTGAAATGTGTGGACAGCATTGTATGTTTATGAAGGTTAAGGGAATGTAATATTTTTCCACAGATTCTTTTGTAAGGGGAAGGGGGAAATTTTTACAGCAGCAATATTTTATATATTATGTTTTTCATATGGAATATGCAAGGCAGTACACTACGCACTGGGCAAAGTCAGAAACCCTTATAGATAGAAATTATAGATTGAGACATGATACGTTCTTCATTGTGTTGGTATCACCGTTGTATGATCAGAATTGTTCAGCATACATTCTTGACAGAACCTTTTATGAAGAATTTATATCCCAGCTATTTAAATAACAAGATGATTATGGACAATATGATGCAATCTAGTATAAAGAATTAATTTTGAAATATTTTGTGTGAAGCTATTTTGTAAAAATGGTTTCTAGCACTGGCAATTTTCTGTATTTTTTTTTTTCAGTTACAGGAAAATGTTAAGAATTGAATTTGTACCGGTCATGTAATAGTTTCACATAAATCAAGCTGTGATCTCTTTCTGGTTGCAGGAACAAGGAATTTGAAAAAGTGTTCATTTAACCTGGCTTAAATATACAAAGTATTTAAA
The DNA here is from genome assembly GCA_029215795.1 of Anniella stebbinsi. Lineage (NCBI taxonomy): Eukaryota > Metazoa > Chordata > Lepidosauria > Squamata > Anniellidae > Anniella > Anniella stebbinsi. The sequence continues at coordinate 61,025,685 of JARDYH010000006.1, read as the reverse complement.
AACATCATAGATAGGTTGACACATATTTTATTTCATAAGTGTATTGAACTTTTAGTAGTATAATTTCTATGTAACAAAAATAGTATAGAAGCTTTTGTAAAACTCTTGTCTAAACGTTCTCATCTGAGAGTTAATATCTTTAAGAAGGAAAGCGTTTATTGTGTATGTCCATGTTTGTACTCTTTAATATGAGACCAAGCGCAAGTTATACTGAGGTTTTTTAAAATGCCAAATTCTATCGTGAATTGCATTAATGCTTACAATATTGCATGTGAAATAGCCACTACCTGGATCAACAGCAGAGCCATAGAGAACACAAACTCTTCAAGATTCTCCTGCTGTTTTGTTACAAATGAATGACTGAATACTGTGTTGCACAGGAATACATGCATTCAGACAGTCTTGGCAAATATTTAAAAAGATATAACTAAAATTAGCCCTGGAGTCACATACCTTTATTATGTGTTGCTGTATTTTAACAGGAAGGTAGCATTTATGATAAGCTGTACTTGAATTAATATGCATTTCTCCATAATTTTAAATGGAGAACAAATTTCTTTTTTTTACTTTGGTTGCATATTAAAATCAAGTTTTAAACTGAACAGTTGAGGAACATTGGTATGAATGAAATGCTTCTAGGTTCTGTGCCAATTTCCTGCCATTGTGTACTTCATTGCTATTTAAAACTTCTCTATCAACTCCTAACAGAAGAATAAATTATTTGTGATTTTAATTTCCTTATTTTCTCCTTCAAATTAGATCTCTATTGCTCTGGTATTTCGTTTGGAGACTTTGCTACGGATTTTTTATTTTATAATAGTTGGTCCAGGATAACCAAATTGTATTTGTATTCTAGAACTTTATCAAAATTCTCTTTCCATAGCCAAGTTAATTAGAATTAACTGTTCAGTAATCAGCATGTTGTTGTGTGTGTAGGCTGTTTGTTACATAATTCTCACTGAAAATGATGGTCCATGAGGCTATAATCAAGATGACGGAATTAGATAAATGAGCTGAGACAAAAAATGCGCTGAACCTAACCTGCTATAGATACGTTATCTCATTTAAAATAAGCTCAACTGACATTAAGAAATAATTTGTCTTTCCAGCCTATCTTCTGTTGTCTTATTCTCATTTTTAATGGAAACTAAAATTGCAGTTTTAATAAGCAGAATTTCCTCCAGGGTTTTTCTCCTAGGGAATAATGTGTTTTCAAGGTTTAATTGTTTTATAACGGTCCTATTTCATAAAAGTTTTTAATTGGTGGTGACAAACATTGCCTTATTCCTCTGATATTGTATTAGAACAACTTAGGAGATAGCTCCCTTTTGATTATTGGCATTTTGTTTAATGTATTCAGAAACCTAAACAAAGTAGAACATCAAGACAAAGAACACTACAAAATGGGAAAGTACAATACACTGTATGATACAAGTGGCTATCCTCCAGTAAATGAAAATCCAGCCCATGCGATTGTGGCAGAAGAATCTCTCTAAATTATGTCATTCTGGGCAGAAGAATTCAGAATTAATTTGATGAAAAAATCAAGGTGCTGGGGTCTTTACACTTGCACTCTTAGATAAAAGATTCAGAGAAATGTGTTCTTTTCCTAGGGATTCAGGGCACTGTAGCAATAAATGTAGCAGTCATAGTCAAAGAAATTACAAAACTTGACCCTCAAAACTTAAATATTTTCTTAAGACAATATTTCAAATATCTCTTGAACAATGGCATTAATGGTCAGGAAAATAATGCATAACTATTAGTCAAGAAAAAAATAACATTAATAGTTGGGTCTTTGAAAATGTTGTGCAGATGTACATATATAATAATTGAAGTTGCTGCGACATCATATCCTGAAATATGGAGCAGGATCGGACCATTATTTTTGTTGAGCAGTGGAGTAAATTCTAAAGTACAGTTCTGGTCATGTTTATATTTATCAACAGGTAAGTGGCTAAATTATGTGTGTTTCACTCTCACTCTGGAGAGCATATGCTTGCTTGAATTTTTAAAAGGCTTTTGATGAAGTACCTTGCCAAAATTATATCGGGGTGAAATAAAAGTAGAGAATAATATTGGGATCTAGTATAAATTATGAACAAAAGATAAACAGAATAATTAAAATACACCACTGTTCTATGAAATGACTAGTTTCTAGGGGACAGAGAGCTATGATTTATTTGCAGCCTTCCTATTGTATGCACCCTTGCCTGGAAAATATGACAATCATGTTGTCACTAAATATATATTCATTCAGGAAGTGGTTGTCTGAACACATGCTTAGTTGTGCCTACAGTGAAGCACGGAACGGGAAGAACACTAGTCAAAATTCTGTTGAAGCAATGGGATGCAAGTTTATTAGAAGCACCATAGAAAACAATATAGAAACATTTAGAGCAGAGGCTGGATGCAGTAATCTGTTCTGGCCTGATTGGAGGGCTTTACCCTTGGAAGGGGCGACGGAACATTGTGCTGGCTATGAAGCCATGACTACAACCTCTGACCATCTGGATACATAGTATTCCTTCTGATCATGAAGCCATTTTGTATCCACTGACCTAACTGGCTAAAAAAAAAGGCTTCCTCAAAGGCTGCAAGATTCCATTCTTAATCCCCTTTTCTTTGGTCCCCTCTACAAGGATTCGCTTTTGCACCTGGTTAGGCGATTATGCACATAATCGCTGAAGCGCATTTACTCCTAATACCTCTGCACAAGAGGCGGTGAAGCGCATTAACGGATGACCAAAATGTGCTTTACAAGTAGTTAATGAGCATAATCGCTTGTTCACATAGTCAAAATGCGCTTTAATGGCCGGAGCAAAATAAAACTCGCTGTTTAACGCGCATTCGATAATGCGCATAATTGGAGGGATAGCGCGCCTCTACGCCCGATTTGCGCTCCGTTCTTGTAGAGGTAAAAAAATTTATGCGCCTTGAAAGAGCTTTAAATGCCTCTTGTAGAGGCAGCCTTTGTGTCAGTGGGCCTGTCGCTAGTAATTGCCACAAAGACAATACATTCTAGCAGCATCTACTGTTCTGTTCTGTCCCTTCTGTTCAGAAGCTACACACAATTGTCTTGGTTCAAGAGAAACGACTCATTGGTCTTGTACAGGTCATGTATAAGATCATAAATAGATTCTATTTAAAAGTAACCATTTGGTGTAGAACCAACTTTTCTCCTGGGCTTGGTGATTATTTCACTTTGGTCTTGCTGCTTCAGTAGCTCACTTCAGTACATTAAGAGATGGGAATCTCTACAGATACTTTGGAAGACATCTTGTACTTGGATCTGACAAGTAAAGTTGATGGATCTCCCCTCTGCAGGACGACACTGGGTGATCTGACATCATCATTGCTGTTCTTACCATAGGGGAAAACTGCCATAATGTAGTCCAATTAGGAGAAATCACTTGTGCCGATGTTTTCCCAAAACTCACCTGGATGTCTCCCTCCACAGACCCCAAGGAAATATATCCTACCAGGAAATCTAAACCAAAGATTCCTGTGCATGAGTTGTGAGTGAAAAGACTGCTTCTCAAATGAATCGTAATGCTACCTACCGACCTTTTCTCTAATACTGCTGTTTCTTGGCACTTTTGGTTGATAGACTTCCACTATTAATTGCCTTTATACCCATTGTATATTATGGCAGTGTTAGTTGCTCCTGCTGTAAATGTGGCCTAAATAGAGCAGGTGAGTGAGCATCTCTGAACAATGACATAAACACTGTGAATTGAAACTGTGAGAAAAATACTTCTGTACTGGGCATGTTGTGAGAGTTAATATATGAACATTTTAAGATGTATTCTTTTCCTACCCTATTGAGGATTGTTTCGTCTCACCTCCATATTGGTCCCATGCCTTTTTCTGCTCAAGTCCTTGCTACTAGTGTACAGCCAAACTGATTCCACTGGGAACTCTAGTTCATCTACCTGCAGGCAATGAAAACCCCTGCCAGAAATGCAACCCTAAAGAAAATAGTCTTGAATGTTCTGATGGACCAAGTGCTTCCTCAGCGTTAATAACTTTTATTAAAACCTACCTGGGTGGTTCACTAATTGTGGGACACTTTCTTTTCTTCACCAGTGGAGCTCATAATACACTTGGATGGATTCTTGCATGCTCTAACACTACTGTGCATTTCCTCTACTTAATATCTAAGAAAATGTTTTGGCTTAAATTTAAAAAGTAAAAATAATCATACATAACGTACCTTTATATAGGTTAATGAAATGTATACAAAAACTATAAAATGTATAGACAATATCTGAAAACATTTCTCTAAATACTGCCAATACTTAATAAGTAGAGCAGGACATGCCTTTTCAAAATTAATTTCTGTGTTTAACATCCCTTTTTCTTACATGGCAAGTGTTGCCAGTTTGGTAATTTCCAGTGCTGACTTGGTTGTTAGCAACTTTTAAAAAAATCTTCCATAGGTATGCATTTAGCCTGACAAATCCAAGAGTCTACTCTAAAACTGAGCAATACCCTTGGTTGGTCATAAATTTAGTTCTCATTCTTTGAGTGTGGGTTGTTATTGAAACATGGATTGTTGTTAAAACATGGCTTATTGATCCTGTTCAGATGATGTGAAGCCATGGCAGTTAAGCATTTTGGGCTAAACATGGCTTAGCATGTAATGTGAGCCATGACTTAGTGACTGGTTTCAGACAGCACGTTAACCAATGGTGGTTTAAATAGTCGAAGGTTGGTTATTTAACTCACCATGGGTTATTGGATTGTGTGGAGGGAGTTTTTTTTAACCAATGGTTGGTTATTTGGCTGAAAAAAACTAATGCAAATAACCAACTTTGCATAGAGTTGGCTATTTGAACCACCATTGGTTATCCTGTTGTTTGGAGGGCACCATTAGTTATTTCCTCAGCCATCATTGGTTAGTTTGTCAGCCACAGAGTCACAAGGCAAGAGTGGTCAAAGTGGTGGCTGCCCCTCTTGTCCAGCTGGCAGCAATGGTTAATGGGATACTAGCAGGAGGATGGGGCGGGGGGAGAGGGCAGGGGATGAGTGAGTCAACTCAGCATGAACTAATAGTCAACTCAACACTGATCCTAATCCACACCACAGTTGATTATTAAATTGTGTGGGAAGTACCCCCTTAGACTATTGTGTTGTCTGAACGCAGCTGATGTGTCATATGAACCATTCCTAACCATGGTGGCTACATAACCATGGTTTAAACTCAGTAACCATTTGCTGCAAAAGAGTAAGCGGCCTAACTATGGCTTAGTGTGTTGCCTGAACAGGCCCATTGTGTTGTCTAAACCCAACTGTGCTAACAAACCATGAACACTCCATGAAGAGAACCATGGATTGTTGGGATGTGAACTTGTTCGTTGTTAACAAACCATGATTTGTTATCTCACTGGATTCAGACAACAACCCACTGTTCAACAAACCACACTCAACCCATGCTCAACCCTTGAGTGTGGGTTATCTTGTTGTTTGAACCCAGCCAGTGACTGGGTTTGCCTGACACAACAATCCACCATGGGCAGCCAGCTATGGTCAGTTATCACGTCATCTGAATCTGTAGCGTTTTCCATGGGATGGGTTATTTTTTAAGAACAAGCCATACTGAGAATCCATGCTTGTAGCAGGGTTAGTCTTGCCCATGATGGGTTATTGCGTCGCCTGAATCCAGCAGACAAATTTTATGGTGGGTTGTAGCAATCAGTTTCAGAGCCTCTTGGCAAGAGCAGCAAAAAAGCCCATGCCACTCATTTTTCACATCCCCTCGTGACTGCGCTTTCCACCGATGCTGAAACGGCACTTTGGAAGGTCTCTCACTCATTCCCCAGCATCTTAAAAAATAATTGGTGACTCAGAAATGCACAACTGGGGGGTTGTAATCTTTTCATTATTATTACTGTCTTTGTCAGTCTTTTGCAAGTGTGCACTTATGGCTGTGTAATATATGTAGTCTGGCCTGGTCAATTTTGTTGTATGTTTCAGTTGTCAACCTGGAGTAGGTAATATACAAATTGACAAGATGAGGTTGCATATTGGCTAATTTGTGCACAGCTGCAAAGCAATGAGTGAGGAATAATAGCAAGAGAAAGGAGGGCCCCAGTAGCACAATTCAGAAGCACCCAAGATTGGGGGGGAGATCCAAGGGCGTAAGTGCACCAAAAAGAGGTGGGGGGATATCTCTCCTATGGCAATGTGATCCTCTCGCTTTTAAGGGTTGAACTGACACTTCTCTGTCCTCCACCTATTCCATCACTTCTCCGACTCTCTACCTCCTTCAGAAAGGGGAGATATTAACCCCTCCCTTTGCAACTCCTCTTGGAGCACTGACTGCTGCAGTTACAGTGGGCAGGGTAGGTCAGTGTGACATGCGGACCTGCCCAGTGTTTTTCACTCATTTACTTGACCTAGGAGCAGAGACACTTCCCTGAAAATCTTGGTACTGGCTTCGTCAAGCTGGTTCCTTCATTCTTATCACCATTAGCTTGAACTTTCCTCCTCATCTTGAGGTTAGGGCTTCCCAAGACAGATTATCTTCTTACTTCAAAAGAGAATGGAAGTGCACCTGAGGTAAATTGACCTGTTCCTATGTTTTGTGTAATATAGACAGCTCATTAAGAGTCCTAGCACTGTTTTCTTATTTTTCCAGTGGAGATGAAACTGCTTTTCTTTCACTAGAGATCACAGAAATCCAAATGTGAATGGAAAACGGAAAATATTCTCAGCATCCATTGCTATATTGTTCTCTAGGCCAATGACCTACTTCATTCAAGTGTAGCAAATTACTAATCAATTTGTGCTTTTCATCCCCTCCTCAAATACTTACGTAAAGGCAGATGAAAAGTATGAAATGGGTGTTTGCAAGAATAATCTATATATTTTAACTGGTGTGATTAGGATGAAGCCAGAGAAAGTTCATCACACAGTCCCACTTAAATTAATGGGACTTTATTAGCCATTGCTAATGTGTCCCATTGATTTCAGTGGGACCAGAAAATGACTTAACTACTTCTGGATCCAAACCATCTTTTCTAGACCTGTTAGTGTGGGTAACTAGAAATCCTTAAGTAGTTTTAGTAGCTCCACTTGCATGACTGGTTAGAACAATTTTTATAATGTGTGAAACACAGTTGCTGGCCTGGTTCGGACGACACGATAATCAACGGGTGGGGAGGAAACAATAGTCAGTTGTGTTGCTTATTGTGTTGTGTGGAGGGCAACACACAACGCACACACAACTGACAGTATGCTATTTTGGGCACTTAAACAATGGAGAAAAACAACGGGCTTGCATGTTGTTTGTCCCGAATTCCGTTGTTTAAAGTGTCATGTGGAGGGAACCCCCTTCTCTGTGTACTATTCCATTTGGTCATAGAGTTCGCTGGCTGCAGCAGCCGAAACCACCCCCCCTCAGTTGCTTCCATACAGCTTGACAGAACTTGCGGTGCATGCTGGGATAAGGCCGGAGGACTGAGGGAGGTGAGAGGGAGGAGACGCAGCAGCCCAGAAGGACACTGGGACTTTTAGTCTTGCGATGGGGGAGTGGCAACATGTCATGTGGCGGGTGCCACCGCAGCGCCACCAAAATAATGCATGGTCAGTACGCTATTTCCCCCTCCGTTGCCTAAAGTGTCGTTCGAACTCAGTTGCAATGTAAGGAAGAAACCAGGCAAGTGATGTGTGCTTCAAGGTTAATTGGTTTATTGTAACATGGGTTTCTATGGAGAATAGCTTACTCTTTCGGGCCCTTTAAGTGGCACTCCGAAGATAGTAAATAAATATGTTAGTGGTTTCAATGGGCATAAATGTGACTAACTTTCTTTTGATCCAAGCCTGTTGTGTGTGTGAACAGGAAGGTGAACACACTCTGTGTGGAATATAGCTCACTCCCAGATCCACTCATAAATGGCAACAGTGGAATGTAGTCTTATCTTGTCTCAAACTATGGAGAACCTCTCCCAATTCTGATGTAGATTTCAATGGGGGGTATTCCTTTTCTTCACCATGTAGCCTTGGCAGATACTTGGGTATACTCTAAGAAACAGATAAAATATGTAGGTTTATTGACCTAATAGGGTTTCTGAGGATGTAGGTAAATGAGGTACAATTTAGTACCAGAAAGTGTGTGTTAGCAGCAGTAACTGTACTGTGAATGACCACTGTTAATAATGTGATTGTCACTGCCAGTATTTTCTGTATTTCCCTTCTACCCTCACTGTTTACTGTTCTCACCACCACCACATGTACCATATGTGAAGTATGGCTGCTTCAGGGGGAGAGATGCTGAGCCATCAAGGGTGAGTTATTCCACCTGCTTCCCCCCCCCCCCCCCCAGTGCTTGGAGACTTTAAAAAACAAGGCTGGAGCTGAAGTTTGGGAGCCACTGTTTCAGGGGGAGAGATGTTATTCCCATCAAGTTGTTTTTTTTTCTTATTTGTTCTGTTTTGCAGTAAACTTGTATTTAGTATATTTTTGAGAATTACTGTGATATTGTTGTTTAGTATATTGTTAAATATTGTTGTATATTGTTGAATATTTTTTGTGGTATTTCTGTCATAAACTTGCATTTTGTAAACCACCCAGAGAGCTTCGTCTATGGGGCGGTATATAAGTGTAATGAATGAATGAATGAATATATACTTGAAACTTGTTAAAAATATGCATTTGATGAAGTGGGTATAGTCTATAAACATTATGGCCAAAATCAGTTTTTAAGGTGCCTCAAGACTGGTTGTTGCTGCTGCTGCTGCTGCTGCAATTGACTAAAACGGCTACCCTCTGGAAATGACCAAGAATATGGTTTTTAAAGAAAACATGTTTAAACAAACTATAGAAGTGTACATCCAAATTTGATAAACCATCATGACTCTTTAAAGAGAAGGAAAGCAAAAATCCTGTCTTGATCCACACATTTTTTTCTCTCTCTCTCCTTCTTCACCACCTCCACAACAGGGATGCCTGTTTTAATCCATGCAAGTCAGTACTTCGTCTTCACTCCCACATTAACACAACCATTTTGCAAACATGTTCTAATATTAATTATCCCCTTGGCACCAAAAGTCAGGATTTCCTGATGCAGTCCACTAATGTAAAATGCATTAGTGCAAATGCTGGCTCAGAGAGTTTAGATTTAGACTCCCTTAAATAAACAGCAAAAACGAAGGGTAGGTGGGAGACCCATGTCACTAGCTACTCTGCAAGACTAGTTTCTCCCAACAAAACTACTACTGCCACCCTGTGTTTTGATGTCATGAAACATTGTTTCAAATGCAACTGAATATCCAGAGGAAGACCAATTATATTTGGCTCACCTTAACTGCTAGGCAGTAGGTTTATATAGCTTTGCTTTGTTGCTTTTGCATTAAACTGAATGGGTGGGAAGCAAATGAGGTATCTTGTAGGTGCTACATCTGTAGGCCTACAGCACAAATCCTGCTGTGTGACCCGTGTTGATACCACAGTCAGCCCCACCATCTATAGAATGGACTGACAGGGAAGGGTTCTAATGGAATTATTAGGCCTGGGGAGATAGAGAAGAGACATATTTGTCATAATCAAAACCACTTTGTGGATGGGTCTTCACTGTTTTGGGATTAAACATCTCCAAGTTCATTTTTGCAGTCAAATGGAGCATATCATAGCATTCTTGTAACATTTGATAATTTATTGCATATTTGAATATTGTAACTTTTATGCTAAATAGAATATATAGAAAGAATGATATGTACAAATTAATGTTACAGAATCAAAGATTACATTGAGATTCTACAAAGTAAAGAAAGAAGGATGCTTTCTCATGGATTCTTTGTTCGAATCTCTCTCCTTCTCTTGTTCGTTTATAATCAGCCTACTTTTTTACTTTTTAGGATTTTAGCAGTATACAAAAGTTTTAACGATACATCCTTTGTGGCTAATACAACATGCAACCTCTATTTAGAATCTAACCTTAGTTCTGCTGTTCTCAACTTATTTGTAATCAATGCTATGTAACCTTACAAATCCATCAATATAAACTGAGAATGCTTCTAGAGGATTCCTGGGTCATTGACACCCAGTGATATTGTGATACAGTTCAAAATATATTTCCAATATTCTTTAGTGTTTTAACGATCTGCTCCTATAAAACCAAATTTCCAAGATTGTTCAAAGAATGATTTTAAAATAAAAAAGTGGGCCTTAGAACACAATCATAATATCAAGGAAAATCCCTAAATGTTATGTTTTGTTTTCTTCTTTCTCATCATGGCCAAGGAGACAGTGTACAGGGCCAAGGCTGGACAGGCAATGGATCCCAGTAGGCATGCAGCAAAAGCTTCTGCATGTACAGGTGAATAGCTGGCTTAAAGAGTTGAAATAAATTATTTTCTCTCCTTTCCAAGTTGTGTTTTTGTGTTATTTTTAGTAAGACCAGGCACAGGAGAGGGAGCAGATAGTGCCAAAGCTCAGATTAGAAATGGGAAGCAAAGCCGGAACTGCTCTGAAAATCAGTAGGTGCTCGGATACTACTGTGCTGAGTGTCATAGAAATGCCTATTAAAGCACCATCTTCATGCTTGGGAGAGCAGAACGAAGCAGTTAAAACCTTGGGCTCTGCCAATTTCCCCCATAGTTTCTGTATGAAAATAATATTTAAGTTGAGTTCTGCAGTTCCAGCCACTGATCCTTTCCAGAAGCAAGGTGGGTGTTGGAGATGCTTTGCTAGTGATGCAAGTGACAGAGCAGAGCAACACAGTGTACCTGCAATGGCAGCATTACTTTGAGACAGGAGGGCCCTCAAAATGAGGAGAACTTTTCTGATGATGAAACCTTTAGAATAAGAACAGGATGCTGCCTAAACTCTCAGTGGAGGGTGAGATTGTGATCATGGCTCCTTCATTATTATGAAGTTGCTAGATTGACTGAAAGCATGAACTAGATGTATGTTGGAGACAAATCCTTTGGGGACAGAGATTTTGTTGGATCAAAAGGGAAAACCAATCTGACCTAACACAAATGTAGGGGAAGCTTTGCATGGGGGAAGCTGCAGGGTCAAAAATCTGGCATTGCTCGTTCAAAGGAGTCTCTCAAAAGAACAAAAGCCCTGAATGGCTGATACATGTCAGCAGTGTGTGCGAGTGAGCATGTGTGGCAAAGGGAGGGAGGACTAGCTGCCTGAGGAAAAGGACAAGATGGTGACTCTGAGCCTATCTATATTACTGCTTTAAAACTGTTTATACCAGTTTTAAACTGTTATAAACCATTTTAAAGCAGTAGTGTAGATAGGCTCTCTCACAGTTCCATTCCATTGTGTTTCTGAGCACAATCCAAAGTGCTATTCATGACCTTCAAAGCCATAAACAGTTTGGAATGAGGTACCTGAAATGTGACCTCCTCCTATATGTACCTGCCTCATCATGAGTGGCTTAATCTTGTCTGAAGGAGATGAAATCTGTAGCGGAATAATTTGCTTGCTTACTTTTACATGTATAACCTGCTTTTCTCATGATGGAACTCAAGGCAACATACCAGTCTCCCACTCAAGCATTGACCAGAGCCAGATCTGATTAACTTTGGCAAAGTAGTTGCACCACTTGCCTTCAGAGCACTCTCTGGCCATTTCCGTAAAGGATAGGAAGAATCTCTTTAAGCAGCAGAGGGAGAAAAATTAAGCCTGGGAACTCGTCGAATGAGAAATGTATTGTAGTATGCTAATATTAAGTAAGTCTTCCTGTTAGCCTCATAGAAAAACTAGTGGATGTGCTTGGCTTCACATGGGCTGGAATAGCTTTTAGGTTGATCCAGCTGATGGGCACTTTCTGCTCATCCCATATGAATGAAGCCATTGAATAAAGGCACCCATAAGCACATAAGAAGCCCCATGTTGAAACAGAGCAAAAGCTGATCTAGTCCAGCATTCTGTTCATACTGTGGCCAACCAATAGCCTTTGGGAAGCCCACAGCCAGGACAGAAATGCAACAGGATCCTACCCTGCTCATGTTCCCCAGCAACTGGTAGCCAGAGACATCCTGTACAGCACAGCTGCTGCCATGGTGCACCCCTATAGCCTCCTAAGGGAGGGGGTCTGTCCACTCCATTCCCTTGAGGGGGAGATGCCAGAACAGGGAGAAGAGGACAGCCCTATAACTTTGTCCCATGGAATACTCTCTCCTGGCCCTGTGCTGGTTAAGGAAGTCTGCCACCTAATGACTGGAGATGGTACTCCAGGTTTCAAACACACAGGCTCAGTTCGGAGGATGGGGGGAACAATATTCAGTTGTGTTGCTTATTGTGTCGTCTGGAGGGCAACACACAACGCACACACAACTGACAGTATGTTAATCAGGCACTTTAAACGACGGAGCAAAACAACGGGCTTGCACGTTGTTTAGCCCGAAGCCCCGTTGTTTAAAGTGTCGTCCGAATTCCCCTCCCCCCTCTCTCCGTGGACTATTCCATTTCGGAATAGAGTTCTGCTGCCTAGAGCAACCAAAAAACCCCAGCCGCTCTATGCAGCTGGCAGAACTCACGGTGCATGCTGGGATACGGCTGGAGGACACACGGAGGAGAGGCTGCAACCAAAATGGCCACCGCAAGTTCGTAGCAGCCGGGGCGTTTGCTGGTTCCGAGTAGTGTTGGCTGCAGAGTGTCGTCTGTGGAGCTCCTCCTGCCTAACGCACGGTCAGTACGTTATTTACCCCTCAGTTGCTTAATATATCGTCCGAACTGAGCCACAGACACATTCAAATTAATTAACTTGTTTGAAAAACAAAAGTCTGACGTGCACACCCTTAGGGCCTCCTTAATAGGCATGTGAGGTTTCAGTCTCTAGTTTTCAAGGTCTTGCCACTATGATGCTGACAGACAGACATCCTCTTTTATTATGACATAAAATAATTGATATTAATAATACTAGGCTATATCTTTATGGGCAACAGTTAGCTAAGTAATAAGAAATAATTTAAAGAGAATACCTTTACTCCGAAAATATAGAACGTTCACTAATATCATGTATTGGTCCTGTTTTCAACAATTCAATTTGCCTGCTCTTAGACTGTTTTTTACCATTATAAAAGGAAAGGGTCTTTCCCTCATCAGATCATCACCTGCCATCTGTTGTTTAGATTCTTCAGAACTCTCTAAATGTATGTTTTGTGTGGACCAAAGGACTTCACGTTGAAACAATAAATAGCAATAAAATAATACTACTCAATTGTAGTAAATCTGTCAGTGCTAACCTCTCTGTCTTTAAAGTATTAGCTATTTCAAATTGTTGCCTGACTGTAAAAATTTGTCAACCAGCAAGGTGCAGCATGATCACAGTTTTACTGTTTTTCAAACATCTAAACGCATGCTGCTGAGCACTGGGCCAAAATGAAGTTCACTTCCATTGGGTGTATTTTTCCGATCTCAGGAGCATTAATTCAATATAACTTAGACATGAAAGTCACATGGGACCTGTGCATAATCCACCTTTACCACATTCCCATTTGCTCAGCAGATGTAAAGAATGTGCAATGTGCAATACATTCACAGCTTGAAATTCTTCTCTATTTTTTTTTAATGAGTGGTATCACATACTGAACAGATGATTGGTCATTTAATTCCAGCCAATCGTTTGTCTGTACTCTTGGATTGCCAATAATAATAATTATTATTAATAATAATAATAATAATAATAATGTGGAAAAGAGAGATCTTCTGTTTTTCTTCTTCTTCGGGAAGTTCCACAGCAGGGGGAAGAAGGCAATCCTATAACTTTGTCCCATGGAATACAAGAAGGAGGAGGAGGAGGAGGAGGAGGAGGTGGTTCTTCCCAACATAGAATGTTAGCATTTAATTCATATGGAGAGGGTTGCACTCCCCCTAAAGGATCGGGTCCGTAGTTTGGGGGTGCTCTTGGATCCAGAACTGTCGCTTGAGGCACAGGTGAACTCGGTGGCAAAGAGCACCTTTTACCAGCTTAGGCTGATATACCAACTGCGCCCTTATCTGGACAGAGATAGCCTAGCTACAGTTATCCATGCTCTCATAACCTCTCGTTTGGATTACTGCAATGCGTTATACGTGGGGCTGCCTTTGAAAACGGTCCGGAAACTTCAGCTGGTACAAAACAGGGCAGCCAGATTGTTAACGGGGACTGGCCAATGAGACCATATTACGCCAGTCCTTTTCCAACGTCACTGGCTGCCGATCCAGGTCCGGGCCCAATTCAAAGTGCTGGTACTAACATTTAAAGCCCTAAACGGCTTGGGGCCAGGTTATCTAAAGGAACGCCTCCTCCCATATGTACCTGCCCGGACCCTAAGATCATCTACAGGGGTCCTTCTCCGTGAGCCCCTGCCAAAGGAAGTGAGGCAGGTGGCCACTAGGAGGAGGGCTTTCTCTGCTGTGGCCCCCCGGCTGTGGAATGAGCTCCCCAGAGAGGTTCGCCTGGTGCCTACTTTGTACTCTTTTCGTCACCAGGTGAAGACCTTTTTATTCTCCCAGTATTTAAACAGTTAAATTAACTCAATTTTAATCCTTGCTGTTTTAAATTTGTATTTTAATCTGTATTAATTCCTGCTGCTTGGTTTTATTCTGGTTGTGTTTTTATATTGTATGTTATTCTGTGTTTTTAGATTGTGCCTTGTTTTATATATTTTAAAATGATTTCATGGTTTTAATTTTTGTGAACCGCCCAGAGAGCTTAGGCTATGGGGCGGTATAAAAATGCAATAAATAAATAAATAAATAAATAAAATAATAACTTGGATATAAATGTCCCTCAGTTTTAGGATACAACCCCCTCTAGGTATCTCAGAAGATTTTAAAAAATGTAACATTAAATATTACAATAAATAAAAGCTATTAACAATAACAAAACACACATCTCACTTCAAAAACACTAACCCCCCCCCCCCCCCCAAAACACTGGCAGTCAAAGCCACCAGCATTCCTTTAATACCGTGGGAGTGGAGTGTCATCGGAACCTCACCCCTTCTATTATCCCTGTATTACAGGTGACAGGGAACTGAGAGAGAACACCATGTCTAAAGCCACTTAGAGTTTATGGCAGAGGTGAGATTTGAACTGGGGACTTCCTAGTTTTGTAGCTTCATTTGTAGAAGAGCCTTTTATGTGGTAGCACCTCATACTGGGAAGATCCTCTATAAGGACATTTGACTACAGCTTTTTCAGTGTCAGATCAGGACTTTCTTTTTTACACAGGCATTTTAAATTCAATTTATTGTTTTTCTTCTGCCTGGTAGTTTTATGATCTTGCTGCCTATTATTATTATTATTATTATTATTATTATCTTTGCTATACCATTCAATATAAAGCTCTCTGGTCTTATTGTTCTTGAAGTCTGATCTGTAGTATTATTTTTACTATATCACATTGTTATTGTATGCCCATCCTCAGAACCATCAGGAACAGGGGTGGGGTAGAAATTTTTAAAATAAAGTAGTAAAACTACAGTTTTTCCACCCCCATATGTTAAAATGTGCCTATTATTATTATTATTATTATTATTTCAATGATTATTATTATTATTGTTCCAAAAGTTTAGTTCAAAAGATGTGTATATTCTCATTCTGCAAGGGAAGTTGTTCAACATCGTATCTCTTATTCTCCAGGACCACACAAGTGCTTTGAGCAAAATTATTATTATTTGTTATTTACTGAGGACACTGTGCCTGTTTTGATTTTATCACTGCTGATCAATATGCCATTTGCTTTTAACTATCATTTTCTTCCAGGGGACAAGATGCTGGGAGATGCAGGTGAGCAAGGTCAAGGAGAATTTAGATAAGCAGAGATTAGAGAACTACAGGGAGACATAGCTACCGAATGTGAATTTCTCTCCTCATTCTCTGATGCAGCAGATCTTTG
Organism: Anniella stebbinsi; assembly: GCA_029215795.1. Taxonomy (NCBI): domain Eukaryota; kingdom Metazoa; phylum Chordata; class Lepidosauria; order Squamata; family Anniellidae; genus Anniella; species Anniella stebbinsi. The sequence continues at coordinate 61,009,838 of JARDYH010000006.1, read as the reverse complement.
TGTAATAATTCTGTTTACATTTTCTTATATATTGTCTCCCAAAGTGCACTTGAGTAGAGTTTGTTTTGAACTTAGCTGTAAAGTCTCCTACAACAGAAGACGTATTGTATGCAAAAGAGGTGATTCTGCTTGGGCATTTTCTCACAGCCAGAATGAGAACTCCTAATGCAAATAAAGTTTCAATGAGATCACTTCCTAAACCATAATGAGCAACTCAATCATAAGATGCATATTTATTGGGTGTAGCTTAAAGAATAAAGTGTCGCCTCCTTTTTTTTAACGAGGGTGTGGGGGAGCTAGTAGGTATCACACATGAATTAGCATTTAGGAGTTTTATATGTAACATTACATATCCTAAGATATCACCAGAAGTACATATCATCATAATCTGTCTGTCCACTGAATTGCCATGTATACATATTGAGCTGGAAGCCAGCTCTATACTGTGTGTCAGATCATTATGAATATGGAATAAAAAGCAGGAAATGACACTATGAAAGCGGTATATGGAATGTGGATTGTGCCCCAACAGTTATCAGTGCACTTCAATACCTCTATAAAACAGTAGTGTAGATCTAGCGAGGTCATCTATTCCAGTTTACTAATCTGAAGCAGGATCTCAACACATTAAACCATGTCCATACTACATGGATGGCTGCCCCCTAATCATGGTGGCCCCACCTGCAGCTGCCTTTTCCTCTCCCCATAAGCCCCAGAATGACCCTGCATGGGTTAAACATGTGGTGGCTGGGATACTAAGAGCAAAGTTGGGCTGTTGCTGCTGCTGTTGTGTGCAGTGCAGCAAAATAAAGTATTTAAAAAGCACACCGAGAGCAGAACAGTTGCCATTGCTATTGGGGGGGGGGAGAGAGTTGTGTCCATACCTTAAACTAAGCCTCAGCAAGCAGAAAATTTCAGCACATGTGTTCTCTGCCCCTACAGATTGGAGAAATGGCTGCTGAAGTTCATCACCACCTGCAAATGGGAAAATGAACAAGGGGGGCTAATGGTCCCAGCCCTGTGAAATGAGGCCCAAGAAGGAACAAAAAGGGTCTAATTCTCTTGGAGGAGGTACATTTGAAATGGCTATAACACAGGGGTGGGGAACCTCAGACCTACGGGCCAAATCCGGTCCTTCTGGCCCTCTGCAGAACCCCAGAGGACCAGGCCTCCTTTTCCTGGCCACACCCCCTTTTCCCTGACAGCCAGTCATTTGGAGGCTTCCAGCTTTTGCACAGTTTCTTCCCCATTCTAAGAGGTTGAAATTACTTTCTCTAGTTACTGGCAGTAAGAGCTTTAGGGTGAAATATGCTGTGGCTTTTTTATTTTATCATTTAGCCCCTCCCTTTTTGCTTTTGGTTCCATCCACCACTATTATGTGGCCCCTGAGAGCTTCTCTGAAATTGAATTCAGCCTTTGGGCTAAAAGAGGTTCCCCACTCCAGCTATAACATGATCTCGATAGCGTTTCAGTCCAGCTGGTAAAAGTGTATATGCCAGAAAACAAAATAGTTGTGTTTTCATTGATTTACATTTAGCTAAGTTAAGCGGAAGACCTGCTACATGCTGATGCAGTTTAGTAGAGGCTGCAGATTATTTTCATGTACTGCAGGAGTGTTTCAAAACAATAATATTATCCAAATAACACTGGACTCCATGCTGGTTTTTTAAGAATTAGTAACATCATTCTTTGAAAAGTGTTGGGTGCTGATGCAAGTCCACACAGAACATGTTTAAAATGAAGTAGTCCATCATATGTAATAAATGCCATGGGGTCTCTTTTGTCTTCATGCAATATAACCTGGTGGTACTCATTCTACAAATCAAGGGTAGAAAATATCCTGCAGATATTTCTATGAATGGAAGTGGATGGCTGTCAGTCACCATGGGGTTTTATTCAGTTTTCTGAAACTCACATAAAACCCATCTTGCTGAAAGATCATCATTTTAGATTAAACACATCCAGCCCAATCAGTCACTTTGAGAATCTCTTCCTATACTATAGCCTTTTCCAACCTGGTGCCCTCCAAATGTGTTGGACTACAACTCCCATCATTCCTACTGACCAAGACCAATGACTGGGAATTATGGGAGTTGCAATCCAACACATCTGAAGGACACTATGATGGAGAAGGATGACCTAGTCCAACTCCCTAGAGCTGCAGGAAACCCACTACTACAGCATCTTTGATAAGTGGCCATCCAGCTTCTGCTTAAAAGCCTCTAGAAGAAGAGCCCACCACCTTCTAAAGCAGCCTATTCCACTGTTGAACAGCTGGCACCATCAGGCGGTTCTTCTTAATAGGAGTTGAAGTCCAAAACACCAGGAAAGCACCAGGTTGGGGAAGACTGTTGTACTAGACTCCTAATCACTTCCGATTTAGCATCCTTACCTGCAAATGATAAATGTTGTAACCTCTGGCGCATAGGTGCCACATGATGTTGTATCTAAATATTGTGGGCAAGCCTGTTACTTTGATGTTACTAGTTGGTACAGTTGTTCGCTGTTCATGTTCACAATCTTTTATTCTTTGATATATATGGAGCTCTTGCACATAAATTACTGGAGCATATTACTAGTAGTACACCAGCTAATGAAGTGCACCTGGTGTTTGACACTTACGGCTATCAAAGTATAAAAGATTGTGAACATGAACGGCAAACAACTGTACCAACTAGTGACATCAAAGTAACAGGCGCAGATCAGAAGACCCCCAAAAAGGCAGTTGATGCACTTCGGAATGAGCAGTTTAAAACATCACTTACATCTTTGCTATGCAATGAGTGGAAAAATCAGACGTATGCTTCACTTCTGGCAGGTAAAATTCTCTTTGTTGGAGCAGAGACTGTGTGTTACAAATACACCAGCAAGGATGTCAGTGTTGAAGCAACAGAGGTGCCTGATCTTACTTGCCATCATCAAGAGGCAGACACAAGGATGATTTGGCACATCCAACATACATCACATGGTAGTGATCAGGCAAAGAATATCCTGGTTAGAGCAAATGACACTGGTGTGTTGGTTCTGTTGATTTACCATCAAAAGCACTTCCTAAACTCTCGGGTTTGGTTTGATTGTGGTGTGTCTTCTAACAACAGCAGAAGGACGATCAATGTAACTTGTATCACAGAGGAGCTCGGACATGATCTGTTAGAGGCCTTGTCTGGCTACCACGCTTTTACAGGGTCTGATTTCACAGCTGCATTTGCAAGACAGGGAAAAGTTAAACTAGGCTGACCATCTGAAAAGGAGGACAGGGCTCATGTAACTTTAACAGTTGTAGAGAAAAGGGAATTTCAGCCAGTGTAATTTGTATGCAATTAGTCCCTGGTGAAATTCCCTCTTCATCACAACAGATAAAGTTGCAGGCACTATACTAGAGTGATCATATACAAAAGAAGGCAGGGCCCCTGCAACTTTAACTGTTGTGATGAAGAGGGAATTTCACCAGGAACTAATTGCATACAAATGACACTGGCTGAAATTCCCTTTTCTCTACAACTGTTAAAGTTACATGAGCCCTGTCCTCCTTTTCACATGGTCAGCCTAGTTAAACCATTTGAAATCATGAAAAAGAATAATAAATTCCAAGAAATTCTCAGCCAGCTAGGTAAGTCATTAACTTTAACCAAAAAAAAGATAGCTGGGTTGGAGAAATTTGTCTGTGCCATGTATGGCTACCCTAGATACTCCTCTGTGAGTGAAATAAAATACAGTCTATTTATGAAGAAAACAACACCTAAGATCTAGTCTAAGGCATTCTCCAAAGTTAAAGGGATTGACCCAACAATGCTGCCTCCATCTAAACCTGCATTGATCCAAAAGATTAAAAGAAGCAGTTCAGTGTCATGGCTGTGGAAATGAGCAGATTGTAGAAAACCTGACGGCGGGTTTGATCCTACTGAACACAGCTGGTACTTGGAAAATGGCAGGTACCACATCAAATGGTACGATGGTCCAACACTCCCAGAAAATCTTGAAATGGCCACAGAAAAGGACAGTGAAAAAGAAGACAAGGAAAGTGATTTTGACAGTGATGGAAGCAGTTCCAGTGAAAGTGAAAAGGACATCCAATGACATTTATTTGTTAACCCTTCTCACAGAACATAGTTTTTATTTTGTAAATTGTAAATTTTTGCTGAAGATTTTAAAAACATTTGTTAAAAACAATTCAACCTAATAAATAGTATTTTTAATATATTATCATACTCATCCTGTTTGAAATTTTGTAAAGAACATTTGAACATGTTCAAGTTGAACATGTTCAAGTTGAACGTGTTCAAAATAATCTGTGCATCAGATCGAGAGTTATTTAGGGTGGATACTTTTGAAATGAAAGCCCTGTATGATAAACTGTAAAATCATACAATCCTGAGAAAGTGGACGTATAATGAGATATCACTCATAATTCCCTAAGCGTTGGGGTAAACCCCACATTAATATACATGTTCTTAATCCTCGTTAAAAAAATGCAACTATTTCGTTCTTGAGTATTCTTTTGAAAGTCTTATAGTTTTTGAGCAAATAATGGTTAAACGTAACACATAACCAATGTGAACACTGATTTTATGCATTCAAATGAAATTATCTCAAAAATGAATGGAATTAACAAAATATGTGTAATTACAAAAAGTATTTGACATTAATTTTGAAACATTTCAGAAAAGATTTCATCTCTGTAGCATAAATGGGTGAGAAGTTATGCATATTTAAATGTGGCAACTACGTAATAGCGTGGCAGCCATATTGATGATGTCATCACACAGCCTCCCACCACTGGCATTTTGTAAGACTCACTTTTCTGAGACACTTCTGTCATATATAAACAAAAAAATATTCACAAAGCTTTTGCACTTGCTGGGGTAAATAAATCCTGTCTGACTCTGGGGACTATTAGTTCAATAGCCTGTGACTTTCCTGAGACTGTGGCAAAACATATTAACAGTGCACATTATTACTATTTTTAACTCATGCAATATGTGTGGGGCAAATTCTGGCCATACTTAAAACGGCAACATCTGGCACTGTAACTGCATGCACTTGTCGGTTGAACTGACTGCTACATCATAACTTCATCCAATGCTCATTTATTACAGGGATTGCACTGAACTGTCATTACAGGACATCTTATCCAAGATGCTATGAAGACCTACAACAAAAACATCTTTTGTTTTTGTACTTTGAATTTGCCAGGCCTGTTTTTTTTTTTTTTTTTTAATTTGGGTTCCCTTTGCAAGTCTTTGTCAGCAACATCATTGGATCTTTCTACAGAAGATCCACAACTTGAACTGTCCCTTCCTCCTACATCACATTCAGTGTTTTTTGCTTCTGCTGTAGTTGTCTCAGTTTGGCATTTTCCAGTGTGATTCTAGAGGCAAAGTCTTGTCTAATGTGAGGCATTGTGTTTTCTCAATACGCTGATCTCTAATCATCTCATCTGCCATAGTTCCAAATTCACATGTAACAATTAGTTCCCTCAGAGCAGCAATATAGTGTAATGATGATTCCCTTGGTTTCTGTTCATGCTGGCAAAATTTGTAGCAATTAGCTACCATTTTCACTTTGGGCACCAAAAAAACCCTTTAACGCAGTGAGTGCCGAATCATATTTCGCATCTCGAAGGAAGTAAAATGTACAGTGCCACCTTCTTCTCAAAGGCAATGGCTAAGCAGTACACAGTTTTACTTCAGAAATGTATCACTTTTTTATTCATTTGCGCTAGTAGTTATTACATTTATAGCCTACCTTTTGCTCTAGGGAGCTCAAGATGGCACACATGGTTCTCTCAGCCCCAATATACACATGAATTATCCTCACAACAGCGCTGTGGGGTAGGTTAGGCTACTAGCGTCCCCCAGTCAGCTTTGTAGCTGATTAGGAGATTTGACCCTGGGTCTCTTCAGTCTTGGGCTGACACTCTGGAGCAGGGTTAGGCAACCTGGTGCCTTCCAAATGTTTTGGACTACAGCTCCCATAATCCCTAACCATTGACCATATGGGCTGGGCCTTATGGGAGTTGTATTCTTAAACTCATGGGGGACAGGGACAGATCCACACTTCATGCCATATCAATACGATCCCATCATGGTGACCCTATATCCTTCATGCACGTTTATACCTCATAGAGCACACACTTTGACATCTGTTGCAGAAATTGGGATAATATGGAATAAAAAGTGGAAAATAACACTGGAAAAGCAGTATACACAATGCATAATGTGCCCCAACAGTTATCAGTGCACTTCAATACTGATTAACACCCCCCCCCCCACACACACACACACACTAGTGTAGATCTAGGAGGTGCTCATTTTAACCTATAAAGCCTTACATGGCTTGGGACCACAATAACTGACGGAACGCCTTTCCCGACATGAACCTACCCAAACACTACGTTCAACATCTAAGGCACTCCTCTGAATGCCTACTCCGAGAGAAGCACAGAAGTTGGCAACAAGGGAGAGGGCCTTCTCTGTGGTGGCCCCCCAACTGTGGAACGATCTTCCTGACGAGGCCCGCCTGGCGCCAACATTGTTATCTTTTCGGTGCCAGGTCAAGACTTTCCTCTTCTCTCAGGCATTTGGCAATATCTGAGGAGCCTGGGTTTGTTTTTTGTTTTTGTAGCTTTTTTTGGGTTTTAAATGTATGTGTGTATTGTGTGTATGTTGTATGTTTTTGCTGTTTTAATTTTTGTATATTGTTTTTAATTGTTTTAATCCTATGTAAACCGCTCAGAGAGCTTCGGCTATGGGGCGGTATACAAATGTAATAAATAAATAAATAAATTGACAGCATCACTTTGCTGCTTCTTCCTTCAAAACCCTGTGGCATTGCAGTAGCGGGGTGGGAGCAGCAAATCTAGGGTGGCCATATGGAAAGGAGGGGAGGGCTCATGTATCTTTAACAGTTGCATAGAAAAGGGAATTTCAGCAGGTGTCATTTGCATGCATGCAGCACCTGGTGAAATTCTCTCTTCATCACAACAGATAAAGCTGCAGGAGCCCTGCCCTCCTGACCAGATTCAAAAGAGGGCAAGGCTCCTGCAGCTTGAACTGTTGTGATGAAGAGGGAATTTCACCAGGTGCTGCATGCATAACGATGACACCTGCTGAAATTCCCCTTTCAATACAACTGTCAAAGATACCGGAGCCCTGACCTCCTTTTCATATGGTCAGCCTAGGTTTACATAAGTTATCAAGGTTTGTGAAGGCAAATCGCTAGCCAAAAGCATTGCATGACTTTTGCTGAGCAGGCTTGGTTCCACACACAAAAATCGATTGGCAGATGAGTGACTAGCAGCCCCAAACAATCATGCCGTTCCATCAACAAAAATAGTGAAGGAGAAACAGGAAGCTGATAACATGGTGGATGGTCATCAAAAAGGGATGCTGAACTGTTGATGGAAATCAGAGGGGAGCATTTACAAAGGTCTATGTGAAGATAGATGTAGGGTACTCGTGGACACAGAAAGCTGAAGAGAAGCAGTTAGTACAAACAGAATATGCTTTTTTTCTTCTTGAAATAGTGATGTTACAAAGGTCAAGGCAGAATTAGGTCTGCAAAAAACTTTCCAGCTGTATGGTCAGATCCGATTTGTGGAGAAAATTAGAAACAAGCCAAAGCTTGGGCTGGAAGAACTCTTCATTCTGGGCCAAAACAGAACCTTCAGAGTCATTGGCTCCACACCTCAGTCATAGGACTTGCAGAAATTTCAAGGCCAGCCCTCGGGATATTCATTGAAAAGGACTGCCTTTCAGCTAAGAACAAAATAGAAAAGAAAGACAGCACCTGTTCCTCCTCTCCTGAACAAACGCCATTCTCCTATTCCACCATGAATAGAGTGTGGTGCATACTTTTAATTTTTTTATTCCTTTATGACCATCTTATACCTGAGAGAAACTTTATGCACTTTTCTGATTGGTGAATGAAAGAATGGTATGTGAGGAAACAAGTCTGATACGATTTGGGGTAAAAAGAATGATGGAAATAAATCACATTGTGTTCAGTGGGCCTTACTCCCAAAAAAGTGGGGATAGGATTTAAAAGAACTAGAATTGCTGGGATTACACAACATTCCCAGCTTGCAATGAGGCAGAGAATCGATCTGCCTGAAATCCTGAGTGTTTCTGCCAGAACAGGCAGTATTGGGGCAGGGACACTCTCACTCTGTCAGGGCATTTCTACATGAATCCTTTATCTTGCATTTTTGATGGGGCTTCTGCTTCCAGATTCTTTGTGGGATTAAAATCAGCTCCTGTACACGTGCTTTTTTCAGGGGATTTTCTTGCTGTTCTATATGCTTCATTATACATCCACTAGATGCCACTGTGGTATAGTGGAATTGTAGAAATGCATATTCTTTTTATAGCGGCTGTCAGGAAATGCCAGATTTTCCGCGATCTTAAAAAAAATGGGATAAAGGTTACAAAGCACAGGAGGGGCCCTGGAGGATGAAGACATAATGTAAAGGACCTGCAAACTACCATGAGTGAACAAGCATGAGTGCACAATAAAAGTCTTGTGTAGAGATGGCCACAGTACAAGGCAGTTCCTTATATATTTATATTCTGCTTATTATAGATTTAGAAACAATATCAGCCAAAACAGCTTTTTGGCACAGCTTGGCCATATTTCTGTTGTGGGATCTCATTTAGTGTTATGTAGCATGCAATTGCTTGATCCCCCAGTTACCACCTTTTGCACTTTGTATTGCTGAGTCCTGCTGAAGTAACATACTAATATTAACCATCACAATAAAAGCTATATTCTTATTGCTGGGAGTTCCTATTGTGTCCTTTCTACATCTTTTTCTGCAAATAGACTGTGTATCTTTCAAGGGCAAGAACAACAGTATAGCATTACTTTTATAGACTTCGTATTCCGAAGGGATAGAGGAAGATCTCTTTATTCTGTGCTGGGATTGTTGTGGGAGAAAAAAGAGAGTTAAACCTCCCCGTGTGCTGCAATCCTGACAAAAATCAGCCCTGCATTTTAAACTTTATTTCAAAATGAATTTCCTGTGTTATTTTTAAACTTGAAAGAAAACTTTCCCCCCTTCATATGCTGAATAAAGATCTCAACTCAGTGTCTTGCTTTCCTTGGCACAGAGCGGTAGTTTAGTTCTTAATTCCCTCTCAAGTGACTTAATGGTACTGTATTGCTTAATTATAGCAGTTGCTAACTCCATCCGCTAAGATGTAACACTGGGACCCAAACATCTGCAAGGTTTAGAAAGAAGGCGGATGCTGCATAATAAGATATCATATTTTTGCATTATTTTGTTTTTAGTTCTGTGTCAAATAGATCTGGTAAGTTGATGGAGCAATGAACTATGGATATATTAGATGCAAGTGTCCATTCTTGCCCTTTGAACTGTAAAATTCAGGTTTCTGGATGGAGGAGGTCATCCAGTTAATTTTTTCCCACAATTCCTGCAGTTGTGGTTAAGGGACAACTGTTTCCAATGGGGCGATGCATGCTGCTTCGGATAAGACCTGAATAATTTTGAAACGTCTTGTTTTAGATCTCAGATCTGAAGTTCCATAGTTGCTGGAGACATAGTTTTTAGGTTCTCTGATCTTTTCTCTTGCAAAAGAGCCATTTAATACCGGTGGTGCTATTTTAACTAACTAACACAATTCAAGTGTGCAGGCATCTACAGGACTGCCCCAACCATTAAGCAAGGTGAGATGGCCAACCTTAGGCAGCAGATTTGAAGACAGAATAAAAGGACAGTAGGGTTGTCAATTGTTTGCCTTATTATTATTATTATTATTATTATTATTATTATTATTATTATATTTTGGTCACTGGGGGAGCATTAGGCCACCATTAAAAATTTCCTTTTAGGGTTGGTGGCACTGTTGTAAGCCATCTGTTTGCATCTCTTGATTCAACCTGTGTATGTATGATTATTTTCTCCCAGATCCTCAATGATTTGCCTGTGTATAATTAAATCCAAAGACATTGGCTTGGATTCAAAGAAGCAACTGTAGAACTCTGATTGCCTTGCTCCTATCCATGGCTTCCAACAAGGAGATGCCTTCTTCTTCCCACTGCAACCATCTGTGCCGAATTGAAGAAGTTGCTGGTAAGAGATGGGGAAACCCAACCACCTGCCCTCGGACCTGCCTTCTTGTACAAGAGGATTTTTGGATGAAAGCTTTTGTCTCCATGAAAGATTTTCAAAATATCCCTTGTTGCAGGATACTGTATTCATTCATATCAACATCAGAAGACCACTGCTGAATCAAGACCTATCAATTTAGCGTTATGTTCTTGCAGTAGTCACAAGTTGCCTATAGGAAGTTTGCAAGCAGGACATGAGCGCAACAGCACCCTCCCACTCTTATTGCCCAGCAGTTGACAAAAAGAGGCATGCTGCCTCTGAAATCAGAGGTAGCACATAGCCCTCAGGACTCGTAGCCATTGACAACCTTCTCCTCCATGAATTTGTCAATTCCCCTTTAAAAACCATCAGAATTGGCCATCACTACATCTTCTGGAGAATTCCATAGCTGAACTATGTGCTGTCTGGAAAACGTTCTGAACCTGAATCTCCCACTGTTCAACTTCATCAGATGATCCCAGGTTCTAATATTATGAGAGTGGGAGAAAAACCTCTCTCTATCCACTTTCTCCACATCATGCATACAATCCATCTGTTAATTAGGAACAAATCAGTTACAGAAGATGACTGACAGACATGTAGAGTTAGTTAACTGAGCTCTAAGAACACTAAGTTTCTATAATAGTTCTAAATAACCTCAAATAAAGTCCCCTATGTAGGGTTTAAGAACATAATAGTAACAACGAGGAGAAAACTTGTAGCATTTTAAAATAGTTTCTGTTGCTATAGAAACTGTTTCTCAGGGATCTGATGGCTTAGTCTGTTGATCAGTTTTTATCCCTGGCTATCAAAAGCTGGAGTCATGGGTGGGTGTGTATGCACATGGCACAAACTCAGAGAGCAAAGCGGCAATGCAAGAAATGTTACAAAACAATAACGAGGTTCTCCAATGCAGTTGGTTTTTTAAAAAAGGAATATTGTTTCTAGTTGCAGGAGAAGAACAAATTGACTGTATAAGGGCGAAATTCATTTTAAGAGAAACTTCTAGAAATATAATGTATTGGCTAAGTGTATGAGCTGGATAGTCGCCATCTGGATTCTCACCTCAGCGGCAAAGGCACCCAGTAGCCTTAGGCAAGTTACTGTTCTCTTAGCCCCAGTCACTCATCTACAATATGGACCATGCTGGCTCCAGGTTTTTGAGAGCCTTTGGGCAAGATGCCCTCAATGGGGGCCCTCCCTCAATGAGTCTGTCTTCACATTGCCATTGTCACCAGCTGCTATTGCTCCTCATCTTTCCCATCATTGCTACCACTTGCTTGCTTGACAGGCAGGGAGCCAATGAGCAAGTAGGCCATGGCATCTCCTGCTCCTTCTTTTCAACACCACAACAAACTTGGCCAGAGCAAGAGGAATGTGAAGAAGCAGGGCTGCAATGAGAAGGAGGCGGAGGAGGAGGAGGAGGAGCCGGAGGAACCGGAGGAGCTGGAGGAACCAGAGGAGCCGGAGGAGCCGGAGGAGCCGGAGGAGCCGGAGGAGCCGGAGGAGCAGAAGGAAGTCCAGGAAGTTCTTGTCAGTGGGCCCTCGACTGATGCCCAATCATGCCTACTCTTGATACTGGCACAGACTATGGGGATAATAATTATGTCATTTTCAGGGTAGTTTGCAAGAATTAGTGAGTTAATATATTTGAACCAAGTGGAACCTGCAACAAAACATTGTAATGTGAAGTTCAGGATTCCAGCTCTAGGATTCCAGCCACTGCATTCCACTCTGATAAGTAGAACTAGTATTGGCTCTTATGCTTAAGTTTTTAAAACATGAGGAGTTGGAGTTCAAGCTTTCTGGGTCACTAACGGCTTTTCTACACAAAGCATTTATCATGTACTCATCATTTCTGCTCACAGTTGTTTGTGGTTTCTTTAAATGATGTCATGATTCTCCTGTTTTGCTTCTGTGTCTAATGAGCACTTTCAGTGACTTTCTTTAGAGCAGGGAAAGTGCAGTTTTTAGTTGTCAAACTGAAACTATTCCCCCCCCCCACATATATATTTGTACCACACAGTACCACTTAGAGGTTATGAGGAAGAAAACAGAAAAGGAAACTCTCTTTGTGTAGTGCTTGGATCTTAATTCTAGGATGAAATCAAAAGTAGATTAACAGCCAATTTACAGCCTCATGCAGAAAACCTCTAAATTTGAGGGCAGATGTGTGTGCCTGTCATGGCAGTCTACTCACTTATGTTGTATTAACATTCTAATACTACTACTACTACTACTACTAATAATAATAATAATAATAATAGTGATGATGATGAAGAAGAAGAAGAAGAAAAAGAAGAAGAAGAAGATATACATTATTGCCCAATCAACACATAGTCACCTGGTTCGCATGTAACTCCAATTCATTGGTAGAGCCATGAGGAAAGGAGTGAGCATGCTGCCTCCCATGTGGTCATCACTTTTCAATCAACTTTGATCAACTTTTTAATCAGAGTAAAGCTGATTCAAAATGGAAGTGGCAAGTGTGTGGGAGTCAGCATGCTTGATCCCTTGCTCGTGGCCACAACAAACCATGGGTTGTCATTGTGAGTTGACTCGTCAACCCACCATTGTCAAATGTGTTGTTCAAATGCAGCCTCTATGAGTGTGTGTGTGATTGATTGTGATGAGAACCATCAAAGTCCTGATAGAAGTGTACAAAATTATGCATGGTGTGGAGAATGTGGATAGGGAGACATTTTTCTCCCTCTTCCATAATACTAGAACCCAGGGTCATCCCATGAAGCTGATTGGTGGGAGATTCAGGACTGATAAAAGGAAGTACTTCTTCACATGGTACATAGTTAAATTATGGAATTCATTACCACAAGATGTGGTAATGGCCACTACTTTGGATAATTTCCTGGACGAGAAGGCTATCAATGGCTTCTAATCCTGATGGATATGTGCCACCTCCAGGCAGAGGCAGTAAGCCTGTATACACCAGTTTTTCCTGGGGAACATGGGTGGGAGGGTGCTGTTGAACCATGTCCTGCTTGTGGGTCCCTGGTCGACAGCTGGTTGGCCACTGTGTGAACAGAGTGCTGGACTTGATGGACCCTTGGTCTGATCTAGCATGGCTCTAAGTGCATCAATATTCTGAAATGCGCCACAAATGCAATCAAAAATAATAAGGTATTCAAAAGTTGCCCAAATGGAGGGTAGGCACTGAAGATGCTCTTGGGGCACCATATGATCTAAAGTCAGCCCTAACACCTAGTGTCCAAGATATGTGGAAGTCTATGGTGGTTCTTCAGTGGTGAGGGAATCCTCTCCACTCTCATCATTGTGCTGCCTGTGCCACATGTGCCAAGGCGGAGACCTTTGCACTGATACATGTTTTGGAGCTTAGCCCAAATGGCTCAGATAAAGCTCCGGCTTCCATGAATGAATGAAATTGCTGTGTACGGCTCAATGAAAGCTGTATTTTGAGAATAGCTTAATAGTGTTGATGGTGTTTAGAATATGAGAGGAAATGTACAAATTACATAAGAGTAGCCTCCTGGGACTACTTCTAGAGTCCTCCAGAGCCAAGTTGTTTTAAAAAATGCAGCCAAAGGGTTTTCTTTGTGTAATAGTTTAGCAAAAAATCCCTAGTGTGCTGATGCTGGAAAGAAAAGCCACTTGAGAGTATCACCCAACTTGGCTTCTCTGCCATTTCCCTTTCAGCAAAAAGTTTGTAAAATGTTAAATCCTGTTGGGCATATAAATCTCTCCTACGAAGAGCTTGTTGTCTGTACTTCCTTTTTCTTGGGTCCAAGGCGAATGGGCAGCTTTGCAAGCTACATAAGCATTGGAGCATAAGGAGCGCAGTGGGATTCCTAAGGGTCAGTGGATAATAAATATTAAAGGTAAAGTCAAAGCACCGTTATTCCCAAAATGAGGGCTTATTTTTGTTTAATACCTGCAGCAAGGAGCTGCTGCCCCACTCTGCAAACCCATGCCATCCTAGAAAAGCAACCTCTGAACATGACCAGGGGATGCCTATATGCTTTAAAAGCCCCATGGTGGCTGCACAGTGGTGCTGCATCAGTTATATGCCGCAGCAGCCACCTTGCAGCCACCGCAGGGCTTTCCCGCAAAGCTGCGAATAAAAAAAGTTGGGAACTTACCCTAACTTTTTTGGCTGGAACAAGGTGAATATGGCCCTTCCGCTGTATAACCTTGCTCCAGCTGCACTGCAGAGGCATTCCCTGGCTGAAGATGGTCTCCAATTGGTCACCAGAAACTAGGTTGAGGGCAGGGAGAGGTGGGGTGGTGGCTCCAGTACTCGGATGACTGCCGGAAACCCTGCACTCTGTCCTGACATGGGGATTACCCAGCGCCACCCCACAAGAGTGAAATTGTGGGGTTTAGGGAGAACACAGCGCTAACATGGTATCATCAAGGCAGCCCAGGGAGGAGATGATGAATTGTTAATGCTCCGTGAGTCAAGGGATGGGCCCTGCAGATTCATTAGTGAGGGGAAAGGCCCAGTAGACATGCTGGGTTCCCCTAAGGAGGGGTGCAGAATGTCCAACCTGGGGGTCACAATCTAGACCTCCAAGGCCGTGGATCTGGTGGCTCCAATTTCAGTGGGGCTGTGAATCCACTCTTGGTTTTAGTCAGAACTTTAAAGGAGTGTTCAGGGGTTGAGCACCTTGGATAGCTTCTTTGGAATTCTGGTGGTTCTGATTGAAACCCAGAGTGGATTCACAGCCCCCTCAAAATCAGAGCCTCCAAACCCAGTGCTCCAGGGTTCCCCAGATGACTGCCTCTCCCTCCTTTGGCCCCATTCCTTTCCCTGCCAACAGTTTGGTTTTCCAGCTTTTCTGCAGTTTTATCCCTCTTCGAAAAGGTTGAAATGCCTCTCCTAAGGCTTAAGTCCTCGAAGTAAGAGCTTTAAACTCTTAAAATATGCTGGTTTTGGGGGGAATTTTGGCCCAGCCCCAAGTTGCTTATGCACCATTGGAATATGGCCCCAAGAGCTTCTCTGAAACTGGATTTGGCCTTTGGGCTGAAAGAGATTCAACATCCGGGTCTAAAGTAAATGTACATTTATGGAATGTGCCATCAAGCAATCCCTTCCAAATAAGATATCAAACCACTGACCAACTTAATGTGGTCCAGACTACGACTATATCACAAGCGTACAATATGAGAGAACTCAAGCAGGTGAGCTCAGCTGCAGATGACATGTAATTGCATATGTAGGGTGACCAAATGAATGTAGGGTGACCAAATGAAAAGGAGGACAGAGCTAATGAATCTTTAACAGTTGCACAGAAAAGGGAATTTCAGCAGGTGTCATTTGTATGCATGCAGCACCTGGTGAAATTCTCTTTTCATCACAACAGTTAAAGCTGCAGGAGCCCTGCCCTTTTTTGTAAAGGGACCAGATGCAAAAGAGGGCAGGGCTTCTGCAGCTTTAACTGTTGTGATGATGAGGGAATTTTACCAGGTGCTGCGTGTATACCAATGACACTTGCTGAAATTTCCTTTCCGTACATATGTGCATCCAAGTTACCTCTTTTGCAGGAGGGTAATACTGAGGCTGAGGAATAGACTTAAACACTGAAACTATGAGAAACAATTCAACACTCCCACAGAGCAGATCATTTGAGAAATTGAGGCAAGACACAAAGTATAGGTCAAAACCACACATATGCATTATATAATAATAGACAAGCATGTGGGTTATTTTTTTATTTTCATTTTTAGAAAACGTGTACCCATTTTACAGATTTCTTCTTACAGAATTTGAATATGATTTACACAAGAAATTATCTCATGCAGATACAGACTAGAAATATACAGAGACGATTTTTTTCCTTGGGCTGAAAGAGGTCAAGCATCCCTGCTTTATATTTTTGGGGATGCATTTTCAAAATTAGAATCTGTTTTATGAACAGTATTGAAGGAGACACACTGGGAAAGGCTTTGTTCCTTTGAAACCACACTGACTCTAATTAAAATAAGTATCCATACAACTAGTATTTTATTATATTGTTGTTCCCCACCTCAATCCAAATGGAGAGGCGGGTAAGAAATAAATTATTATTATTATTATTATTATTATTATTATTATTATTATTATTATAGTGCTGGTGAAGTTCTGTGTCCAAAGCTATTTGCAGTTCTGTGCACAGATTGCTTTCTTTCTCCAAACTATGCTCCCTTCTCATCTTCCAGGAATACCGCTATACTTTTCTCTTCTAGTCCTGATGACTCTCTCTTTTCCTTTTCCACTGATCTGATTTCCAACCTCTGCCTGGCCAGATCTACACCAAGCAGGATATGGTGGTATGAAAGGCATGAGCCACACCAAGCAGGATATAGCAGTATATGTTATGTGTCAATGGGCCCCAACAGTTGTCAGTGTACTTCAATACTGCTTTAAAGCAGTAGTGTGGCTCCTGCCTTTTGTATTCCACTTTCATACCTCCATACCCTGCTTGGTGTAGAACTGGCCATCACTCACCTCCCCTGTGCCTGATATTATAGCTCCAATGAATCTTGGAGATCTATTAGAAGCACATATAGCACATATAGCTGCCTTATACCAAGTCAGACCATTGGTGGACCTAGCTCAGTATTTTCTATTCTGATGGGCAGCAAATGCCCAGAATCCCAGGCAGAGAGGGGACTTTCCCATAGCGGGCTCTTTGATTCTTTTCACTGAAGCTCTCAAACCTGAGACCTTCTGCCACTGAGCTACTGTACTTCCCCAACTTTCAGAGTGCAATGAAATCAACTGCACACACCTTGCGACTCACTTTCTTTCTGGACTGAAAGAGATTCCTGACACAGTATTTTAAAAAGAAGGAGGGGACCCATTGTACACAAAGAAAAGAAAAGAAAAGAAAAGAAAAGAAAAGAAAAGCTTTGAGGCTCAAAATCTGACTGAATTTTAACCAGTGTCAGTAAAGCACTCAAAGGCATTTTTCAATAAGGGAAGTGTTTTTTCTGTCATCTGCTGTCTTTCATTTCCAGCCATTTTAGTTTGAGAGCTGTTAACTCAGTAATGCATATATTGTTGTTAGAGGAAGATGGTTCTTTCTTTCAGTCACAGGCTTTCCATGTCCAACTAGATTTTTAAGCTGATATCTTCAGACAATTAGGAATGGTTACGGCTGCAGCCATATACACCCTTACCTGAGCATAAGTCCCACTAAAGTAAATAGGCCTACTTATTTTATTTATTTATTTGTTTACTACATATTTATACTGCCCAACAGCTAAGGCTCACTTCTGGGTACACATCTATAGGATTGTATGATAAGACTGCAATCCTGTTTACCAGCCTCTTCCCCAATCTGGCCCCTCCAGATGTGTTGGACTACAACTCCCACAATCCCCAACCAGCTATATTGTCTATGGGGGCTGTAGTCCAACACATCTGGAGTGCCAGGTTGAAGAAGGCTGCTCTATACACATGCTTGGGAGTAAACCCCCATTGACCTCAGTGGGCCTTACTTCTGAGTAAACACATATAGAATAGTGCTTTAAGTTTATATAGGTCTTTAAAAAGAAACCTTAATTTTCTGCCTTTCCCCCCCCAAACAGATATAAAAATATTATGTAAAAATGGTTTTAAATTCAAATATTTGGCATTTTAAAAAGTGCTTAAAAGATAGAGAGTTCCTTCAGGCTGGTAAAAATTGTGTTCCCTTACCATGGCTCTACTTCCTGCTTCTCTTCCACATTTGCAACAAACTGTAATTACATGAGGAAGAGAGCAGCAACTGGATGGCCCAAACAAATCAATGGGACAGCAACCTCCAGTGGGTGTTTTACAGCACAACTTTGCCTGTACATGGCGGGAAAACCCAACAAATACTGATATATCTCATAAAAGTTGGGTTTTCTGAGGTTTATTTTTTTACTGCTAAAACTGGGGAATGGAGTGAGAGATGCACAGGAGGCTGATGTCATTGTCAAAATGACCTGTGAACATCCATGAGTGGCCAGTCACGAATGTGCTATAAAGCTCTCATTTAAAGAAGCACAGAGACAAAAATGGGACTATATCATTTCGGGGGGTTATACGTACATTTGAAAAAAGGTCAGCTTTCCCTGTTTTATATTTGGATTTTTGTCCTTCTAGATACAATAACAACAAACAAACATAAGAATTAATATACATGATCTGGGATCCAGTCTAATTTAGTCACACAGGTAACTTAGGGTTGCAGAATTAATAATACTTGGAGTAGATCTACTGAAATCACTGGAACTTAAATAAATCCTGACTAATTTCAGTGGGTCTTCCTCTAAATATGACTAAGGCTGCCTCTACACGAGAGGTTTAAAGCTCTCTCAAGTCTCATTAAAATTTTTACCTCTACATGAGCGGAACGCAAATCGGGAGTTGAGGTGCGTTATCTATCCGATTATGCGCATTATCGAATGTGTGTTAAATAGCGAGTTTTATTTTGCTGCGGCCGTTAAAGCGCATTTTGACTATGTGAACAAGCGATTCTCCGTATTAACTACTTCTAAAGCGCATTTCAAACAACTGGTAAGGCCACCAGGTGTGCACTCAATTACCTCCTGCGGACAGTCATTTACCATAAAGTGCTTCCGAGAAGATGCGCATAATTGGAGAACCAGGCGTCAAACCGAATTCTTGTAGAGGGGGTCTAAGTTTGGCTCCAACTCATAGAAAGAAATGGGCTTCATCCAATGGAATAGTATCCAATGATAGTCCTATGCAGACCCATTGAAATGAATTAGACTAAAGTTAGTCATGACTAATTTAACTCCCATTCATTTCAATGGGTTTACTCTACATAAATTAACTTTGAATACTACTCATGGTGTCATTCCTACTGATGGAAGCAGTTCTATCAGTGGAAGTGGGAACGGGGCAATTCCCCCCACCTTCCCCGCAGCCCCCTGCCTGTGCACCCTCAAAATATGCTCTGGAGGGCTGGGAAACCCTCTTGAGAAGATTTTTGGGCCATGTGAAGAGACTGGAGAGAGGGAGGAAGTCATGTTGCACCACTAGCCTTCCACTAGCATAACATTGGATGTAACCGAATAGGATTTAAGTTAGTCATGGCTAATGTTTCACATTGATTTCAATGCTGTGCTGCATCTCTACTCAGAAGTAACTCCCACTGTGTTCTATGGGGCTTCCCCACCCCCCACCCCCATACGTACATTTAGGATTTCAGCTTTAGTCTGGATCCAACTACACTGTGCAAACCATTTCTTCTATAAAATAAAAAATCATTGGCTGAAGATAAAAAAATGATATCGGAGTAAATTCCAATTAGAGTATTTCAGCGCTAATAATTTGTGCCTTATAAACTTGATATTTAGTCCCTGTTTTTCTATCTAAAACATTTTTGGAGGGAGGACCAGTAGGAGCTTTAAGTATTCAAAGCAGTGGGAGTGTGGAGTTTGAAGAGTGGGGGGCGAGAGCCCCTTTGTTTGGCAACCGCTTGTCAGGTGATGGAGTCCTGGCGAACAGTAAATGAGAAATCAAAGCACTTAATATAGTCTGGCTAAAGCATTTCCCATCTCTTAAATTGCTCCAATATCCCTGTGCTATTTATGATAATTATCTTTTAAAAAAAAATCTTCAACAACATCTTCTAAAGAAAAGAAGGTAAAACAACTCTAATTTCTAATGCTAAAACTTGCAGCTCTCCACAACTGAATGACAAAATGTTTCATGATTAATGCACATGTCAAAGATGCTAATACAAAGGGACACACCTACATTCCCTCAGATGCACGGGAGAATTGTCTGTTGTTAGCAACTCAGCTAAAAATGAATGTTAGATTGGGAGCACACAGTTTTTCTCTTCTGCTCCAGTCATCCGTACCACCACCTTTGCTCACTGTTCCAAGACTTCTGCTATCTTGGAGGCTGCCCCAAGAAATCTCTGTCAAATTTTCAAAGACCAGCAAGTGCTAGCTGTGAGTGAAATCAGACAGAAACTGTCAGTGCAAGTCAAAGGCAGGGAAGCAAGGGCAGAAGAAACAAATAGACTGTCTGAAAGAGATGGACTTTGGGGGCCAGGGAACCAATTGGAGCAGTAGAAACTTTGCTGGGTTGCTCCTTGGGTCGAACCCAATAAAACTGGAATGCTTCAAATAATTCTCCTGAACAGGAGATTCACTTTGCATCTCATACTTGGATCAGGTACAGTTTGTTTCCTTGCTTCTAAATGGCAGATTAAACGGTATTTGTTTTGTGGAGAGAAGTGAGCAATACTGGGGTTAATAAAATGATCATAAGAGATAAATATTTAGATTGTTGGTACAAGCAGATAGATGTGCTATAGATGGCGCATTCTTGAAACATTTCTTCAGTAATGATTGCACAACAGCTCTCTCAATTGCTTGCACAGTTGCTTGATATGCTGGTGTCAAAATAGGAATGCTGATGGTTTTTATAATAACAGCTTGTGTTGGAAGTTAAAGAAAGCAAAAGAACAAACAAAATTTCAATAGGGTGCCTGTTGAAAGGTATCAAAAAGAGGCCTGCTGGATCAGACTAAAAGTTCATATTGTCCAGCCAGCTACTTACAGGAAGATCACAAGCAGGCATCAATGCAAAGGCCTTCTTGCTTTGTTTGTCACTCAGCAACTCCTATTCAGAAATACAGGAGTGTAGATTTTGGTTGAGCATTAGGAGAAATTTCTTAAAGGTAAGAGTAATTCAGTATGCGATCCTATGCATGTTTAGACAGAAAAAAGGTCCTACAACTCCCAGCATCCCTTCAGGCAGCCAAGCTGGCTGGGGCATGCTGGGAATCATAGGACTTTTTTTCTGTCTAAACATCTATAGGATTAAACCCTCAACCATGAAATCACTTACCTTGGGAGCAGGACAAGGTGCAAGCAGAAGCTGGACAACCCTTTGTTGGGCATGCTGCAGTTCTGGATTTCCTGGATTGGACAGAGAACAAGATGGACTGCAAGGCCCCCTCCAACTCTATGATTCTATGAACATGGAAGTTCCATTTAGCTATCATTATTGCAATTAGACATTAGAAACATAAGAAGCTGCTTTATATCTAGTCAGATCACGGGTCCCTCTAACCAGTATTATCAACACTGACTCAGTCACTGTCCAAGGTTGCAGGTAGGAGTTTTTCCAGCCCTACCCTGAGATGCTGAGGACCGACTTGAAACCCTCTGTATACAAAGCAAGTATTCTACCCCTGAACCACAGTCCACCCCTGTTGATAGTCAGAGCCTCCATACATTAAATTCTCTCTTTACTATTAAAATCCTAGGCATATCTACTCAGAAATAAGTCTCAATGAATTCAATGGGACTCACTCCCAAGTAAGTGTGTATAAGGTTGCAGCCTAAAGATCCTTCAGGATGGAATCCTATGCATATTTAGACAGAAAATAGTCCTACAACATGGCTGGCTGGGGAATGCTGGGAGTTATAGGACATTTTTTTCAGTCTAAACATGCGTAGGATTGTGCTCTTAATCTAATGACCATCACCACATTTTGTGGTAGTGAATTCTGTAATTCTGCATTATATGAAGAACTATTTTGCTGTCGTTTTATTTGGTGGCCTCACGTTTTTACTGTTACAAGAGAAAATGGGGGGGGGGAAACACACCACTCTGCCCATGTTTTCCTTCTCATTCATTATTTTATTAATTTCTAGCATATCCCAACTACCTGTCTCTCTTGTCTTGGAGTAACTGAATAGTCTTTCACCAATAACTTGGTGAAAGAATGTTACCTTGCTTTGCTTAGGAGTCATGTCTCTCTATGGAGAACTGGAGCCAATACAGCAAAAAACTCTTTATCCTCAAATTTGCAAACCGCAGCAATGCTAAAAGTTTTTTTTAACAGTCAAGATGTTAAGATCTGTGCCATTGGGACACCTTAAGCTGCCTTTCCGAACAATGTTTTGGAGTTTAAAAAGAATGTTTTCTAGAACAATCTAAAATGGCTCTTTTTGAGTGATCTCTAGTTTCTAATAAACATGTGTGTGTTAGTTTCAAAAGTTATGAGCAGTATCCAAACTGATTACATTGTTTTACTGCAAGTGACCTCTAGTGCAACAGATTTCCCCAGAAAAACATGTTGTGCCATCAAGTGCTATTGGTATTGAACTACACAACATAATTTTTGGTAGCAGCAGCGTCACATAGGATATCGCCCTAAATGTTTATATCTTGCACTAACGAAATGGATACAGGTAGGTGACAAAGAGTTTAAAACAGTCACAACATGGGTGAAAGAAGATGTTTTATAATGATCCCATGTCGTTAAAATCAACAATTAACTAAAACCTATTTTATGTAGCAGCATCCCGATGTTGGAATTCCTTTCCCAGGCTCTGTAGACAGCTGGCAAAAACGATATTGTTTCCTGAGCTTTCAGCGATTAATGCTGTTCCTTGATTTTAGAATTTTCTTCTGCTTTATTGTAATGTCTGTATTTTATCTGCCTTATTTTAGCTTCTGTAATTTTTGTACTTCTTAAAATCTTTTTATCATTTTATTGTAAAATAAATTATCGCGCACTCATGAGTGGAGGGACAATTAAAATACATTAAAGAAATAAAGAAATAAATGTCCATATTGTATTAAACTACTAGCAGTTTAGTGAAATAATGGTATGGCAAATCAATGAAAAAAGCTCTCCATGTATTCTCCGCTTAAGTTTCCAGCACTGTGATATGTCTTCTAGTTCTAAGCTAAAACCACTCAGTGACTTCAGTGGTTGACTAATCAGCCAGTCAGTTATATGTTAAGTGGCTGGGTAACTAAGTTCTAGGATGATGAAGTATGTATTCATTGAAGCCCAGTGTATATTGTTACCTCAGTATTTTGCTTTGAATACTTAGCCTTTCAATATGAAGCTTGTTTCCTGTTTTGGCCATGGCATCATCATCATTATTATTATGTATCTCTTTCTTGCTCGTGATGGTTTTTCTAGACGGACATGACGGGCTTTGCCAAATCATGATGTCTTTTATTGATTCAGGAATTTGACGATTGAGCATGTTTTAATTATGACTGCTTTCTGGATGTTGGTGCGGATATATTCTAGTAGCCCCAGTTTCTGGAGGTTTTCTGTATAGTTTTTTTATGTGATGCCGGTGACTGATGTGACTAAGGAGATAATTGTGACCTTTTCCTGTTGCCATAGTTATTTGACTTCCATGGCCAGTGGTGTATATTTTTCTCTCTTCTTCCTTTTCAACAACAATTTTGTCATTCGGTATTGCTTTGTCAATGAGGTATGTGTTTTTCTTCTTTTTTGTCTATTACCATTATGCCTGGTCGGTTGCAAGGTATTGTCTTGTCCATATGAATTGTTCTATCCCAGTATATTTTATTATCTGCCTTTTCCAAGATTGTTTTGGGTGAGTATGTATAGTATGGTGTAGATTGTTTGATAAGGTTGAATTTGATGGCCAGTTGTTGGTGAATTATTTTTGCAACAGTATTGTGTCTGTCTGTAGTTCATTTCTGCCAGAATTTTACATCCTCCTGTTATATGGTCTATTGTAATTAATGACATTTCTTGCATGGGTCTGATGTATTTTTGGTAGTTCTTGGTTGCTATAACTTGATCCTGTATAGCTATTAGGAATCCTTCTGTTTCTGGAAAGAGCTCACCCTTCCTGAGCCATTCATACGATTGTTCTTTGTTTATTTGTGGGTTCTATATTAAGTTGTAGTGCTTCCCATGGAGTGCTTTTTGTGCCCATTTTTCTTTTTTCTCTGCAAGTGTGAGTGGTTGTGTTTGGTCTTCATTTTGTAGTGCTAGGTTGAGTGGGGTGTAGTTTTTATTTGCTTTTACTATGGCTTTATGAATGGGAGTGTATTGGTGTGGTAGAATTTTCTGAG
Organism: Anniella stebbinsi; assembly: GCA_029215795.1. Lineage (NCBI taxonomy): Eukaryota > Metazoa > Chordata > Lepidosauria > Squamata > Anniellidae > Anniella > Anniella stebbinsi. The sequence continues at coordinate 60,985,902 of JARDYH010000006.1, read as the reverse complement.
TGATTTTATCTGTTTAGCATGAATTCTGTTAATGTCCAGCAGATCTCTTCCTCCTTCTTTCCTGCTGATTGTTATTCTTTCATCATCATCATCATCATCATCATCATCATTATTATTATTATTATTATTAACATTTCTATACCACCCCATAGCCAAGGCTCTCTGGGCAGTTTACAAAGCATCATATCTAGTGGTAATTGCTGAGTTGTTGCTGCTAATTTAATTGATGGTATTATTTTGCAGTTGCAAAAAAAAAATAGCCACAATAATGCAAAAAAAAGGGGGGGGGAAGGAGGAAAGAAAGAACAAAGATAAGCTTTTAAAATCCCTAACGTTGCTTTTCTCAAGAAAACCGTTATTGTAGATTGTCCGTTTGTCCTGTTTGTTTACTCTAGCGTCCTTTCCTAAACATCAATTTTTCTTTCACAAGATTTTTATTTTATTTTCCGCAAGGCTTGATGTATTCTTGGAAGCTCCTTGTACCACTCCTTAGACCTTAGCTTCTTAACTGAAGCCATTTATTGATATACAACATTTCATAGTGAAGTGGTACATCAATAAATTAAAGATTAGTTCAATGTGTCAGGTTTCAGCGGGAGGGGGGATGCTTCCTTAGATAAGTCTGGAGGCCCTTGAAACAGCTTCATACAGAAACCAAACTCTGGAACATACAGTCACCTAAAAATGTTTCCTTCTTGTATATACTTTTGAACAAATCCTTTTGAGACCATTGCACTTTTTACTCTGGAACTATACATGTCAAAGTGTGCTGCTTACATGGTTCCCTAGCCTAGATCTACACTACTGCTTTATAGCAGGATTGAAGTGCACTGATAACTGTTGAGCACAATCCACATTCGACATACTGCATTCATAGTGTTATTTCCTGCTTTTTATTCCACATTTGTAGTGATTTGTCACAAAGAGCTCCATCACACCAGCGATTTATCGTATTCTCACCACGCCTGGTATGCATTTTTGCAGTGCGGTACTCACCTGACGTCATCCCTGTCCTGTGCTCATCTCGCCTCTTCCCTTCCTTTTTCAATCTTATTTTGGAACGGGGAAAGTCCATTTTTCTCCCTCCCTGCTCATAAAGCTGCTCCTTCCTCCTGTGTACTGCTGTCCTTGCGCTATATTGGACCTGTTTTTTTGCTGGGGGCATGTGTTGAAGGGCAGTCTCACTGACAAAAGAGGAAGGTGAGTCAGTTCTCTGCTCAACTGTGAAAGGGGAGGGAGAGAGGGTGCCCAAACACCCGGGTGAGAAGGCGAGTGAGGCTGCCACTGCCCATGCTGGGACTTGGTGCCATTCAACTCTATGGCTCTTACTCCTGAGTAGGCATGTCTACAGAACAATGTCGGCTTCCCCTTGCCTTGCCAACATTGACCACAAACTTCTCCAAAAACTAATTGTAATACTTTCTCTTCACTTATATTGTTTAATATGATCTTAGGGGACAGCATGGTGTGTTGTTTTACTGTAATTGCAGTTTCAGGTTGCTGTACTATTGTATTTGTGCAGAATATATATATATATATATATATATATATATATATATGAAATTAACTGCAGGGGGAAGGAGAATGTAGGGGGCGGATCTCCGGCATAGTAGTGCTACAGGAGAAAAGATACATGAGTGCAACAATGCACAGACATGAAAGTGCCCAGCGCTCAACTCACTAAGGAAACAGAGGGGGAAACTACGGACACGAACCGGGGGTGGTGGTGGTGGAGTAGGTGTGATGAAACCCAAAGTGTAGATCTGGCCCTAGCACTACATCTCTCTCTATAGCAAGTGGGGCTCCATGTGCATTTCCCATGTGCTAATTGTTATCACTGTCATCTTTGCCAGCCCTAAAAAGCTGTTTGGCCATAAAAACACAAGAAGACCCATGCTGGATCAGATCAAGGAATTTATCCAACCTCCTTTTAAAGCCATCCAAATTGATGACCATCGTTACATCTTAAAGCAGAAAATTTCTTAATTTTACTATGTACTGTGTGAAGAAGTACTTCCTTTTATTTGTCCTGAATCTCCCACCAATCAGCTTCATGGGATGACCCTGGGTTCTAGTATTATGAGAGCTTACTAATTCCGGTTGTAAATGGGGCCTCACATAATTGAATGATCCTCAGTATCCTAGACAAATCCTCCATACAGAAAACCAACATGTCAGAAAGAAGGTCAGTCTTGGCCCCTTCTCCTTGCCATTTCATTTTTATGTGCAGGATTATTATTAATAGAGAAGGATTTGATCAAGTGGGCTGCCATCTGTAGCCTGAAGTGCTACAGCCCAGACACAGCTTTACCACCTAGAGCTAAAGTCATTGGGACAATTACAGAGTAAGTGGTTTTGATAAATGCACTTATGCCAAGCCTAATACTGGGGCAAAAGGGCTATGCTCCTAATTGAAGTTCTAAGGTACAGTAGTTTAGAATAAAACCTGTTTTTTTCCTTTGAAATTGTATATTTATATGAGCTTTCATGTACTCAGTGGAGGCTTGTGGGTCCGATTGTCGGTGGGGCTGTGATTCCATTTTGAGTTTCAGTCAGAACCAGACAGAATTCTAAAGGAGCTATTCAAGGTGCTGAACCGTATCTCCAAAATGGGATACCCAGTATGGAATCCAGAATGGCATCACAGCCCCACCAACAATTGGAGCCACTAGCCTCCACTGCATGTACTGTTACTGAAAGACATCAATTCAGTGAGAGGCACACATAATTTCCTCCTGGGTCAAATGCCTATTACAGGAGTAGGCAACCTATAGCCCTCAGCCTAACTCCAAAAGCCCTCTGCATGTGAGCGATCCATCCGGTTGGGTGAGAAAGAAGAGGGAGAGGTGGAAAAGGGGGTGGCTCAAAAAGAAAAAGGGGAACTACCTGTCCTCAGTTCTGACCCTGCCCACCATCAGCTTCTGCCCACCTGCCCCCTCTCCAGCAGATTACCTGTGAGGGAATGTAACCCTTGACAGAAAAATGGCTGCCCACCCCTAGCCTGTTGGCTACAACGTCATGAAAGGACTGTTCATATACGAGCCATCTGGATGCTGATTTTTTTTAGAAAGCAAAGAAGTACAAACACCTACCTCTGACTTCTTGCAGGGGCTCTGAACCATTGATTATTAGCAGCCTCCCATTTACAATTAAGATCTGGCTTCTCTTTGGATATTTGCTGGTATGAAGTTGGTTCAGTGGATTCCAAATAGACATCTTTATTTGCTTTTAATAGACACTGTTTGTCTTTCAATTAACATACAATCAACAGTTTGAGAAAAGCTTTTAATTGCACAGCTAATAATTTCCCCACGTGCTTTGAATTTACCAACATGGTTTGTCCTTTATAAAATCTGGGTTAGACTTCAGTGCTTTCCCCTCATGTGGTTCTTTTAAAATATCCAAGCAGGGAAGAGGAAAGCCTGTAATATGTTGGTATGGAAGCATCCCCAACTGCACCTCTCTATCCCCCTCTCAGAGCTTTTACAATGTGGTGAATGGCTCTTGATGAGCCAGCTCTCCCTTCTCTTTTCTTTAATGGCAACTTTCATGTCCTTTACTAAATTACTTCTAATTATTTGAGATGAAGCACTAATGTGCTTGGCAGCAGAAAAGATGACATGCTCTTTCCTCTAATTTACAGCCGGATTCTAAACTCTAACTCATGTTAAATAGCATCTTAATCTTTGCATGGATTCATCGGGATGGGTTCAGTATATCTTGGCCACAGATCAGAAACCTGTCAGGGATGGATACTAAGGATAAGTCCACACACAAAACCATTATTATTATTTTGCATTGTGCATTCTGTTGTATACTAGTAGTGTTTTGCTCAGTCTGCATCTAGTAATGCTTGCAGCCTGTAGTGATCATTGGTTTACCAGGAGGGTAATGAGAAATGGAAGAGATTATCCTCCCCCAAATGACCTGCTCTTCCATTATAATAAGAACCTTATTTGGATGTTCCAGAACTGTGTAGAATCAATGGATGGACGAGGGATTGGTACTGTGGTGACATCAGGGCCAATTCAAGGTTTAAGGGAGTCCTTGACAAAGGGCTGTCTAACAGCCCCCCTCCTATGTGGATGAGCCCTGATGGGCTGTTCTGGTGCTGGAGGTAGTAACCAGTGCTAAGTGACTGGGAGACACCATTTTAATTTCCCACAATGCACCCAATGTAGCACTGCTCCCAGCTCTTCAGTCGGGCAGTACTTCACATAGGGATGGGTTTTGTGAGAAATTCCCACTTGAAACAACACAGACGAATGTCCAAAAATAAAAATAAAAATTTGAGAAAAGAGGAAAACAGGAAGATCTAGGAAAGGCAACAATCATACACACAGAATTTAAAATATAATTAATCTCTTGGCTAGTTACATGTTACCTGCTTGAGTAGAATCTCATATTTCAGAGCATATGCAGAGCTCCTTGCAGACAGGTTGTTCTGAGAGAGACATTGTTAGGGAGATGACCGGGAGTAAGAAAACTCTCACTTTTATAGGAATCTGAATTCAATAAAAGTCAGCCCTGTGAAGAGTGACTGTTGTTTTCTTCAGTAGTATGATATCCTCCACTTCTGATGTCAGTGATCTAGCCAGAAATTCAGAATATTTCTTAGTGTCGGAACCCAGCGTTGTAACTACCCTATACTTGAATTATAAAAGAGCTGGCCAGTTCTAATTGGATACACCATTGTGAAAGAGCTTAAGATTTGAATGCATATTGGACATCAAAGAGGTGAGATCTGGCTAATTCAGATGTTTTGGCATGTTGCCTACTTACCAGCCATTAGGGGGGGACTGTTGAGCTACATCAGAATGTAGGCTTTTGTCATAGGTGGACTGCTGGGATCTCAGCCAGCCCTTCTCTGCAATGGCACCAGTAAAGCTCTCTTGCCTGGTGCCGCTCATGCTTTTTTCACCCTTTTCTTGCTCAGCTTTTTATTCTTTGTATTATTACTGTTAACCAAAGGCAAGCCAGCAGATTGAGTGCAAACGGAAACTTCAATAGTCTCTGGGTAGTAATTATTATTATTATTATTATTATTATTATTATTTATTTCTTACCCACCTCTCCCTGTGGATCGAGGTGGGGAACAACATCAATGCAAAAAATAAAAAATACATAAACTAATTAAAATTTATAAAATTAATACATCATTAAAATCAACAAAGTCTTAAAATTCAACGGGGTAATGATGGTATGTCATCACGTAGTGATGCATTTAAGGCATCACTTTGTGCAACATGGCAGCCAAGCTGCTGGGTTGCCTTTGATTAACAGTAAAGAAGAAGAAGAAGGAAGAAGAGGAGGAAGAGGAAGTAGCAGCAGCAGCAGCAGCAGCAGCAGCTTTCTTTGAAATACAGGAATCTCCAACATGAAAGAGGACAAGCTAATCCCCAGTGCTGGCTCCTGGGTTTTGAGGGCCCCTGGGCAAGATGCCCTCAGTTGGACCCCTTCCCTCAGGGAGTCCACCTTCTCACTGCCATTGTCCCACTGCTAGTGCTTCTCATCTTGTGTCGCCTCCTTGCTCCCACTTGCTTGCTTGACAGGCAGAGAGCCAGTGAGCAAGGAGGCCATGGCATCTGCTGCACCTTCTCCTCACCACCCCTGTTGTCTGGGCCAGAGCAAGAGGAAGGTGAATAAGAAGATTGCAATAGTGAAGAGGAGAAGCCACTCCAGGGGACTGTTGTCAGTGGGCCCCTGTTGGGATGTGGGCCTTCAGCAGGTGCCCAGCTGTGCTTACCCTTGATGTCGACTCTGCTAATTCCAATGCTTTGGTGGTGGAGAAAACTGAATCTGCTGAATTTCCAAAAGCAGATATGCATTGACCTTTCCCTTCAATTGGGGGAATTCTCCAAGTGTGTTTTCTTTATATATTTATTTGGACATTTTTATTTATCCTTTCTGTGATAAAACCAAACTCAAAGCGGCTTACAATAAAACTATAGATCACAGCAAATTAAAAAACAAACAAACCTAACAATAACACACATAAAAGCCATTCTCAACAGCTGCAGACTAAAAAGCATATCAAAGGCCCATTTTAATTTTTTTTTAATGTCCAACTGGAAGAAAATAGCCTTAGAGGTATTTTAAAACTAGTTTAAAATAGACGAGTTTAAAAACAGGGAAACAGGAGACCTGATGAACCCCTCTTGGGAAACTTTTCCATAGTTTATGTGCTTCTTCTTTCTGCTTTTGTGGGGGTGTTTTTGGTGGTGGTGGTGAATTATTTTAACCCCCAAAATAGTCCTTATCAGACAGCAAAGCATACTGTATATAATGCATGCATGTGCAGCTGAGGGGACAGTGGAAGGTGTAGCATCATGGTGAAAGTTTCAGTTGTTATAGTCATGAAGAATTTATGCATAGACATTCATTCACCTATGCATATTCATTATAAGACCTGGAAAGATCCCACACACACACATGGGGCGAGGGGAGTGATCTTTTCATGTGCAGGAGCTTGGAAAAGTACATTCCATGTATGCTGCATTACAGCCTTCTCCAAACCAGTGTTCTCCAGATGTGTTGGACTACAACTCTGAGAATCCCCAGCCAGGTGGGGTTATAGTTCAAACACATCTGGAGGGCAATAGTGGGACCAGTGGAGATTGGTGGCTCCAATTTCAGTGAGGTGGTGAATCTATTCCAAGCTTCTGTCAGAACCAGTCAGAACTCTAAAGGAACTATCCAAGATGCTGAACCCCATCCCCCAAATAGTTTCAATACCTTGGATAGCTTCTTTGCAGTTCTGGCTGGTTCTGACTGAAACCCAGAGTGGATTCACATCCCCACAGAAATTGGAGCCAGCAGCCTCCAGTGGGTGGGACAATGCCTTTTCCTTGTAATCCAACTAATTTAATTGGGCTTAGGATCCTATACACATTTACCTGGGGAGTAACCAAATCAGTGCTTCTGAGCAGAGAGATTCATAGGATTGGACTGGAAAAAAAGCAATTGCTCCAACTCAAACTCTTAGCCTTTAGTTTTAGGACAGAGACACCGTCAATTCTGAGCGGGGGATAGGATACATAATGTTTTTTAAAAATGTATTCATCATAAGATTGCTTTTTGTCATCTGCTTACCTTGCATGATCGTTTCCTTGCTTCATCCAGCGTAATGGCCCTTGTTAGACAGAAGGGTGCTGTTTCTTGAAGAGAATTTCAAAAAGTCCATAAAGTGCCTGCCTGCCTGGAAGAATTACAAAACAGAAGCATCTGCCACAGATGGAGCAGACTGCCAGCTGAGTAAAACAGCAGGGGGACCCGCTGTTGGCCAGATTTGACTATATCAGTGCAGGTGTCACTGCAGTTAATAAGAATTACTATTTTGGCTTGTTTTTAGCAATTTTGGAGACATGGGGATAATATAGAGGAAACCTTTATAAGTCATAAATATAGAGGAAGGCAGGGAGTCTTTGTAAGTGATAAAGCAAAAAATAGGTACGACACACTCTTCTATTGTCATATGCTTGCTTCTTTGGCGTTTCAAATCCTAAACACCACAGAGGAATGATGGACTGTGTCTGTAATATATTGTGATGCAGATTTCAGCATTAGAGAGATTATAAGCAAAGAGAAACGAAGACAGATCCTCTTCTGAAAAACAGATATCTACAAATGTGAAGGTATAGTATAGAAGGAGCCTGTGCGTCTGTAAACCTTCTGGTTTGTGGCAACTTAGAACCTTATTTTCTACACTGCTTTTCCAGGATTCAAGCCCAATGAACAGATCCTGAGGTACTGCAAACCTGGATATCCAATGTACGTAGGATAGCCAACCTGCATCCGTCTGCACTGCAGACAATGCCAAACAGAGTTTTCTCAAATTTTCCCAAGACAGCCAAAATAATTTTGTATTATTTGCCATTGCTATTCTGGGCTGTTGTTTGGTTCTGCAAAGCTATAGACAAGGAAACGGGCATTTTGTCTTGGAGCATGTGTGGCTTGCAGGGTCTGGATAATTAATTAATAATTATTATTATTAATAATATATTTATTTATTAGCTGCCTCTCCCTTTGGATCGAGGTGGGGAACAACATTAAATACAAAACAGCATTAAGTACATAAAACTGATTAAAACATATCAAACGAATGTCTTATTAAAAACATATCAAACTAATACATTATTAAAAGGCATCTTAAAATTCAACTGGGTAGGCCTGCCAGAAGAGATCCATCTTTATGGCTTTCTTAAATACTGGAAGATTGTTAAGTTGGCGAACCTCTCCCGGCAGGCCATTCCACAGTCTGGGAGCAGCAGAGGAGAAGGGCCTCTGGGTAACGGAAGGAATGGCAAAGTGTCTTTTCCTGGCGCTGCCTGCACCTCCACACGTGGCAGCCCAGCGGCAGCTGGAGGGGCGGCAGGGAGCATCGGTTCCCCTACTCTAAGGTAAATTGTTTTTTTGTTTGTTTTTTTTAAAATGGGTGGGGGGAGGACTGCGGAGGCGGTGTAGTGAGCGTATGGCTCACTGCTCCACTCCCTTCCCTGCCCAGCCCACTCCAATCTAAAAAAAGTCGGGGTAAATGGCCAACTTCTTTAGAGCAGAGCAAAGGGCCTTTGCCCCTAGATGTCTTCACGGTGGTGGCAGCGTCATGTAACACAACTGCCACCAGTGTGAAACCATATCGACGGAAAGTGTCCATCTAGAGGTACCCCAAGATTGCAGAAACTACCTAAGGTGCCTTCCACACTCCTCTCTTTTCCACAATAGAATTCTAGAGCCTCATTTTGTCCATCCTTAGTTGTGGCCTTTCTGAAGCCCTTCATAGCCTAGGCCCAATGTATCTTAGAGGCTGCCTCTCTGCCTCAGAACTACACCTGCTTTCTGAGGTAAAATGTGGAGGTTCTGCTCAGAGTTCCACCTTGTAAGGAAGGGAGCAGTATTTTATATTAATTTTATAAAGCCTTTGGAATGTATTTGTATAGAGTGACCATATGAAAAGGAGGACAGAGCTCCTCTATCTTTAACAGTTGCATAGAAAAGGAAATTTCAGCAGGTGTCATTTGTATGCATGCAGCACCTGCCCAAGCATCTTTTTCAATCAGCAGAGCAATCCAGTGGGGTAGGGAAGCGAGAAGAAGTGGCACATGCAGGACAGAAAGTGAGAGGGTTGTGATTTTCCTTTTTATTTGGTATTTATTGACTGTTTTCCCCTCCTCTTTTTAAAAGAATCTTTCCCCTCCCATTGCTCAATGGAAAGGAAATAACCTACACCAGTTCCAGGGCTTATGTAGTCCATCCATCTCCCAATTCAGGGCCATGTTCCATAGCCTTCCCAATCCTCTCACAACATGCCCCTGGAATGCTTCTTTTTCTTCATCTCTGCTGAAGCTTTGATGTTGGAGAAGCAACAGTGGTGGACCTTCCTGCCACAGCACAGAGGATGGACCTGCTTCTCCAGCTGCATTTTCCCCTTTCCATGGAGAGAGAGTTTGGCTTTATCCTTTGCTTTAATGACTTGCAACCCAGACAGGCTGGCTGGGGGATGCTGGGAATTGTAGTCTAACACATTTGGAGGGCACCAGCTAGAGGAAGGCTGGTCCAGACTATCCTGCAAACTTTCCACGTACTGCCTGACCACAGTTTCAGAACCGCTGCTCTACCACATCCAGCTATCCATGTATATGTACTGGCAAGCTTCTTTGTGTCAGTGGAACTGTCAAGGTTCTAGTCCTGATGAGCAACCAGGACTCTGATAAAGAGGAAAAGGGACCGGTTGGATCAAGGAACAGCTGGATCAAGAAGTCCAGCAATGCAAGCTGCACCCAAAGCAAGAGCTGACTGAGATGATGGAGAGCTAATCTCTAGGTTGGGGGGGGGACTACCCATTTAAGGATCGCCACTCTTCAGGAAGGGGTGGGGACTAGAAAGGGTAGCTGGGCCCAAGAGGAATGAAAGGGTCTCAGAGCTGAGCTCCAGTCTTTGTCAGACCAAACTTCTACTTGGAGCTATCCAAGGTCCTGCAACTATTTGCTATCTTCTTAGTTGAGCTGCCCCATGCACTGACTGCCTGCCTCCCTCCCTCCCTCTCTCTCTCCGTCACACACACACAAGTCCTGCCTGAGATCAAGATAGGACAGTATGTCTCTCCAAAGCAAGCACAGGTCAAAGTGTTTCTACAATTGCAGCCTGTCAACTAATGACGATAGGAAATCCAGTCTTTTAAAGCTGGGATTTTTTTCACACTTGAACAAATCAGAAGTACTGTTGAAATAAATTTGAGTGGCCAGCAGAGGAAGCGTCAACACTCTTTTAAAGCAGAGCAGCTCTTACAGGTGTTTGCCTTCAGTGAAGGAAGTAGTACAGAATGGAATAAGGGGGAAAGGAAAGATCTGAATTAAGTTGAGGGGAATAAACGGAGACATGAATGGCTATAAGAGAAACAGCATCTTTGCCTTGTGTTTCCAAGCAGGATATGTGTGATATATGTATACCTGTTGGAAAGCTGTTTGAGAAAAAGCAAAATTTTCTGAGAAATAGTCACATGGCAAATACTAGTTGCAACTTCAAATCTCAGTGATGATAAATGATCCTTTAATTTTTTTTAAATTCTGTGATAGTTGCCAGTCTTGCAGATTAAAGATTGATTGACTGGGAATGTTTGGATCACACCCATAACATGGATTCAGTTGCTTTGTTCTGCAATGCCTGGAGTTTTTCCAGCAGCTAAACCCTTGTATTAGAAACGTAGCCAATGAATTGATGGATTGATTGATCAAAAGCTATGCAAGTTGTGAATTCTCCTGCTATGGGAGTTTCTTGAAAGGAAATGTAGTTAAATTACTGATTAATTTTTGGCAGATAGCTGCATATTGAAAATACTGTAAGCCTTACTGTGCCCTTTCATGAGAGAGGTTGCAGGTTTCCATGAGAAAAAGCAAAAAACAAAATTTGCAGTTTTAAATGCACTTACTAGGGAGAAAGCTGCACTGAACACAGTGGAACATCATGTAAACATACATAGAATTGCACTGTAAGAGAAGCTAACTCTTTAGTATAAGAGTCAGATTCAATAAGATAATTTGTTTTAAACTTCAAACTAAATAAACATTTATTAATGTGAATTCTATCAAGGAACAAATAGCTCCGCTCTTTTGAAACAACTTCCAAGGAATTAAATAAATATTCAGTGTGGTTAAAAATCTCAGTGTGACTCTTTGCAGTGTTAAATTTGGTTCAAATTTCCTTCTTAAATCTACTTTTTCTAAAAAGTTAGCATGCAGTACCACCCATCTTTTAAGTTTACAAAATGGAATTGCTTAGGGATATTATTCCAGATCTAGTCAAAATGCACGGTGTTATTCATCATCAAGCATCTTACATTTGTTATGATTTGTTTGCAACATTTGTATGCCATCCCATAACAATAAAGTTCTCTAGTGGCTTACAATAAACAAACATTAAAAAATTTAAATACAAAATAACTTTATGTTCCCCCATTCCACCTGGAAATCCCAACTCTGTGTAGTTATTCTTGCCTGTGCAATTTTAACTGTTTGTTCAGGCACCTGGATAGAATTCTTCTCCTGTCCTTGATGAACTTGATCTTTGCATTTACGTGAGATCAATATGCATCTTCATCTTTCTTTGGTTAATATAGTACATATTTAGAAGAAAAAAGTGGCACCAGCCAGTAATTTAAGAGTCTGCAGAAATAGTTTTCTTCTACCAATGCTGTGAGCATAGCCTCTCTGCTTTCAATTACATCACAGGCTTTTCATCATTCCATCCAACAAATATTATTAGTAGACATAGCTATGTCTGAGAATACTTCTTTTCTTATACAGACACACTAGCAGAAGAGGTAGTTTTCAAGCTATGTGTGTATGGCTCTATAGCACACATGGTAGTTTGAAATATGTGTACATATCTATGTTTACTGCACTTTGATTCCAACAGCTCATCACCAGCAAACTGAAAAGGTGGGGCAGCATGGTAGGGAATGGATGACTTTTTACTCTAGGATAAAGATGTCAGAAATAGTCCAGCAGTTTTTCTTTGTGTTTTTTAGGGCCAAAACAGACATCATTTCAATCAATTTCTAGCAGTTATGTCTCCCCCCCCCTCATTTTTACTCTAGAGTAGGTGAAGGAACTCCAATCCAGATTTGGACTCTAGATAGAAGGGGGCTTTTAAGATCTGGAGCTGGCCCCCTGTACTTGCTGTAGTGTGAAATGAAGAAGAAGAAAGATGTCCACAGTGGTTTGGCTTGAGCACAGAGGGACACAAATGTTTGCCATCAAAATTTGCAGAACTTATTGTTGAGGAAATATACATTGGAGCAAATTCATTTCACCTCTAGCAGATAATAATACCTAGAATTGGTACAACTCTCTCAGAGTGTTCTCGATGCAGTATCTCAGCATAGATGAGTATTATTTTATTTACCCTTTTATAGATGCAGGTGTGTGTCTGTGTGCTGAGGCCGAGATATCCTGGTCTGCCTAAGCCGCCTAGTGAGTTCAGGGTGAGATATGAATTTGGGGCATCCTGTCCACGACACAAGATTAGCTCTCTACATAACATCACTGTGGCAAAATACCTACAGGCCAGGGTGCAAAAGGCTACATCCCTGCAAGTGAGGTTTCCTGCTTTCTCTCTTTCTACTGCAATCATGTATGCCTGACTATTGCACAATTTAATATAAAGCTTAACCTGAATATTGGGGCCAGGGCACCTAGGGCAATATTCTACGAAGCAGGAGGGGTTCTTATCATAAGCGGAAATGTGCAAACCTACCCAACCCTTCTGTACACATGGTGAAGCACAAGGAATGTATTCCATGCATGCAGAAATGCCATTTGCTTGCTGGACAGGCAACAAGCCAGGGAGCAAGTCAGTCGTGGCATCTCCTCCTCCTTCTCACCACCACCACCATTGTCTGGGCCAGAGCAAGATGCAGGTGAGCAAGCAGGTTGCAATGGTGAAAATGTTGGGATGTGGGTTCTGCCCTGGCTTCTAATACTGTACCTTCTAATTCAAAGGGGATCTTCAGATGGGGGAAAATGAATTTCCTTACCATTGCTTTGCTTCCTGCTGCTCTTCTGCTATAGGGATGAGAAGAATCACATAGGATAGAAAGGGGAAACACGCTGCAACTGCGTGGCCTATTCAGTGTAGTGGGCAGCGCCCTCTAGTGGGCATTTTATAGTGAAACTTCTCTGCACATGGCAGGAAATGGCAACCAATTTAGAGCTGATCTACAAACTAGCTTTGTAACATTTTATAAGGGTTACGAAAACTCTTTGGGCCACATGATGCACTCCCTTGAACGTTGTATACCAGAGGTTTTTTCAAACTCACTTCAGCTATATACAATGGTTTTTACTTTTAATAAATCATTTTAAGTAAAATAATGTGTCCTTCCTTCCGTTTGTGATTCATGGGGGCAGTGCATCGTTTACCAGCGCCCAAATGCTTAGCCTTTGATTGGTGGGGAAGAAAGAGGGGCTAAGGAGGAAGTGGGCAAGTGAACTACAACACCCACAATGCTTAGCCCTATACTCATTGAAAGCTAGGGAATGAAAGTGGAACTAAGGAGGAAGTGGGCGAGTGAACTACAGCGCCCACAATGCCTTGCCCTAAACTCATTGTAAAAACGAAACAGAAAGAGAGGGACAGAAGGGTGTGAGACTGCACACACCTCTTTGAAGGCTGAAGGATTTTTCTCCTGTAACGTGAGTACTCCTTAATGTGGCCTAAGACGTTTTGGAACGCACCTATTTGGAATGTTTTAAAATACTATTTCAAACGTTCCAAGGTACTGTGTAGATAGGCTCTAAGTTATAACTCAGAATAGTCACATTTTGTTTGGTCTATTTTACTATGAAAAAATTGCAGAAGGAGCAGGAAACCAGCCAGAGGTGTGCAGGAGGTGGACGGCATTGTGAGAGGGATCTGCGGAAATCCGTGAGTGCCCAGTAATGAGTATGCTAGAAAATGCTTGCCTGATGAAGCTCTGGGAAAATAATAAACCCCTTCCTAAATTCAGATTTACCTTACTTCAGCTATATTGAGAGGATTTGCCAGGCAGTGTACTGAATGCATATTTGAGACAGGTGTCTGACAATTCCTATCTTTGCTGACTTTGACAATCATCCCAAACATGTTAGACTAAAGGTTCTAAAAATAAATAGTAGTTGTCTATGTGTATGTTATGGCATGTATTCCAGTCCAAAACATCTATGGCTAAAAACTGCAAAAGAAACTAATGAATGCAGTAGGACACTGGACTACTAGATTAACTATGTAAGGTTGGGATCATAAGCAAAGCATAGTTCCATAGATGGGAGTTTCATTGAACTCATTCAGCTGTATCTTTCTGCATTTAGGATTGGGGTATAACTTTGACTTATTAAATGTCGATATATATATAAGAATATGGTTTAAGATAAGGCAATATGAGTTCATTCAAATAAACCATAAAGATAAATGAATGTAGTCAATGAAAGTAAATGTGTAGGAATCAGAACAACTCCTAAACATTTAGGGAAAGGGGGAAATGGTACAAGAGTCCTTGTTTATCGGTCTGGCCCCACAAACCATCCATAGTTGCAACCATTCCCAAGCAGATACGAGAATCTTCATACGGACTCTACACATCTTCTGATCCCAAATGTACCCAGTACCCTTCTAACATACCGCATTATACGTACATAAAAAGTTGTTTTTCATTATGGCATTATATGTAGGTATGCATGTACATAAAGGTATTCTTTACATTGGAACTGTGAACTCATGTTAGGACTTTTCTCCCTTGATCAGACCAGTTAAAGCAGTGATGAGAAGAAGGTAAATCTGGATCTTCTGGTAGGTCTCAGGGGGTAGTATCCAATGTTAGTCCTACGTAGAGTGAGTAGATCCACTGAAACGAATGAGGCTTAACCTAGTCATGACGAACTTAAGTCCATTTCAATCGATCTAATCTACATAGAGCTAACATTGGATACCACCAAGGGTGATTTGTAGTAGATCTGCAAGAACTTCTGACTTGCAATTCTCTAACAATACAGATAACAAAATGACTCCACATTGCCCTAAAGTATACTGCTAGAATGAAAAAAAGTTTGAGGTAACCAGGAGTGAATTTTTTGTGTGGAAATATTGTGAGCTGCATTTTGTTTTTGTATTCAAAACAAATTCCTGGGCACAGAATTCTTTTAATTCTAAGTGTATGGCTTTTGCTCCAGCGGGATCTCAGGGTTCTATTAAGAAAAAAAAGTAGTTCATGCAAATTTGATATATCCCACTGCATAAAGGCTGTTTTATATTTCCCATTTCAAGGGATAAAAACAATGCTGAACATAGATTTATATGTGTTTAGATGTTTGACATTATGGTGGTCAGACAGAACAAACAAATATAGTTTTTGCCTTGTCCGCTGCTGTAAATTGCTTCAGAGGACACAAAATGTGTCATTAAATAGTTTTCTGTGTTTTCTGACTATATATAGGAGTGATATTATAACAAAAAAGTGCAATTAACAATGCAATCCTATATATGTCTACTCAGAAGAAAGTCAAATTGAATTCAATGGGGTTTACTCCCAGGTAACTGGATATAGGAATGTGGACTTATCCGAGCTTCATTAATAGCATCATAAACAGAAGGGTGAAGATTCTTGTGTCCAATCATTGAGATATAATGTAATCAGCAATTAGCAAAGTAATTACAAGTTGCATATCCCTTCCCCTTTTATACTTTTCAGTTTTTCATCAGACACCTTGTCTAAAAGGGCATGCCCTAAGATCCATTCTCTAGCTTACAGAATGCTCTAAATTGACTCCCTTGCCCGCTGCTGCAAATTGCTTCGGAGGACACAAAATGTATCAGGTTTGTCTATTCACTTTCTGTTTTCACCAGCCTCCACTGGGCATATTGAAGAATAATAGGATGAAATTGAGCAAAGAAGAATTTGGACTGAACGTCAGGAATTTTTTCCCTAACAGTGAGATCTATTAGAATGGGGAATGGATTCCCAGGATGTGTGGTAGAGTACCCTATTGCTAGAATCATTTTAATAGGATAAAGGGCAAAGTTGTGCTTAGAAGTGTAACAACAGCCAAAGAAAACCAAACTACTTCAGCCAGCTTAGGGGAATGATGGACCCTAAAACTATGTTTCGTCTCTTATTTCTGTTATAAATCAGTAATTTCAGTTTAGAAATTCTAGCCTTGATACACACATTTACATTTTGCAGTATTGCTTCTAAGCACCCCTCAAATCACCTGATGTTCTGTGAAGCCTACAGTTCTCTAGGTTGGAAGAATAACCTCCATGCTGTTTATTTTGATAAGGGCAGGGGTTGAGGTGAAAATGCTGTTCTCAGCAGAGGCCTCCATGCAATGTATATGAAAATTATCCTCACCCCTGCACCAATACCATTATCCCTTCTGGTTTTTATTGGGTCTGTAGTACAGGGGGTAGTGTTGATCTGCTCCACAGTTCCAGTCATGGCTTCTCCCATACTACAAACTTGAAAACACAACATAACATGTAGCTTGGCCCTCATTTTCAAAGAAAAAAATACCTGAACTTACTGTGGTAGAAGGAACATTTGAAGCAAGGGTGAGTAACCTTTTTCTGTCAAGGGCTACATTACCTCATTGGTAATATGTCAGGAGCCACATGGTGGTGGTGAGTAATGCTAAAGCCAGCAGTGGACAGGCCAGAGGCAAAAGTGGGTGGTTTGCCCCCTTTCTTCTTCTTCTGTCACCCCCTTTCCTCTCTTCTCTTCCTTCCCACACAGTGGGCTGCCAGGCAAGGGACAGATGGCTCTTGCCAGAGGTCTAAACTGAACACATGCAAGGGCTTTCAACATGAAGCTAAGGCCAACATGAAATTAGGCCAAGACTGCCCATTCCTGTGTTGAAGAAATCTATCTGTTCAAAACTACTAAATATTGCAAACAGTGTGTTAACATTCTATGTTTTAGGGTGATTGTTTTGGCTGAATGTGACTGAATATAAATATTCCGATTGGTTTTTCTGATATCATCTCAACTTCTTCACTGGCATTTATCTTTAGCTATATAGACTTTTCTTCCTTCCCCTTAAATATACAGCAAGAGGGTTTGTTTTTTTAATCCTTCAGACTCCATTTGCTGTAACAATAGATCTAGAAAACTATGGAAGGTACAGAAAGATGAGGGAAGTGAACCCGTGTGGCTCTTAATCACTGTTCAGTTTGGTGTACTAGAAATATTTTGTGGTGTTCCCTTAATTATCTACAGAAACATATATAATGTGCTGAAATCATGCATGAAAGACCAAGGCTTTGGGAGCTGAAGACAACTCTGATAATGAGTCCCTGATTGATGCATGATACATGTAAATACATCTTTATTCAAAGAAAGGGGGCATTTGTTACCACAAGTGTTTCACCTTCAACACAAATATGCGTTACCCTTACATTTACTCAGGGATTATTGCAACACTACAGCTAATTACTTCCCAGCATCAATTGGCCTCAGGTTAAAGACAAGCCATTTCTGGCAATATGTGGAATGAGTTTATGTAAAAGGAGACCTGGATTATTCTTTTCTGGGCAGATTTCATTACCTTGGCAACACACCTAGAGTATACATACTGGGCACACCACAGTACAAAGAATGTATTCCATACATGCAGAAATGTGGCTTCTCTTAAAGCAGCATTATTATTAATAATAACAACTATTATTTATTTAATTTATTTTAAATGATTTTAGGCCTCCTTTAAGGGCAGAACACTCTCAAGACATTGTACAAGATGAAACCATACAAAACATATTAAATAAAAATCCAATAACTACATATGCCATTAAAAAAAGCTTGTTATCCATTTCTGCTTCCTTCTGAACCTTGTCCTGTTTACTTCCAAGAAGTCATGCAATGGCTTGTCCTGCTTACTTGTGAATAAACATGATGCTCATACTTACTTCTGAGTAGGCAGGCTTCCCACCTGCCCACTTTTGCCTGTAGCCCCCCCCCCCCCATGTCACCTTTGGCTCAGCCCACAACTGAAATGTGGTTTCCTGAGAGCTTCACGGCATTATGGCACAGACTTGTGCACATAGGTAGTTGTCATGCAGACTTCCCCGTCATTGAAATCTGAGTTCTGTTCTGCTGGATTTATATTACTGGCAATTAAAAAAAATAAAAATCTTTTGACACTCACTGGGTCCTCAACAGATGTTCTTATTGAATACTTCACACTGGCTTTCCTTTTCTACAGAGTAAATATTTCTGATTATACTGATATATCTTCCATGGCACGTCTTCTTTTTTTTAAAAAAAATCTATATGCATTTGGATAGACTTCTCTGTTACCACCCGGCTGCATATGGTTAGCCCAGTCCTATTTAATTCCTATTCCATGTGACTTTTCCAAGCATGTGAGGCATAGGATATATGACCAATAAAGAAGGAGAGAACTGTGTAAGTGATTTGTCTGGCTCTGAAGTAATCCATCTTGCATGAAGCGCTGTTTGCTGAAGTAAGCTCTTGTACACACATGCACAGCACATAGAATAATGTTTACATGGTGCTTATGTGACTGGGCCACAAAGCACAGCTGTCTTGCAGCCAGAGAAAAATATTGAAGCAACACTTCAACTCTGTACCTTTCCTTTGCCTTATGATTTGTTTGAATAACCTATTTTCTTCTCTATAGGAAAAAATAATTGAAACGTTTACCCAGAAAAGTTTGCTTAAAATAATTCCAAGTGAGTCAGTGTGTACCATATCAATGTCATTTTTCTGCCTTGTAGTTGAATATTGAGACAAGCGTAAGACAGTAATGTAATGAATTTAGCCATAAGCAAGTCTGTAGCTCACTGATTTTCAAAGTGTGTTCCAGGGAACTCTTGGAAGCTTATTGGCGTTCATTTATTTCATTTATGAGTTGCTCTATAGCCAAAGCTGTCAAGGCGATATACATGATAAAAACATAGGGCAGTATCAAACTTTGCTGCTCCATTTATGGAATTGACGTAGCGCTAGCATAAGGACCTCTAGAGGTATGCCGATAGCGTAAGCTGGCAATACTGGTGTCGTTGGAAAACCCATTGTGTCAGCTTAAATATTGGTGCAGCACTACAGATAGTTTACGTTAGCACTACATCAATTGCATAAACAGAGCAACAGTATTGGATACTGCTGAAGCACATTAAAACTGATAATGAAACCAATAACATCACTTTAAAAACAACAAATTAAAAGCAGCAATAACAACAACATTGTAAAAGCAAAAGATAAATATCAAGGCAGCATGGAGAAGGTTTAAAACAGAGCTTTAAAAGAAGTAGCAAGTGAAACATTCAAAAACCTAAAAGGCCTGAGAGAATAAAAAGGGTTTTGACTAGGGCCAGAACATCAGCCATGTTTGCACCAGTTGGAACTCTCTAGAGAGGGCATTTCACAATTTGGGAGCCACCACAGAAATGGTCTGCTTATGAAAAGCTGCCAGCCAAATCTCTCTATGCAGGGGTACGCGGAGCTGGACTTCATATGATTATCTCAGATCATGGGCAGAAGCATGGGAAGATACTGTGGTCCCAAGCCATGAAGGACTTCATAGGTAGTTAAAACCACCATGTTGAATTAAACCCAGATGTAAGGCCAGCCCTACCATTAAGCAGGATGAGGCAGTCACCTCAGGGGGCAGATGCTGGGAAGCAGCAGCAAGATGTTCAAGGAGAGAAATGTGTGCCTTGCAGTGTACTCTGCATCCCCTAAGTTATCCTGCTGCCTTCAAGTTCAGTGGAGAATATTGTTCCATGATTAGTGTTGAATAGGCTGACCATATGAAAAGGAGGACAGGGCTCATGTAACTTTAACAGTTGTATTGAAAGGGGAATTTCAGCCGGTGTAATTTGTATGTAATTAGTTCCTGGTGAAATTCCCTCTTCATCACAACAGTTAAAGTTGCAGGCACTATACTAGAGTGACATATACAAAAGAAGGCAGGGCCTCTGCAACTTTAACAGTTGTGATGAAGAAGGAATTTCACCAGGAACTAATTGCATACAAAATGACACTGGCTGAAATTCCCTTTTCTCTACAACTGTTAAAGTTACATGAGCCCTGTCCTCCTTTTCATATGGTCAGCCTAGTGTTGAAGACAGATTTATCTGCTAGTCCAGTCAACTTTTGTTCATGGAATAGAAGGGGGCGCCATCTTGTCCTTCAGCTCAAGCAGCAAAATGGCTTGGGCTGGCCCTGCCCAGGAGCCAGTGGAGATTATACAACACTGATATGATAAGAGCATAACAGGTAGCCCCAGTTAGTACTCTTGCCACCATATTCTGTACTAAATGAAATTTCCATAGTGTCTTAAAGGCAGCTCCATGTACAACACATCACAGTAATGCTGACAGAAATTTATGAATCGCTGATGCCAGGCTATCATCATCTGGGTAGGATCATTGTTGGCATACCAGCCTCAGCTGGTAAAAGGCGCCCTGTGCCACTGAGGACACAGGGCCCATAAGTAGCTGTGCAAAAGCCACCAATGACTGATATTTAATGCTTCAGATAATTTTGCCAAAAGCCTTTGGGAGCTTTTCCATTGCTCCTTCTGGGTTCTTGTTGGTGACCTATAATTTGCTGAGCCACTTGACAAAAAATTCTCCTGCACTAAATATGCAAATTTTGATGCAAAAGTAGAAACCCATAAACACTTAGGTAAATTCTAATTCTCCTTCAGATGTGCTGGGTTAAACCTATCTTTTAAAAGGAGCAAAAACTACAAGCCTCTTTTCTGTTTTGTATTTGTTTTATTTTTGCTGTCTTGTTTAGTCCTTTTGTCCCTTTAATATTTTTGGCTGATGGCGCTTTAACCGACAATGGATTCTGTTTTTCTGAATAATGTGCTTTCCTATCTTTTGAGCACATCTTAGGTGAGCTCTGTTTTTGCCCCGTTAATTTAATTTGTGACACGAAGTCATAGTAAATACAAAAACCAATCGGTATGTTAAACAGAGGTATTGTAATGAGTCTCATGTACAAACTTGAGTTGCTCTTGCTGCCACTGTACTTGCCTGAAACAGAATACACAATTGTGCTGCCTGCTTCAGCAGGATGTCCCCATGGCTCACAGAGAGTGCCTCGACCTCTCCTATACTTATGATACATGAAGCCACATTTTAATGGCTGAAATGGCTCTGAGGCTTTCCCAGTAGAGGCAATTTTCACCCTCTGTGAATAGAAGCCTCGGCTCTCAGCAAAGAGCTTAGTTTGGTGATGAGTTAACATGTGAGGCCAGCATGAGAATAAATTTGTGACTCTTTGCCCCCGATGGCAAGGTTTTTTGGGGGGGTTTCTCATTGTGATGAGTGGATACGTGATACAGAGCTTTCTTGGAAATCAGGCATGCATACACACTAGACTAATATAGGCTGATGGGATATTTTGTCGGTGAGAAAAAGATGTTGCTACTCACAGCTTGTCGGTCTGCTGCTGTCTTCTCAGGCGTTCGCCGAGAAAACTATTTAGGACAATCACAGCCATTACGATTGCAGGCCTCTGCTGATAATGGTGTCCTTGTGAACTCTAGGGCACAGACAGTTATTAATGTCACTGTTTTGATCTCATGCAGAAAGTATCATCATGGAGCTGGCCAAATCATGCTGTGGACAAGGGTGGGTAACTTCTTCAAAGGAACCGAAGCTGTACATAAATCTTTCATACAGAGTATGGGAGACAACAAGCTCAAGTTGAAGCAATACAGCACAACACAATACACTGTTGCAGCAGATCAGAGGTTCTTCTCACCAAGTAATACTCCAAAAGAATCTACATTCAGATGCTCCTAAGCATGTCACAGGAAACCGACAAGGCATGCAGTACAATATCTTTCAGACATATTTTTTGTCCATTTTTTTTACAGCTATCTTCCATGTAAGTTATAGAAATCTAAACCGCCCCCCCCCCAACCTTTCCTGGACCATAGTGCATTGAAGCTGAACTAGATGCTGACCCCATTAAGAACTTAAGGTTCCATGTGGCTCCCCCTGGTGAAGTAGCCACGAAAAGTCATCCTGAGGAAGAAATGTGATGGTGGGGTAACCATTGCTTATTAAGCTATGGTGATAGGACAACACATGTGTATGAATCCCATGATTTGTACTCAGGACTTGACATTAATATGGGTTTTGTATGAGAATGGAACCAGGACCTATGAATTATGTGTGTGTATTGTCCTAACAGAAAAAACGGGGATCCAAACAACATTCCCCTTTACTAAAATGGGTTTCTCCCTTTCAGAGGAGGAGGTATATACAGTTATGAATGGGAGACGAATGAATGGGAGGGCCAGGAAATGCTATACATCAGCAAAATTGCCACATACAGCATAATCGGGAAACTGACCTGTCTGCTGCTGTTCCAATAGCACCATATAAATAATTAATAGCTGCTGACAAGGTAACATATATAACACCAGTCAGTGCTTTACTTCTTGTTTTCTACTGTGGGCCTTGATCTTTTCCTTTCCATTAGCTGTGGCAGTAAGAAAAATGGAAACGAAGAGCAGGGACCTTTTCTTTAATAGTAAACCCCCTTATGTTGGAGGTTGTTCTTTAAAAGCAACTCTTGACAGGGACTAAAATATCCCTGTGATACAATGTACAGCAGCATCAACTAATGAACAAACAAACTAACTAACTAGGCCCTTTACCTTGGCAGAGATGGGTAATTTATGATGCAGTCCTGCTCTTAAAGTTAAGTCCCATTGACTTTAATGAAGTAAGATGGCGGCCTTGCTCAGGAGACTTTGGTGGCTGATGGGTGGCATTCCACTTGTTGTGGAATGCCACCCAAGCCTTGAGATGTTGAGAGATCATGAGAAGGGTGGACCTGGTACCAACTAGCACAGCTCTGAGTAGGAGGAAGAGAGGTACACGAGGCCCTGTGTCTGTATAGTAGTTATAGTAGCTGTCCCCAAAGACCAGGTTTGATCCAAGGCTCCTTTGAAACCAGTGGAAATCAGCTGGCCAGGGAGAAGGATTTTGTCTCAACCAGACTGTGGATTGGCAATAGTAGATGAAATGATATTGGTAATAATAACACCTTTCCTATTATAGCATGGATTTCTACTCTACAGCTCTCTGCTCTTGGCAAAGCTGCTTAAAAGAGAGAGGAGTGGTCCAGGAGTAAATTCCCTGGGAATGATTAATGTGGATTCTCTGAACTTTCTTTAGCAGGTTTACTCCCTGTATCCTCATCATCAAAAGAAAAGAAAAGCAAACACTCAAGGCATGTGGGCTGAATTCTCCTTCTGCAGCTTGAGTCACTGTGCCCCTGGTAATGGTCTGCTATCCAAACTGTTTGTGTGTGTGTGTGTGTGTGTGTGTAAGAGAGAGAGAGAGAGAGTTTTTTTCTTTTTGAAAGATGACAGTTCCCAAGTGAAAGGACACTTCAACTCTAATAAAAACTTTCTTTCTATTGTCTGAGTTTTGTTTGTTTTCTGGCAAGCCCCTCACTGCCTGTGTATTGCGTGCAGCCGAACATTTCCCACTTCTGTGCACAGAGGCCAAATGGAGTCTTTGGAGGCTCCTCCGTAGTTTTGCCTGAAGCAAATAGCACAGCTCAATAGCAATTTAATATTGTAATCAGGGAGCAAACTGTGCCATTTTGGCACATGGTGATAATTATTAACTAGCTCTATTAGTGTTCAGATTCTAGTAACTAATATTTACAAAAGGTTCCCTGCGTAGGGGAGACCTTGCCTAGACACAAACGTTTGACATATTCCTGAGTGATTGTCAGTGGACCTTTGAGCCACTGCTCAGGCTCACTGTTTAAAGATGAAACATCAATACTGCAAAATCGCACTTCAAAAGACCTATTTCATGAATAATAAATTCTCAAGATGTAAAACTATACCAAGCGTCAGAACATTTTGTGAATTTATGAGCAACGTACCTGTAGAAAAAAAGAGAGGAGTATCTGGAAAATCAGATTTACTACAAATATATATAATGGGGAATATGCCATTGAAACGCTAATCTGTTATTTGCACATTTCCGTCATGCTTCCAATCAGCATGTAATTTTGATCTCTTAATTTCATAGCTCAGAGATCACACAGAAGAACAGACAATGCGACCAAACATATACAGCTCTCCAACTGAAATAAATTAAAAATATGGGTGTTCTCAGTGAATCAAGTAGTGTTATTATAGACTTTTCTGTCCCCACCATCATATTTGTGATACATATAAATATCTCATCTAGGACACCCTGAGTGTAATTAGAACTTTCTGACACCAAAGAAACTGGTGGAAAGCACAATGTGGCTTCTTATACAAAACCTGCAAACAGTCACTCACCTGGCTTCCTTATCACAGGGGTGGTGAACCTCCACCCCACGGACCTAACAGAGTCTGTGGGAGGTTCCCATCTGGCCCACTAATTAGAAACAAGACCATTTTCATGATGACAAAGCTTTTAAAAAAGCCTAAATGCAGTGCAGAGGGCATTTTGGGGAGGGGGTGGCTGCTGATGGAGGCTTTTTAAAAGCCTGATTGCATTTTGGGAGGGGCCATGTGTGTGAGTGTGTGAATGATATCTGTGGCAAGAATTCCTTCCAACTGGGCAGTCAAGGAAAATTTTGCAAGTTGGAAATGGGTAAGGTGTGTGGTTTACTTTTTTTTCATGCATCCATGTTCCATGAATAACATGTGATTTAGTAAAAACAAAAAAAGAAAAACAAGTAGGCTGGAAATATTTATGCACTTGTTTTGTAGCCCTTTCTACCCAATTAGTCACCTCATACCAGGGTTGCACACAGAGGCTGCATTCAGACAACACGATAGTCAATGGTGGGTTAATAGTCAACAACCACGGTTGATTATCAAGGGGGCATTTCCCACACAATATGTTTATAATAAACCATAGTGTGGATTGACCAGTGTTGAGTTGACTATTAGTCAATGATGTGTTTGAATGACACATCCCCCTCCCCATAGTCCTCCCACTGGTATCGCATCAGCCATTGCAAGTTCTGCCCAGTGGACTAGTTGGTCTTGACAGGGGACTTCGTAGTTGCCGAAAATAACCATCTGTGTCGGTGAAATAGTCAACAGTGCCTGATACATGACATGATAACAAACGGTTATTCAAATAATCAACTTTGCACACTGTTGTCTGGACTAGAGCAAGAAGTAGTAGGTGAACAGTGGTGAAGGGGAAGAAAGCCTCTGCAGGAGTGTGGGCCCTCAAAAGGTGTTCCTTGACACCAGCCTTGACTATACTGTTTCCAGAGGCTTTGCACACCAATGCAAGGGCTAGACCAGAGCCACTCATTTTGTTGTTCCATGTCATAGTTGGTCCTGGATTAAAACAATGTGATGCATATCTTCTCATTGTCCAGGCCGTATTCATTGCTCGTGTCAGTATGTGAAAATGGAAGATCATATTGGTAGACAATACCTTGTTAGATCTATAGAGAAAAAAGATGTTTGCCTACTGGGCATTCCAATACAAATCTTCTCTGCCATGTTCCACCTATAGTAGATGTAAAGAGCCACATCTGCCTTGTAACATCTGCCATCATTTTTACATTTAGCCATTCAGGTTATTTTGATGAAAGAGTGAGTGAAATGCAGGAAAGGGGAGTCTCGTGATTTGGTCAGGATCTACACTACTGCTTTATAAAGGTATTGAAGTGCACTGACAACTGTTGGGGCCCAGGTCACTTTCCATATACCGTTTTCAAACCGCTTTCATAGTTGTTATATCCTGCTTGGCATAGATCTGGCCCTGGAGTGTACTTGGAATGGCATTCCGGATCTGATGTAAGATCCAACCTATCCCCACCAGCCCCAGAACTTGATTTTCAATAGTGACAGTTAAAAAAACAAAAAAACTATTTCGTTTCAAATGAGTACTGGGTGGAAATATACTTTCACAGGTTGGTAGAAGGTCATTATTTCTGTGATATGATAAACATTAATTCTATGAAACAGAGGGCCTGCAACAGCAACAAAAGGAGAAGCCAGACCTTTTGCTGATTCCCTCAAACCATTTTGGCGGCAGGCGCAAATGAGGCAGAGTATGCTTTCCCTCCACCTCTTTTCTCCTCATACAAATGAAGTTCAGTGCGTCCTCTGCTCCCCTGCCTTTTAAAAGTTGCTTTTGAAAAAAGAAAAAAATTGGGGAGATGGGTAGGTGCTTGGCAGAGACGGCTGAAAAAGTTGTGGGAAACTCCGGCCCTGGAGGGGATGATCAGACAAGCATTTCATTGCCTCCCACATGCCTCCCACTCATTTTTCCATTGCAAAAAAAGACTCAGAAAATCCAACTTTTTTAAAAAAATGAAACTTGCTGTGATTTCGTGCTGTGTGCAGGAAAAGCAGCACAATAAAAACACCCACTGAAGAGGCCACGTGGTCGTTGCTGCTTCCTCTTTCTTTCCCCGTGTAAAGAGATCATCACTATTGTGGGACAGCAGCAGGGGGCCATAGTGACGGTAGGGAAATGCAAACATCCACCTGTCTGATGATGCTCCTAATCTAGGCTGACCATAGGAAAAGGAGGACAGGGCTCATGTAACTTTAACAGTTGTAGAGAAAAGGGAATTTCAGCCGGCGTCATTTGTATGCAATTCGTACCTGGTGAAATTCCCTCTTCATTACAACAGTTAAAGCTGCAGGGGCCCTGCCCTCTTTTGTATCTCGTCACTCTAGTATTGCCACCCAGCCACCCCACACAGAGAGAGACCTGCAGTCTTTTGTGACTCTCTTTTTAGGTACCATTTATAGAAAGCTACAGTGAGCATGATGTCTCTTTCTCAAGCTAATAGTTTTCACATTCAAGAGATTTTTTTTTCACCCAGAAACTATTATCCAAATGCCAGACTCTCTTAACAATTAGTTCCCATAAAGAGATATTCCTCTGGTGATTATTTTCCATTGAGTAAACTTACGCCCCACCTCACCTTGATGAGCCATGGAGAGAGCAATCCTATTGTGTCCTTGGGAGAGCATCCCAGGGATCATGGGGTGCTCGGAAAAAACCTTCAAAGGTCAGAGACGGTGCTCTTACCCCTCACAGAAACAAACATGCCTGCTGTCTTCTGAGGTTGGAAAAGCGACCTCAGAAGAGGGGGAAAGTGGGCATTCCAGTGGGGGGAGGAGACAGGAGAGGTCAGGATAAGAGATATCCTGAGCTGCTTCCTGCCTCCTTCCTTCCCCCCTCCAAAGTATCCTCACTAAATCAGCTGAAAAGCCTGTCTGGCGAAACTCACCAAAGACAGAGGACAGAGAGGTGAATGTTGTGTCCGCTGCTCTTCCTGTCCTGCCGGCATAGGAATCTTGAATGCCTCTGAGTTCAGAAACTTCTAAGCAATGAGGGCCCAATCCTATCGATTGGGCCCTAACTATCCTTTGTGATAATAAGTCCTGTACTATTTCAAAGCAAGCTACAGTAATCAAGCCACAATCTTGGTACAGGCCTGGAGTCTCTACTTACCACAGCCCCTGCATTGTGCACAGGGGAGTGAGGGAATAGATGGTCTCTCATGCATGGCTGGCAGTAGAGTGAGCTGTTTTGCTGCCCATGGGGGAGGCCCATCTAGAAGCCAGTCAGCTATGTTGGTTGGCTTCTGTATGGCAGGATCTCAGTGCAGACCTGAGAGGAAATCTTTTGGCTTTGGCCTACCTCTAGGCTTTAAATAGGAGGCCTGGACCAGTTTTTGGCGACGGACATTTCCAAATAAATAAATTTACCATGGAGTGGGCAACGTGGCATAAAGAGTTTATGGTGACTCCCTCAATGTTTTTGTGTCGCTCTAAAGAAAGTAATATTACCAGGCTGTGGTGTTTGCTTTTTTTTGAGTTTCTCACAGTAGCATTCAAATAGGATAAGAAGAACCATTGCAAGGATGGCCCACGTGTGGCCCACAATGACTATTTTTGCTGTGTTCCCCGTCTGCCACCATTTTTTCACTGTTGAGGCAGCAAAATCACAGTGATTCTGCAGGAAATTGCTACACTTTTTGCAACCAGCACAGCAAGTTTAGCAGCAGTGGCAAATCTGGCAGCAAAGGTGGAGTGCAGTCCTGGTGGGTTCCTGGAGAAGCAGTGCAGTCCCTTGACTCCAGAGGTTATCCACCCCCTGAACTATACATATGACGGAATAGTCCAGTGTTGGCCAGCCCAGAGAGTGAGGTTAAAACCAATATTTGCTGGCTGTTGACTGTTCTTTTGGCCATTTCCATGATGAAGGAAAAAAGTAGAAATAATTTACATACATTTTAAGGCTACACTTAAAGCTAATCATGTTTAATCACTTGAGCTGGAGACATTAATTTATTTTCTTCCAGCATCATGTGCAGCCCCTGAACAGACAATTAACAATAATTAGTAATTAATTATAATGATTGTCTGCACAATTAAGTAGATTTTGCACATTCACCTTTGCTCTCTGTGAGATGCCTCCTATGACACAGTCAAGAACATGTGCAAAGCATGATACCTACAATGCTGCTTTTCACTGGTGCTGTAAATGGAAGTATCTTTTTACTAAATAACATATGCCCATGTGCTTTTAAGTGTGACAGGAGTACTAGGCTGAAAAAAAGTCCAAAACAGAATAGGTGAAGCCAGTGTAGTGCAGTAGTTAGAACGCTAAAGTGAGACTAGGCGATCTGGGTTTTAGTCCCCACTTGTTCATGAAGCTCAACCTACCTCCCAGGGTTGTTGTAAGGATAAAATATAGAGAAAGAGGATCATGTATACTGCTTGGGCTCACAGGAGTTGCCCATCAGTATTTCGTACCTGAACAGCAGATTGAGCAGACACACAGTTCACCTAGAGTGTCTCTACATTAAGGGAAATCACATTCCTGTTTTTTTGGCGTGATTGTTATGGGCTGTGTTACACCAGAGTGGAGGGGTGACAAGGGATTTGAATTGAATACTTCCCCTCCATTCAGTTCCATTGAGTTCTATTGAGACAGCACCATCTAGTGGTGGAAGATCCTGCAGTTTCCCGGCTATTACCACTTTGAAAGTAGTTCTTTTATTCCTGGGATTTCTGGAGGATTCCGTGAAAGACATCCTGGTTGTTGACGATGTCATGAAATCGACCCAAAAACTTCTGTGAGTGGCCAATCATGATTATGCAATAAATTGCTAGTTTAGGGGAGGCCCTAGTCAGTTTTCACCACTATGATGAGATGTATGCTATTTCTGTTTAAAGTATAAAGATTTCTAACACTTTACCTATGCATATAAATACTAGGCTGACCAAATGAAAAGGAGGACAGGGCTCATGTAACTTTAACAATTGTAGAGAAAAGGGAATTTCAGCCAGTGTCATTTGTATGCAATTAGTTCCTGGTGAAATTCCCTCTTCATCACAACAGTTAAAGTTGCAGGGGCCCTGCCTTTTTTTGTATATGGTCACCCTAGTATGGTGCCTGCAACTTTAACTGTTGTGATGAAGAGGGAATTTCACCAGGAACTAATTGCATACAAATGACACTGGCTGAAATTCCCTTTTCTCTACAACTGTTAAAGTTACATGAGCCCTGTCCTCCTTTTCATATGGTCAGCCTAATAAATACACATATGCAAACATTGTGCAAATTGGTGTCTTCTGTTTTGGTAATGCATTTCCCTTTTTGGGGTCATCTTAGTGGCACAAGCTTTACATGGCATGGGATCCAGCATCCCAAAGTGATTTGACATCCTGATCTTCCTTTTCAACATTCTTTTAAGTAATTCCTTCATTATTTAGTTGTTTCTTTTAAAAATATATGAAATATGGCATATTGGACATTTCTACATACAACTATGTTGAACTTGATAGTGATGACTCCCAAGAGGAGAGTAATTATAGTTCGGCCCGGTGCGCCTTTGCCCAATTAAACACACAGGGTGGGAGGAAAAAGTTTAATCAATTCATTCCTATGTCTGCAGCCATGGAATGCTCTAACAGTCCCTCAGGTCTCAGTTCTTCAACCAAGGAAGGCAGTACTTTTCACACTTTTTGATTCTTAAGCTATTTCATTGGCTAGCATTGTCACATGTTAACATAACATGAATATCACCGGTTAGTGCTTCTAACAAACCAGCTTACTGATTTGAGTAAGTATGTACATATATCACAGAATAATCAACTGCTGATTGGATAAAAGTCAGTTCTTTGTCTCTTCACAGGAGGCTCAAAACTCCATTAAGGAATGCACTTCTACCACATACACAGACTCTTTTGACCCCCCTTTGCTTTGGGCTGTCTTCACTATCTCATAGAGAAGAGCAAGGGAGGGGGAGTAAATTCCTAGCTGTTCTGCTTGGTATCAATAGCAATGTGGTCACTGTTCATGTCTGGACTGCAAATATTTGCATCTCATGCCAGATGCTGGACACCCTCAGGATTAAGTCCAAGGAGATTTCCCTCTAGTCAATTCCATTACTATCTGCTCCAAGGCACAGTCATTTATTGTATTGAAATATTGCCTTTTTGACATCACCCAAATATGCATCTATCCAATGTGAATGTAGTTGAAATCACCCATTATTACACACTTTCTGCTCTGACTGCTTTGCGGATTTCTATCTCCAACACAAGTGTGCACACGGGGTGTGCCTGGTGTGCACAGGCACGCCCTAATATCTTGGGCGGGCTCCCACTGGCAATGGCACCTACCACTTTCAAGGAAATAAAGCGGGTGCAGCGGCATCGGCTGCGCCTTCAGTTCCCTACCTGCCCTTCTCTGCCTGCCCGCTGGCTGTCTTCCTCTCAGCGAGGGCGGGGGGAGTTTTCCAGAAAATAATGCAGGTGCAGCAGCAACGGCTGTTTTATTTCCTGAAAAGCGCCCCGTGCCCTCGCTGTTGCCGAGGGGAGGGAGGCAGAGGAGCTTCCCTCGAAGATTTTAGAGGGGGTGTTTCCTTCCCCCCTTCCCCCCTTCCCATGATCCTTTCTCTCAGCATGCACGTGGCACCCATTTCGAGTGGTTGGCTCACTTTTCTTGGAGACCCGTGCATGTGTGGTGAGGGAGAGAGGATCACGGGAAGGAGCAGAGCCTTGTCTCCCCATCCCCGCTGCTGCCTGACTGCTGTTGCAGCTTTTGGAGCGTGCCTGCCCAGCTCCTCGTCAGTCAGTGATCACTGCGTGGTGAGAGAGAACCTTCTTTCTCCCTCTCCCCTCCTCAATTCCGAATAGTGGAGACATGCAACAGGAGTTTTGTGTAACAAGTTTATTAGTTGTAAACATCCCAGAGGCTATTTATGTATTTATTTTTTAATCCTGAGGGCCAGTCCTGTTGGTCTGTTGCAGCAAAAACAACAGAGTCCCATGGCACCTTAAAGATGAACAAATTCATCTGAAGTATTATAATTTTTTATTGTTGGAATTTTTATTATTATATGTCCATGAGTGTTTGGTGATAAGGGTCAAAAAGTTATCATAAAGACTGCAATCCTGTATCCATTTTGCCTTGGAGTAAGCAAACACCATTGGATTCAATAGGGCTTATTTCTGAGTAGGCATGTCACTCAGGACGTATTGTCCCAAAGATCCTAAAATGGGTTGGGCTATAGATTAAAATGAATAAATTGCTCTGCGTCTTGGGATCTACTTTAGGGTCACTCTCGGGTTATGATATGCTTATGGGGGGGGGGGGTGCATGCACACATGTGTGTCTGTGATTTGATCAATATTTGACTAATGACTTAAAATATTCAACTGTCTAATTTACTAATAAATTGATTTTATGTTTTAACTCTTCTAGATATTTTAGAAAGATCAATTAAAGACAAAATGAATACAATAGTAAATTAGAACAGAAAAATTAGTAAGAAAGATGAATATAATATAATATTTCATAGACAAGACCACATTATCTGATGAAGAGGACTGTAATCCATGAAAGTTTATGCCATAATAAATTTGTTAATCTTTGAGATGCTTTGAGACATTTTGTTGTTTTTATTTTTATCCTACCTTTTCCTCAAGGAATTGAGGGCAATGTACAACATTCTCCAAAACATTAGAAACTGTTAAAAAAACATATATAGAAAGAATCTTTTTTTGGTAAACATTTCCAATTTAAAGCAAATGAAAAGAAATAAAAGAAAACCCTCCATTTAGGAAGGAGCTTTTAAATTGTGCTTCTATTGAACTTACAGCTACAAGATGGGGGATACTTGGCTCAGCAATATGACAAGCGAGAAGGATCTTGGAATTGTTATAGATCACAAGCTGAATATGAGCCAACAGTGTGATGTGGCTGCAAAAAAGGAAAATGCTCTTTTGGGCTGCATTAATAGAAGTGTAGCTTCCAAATCACATGAGGTACTGGTTCCCCTCTATTCAGGAATGGGGGCACACCCTAATGAAATGTGCTGTGCACACCTATGATCTCCAATGTAAGATCACCCTCAGAGTTTTGGTTAGAATGTTATTGCTCTGTCCCCAGTAATAAATCACTTTTCAGGCCTGCTGTTCTGTAGAGGAATTTACACCTCTAAATTTTTCTAGTTTATTGAATTTGATGTGTTCTTTGACAAATGGAGCAAGACCACCCCAAATAAGTCTTCCCTGGTCTTTTCTATGGCATTTGTATCCAGGGATTACTTTAGTCCACTGATTTTCTCCATTTTACCAGTTTTCTGATATGCCCACAATATTTAAATTCTAATCTAGCACCAAACACTCCAACTCCCTCCTCCTGGCTTGGGTCCAGATTAAAGTCAAGGGCAAACCAAGACCAGTAGTAAGGAATCAGAGCATCAGCTGAAGCAAAAAGGGAACCCAGACTGAGGTTCTCAAAAGAAATTACCTCAGGGAAACAAGAGGGCAAGACTTCACTCTTCTGGAATATATCGTATTGACAGAAAGCTGAGTAAGAGACAGTGAGCTTAACAAAATCTCAGACAATAAAAAAGTTATTGATATTGCAAAGCATTTGCTTTATGCCTAACAGGCTTAGCATATCAAGATAAACTTTTCTTGCTAGGGGAAAGCAATAGGGGCAGCTTCTCTGATTAAATATATCTCAAAGTCAATCTCGCCCACTTGCTCTGCTTTTGCCTGAGGCACTGGTGTGTGTGTGTGCGTGTGTCTGCGTGTCTGCCAGCCAATACCAGCTGCTTCCTAGCTGGCTAGACTGCTCCTCTGTGCCCTAGGGCTGCTTCAGAGACAACAGGGGAGCGAGCTCCTCCGAGGCTAGTGTAGGGCAGCTGTGCCTCTCCAGGCTGGGTTAGTGTAGTTTATCTGCCCATCAGGCCTGGCCAGCAAGACAAAAGTACTCTTCTCTTTTTACTTTCTTTTTCTTTCCTCATCTCCATGCTAATCATGACCCACATCACCTTGCCTGAATGTATATTGGTTTCTGCTGGGAAGTATTGAAGTAAGTTGTAACAAGGTGTTCTGCCCGACATTAGAATCTCCTGTTTTTATCATAACAGCCTCACAACCAGCCTTTTGTGCAGGACTGTGAGCTTTCAAGGTTGTACTGGAAGCTACAGAGAGCCAGGAGTTGGTGTTGAGACAGAGGCACTCTATTATGGATGAATCTTGTCCTCTAACAGGATAGCAGGGATCCATAGGTTCTGGGGAAAGTTATTTCTATCAGTCATGCAAAGGTGAAAGTTAAGCATCCCAATTAAAGCCACAAGCATGACTTATATAAAGTATTATTTGAGCCAATATCTATTTCTTGTTAAACAAACAAACGGGAGGGAAAGAAGACTGGGAAAATATGTGCTCAACAAGAACATATGTAAGGTGTTATGCATAGACTAAAGCAAACAAATGCCATAGATATAGGAACTATTTTAAATAATATCATCAACAGGCTGAAAACAGGAAAGAGAAGCCAGTCACTTATTTTGTAATGTTGTATTTATTTATTGCATTTTTATACCGCCCTATAGCCGAAGCTATATGAAACATTAAAAGTGTGGCTTGTGTTTTCCTATCACAAAAGATTCATAGGAAAATCTGCCATCTATTTTACAAAAGCTTTTTCTGTGTGTAATTTATTTTCAATGGTGAAGAAAATAATAATGGGTACTTTTCCATATCTGCTGGTTTTATAGTTTGGACAGAATTCTTCATAAAACATATAAGTCATACTGATTTCTCTTGAAAATTTAGTCTTGCTGCTTAAGCAAGTGCCAAAGTGTTTGGTGCTAGCCAATCCATGACAATCTTCTTGCCTGCCACCTTGATTGCTGTTGAGTAATTGGCTACAAAGATCAATGATGACTAATGGCTGTAATTTTACATGATAATTTAATTAAGTTAGAATGGCATTTATCATGTGAATAATACACTTACTTCCAAATAAATGTTTTAGGGTCGGGTTTAGCTTCTACTCTTATCCTCATTAAAACAGGGACATGGATTAACAAAGGAAAATCATCAGGTGTACATTTTTCATTGTTTTGTTAATTAGCTTGATTGTTCTCTTTTATGATATTCTGTAAACAATTAATCCAACCTTCAAGATAAGTATAATTTTGATGTTCTAGCAGTTTATATCTGGATTTGAATGTTGTAATTGACTGTTTTCTGTAAATAAACAGGATGTAAATAAACAGTAACTTTGCTAAAGAAATGGGTTGTAAATAGTGTTAGTTTTACTTAGAGTAGTCCCTTTGACAGAAATGGGACTTAAGTTAGTCATGTCTAACTTAAGTCTCATTCATTTCAGTGGGTCTCCTCTATGTAGGACTAACATTGGTTACAACCCCATGAGTGCAAATAGGTTCAAGCTACAAAATGTCTGTCAATGTAGGCCCAGCTCTGGATAAATTCAGTACTTCCATGCAGTGTCTCTTTATGCTTTTAGTACGTCTTAGGTTCTTTTGGTGATCATTTCTTCATGGAATGTATTATAGTCTATCCATAACATCTGAAATAGGATTCCTGTGTTGACAAAGAAAATTAATTTTGGGTGGACTGTACCAGGAAGTAGGAGGTAGCCATTACTTGACTATTCTTTGTGACAAATGATTAAAATGAGATGCAGGTAGCCAATCAGGTGATATGGCTGATGTGTATACACTGGGCATCACACTGCTCTCTAAGAGTAGTTGCTATGGCAACAGAGACAGGGATGGAGCAACAGTAAAGGTGAGCTACCCTGAAAGTGGAGGCTATTGATTAAATGTACTAAGCTGGGGCTGAAAGGGGCAGGCCAACCCACAGCAAGGAACATATGGTGGGAGCTATTGACTAATTCTGACAGAGCTCTTCACTCTCCCTGGAAGTCCAGAGTCTCTTGTTTCTCCAAATTGTATTCTTTGCTGAACTCCTCATGCTCTACTATATGCATTGTTAATGAATGTGACATTGTTTGATACCAAAGTATTGTGGGTTGGAGCGCTTTGCCAATATTCAAGTTCCAAGCAGAATTCATTTGCTTTTATGTCATTTTGTCTCTGGTGTTATCACTTGGTGAGTGGATAAATGCAGTGCCCTGTTCTTCAGGAAAGATAATGGAGGAGGCTACTTTCCCAGATTATCCACAATGACTTTCATTTTCTGTGGTCTGTTCAGTTCAAACCACAGGGATTCATTGGCTGGCTGGTTGGTATGAAGAGTTCTTTTTGAGGAATGGTTGCTGTAATATTCATTATTCTGAGCCTGACCTCATATGAGGATGCAGTGACCTTCCTGTAATAATGGATACCCATCACTCCCAAGCCTGATGACCTTTTCTTTTTCTTTTTGGTTCTTTTGCCTTCCTTCTCTGCAAAAATAAAATAAAATAAAAATAAAAATAAGCAGCACAATACAATGCAGTCCTCTGCCAGCAGATTTGTTTCAAAAGGAACTCATGCATCTTGCATCTTGAAGATGCATTATTAATGCCTGGACAAATCACATCAGGTGAAACTCAGCAAGTCCCTGGCACTGAAAAAAGGAACAAAGGCTGGTTCTACAAGAGAGTGAAGGATAAGACAAATTATAACAGCTGGATGTTCCTTGTAAGTAAGATGACATAAAAACAGCAATGTTCAAATTGTTTGCACATAAGATTATATATATATATATATATATATATATATACACACACACACACACACACACACACACACACAAATTACTCATTGCACTAGTAATATATACTTTAATTGTATGCTGCTAATAAACATCCATTGCGGGACCACTTCAGATTATATAGCAAACTGGGCTGGCTTGCTGATATCCAAATTGCTCCCAAAATAAGCAGTACCATTTTACAGAGCATTTTGGCAGAGGCCTGCAGAGATTGGATTCACCAGCAGAGAACTCATGGCTATTCCCATGGTGTCCAATGGCTGTAGAATCAAGTTTTGTATCACGCTGCCCAGGTGATGAACATGTGAAATGGAGTTGGGCTAAAGAGTCTTATGTTGCCTTAAACACTAGCACATATATTAGAGAATAAACTTGCATGAACCAGAACCCACAGATTAGGGTGACCATATGGAAAGGAGGGCAGGGCTCCTGTATCTTTAACAGTTGTATTGAAAAGGGAATTTCACCAAGTGCTGCATGCATAGGCTGACCAGATGAAAAGGAGGACAGGGCTCATGTAACTTTAACAGTTGTAGAGAAAAGGGAATTTCAGCCGGCATCATTTGTATACAATTTGTACCTGGTGAAATTCCTTCTTCATTACAACAGTTAAAGCTGCAGGGGCCCTGATCTCTTGTGTATCTGGTCACTCTAGTATAGTGCCTGCAACTTTAATTGTTGTGATGAAGAGAGGATTTCACCAGGTACTAACTGCATACAAATGACACCTGCTGAAATTCCCTTTTCTCTGCAACTGTTAAAGATACAGGAGCCCTGTCCTCCTTTTCATATGGTCAGCCTATGCATGCATACAAATGACACATGCTGAAATTCCCTTTTCAACACAACGGTTAAAAGATACAGGAGCCCTGTCCTCTTTTTCATATAGTCACCCTACCACTGATGCAAGTGGGTGGGTAGATAAACCCTGAGTACAGAGATCATGGTTTAATTGTTGGTCTAATTGTTAAAAGGTAGCAGTCAAGCAGCCTTCCCCAACTGGTCCTCTCCAGATATGTTGGACTACAATTTCCAGTATTCCCCAGCCAGCATGTACTCCAACACACTGGAATACTTTGAAGAGGTTACCCACCCATGTCCACAGCATGATTTGGCCAGGTTGGGGAAAGTTGCACTAGAGCTTTAGGAACGTCTTATTTCTTGTTGCTTCTCATGGATCAAAGTCCATCTACTAAAATTGCTACAGCACAGAATTGTACCACTCTTTCTGTCTTTTTTAAAAAGACATTGCAGCTCCTTTCAGTTCTTACTGCAGCCAATACTGATTCTAGGGGAAAGGCTTTTTAAAAATATAGTGGAATCACATAAGTATGTTGATGTTCATAGCCTACACATATGTTGCCAGAGTGGGATGGTCCGATATTCTAGGAAAAGGATGTATAAAGTTTTGTTACTGCAGCTTTGCAACTCCTCACGGGATGCACACAATTAATTTAGTTTAAATCTTTGTATACCACTTTATAGGTTCCAAAGCAGTGAAGAACAAGTACTAGATGGATAGGAAGTAATTACATAATTCCACAAAGTGTTAAAGTATATTATATAATTATTTCTTTATCTCCCTGTTTTAAGGAATTATCTGGTTGATGGGAAATTAATACTGCATTACAGTGAGATTCTGTAATAGGAGAGTACCAAATTAAACATTTTGTAGTTATTTTATATTTCTTGGCTACACTGCTTTGTGAATAAAAGTTGAAAAATAGTATAGAAGTTTTGAGAGAGAGAGAGGAGAGATTGTGTTCTATATAGAAATTCAGGATGTAGAGGTTTTACTCCTCCCATTTGCTTCTGCCCTCATGTCATTCATACTATAGAATCTGTGCTTCTACCCTCATTGTAAAGGCAGGGGACAGAATCACAGGATCATAGAACTAGAAGGCACAGGGAAGGTTGCACTAGTCAACACCCCCTTGTTGTAAGAAAACCAGAGCTAGAGCATCCTCAGCTGAAGACTTGAGCCTCTGCTTGAAGACCCTCTGTAAGAGAGAGCTTACCCACCCCACAAGTAATTAGATCCAAACTCTTCTTGATGTCGAACTGTTCTTGCCATTAAAAAGACCCTCTATCATCCTCTCAAACTAGAACTCTGAACTCCATCAGTTTCATCAGTCTGGTGAATCAGCTCCAGTTGTGAACAAAGGCCATTCAACCACCAATGAAAGTGAAAGTGGGGGGGACCCAAGAAGTACCAACCATTGCCACAACTGGGATCCAAACAACTGCATGTGGATAAGAAAAAAATATTCATCACACAGATCAATGTGTAGATGGATGAGCAGTAATAAGCACAATAAATTGAACCTTATGTGAGGTGCTAGAATAAATAGCTGTCAAATGTGATCAGGAAGAGCTTAACACAGGCAATACAAAAATCTCCGGATAAAGCTTTCTGTTTCTTGCTCAGGTTCTATTGCAAGCTGCTTGCATGAGGATTAAACTCATTCACATACAGCAAACAGCTATCAAAAATGGAAGATCTTTGGATCTCAGCCTATAATGTGATGTTCTATTGTGTACCAAGAGTATGACTTGTCTACTCAGATATTTACGAATCAGAGTATTAAAGTGGCTACAAGTCAGTTGAGACAGAAGTAGCAACAGTCTAAGAAACGGTAATACAAATTTGTTTGTTTGTTTGTTTCAAAAATTTATATACTGCTCTTCTTAATATTTACCCCAGGGCAGTTTGCAATGCAAATTAAAAGCAATAAAATATAACAAAACAAAAACAAACAAGAAATGCAAGTGCCCAAAGAACTAAAAACACTTAAAGAGTAAGTTACATAATAAAAGAATAAGTGTTTAAAAAGTATATAAGAGGAATTTTAAATACTTAGTAGAATAGAAAGATTTTCATCTGAAAGCTAACAAATAATCAAATAGGAGCCAGGCATGCTTCTTTGGGGAGGAAATTCTGCATTCGAGAGCCGATCTACATGCTAGATTTTTAATGTTTTATAAGGGTTATGAAAACTCTTTGG
The DNA here is from genome assembly GCA_029215795.1 of Anniella stebbinsi. Lineage (NCBI taxonomy): Eukaryota > Metazoa > Chordata > Lepidosauria > Squamata > Anniellidae > Anniella > Anniella stebbinsi. The sequence goes on along the minus strand of JARDYH010000006.1, from coordinate 60,946,889 downwards.
GCCACATGACGCCCTCCCTATAACGTTGTATATCTGAGGTTTTTTAAAACTCACTTCAGTTATATAGAATGGTTTCACTTTTAATAAATTGTTTTAAGTAAAATAATGTGCCCTTCCTTACAGTTTGTGATTCATGGGGGCAGTGCTTCGTTTACTGGTGCCCAAATGCTTAGCAGTTGATTGGTGGGGAAGAAAGCGGGGCTAAGGAGGAAGTGGGCGAGTGAACTACAACACCCACAATTCGTAGCCCTATACTTCCTAGGGAATGACAGAGGAACAAAGAAGGAAGTGGGTGACTGAACTGCAACACCCACAATGCCTTGCCCTAAACTTATTGTAAAAATGAAACAGAAAGAGACAGGGTAGAAGAGTGTGTGACCGCACACACCGCTTTAAAGACTGAAGAACTTTTCTCCTGTAACGTGAGTACTCTGTAATGTGGCCTAAGACGTTTTAGAATGCACCTATTTAGAACGTTTTAAAATACTAGGTAGGCTCCGAGATACCACTGTTAAAAAGCCCCCTCCCTGGTCACCGCCAACTTGAGCTCCTTCAGATGGGGGGAAATCATGATCCCTTACCGTAGCTCTGCTTCCTGCTTCTCTTCTGTATTTGCAACGAGCTGTAATTAAATGAGGAAGAGAGCAGCAACCACGTAGCCCATACAATTCTATGGGACAGCACCCTCTAGTGCCATTTTATAGCTCAACTTTGCCTGTACACAGCAGGAAAACCTGACAAATACCATTACATCTCAGAAGAGTTGGGTTCCTGAGGTTTATTTTTTACCGCTAAAACCGGGGAATGGAGCAGGAGACGCTCAGGATGCTGATGGTATCATCAAAATGACCCATGAACATCCATGAATGGCCAGTCATGGGCTTGCTATAAAACATTTGTTTAAAGAAGCTCTGTTAACTATGAACCCTGAAATTTGGTATACTCTCAAAACCTTCATCAAAGTTTTGTAGTCCTTTCATAGCATTTTGCACTGCAAACCTTGAATTTTGCACCACCACCCACAAGCTTGTAACTGATATACCTAGTATGGGGTCCTATTGAACACTGCAAAAGCAACAGAGTCATTTCCTGTTTACTCACACTTGTATTGTTTTTTAGATGGGTTTTTGCTCTTCCTGGAAGGATTGCTGCCACTGACAGTTTTTTATTGTTGTTTACTGGTTTTATTATTTTAATTATCTGATATAAATGGCCTTGATACTATTTAAAGGAGTGTCCATAGCTCAATGGTAGTGCATACACTTCAACCCCTGGCATTTCCAGTTAGGGCAGGAATAGCCAAAATACATGGACAGTGGGATCTGGTCCATCAGCTGGGAACCTGACCAGTATCTCCACATGTTCATCTCTACTCAAATAACTGTGGCTGGGGTTTTTAAAACATAGTTTTAAACTAGCAAAACAAAAAAATTCTTCACAATAAGATAAAAATAAATGCATAATTCAAACTACAATACCACCACCAATAATAATAATAATAATGGGAATATATTCAAGGAGAAATTTTATTTACTTATTGCACTTTTATTACATCATTGCTCAAGGTGGCATAAATGTTATCTTTATAACAACCCTGTGAGCTTAGTTAGAGGTAGTGAATGGTCAAGGTCACTCAGTGAGGTTTTCCCCCCACCCAACAGTGGAATCCTATATGTGTCTACTCAGAACTCTGCTAAATCTTTAGAGGGCTATGTAGTGTGTGTTCCAATTGAAGTAAAATAAAGGAATTCATTAATCTTAGTGATAATACAGAGTACCAAATTAAGGATCTTCTTAAAATGTAACACCAATGGGATTATATATATATAATATTCAATGTCCATACCCATGGCTTTACATAGGGACTAGCTGATATACCCAGCATTGCTTGGGCCCCCTAAGACATATGTCTGTGAGGTTATCCTCTTTAAATCATAGGCCAGTGCTAGGCCTGTGAGTTAACTTTAAACAAATTAAATTGCCCAAGGCATGCTGGGAGTTGTAGGTGTATGCCTAGGTCCCTGAATAACATGTTAATCTTTGAACACCATCCGAGGTGTGGTGAGAGACATCCTGCTTATGGTTTTTGTTTTCCCAGGCAAGCTTGCCTAGTGACTGCATTAATGGCCTTCCAGTGCCAAGTGATTTTTTTAAAAAAAAATCCTAGACCTTTTAACTTGGTGAGATTTTTTAATGCTGCATTTCCCCCCCCCCCCCCGCCCCCGTTATAACTAAACCATGTCATTCCAAGACAGATGCAGGAATTATAGAATAAAGTTTATGGTTTTTATGTAAATACCTGACTATACCATTGAAATATAAGAGTGAATGGAGGAATGACTGATAACTGAGGATAGAATGGAATGGTGGGTGGGGTTAGTGGCAGTTGGAGAAAGTCAGGTAGAAGGCAAACGAAGACTAATCCATGCATTAGTTAAAATCAGCCACTCTACATGCCAATACTACACCCCCCAGCATGCCTTTTGTGGCCTGCTGGTGCCCGAATCCTCTGAGAGGTACTTCCCTCCTCTCGTTGCTCCTCAATAGCATGTCTAGGAGTAGCATAGCTGAGGAGGGGAGGTAAGCGGCTGTCAGTGGACACACCCAGTTCTGGCCAAGTCCTATTGGGACCACTTCGGCCTTTGCATCTCTTCCACTAGGTTCTCCATCAGGAGCCTGTACTTAAGTGCAAGGGCCAGCCCAGGCACTTGCCCCCTTCATTGGGCCTGTTTCTGGGCATGCACAGAATGCCTCCCCTTCCTCCCTCCCTCTTAAGGGTGAAGGCTGTGCACATGCTTCCCCCAGATTCTGAGAAAGTAGTAATACCTTCGAGCATGTTTAGAGTGCAGCCTCTCAAAGTCACACTTTGATATGTTTTGTCTGTCCTTATACCCCTTCCACAGTATTGAGACGTTGGTTCAGTAATGGACTTTTACGTGTAACTTTTTTTTGTGCAATTTTAGTGTGTTTTATAAATGATTTTTTATAATTGTATAATGTTTTATAAATGTTATTGTTACAATACTGTTACTTCTGTGTAAAATGTGCAATTCTTTCCCAATCTCTTATTTCTCTTCATATATTTCATCACGTAAAACACACACACACACACGACTAACTGTCAAATAATAATATTACAACTGTTAAAACATTGAAAATGCAAACAATCAGCTTTTGTGTTATTTTCAGAAGAAGTTGGTTTTATTAGACCCAAAGTACAATTTTGGGGCTTATTGGATTTTAGGACTACCACACTGAGAGGATCCCTGCCCCCTCCTTGCCCATTCAAGTCACAAAGTAATGATTTTCAGCACAGTGAAAGAGGACATTTTTCCAAAGTTATTCATAATTCATTAAATTAGAGTCCTTCTGGAATCTTAAAGGAAATGGAATTCTGTTTACACATATTACCTTCTCATCCACTGGTAAAGAATGCCAGCAATATGTCCGTGTATGTGTGTGTACATGCGTTGTGGTTCTTCAGTAATGTTATCCACATTTTTTTTCTTTACAGAGAATCACTTTTCCCTGTGCATTCACCAACCAACATGAAACTACATAATTATATTTTCATAATCATGATTAAAAACCATCTAAATGATTCTGCTTGATGTACTCAAAGAGATTGTTGATTGCTTTTTCAATGGATAGTACAGCTTTTTGCTGAGCCACATCAGATGGGTTGCTCCGCAATGAATTTCAAACAAACAAACAAACAAACTTATTTTGTACATATTGCAATTTAAAATATATATATATATATAATTTATAAGCTGTTAATTAGACTACATCACAACCAACTCTATTACCATGCAATAACTAACAAAAGCTGCTCACCTATTAAAGTACATTAATTTCCACTTTATGGTTTTCTTTTTCCAATTATCAATTTCAGTTTATTCAGACATGGTTCTCGGGTCTGGTACCTCATAGTCTCCAAGTATTTTCTCCACATCCAGGCACAGCTTAGGTTTTAAACTATGAAGTACAATAAATTTTTATTGTGCAAAGATACCTAATGGGTACTTTTTAAATAAAATATACCCTTCAGCATAATGGACCACAAACATTTTAATTTTATATCTACACCGAGAGTCAAAATCTGTTCCCATCCCATGTAACTTTCTTTAAGTCAGAATGGTTGCTCTAGTCTAGCCAATGTAAAACATGTTATTCCTTTTTTCCAGGAATTTTATTTCAGTGGACTATATTCTAGTTCTTAATGTATATTGGGGACAGGATGGAAAAGATGCATATAACAGAGGAAAACTGAGTCTCTAAAGCCAATTACACTTCAGCTCCTGCTATTCTACTTGCAGCCTTCCCCAATCAAACGCCCTCTGGATGGTTTGGATGTCAACTCCCCTAAGCCCCAGCAATCCTGGCCAATGGTCAGGAATGCTGGGATCCAAGGCCATGTCTTGATGGTGGCGCCTTTGCCGCTTGTTCCCTTGAAATCCTACAGCATCACAACTGGGGGTGTGGTGGGAATATTAATTTTCATTGCAGGAAGGACTGTGGGCTTTCCTGTCCAAATAAACCGCAGAGCTGGCAGCCATTGAGCTCATCAAGCACGTCCCTGCCCTACCTTCTCAGGGCCTCGATCCACCCCCTGATAATGTCCCCAACTTGAACCTGAAGTGAGGTCACCATTGACAGTTGGCGGAAAAAAGGTGGTGACCTCGCAGCAAAGGGAAAAGTCGGTTACTTTTAAAGTGCACAGTTTCATCTGAAAAGCCCATGGTGGCTGCAAGTTGGCAGCTGCTTTGTATAAATGATGCAGCACCACTGTGCAACCACAGAGTATGTCGGGCATATAAACAGATCCTAAAGCATCTGCAGGGCACCAGGTTGGGGAAGGCTCTGCTACGGGATAGTCTTACTGACATACTTTTCTGTCACTGATGCATTCTGTAGTAGGGAGTGTATCGTAATGCATTCTGTAGTAGGGATGTGTATTGTATCGTTAAAATGTCCGATAACGATACGATATGGTCTTTATCGGACATCCGATTAACGATAATGATACGATGCAACATCCTACAATAAAATCATCCAACAATTATCAGAATTTTATCGTATTATCGGAAGGCTCTTTTTCATTTGGGGCCACATGGACGGAGCTAGAAGGTGGGGTGTGTTTGCTGAGACTGATAGATTCAGTGACCAATCGTGCAGCAAGGATTCCAGCAGGCTCCAATCACAATGTTGGAGGAGGGCTAAGGATATCCCCGCATAAAACTCCCACACTTGGTGTTCCAGCTCTGTTGGGAGTTAGGCGTTGAGGGAGAAGGGTGGATTTTGTTGGAGCTCTGTCCTGGGTCTTATAGTTAATTACTGCTGGATTGATTTTGATGGCGAATTGTTGGAGATTCATTCTAGTCTTGCATCTTTCTGTTCCCTTCTGTGTCTCAGGTTCATTTGGCTGTTCGTTGCTTGTGTGTTTGAGTTATAAATTATATGTTTTCTGGTTGGTTTGATTGAAGGGTTAGGTTAGCGTGAGTGGGGGTACTGTGACTGAGTGAATGTGTTGTTGTCCCCTTCCCTGTTTAACTTTCTTTAAAAATATATATTTAAAAAATATATATTTCTCCCCCTCCCTCCCTCCCTCCCTCCCTCCCTCTCTCTCTCTGTTTGCTTGATTGACTGTGAGTGTGCTGGTGTGTCCTGTAGATAACACTATACAATCTGTGGTCAAAGCAGCATACAAACTGTTTGCAAAGGATTGTTATTAATATAAATAATTTCAGTCACTTTGCAGCAGAATGAAACGCGGCTCTATGGCACGCCTTGGGTGAGGTGGCTCTGGGTCTAGGAGAGATGCTGTTGCTGGGGGCAGTTCTGGGGTGGCTGTCTCTCCCCCAGTGAAATCAAGTGCACGTCTTCCTTGGTGCTAGTCTGGCCTGCAGTGTCAAGCCGCTTCCTGCAAGATGTATTCTTTCTTAGGCTACCCCTCTGGAATCGAACCTGGATTCCCTGTTAACTTAATAGGGATGTTGTAGAACTAGGCAACTCATTGACTTCACCTAATTCTGGTGTAGCAGCATTGGTGAGGGACTTCAGCAGCATCCCTCACGCCTTGCCTTTATTTTTTTTGCCACTGCTCCATCCAATGTGCCCAGTGTGGACTGCTTTAGTGAGGGACTGCAGTCAGTGTATGCATGGCATTCCAGTGACAGCGCCTTGACAGATTCCTGTATTATTATTTTTCATCACTACGCCCCTGGGTCTGCTCTTCAAATGCCTCGTGGACTCCGTTAGTGAGGGACTGCAGAAGCATCCCTCACACATTTCCTTTTCTTTTTTTTTGAGACACTGCTCCATCCAATGTGCCCAGCTCTGCCCAGAATGTGACTTTCCCCTCTGTTCCAGCCAATGTGCTCACTTCTACCCAGGACATGACTATTCCCTCTGTTCCAGCCAATGTGCCCACCTCGACCCAGGACATGACTATTCCCTCTGCTCCAGTCAATGTGCCCACCTCGACCCAGAACGTGACTTTTTTATTTCCCTCTGCTCCAGCCAATGTGCGCAGCTCTGGTATGAAGAACTGCCAACCTGCATGCATGGGGATGGCAGACAGACTGGGTCATTTTTGAAGCACAATGAGGTCAAGGCGGTGCGTGAGGGTTGTTTTGATGGGATTTGCTGTTGTCGAAGCAGCACCTGTATATGCTTCTACTAGGATCCTCCAGGTTGGCGCACTGCAGGGGTATCTCCTGCCCCAATGAGGGCCTGCCAGGCTATGGCTGGCTAAAATAAGTATTGCCTGTGCTATTCCCCTACCCCCCAAATGTCCCTTTCCTTTGTACTTAGACATGCATGGCCTAATCTTGAGACAAGGCAGCAGTTCTGCAACTGCTAGGAGCAGCATAGTTCCTCCCAGTCCGTTCAGTTCAGTGGAGTGGGTCCACTGTGCCAGGCAGAGGAATTTCCGCAGAGCATAATTCCTCACTGTCTGTTTGGTTGTGCTCCAGGTTGGCGCACTGTAGGGGTATCTCCTGGCCCAATGAAGCCCTACCTGGCTAAGGCTGGCTCTAAAATAACTGTAATACCCGTGCTATTCCCCTAACCCCCCAAATGTCCCTTTCCTTAGTACTTAGACACACATGGCTTAATCTTGAGACAAGGCAGCAGTTATTCTACTGTGGTGGAGTGCGTCCACTCACTGTGCCACGCACACCTAGACGCGGATAATAATAAGCAGATATGATTTTGGTGGGATCATTCAGGTTGCCCCACTTCCAGGGTATCTCCTGGCCCAATGAGGCCCTGCCTGGCTAAGGCTGGCTCTAAAATAACTGTAACACCCATGCTTTTCCCCTACCTCCCAATCATTTTATTTGTACTTAGACATGCATGGCCTAATCTTGAGACAAGGCAGCAGTTATGCTACTGCGGCGGAGTACGACCACTCACTGTGCCACGCACATATAGACGTGGATAATAATAAGCAGATATGCTTTTAGTTTTAGTGGGATCATCCAGGTTTCCTCGCTTCCGGGGTATCTCCTGCCCCAATGAGGCCCTGCCTGGCTAAGGCTGGCTCTTTCAGAAAGGTCCTCTCCCCCTGCTCCTGTGGTGAAACCCCAGAGTCCATATGCTGGCGGGCAGACTGGGTCACCCCAGAAGCGGCAGGGCAGCATGGTGTGGGACCACGTTGAGGTGGCAGCAGTTCCCTACTTTGCTGTCTGTTGGCATTGCAAGGCCTCCATCAGCATGTATGCTTCTGCTAGGATCATCCAGATTGCCCTGCTGCAGGGGTGTCTCCTGCCCCTCCGAGGCCCTGCCTGGCTAAGGCTGGCTCTTCAAGAAAGGCCATAAAATCCCCACTTTTGAGAAACATACTTCCACATCCAACTGTCTCCCCCCCCCCCATCCTCTCCCCTCATTATTCCTTTTATGATTTAGTGATGGGTCTTCCTCAGCCAGGTACATCTCCAGATAGAGATGGGTGAGTTTCTGGATTCCTGGGAACCAGTCACCTCATTGATCTCACCTACTCTGTAACTTGGAAAATTAAGACTTTTAGGCCTTTCTGATTCAAAAATCAACTCTAGAGTCTATAGGGCAAAATGTAGAAATGGGTCACCTACGATATTCTCGGAGACGATAATTTTTTTGATCCGAAATTCCTATAATGATACGATACGATATTTTCGGGCGTGCACATCCCTATTCTGTAGAAGGTATAGTTAGCCTGTACTTTGACACCATGTACAGTTGAAAGAAACTCCATGAATTGTAAATCAGACTCCGAACTCCACTGCCATCTTCAAACAGTCACACCTCCCTCTGCACAGTGCCATCTAGCTGTTCTTCTACATATAAATCTGAGCTAACACCAAAGCAGGAATATTATACAAGCAAGTCTCCAGTCCTAGACACACTTACCAGGTCATAAGTCCCATTGAACTCAATGGGCCTTACTGCTGCTGAGTAGACATGTATGGGATTAGACTGTTTGTGATTTAGGGCACAATCCTATAATGCTGGCTGAAGGGTTTCAGGATTTGGCAGAAGCTTCACTATGTTGGTGGAATACTAGATATATTATGGTCATAACAGATATGCTAGTGGAACTCCCCCAGCAAAACTTAATCTCTTGTCATTACTACTTTGCCTCATTTCTTTAGAATTCTTTTCTGAAAAGGTTGGTTCAGACACAGGTATCTGCTCTACAGCTTCCACAGTGATGACAGATGCAAATAATTTATTCAGCTTTTCTGAAATCTCCTTTTCCTCCTTTAGCACATATTTAACCCCCTTGCTGTCCAACAAATCCATCCACATTCATAGTTGGTTTCCTGTTTCTGATGTATTTAATTTTGTTTATTGTTGTCTTAATCTTTTAAACAATATCTTGCTCAAATGATTCTTTCTCTTTTTGCATCTGTTATTTTATTTATTTATTTTATTCCATTTATATACTGCCCCATAGCTGAAGCTTTCTGGGCGGTTTACAAAAATTAAAAACATTGAACATTAAAAACACCGATATACAAAATGTAAAACCATAAAGCATAAAAACAAGTTAAAATTACAATAACCTTCTGGGTCAAAGCACAACAACAACACAAAAACACAAAACCCTCATCATATGCTGTTAAATGCCTGAGAGAAGAGGAAAGTCTTGACCTGGCGCCGAAAAGATAACAATGTTGGCGCCAGGCGAACCTCGTCGGGGAGATCATTCCATAATTGGGGGACCATCACTGAAAAGGCCCTCTCCCTTGTTGCCTTGTTGCCTTGTTGCCTTGTTGCCTTGTTATCGTCTTCTTGATTTTCTTTTGCTGAAGTCAGTGTTCATTTTTGTTCTCATCTGGGCAATACTTTCTGAAGGAAGTCTTCTTGGCTCTAATAGCTCATTAACCACACTGACATCCTCTTGGACTTGGTGGTACCTTTTCTAATGTACGGAATACATCCTTGCTGAGCTTCTATTAATGTGGTTTTGAATAACCTCCAACTGTTTTGAAGAGATTGAACTCTCTTTACTTTCCTTTTCAACTTCCTTCTTACCTGTCCTCTTATTTTTGAGAAGTTTCCTCTTTTGAAGTCAAATGTGACTGTGCTGGGTTTTCTTGGCAATTGTCTGCTTACATATATGTTGAATTTGATAGATTGTTGTTTCTAATCAGTCCTGCAACACTTTCATGTTGCACTAGGTGCCGGGTACCATGTAGGATTAAATAACAATATACAGAGTATATTTTTTACATCCATTTATTTTAAACAAACCTAATTTGTCCAGTTTGAAGTGGAAGATACCAGGCATTGGCTGTAATTATTGCTAATTATGGTCATGATTTTAAGTTTTTATGTCGTATAAGCAGCGCATCATAGTAATCCTGAATAGTGGAAATGTAGCAACATTCTAAGAGACTAATTAAATATTTCAGACAGCTAGTTTATTGAGCATTGGTGTTGTGTCAAATATTGATGAGGAAGTTAATTCATAGATAAGCTTCATACATGTATCGGTTGCACTAATGCAGAAAAGTGAACTTTTATCACCTATAGTAGCCTTCTCCCAACCCAGTGCTCTCTATGGATTGGATTACAACTCCCATAATTGCCAGCCATCAAGGCCATTGGGAAAGTCTGGGTCCTATAGCATGTACACGGTATCTTAAGATGGTTATCAATATGATACACTCAATTTCAAGAACATTTACTCTTCCTAATTCTGAAGTTGGGAGAATCAAGCATATCTCTTTTATGTATGTGTTTCCATTCTAACTTTCAGTAAATGTTTAATGGACCCTTTTCAATTACTGGACCAAACGTTATTTGACAAGAATACACCCTTCTGTAATATTAGCACTTAGGTAGGAATGTGCTTTTTATACCACACTTACTATCCGCAATGTTATTATGATATTTGTGAATGCAATTTCAGGTTGATTTTAATGGCTCCATTACATAGTCTTTGCTCAAGAAGTGTTTCTACCTCCCATTTCTCTCACCCCAGACACGAGGAGCAGGAAGTCTTTTAGTTTGCCTGGAACCAGCCTTCATCTGTACTCAAACAGGCCACTGTTGTTCTTTTCTTCCAGCGTTGTCAGCAATGGAAAGAAGAATTCCAGATTGCATGGAGCTCCCATTCTAAGGCCATCCCAAAATGTTTTGCTGCCTGAGGCAAAGGACACGATGTCATCCCTGATCATTCTTCATATAGAAGCCAACCAGACTGGCAGTCAAATCTTACTGCAACACTGGTAATTGATGGGACAGCATCCTCCACTGTGGTTGAGGCAGCAGGCTAACTTAGGGGAGCACAGGGTAAGCCATGTGACACACATCTCTGTCCCCAACACTTCACTACAGCTCTCTCACTGTTTTGTCTGGTGCCTGCTTGCTGCCTGCTCAAACAACTGCTGCAATTCAGCTGAGAGCCTATCTACACTACTACTTTAAAGCGGTTTATAACAGTTTTAAACCAGTTATTAACCGGTTTAAAATTGTTATAAACCGTTTTAAAGCAGTAGTGTAGATAGGCTCAGAGTGTGGCACCAGCATGCATCCAATGAGCAGAGCAACACATCTGCGCCCACCCATAATGCCCACTGGAGTGCATGTCCTGGGCTGGCCACCTCTCTGCCTGCTTGCTCAATTGGGAGCCTTTCCCAAGGCTGCTGCCTGTGGTGTAGGATAGCCAGGCCAGGCCAGCCACAAGTAAGGAGAGCAACCACTTATGAATCATCAAAGAAGAGGAAATTCATCACCAAAAAAGAGGACACTGGTTTGCATAAAATGTGCATATGATGCTAATGTATATGTATAGATGCAAATTTAGAAATTATTATAATTTAAGTAGAAATACAGTACATCTCACCATAGGGTGGAAGACTGTCTAGGTGACCTGTGTGCCTTGCTCAGTCTGCTCTTCAGGTGCTGCTGAAGGGCAACCTCAAGGCCCATTTGCTCTTCTTTCTTATGGTTCTTAAGGCGCCAACATTGTTATCTTTTCGGCACCAGGTCAAAACTTTTCTTTTCTCCTAGGCATTTAACAGCTTAAGTTCAGTTTAAGTCTTTGGCCTGGCTGAAAGTTTAAAATTGTTTTAAATGTTAGCTGTTTTTGTTTTATGGTTTTAAATTTTGTATAATGACTTTTAATGTTCAATCCTTAAATTTTTGTAAACCGCCCAGAGAGCTTCGGCTATGGGGCGGTATATAAATGTAAATAATAATAATAATAATAATAATAATAATAATATATTTATTTATTGCATTTCTATACCTCCCAATAGCCAAAGCTATCTGGGCAGTTCACAAAAAATAAAACCATCAAATACAATAAATATTTTTTTACTGGCCTTGGACTTTGGCAGCCTTTCAAATAGAGGACTGTCATCTGTAAAAGAGGACACATGCAAGTAAACATTGCTGGAGCACTGGCTAAGGAGAATGTGCCTATGGCCAGGGGACTTAAGAGGAATGCCCAGGTTTGGTTTGGTTTTAATACCAAAAGGAGCTTCAGGAGGATGCAAGTCTTGAGCAGAGGAGCCACTGTTAGAGGAAAGGCTGCCTAACACTTTACCTTCTGGATTTTTTCCTATTCTAATTTCCCCTTCCCCCATGGGACAAAAAGGGTTCTGCCATGGGGAAAGGCAGGTTAGAAGACCAATTTGACCAGAAATGGGATTGCAAGTGCAATGGAAGAAGGGAAGAGATTCTGCCTTGAGTAACTGCTATGACAAAACCTATTTTAGTAGCTTTGAGGATTGTTGATTGTGATGATGATGATGAATTGTCTTTTTATTAGTAGTAAACGTGCTTTCATTTTGAATGTGCTTAATAAAAAAGAAGTTAAATCATTCGAATGACGTTTACTTGCATGTATTTGTTCATGGATAAAATATTATAATTTCTGAAATAATAGTTGCTCATACTTCCAATAATTTATGACAAATTACCAAAAAGCGACTAAAGCAATAATGACCTTGCTGTTATTACATGCAAGATACTGTTCAATAACACATTTGCTTCAAAGGACCTTGAAATAAAAACAATTACCCTTTGTGGGTTGTAATCTACCAAGAGCCTTTATGCACATGTAAAAGATTACCCAAACACTTCAAGACGTCTGTGGCCATTTTTCAAAAAGTGGGTGCACGCAACATTACAGTGTGTGTGTGTGTGTGCGTGTGTAGGGAGCAAATTATTTAGACAGGCTCTTGGAAAACATTATGACTAATTTGTGCTATTGATTTCAATGTATCTGCTCTAGGTATGATTACATTTCATTATTTATTTAAAACATCAATATCCCCCTTTTCTCGGTTAACAACAACTTAAAAACAAATACAAGCAAAATTACTAAAAATTATTAAGTTACTAAGGACACAGTCCTATGCATGTTTAGGCAGAACAAAAGTCCTTCAATTCCCAGCATGCCCCAGCCAGCCACGCCGGCTGGGGCATGCTGAGAGTTGCAGGACTTTTTTTCTGCCTAAACATGCATAGGATTGTGCCTTACATTGCTAATACAAAAAGATACAAGGCTGCCATTGAAATAATAGGGAATCCTCCAGCAATGAAAATAATTTGGTTTAACAAGTTAAAACACCGTTTTTTGCAGTACCTTAAAACTACTCATGTCCCCAAAGCCCTCCTAAACACGATAGTATTAGCAATCTGGTGGAAGGCCATTATGGAAGAAGCAAGACAAATCTCCTTCGGGAGAAAGTTCCAGAATTTGTGGCCAGTCACTGAATATGCTTCTCTGCCTTCTTCCCCATGAGAGAATCTCAATCTAATGCAACCACATCTATTTCTAATGTGACAGTGAATTTTTCTAAGAACTCTGAATAATATGTACAAGATTTGTACATGATTTGTACATGTGTTTCCTCTGCGGCATTGGGATTACCTGTCGCTGCCCCAGGAGAAGGAAAGCACAGGGTTGAAGAGGGATGCAACGCCAACCCAGTGCCATGAAGACAGCTCCATGGGAATAACTTTCAGACCAATTTATATCACTAGAATTTGCTGATTCTAGTTCAGGATTGGGCAATTTTGGGGCTGTGGGCACATTTGGCAAATTGAGAAACTGTTCTGTGCACTACCACAAAATGGCTGCCATGGGAGGTGTGGCAAAGAACAAGGAACCTGTCCAAATGACTGAGTACAAGACAGCGGTGGGTTCTGAGCCCCAAAACACAACTCCTGTGAAACCACAGTTTTCTGCACCAACCGAAACATCCCAACTGCCAATAAGAACATGGGTTAATAATGATGTTTTTAAAAGTGGGAGGCATAGGGGCCCTTGGTGGGCACTGTCATGTTTACAGATACAGAGTCTTATCAGGTCTGTCTGGGAAGCTGGCCAGCAGCAAAGCTCCTAGTTGCCAGGAGTAACGGGCAGAGATAAGCGAGTCCCAGCAGCAGAGACCCAGTGTCAACGTTTGAAATCAAAGTCCAAAGTCACAGTCGGAAGTCCAGTCCAAAGTCATAGTCATGATAAAGCCCAAGATCATGAATACAGGAAACATGTACATAGATTGCAAAACCAGCAACGTGATAACAGCTGTTTGCCAGTGCCAAATGCTTTTTCGAAGTGTCTTTTTATACAGAGCCTTTGCCTGATCTCACCCAGCTCCAGTTGTGGCTCATTAGGGAACTGTCCATCTCCACCAGCTATATAAGGGTGGTGTTCACAGAGCTGAGTTTCTGGCCTGCAGTCTTTTCTTTGCAGGCCAGACTTGCTCTTTGCGCTTCAATTGCCATCCTTCCCAAGGGCTGAGTGGATGATGTGTTTCTGGCTCAGAATCTGCACCATCGGAGACTGGAGAAGGTGGAGGAGGATGGCCTTCATGAAGCTCTCCCGAGGGGCCTGTATCCTCAGCATCCTCCTGCTGCAACACTGCCTTGGGCATGACTTTGGGGGAAGGAGGGTCCACAACCTCAGGTAAGTCAGTAGAATAAGTGGACTGGCAATGTTGGATTCTGCCCTATACATATGCAAAATGTACATGCTCTCAGGGACCCTCAGAAACCAGGATCCCCAACCATGCTATGGAAAAAAGTGCCTAACTGTGTACACACATTGAGACCATACATGCAGTCAAGTGAACATATGTAGGTAAGGAGGCAAGGCAAGGCTTGTTACCATAATCCTGACCCCCTGAACCCCCGCAATGTACATTCACTATATACGTGATCATTTTATGAACAGTGCTAAGGAGTGAAACACTTCCTAATTGATATAATGTATTTAGCACAGCATGAGCTGAATAATATTGCTGTACAACTCTTTCTGATCATGTAACATTTGTTGTGTTTGTCATGGATTCTAAGAGTTTGACTAAACCATGAACTGTCAGTGCAGTGAAACAGCATTCTGTGCCTATCTTGCTCAAAACAAAGTTTACCCTCCTAACACAAAAGCCCAGACTCTGAAGATCAGAGCCAAATTGTATCAGAAAATCCTAAAATTGCAAACACTGGGGATTTAGATTGACCCTAATAATGGCTTTCATTATTTGAATGTAATAAAAATTCAAATGAATGTAGTAATTAGTAAAATATCTAGTTTAGCGAGAGATTGAAGGGTTTTAGGCTGTTGTGTGAATGCCAATTGAGACAATAGTGTTTTGATGAATGCAGACTTTAGCATTTGCCAGAAGTCAATAATGGTAGGTATATCACCCTCTGCTGCCAGCTGTGACTACATAAGATCATTCACAAATTATGTACTTAGGTTTGGGGGAGTTGAGATCTTTTTGTAATGCTACTTACAAGATGACTTGTTTCAACAGATCTGCACAACTGTAACTCAACTGAGTCAAATGCAATCTACCAATCCCCTATGGCAGCCAAAGAAGGACTTCATCAACCTCCTCTTTTTTCTGTCTGCCTGGAACTAGAAAACAAGGTAGTCCAGTACTTTACAGGCCAAAGTAGCTCGTAGGTGATTTAGTTTAGTGGATTATCAGTTGCATAGGTTTGCCTTATAACCACACATGTGCAGGAGATCAGACGGAGGGAGGAGACTTAGCAGGAAGAGAGTACTTTTCATTTGTTTGTGCTGGTTTCTGACTGTACATGGCATGAGGTGATCACCTATCTAGAAATTTTGTTTTTTAAAAAAACAACTTTCAGTTTCAGAGAAGAGATAATGTGGCCTTCCCCGACATGGGTGCCTCCCAGATATGTTGGATTACAACTTTCATAATCCCAACCAGTAGGTCTCACTGCCCATGATGGGACTTGTAGTCCAACACATCTGGAAGGCGCTATGTCAGGGAAGGCTACTTTATTCCTTCTATGTTGGGGAATGCTGGGTTCAAGCTTTTGCTTCACTCATTGATCAGAAACCATACAAATTGTAGACCCTGTCTCAGCTTCCACGTCATCAAAGTAGCAAAGACAAGGTGTTGTTTCCAATAGTGTGCTTCTAATCCATCTGAGGCTCCTGTCAGTGAAATGGGTACAAAGAAGACTTTCGCCACTTCTCCCATCTCAATGCAGCCCTTGTCCCCTCACCCCCAGATCTGATCGAGAGGACTGGGAGTACCTTTGGAAAAGTATGTGGGGAGTGTGGGTGGGCTGCAAGGAAAAGAGAATCAGCAAAAAACACCTCCCTCCTCATTCTGCTATGGACTCTCCAGTAGATCAAAGGCCTTCTTTCATCAGAGGGACACTGTTGGGTACAACCCACTGTAAAATCTCATATAGGCTGCTCATAACTTCTCCATGCACCCACACTTTCTCTTTGCTCCACTCTGGGAATCTGCAATACAATCAAAGCCAACATGCTTTGGGTTTTGTGTATATATTACATCTTAGAATGTTATGCCCAGGTGTTGTGGTGAAGTGCTGTGGTGGAAGCAGGGCAGGAATGCCCAGGAAGGGAAGGGATGGTCTTGTTTCACATCATATCCAGCAGGGGTGCAGAACTGCAGGCCCAGGAGCCAATCTACTGCTCCTCCTTGGGTCTCAATACAGCCCTCTGGGGTTCCCTAGATGGCCACGCCCCTGCCCCTGCCCTTCCTCTCCTGTCCTGATTGTTTGGAGGTTTCCCAGCTTTTGTGCAGTTTCCCCCTATTCTATTTTGGAAAACAGAAAGGAGGACAATATGGCTGCCCTCAAGGAGGCGTGCCCACCCCAACATGCCCAGTCCCCAAGGTGGGGCCATCTTGACCTGACCGGCCTCCAAAGGGGCGTGGCCTTGGTCACATGTCTAATTCTACACATCACAATTAAGACAGTTGTATAGAAAAGGGAATTTCAGCAGATGTCATTTGTATGCATGCAGAACCTGGTGAAATTCCATCTTCATCACAACAGTTAAAATGGTAGGAGCCCTGCCCTCTTTTATCGAGTGACCAGATATCCCTATGTATAAAGAAAAGGTAAATGGGGAATTATGTAGGGGTTACTCAAGAGAAAGAACCGTAGTTGTTCTGTGCACTTTATGTGCAGCCTATTCCATACCCTTTTAAGGAACAGTCAAGAGTTGTCTAGCTATGTATACTCCCCTTGCAGGTGGATGATATGAAATACCTAGCAATTACAGAAGAAGTAATTCTCCTTCCCCACCTCACTGTGCCCATTGGTGCAAGAGTTAATAGCTAGATCCAAAAGATCAGTGAATTTATTGGAAAACCTTAGGGGAATTCATCACAGCTTCAATATGCTGAACTATCCTTGTCATTTTATGAGAGGGATATGAATTAATGTTATAGATCCTTCAAGATTCCATAAGGTGTGCCATTTTATGCTTTGCAGCTGCTTAAACTAACTTAAATCATGATACCATCATGAGTACAGGAATAAAACAGTCTAAACACATTTACATGGGACTAAGCAGAATTTTGTTGTAGAAAAGGGTTCTGTATCAATTTACCATGCAAAGTAACAAAGAAAAAGGGGCTAAACCAGTAGATTGATCCCTCACCTCCCATTTCACATTAAGCTCTTTTGATCACCCATGTCCCATACCCAGCACATAATTACAGGTGGCAAAGGCTGTGAGCTTCTTCAAGCAGTCCCTGCCAATTATGTGGCCTGGTAAGCACAATTGTAACTTCAAGGCCCGAAGGCACTATGGTGAACTCAATGGGCGCACTCTCAGACCCCAAACTGTTACTGATATCCTTCTGTAGGTTTCCCATCCCTGACAAGTTAAATAAGTGCTATTCTCTCCCACATCCACCTGCCTTCCTTTCAATTTTAAAAATTATTTTTTAAAATTATTTTTAATTATTATAATAATTATAAATCAAGATTAGAAGGAGTTTGGTGGGAGGGAACAATAAGTCCTGCCAAACTTTAGAATTTGACATTGAACAAGGGTGCATAGAATTCACATCAATAATTCAGCTAGGACATCTGGTCCCATGACATTATTTAGTAGTAACATTACTAAATAAATGCAGTAAATGCAGTATTTTGTCAAGGACACGAAAAATATAGCGGCTACTAAAGAAAAGCACATATGCTGTCATACTGAGCCATTTTATTAGTATCCTAGCTAAAATTGCAGCCCATTATTTGTATGCAGAATTTTATTGAGAATCCCAATTAAGTGGATTTCAGGATTGCTATTGATTTTAGGGGGAATAGCTGAATTCAGATGTGCTGCCAAATCATGGGTTGGTGACTGGGGTGCCTTTATAGGTTCACATGCTCCTTCCTTCCCCTTTCACACGTGGCTTCTCTCCTCTGACTCCTAGTTTTTCCTAACCATACTTCATTGTGAGATATACAAATTGGCAACTTATAATTACCACTAACCATGGTGGGCAAACCTCCTTCAAATTGCTGTTTGACCATTTGGAGATCACAGTGAACTATGGTTAGCAAAAACCAGGAAATAGAGGATGCAACATGTGTGAGAAGAGAGGTTGACTGAGATCATGGGAGGATCATCAATCCCTGCTTTGATGTTTTTCCTTAAAAGGAGGAGAGAATTAGGAACACATTAATTTCTAAATGATGTGCAGTGCAATCGTCAGCATGTTGTGTTGACTCTAAGTTTAATGGGGTTTACTCCCAGGTTAGAGTTCTAGGATTGCATCTTTACACACCAGTCCAGTCCTATGCTTGTCTACTTGGAAGTCTAACTATGCTCAAAGGGGCTTACTCCATCTAAGTAAATGTATTTACGATTGCAGCCTAAATAGTTAATAATTCATTTCTACCTCGATTGTACATTTCAAGTCAGGGTACCAGTACCAGATGTTATCACTTTCGGACAACCTCATTTAGAATAAAGTGCTGCAGTTACTAAAAACATTGACAATTGCAATTGATTACAAGTGATTCAGTGTAGAAGCATTTAGACATGCTGAAATCATAGCATAATACCGATAAAAAATGCAAAAGATTTCTGGGGCGGGGGAGAATTCAGCTTCACACATTCCCTCCCGCACCACACTCTCTCACACACCAAGTATCTGGAAGGAAGTTTTCATTCCCTTATTATTTCTATGAAAGACTTTAATTAAGGCAACAATGGGTGACTTTTAAAAAAATGGCAGGAATGACCATTGGCCAGATTCAAAAGGTTTGTTTGAACATAGTTGCTTTTTTAAATTACAGTTTATCACTGCATAAGTATGGCACTAGATTGCCTTGAATTCAACTTTTCCAACTAAGGTATTATATTTTATATAAAATCCAAAAGAATGACTTAAGAGGTCCCATGACCTTTACGAAGCAGGTTCTGCAAAAGATCAAAGGAAGAAGATTTTTGGTGGGCATAAATACAAAAAGAGAACAATTCAGTAGGAGAGGGAGCTCAGAGAAAATGTAATTATTGGAATGTTTGTGAGGTAGAAAGAGTTAATATCTTTCACCTGTGTAATTTTGAGGAAAGCTTACTTTAAAGTGATGTCTAAATGGTATCTTACCCCTTGCGAAAGAGATAAACCACATGTCTTTGCTATGGTTGCTGGATGCTGCTGGTAAAATACACCTATTTCCATATGTGGCTGAAATGCCCCAAAGTTAAAATCTACCGGCACGATTTTTAAATCTTCATTAACAACTTTCCATCCAGATGGGCGATGGGGCCGGGAGTGGTCCTTTCGGAAACTATGACATGGTGACCCGTGCCTTTTCTTGGCCGGTGCCATTGCGGCCCAGAAGGCGATGGGAGGGGCTGGAGGTTGTGTTTCTGGAAGCATAGGAAATGTGTTCTCCAAGCCCCTCCCATGTTGTGATCCAGGCCCTTTCTTGGCTGGATGGTGATGAGAGGGGCTGGAGGATGTGTTTCCAGAAGCGCAGAAATGCAGCCTCTAGGAATGGTAAACTGGGCTTCTTCTTGGCTGGTGTGATGGGGTTTGATGACATGACTTTTCTGGACATCATAATAAACAATGAAATTTTCCCCTGGACTCCAGTTTGGCCCCCTGTTTTCTGGACCTGTCCGGGCAAAACCAGACAGATGGTTACCTTACAAAAGGTTGAAACTACTCTCCCAAGGCTTAGACCAAACTAAACATTCCTTTAGTCAAGCATAGACCACTTATTCATGATTGTTTCCCATATAGGACACAGCCCTGATTCAGATCAGGATCATGGTGCTTCTGGAGAGCAGGGTTTAACTTCCTCCCCGCATTTTTGTCCCAAAATTCCACCTCTGTGGGGTGTTTAAAAAAGGCTCCATTGTTTCTTTCCCCTGCCCCCCATGGATGGGTGGGATTTGGGGACAGAAATGGGGGAGAGTAAGCTCAAATCCTCCTCTCCTAATGCACCATAGTCCCAATCTGATTCAGGGTCATGTGTGCTTGCAGGAGAGTAGGGGAGACAATCATGCATAGCTCAGCATTTAGGAACATTAGTTTGGTCTAAGCCTTGGGAGAGGCATTTAGCTACTGTTAGTGTTAGCATAAGACAGACTTTGGAGATCTGTCTTAACATCAGTTCGCCTGCTTGCTTTGGGCTGGATGGAGTGTGAGAGGTAAATGTGCTAAGGACAGACCAGAAAAACAAGAAACAATTTCTGAGAAGCAAAGAGAAGCAAACAACTTTGCAAAACAACTTGTGTGTACCAGAGGTAAGATGTCCCACGACTCAGCAGAATTCACTAGTTTCCATTTGAAGACTACCACATGCCAGGCTGTCATGCCTATACCTGGCTTTTTTTAAAAAAAAACATTTTTATTGAATTTTAATCACAAGTTTACAATGTAATTAATGAGTATATAAATTATTACCTCATTTTCAACTAGCGAAACACAAACATTACATAGGAAATCTAATTACAGTTAACAGGAATCACAGAAGTTTCAGTGTATTCATACTTATATTTATCCACAGAAGTTCACCAGGGGTTTAAGATTTAGCTGTTATTATCTAAATGTATCTTTCCATATCTGCCCATGATATGCTGGTAGTTTTCTCTGGGAACCTTGTTTGTTAATAAAGTCAATAAATTTATACCAGATTGTATGGAACGTGTCAGATTCTTTTTGTTGCCTTTGTGCCCTTATCTGGTTTGTTATATTTTCAGCCAACACAACAGTCCAAAGATAGTTATACCACACAATTATTGATAGAGCAGTAGATGCTTTTCCAATTCTTTGCTGTTAGTTCATGAGAACACTACCATCATAAAAGTCAGTATTTCTTTGTCTGATAAATGTTCATCAGGGCCACAAAAGAGAAATAGTAGTGCCAGTTTAGGTTCCATGCAAGCCTCCCCTCCTGTTATATTCCTTTTGTGGTATTCAAATGGAATCCAAAATTCAGGGTTGTAACTCTTTCCACCGCCCCCCCTTTTTTTTTGCAAATCAATTGTACATAAAAAGGGGGGGGGAATCCAACATTTAAATTGTTCTAAGTCAGGCATTTTTCACCAAATCTCACTAAATGTTGGATATCTCCTAATTCTAACTCAAGAATTCTTCCACCAAACTTAATACTCCTGGGATAAATAATCTTCATCTTACAATTAGTGACTGGAGTGCCGATGGCGGAGAACTCGACTTATATCCGACAAGACACGACATAGAGAACATCTTCGTTTCTATGGGGTGGCAATACGTGCAGCAAAGAAAGCTTTCTTCTCTGCACGCATTGCGTCTGCAAATTCACGCCCAGCAGAACTGTTCAGGGTGGTGAGAGGTCTAACCCAGGCACCTTCTCCCCTGAATCCGATTTTAGAGTCTTCGTTAGTTCACTGTGATGCCTTTAATGATCATTTCTCAGATAAAATCTCTCGGATAAGAGCCGACTTAGAAGCCATTGTTATAGCAGAGGCTGACAGTGGAGTGTCCAGTGACTCCGCGAGTAGGATTACACTTGATCAGTTTCAGTTGGTGAGTACCGAGGATGTGGACAAGGTACTTGGATGTGTGAGGAGGACGACTTGCCCTCTCGATCCCTGGTTGTCCAGGGAGGAGATGCAGTTAGATCACATCTACAACATATCATTAATGCATCTCTCAGGGAGGGGAGCTTTCCATCATGTTTAAAAGAGGCGGTGGTAAGGCCGCTTCTAAAAAAGCCCTCCCTGGATCCCCTGGACCTTAATAACTACAGGCCAGTATCAAATCTTCAATTTTTGGGCAAGGTGATCGAGAGAGCGGTTGCCTTTCAACTCCAGGCAGTCTTGGATGACACTGATTTTCTAGACCCATTTCAAACCGGCTTCAGGACAGGATACGGAGTTGAGACCGCTTTGGTCACCTTAGTGGATGATCTACGCCTTAGTATTGACAGGGGGAGTGTGTCCCTACTGGTACTCCTGGACCTCTCAGCGGCTTTCGATACCATCGACCATGGTATCCTTCTGGAGCACCTGGGGGAATTGGGAATCGGGGACACTGTGCTTCAGTGGTTCCAATCCTATCTCTCGGGCAGGTTCCAGATGGTGATGCTTGGGGATAGTTGCTCTTCAAAAATGGAGTTGCTATGTGGTGTACCACAAGGTGCCATCCTTTCCCCAATGCTGTTTAACATTTAATTGAAACCGCTGGGAGAGATCATCCGGAGGCATGGGGCAGGGTGCTATCAATACGCTGATGACACCCAAATATATTTCTCTATGCCTTCGACAACATCGTCAGCTAAGGATAGTGTGTCTCCTCTGAATAAATGCTTGGAGGCGGTAATGGGCTGGATGAGGAAAAACAATCTGAAGCTGAATCCAGACAAGATGGAGGTGCTCGCTGTCAAAGGCTCCAACCTGGGTTTGGAGGTGTATCAACCAATTCTGGATGGGGTTACACCCCCCCTGAAAGACTGTGTTTGCAGCTTGGGGGTATTCCTGGATCCGTCGCTCCAAATGACAGCTCAGATTGATGCGATGGCCAGGAGTGCCTACTATCAGCTTCAGCTGATACGCCAGCTGCACCCCTTCCTAGAGTTGGAAGACCTAAAGACGGTAGTGCACGCACTGGTAACTTCGAGGCTTGACTTCTGCAATGCGCCGTACATAGGGCTACCTTTGTGCCTAGTCCAGAAACTTCAACTTGTTCAAAATATGGCAGCCAGGTTGGTCACCGGTACACCTAGGGGTGACCACATTACACCAGTTTTAAAATCACTTCATTGGCTGCCAGTCAGTTTCCTGGCGAAGTATAAAGTGTTGGTTATTACCTTAAAAGCCCTACATGGTTTGGGCCCAGGCTACCTGCGGGATTGCCTTCTCCTGTACAATCTGCCCCGCACACTTAGGTCCTCTGGGAAGAACTTACTCAAGCCAGCCAGAACTAGGTTGGCGAGTGTTACCCAGAGGACCTTCTCTTCCATCGCTCCCAGACTATGGAATGGTCTGCCAGAGGAGATTAGACAAATTAGCAGTCTTCATGAATTTAAGAGAGTCATGAAGACTGCTGTCTTCTGGCAGGCCTATCCGGATGAATTTTAAGATGTTTTAATGATGTATTTTTTTCTTGTTTTTAATTTTTTAACTGTTTGTGATTCTTGTGTTTTATATTGTTGTTGTTCCCCACCTCGACCCGAAGGGAGAGGCAGGTTATAAATAATAATAATAATAATAATAATAATAATAATAATAATCATCATCATCATCATCATCATCATTATTTTCAAGAGTGGGGTTCAGGCAAGACTCACATAAATGCTGTAGCGTTCAAATGGAAAGCAGAAAAGGTTCTGCTTTTATCTGGTAACTGGGTGCTTCCAGATGAGGCTTTCATTGTGCAATTGCCCTGCCTCATTCACAGAATTTTATTGGGTGGTGGTGGTCCAGAAATGACATTTTCCATTTGTCACCCCCACATGTTTTCTCAGTGCTTCCTCTGTCTTTTTTTTCTTACTGCTTAAAACCAAGCTTACTGCTTACAAAAAAAAGCTCTTAAGGAAGGAAAGATGGAACAGCTGCATAATGCCTTTTGATTGGTAGCACTAGGAGCTCTCCATCTGGAAGTACCCTCAATAGACGGGGTTGACAATGCCATGCCTCCCAACTCACCCTGTCAAGGCCCCCTTCCTCACACCCACACCCATGTACCAACCCCACTTTTGTGCCACCACCGCTTTTCCCTATCTCTGCAGAGCCAGGAAGCAGAAAGTCGACATATCAGCAGTCAACCTGCTTCCTTGGTGTTAGGAGGCAGCGGGGGTGGGGCAGTATGGAGGTGGAGGAGGGAAATGAGTGGCGGAGGTGCAGGGGAGAACAGAGAAGCAGCATTGGGAAATGTGGAGGAGGAGGAGGGCAGAAGTAGTGGCAGGAGAAAGGAAAGGAGTTCAGAAATAATGACAAATGTGCCTGCAGGCCTGAAAAGGTTGCCTACCCCTGCTCTATAGTATGTGAAAGACAACATATCCAATTTTCAAACTCTGTAACTCAAGTATTTTTTCACCTTTCCAAAGAGATTCTTCTTCATGTGGTGAAGAATATTGTACCATGCCCAGTCCTCCCCTCATTTCCAGATAGAAATATGAGTGTGGTAAATTTCTCCTCACTGTGGAGGCAGTCATTACAGATTACCAAGTCCCTGAACAGTTGATCCTTGAAGTAAAGTTACCCCTTAATTAAATCTGTAAGAATACTCTGGCTGGTTTCGCACGACATATTAGGCAACAACATATTAGCATACTGACCGTGTGTTAGGTAGGCAGTGCTCTCTGCACGACACATTTCTACTCCGTCCGTTGTGCGGCAGAAAATTCGGGCATCCATCTTGGTTGCATTGTCTCCTTCCTCTCCCCTCTCTCAGTCCTCCAGCCGTACCCCAGCATGCACCGCAAGTTCTGCCTGCTGCATCAGAACAGCTGGGGGGTTTCGGCTGCTCAGGCTGGCAGAACTCTATGCCCAAACAGAATAGTCCATGGAGAGAGGGGGGTTGGTTTCAGACAACACTTTAAACAACGGGCTTCGAGCTAAACAACGTGCAAGCCCGTTATTTCTCTCCATTGCTTAATTGGGTGGATTAGCATACCGTCAGTTGTGTGTGTGTGGTGTGTAACCCTCCACACGACACAATAAGCAACACAACTGATGGTTGCCTCTTCCCCCCTCCGTTGATTATTGTGTCGTCCGAAACCAGCCTCTGTCTCTCACTCTCACTCCCCCCCCTCTCTCTCCCTCTCATATTTCATATTTCCGCTCACATTTTCTCATATTTATTTTTTCATATGTTTATTTTTATTTTATTCTTTATGTTAGAGAGAAGACTCTTTTTATTTATTTTTGCATATTTTTTATTTTCTCATATTTCACTTTTTCTCTCATATTTCATATTTTCTCTCCCCCCCCCACTCTCACTCTCCACTGTTATTTCAGAAAATATGATAAGAAGGAGAGAAAGAGAGTGAGTGAGTGAGTGAGTGAGTGAGTGAGTGAAAGCAACTGGTCAAAGAGTGAGCCAGAGTTTGATCAGGAGCAGCACTTGTATTTTCCTAATTTAGCACCCTTTTCTTGGTATAGGGAGGCTAATAGGAAAAGTTAGAGCATACCTGCTTTTAGGTTTACTTTTCAAAAGCACTTAGGTCTTGATTGACAGCCTATTGTGGTTAAAAGGAGTATCTTCATTGACTTCATTGGGCTTCAGGTAAAGCACTAAGTAGCATCTACAAATCCCTTTGGATGCTTTAGAAAATTCAACCTGAGTAAATAATTGTAATTTTTTGTAACTCCACTTCACATGCTGTCACTTTTCTGAAGTACTGTTGGCCATTCTTTGACACAGCATTTTCAGGAATTATATTTCAGACATTAAGTACTAAATCACTAGAATGAAAATGTCATTTTCAGCTATGTTGCCTGCCCTCAGACTCACGCTCAGTAATGGAATTCTAAGATATTAATCTGTATCAAGGAAAAATTAGACTTATTTGAAATCGCACAGAATAAGATGGTATATGCATACTTAACAACAAAATGTAGTTTCATACTTTGTCCGTAGTTAATAAAATTACCAGGTGTGAAATACCCTCACTCACCAGTTTTATACAAATTAGCAGATCAATCAAAAGGGAGGGTAGCTGGGCTTGTATAGGTATTTTACTGTGAGTTTTCTAATTTCTTATGATAGGTTACATACAATGAGGTATTATCACAGAAAGAAAGAGCAAATAAAGAAAATCTGGTAGAAAGTTCTGTACATGTACAAACAATTTATAGATTAGGAAATGAAACAGGAAAATCTGAAAAGCTATAGAAATCATTTTAGCATTGTGTTAAATATCTAATATTGAGGTATAATAAACCATAACCATAAACCAGAGATTATTGGACCAGATTTCCAGGAATTCTAATTGTGTCTGGGATACAATTGTTGTGCAGAGCCAGTGTGTCGTAGTGGTTAGAGTGTTGGACTGGGACCCTGGAGACCCAGTTTCAAATCCCCACTTGGCCATGAAGCTCACGGGGTGGCTTTGGGCCAGTCACTGACTCTCAGCCTAACCTACCTGAGAAGGTTGTTATGAGGACAAAATGTAAAGGCGGAAGATCATGTAAGCTGCATTGGGCTTCTTGGAGAAAAAGATGGGATATACATGTAAAAAAATGTAGCACATTGCTCTTTTTCTTTCCATTCCTCACATATCCATAGTCTAGAGAATAGGCACCATAACTAATTCCTTATGGGAGAGGGAGAAATCCACATAATCCACACCATGCATAATTTTTACACCTCCATCATGTCTCCCCTTACTTGCCTTTTTTTCCAAGGCCCCCTCCACAAGGATGCGCTTTTGCGCCCGGTTCGGGGATTATGCGCATTATCGCGGAGGCGCATTTACGCCTAATCCCTCTGCATGGGAGGCGGCGAGAGGCGGCGAAGCACATTAATTGATGTCCAAAAAGCGCTTTAGAAGACGTTAATGCGCATAATCGCTTGTTCACACGGCGAAAATGCGCTTTAACGGCCGGAGAAAAATAAAAGTCGCTATTTAACGCGCATTCGAAAATGCGCATTATCGGGGAGATAACGCGCCTGTACGCCCGTTTTGCGCTCCGCTGGTGTGGAGGTAAAATTTATAATGAGCCTTCAAGGCTCATTAAATGTCTTGTGTGGAGGAGGCCCAAATTAAACAATCCCAGCTGTTGTAACCTTTCATCATAGGAAAGTTGCTCCAACGCCTTGATCATTTAAGTTGCCCTTTTCTGCACCAGCAGAAGCACTGGCAAAGGGAGACTATACGGAGGTTAAGCTGCATGTTCTTTGCATCATCTCTTGCCTTAACTCTTGTGTTTGGCATCACCCAATGTGAACAATGAGGACAGCCTAGTGCACTTATGCATAGTATCAGGACCATATTAATATCTGTTCTGAAAGACCTGCACTAGTTGCCAATTGCTTTCTAGGTCAAACTTTAAAGCTCTAAACAGTGTAGGGACTCCCTATCCAGGGGACCGTTTGTCTTGCTATGAGCCTGCCAAGTATTAAGATCTGCAGGAGAGGCCCTTTTGAGGACCCCATTACCTGTGATACATCTTTTCAATTTAGCAACTAAAAATGTGTATGTTTTGATGTTTTTAATGTTCTTGGTTTTATTGTTGCAAGAGTTTATCCCCCCACCCAATTGTTGTACATCACCTTGATGGCTTTTTAGCAAATACTGTGGTATATAAATGTTAATAATAATAATATACTCCCCCTAGGAAAAAGTGTTGCTGTGTATATTTTCCCTAATGTGCACATTATATGTGCACATTTTTAGATATGTGCATTATTGTGCACGTCTTTTTTTTAACGGATGCAACTTAAACACAGTGTTCTGGGAAAATGTGAATTCCTGGTTGTGACTGTATTGTGGTCCATGTTTTGATCCGGGATGTGTATGAATATGGGAAGACTGCAGCAAAATGTAGACCCAATGAAAATCTTACTCATCCTTAGTTTGGTTCCACTATCGTTTGGCTTAATTTGGTTTCTATCCTAGGGCTCTACTTTAACTGGTTTGTGGAGAAAAAAGCAGCCTAGGTTATGCACTAGAAGTAACTTGTACCAGAATCTATATTTCTTCTTCTTCTGAGGATTTTCTATATTAAATGTGTTGAATGGCTTGAAAATATGATTCTGAAAATATGATTCAATATCTTCCAATATAAATTGGAAATTGTTATCAACTTACTTTGATTCATGTAAGCCTGGGAGACACTGAGCACCTGCTAGGTGAACCCTCTCACAGGGATGAGCTTGAAGGCCCCAAGGCTGAAATTGTAGGACATGTTGCAGGTGCAACGGCAGAGCTGTCAGGGGAGACGTGTGCAACACCTGCTCAAACAATACCTGATTCAAAGCAAAATGTGTGCAATTAAGCCCTCATTTGAAGGAGCTTCAAAATCAACCACTCTTTAAAAATAGCACCTCCTTATGGATTCTGTCTTTTGTGGGACTGAGCACCCTACTCTCTCTAGTCTTCATGACGAGAAACAAAGGCACTCCACAGTACCCTCCAAAAGAAAATGCTCCCTGTTGGAGTAACTACTAAGGCATGTTCTCAACTACTCACCTCATGGCCCACGAATAATCTTGGAACTGTAGGGGAACATTTTATGCCGCCCCACCCTCAATAAACTCCCAGCTTTTGAGTTTTGCCTAGTGCTTCTGTTTGTCTTTATTCTTTGTGGTTCTGATTCATTTATATGCATTCTTATCTAACTGTATGTTTATACTATCACTTGGATGGTCACCCTATAAACCCCCTTTTAGCTCAAAGTCCACCTCATTTTTCTCATCATCTTCTGCCCCTTTTCTTTCCTCACTTTCTTCTTTTCCTTTCTAGACATTTCTTCATTTTACCTATTTTTCATCCCCCTCCCCCTGGAGTTCCTAAACCTTGAAGCCAGAAATGTATTGGTGTGCATGTGCCCATACTGACATAATGCATAGTTTCATGCAATAGGTGATTCTTACACAATATTTAGATTCACACCTAGGCCCCCTCTACAAGATTTCACTTTGACTCTCGGTTCCCCGATTATGTGCATCTCCTGACAATCGCTTTTATGCCTAATACCTATATACGAGAGGCATTGAAGCGCATTACTGGCTGTATGAAACGCACTTTAAAGTTGTTTACATGCTGATAATTGCATGCAAATGTTGCTGAAAGTAATGTGCTTTGTCCCTGGAAACTGCCCAAACAGGTTTCCCACCCTTTATTTTCCCCGCCCACCAGAATCTCCCGCCTTTGGTTACCTAGGTTACTTGCCCGGAATGACCTGGGTAACCTGTTCGGCTACCTCTCTCCTCCCCCCTCTTCACCCGATTGCCATTTGAAGTGAACTGCTCAGGAGTAAATGGGAATGTGCCTTGCATACACACATGCCAAAACAGACAGGGGGATGCTGCTTCATTCCTTCCCCCTACTCTTCCCAGCCAGCTCAACCATTGTAAAACATACACACGCACACACGCACATAGCTCATGTCAGGAACCCAGCAAGAAGCGAGGGGACAATATGTCTCAGCTGATTGCTAATTATGTACACATCCGCACATTCGCACATCCTTCATACCCCCTTTACTTCTCGTGAAACCACCTCCATCTGGCCCTATGTCTCCATGAACGAAATATTCTATCAGGGGAGTTCAAATAAACTTTATTTTCAGTTTACATTGGGTCACCTCTTCCTGGAGCTTCCATCCAGAGAGACGGAGAACAAGGAGGAAGTTGCAAGCAGGAGACAGGAAATAAAACTAAACGAAAAAGTGGGAAGTTTTCCCAGCGAAGGGGCAGTTCTATGCATGACATCAGGACCACACTCTGCCCACTCTGATCTTTAATGCGCCTCCTCAGAAAGTTGTTTACATGGACATAAGGCGCTCTTACTCCCGCGGTAAATTAGAACTCGCTATTTAATGCGAATGTGAAAATGCAAATAAACGGAGATAAAACGCACCTGGACCCCTTATTTGCGCTTCACTCTTGTAGAGGTAAATTTGGTAATGCGCCTTGAAAGAGCTTTAAATCGCTCTTGTAGAGGCACCCTAAACATATAGATTCAGGTAATGGGTAGTTCTCAAATAGTATATATAAACTTACAAAATCAAAACTTATTAATTTTTTTAGCTTCTCCTGAAGAACAGTATAAAGTTCTTACTCCCTATCCTGTTCACACTGACAGTTTATCAAGGGACTAGTGACAAATCATGCCACACAAACTCTGAGCAGGTCTAGATATAACATTAATCAAGGGGTTTGTTATTCTCCCCCATTCAAGTGTATCTTCTATTAGAAAATTCCACCATTTCATTTCATTCATTTCGCCCCATAGCCGAAGCTCTCTGGGCAGTTTACAAAATGCAAGTTTACAGTAGAAATATCACAAAAAAAATTCAACAATATACTACAACAATATTTAACAATATACTAAGCAACAGAACAGATAAGGAAAAAAACACAACTTGGTTGGAATATCTTCCCCTGAAGCTGCACCTCCCAAACTTCAGCTCCAGCCTTGCTTTTAAAGTCTCCAGTTGTGGGGGGGGGGGGGTAGGGGAGCAGGTGGAATAGCTCACCCTTGATGGCACAACATCTCTCCTCCTGAAGCAGCACCTTCCTTATCATATTGTTGTTCCCCGCCTCGATCCAGACGGGTAAGAAATTATTATTATTATTATTATTATTATTATTATTATTATTATTATTATTATTCCTTTACCCTCTCCCTTGTCCCATTTGGTGAAGGATCGGTGGCGGAGTGATACCATCCCCTGACAATCGGCATGGTATCGCTCCGCCACGGCTTCTTCATGATTATTAAAGGACTTGCATCTGAGTCCTGGAGCCTCTTGCTTGCTTGACAGACAGACAGCGCCTCGCCTTTGTGAGATGTAAGCACCATAAACCTTATTCTGACATATTTGCTCTAAGACAGTGTTCTTCAGTTGGTGGATCACTGAGAGTTTTGCAAGAGTACCATTAATGTTGCGAATCTACAATTAGCCTTCTTGGGATGATACTCATGCTTAAGGTTTCTCTCTTTCCCTCCTCCCCTGCAGACATTGGACAACCTGGAACAGAGATTTTCAACATGCTGGCAATTACTGGAACAGATAAGTGTTCTGCTCCCTCTCCGTCCAGCATCTGGTATCACCACATGAGTCAAGATACCACCACATGAGTCAATGCCATCACATAAGTCAGGGGTGGGCAACCTCTGGATCTCCAGATGTTGTTGGACTGAAACTCTCATCAGCCCCAGCCAATATGGCCCAATTTCCATAGATAATGGGAGTTGGTAGTCCAGCAATATCTGGAAGACCACAGGTCCCAACACCTAAGTGAATTTCCTTGCCTCCAATCCATGTCAGTGACCATTACTGGTATGACAGAAAAACTCACTAAGCCAGGGATGGGGAATGTGTGGCCCGCCAGATGTTTTTGGACCACAACTCCTCTACTATTGGCTAGACTGGCTATGCTGATGGGAGTTGCATTCCAACTGCACAGATGAGGAACAACTGGAGAGCCACTTGTTCCCCACCCCTGCATGAAGTGGTGGTCCTGAGTGACTCATGTGGCGAATTCCAGTAAATGATATGCCTATTAGGAAATTTGGGGGTGGAAGAGCAGAAAAATTGCCATGGCTATGCTAATCCCTGTGGCAAAACTAACCTCTACACAAGCTCAAAATCATACCACTTGGGGCATGGAAGCCTTATTGTGGTTGAGGCATCTCTAGGGGTAATTCTCAGTTATATCTAACCAGAATGGCTCCAGGGTTTCATGGGACCTTGGTGTCTTCCCTCCTATTCCCATGACCCTTGCTTTTGAAATGAGTGATGAGTCCAGGTCTTCTCTCACCCCTCTTTCCACTAAAGATCTATTATCAGCAGACTGGCAGGTAAGCATGATCTCCCTCTACTCTGTGGGAAGAGATTGGAAGAGGATCTGATCATGCCAGCCACAGCAGAAGAAGTGAAATCAGCAGCAGAACTGAGGAATGAGGAGGAGCCAGGGGCAAGGAGGTAGTTGCTTCCAAACCTGTATCCCACATATATACATAAAATGAAACACTAGGATTAACAAAATGCCATATAATAATTTAGGACTAAGAAGGGTGGACAAGAATGAGGCAGTGCCCTCTATTTTGACAGAGAGGTGGGAGAGAGTGAGCGAGACGAAATGGCCTCTGGAGCAACTCATCTCTCTTCCGAAAGTGTTATTACTTTACCATGTTTACTAGAAATTGCTATTTTAGATACGTTTATGGCATACTTAACTTAAAATCCCATTTTAATGATGCAAAGATTCTGTATCTTTCCTACCACATTTCAGTTGTTACATTTTTGCATGTCATTATTTTTCTTTCTCATAAAAATGATATGAAAATGTTTTCCAAAACAGTCAAAACAAGGGGGAAATGGCTAGTTATTAAAAACAAAAAAACAAAAAACACCTCCTGTTCTTCCACTAATGCAGATGAATCATAGGAAAGGCTGGCAATACAGAGGATGTCACCAGGATAAACATTTGTCTGATGGGCTAAAGAGCACTCCAATATTAAAGAAATCCTGCAAATTAACATTCTATCAACTATAAATTTAATAACATTTTGCAAAGCTTTCAAGAGTGCATTCTGTGGTCAGAGGATTCCATATTGGGTTACAACCAAAAGTGATTAAACACAGAAGTGAGGTTCCCTACATGTGAATCCTTGTAAATTTGTTAGCTGGTATTTTATCTCTGATGGTTGTTTGTTGAATTGATAGGGACAATACATTTACATCATAAGCCATATACATAAAGTGAGTCCCAGTGAGCTCAACAGAACTTACTACCAAGTAAGTGAATATAGGATTCACTTAGTACTTAATGGGCTGACTTTCAGTAATATAGTACTTGACGGGCTGACTTACGGTATAAAAGTCCTCTAAGGTAGCTTACAAGTGTATCAAAATAGTGACATTTATTCACAACAATGACAGCTTCATTAATAAGGTGCCACTGATCAGCCAGGTTGGCAGATCATGTTGATGAGAATGAAGAGTAAGTAAGGAAAGGAATATTTAGGAAGGAAGATGAACAATTCTGTTATGAAATTCAGCTACACACACACAACCAGGGGAAGAGTTTTTATTTTGTAAGTCGTAATCAGGACTTATAATTTTGATTCTGTCACAGATGGTCTAGATCCAGAAAGAAAGGAAATCAATTTCAAATATAGGATGATCACTATTTCCCACTTTCTCTCCCAGTTGCATTTCTCACTCCTGCATTGTACACCACTCCAGTGCTTATGTAGAATATTGTGTGTACCCCTTTGCATCCCTATCAACGTACAGGTGGCCTTTACTGTTTGGAAGGTGGCCAACTCTCAGAACAATTTATTTACATTTCCAGTAATTAAAGTCTTATTCTATGAAGGGACATTTTAAACCAGAAAGTATTCAGTGCAATATGTATGAAATGTGAGAAATCATGTATTTCCTTAATTAACAAACTGATCATCATTATGGATGGTGGTGAGCATGTGTGGCAGGAAGGCATATAAACAGAGTGACCTAAGGGAGTGCAATCTCCCTCTGTGCTGTCTGCAGAGAGACCCCTTGCACTCCACTCACTGGAGGTCGTTATTGGTAGAGTTCAATAACGTCCCCCTTTCACCTTCCCCCTTGGTTTTTCTCTGCTGTGCACATGGCAATCATTCATGTACATAGCAAAAAAATAAATAAAGAAGTGCCTAAGGGACACCAACTGCATTCAAATGAGGTGAGAGTCAGATTTTATGATGAGTGGTATAGTGGTACATTTTGAAGTGCAGGCGCTCATCGTTTATTTATTTATTTATTTATTTATCCATTCATTACATTTATATCCCACCTTTTTCCCTCCAAGGAACCCAAACATAATCCTCCTTATCTCCATTTTATCCTCACAACAACCCTGTGAGGTAGGTTTTGCTGAGAGTCTATGACTGGCCTATGACTCACTGGACTCACCCAGTGAGCTTCCATGGCCGATTGGGGACTAGAACCCAGATCTCCTGATTCCCAGTCCAATACTCCAGCTACTATACCACACTGGCTCATGACAGTCCCCATAGCCTCCCACCCCCTTTTGCCGGAAAGGTGATTATGTAGACGTGTTTTCATTGTTATTCCATGAACCAGAGAACACGAACAAAGACAAAACTGCGGAGAGGGAAGCTGAGAAATTGAGGAAAAGAAAGTGGCAAGGACCTGGGCTAATTGGTTGCCTGGTTTCCTTATTTACATGGGTGTTGTGCAGCAACGCTTCCTGGGAAAACGCGGAATTTTAACTAAATACCTCAATATGATTTATCGAGCGTATATGAAGGTGGGGTCTGGTTGGCCTCCGCCATAGAGCAGCATTTGACCAATTGTTGAGGTGGGATGTTAAAGATCATGACCTATGGCTGCAGTTTGTGACTCCAGCCAGGCCAGGCTTTGGCGATCGGGCTGACAGTGGCCACATATTGGCAAATCAACAACCCGCCCCCATGGTTAGAGGGTTAGCGGGGCATGGGGTTCAACATCGCCCGCCTTGCTGGGGATTTAGTGTCTGTGGTCTATGCACCCAATCTCCCTGCAGATTTAGGCATGAGTGTTCGGTAAGCAATGGTCAACATCCCACATCCTGTTGCCCTATAAATAGGGATGGGAGGGGCAATAGTAGGGGAGGATACGGCACTCTGAAGCCGGGTGGCTAACAGCCTCCTCCCAAAGGGCCCCAGCCCAGTTAGAATTGAACTCCTTAGGCCTCTTTTAGGACTGTAGCAGGATGCGTATATTTAGAATTAGGATGTTCTGTAGGTTTTCGTATTGAGCGTTGGTAGAGTTCTCGGTCCTTTTGATACATTCCCCATACCCAGTTGAGGGTTTTGCATGGCTGATCTCGGTTGATCACATTTTACAATTTTGTGTGGCCATGCGCAGGAAGGGACTGTCGGCATGGACGATAGGAGGTAAGCTTTCAGCCCCTTTTATTTCTAACTAAGATCCAGGGTGTGGTGGACACATCAGATGATAGGGTCAGGCATACAATCAGGGGCTGGAGTCGCCAGGAGCCTTATTGTGGCAAGCGGATCTCTCGTCAATGACGAAATATCAGTTTTGGTTTGTCACTAAGACGGCTTTAGGACACTTAGGCATTAGTGCAGCCCAGTTCGTTATCCATTCATTTCAAAATTGGGGCGGCATTCACGGCTGCATGTACTGATTTTTCTCCCTCACAGATACAAGCAGTGGGGAGATGGCATAATACGGCTACAAGTCGTACATTAGGAAATGGCCGAAGCAATAGTCGGCATGTCTGTGTGCTAACATACCCATGTTTGATTTTAGATTCCTGGAGTGGTCAATCCCCAGTGAGCGTTATCATCTGCAGACACAGCATGATATTCTGGGCCAGCCGGCGTGCATCTAGCTCAAGCTTTGGATTGCAGCTCGAAATGAGCAAATTTGCATCTATACAATGGCTGGGCAGACGAGGCATGCGGTGGGAACGACTTCTTCCCACTTCGTTTCAGCGGCATACTAGTCATTTCCCCCCACAAGTCCTGCTTCTCCATCTTGGGGAAATGATTTGGGATTGCTCAAAGGCAAGGCCCTCATTTTTCAAGCGGCGGCCAACTTTAGAATGATTCAGCAGCGTTGGCCCAGTGTTCTCTTCATCTGCTCATGTCTGTTGCCCAGGCTAGCCTGGAGAGAGGGTAGCGACCCTCTAGCAATTGAACGAGGCCCATATAAAAGTGAATAGGGAGATTTAGATGGAATTGCGTAAATATGGGGATATTAGTATTCAACATCCTGACATTGTGCAGTCAAGGAGGGAGCTGTTCAGACAGGTTAGAGTTCACTTGTCTGATCGCGGCATTGATTGTTTCTTGTCTGATCTGCACAAGGGATGGCGGGAAGCAATCATAGCTAGGTGGTGGTGGGGGCGTGACTAACTGAGTGGCTTGTCAGTCCCCTTGGCGGTAGGAGCGGGCATCTAGAGAGGGTGGGTGGTATTGGTGTGCATTCACAGGCACCGTTAAGGTGATAGGTAGTGCCTGAAGCCCACACCTGGGAGTCCTGCGGCACCAGGAGCTGGGATAAGGTCTACCTTTGAGGCCAACCCTCCTCATCCTCTCGGAGCCCTGCGGCACGGGACGGATGACACCGGAAGGCCTCCCTACCCCAAGGGGGAAGATCACGGGGTGGCGAAGAACCAGGCGCCACCTTGTGGTCAGTGAATGCTTCGACCGTTCCCGAGAATGGCCTGTGGGAGGCCAATGAAGGGATGCTCGCATAGGCCTCCTTGCCCCTTTTGCAGATCATTAATAAATGTGACCCTTATTTAATTCCATACAGTTGTCTCGTCTCTTTATTTCCGCCTTCCACTCCGCAACAGCAAATCAGTTCTAGCACTTATCTCCACCTCAAGCAGGTTTTTTGTAAAGCCTACAGTATAGGTCATAATTGCTCATTTGAGACCAAGCTACTGCAAAATACTTCACATTACAAGAGAGAGCAATAGGTTGTTGCTGGGAAAAGTAATTTCCTCCCAGCTACTCTGAGGATTGCAGGGACAGAAAAGTCAGAAAGGTGTTGGTGTTAGCAGATGATGTTAGCATCCCTGCTCATAAAAAAGCACTGGTACTGTGACCCTGTGAGTCCTGCCTCCACTACACCACTATTTACTATTTATCATCTGTATACTAAAGGCCTACCCATTTTTTTCTGTCAGAAAAGCCCTATTAGGGTGGGGGCACATTACAGGGAAAGCCTATGCGTGCAGAGCAGGCTCCTCTCTCTAGAAGTGGGCCAGCAACACCTAGACAGCGGGGATGGGGCTGACAGGGCCCTATAGTACTGCCCCGTTCTCCCTCTCCATGCAAATGAAATCATATGGATTGTCCGCCTGATTGGGGCTACAGAAGGCCAAGAGTGCCACTGAGAGCTGTGCCAGGCCTTCTCTGCATAGACCCACCTCTCCATCTGCACATTCTTCACCATAGGTCCCATTTCTTAGTGTGAAGCTAGAGTTTGACAGAAGTCCTGGGAAATTATATATATATATATATATATATATATGCTCATTTTGAATTGATTCAGCAGACATTCTCAGCAAAGCTTCACTTAGGTGTAATTCCCTCTCAAGTGAGGTGACCCTTAGTTTGTTCACGGGTTACTAACAACTCAGATTTTGTGCAGGCAACCTCTGCAGCCAGGCAACTGCTCAGCGGCCCTTCTTCAGCAGGCAGCAAATAGCAGGGGGGGGGGGGTGTCTCAGCAGCACGTTCTCTGCAGGCAGCTTCTCAGAAGGCACCTCAAAGAATTGCATTGACATTTCACAGTGTTTCTGGGAAACAGGTTATGGGATGCTCCTGTGTGACTGTACAGTTATAACATTTAAGTGAATTTTGTCATTTTCCTATCTGTTTTGATATAATAATAGAATATTGTCTAGATTTCTTTCTGGTTCTAAGAAATATTTCACCTATTGGTAATAGGTGAAATAAATATTCTATCAGCCCGTTTGTGGAGTGTGGTTTGATGCTGATGAACAGGGTTCATTTGATGGAATGAATCAGGAGAATGTTGTCTCTTCTCATGCAACAATTATGAGCACCTCTTTGCAGCTGCTTTGAGATCCCCTGTGTGGGATTCTCCAGGTGTTTTGGACTACAACTTCCATCAGCCCCAGCGAGCATGGACAATGAGAATATGGGAGTTATTGTCCAAAATATCTAGAGGGAGATGTTGGAGGAAGGCTGTTCTATAATATCACGAGCACCAATTTGGAGCTATTGCAATTAGGTTTTGTCACAAATATTTCTCCTAAAAGTCTGTGGACTCTTGTTTCAGCATCTTGCAAGAGTCTTGCATCAGCCTGCATAATAGGCTGCCTAACAAATATGCATCTTGATCAAATATTTTGTTCTCTACATCTCTCATAGAAAGCTACAACTCTCAGAAAAGGAGCATCTGAAAAAATATACTCTCATATTAAGATTGAACTGTTTTGATTCTAGCAAATGCATCCACTTTGATATTCTGTAACTTTTCCATGTATGTTTCCTCTGACCTCTTAGCCTACCATTGTTAATCTAAATGACAAGTCACAAACAAGTTGAACTTTTTCCACTGAAACTTAGGGAGGAAAATAACATATCGTTCCGATAAGGAGTTTGACAGAAGGATGACTGGTTAGGTAGTGAAGATAATGTTGTAAATGTTTTTTGGTTATGATGTAAATGATGAAAGAAAGCATGAAATATTTTAGGAATATAAAACTGTAAACACATCATGATTAAACTAGCTCAAAGACAACTTATGTCAAGGATGGGAACTTAAAATATGACTTAAAATCCAGTTTCCTTTTGGCAAGACATAAAGAAAATCTGTTGTGCAGAGATTGCCAAGGAAATGAAATAAATGATGAATCCCAAATCACATCTGGGAATTTTTGTAAAAATAATAGTTAATTCTTAAAGAATGCTGAATGTAAGTCCTTTCTTTGTTGAGCATCATGTTACCAGGAATATACATATTTTGTTGAGCGTGCTTTGTTGAGCATCAGAAATCATATAAATATTAGGGACAGAGCTGAGAGATTTCAGGATGAGAACATCTGTCTTCCTCTTGACTCCTTGATTCCATTTGGATCAGCTCAAAAATTTCATATGGGCAAGACATTTTACTCTTTAAATGAAAAGAAAGAAAGGCTGCCCCTGAATCAATTCTTAAAATTTTTCTGAAATGTGTTTTGCTCGTTACAACCACTTTGTAATTTTATATATGTTCTGTGCTCTCTTACCATATCTTGTAATAATGTAAAGGGTATTTGAGATTGTGAAGTTAAAAGATGGAAAATCAAGCCTGATCTCCTGAGTCCTCTAAAATTATGTGTCTATATCAGGATAGAAAGAAACTATCCAAGATGACCATTTCCTCTGGGGAACAAAATTTGTTAAGTTAAATGTTGGTCTATGATCAGCTATTCACATTTCAGAGAATTTTTAGGCAAGGGCAAATCTGTCACAATGTATATAGATGTTGGTAGATTTAAATCACACAAAGCACTACTTGGTCACTCAGTCTGTAACCTTTTCATATTTAGGTAGTTTTTTTAGGAGTCCTGTCAGATATACAAAATATTTGTTAGAATCGGACCACCATTGATTTTTTTTTTTTTTTGCCATCTTTCATAATATAGGCATCTTACAGGCATTCAGAAAATTTAAATGTGCTTTCTAAGAAAATCAACAATATTATTCACTTTTGTTGTCTTTTGATATGGAAAAAATGCATAGTGATCAGTGGCAGCTGAAGGCTCCAATTTTGGTGGGACTGTGATTCCATTCTGAGTTTCAGTGAGAATAAGCCAGACCGCTAATGGGGCTATCCAAGGTGCTGAAACCATTTTGGGGGGTGGGGTTCATCACCTTGGATAACTTCTTTAGAGTTCTGACCCAGAATGGAATCACAGCCCCACTGAAATCAGAGTCACCAGACTCCACTGATAGAGCTCTAGCATTGAACGTGTTGTCATCAACAAATCACCAACTAGGTAAGATCAGTCATATGCTGACCCCTGATCTTGACAGGGTTGATAGACGCATTATGTTGGTCTGACCCTTAAGGCTTATGAATCTAAATGGTTTTCCAGATAGCTGGGCTTCTGCTTCCAGATTCCTTTTGAGATTACGCTCAGCTCCTTTTCATGCGGTTCTTTCTTTCTTTGTTGAAAAGTTCTATAAGTTTCATTATAAAGCCACTAGATGGCACTCTACCATTTGCGAAATCCACCATATCATCAGCACACCTCCCATTCATATCGGGAAGAGGGAAAATGCTGAAGTTTTGTTGTCATGAAAAACAATGCAATAAAGGTTATAAAGAGCAGGAGGTGCCCTGGAGGATGACAGCATCATGTACAAGACCCACAAACCTTTGTGAGTGGCCAATCACGAGCACATGATAAATGCCTCATGTAGGAATGTTCTAAGTGAAACAGTTTCCCTATGGAAATCTTAGTTGATTCTCAGAATAGGGTATTTTCTTGGGTAGTTAACACAATGAGCCTCTTAGCATAATCATGAAGGGGGAAATAAGCTATTTTCCTGCCACACATGTTGATCATGTGTCTGGGGGGTTTATTATGATGATGATGATTCATAGTAGTAGTAACATGTACATACTGCTGAATATAATAGAATCTCTCAGTGGTTCAGAACATTAAAATACAATATTAAAAACACAATGTTAAAGTATAGCATTAAAACACAGCATAAAAACAACTACAATAAAGGAGAAATAAAATAAAGCTGTAAAATGGAGTGGAAACAGTAAAATGGAGTGGCTTAATTCATTTACTTATGGCCCAGGAAAGCCTGGGTGAACAAGTGTATCTTCGAGAGGCATTTAAAGAATGCCACATTTTCTGCCACTCAAACCACATGAGGGAGGGTTTTCCAAATGGTGGGTGCCGCTGCATAATTACCCTCATCAGCATGGCTTGCCATGTCATGCAAACCTGGCAAATGGTTAACAAGCCACCCAGAATCCTACAACAGCTATATATGACAACAAGCCTCCCTTGCCAGGTTCACATGACATGACAACCTATAAGCAAGGGTTGGGTTATAAAATGGGCTCCCATGGGTGCCTGTAAACCATGGTGGTTTATTTAAGCCATCACAGGTCCATCTCATCATGCAAACTGGGTGCTTCTAGGTATTCCCTCCACCTGCCAAATTGCAGTGCTCCCTGTGGTTTAAAGAGAGATTGAAGGTAATGAGGCAGCGGGGATGATGACTTGAGCACAGTTGGAGAGAAACCTATAGTGAATTTGATCAACATAGCTAAAAGTGGAGATGGACAAGGTAGATTACAATATACTGGTAGATCACTGATAGATTGGTAAGGGTTTCTAATGCCCAACAGGCTAACAATAGTAAGAATGATCTTCCATGGTTGGTCTCATGTTAATTACTTATCTCCCAGCCTTAGTGTCCATCACTTGTAACATCTGCATATTAATTTTAATTAAGTTGTAATCAGCTTTCCGAGGGTTATCAAACAGCAATATCACAATTTTGCATCTGGACTGTATATCATATCATTATATCTATATCTATATCCATATCTGTTTCTGTACATTTTTGTTTCTGGTTGCTTTAAAATTACTTTTTAATGTTCTCCACTTTGAGATTTTTTTCTTGAAAGATGAATTGTCCATTTAAAAATAAATATATCTATCAAACCAATACCAGTGTTTACTTTTACTTACTGTAATATCTTATTTCGGGCTAGGACTCTGCAGGGGGAAGACCCAGCAAGATAAGATAACCCCAGCAAGAGGACACGGTAGTGGATTTGCAGGACCACGGTCAGCACCCTATGGAGCAAGGGTACAAGGTCACTCAACGTAGAAAGCTATGGATGTTGCTTGAGCAGTTGTCTGGAGCCAAGTGTGAGTTTTAACAACCAAAGCATTCTTTCTAGGTCCACCCTCTCTTATGGAAGGTGATGCAACTTAAAGGAGTCATGCCCTATTTCTGAAGTTTTGGCTCTGCTGGGCTTGGGGAGCTTCTTGTTGTCCCTGGCTGTCAACTGGTAGTGGTAGATAGTCCTCCCCCATCATGGACTGCTGCTCTCCATCATCCTGTAGGTCTGCTGGCCTGATCTTACTGGCCTGATTTAAGAACTGATTCACAGGGGTGACCATGATGTTCTCTTGGAAGTAGGCCCCACCTGATGGTGCTGCCATGAGTGTACATGTAGGAACACATGTTAAGAGTGAAATGACACATTACCTTGGCCATGCATGTTTCCAAGCCCATACTTACCAAGCTAGCATGTTTTTAGTGGTTGAGGGCTATGGAAAGAATAGCAAATGGGAAGGTGCTTAACTATTCTTGACCTTGATTTTCCTTCCTTAAATATGTTCCCCAGTTGTTTTCCCTCAAATGGATTCAATTTCAGTCTCTCCCTGAGGGGAACAATTTAGAAATGGTTTGGGGGCACTTTCAGGGGGAAAATCAATACAAGAAGTTTAAGGATGCTCCGCCTGCATTTTATTCTCCTAATCAATGTTTCCTGATTCCCCCCACTTGCATTGTGAGGCAATAATAACATTGGGAGTTTTGTTTGCCTCATAATGTAAATCTGCCCTAACTTTGTCCTGATTAGCTTACATTGTACCAGAACCAGTATGTATGTATGTATGTATGTACGTATTTTCTATATCTGCCCTATAATAAAAAGTTATCAGGACAGCTCACTTTTAAGGCGCTCTATGGTGCACTCACATTTTACTAAGACTTTTGCTTACTAAGACTCAGCCCTGAAGGAATATTTATGTAGAGGAACAGTCAAGCAGATCTTTGTAGCAGGTCCTGAGAAACTAACTCAGGCAGACGTAGGGGTGTACCATCCTAGAATATTCTTTGGTTCGACTGAGTACACCTTCAGCATATCAGCAACTACAAAGTGGGAATAAATGTATACAGTTTATGTCTATTATTTACAGTACTATAAAACCATCTGTAATTGACTAACATTCACAACGTCATTTATTCTTTGTTTGTGCTTCCAGGAGTGCTAGGCAATGCTCATTACTGTCAATGGTGTTTTTGCCCTTGTGGTTTAGCCATTAGCGACTCAAACTTGGAAGCCGAATTCCCATTTCTATAATCATGATTTAAGAGTTATTCAGAAAAGGACACAGAAGAGATCGAAGGGACACAGACAGTTTTAAGCTTCATTTGTATTCTATGTGTTCCCAAGCTGGAGGGAACTTGCTAGATCTCCTGAGTAAGTCATTCTGGAGGCCACCTCCAGGCTATTCAGAATTATGCTTTGGCTTTATCTACCCCTGAGAATCTCAGCCAAAATGTGGCATTGTTCCAACCACATACCCTTCACATCTTCCCCTGACACTCCCAACCCACCTTGTTTTCTATGTCAGGAAAGGAAACTGGAAAGAACATTGCTACGGTTACTGTATGCTAGCTGACAAACTTCATGCGAGGCATGTGAGCACCAGAGGTTCCTTGTACCTGATATATTAGCCCTTCAGATGGCCCTAATGGGAGCCAGTGTGGTGTAGTGGTTAGAGTGTTGGACTGGGAGATGGGAGATCCGGGTTCTGGTCCCCACTCGGCCATGGAAACCCACTGGGTGACTTTGGGCAGTCACAGACTCTCAGCCCAACCTACCTCACAGGGTTATTGTTGTGAGGGTAAAATGGAGAGGATGAGGATTATGTATGCCATCTTGGGTCCTTGGAGGAAAAAAAGAGGGATATAAATGCAAAAATAATAAATAAATAAATAAATAAATAAATAAATAAATAAATAAATAAAATGTTGCATGAGTTTTGGGGCCTAAGCAGTTTGTGTGGGTGTTTTAATTACATTTTATGTCTTCCTGCCTTCTTTATTTGAAGAAATGTAGTTGAACTTCTAAGTGAAACCTACACATCTGCAATCAATGGAAGCTCCAGTAGAACAGGAGTAGGAATAAGCTGCCATGGGCACATAATCTTTATGTGATCTCCCAAAGACCTTCTTGATTTAAATGCAGTCCAATGTAGAACTGCCTGGCATACAAAGCACTCTCCATCCCTACCTGCTAGTGTGTCCACAGACTGAAGGAGTGTGTGGCTTATGTTGGCAACAAACCTTAACTCTCAAGCAACTTCACTGCTGAAAGTAGACAGATGGCTGTTTGGAATAAAAAACTATTGGGAAGGCATGAAAGACTCATTTCTTACAGTGAATACAAGTGGTTGGTGTTGCACTTCTGATTCCTTGAACTCAAGTTCTTCTGGTTTGGCCAGAGACTGTGTATTGAAAGTCCATATTCCTACAGTTAATTCTGTGAAATTGACTACTTTTAGCAGCCACTACATGGTCTGTTGTTTTGTCAATAGCTACTGCTACTCCTACAACTATTTGACATCAATTTGAGAGCCAGTGTGGTGTAGTGGCTAGAGTGTTGGACTGGGAGTTGGGAGATTCAGGTTC
The DNA here is from genome assembly GCA_029215795.1 of Anniella stebbinsi. NCBI lineage: Eukaryota > Metazoa > Chordata > Lepidosauria > Squamata > Anniellidae > Anniella > Anniella stebbinsi. Next base: position 60,903,029 of record JARDYH010000006.1, on the reverse strand, counting down.
TAGTCCCCATAGAAGCTCACTGGGTGACTTTGAGCCAGTCACAGACTCTCAGCCCAATCTACCTCACAGGGTTGTTGTTGTGAGGATAAAATGGAGAGGAGGAAGATTATGTACGTTGCCTTAAGTTCTTTGGAGGAAAAAAGGTGGGATATAAATGTAAGAAATAAATGAATGAATAATAAATAAATCAATTTAGCACAAACTTCATAAGAAGCACTATTTACAATCCTGGCCAAGAGTTTATAATCTGTGGGCAGGACATGATAAAAGGAGTAGTGCTAGTGGTAGATCTGGCAATGAAAGCAATGACTGCATTTTGAGTAAGAGTGTGTCTGCAAATGGAATTAAAATTTAGTTGGCTAGGCAGATCATATGCCTCCTGAAGTTTTTTTCAGTATATACACATTTGAAAATTCAAATGACATCTTCAGTGATTCTATTACAATAAATCTGAAGCCGATTCAAATGCCCATGGCAAGTATCAGCATAGTTTATACTGATTAGCAAAGAGGTTTTAGCAGTGTGCTTATGCCTGAGTTTGGGACGACTGGTAAGTTTTTAGACTAAGGCCAAGTTGTTTTTTAACTGAGTCACTATGAAGTAGGATACTTACTTCCTAGTGAATGTGTGTTGAGCATTGTGATGATTCCACCCGACCCACCCCCATGCTCATCAGAGTTCTGGGAATTCAGATGTCAGCTTCTCCATGGATGGAAGACTATGTCCCTATGTCGTACTGGAACTAGAGTTCTCCACAATAAGTTTACTAGGGATGTGCACCAGATCGGGTCCGATCCACGATTTGGACCCGATCCGGGCGAAATTGGATAAAATTATCCTATCCCGATCCCAATCACCTGGATTGTCTGATCTGATCTGATCCAATCTGAAAGGACCCGATATGGATTGGAAAAAATCAGAAGATCGGACCTGCTCCCCCCTCCCCCCACTCGTGCTCCTTACCTGCTGTCTCCTCTCTGCCGTCCGCTACCACCCACTGCTTCCGTACTAGTTTGAAACAGGCCTTTTGGCCTGTTCCACAATAGAGTGCCAGCGCACCGGGTGACATCATCACTCAGCGCGCCCTCACTCTACTGTGGAAGAGGCTGCAAGGCTTTTTCTCAGTAGTACTGAAGCAGCGGGCGGCAGTGGATGGCTGCGAGGAGGCAGCAGGTAAGGAGCACAAGTGGGGGGAGGGGGGAAGGAGGTGGAGGTCCCCCGTTACCTGCCAGCATCTCGCGCTGCCATCCACTGCTTCCGTACTACTGATAAACGGTCACAAAGCCTACTTATCAGTAGTACAGAAGCAGCAGATGGCAGCGTGGGATGCCGGCAGGTAAGGAGTGCAAGTGGAGGAGGGAGAGGGAGGTCCCCCCCTTACCTGCTGGGGCCATCCACTTCCGCCTGCTGCCGCCCGCTGGTCCGTTCTACTGCGAAACAGGCTTCGCGGCCTGCCTCTCAGTAGGGCACCGGGTGACATCATCACCTGGCAATCTACTGAGAGGCAGGCCACGAAGCCTGTTTCTCAGTAGAAGGGACCAGCGGGCAGCAGCGGGCGGAAGCAGACAGCCTGGGCAGGTAAGGAGCATGAGTGGGGGGAGGGACAGGGAGGGAGTTAGGTCCCCACTCACCCGCCCCATGTTTTCTGCATAGGCTTGCATTGGGGGAAAGCTTTCTTTCCCCCAATGCAAGCCTATGCAGAAAACACCTAAAATGGCGTCCGATCCAAAAATCAGACCTCCGATTTTGAGATCCAGAAAGCCTCCGATCCGAAGCATCAATTCCAATTCCGATTCCGATTCCGATCCAATTTTTTTTTACTGTGCACATCCCTAAAGTTTACCCATTTAATTTTTAAGTAAAACACACCAGTATTTGTTTCTTGGAAAGCCTACCAAGCCAGCTCTTGAGATGTTCTTCAGTTCTTTGCACAGTCAAATGCCAACTGATTGGATAATTTTTTGCCTTGTTCGAAAACATATAGAAACACAGCCAGAGGTTTCTTTATTTGGTCCTTCATACAGCCATGCCTTGTCAGCACTGGCTTCCCATGGAGGACGGTAGCTAAAGCAGCTGTCAGACTCTGTAGTGTAAAGGTTAGGAGATTATCTACTTTTTCCTACCTTGTACTGGTCTACAAAATCTTGCACAGCGTTTTGTTGTTCTAGGAGCTGCTCAACCATGTAATAAGTCGAGTTCCAATGAATTGGAACCTCCTGTTTTAGGTGATGTTTCAGCAAGTTGAGTTTTTTCCTCCCCTGCAGTAGCTAGGTCAGGAGATTTTTTGTTTGTTTGTTTCTTTCTTTTTTAAAAAGCATTTGACAGAGCGGCTGAATTGTTCAGCTCTTGTGTGTCATTCCCCCATGATATTTGTAGGTGTTGTACTATGAGGCAGAAAGTTAGTGATGAACAAGTTTAAGGGATACGTGAAGCATAGTACAAAATCATCATCTTTTACAGCAGATACAAAATGATTCTGTGGAGGCATAACATTTCACTGGTTTTCCCCAATGAACTGGGAGGCATAACATTTCACTGGTTTCCCCCAATGTACAAATATAGGGAGGTGGAAAAAAGCAAAGGCCCTTAGAGCGATATGAGAGACCCCTGTTTCTAACAATTGCTGTGCTTTTCTAAGCATTTCCAGCCATCAAAGAACAAGCTGGCTCTTACCCTGATCTTATTGTAATACACTGCCAAATACCCTTTATAGAGAAAGGCAGTCAGTACAGTGATAATGGCTTAGAAAATAATTAGCACTGAAGTTCAATGATTTGAAATTGGATAAATTCTTTAATTTTTATCTTTAAAATTTCACCCGGGTGAGCTCTTTATTCCTGTAGGTATATTAGTCCAACCCAACCGCTTTCCTCTACCTGAAGGCCTCTTTCAGTCATTTTCCCTCTTGATGTCTCTTATGCCAGAATACCCTCCCTGAACATATGGAATCACCCTCTTTCTTCCCTGAAATCCTTCCTTAAAACTATCCTTTCAGTACAGCCCTTCTCATCCTCAACCAGGCTCTTCTAAAGCATTGGGTTGATTTCAGTCTTGCATGGCCCCACTTTGTCCCCATTAGAAACTTTTGGTCCAATGATGTGTGCTAAATTTAGAAAGCAAGAGTACATCAGCCTTCCCCAACATGATGGCCTCCAGATGTTCTGGACCTCAATTCCCAGCAGCCCCAGCAAGCATGGCCAAAGGTCAGGAATGATTGGGAGTTGTTATCTAAAACCTATGCAGGGCACCAGGCTGGGGAAGGCTGATCTAGGTGAAATAATAAAATGGATACTGGTCCTCCTTTCACTTCTTTCATCTGGGGCTCTAGCTTATCAGACTCTCAACTTATTCCCATTCATGCAGCTACATTATCCATCCATCTGCCCACAGCACCTGTAACATAGAAGGCTGCCTTATATCCAGATAGACTGTTTGTTCTTCTATCCCAGCATTGTCTACTCTGGCTTGCAGTGGCTCCCCAGGGTCTCAAGCAGGGGGTCTTTCACACCAGCTGCTACCTGACTCTTTTAGATGAAGAGGTAAAAGGATGGGAGCTTCTGGAGACAAATTATGTGTTCTACCACTGACCTATGTACCTCTAAGCAGAGATGTTGCTGTTCCTCTACATGCCGTTGACCCCAGGTTCTATGGATGACTATTCCATATAATCCTGTTGGTTGTAGAATCTCTTGTATGTGGTCTGTCCCTTTCAGGGCTGCTGTATGGCTTAAGATGGTGCTATTGAAATCTCTCCACTGGCTGCCAGTTAGTTTCCAGGCGAAGTACAAAGTGTTGGTCATTACCTTTAAAGCCCTACATGGTTTGGGTCCAGGTTACCTGCAGGATCGCCTTCTCCCATACAATCTGCCCCATACGCTTAGGTCCTCTGGGAAGAATTTATTACAGTCAACAAAAACTAGACTGACAACTGTTACCCAGAGGACCTTCTCTTCTGCCGCTCCCAGATTATGGAATGACCTGCCGGGAGAGATCCGTGAACTTACCAGTCTTCAGGAATTTAAAAGATGTATAAAGACTGAGCTCTTCCAGCAGGCCTACTCAGATGAATTTTAAGTGTTTTATTGGTGTTTTATTGGTATTTTTAATGATATACTGGTTTTATGTATTTTTAATCAGTTTTGTGTGTTTTGTGATGATGTTGTTCCCCGCCTCGATCCGGAGGGAGAGGCGGGTAATATATATATTGGTCCATACTGCTATAAGTTGAAAGCTTCAAACACTTCATTTAATTAGTTTGGGCCGGTGTTAAGTTTTAAGTACAATGTTGAAACCTTTCAAAGTGCTTCTGGGCCTACAACGCTGGTTTCGGCCTAGTCACCCTGTTTTTCTAATAAGGTTTAGAAACAGTTGAGCTGTTGTTTATTTTGCATAGTGTACACACATGGATTTTCTTTCTAATCCTTGCAGTCTACACTGGCTCCCTCCTTGATATGTTTTTGGATGCAGACAAACCCTTTTTTGTTACAGCCGGCCTTTGGCAAATCATCTGGAACTCTGTCTATACCTTTGACTTTTAAATTGTTATGCATTTAAAATGTTTTAAATGCTTTAATATTGAAAAGTATTTAATTATATTTTAAACTTTTGTATATTTAGTCTGACCATATGAAAAGGAGGACAGGGCTCATGTAACTTTAACAGTTGTAGAGAAAAGGGAATTTCAGCCAGTGTCATTTGTATGCAATTAGTCCCTGGTGAAATTCCCTCTTCATCACAACAGTTAAAGTTGCAGGCACTATACTAGAGTGACCATATACAAAAGAAGGCAGGGCCCCTGCAACTTTAACTGTTGTGATGAAGAGGGAATTTCACCAGGAACTAACTGCATACAAATGACACTGGCTGAAATCCCCTTTTCTCTACAACTGTTAAAGTTACATGAGCCCTGTCCTCCTTTTCATATAGTCAGCCTAGTATATTCCTATTTATAGGTTTTAGCTGTATATGTTTTAGTTTTGTAAGGCTGCCCTGAGGCCCAGCATTGGGCAAAAGGCAGGATACTACTACTACTAGTAGTAGTAGTAATGTTTCAGATTTCACTTCTGCATCTGATGTTCTTTTGCATTTACTTTTCTTTATAAACCATTCATATCTTAAGACTTCTTGTGTGGCATGTTTTCATTCGTTTAACAAGTTAAAAGGAGTATTCACTGTTTTCATGCTTATGTTATAAAATCTATTTTCAACAGGCCTAGTAACTTCAAGAGTAACAGAGTTGGGGAAAATCCTCAATCTCTTTGCTATCAGAGACACTGAGTAAGGTACCCCTGGAGATAATTTAGACTGACCCCAACCACAAAACACTATTCCCCCTTCTGAAGAGATCTGGACCACAGACTACTAAAGACAAACAAAGTAGCAGGCCATAATAACAGTTCTCATGTGGCCATTTGCCTTATGAGGCAGGTACTCTGCGGGCTACCAAATGGAGGGACTAACAGGCCATAAAATTGCCTGGCTGGGTCTGCCAGAAATCCACCCTCAACACTCCTGGAAGGTCCATGTTCTATAGCACCTGCTGTCAGAGGAACTTGAGGGAATCCCACCCTCCACCCCTGGGTTTAATTTACTGGCTTCCCCTGGCTGGACCTTGCAGGAAACTATAGGGACAGACAGAGCAGAGCACACATAGAATGCTGAGACTGGCAAATCTAAAAGCAAGTGTGTTGCTTTTCAAGAACCAAGGAAATTCAATGGGTCTTACTTTTGAGTAAATATCTAGGGATGGAAATGCAGCCTGTGCAAGAACTGAGTAGGGTGACCATATTTGGGAAACCAAAAAAGAGGACACCTAGTGGGGGGGGCAGGAAAATGGCTTTCTGGGACCACCTTAAAGTCCCCAATTGGAGCGGAGGAGGGGAAAGCATGTCATTCTCATCCCACCTCATTGCTCTAATCAGGCCCTTTTCTATAATGCTTGGGAATGACACGTTTTTCCCTTTTAAGGCCTTGATTGGAGCAGTGGGAGAGAATGACACACCTCCAGAAAGCATGTCATTCCCCCCCCCCCCTGCCATGCTAATGGTGGCCTTAAAAGGGAAAGTGTGTAATTCCAGGTCATTATAGACTATTACATAAAATCCCCCTTGACATCGAGGATAGAACAAAAACCAGGAGAAATCTGGGGAAATCCTGACAGTTTTTTATTATTATTTATTATTGCATTTATATCCCACCTTTTTTCCGCCAAGAAACCCAAGGCGGCATACATAATCCTCCTCCTCTCCATTTTATCCTCACAATAGCAACCCTGTGAGATGGGTTGGGCTGAGAGTCTGCAACTGGCCCAAAGTCGCCCAATGGGTTTTCATGGCTAAGTGGGGAGTAGAACCCAGATCTCCCAGCTCCCAGTAAAACACTTTAGCCACTAGGCCACACTCTAGTGGTCACCCTAGAATTGAGCCATGCCAAGTTGGAAGCAGATCGGTTCGTGCCTTGATTTTTAGGATATATTTTTTTAAAAGTTTGACTTCAAATGTTTTTCTAAAATTCAAGGCATGAACCAATCTGCTTTCAACTTGGCATGGCTAAAGCCTTACTTAAGAGGTACCATGGTGCCAAGTTTCATCTCTTCATCTTTACTTTCTTTTTTTTAATGTACTGCTCAAGGCCCTAGACCCCAAAGAGGAGTATTGGGTTTGAAGTTTTAAAAATTCCTAAAACTCAAGGCATAAACAGATCTGCTTCCAACTTGGCAAGGCTCAATCCCTACTTAAGAGCTACCATGCTGTCAAGTTTCATCCCTTTATCTTTAAAAATGATGGAATTGTATTTTAGTTAATTTAACTAAATGCATTTAAAAGCATTAAAGCATTTTAGTTAATTTAAAAAATTTAATTGAAGTTTTAAACATTTCTAAAAATCAAGGGATGAACGGATCTGCTTCCAACTTGGCATGGCTAAATCCCTACTTCAGATCTACCATGGTGCCAAGTTTCATCTCTTTATCTTTAATTTCATTTTTTAAACTTGTACTGCTCAAGGTCCTGGACCTCAAAGAGATTTTTGTTTGAACTTTTAAAAATCCCTAAAAATCAAGGCATGAACGGATCTGCTTCATACTTGGCATAGCTATATCCCTACTTAAGAGCTGCCATGATGCCAGGTTTCATCTCTTTATCTTTAAAAGTGAGGGAGATGCAAACATTTTGGTTGATTTATTAATGTTAAAAGTGAGTTCAACACATAACACTAGCTTTGATTTTATATTGGATGTCAAGATGGTATAACATTCTGGCTGATGCTGGCTTGATTGTCAACTGTATAATATCCAGTCATCCGTTACACAAAGCCATGAAATTCATTAAACAAAAAACCTACGGTTTACAAAAACAATGTTAAGGCTCTACAGATTCCAACCAAGCACCAAAAAGCAGGGAAACTGGGAGTTAAGGCTCACAAGCCTTAATGCCATATCCTCCCTAAGGAGGCAGAAAGTGCAAGTGAAATTCTCATTCTCCCAAAGCAGATAAACCACGAGAACAGGGTGAAGAATATGATATGCAGAGGTGACTGTGGGGTTGTGGAAAACTGATGATGAACAACTTAGGGCCACCTACTTCTCTCTTTTTGTTTAGAGCAGCCCTTCCCCAACCTGGTGCCCTCCAAACACCGGGATAGACTCCCATCATTGCAAGTCAGTATGTCCCATGGTCAGGAATGCTGGGACTTGTCATCTCAAACACCTGGAGGGCAGCAGGATGGGGAATGCTGTTCCATACCCTTACCAAATACAGGGTCTGCCCAATACTTTTCTCTCACACACATCTCGCATATAGCAGCACTCTTGATAACAAAAGGGGTGCTATTCATTACAGATCTAGAACCAGAGCATGTGCCAGGCACTTCCAACTTTTGGTCAGTATCCTGCCTTTCAAAGAACCAATGTTTTTTAAAAAAATGTATTTATAAAAAATATACTGTTCACTCCCCACAATCCCTGCACAATACAACATCTCATCAAAGCAATAGCGGAGCAGAAGAGGTTTAGTTTGGCTGTCTTGAACACCTTTCAGATGAGATTAGTTTGCAATCCTATACCTCTTGGGAGAAAGCCCTAGTGAATTCAGTGGCACTGGCTTCTGAGAATACATGTATAGGAGTCAACCTTCTCCAGCCTGGTGCTCTCCAGATGTGTTACACTGAAACTCCCATGTTATGTGTTATGGGGAAGACAAAAATCAATTCATACTTAATTTTAAAATAATACTTACACATGAAAGTATTAGGTGGCACCTCTGCCTTTGATCTCACACTGCTGAACAAGTAAGAGAAATCCTTTATCTGATATTCAAGAAACAGACATCCTATGCCATGTGTTTGTCAGAGTTTGTGATGCACTGCACTCTCTGAGCATGTACAGAGTGCAAGCACACAGCAGCGGAATAACAGCAGAGCTCACTGGTAGCAGACAGATGTCCTGGTAATCAGTAAACACTCAGACACAGCAGTGTTTTAAACTACTATACTAAGTTTACTTACAAGTATTTACATAGAACAAAACATTCCTCTAATATCTTCAGCAATACTTCCAACCAACCATAACCTACCACTAACATTCACCATCATCATCACCCACACTGTTTCTCCACATGCTGTACATTTATAGCACTGTGGACCTATCACAGCGTTGGCTGCATATCTCCCCATGTGTTGCTATGCCTCACAGCACACAGGGAAGAAACCAAATGACCTTGGTCTTTAGGTGCTTACCAGCTGCACTTGATTTGGCAACTGTTCAGAGTACTTGAGATATCAAGTCATCTCTCTTTTACTTTTCTTCTTAGTAACAGAAAAAATACATTTGCTTTTACATTTAAACAAATAAAATCTTAACACCCCTCCTTTTTTCTGTAACTAACAAACATTTTCATTCTGTCTGACATTCTAGCATTCCAAGCTGTTTTGACAATTGTTCATGTCTTTGTACATTCAAAGGTTTTGTGAATACATCAGCCACATTTACCTCGGTGTTACAATAAACAAGTTCAATCAATCCATCATGTACAGCTTGTCTTACGTTGCAGTAACGAATATCAACATGTTTATTCCTTGCGTTCACCCTTTCAGACTTTGCCATATGAATGCAAGTCTGATTGTCTTCAAAAACTTTAATTGGAGTTTTCACTTGCAATTTCATATCTTTCAGCAACTGGATGAACCAAATTATTTCTGTACAAGCCTCAGACAATGCTGAGAACTCAGCCTCTGAGGTAGACAGGGCAATTAACCGTTGTTTTCTGGATTTCCACCCCACTAAACTGTTGCCCAGTTTTATTACAATTCCTGAGGTGGATTTCCTGTCTTGACTGTCACCAGCCCAGTCACTGTCTGTGTAACATTCGAGTGATAATGTGTCCAATGGTCTCAATTCTAAAGACACATCAATAGTCCCTTTTAAGTACCTGAGTACTCTTTTAACTGCTTGCCAGGCACTATTCGTTGGTTTGGACACAAATCTGCTCAATATGCCAACTGCATTAGCCAAATCTGGCCTAGACCATTGAGCTAAATAGAGTAGACTTCCTATTGCTGACTGGTATAGGTCTCTGTCACAAAATTCTGTGTCACTGTCATTACACTGAAAACCAGCCACCATGGGAGTTTTAACACTTTTACATTCCTCCATGTGGAATTTTGCAAGCAGATTTTTGATTTTCTGTTTTTGACTTAACACATAAGCCCCTTTTTGCTTTGTGACTTCCACTCCTAGATAGTCATGGATTGGACCCAAATCCTTTAATTCAAAATATTTACTCAGTTGCTCTGCAAATTCTTTAACCTGAGTTTTTGTTTTTGAAATTAAACATATATCATCCACAAAAGATAACAACCACATTTGTTCACTGTTGACACCTTTTGTATATAAACATGGGTCAGCCATTCCATTTTTGAAACCCATTGACTCCAATGCTTCATGCAAACACTGGTTCCAATTCCTTGCTGACTGCTTCAAACCATAGATAGCTCTGTTTAATTTGTACACAGAGCCTGGCACATTTGACTCATAACCAGGAATTTGAGCCATGTAAATCTCTTCCTGTAATGGTGCATTCAAATATGCTGTCTTTATATCAAAATGATTCACCTGACAATCATATTTTGCAGCTAGAGTTAGCATTACTCTCATTGACTCAGCCTTCACAGTAGGTGCAAAGGTTTCATCATAGTGCACATTCTTTTCCTGTGTGAACCCTTTTGCCACAAGTCTAGCCTTATACATTGTCTCTCCTGACATCAGCAATTTCTTTTTGAACACCCACCTACAACCAACCACTTTTTTACCTTTTGGTAGCATTGTAGGGGTAAACACATTGTATTTTGCCATGGCTTCCATTTCCTCATCCATAGCCTCATACCATAGATTTTTCTCTGGATTTGACAATCTTTGAACATCTGCATAGTTCTCTGGTTCATAAGATATTTGACACACTCGTACTTCATTGGCCGTATATCTCTCAGGAGGTATTCCCTTTGTACTTCTTTCTGACCGTCTGGGAATAAAAACATTTCTGTTCTCTCCCTCCTCCTCCTCTTCCTCCTCCTTCTTAGGACTTGAAAGAGTTGTGGAACTGTTTGTTTGTCTCTCTACTGGCTGTGGTGCTCTGCCTATGTTTTCCTGTATAGGCAAACACACTTCACTGCCGTGCAAACGTTCCCAGTCACACTGCTCCTGAAAACTTGCTGATCTAGAAATTACTATGTTTCCATTTCCAGCATAAAACCTGTATGCTTTTGAACTAGGTGCATAGCCTAGGAATTTCATTTTCCTGGCTTTTGGCTGCCCTTTCCTCCTAGCTACCTTGGGGATGTTCACCCAGGCATCACTCCCAAAAACTCTGAGATGAGCCAGGGATGGCTTCTTCCCAAACATGAGGAAATATGGAGTGTTATCTATTGCTGAGCTCCAAAGCCTATTAGCAATGTAATTAGCTGTTAGCATTGCTTCTCCCCAAAAATGAGCATGCAACCCAGAGTCTGTCAACATGGCATCTTTCATTGTTTGCAGAACCCCATTCCTTCTTTCTGCAACGCCATTTTGCCATGGTGAGTGTGGAGCAGTTCATCTTGCTGAAATTCCTTTCTGCCTAAGCCATTTTTGGAACGTTTCAGCCATAAACTCCCCCCCTCTGTCTGTTTGCAATTGCTTTACTTTGGTAGAGAATTTCCGCTCCACCCAACTCAGCCAATCTTTGAAAACAGTAAACGTTTCACTTTTGTTTTTCATCACATAACAAAAACCATATCTAGTGTAATCATCCACCAGAATTAAAGCATACTTTGCCCCTCCTAATGTTGCAGTCATAGGACCAATTAAATCTGCATGTATTATCTCAAATGCTGCCGTGGCAACTCTGTTACTCTTCTTACAGATTGGAGCAACCTTGGATTTAGCCACCTTACATGCAGTACAGTCTAGATATTTGTCACAGGCTTTTACATTCAGTCCTACACACATTTCAGGCATTTTTTTCAGTATTTGGAACCCAACATGCGCAAGTCTCCTATGCAGCAAATGCACACAATCATTATGCAAAGGTGTGTTATTCATAACAGAATTTACATTTCTAGATGTTTCTAGATCTTTAGGCAACATTTCATAAAGATTGTTCCTAAGTACACCTAAAGCTACAACATTGTTTTGTTTGCTCACTTCACACTTGCTGTTTGAGAATGATACACAATATCCTTCCTTATCCAAACAAGATACACTTAACAAATTGTGTTCCAAACTTGGCACACACAGAACCTTGCTTACAGTTTTATCAATACATGGCACATATACACAACCTTCTGCAGTCACAGCTGAAGATTTGCCATCTGCTAATGTAACATGGTCCCGGCTAGCAGAATGTAGACTTGTAAACAAACTCTGGTTGTTCACAATATGCTGACTGGAACCACTGTCCATCAACCAGGTACATTCTGGGTTGTTCTCTGCAGCTTTAACTACGGAGACCTTCGGTTTAGCAGATTTTTTCTTGCTTGTTGCTGCTTTCTCCTTCGTTTGGTTGGGACAATCTCTCCGCAGATGCCCGGGCAAACCACAACGAAAACAGCGCCGAACTGCAAACACTTTCTCCTTATCTTCACAAGCTGCTTGTTTAACGTGGGTGTCTCTAGGCTTGGCAGTCTGCCTCTCTTGCCTCTTCTTTTCTTCTTCCAGCAATCGGCCGGTCAGAAAACGAAGCGTGAGCTCGGATTCTTGCATTGCTTCCAGGCTCAAAACAAGATTGTCCCACGAATCATCCAGGGAGCTGAGAACGACGTACACTTTGTGGGACTCAGTGAAAGACATGCCGTGCTCCTCCAGATCCGCAAACAGTTGCCTCATCATGCTTAAATGTGCAGATATGCTGGCTCCTGGTTCAAGTTGTGCTCTGTACAATTTTCTTGTTAGCATAACTTTGCTGGCTGCCGTTTCTCTCACATAAATCTCTCTGAGAGTTTTCCAGCATTCCTGCGCGGACACCAGCCTCCTTACATAAACAAGTTGGTTATCTTCTAAACACAAGATAATGCTGGCCAAAGCTTTCTCTATGTTTCTCTGCTCGTCTTCATCTGGCTGAGCTGGAGGGTCACAGACAACCGTCCATAAACCTTCTCTCCTTAGATATTGTTCCATCTTAATGCTCCAAGCCAGATAATTGTTTTCATTTAGACGATTGAGTGGTAGATTAGCTGCCGACATACTTGCTGCCATCTCAAATTACTGCACACAGATGTCTTGCTTGCTTTTCAGCTTTCAGCCCCTCCAAGGCACTCAGCAACGACACTCACCGGACTGCAGATTTGAGAAGTCACTTTTCACTTCCAGGATTCTCACAACGCTCTGCCACCACGCAGGGAGTCCTCTAGGCTGTCTGGACACTCTGGACACCTTGGGTAGCCTTGCAGCCCTAGTAGGCTTGCTGGCCTAGCAGCTCTAACAGCCCTAGCAGCCCTAGCAGCCCTAGCAGCCCTAGCAGACTGGGCCCATAACCTGTCAGAGTTTGTGATGCACTGCACTCTCTGAGCATGTACAGAGTGCAAGCACACAGCAGCGGAATAACAGCAGAGCTCACTGGTAGCAGACAGATGTCCTGGTAATCAGTAAACACTCAGACACAGCAGTGTTTTAAACTACTATACTAAGTTTACTTACAAGTATTTACATAGAACAAAACATTCCTCTAATATCTTCAGCAATACTTCCAACCAACCATAACCTACCACTAACATTCACCATCATCATCACCCACACTGTTTCTCCACATGCTGTACATTTATAGCACTGTGGACCTATCACAGCGTTGGCTGCATATCTCCCCATGTGTTGCTATGCCTCACAGCACACAGGGAAGAAACCAAATGACCTTGGTCTTTAGGTGCTTACCAGCTGCACTTGATTTGGCAACTGTTCAGAGTACTTGAGATATCAAGTCATCTCTCTTTTACTTTTCTTCTTAGTAACAGAAAAAATACATTTGCTTTTACATTTAAACAAATAAAATCTTAACAGTGTTGAAAACTAATGTTGATGTCTGAAGGGCTATCTGGATTAGGTATTCAAGATTCATTCATTGTTGTTTCATTTGGTTTTGACAGTTTATTTAAAGTGATGCAGCTCTTTTGTAGTTCCTTGATTGATCACATATCTTAATGCTGGAAAACATCATACTTTAGTACAGATGTGGGCAGAAAATAGATCTATCCTGATGATTTGGACATCAACTCGCGGCATTCCTGATAACTGCCCATGCTGATAGGGGCTTTAACAAGTTGAATTCCAAAACATCTGGAGATCTACATTCTGCCTTCCCTTGTTCTTGAACAACATTCCCCAACCTGGTGCCTGTCAGATGTGTTGGGTTGCAACTCTCAACATAAGGAGATGCTCTAAGAAATGAGAAGTAGCTGGTCCTAAGTTGTTCATCATCATTTCCCACAACCCCACAGTCACCTCTGCAGATCAAATTGCATATCTAGATTTTTGAGATGACAAGTCCCAGCATTCCTGACCATGGGACATACTGACTTGCAATGATGGGAGTTGTAGTCCAACACCTTTGGAGGGCACCAGGTTGGGGAAGGGCTGCTCTAAACAAACAAAAAAAGAGAAGTAGGTGGCCCTAAGTTGTTCGTGATCAGTTTTCCACAACCCCACAGTCACCTCTGCATATCATATTCTCCACCCTGTCCTCATGGTTTATCTGCTTTGGGAGAATGAGAATTTCACTTGCACTTTCTGCCTCCTTAGGGAGGATGTGGCGTTAAGGCTTGTGAGCCTTAACTCCCAATTTCCCTGCTTTTTGGTGCTTGGTTGGAATCTGTAGAGCCTTAACATTGTTTTTGTATACCGTAGGTTTTTTGTTTAATGAATTAATCTGTGATCAGTGAACCTGAATATGAACTCTCATTTAAGAACTCAACAATGAAACAGAATGTTGTTGGATCAGGCTAACATCCACCTAGCTTAGCATTTTTGCAAGTATCCCAGTAAACCTGTAGGCACGTGATGGTTCCCTAGAAATCAGCCAGTGGTCCATTGTTGGATCACAGCCTACTTAATGCCTGCCCTTGTCTTACATTACCAAGGGCAGTAGGCCAAAAGTGCCATGCTGGTACAGAGGACAACCACAGATGGTCATATCAGGAATGAGGTTTTAACTCTTTTTTCACTTCCATATGTCCTGCCTAGTTCTGGTTGACATTTATTCATAATTTAGTCATACAAAACAAAATGTGCAACACACATATACATTAATATACATGTTGTGATTTTGGAAGAATTAGAAGGGCTGGACCAGAAATGCTTCTTCTAAGGCAGTAAGAAATTTCACTGTGACTAAGAGAGCACAGGTTGGATGAGGTCATGGCACCACAGGAGCTGTTCCTTCTCCCATATCCCCTCTGACTTCCCCTGGATCAGGGAGACCTGTAAATAGCTGCCTGCTGAGAGACTCTTGCTGCGCAGCTACTGTAGGGCTACCTCTTTATAGCTGCCTGCAGTTATGCAGCCTGCTGAGAAGCAACCCACACAGGTATTCTGTCTGCTGCATGTTACAGAGAACTGTGAACTGAAAATTGCTTACAGCTCCAAAAGTATCCAAGGGCCTTCTCGGCCAGTATTTCTTAAGCTAATGAGAGGGTGTGGGACTGACTTTATAGGTTTTCTGTTGAACCTGTTGTGGCAACAATTTTACATCATGCTTTTGTTTCTGGAATGTGGTTTGTGTTTGAAGGCTTTAAAAGGTTTAAAAATATAAGTCTTAAAAACCTTTAAATAAAGTCTATCTTCGTTCCTTCCAGTTAATAACCATTAGGGAATTATGTTGTCTTTTAGGATATATTTGTAGTTGTTGATTATCACCGGGATAGACTCGTCATCATTAATAGCAGTTACCAATATTTGTCATTGTTCCTATTTCAGGATTCTAAGAAATATTTGTCACTGTTTCTATTCCAAGATTCCAATAATTGAGGAGTAGCAAAGTACAATTCCTGTAATGGCAATGGTATTGTGGTACCATGAATTACCGTATGACATACTTGTATTAATGATCTGACAACTTTTCCCCAGCTTCAGCAAGAAACAAGTTATCCAGTACATTAACCAAAAAACAAAAACAAAAAAATAGGTATAACAAGCTTGTCATCCCCTAGCATTTTGATTCCAATCCATGGCTTGTCATGTCAAAAAAAAAGAAAAGAAAAAGAAAAAAAAGTTGTAGTGGTGACGGCACTTGTCACTAGAGCATCTGTGTCCTAGCTAAGGGTGTTAATAAACATGGAATCATTACAGCTAATGACTATGCCTTGTATCTTCCATGGCTATTGGGAAAGCAGGATCAATGCCATAGTGTATAGCTAGTTAGTGGATTCGGAAGCTAGTAGCTCTAGAGCTGTCCATGACATTTGGTTAGTAATGCCAGCAGCATTTCCATGAGCAGTTGGGCAGTGGAGGGTGCAACTCTGCCCTTGGCGGTTGTGCATTGGAGGGAGCCACTTTGCCTGTGGCCAGGATGGGAATGGTGGAAATGCTTCCAATTGAATTTTGGCTCTAGAGCCTGGAGCTGAGGTGGCAGCAGCTCTCCCTGTAAGCATTTGGTCTATGGACCGTGGCACTGTGCTCAGCATGCCGCTTTCATTTTAAAGAGGAACACGATGGCTACAGCTCCAAAGAGCTTCAGGCCTCACAAAAACCAGCCATATCTGGTCAGCTTCAGGGGGACTTTCTGTTCTTTTTTTGGAGAGCAATTTTCCTCTCATTTTTCAATCTGACCTCTTCAATTTTCCTCCTTTGTTGCTTTTCTGAGTTCTGAATGCTGTACCAGTAATGAAAGCCTTCCATATTTTCTTTGCAAGAGGGGCAGCTTTGTTTTTGAACATTATGGAAATTATAGAGCAGGACAACAGAGAGAGAGAGAGAGAGAGAGAGAGAGAGAGAGAGATTTACATTCTGAGGACTCATTCAATGATTATGATTATTTTAATAATGACCACATTGTACAACCAAAGGATGAAAGAAGTACATATGCTGAGGACACCGTGTTGTTTTGTTTGTAAAAGGGGGGGATTCAAAATCTTAACTCTGCAGGAACGTATGCACAGAGCATGTGCTCCTTTATTGTAATGGTAATGGCCAAATGAATATTGAATGGTGCTGAGCCACACAAGGAGCCAGATATTTGGGATTATTTGCCTGCAAAATACCATTGTACCCTTCTCAGTTGCCTTTGTACTGCCTGATGGTGATATCAGGAGCCTGAACAAGAAGTGGAAATCTGTTGTGATTTTTATCTGAGGTAGCTGAATCAGGCCAAGAGGATCCATTTGGGCATCAGTTGCAAAGATAAGACAAATTCTCCCTGCATGGAGTAGTAACTGAAACTATCACACTGATTTAAACATTACAACTTAGTAGCCACTGAAATACATGCAATGATTATTATTATTATTATTATTATTATTATTATTAATATTTATTTCTTACCTGCCTCTCCCTTTGGATCGAGGCAGGGAACAACATTAGTACATCAATACATTATAAATCAAATACATAAAATTAATTAAAAGACCATATAAAACCAATACAATATCAAAATAACAATAAAGACATCTTAAAATTATTGGTTTAAAATTCATCTGGATAGGCCTGCCGGAAGAGCCTAGTCTTAATAGCTGTCTTAAATTCGGAGAGAGTGTTAAGTTGACGAATCTCCTCCAGCAGGCCATCCCACAGTCTGGGGGCAACAGAAGAAAAAGGTCCTCTGGGTAACAGTTGTCAGCCTAGTTTTGGCTGACTAAAGTAAGTTCTCCCCAGAGGACCTGATTATGAGGGGTGGATTGTATGGGAGAAGGCGATCCTGCAGGTAACCTGGACCCAAACCATGTAGGGCTTTAAAGGTAATAACCAACACTTTATACTTCACCCAGAAACTAATTGGCAGCCAGTGGAATGATTTTAAGACTGGCGTAATGTGGTCACCCCTAGGTGTACCGGTGACCATCCTGGCTGCCATATTTTGAACTAGTTGAAGTTTCCGGACTAGGCACAAGGGTAGCCCTATGCATAGCACATTGCAGAAGTCCAGCCTCAAAGTTACCAGCGCATGCACTACAGTGTTTAGGTCTTCCAACTCTAGGAAGGGGTGCAGCTGGCGTATCAGCCAAAGCTGATAGTAGGCACTCCTGGCTGTCGCAAGTATCTGGGCTGTCATTTGGAATGCCGGATCCAGGAGTACCCCCAACCTGCAAACACAGTCTTTCGGGGGCGGGGGTGTAACCCCATCCAGAACTGGTTGACACACCTCCAAACCCAGGTTGGGACCTTTGACAGCGAGCACTTCCATCTTGTCTGGATTCAGCTTCAGTTTGTTTTTCCTCATCCAGCCCATTACCGCCTCCAAGCATTCATTCAGAGGAGACACACTATCCTTAGTTGATGATGTTGTCGAAGGCATAGAGAAATATATTTGGGTGTCATCAGCATATTGATAGCACCCCACCCCATGCCTCCGGATGATCTCTCCCAGCGGTTTCATATAAATGTTAAGCAGCATTTGGGAAAGGATGGCACCTTGTTGTACGCCACATAGCAGCTTCTTCTTTGAAGAGCAGCTATCCCAAGCATCACCATCTGGAACCTGCCTGAGAGATAGGACCGGAACCACTGAAGCACAGTGCCCCTGATTCCCAATCCCCCCAGGCGTTCCAGAAGGATACCATGGTCGATGGTATCTAAAGCCGCTGAGAGGTCCAGGAGTATCAACAGGGACACACTCCCCCTGTCAATACTCAGGTGTAGATCATCCACTAAGGTGACCATAGCGGTCTCAACTCTGTATCCTGTCCTGAAGCCAGTTTGAAATGGGTCTAGAAAATTTGTATCATCCAAAACTGTTTGGAGTGGAAGGCAACCACCCTCTCGATTACCTTGCCCAAAAATGGAAGGTTTGATACCGACCTGTAGTTATTAAGGTCCAGGGGGTCCAGGGAGGGCTTTTTTAGAAGCAGCTGTACTACCGCTTCTTTTAAACATGTTGGAAAACTCCCCACCCTGAGAGATGCATTAATAATATGTTGTAGATGTGATCTAACTGCAACTCCTCCCTGGACGACCAGCCAAGAAGGACAGGGATTGAGAGGGCAAGTTGTCTTTCTCACTCATCCAAGCAGCTTGTCCACATCCTTGGTACTCACCAACTCATACTGATCCAGTGTAATCCTACTCGTGGAGTTGCTGGACACTCCGTTGTCAGCTTCTACTATAATGATGGCATCTAAGTTGGCTCTTATCCGAGAGATTTTATCTGTGAAATGATCGTTAAAGGCATCACAGCGAACTACCGAAGACTCTAAAATCAGGTTCAGAGGGGGAAGGTATCTGTGTTAGACCCCTTACCACCCTGCTGGATGCAAGTTCACAGACGTAATGCATGCAGAGAGGAAAGCTTTCTTCGCTGCACGTATTGCCACTCTGTAGGAACGGAGATGTTCTCTATGTCGTGTCTTGTCGGATACAAGTCGAGTTTTCCACCATCGGCGCTCCAGTCATCATCCTTCCTGCTTCAACTCCCTGAGATCTTCTGTATACCAAGGTGCCCAATTAGAAGAGTGTCGGAGAAGACGTTTGGGGACGATCCTGTCGATAGCCCTAGTTAGATCTTGATTCCATCTGTTAACCAGGGCTTCTACAGGATTGTCAACGATACCAGCCATAGCACCCTCTAAGGCTTTCTGGAATCCAAGAGGATCCATCAGCCTTCAAGGGCGGACCATCTTAATTGGCCAGCCACCCCTGCAGGGACTGGTGGTAGCCGTGATACTAACCCTGACCAGAAAATGGTCTGTCCATGACAATACAGAGGTATTTATCACCTCCGCCCACAGATCTGTCTGTTCAGAACTGAAAACAGCATCGAAGGTGTGACCTGCTGAATGTGTAGGCCCAGAGACCAATTGGGATAGGCCCATGTTTGTCATGGATGCCATGAACTTCTGAGGTGCACCTGACAAACTGGTCCTGAATGGGATGTTGAAGTCACCCAGGACCAAAAGCCTGGGTGAATCCAACACCAGCTCTGAGACCAATTCCGTGAGTTCGGCCAGGGAGTCTGATAGGCAGCAGGGTGGCCGGTACACTAACAGAATCCCTAGTCTATCCCTGGTCTTCAGACTCAGGTACATACACTCAATGTGATTCAATTCCTGGACAGGAAGTCTGGTCAGGTTAAGATTATCTTTGTAGCCCACAGCTAATCCACACAACCCGCCCACTTTCCCTCACCTGCTCACTGATACAGTACCCAGCTGGGAGGGCCTGGGCCCATGTCAGGCCACTGTCATCTCTCAGCCAGGTCTCTGTGAAATATGCCAGGTCGGCCTTCTCATCTAGAAGAAGATCATGGATGATGTTTGTTTTATTTTTAACCGACATGGCATTACGTAAGAGCAAGGTGGCCTGGTTCATTCTCCAAGTTCCCCGGGGTGGCAGGGCGACCAGAAGGTAAGATGGGTATTAAATACCCATCTCTCCTTCCCCTGTAATGGCACTTTGCCTTGCCAATGCCATATCTCCCTCTGCCCTGCACAACACATATTGCCGCTCCCTGACACATTCTAGCCACCATTCAACTGGCTCCAGTGTTGTCACTCCAGCCTGTTCAGCCTGGGCTTCTCAGGAGGAGGGTGGGGGAGGGGAAGGCTACGATGTCCTGCCTGCCTCTTTCCTTTCCTCTCCACTCCAGTGTTGTCACTCCAGCCTCTGTTCAGCATGGGCTTCTCAGGAGGGGGGTGGGGGAGGGGAAGGCTACGATGTCCTGCCTGCCTCTTTCCTTTCCTCTCCACTCCAGTGTTGTCACTCCAGCCTCTGTTCAGCCTGGGCTTCTCAGGAGGAGGGTGGGGGAGGGGAAGGCTACGATGTCCTGCCTGCCTCTTTCCTTTCCTCTCCACTCCAGTGTTGTCACTCCAGCCTCTGTTCAGCATGGGCTTCTCAGGAGGGGGGTGGGGGAGGGGAAGGCTACGATGTCCTGCCTGCCTCTTTCCTTTCCTCTCCACTGGGTGCTGGTCCAAGTCAGGGCCTGATTCAGAGTGCTGGTATTAACATTCAAAGCCCTGAATGGCTTGTGGCCAGGTTATCTGAAGGAATGCCTTCTCCCATATGTGCCTGCCCAGACCTCCAAGATCATCCTCAGGGGTCCTTCTCCCCTGTCAAAGGAAGTGAGGCAGGTGGCTACCAGGGGGAGGGCCTTCTCTGCTGTGGCACCCTGGCTGTGGAATGAGCTCCATAGAGAAGTCCGTCTGGCACCTACATTATACTCTTTTAGATGCCAGATGAAGACCTTTTTATTTTTTCAGTATTTTAATAGTTCATCAGTTCAATTTTAAACTTTGCTGTTTTAACTTTGTATTTTAAATCTGTATTAATTTCTGCATTACTGCTCTGTTTTATCCTGGTTGTGCTTTTATATTGCATTTTATACTACATTTTTATACTGTTGTTTGTTTTATATTTTGAATGGTTTTCATAGTTTTAATTTTTGGAAACCGCCCAGAGAGCTCCAGCTATTAGTCAGTATAGAAATGCAATAAATAAATAAATAAATAAATAAAATATTTGAAACTGGAGATGCCAAAGATTGAACCTGGGACCTTCTGCATGCAAAGCTCCTCGGATAGCTCCTGTATAGTTCTGACTGGTTCTGACTGAAACCCGCAATGGAATCATGACCCCACTGAAATTGGAGCCACCAGCCTCCACTGTCATGGAGTGCCTCCTTCACATTGTGAACTCCACAGTAGGCCAGTAATGCTTGTGACTTGCTTTCCATGTGGGTCGGCCTGCTGACATGGACAGCTGCCAATGAGATACACGTACCTGGCGTGACGGGAGAAAGGGAGTTGCCCAATCTCCCTGCAGTGTAGGCAGGAATACACAATTACTTTGGTAGACTGCCACCATCCCTTTATGTCCACTTCAGCCTGAGCCAGGAGACTCTCAGACCTTTCAGGACACTCTTGGGGTCACATAAATAAGGGTCCAAGCCAATTCCTTCTATTTCAAGCCCCCAAGCTGTCACGTTACATGGTAGCAAGCAACCTTGCAGAAGGCGCTGAACTTAGTACTGAGATTGACCTGGAGGGAAGCGCAAACAGCTCTTGAGGGAGATATGAAATGTATTCAGGGAGGGGAATGGGAAAAGAATGAAAAAGAATACAGAGATCAAAGAGAACCTTTGGAGCAAAACTCCAGACAAATTAGCAAAACAATACCTAAACCTATCCTATACATTACTGAAGTAAAGATCTCCCGACAGGCCAGGACCCAATCCAGGATCCAAGAACTCACAAGCCTGAGGGCAAGTGGACACACATTGGTGGAGACAACTGGGCATCTCTCAGCCTCTCTTCCTTATCTTCAGACCCTTGGCAACTCCAGGAAGATCTCCTGCAACCAATCGCAGGCCAATTCCAGCTGCGTTCCTGAACCGTAGAAGGGAGGGGGACTTTTCCAAGGAACACAGCTGAGATAATTCAATCCAATTAAGAATTGTAAAACCCTGGCCTTGAAGACTGGAGCTGCCCAGGCTCGAGATTGTAGATCCACAGGTGGTTGCATCATTGCCTACTGTTTCGGCTTGGCCAAATGGAGAGAGCTCTCAAGCAGTACAGAAATAAAGTGGAACTTTTAACATGGTCTCAAGTCTAAGTACAAGACAAGGATAGAGTTCTTGACACTTGGCAACTGCTGGCACTGGCATATCCTGACACAGACATCTAGGCGATGTTCACGTCCAACTTTCCCAAGAGAATATACTGCATGAGCTGTTGTTCGTCTAAATGCTTCTGATCCTGCCTGTCCTGCTTTCCAGCGTCTATCATCCCATCATATCTAGCCATTATCACAACAAGGAGGCAGATAGAAAGAGAAGAAAAGTGATAGAGACGAAAGGCTCAGCTATTGCCAAGCTGGTCTCCACCAGAATGATGCCACCACTTGCAGAGGTAAAGTTGTATTGGTGCTTGATGTTTACCATGATAAACCACACTTTTATCACTTAGAAGCAGAATGTCATGTCACTGAAGCATGTTGTCATGGTTACTTTGCTAGCTCCCTTGAGTCACAACGCCAGCATCCCAGAGGGACATAATTCCACTTCATGCATACGCATGAGCATTGCAGGTGCTCCGGCTCTTTCAATTTTTGTTTTGTTTTACTTTAAAGGCTATGTGTAGAAATGAAAAGAAAAAGTAGAACCTGAAAAGAGGCAATCCTTGGAAACAGAAAGTCAGGATGTGAATGCTGCTGAACAACGGAACTAACTTTTGTGTAGTCCTCTTTGCTGTTACTTTTTAAAAACAAACAAAACACAGTGACAATCAGTAAGATTTTAAGGAAATTGTGAAGCAACAATATATATATTTAAAAATAATTAAAAGTTATTTTTCCAATATGTTCAGTATTGTTGACACTGACTGGCAGCAGCTCTCAGAGGCAGTAAGTCTATACACCAGTTGCTGGGGAACATTGGTGAAAGGGTGCTGTTGCAGCATGTCCTGCTTGTGGATCCCTGGTCAACAGCTGGTTGGCCACTGTGTGAATAGAGTGCTGGACTAGATGGCCCCTGGGTTAGATCCAGCATGGCTCTCCTTATATTCTTATGTTTTGAGCCCTACCTGAAGATGCTGGGGATTGAACCCTTCCACTGGCAAAGTATGTGCTCTACCACTGAGCTACAGCCCTGCCAGGGAGTAAGGGAGTTGTAGTCCAAAACATCTGGATGGCACGGGGTTGTCCCTCCTTGACGTAGTGGATGTACTCCTTTTTCAGAGTTTCCCCATCTTAGAGTCAGTTTATATGTTACATGAAAGATGCAACCTGACTAATAAAGATGGAAAAACTGTGAGAGGCATATAGCACAGCATGGCACAAGTCACATAGTTGGCAGAAGTAGCCAAGAAGAGATATCAATGAAATAAAGAGAACAAGAAGGGGTATAAAAACAGATTGGCTGTATGCCAAAGCAACGGGCTTTCATATAGTGGTTCTCCTTATCACAATGGCCTTTCTGCCACGCCTGGCACAGCCTGGGCATGGGGAGGCATTTGCGGGTGGGGGAGAGGAAGAAAGAGGTGGCCTCCACCCATTTGTGGGGCGTGTAGGAGCCATGCGGCTGGGAGGGGATTCAAGCCCTATTTAAGGGACCTTCCAGCTGCCTCTTCATTCTTGGCACGGCACCCTCCCTCCCTCCCTGTAGACAGTGTGGGCTTGCTGGTTGCCAATTTTGGGACCAAGTAGGAATTTTTTGTTCATGTACTAAGTTGTTCATGAGTTTTTTTGCCTACTTCATACTGTAAGATAGTTTGGGAGTGTTAATTAGGTTAATCTGGTTCTTCCAAATAGGTCACAAATTCTGATTTGGCAATAAGGTATGGGCATCCAGAACGAAATTGGGAATGGTGAGCATTTACAGGCACTGTTGCAATGATTGGTAATACCTGAGGCTCCCAACTTTGAGCCCTGCAGCCTAGCTGGTGAGATCAGGATTACCTTTGAGGCCAACCTTTCTCACCTACTCGGAACCTTGCGGTACAGGGGAAGGTGACACTGGAAGGTCTCCCTACCTCAAAAGGGGGGGCCA
The DNA here is from genome assembly GCA_029215795.1 of Anniella stebbinsi. Taxonomy (NCBI): domain Eukaryota; kingdom Metazoa; phylum Chordata; class Lepidosauria; order Squamata; family Anniellidae; genus Anniella; species Anniella stebbinsi. Next base: position 60,878,883 of record JARDYH010000006.1, on the reverse strand, counting down.
TGAAAAGCCGATTTGCACCTCACCCAATCATGGGTCTTGAATGGCTCGCCTGACTTAGGATGGGGCCTGGAAACAGGCCCATACTGGATGCCCCTATAGGTTCTCCTTTTGCAGATCTCAAAATAAAATGTGGCCCTATTTAAACCCATATCTTGTGTCTGTCTCTTCATTTATCTACCTCCACTCCACAATGAGCGTGGCTTGACACATAAAACTATGTGATCATGTGTACAGTTGTCACACCAGACCTGGATGCTATTGGAAGCATCTGTCACTGCTGGGTAAATTCCATGCAATCTAGAGGATTTATGTGGCAAATTGTGCTGAATATTATTTATTTATTTATTTATTTATTTAAACATGTATATCCTGCCTTTTCATCCCACAACTAGGATTGTCAAGGCAGCTAACAATCATAATATAAATGTCCAACAATAAAACGAAATTGAAAAATATTCAACAGAATGATATTAAAACTATATCAACAGTAGAAAAAAATAATACTATGGCCGATGTAATGTTACCTCACCACAAACAGATACTCCAAAATGGAGCAGGCCAGACTTTTAGGTGGAGTTGCAGGTCCATGAGAATTTAGCATGCTCAAAGCCAACCCAAATGATGGAAGAACTGGGAATGGCCATGTCTCAGTCATTCTGCACATAGATCATGGCTGCCTTGCCTACAAAACCCTTGAAGGCAAGTTTAATGGAGCAGAGATTCAAGACAGCAGGTACCTCTCAGAGGCAGCCTTTCCAGATTGTTGCAAGCTGCAGTGCCTCAGGAACTGCCTCAGATGGTAGTGACACAATGAAGAAGGAAAGATGTACAGGTGGCATATGATATGATATGATAGGTGGCATCTAAAGATATTTCTCTTATGGTGAGAAGGCTTGAGTCTCCATAAAGAAGTCACACACTACAGGCATAAGGCAACATGCAGAGTAGAATCAGAGGAGCCTGATGGCTCCAATGTCACTGGGACTGTGAATCCACTCTGGGTTTCAGTCAGAACCAGTCAAAACTCTGCTGAACACCTAGGGTTCAGCACCTTGGATAGCTCCTTTAGAGTTCTGCATATTGTCAGAGCAGAGAAATTGAACTCTTTCAAAGTGATGACTGCAACACTTGTCTGCTGCTTGTCTGTCTATGATAGGTAGGCAGCACTGAGAGATTTGGGGGAAACAGGTGATATGGTCCTAATGATGGGAGAGAAATAGGAGTTCCTTGTATGTGTCTGGATCTGAGCTGAAAAGGGAGATATGATAGGCGGGAAGAACAATATGTATATATTTATTTGTAGAGGTTTTTTTATCCCATCTTTCAGCCAAAAAGACTCCCAGAATTTCTTACAAAGACAAAAAAAAAAGACAATGTAAAAGAAATGATATAAGAGGAAAGAAAATGGGGAGAGAGGAGGAAAAAAGCAAATCAATGCACTAGATACTTAGTTGCTAAGTTCAACATTTCATGGAGTTAGATCTAACATAGTGGAACAATTGCTGCTCCTACTTCCTCTGAGCACTGATAATTCACAGTATGGGAAAAGGGGGTTCTCAGCTGGAGTAGTATCCAAGCTTAATGGAGGGCACCTGACTGTTGCTTCCTATTCCTCTGATGGCCTCAGTAGTGTATATATGCTGTATGCACCCCATTTTGTTTTATTTAGGCTTTAAAATGGGAGCTTTATGTAGCAAAGATGTCTTCTTTTATACTATTTGTGGACATTCTCACTATTTGTGCTTTGAACTCCATTGGGTATATCAAAGTGAAATTACAGGAAACGCCCCGTTTTTTATGAGGAGGCTTTTAAAGCCTCTGCGAACAGAGAGCCAGTTGCAAAGGCTTGAAATTGCTTCAGCAGTGGCCATTGGTTTCATCTGTTCTGACCTTTCCACCACTTAGAGGTGCACTCTGATGTGGCTAGAAAGGAAAACTTTCTGGAATGTTAAATGCGTAAATGCATGATGGCAGTGATTCCACTCACAAGCTTAGACCACAGAGTACCTTTGCAATGAGATGTAGTTTTTATTACAGTTAGTCAGAAAGCATCTCTCTTTCTAAGATGAAGCAAACATTACATTTCCTTCAAGTCCACCCTTTTTAGCACTACCGCCTACAGCAGCTTTTTCAGCCTGTGGAAAAGTGAGGCTCTAATAATTTGGCAAGATGCAACAAACGATGATTGATACTCAATATGTTTGTGCAGAGCATATTTTCCTCTTTAAATTGATGTATCACATTTTCAGGGAACCTGTCTCAGAGTCTTGCATTTGTGATCAGAGAAAGAACTGAAGGCTGTGAAGGCATATCATAAAATAATATTTTCTGTTAACTACAATACTTGGAGTACAGTAAAGTTGTTTTTTAAAGTGAATTCATAGTGATTTTTTTTAATAAAGTGGAGTAATTAGTCTGCTGAAATGCAACAGAAAGGGCCAGCCTAAGACAAATAAAAGACTGCACAGTGACAAAGACGGAGCAATTTTTCATTGCACTAATATCCATTTCTACATCAACACTGATTTTTTTTAATCCCTTGGCACTTCAATTTTATTCTGAAATGAAGGAATAAAACAGAAAACTTTAATCTGATTTTTTTTTTTTAAAAAAAAAGTAACAGCTAGACCTCCATGTGAAGTCAATTGCAGCTAGAAAAATGCCATGGAATGTATGAATTACAGGCTGAAGAATTAAAGCACGATGAAATAAGGGCAGTTCACAAGAGCACCTCTCACACGTTGATGGTGGGGTGGGGTCAGACCAGTGGCCACATCAATCTGTCGATGCACTTGCTAACTGTGGCTCCCAAAGGGCCACAGTTAAATTTGTATTTTAATCTGTATTAATTCCTGCTGCTTGGTTTTATTCTGTTTGTGTTTTTATATTGTATGTTATTTTGTGTTTTTAGATTGTGGTTTGTTTTATATTTTTAAAAATGATTTCATAGTTTTAATTTTTGTGAACCGCCCAGAGAGCTTCGGCTATAGGGCGGTATAAAAATGCAATCAATCAATCAATCAATCAACCTTTTGCAGCAAATGCTTAGGGACCGTGTTTAAACTGTGGTTATGTAGCCACCATGGTTATGAATAGTTCACATAACACGTTAAGTCATGGTTCACACAACATGCTAAGCCATCATATTTAGCTCAAAATGCTTAATCACCATAGCTTAGTAAGTCGTCTGAACAGGGTCAAAGTCTGCATGTTTGCTATGCATGGGAAGGGGCGATGCACATGCACCAACATACATGAGAGATCTTCCATGTGAAGGGGAATCTTGAGCCAGTCAGTATCCCTCCACTGTGTAGAGAATCAGGAATCATGTCCCCCCACCCCACAAAAAATAAGGCAATGAGTAATTTCACCATAACCTTTTCTTTTAAAGTCAGAATCTTTATTCCAAGGTGATGTAACTACATCCTATTGCTGATAGAAAGATGCACAGGTCCCCACCATGGACTTGCATTGGTGTTAGTCTTCTCCATGGTTTTGGCTAGTTAGGTAAAAAGCCCCAGTTTTGCAAGATCACTATTCTGGAAATCAGTAATGAGAAACTGAATACTCTCCAACATTTTGCAGATGAAAACAGGGAGATTCTTGTGTCCTTGTAAGAGCCTTATTCTAATTGACATCATTCCTAGTTGCTCATACTTATGGCTAGTTTGCATATTACATCTGCTGCTTAAATGATTTGTCACAGCCATTTGTGACAAACTAGGGGTTGGATCCAGAATCAAAAGGGACCAATTGCAGAGCGGGAATTCTTCATCCTCTCCTCCAGCTTCAGCTCTCCACAAGCCCTCCAAATCTGCTCTGTAGAATTGGGTTAGGCTCTAGATTTAGAGGGTGTATGGAAAGCAGCAGCAGCAGGGAGAAGAAGGGAAGTACCATTTCACAAACAACATCCTTCCACTAGTGGGAAGTGGTAATTGGCTGCCATGTTCACAGAAGCCACTGCTAGCCCATCACCATGATCACCTCATTTACCCATTATATTTGCAGGTGAATGTGCACACATAACTGGGTTTACTCACATGGAGATGACAAATGTTTGCTGAATTGGTCTTCTGACCATGTTCAAGCATAGAAAAACAGAATGTATAACAATACCCTTTAAAAGGTGGTGTTGCTTGGAGTTAAGGGAGAAACCACTTGTTATCTTGGCAGTAATCATGAACTCAAACCCACTTTTATTTTGACAAGCTAGTGTATTATACTTTTAAATAAGTTTAACATTAAGCAGAAATCTCCTTTTGGCTAGTTGTTTCATGTCTGCTGATTTTTTCAGTCCACAGACAGAGTGGGGAAATTGTAGCATGAGCCATGTTAGGTAGTATTCTCTAACTTCATGAGTTTTGTTGTTATTCATGATATTTCTTCCCCAATATAGAGCAGCACTCAAAATTCAAGGAAGCCTATGGCTCTGGCCACTGAAATCCATAAGTTTTCTTTCTAAATAAAGATGTGCCTGTTTGCTAGGTTTCTTCTTTATCAACAATATAAATCAGAGTTACATTGAGCCTAATTTCAGCAAAACATTACAGGTGAAGGGAGTATGTGGTTCACCTAGGTGAACATCCAGACTTTCCTTTAACATTTGAGTTGAGATTCATAATATGAAAACATAAAACTGAGATCCCAGTCCAGATAAAGTTAGCAATAACTGGAGTCCTATTGAAAGCAATGAGTTCACCCCCACAAGGAATGCTTGAGGAATTTGATCTTTGTGAATTTCGATACAAGAGGACTTGGTTTGCTCAACCCAGACTATTGTGTAAATTGGAACTTAATTATCGACTGGCTTTCACACTTCCCAAATCTTCTAACACAATTTTCAGCTCAAGAAACAAAACAGAATATATTTTAAATCCCTCTCTTGACAGAAAGGGCTTTTAGAAATGCTTCTTTTGAGCGAAAACACATTTAAATGCAGTTATCTGCTGTTTTTAAGAATTACAGATTAATAAATAAATACAGGAGAGAATAGATTTGTGGAAGTCACACAAGCTGGAAATAGACTTATCTGTAGCTATGGCTAATTTGTTCCATTGGTTTCAAGTGGACTTATGTAAGTTACAACTAACTTTTGCTGGATTGGTGACTAAAAGTTTTGACCCACTATTTTTTTTACCAGCTGTATTCATAACCAGAAATAACTTGCCAGTTCACTACTGAAGTGAGATAAATGTGCTTGTGGTGGAGACATCTTAATCATAGTTTAGATTTGCATCTTCCCTCTCCAGCCCTCTGGATTTCATTTGGTTACCAGTCCACTTATTCATTTTGGTAAATTGCCTTGACATTAACAGAAGAAAAGAGAGGCAGAATAACTGAGCCTGTTTTCACCTTAAGCAATCAAGCAGTTAAAACACTGCCATGTAAACAGCTCGGCTGCACCTCTGCCATGTTATGAGGTCCAGGGGGATTTTGTTTTAATCTTGAGAGGGAATGTGAGGGGTTTGTTTTTCACAGGGGTTTTAGCCTACAGTTAAGTGCATACACCTGCTGAAGTACTGGTAATTAGTAGGTAATTAGTAGCTAATGTTCTTAGAATTTAAAAAGAAAAGCTTACATAAGTAATTACTTACTATTTCTTATAATGTGCTGCTTTTCCTGAGATTTCATATCCCCAGAACATTTGCCAAGTTCCTAGGTTTCTCAACATACTAAATTGTTTATTAATTACACACGTATATTGCTTGTAGGAAATGGAGGGGAGCGCAGTGCATTAAAATGCAGCAAACAGGAATGAGTTATCTCTTAAATTAAAGGAGAGAATGAATTTAAAATGACGGGGTTTCCAGTGGGTATCTGTTTTAAAAGGAATATTTTTTTGTTGTTATTGGAGATGGGGTGCGTGCAAAATTATAAATTAATTGACAGGCCCAGTAGGAGTAAAAGGGGAAAAAAAAATCCAAAACAAGCCAGGTATTCAAGTCTGGAGGACACATTGAGTCCAGAGCTTTAAAAAAACTCCACTTAGTGGCACTTAGGTTATAGGATCCAGCCAGATATAGTGGCCACTTATGACATTTAAATATCTGTAATAATCATACCCTAGATTATGCTGCAGTTTTTAAATGCCTGTTAGATTGTGGTTGTATTTATTGCACATAAAGAAGCACTCGGAAGATGCATTTTCCCCACCTTTGTGTCCATGCCATTATCTTTGGCATTATAAAAGAAAACATTTCTAAGAAACTGTTTGATGCAATTTCTGGATGGGTTCAAAGAATAGACTCTACTATTCAACATGGTAAATACCAACTTAATATACTTGTCTGCCTAATTATACTTGATTATGTTGTGGGTATCACAGCAGAATAAAGTTTTGAAAAGTGTTGTTTTTTTTTAAAAAAAAAGACAATAAGGGTGCAAAAGCATTTCCTACTCTATTATAGTTATACTGGCCACAAGAGGTCAACAAATACATAAAGCCATAATTCCCAAACTACAGAATTTTGCATGCATTAGTTAAGTATACTCAAGGATCTGCAAAGGTGATACACCATGCATGCTATTAGCACTATCACCTTTAATGGCCAATGGTATCAGCTGACAAATGGTCCTCCCTTCCACACTTACTGACACTGCCAAGTATCTTTGTACCATACATATACCAAGTGGCCCAAAAGTAGGTATACAGTATAGTTTATTTGCATTTTATTACATTAGGTATACAGTATAGTTTATTTGCATTTTATTACATTATTTATTACATTTACATTTGTTTAACACTGTTTAATCTCGTAAGTGCTTGAAATGTATTCCATCAATGTTGCAACAGTCCTCGAACCTGTTCAGGACACTGTGACACACAGTATGACACAAATTCCGGTCTACATCAATGTCCATAAATGCTTCCGAGATGAACTCTTTTAATTCGTTCACTGTCTGGGGATTCCTCTCAAAAACCTTATTCTTTACTACGCCCCCAAAAAAGAAGTCCATTGGTGTTAAGTCGGGTGAACATGGCAGCCATTCAATGCTGCCACGTCATCCGATCCAATGCTGTGGGAAGCTGTTGTCAAGATAGTCCCTTACTGCAGAAGCATAATGAGGAGGTGCTCCATCTTGTTGGAAGAGCAGTTTGGCGAAGTTAGCCCTGGTTCTGAGTTGTGGCACTACCACGTCACGTAACATGTTTAGGTAATTGTTACTATCCACAGTTGTATGGAAGAAAACCGGTTCTACAACACCTTCGCTGGACAGTGCACCCCACACTGTGATGCCTGACTGGTTCAGTTGAGATGTGATAGTCAAATGAGGATTTTCATCTGCCCAATACACACAGTTATGCCTGTTCACGTGGCCTGACAACTTGAAAGAAGCTTCATCTGACCAGATGATCTTATCAAGAAGGTCTGGTTCGTTAGAGATTTGATTACGCATCATCTCACAGAATTGCAACAGACGGTCTGGGTCGTCCTCCAGAAGACCATGTAACAGTCTTGGACTTCAATTTCAATTTACGCATTAAGCGTTGCAAGGACGTTCTAGGTATGGATAGCTGCTTAGACGCATGTCGTGTGGACTTTTTTGGACTGTTCACAAATGTCAGAGTGACTCTCATCTCATTTTCCTCTGTCATAGACATCCTAGGACGTCCAGATTTCGGTGCATTAGCCACTGCACCTGTTGCTTCAGATTTATCTCTAAGACGATAAATTGTCAGACGTGTCAGATGCTTCTTGCCACGCTGTGCGCACCCGCTCGGCATCTTCAGACTTCCAGTACTGCTTTAGAATCCACTTTCTTTGTTCTTGACTCAAGTTCGCGGCCATCATTCACAATATCAGTTAAAAAAAACAACTAAACAACTAAACAACTGTATCTACTTTTCGGCCTCACTCCCCTCACTCTCCACACCTGTCACCACCTGTCACTCTTCCCAACTGTCATTCTGACTCCACCCACACATCTACTCACACATTCTCTCTCCCTCCCATCAACATTCTAAACAACTGTATACCTACTTTTGGGCCACCTAGTATGTTTGGGCAGCCTTCCCAACCTGGTGTCCTCCAGATGCTTTGGACCTCATCTCCCATCAGCCACAGGCAACATAAGCAGTAGGCATGAATAATAGGATATGTCATCCAAAACATCTGGAGGGCATCCATTTGGGAAAGGCTGTGTTAGGAGATGCAAGTGTGACCTGACCCATCAGTAATCACCATGCACGCTCTCTTGGGTCCTGAATGCAAGGAGTGGGGGTTGGATCCAGGATCTGCTTTCCACAAGAGGAAGGAACGTTCTGCCTGTGGAATGGCTCTGCCTGCAGAAGGTCCCTCCACCCAATTTAGGGGAATCCCCCTACCCCACATACCACAGCTCACCTGATTCAGCAGGGTCTCCTGACTCATTGGCTCAATTTGGATGACACAATAAACAACTGGTGTGGGGAAAACAATCGTCAGTTGTTTTGACTATTGTGTCATCCGAATGCTGCCATAGTCAACTCAGTGCTGATCCTCATCCACACCACAGTTGATTATTTATTACCATGTTGTGTGGGGAGTGCCCCCTAGGGTTAGGGTTAGTCAACCCACCATTGACTATCGTGTCATCTGAATTGAGCCTCTATGTAGCATTTTTAGGGGGTTGAGGGGCTGCCATAAGAAGGAGTGGACAGAGAAGTCCACTTCCATCAGTGCAGCTGATCCAGTGTAAATCTGGATCCAACTCCTGATGTTTAATTCCATGCAGCACTTCTTTGCCATCCTGCTTATGGATGCAAATCACACTGGCTTAGTCAAGGCAAAGTGCATCCTTCCAAAACGTCAGCCAGAGTGAAGTTTTGTTTTGGGTTGGCCCTATAAAGAATTGAACTATAATTTGTAGCACACGATACATTCACAGAAGCCCTTCCATTCTGTATTACTAGTTTCCTGGCATTTATTTATTTATTCATTTTAGAAAATTTTCACCCCACCTTTCAGTCCTCCCAAGGAAGATTCCAAATTAAAACAACAACAACAAAAATTTAATGTAATAAGAAATAATGAGGGAAAAACTCAAATACACTATATCATCTGAGAAGGGCATAAAACAACTGGGTCATTTGAAAAATACATCACTGCAGCAGGAGGTTAAAACAGATGAAAGGTACAGTGGAATAAAAGACAAAAGTCTTTGCCTCCCTTCTAAAACTATATTCAATATATTTTGAAAAGCCAAAAGAGAGGGGGAAATATATATATGAAAGTGAAACTCCTTTAAAAAACAACAACAGAATTTGTATAAGTTTAGATCAGCCTTCTCCAACCTGGGACCTTCTGGTTGTGTTGGACTACAACTCCCACAATACCCAATCCCCATACTGGCAGGGCATGATGGGAGTTGTAGTCTGACACATCTAGTAGCTGCTAAGTTGTGGAAGGCAAGTTCACATTGTGTATATAACCAAGAACTACTCCTTTGTGATGACTCTCTAAAGGGAAATATGCTAACTGGGTGACTCTTTGTATGTACATTTAGCATAGTGATTTGCTTTTCAGTTTACACATTATCTAATGTATTTGAAAGGTAATGAATAACAGCGGAGGCGACTTTAACATTATTATTTTATTATTATTGAACAGATTTATAGCCTGCTTTACAGGGTAAAACCCCTTTTAAAAAGAGACATTCTTCAGATCATCCAATAGTGCCATTGTACTATGTACTATGATTATTATAAAGAAAGATGGCATCAGATGAACATTTGAAGATAACTGAGAGAATATGCCCATGGAGTTTTCCTCTCCATATCTGTCATTATAGCCCAGTTTTCAAAACTAATGAAGTTACTGATCTGATTATTATTATTATTATTAAAATAAAATAAAATTTTATTTATTTGCACCAAGTCAATGGCCACTGCAATTTAAAACAATATCCATACAGTTATACATCATCAAACATAAAACAGACAGTAAACTGTCCTGTATCCTAAGGAATCCTTAACACAGATATATTCCATATGACCAAAAGATCTACAAAGCAAATAAAAACATTGCATACACTTGGGACTAAAATTATACAATTTAAAACTCAGGATGCAAGTGCAGTCCTCATTTTAGTAGTAGTTGCTAAACAATTCACAGTTTTTGCTGTGACCAAGCTGTCACAGTCCTCAAAAAGAAAATTCACATAATAGACAGTTGGCTGCCCTGGATCAGGTAGTAATAAGGGGGTAATTTTATAATACCTTATAATTGAAAACATCCAAAATGTGGTGGGACCTGCCATGGAACACTTGTTTATACCAGCCGTCCCTAACCTGGTCCTCTCCAGATGTATTAGAACTATAATGTTCGGTGTCCCCCAGTCAGCAGGTTAGGAAGGGCTGCTTTAGGGCGCAATCCTATACATCTTTAGGCAGAATAAAAGTCCTAGAACTCCCAACACGTGGCTGGGGCATGCTGGGATCTGTAGGACTTTTTTTCTGCCTAAACATGCATAGGATTACACCCTAAGATAGGTTGGTGTGGCTGACGCATCCTATTTTCTAATATTAGGATCCATTATACACAATTCTAGGTATTTCTTAGATGTGTCTACATTTATGCATTGTTAACTGCATGCTTCAGGACAAATAACGATGGGTAATATTGGTGGAAATCCACGGAAGTGCTTCTCCTGGGAGGAGGGATTTTGTTTGTTGTGTTGAAAATGCAAGGCAAGCTAAGCACTTTATGGATAAAATATTTCTCTGTTTGTCAAGCCCATTTTCTTTATGCACTGGTGTGTGTGTGTGTGTGTGTGTGTGCATCCATCATATTTGTAGGGAGATACAGATTACATATTTATTTTGTCTCGGGATGGGTGTGTTGAACTACAACCAACAGATATTTTCAAAAGCTAGGGAAAATCTACACTACAAATGAAAACGGTCTTGAAATTGTTTTTAACTGCCCTGGCTTCCCCTCAAAGCTGCTTGGTTGCTGAGGTTTGTCAGGGTGCTGACAATTATTTGTCAGAGATCACAGAACTACAGTTCCCAGGGTTGCTTGGTTGGGAGCTGCAGCAGTAAAAGAGACCGTTGGCTTTTGACTTTTCTGATATCACACACTGTTGTTACTAATGCTTAAGGCAGTTGCTCTTAGAGCAGCATAAATCCAGGGAACGTTGAGTGGCATAAAGTTGATTTAACAAGCGGTGTAGACTCTTAGCTTAAAGTAGCAAAAAGCCTCACTAAGAAAAATCATAATAATTGAGGCCCCAGTAAAATATTTCAATTTTTTTATTGATTGTAGGCAATTATGCCTTAATTGCATATTTAAATGAGATATTAGGAGGTTTAACTAAGCTTTGCCTCTTAATTGCTGCTGCACACTAGGTGTCACAGATTGTGTTTATTTCATATGTTAATTAAAGAGAATGGGGTATTTTATTTTATTGACTAGCAGGCACTCAAAGGCTGTATTGTTTAGGACAGTGGATGGCTCCATAGTCTATAGCACACCAGGTGTTAATCTATTCATTAGAGAGGCTCATGATTTCAAATACAAGGTGCACTCTGATTTCATGTTCATGGAATGTATACAAAGTTCAGATAGCAAAAGCTCAATTAGGTGGATCTCCCTAAGGGCCAAACCACATGTTACATATAGTTTTACTTGTCTTTCCCTCAACCTTTGTTTTGGCCATTACAGGACTGCTTAACCTTTTCCCTTCCTGCCATTTCACTGCTCAAAACAACCCCCACTTTCTTTTTCACCCATGAGGTTAAAGATTCTCAGGTGTGAAAGCAGCTAGAGCAGCTTTCCCCAACCTAATGCCCTCCAAATGTTCAGGATTTTATCTCCCATCAGCCCAACCAGCAATGGTCAGAAATACTGAAGATGTAATCTGGAGGGGATCAGGTTGGGAAAACATCCAGAAGGAATCAGGTAGGGAAAGGCTGAGCTAGAGGGTTGATTTGGAATACACAAATGGTATGAAGGGGGGTAAGTCAAGCACATTGTCATGTCTGACCCAGATATCAGCTGGGACAACTCACCAGGTGAAGACCCTCTGGCATCAGTGGAAAAGATGCATCAGGTCCTTTGAGGAACCATCAGATGGTGGCAGAGAAGGAAAATAAGTGCCCGCTCAGCCTTGGAGAAGATGGAGGCACAGGCTGCCATGAGGAGATGAAGCTCCTGTCTCAAGACTCCTAGTAATTGGTCTCCTTATGAGTAAATGTCAGGAATAAATGTCCTCATCATGAGTAAGACTCCTCCCAAAGCACAGAGGATATGCAGCTGAGCCTTGGGCAGGGCTCTGCTATATCAGATTTCAGTTAAAACTGAAGAGCAACTGGAACTTGGACCTTGGTTTCACTTATCTTACTCTGTGACTGAACTTCCAGGCTACTGGACTCTCGTTTGACTTTGTTTCTTGGACTGTGTTTCTGTTTGACTGCTTACTTGTGTTTGCACTTTGATGATGATGATGATGACTATTATTATTATTTACATTTCTATACTGCCCCATAACTGAAGCTCTCTGGGTGGTTTACAAAAAATTAAACATTAAAAATAGCATACAAAATTTAAAACTATAAAAATATACAACAGTCAGTATACACAAAGAGCCTATCTACACTACTGCTTTAAAACGGTTTATAACTGTTATTAACCAGTTTAAAACTGCTATAAACCGCTTTAAAGCAGTAGTGTAGATAGGCTCAAAATCAACATACATCTAAAACCAACTTTGAGCAATCAGCTAAACCTAAAAACACATGCTGCTAAATGCCTGAGAAAAGTCTTGACCAGGCGCTGAAAAGATAGCAATGTTGGCACCAGGTGGGCCTCATTGGGGAGATCGTTCCATAATTGGGGGGCCATCACCAAGAAGGCCCTCTCCCTTGTTGTCATCTTCCAAGCCTTCCTTAGAGCAGGCACCTGAAGGAGGACCTTAGATGTTGAGCGTAGTGTACGGGTAGGATCGTGTCGGGAGAGGCCATGCCTCAGACCCTTCTCTTGGAACTCTCTTTCTTGCCTGATAATACTGAGCCCTTGGCCATTGCCTGTTTGCCAGCCTCTCCTGTCTTCAATTACTCTCTTGCTGGACTGATACCAATGTGCTTGACCTTTTTGCTTGTTTCCAGACTTGCGTGTGAACATGCCCCTTAATTTGCCCTAATGCTGAGTCTGATCCAGCCACAACAGGATACACAGCTCTTTTCCACTCCTGGTGGGAGTTTGTAAAGCAGGGATGAGAAACCTCTTCCAGCCCAAGGCCTGAATTCCATTTTGGAAATGCTCTCACAGACTACATGCCAATGGTAGGTAGAGCCAAAGACAAAAGGGGAGGGCCAAAAATACCAGCATATTCTAGCTTAAAGCTCTTACTGCTAGTAACAAAGCCATAGGAGAGGCACCTCAACCTTTTAGAATGGGGAAAAACATTGCACAAAATTAGTAAATTAGAAAAATTAAAAATAATATTGGATGAAGGTCTTGTTGTTTGTATTCACCACATACATACATTAAAACACATGGGCACATAATACTAACCTATGGTGTGGGTTGTTCAATTCTGGGTTGTTAATGTGTGAATGTGGCCATGCTAATAAACCATGGTTTCTTAACCATCAACAACCCAAAAAGAGAATTTGTGTTTTGTTGTTGGATTGTGAACTCTGGGTTGTTGAAACCATGGGTTGTCATTATATATGAACTGAGAATTGTGGGTTGTACATGGTTTTTTTCACTGGGCCACAGAGGCAGCAGGCAAGAGTGGTTTAATAAAATAAAACAGCCACTCTACATGCCAGTAGCACAGCATTGCAAAAGCATTTGGGATACAGGGAGGGAGGGAGCAAAGAAGGACGGAAACAAACAACCTACACAATGAGAAAACAAACCATGTTTGTGCACTCATCTGCCAGACAAACCCCGGGTATGGCAAGAAGCCATAGGTTAGTGTTATGTGTGAACCAGGACAATAAGGGTGCCCTACAGTATGTTCTCCTATTCCTATTCTGTCCACTTTTTATACTACATTACGGTTTGTACTCACTTACCTGAAACACCACTGAACACAATGGGACTTACTGCTTGAGTGGCCATGTATAAGATTGCACTGCAAGTTGCTGTTAGTTGCCATGAACATCTTCAAGTGTAGATCAGATCCTAATTTGCCGAAATAAGTAGAACATTTCCAAATGGTGTGTCTTCTTTTGTCCATGCCAACCTTTGAATATCTGCAGCCTATAGAATCTAGTGATAGCATAATCAACACTGATACGCCAAAGGTGATCTCCATGTGGAAACAAGTTCCCATGCTCACATCACTCACATTGTTTGTGCAAGGGGTGGGTGCATTTTGCAGCCTGGGTTGAAAGCATGATTCTCCACCTGAGTCAGCAATCCACAAGAACAGCAGTTCATGGAACCCAGTCCCAGTCTAGTATCTCTGTATCCAAGGTATGATCAGTAATGGGCTCAAGGGCCCTGTTCCCCCCCCCCCCCATCCATGTGGGAAAATCTGGATATTCTTAAGTCAAAGAAATGAAAAAAAATCAGTGCAAAACAACACTCCTGCCTTTGGTTTATTTTTATTTATTTTAAAAATTGGACTGGTAAAATTCATTGTGCTTTGAAGGATAGTTTCAATTTACAGACTCATGAGCTTATGAGTGGAATAAGCCTCCATCCTTATCTTTATGTTACAGCAATGGCACCCACGTATGATAAGTCTTTGCTGGCAGAATTTAGAAAAAGTCATTCCAGTGCAGTGAATATAAAATAAATGCTCTCAAGGAAAAAAAATATTTTTTTTGCTACCCTGGAATAGAAAATATTATTGAAACTGCTGGATGTCTCAGAGGTCTGTTCATGCTAAAATCTATTCTGCAGTCAAAATATATTTTGCTAATTTTTTTTTTTTTTTAATGTGACTGAGATTTTTCTACCCATAAAGAAAGTCATCTTGTCCAGGCAGGAACTGGCATGTGGGCTGGTTTGAGGTGAACGCAGATTTCGTGCCTGAAAATTACAGTAATTATGGGTATTTGTAAACAGCCATTTTTGCACTTTAAAGGACTAATCGCACGGTCAACAGCTGGAAGTTACCCTATGCAGATTCGAACCTAAAACATAATAGAAATCACCCTTTGCTGCATTTTCACAAAGAAACAAATTACAAAATGAAAGAGACCTGCCAAATGCAATCTTTCATCTTCTTCTTCCTTAAACATGAATACTTTGAGGTGTTTTTTTTTAAAAAAAGGATAAATGGAAGGAACATAATTTATATGGATCTGGAGAGCTACTACATATATCTCTTTGAAGATTTTAAATGTAGAGATATACCAAGCATCAGCTTCCTTGCAATGCATTTATTCTGCATTCATTCTGAGTGAATAGTGTATTTGCATGCTTTGTCCTAAATATTCTTATACGCCTTTTAACATAATTAATAAACCCAGTTCAGCATCACAACAATCTCAGAAAAACCCAGTTAATATATCATCTCCTGCAAAACTGCCTGGGAAATGTAGACTTTGTAGAAACAATCATATTACTCCGATTGTAAGTTCTATCCTCAGCAAAATCCAAAAGTCCCCAAATACAGGGCAGTGGAAGGACTTCGGGGCAGAAGGCTAACTCCCACTCAGCAGAATGAGTGGGATGGCCATCAAACATAGCAGGGCTAGCTTAGCACATGAATGCTGCAACCCAGTACCCATTTACCTGGGAGCAGTGGAGGCTAGTGGCACAAATTTCAGAGGGGCTTTAAATCCATTCTGGGTTTTAGGCCCTTTCCACACCAGTCGTTTTGCCTGGGATGGCCCCTGGCTGCTCCCTGTGAGTCCTCAGGGTGGGGGGTGGGGGCGGGTACAGGATTTTTCTGGGTTAAGAGAAACCAGAAAAATCTGGAATCTTCCGCAGTCCTGGGAACTTCCTGGGACCACGGAAGATGTGCCCACCCATCCCGGGTGCAGCCGTGCTTACTCACGAGTAAGCATGGCTGCAAAATGGACGCAGAGCCACACCACACGGCTCCGTGACCACCAGGGGAATGGGGTAGCACCAGTTTCGCCACTCCTGGGAAGGCAGGGAGGAGGGTGGGGGCAGTTCATGCAAGTTTTTTAAAACTTACTTTTGGTGGAAGAGCACTCCTGCGCTCTTCCTGGGTGGGTGGGGGGAAATGGCTGCCATGATGGCACAACAGCCTGGGAGCAGCCCGGGTCTTTGCATTTTTCATGTGCATTGGGGTGACAAACCTATGAACTCACGCTTTATGAGGATTTTCTGGGTTGAAATATCTCCTTGAGGCTCCAAATGGGGGTGACAGCAGCAAGAAACAGACCGGGACAGCTCATCCATCCAGCTGGCAGGGCAGAGATGCTGCAGCTGCAGTTGTGAAGGCCAAACAAAGGCAAAGTGGGGGGGGGCAGAAGAAAAAGCTGAGCCAGGAGTGACTGAAGAGTCTAGAGGAGGAGAATGTTGGGCAGAGGCAAGTGATGAGATGGCTGCCTAGTAAAGGGAAAGAAGAACAGAAAGGCAAGTGGAAAGATGGAGGGGAAGGGGAAGGAACATCTGGAAGAAGAAAACCGTGGTCGGAAGGTCGGAGCAGCCATTAGGAATGGGTAAGGAAGAGCCATTCTGGCCAGTCACTGTAGAAATGGAGGGAAATGGACTTGCTCTGACCACTTTTGAGAGCTACTTCCCTTTGCCCCAGAAATCCTAGGCTCAGCCTCACTCGCCAATGCCTGTAGGGCTTAGAAGTAGCCATGAACTGTTTCTCAGGATTGAACAGCCCATCGTGGCTTTTTTAAGCCATGGTAGGCTGCAGCATGTACCAGCAACCATTTTGAATATTCAACACCCAACCATGAATTATCATGTCATGTGAACCTGGGGACTGTGGGTTATGTGAGGGTAAAACAACACACAGTGGGTTGTTTTGATCACATAAACCAGGTCAATGATAAGCTTTGGGCTTTAAAGTGGCTACGGGAGAAACATAATGTAAAGAAGCCAAAAAAGGGGAGGTCCTAACTCCTTATTCCTTCTGACAAAGACCAGAATATATATTTATCTGATCCCACAGGCAGGAGAGGTTTAACTCCTTGTCCTGAAAGAGAAGTATTTTGCAGGGGTTGACTGACTTGTAATGAAATTAGTAGTACTCGATAAACTAAATATATGGCATCCAACGCTTCCTTGAGCATAGTGTCTTGATGGAGATGATGGAGAATGGCTGCTTCAATGTGTCCCTCCCTGGGGAGGCACAGACAGAGGGGTTATTTCACTATCAATTCCCTGTTCCCCTCTATTGCCATGAAAACAACATTACGATTACTATGTACCTTCATTTGCAGTAACAGCTGATCATTTCCATGACTCCCTACTGTTTCCTGGTGCTTTTTCTTGCTTTCCTTCACCACCACTCACACTATCAAATTGTGAGCATGCTGTGTTCAGCCACACCTCCAATTCTTACATTTTCGGTCTTTCTGTTCCATGTACTCCAATCTAGTCAAGCTCTCTCTATTCTTAGGTTTCATAGTAGTTGCCTTTGTGAATCCGGGGATATTTGATGATGGGCTTTCTCCCTGCTGTGACTCTTTAACTCCAATTTACCACCCTCTTGCTCTCTTAGCACCAGAAGGCAACCACATTGCACTCCACTGCCTCCTTTATTAACTGATCTACACCTGGTCTCAAATCATTACAAATGTGGAATAAAAAGCAGGAAATAACACTATGAAAGTGATGTATGGAATGTGGATTGTGCCCCAACAGTTATCAGTGCACTTCAATACAGCTATAAAGCAGTAGTGTAGATCTAGCCCCACTCTCATCTTTCCAGCACTCTTTCCTTTAACTCTGCTCAAGGTCTCTATCTACTTCAGCATCACTGAGGGACAAACTACATGTTCTATTAAATTGCATTGCTGTAGTTCAGTCTACTATTTTTATTTACTTTTGTGTAAGCTTGTGTGCTTCAGGAGAAGAGGGTTTAAGTCCTCCACCCACCCAGTTTCCCCAAAAATTCCACCCCCGCTGCATTTTCTTGTAATCCCGCATGGGAGGGGGTGGAATTTCAGGGAAAAAAATGTGTGAGAAAGCTTAAACCTTCCTCTCCTGAAGCACCTTGGTCCCAATCCAGATTGGAACTTCACACACTTATTTAAAAGTAAACAAAATTGTAGACTGAACTACAATGATTAGTAGAACGTGTAGTTTGGCCCTGATACAATGTCTCAACCTTGAGTAAAAAAAGAAAGGTGAGGATTCCATGTTCCATCTTGAATTGTTTTCTGAAATTCAGATTTCATGAAGATCACAAGGATCTTGTATTGATTTCATGCATGGTAAGGCTATCAATGGCTACTAGTCATTAAGGCTAGATATTATCTCCAGTAACAGAAGCAGTATGCTTCAGAACACCATTGCTGGAAAACACAACTGAGAGGGTGTTGTTGAGCTCGTGTGCTCCTTGTGATTTCCCTTTGTTATCTGACTAGTCACTGTGGGAATAAAATGCTGGACTACAAAGACCTTTGGTCTGATCCAGCAGGGATCTCCTTGCAATAGTTCAAAATGAAAACATGTATATATGTCCTCCTGGGCATATGCATAATGACTAAATACAGCTATGAGCACCACCATAGTAGGAGAGCCAGTGTGGTGTAGCGATTAGACTGTTGGGCGAAGATGAGGGAGACTAGAATTCAAATCTCCATTCAGCCATAAGGCTCACCTTGGGCCAGTCACATTTGTAGAATCATAGAATAGTAGAGTTGGAAGGGGCCTATAAGGCCATCCCCCTGCTCAATGCAGGAATCTACCTTAAAGCATCCCTGATAGATGGCTGTCCAGCTGCCTCTTGAATGCCTCTAATGTGGGAAAGCCCATCACCTACCTAGGTAATTGGTTCCATTGTCATATTGCTCTAACAGTCAAGAAGATTTTCCTGATGTCCAGCCGGAATCTGGCTTCCTGTAACTTGAGCCCATTATTCCATGTCTTGCATTCTGGGGTGATTGAGAAGAGATCCTGGCCCTCCTCTGTGTGACAACCTTTCAAGCATTTGAAGAGTGCTATCATGTCTCCCCTCAATCTTCTCTTCTTCAGGCTAAACATGCCTAGTTCTTTCAATCTCTCCTCATAGGGCTTTGTTTCCAGACCCCTGATCATTCTCTCAGCTTGATCTACTTCACAGGGTTGTGGTGATGATAAAATGGGAGAGAACCGTGCACAGCACTTTGAGCTCCTGAGAAGGAACTTCTGAAATTAGCTGTAAGACTGGCTGCATTATGGAGAGACCCTCCTGAAATCATGTGTAGCAGCTATGATCAAGTCCAAAATAAATAAATAAAAGAGTTGAACACCCAGAAACAAATAATAAATTCCTCTAAACTCTGATAACTTACCTGCCCTGCCAAAATATTTAATTGCTGCTTTTTTGCAGTTATATATCAATTCCTCTGCAGTTGGAAAGAACCATAGAAAAATATGCTTTCCCCTCAGCTGAATGAAACAGATACTTTTTTCTATCAATTTCCATAGTTCTGAATCAATCTAGTCAGTTCTTCTATGTTGTATTCTTGGCCTCCATGTTTTCAATTTCCTTTTATAAGGATTCAGTTGGAGGAATCCTGTCACCCAGAAGTCTTTCATTTATGAGGGTTACTCATAAATGCTCTTTCCTTCCATTGGTTCTCCATCTGCTGCTGCTTCTCCAAGCAGGTGACATGATGGACCTTCATAAGGGCGCTTCTAAAATAAGCCTGAATGTGTTGTGGACAGGCCTGCCTGAGATCATGTGTAGGAGCCATGACTGAGTCCAAAAAGGCAAGTTGCATCTATGTGTTTTAACATATAAGAATCAGAATCATTACTAGGTAGAATGTTATAAATAATAAGGTTTTGACATGGTTGATGAGAGAACTCCTGGGAGAATGAGAAGCCTACCAAACATGATTACCTAAGGTCTGCCAAATAGGTAACCATAGGATCTTAATGAAGACTGCTTTATTTGTTGAGAGGAATAGAAGTTTAATTTTACTAAGAAATATGGTAGCCACTGATTCGATTATGCTTCTAATCATCCTAATTGCATTGAATGTAGGAATGTGATTTGCTTGTTTCATCACTGCAAAGTTTTGTTTTTCTCTAATGCTGTTTGAGCAAGTGGTACAGTGGTACTTCTTTGTGTTATTCGGCTTGAGGAATGTTTCAGGGACCACAACTAATAAATTAATTCTTCAAGTCCAGAACACTCAGCAGAGATTTACACATCTGTTGCTGAGTGTGGTCTGTCCATACAACTACTGTTTTCTCTCTTGTTCAGATAAGAGAAACAATCTAGTTAGATGGAGCAGGAATAGTCTCACAGGGACAGGGCCCCTCCTCTCCTCACAGAGGCCATTCCAACCAACTGCCCTGTGACCAGGAGATGAGGAGAAGTAAAGGTCGCCATCAAGTAGAACTTTTCCCCCAGTTTTCATATAATATATATATACACCCGCCCTTTCCCTTATTCCTTGTGTATCATGTCTTAAATTTAGATCATAACCCTAGGGAAAGGGACTGTCAGAGCAGCTTCTCTTTTGGAGTCTTTTTGGCTAAAGGGTAGGACATAAATGCTGAAACAAACAAAGATTAATCTGCATGAACATTTCCTCTTTTCCCGCAATGAAATGTTTTGGACCATGTTGAAACACATTGATGTTTGATATATATCCAATTGGGATGAGCCAATTCATAGCTAAATCCTAACACTATGTGCACAAATTCCGCTAGTAGCATGTAATGTGTCTATAATAATGAGGCCTTAAGGGCTTTTTAAAAATATTTTTGAATTTCCTTTTCCAGAAGTGGAACTATTTCTTGTAGTTATAGCTGAGTGGTATTTCTACAGTAAATAAAATCTTCTGTTTACTATTTTCTTCTAAAGCTACCCAAGTTTATGTTTCTTCTTTCTCATCTACCTTAGATTTAGTAAAGTACTTTTGAGGAAGAAATGTCTTCAAGAATGGTTTCTTGGTTTTAATGAAACTATAGTTTGCCAGTATGATTTTGATGATGTGCAACAGATTTCTGAAAACATTCACCATTTTCCCCATGCCATTAAGATATACCCAGTAGCCTTCAGTCAACTGGATCATCTCTTCTTTCCCACTTCTTTTGTTCGAGCAGAAAAAGGAGTAAAATACAATATCCATTATTCTGTGAAGATGAGAATTTGTCCACAGAATGAAATCTGGAGTAGAAAGGGCTTCCTCACCTTGATGGATTATGCAGTATTGATCCTCCATGGAAGGAGCAATTATCTCAGACACTCTTCTTGCTGATATGAAAGCCACCAGGAATGCTACTCCAATAAAGAGGATGAAAGGCATTTCTCAGAGGAGTTTAAATGATTTTATCACCAGATCCTGCAGCGTGGAATTTAGACTCTTGGTGCATGGGGGGAAAATGAGCACAGGTAACAAACATCTAATTGCAATGGAATTTGGAATAGTTTGCCAAGGATTAATTCAGCTTGATGTTGATATGTTTGCAAGCGTGTGTGTGTGTGTTTGTGTGTGAACAAGAAGGAAAGAGGTTATGCATTTTTGAGAACTTTGTCCACATGATGTTTCTCATGCCAGGTTATCAATAAGAAATTTGTTAGAGCCAAAATACCACTTGCCATCTTTCATTTCATTGTTTGAAATGGTCCAAATGTCAGAGAGGTTCTTGATAAGAATTTCTCTGCTGGAGGGAGAACTTTGCATTGCCTGCAGTAAACTCTTGGGTATGGATGTACTGAAAGTTCAGCATTTTTATATGATATCCATGCTAACATCTCCACCAGGTGTATGACTTGCAGGGAGGCATATCTCCAAAAATATTTTGAGTACTTAAGGCATCCTAATGAGACTGGGCTGCGGAAAACCAATCTGGCAAATAGTTTGCAAGTGTATTCTGGTTTACTTGTGCTCATGATCAAACTGCAACATATTAAATTTTTCATCAGGTACCTTCTACTTGAATCCTTTTTGAAAATGTTGTGCACATATTCTTTGAGAAGCTATGACTTCTGTCAATCACAAACTATTTATTAAAATGTGAAAGTATATACCAAACTTATGCAGCTCCTCCTCCCCCTGGTACTATCAGCCCTGAAAACACGTATAAGCTTTGGCCAGCTTGTCCTAAACACCCTTGAATATGTCTTGTCTACTCTCTTCTCATCTAATCTCTCCTCAAATTATCCTGATAGACTCTCCCCAGTGACTTCCTCAACCACTATGCTACTTAATATGTTTCCCTCTTAAGCATTCTTGGTTTTTCACAGTCTGTTAACTGCAGTTCTCCTCATATCATTGACATAATCATCTCAGACAACTTTTCCTCACTCTTTTGTTACCCTCTCACTCCATCACTAGCTTTTGACTTATGTTCTACAGCACTTACTCCCTCATGGTTGGTTAGCACCTGTCAGTGTGTTAAGTAGGATTTCAGTGTGGATCATCAGGATTCTTATGTTGGATTAGTGATAGGATTCATTACCATCTAAATGTTGTCCTCCTTCCCAGAAAGGTTATGGACACTTGTAGCAGGCCTGGCCCAGCACTCCGAGCAGCACCATATTAATTTCCAGCAATGCCCTTGACGGAGACAGGATCTACACTACTGCTTTGTAGTGGTATTGGAAGTGCACTGACACCTGTTGGGGCCCATTAACACATTCCATATACCGCTTTCATACCACTTTCATAGCGTTATATCCTGCTTGGTGTAGATGTGTCATTCTGGAACATTGTGTGAGATTTAAAGGGTGGCTAGATACAGCCACCCATTACTGCTTAGAGCCAAGGTTGGACCAAGATCTTTTGTTGCCTCAGACAAGGAATAAAATGATGTCCCCTCAATCCACTTACAGACGTTGTCCAGAGCAACAGTTGATTCTTACTTCTACAGTGGCAATGGGGCAGCATCCCCACTACACCTGAGGACAGCAAGGTAGCTTTGGGGGTACAAGCAATGCAGCTGCCACATCGCTGTTCTCCAACATCTCACTGATGCCCCACAGCATCTGTATTTTGTATTTTTTAAAAAAAATGTTTTTAATCTTTGAAATTGAGAATTTGCCAACACCTTGCTCAATTTAAAATGAAACAGATTTCAAATACAACTTGAAAATACAGAGGGTGAACAGATACCTCTTTTGCAACAGATCATCTACCCTGTATGATAACAAGGATGGGATCTTTGTGGTGAGTTTTAACAGTCCATAGAGTTAGAGATATTTTAATAGAAATGCCAAAGTATTTGGAGGCACTAGAGAGTGCAAATGACACTATGAAAAAATGGGGTAAGACTGGAATTGACCTCCTAAACCAGGGTTGAGCAAGTTGTAGTCCTCCAGATGCTTTGACCTGTAACTTCCATCACCCCTAGACAACTTAACCAATGATGAGGAATGATGGGAGCTGTAGGCCATGACATATGGAGGGTCATAAGTTGCCCACACCTGCCCTAAGAAGTAGGGAGCACAAACCTAATATAAACAAGGGTTATGGATTACAATGCAATTATTACCATACCTCACATATGTTAAAGGGGTTTCCGAACAACCATCGTGCCCTGAGGGGAGGGGGAAAGAACCAGATACAGCTTGGTGAGCTGCCATCATTCAAGCTTTCAGTTGTGAATTCCCCTCCCACAACTGCCACCATAAATTGGTTTTTGCCACCACAAGATGGCTCCTTCCCACAACTGCCACCACAAGATGGCTTTTGAAGAACCATCTTGTCCTGTACGGATGGGAGAATGAACAAATGCAGCTTTTTCAAGACAAACTATTTTATATTTTCTGTTTTATTGTATATTTTGATGCTTATTGTTTTCATAATTTTAATTTTAATGATGTTAATTTATTATTTAATATTTTTTTAAAACCACTTCCTGAGGTGCACCTGGAAAATGATATATAAATGCCTCAAATCAATAATAAAGGATAGGTGGATGTATAGAAGATTTATAAGATAGAGCATCATTTGATTTTAAAGTCACAGATTTGAATCCAGGCAAACCTAAGTGGGGAACCAAAACATTCTGAATCTATTAAGAACTCCACTGAGTTACCAGACAATTATTCTCTGCAGTTGGCATAAACTCCTCAAGCTCTTGTCATAGCTTTTTGCATCAGACCAGTTGAATCAACATAGGAAGCCAGCTCCATTGCTCCTGCTGAGCTGGTCCAAGCAAAGCAATGTCGGCAACATTCTGACAGCCACTTTTATTGCTGCATCAGTTCAATGAATGAGCCAATGAAAAAAAATCTGTTTGGCAGCTCTTTTCAACCCTGACCTCTGTCAAAATGCAAATTGGAGGTCAAAGGGATGGCCTCTGTCCAGGAAAGCACTTACCCACACAAAGGCACTCAAAATAATTGAGGTGTCCAATTGGCTCCCATTGACTTCCTTTCTGGCTCGACCTCCTCATCCAGAAATCTAATGGATGCTCCAGTTTCCATGTAGATACTGCAGAGCCATTGAAGTCCATCAGCCCTTGGTTGGATGCCCTGTGGGTTTGGATTGTTTTTTTCCTGGGCTCCACGTCCCATTCACTTCTCCTCTTTTCTATTGATTGATTGGTCCTTCAACCACACAAACTTCTGATGTGTGCAGAATTAGGTACATTTTTTTCTTAAAACGAAAGGTGGGGGTCTTATAATTCCAACAACAGTCTCAGGTATATTTTCCCAATTAGGCAGCCTCCAGATGGGTTGGACTACAACATGGGTGATGTTGGGGCTTATGGGAGTTGTAATCTACCACATCTGGAAGCTACCAGGTTGGGGAAGGTAGGCCGAAAGAGTGTATCAATGATGTAAGCACCTTGAATAGGCTGTAGCTCGTTTCTTGGAATTAATAGGTAGGTTACTTCACAGTTACTTCCACTTTATAGATTTTAGTCAGGACAGCGGTCTCATCTCATGAACCTCTCATATTGAGAATCTGTTGTTGCAATAATGCTGAGAACCTGGCATTTCACACACGGATACATATAAATGTTCCCATTGTTATAATTTTAGACCCAATATTGACAATATCTCAGCATTTTGCTAGCTGCTACAGCATCTCCCCTTCCTACACCATTGCACTGGGGCAATGTGAGACGCCATATGGACACTCCCACCCGGGGGGCGTGCACTTTCCCCTCTCCCCATTTCCTTTCCCCAACCGCCTATCGTTTGGTGGTTTCCCGGGTTTTGTGCTGTTCCCCCCGCCCCTTCTAAAAGGCTGAAATGCCTCTCCTAAAGCTCAGTTACTCAAATGAAAAGCTTCAAGTTAAATGGTGCTGGTGTTTTGACCCCACTCCTTTGCCTTCAGCCCTGCCTACCACTGCAATGCACCCCCTAAGAGTTTCTCCACAGTGGGTTTTGTCCCTCAGGCTGAAAGAGGGATGACCCCCGCCTATGTCTGAGCCATTCATATGGTGCAATCCTACATAAGCCAACCAGGGCATAAGTCCCATTGAGTTCAAGTTGGCTTACTTTCAGATTAGCGGGTATATAATTGCATCCATAGTGTCTAAGGGCCCATATAGACACTCAGAAAGAGCACATGGTAGAATCCTAAAATGCAGGTGGAAAGTGCATATTTGAATAGTTTCTCAATCCCATTTGCACATGTATGGAAAGCTGGAAAGTCAAGGAGAAGGCTAGGTTACTTCCCTTTTCCTGATGACCTAGCTTTTCAAATGCAAGGAGTTTTGTTTTTGTTTTACATGGGGGAAACAAACAAACATGCCTCCGTGCCACCTGTATTCTAAAGTGGTACCTTATAATGCTTCTGAATCCTGGAATCAGAACATGCCCTTAATTTCAAATTAAGTTATTTAGTAAGTGACACTCAGGGCTAGGGATGTGCATCGGATCGGACCTGTTCCTTGATCCGGGCCCGATCCGACCGAAATTGGATCAAACAATCTGATTACGATCCCCAGCACCTGGATCAGCCGATCCAATCTGATCCGATCTGAAAAGGATCTCATCCAGATCGGCGGATCGGGCCCCCTCCCCCCACTCGCGCTTTTACCTGCCGGGGCCAACGGCTCTGGCAGGTAAGGTGTGCGAGGGGGGCCTACCTGGCGGGGCTGTCCGCTTCCATCCGCGGGCGCCAGCGGGCACCCACCGATGAAAGCGGACAGCCCCGCTAGGTAAGAAGCGCGAGGGGAGGACTTACCTGGTGGGGCTGTCTGCTTCCATCCGTGGGCGCCATCGAGTGCCCGCCAATAGAAGTGGACAGCCCCGCCAGGTAAGAAGCACTAGGGGGGGAGGGGGAGGGCTCCACTTACCTGCCGGGGTGTCCTCCTCCTGCTGCTGCCAGGTAAAGTACTGCAAAACAGGCCTCGCGGCCTAGTTTTTCAGTAGAGCGCCTGGTGATGACACCTGGCACTCTACTGAAAAACTAGGCCACGAGGCCTGTTTCGCAGTAGTTCACCTGGCAGCAGCAGGAGGAGGATGCCCCGGCAAGGTAAGAAGCGCAAGGGGGGGCTTACCTTGCCGGGGACGTCCGCTTCCCTCCGCTCCTGGAGACTACTGTGAAGCAAGCTTCGTGGCCTGCCCCTAAGTAGCGTGCGGATGTCCCTGGCAAGGTAAGGTACACGAGGGGGGAAGGGGGCTTACCGGCCAGGCCATCGGCTTCTATCCACTGCCGCCCGCAGGTGCCAGCAAACGGAAGCCAGCAGCCCTGGCAGGTAAGGAGCATGATGGAGGGGGAGGGACAGGGAGGGGGGAGTTAGGCCACCCTCACCCACCCACCGCCATTTTTTCCCCATAGACTTGCATTGGAGGAAAGCTCCGATCTGATCCGATCTGATCCAAGGCCTCAGGTCCGGTTCTGATTCCGAACCGATTTTTCGGACCATGCACATCCCTACTCAGGGCTTTATCACATCTACCCATTTTGCTTATGCGTGTTCTGCCTCCATTTCCTATGCGAGTGTAGCCTTTTGATCACACATGGTCGGTTTTGCTCCAATTCCTCAGCTAAGCCTGAGGAGGAGGGGAGCAAATGGACAATCCCCGTTCAGGGATACTTCGAAAGTGAAACGGGAAACGGAGCACTCGGGGCACGAGAGCAGCGCGAGGGGGACGATGTCATGTGAAAGAATTGGATGAAAGTCACAGCGGGTGTGGATCAAACTGCCCGTGTGATAAAGGCATCAGGATGGAACTACATGCACATTTGCAATATAGTGGCTATTTAAAAACTGACCCTATGTGGTCCTAACCACATAAAGAGTTGGTCATCTGTAGCCCTCAGCCAGAAGAGGAGCTAAGAGGGCCAAACTGAATGTGCTATTCAATGTGTCTTTGCATTTAATGTGCAGGTTTTTAAAAATGAATTTAGCATCAGCTAGTGGAGGAAGCTGATTATTATTGAGATCATAGACTTTCCTCCCCTGCTATGGCTCTAAGGAACATCCCTCGTCTGAAGCTAGCATTTGGATTGGGGGTGGGGAGGGATTCCTACAATTACACTGATGGGAGATTCCCCCCTGCCCCAATGAAAATACTAGTTTCAGAGGAGAGCTTTTTGTCAGGACTGCAGTACAGAAGGTGTAAAGGTTTGAGGCCTACAGAGGCAAGATAACAAGGTTGGGATTAGAAGCCAGAGGTTTTTGTATTGGAAGAGGCGTAGTTTAGTTTCTTCAGTTAAGATTCATTTCTCTGATTAAGTTTCATTTCTCCAGTTAAGTTTCATTTCTTCAAGGTTCAAACAGAACTTTCTGTTTTGGGGAAAGAGGGTATAAAAACAGAGGAGAAAGCCAGCCAGCCAGAGAGAGAGAGACCAGGAAAAGACAAGCGCATGAGGAAGAAGCTGTAAGAAAAACCTAAATGCAGCTAGGGTAAAAGAACTTGAGTTTTACAAAGTTTATTTTCTTTGAATGCTTTTGTATCACTCAGCTCTATTGACTAAATACCTTTATTTGTAATTTGGTTGTTTTTAATATTCTAGTAAACTTTTGTATTATACTTCACCCCATGTCTATAGCCTAAATTCCACATTATTTGGAATGGGAAGGTAAAGGAAGGAAGATGGGACCCTTAAGGAGGCAAATGATCCTTAAGGAGTTGCTTAGGGGGTCCAGGTCATAGAAGGAATCCTGACAGGTTAAATTCCCCCTCCCCACCTGTTGTGATTCTGATAATTATCACATCCCCCAGCTGATGTTATTTGCATTTTAAAAACAAATATGAAGATACATTTAAGATCACATCTAGCTAGGCCTTCATTCTCCTGCATACAATCGCTCATATATCCAAGGAAAGCAGGATGAGTGCTAATGCTTGACGTATTTCACACAGCCACAGACAGTTTTAAGGTAGCTATAGGGCTCCATCATAGCAGTGTTTTATCGCACACTCATTGTGCCTGTCCTACATTCACCCCACCTCTTCCCTTCCATTTTCTGTCTTTTCCTAGAGCAGGAAAAATCTGGTTTATTTCCTCCATGTGGGATTAAAACGCCCTTCTGTCCCCAGGTATTGCTGTTCGCACACTGTGTCCTTTGTTGGGGGCATGTGCTTTGAAGGGAGGTCTTGCTGACAAAAGAGGAGGGCAGGGCAATTCTCCTCCTCCAGCACGCTGTGTCGAATGAACGGGCTTGTGCAGACTCAATGAACAAACTTATGCTGCTCCAACCCCACCCTCATTGCCCACAGAAATGGCACCCAGCCAAAACGTTAAATTGGTAAAATGGCAAACAATAAAGCCATAGTGGTGGGGGGGGGGAGGCGCCTACGGCCATCACAGTGTCCATCAATGACAAGAACCAATGAACTGGAGGGGTAAGGAGAAGGAGCGGGGTGGAGTGGAGTGGGAGAGCAAACAAGTGATAGGAGGTTTCACTGATACCACAAACCCATTGAAAGGGACCGTTAGCTTGATGTGCTAATGAAACGGAGGTGGAAATCGCGGAGGCAAACCAGGAAAAAAAAGTAGGTGTGATGGAGCCAATAATGTGTCTCCACCCCAGCAATCCTTATCTGCTTCTCTAAAAGAGGGTGGTGTTTGTTTTTGATGGGGACTTGTGAATATGTGACATGTAATATGTAAACATTCATTTTAAATCCAATGGCGCTAGTGGAATTCCACAGTTACAATAGAATGTGATCTATAAAATTAAATCATTAAAAAGGGATTGGGCAAATTTTCTCAGCATAGCTTAGAATCTCTGAAATTTTGGATTGAAACTAGAATTGCTAGTTTTATATATCTTTAGAATTACTATTAGGCAGTATAGCTAGCTATATTGTGCTGGCTTGAAATAAATAAGGAGCTTTAAATTTTCATAGATCTTTGTCCCTTTGCCACTAAATCCCACAAAAGTTTAAAGAAAATAAAAATCATTCCAAACATTAAATATAATTTAGAGTTTCTGTTACAGAGCTATACTGAGTGCATCTAGTTCAGCTAGTCAGCAATAACTTCAATAGGACATTAATATTTTTAATGTCTGCTATTTAATCAACCTATTTTATAGAAAAATGTGAGGGCTTTTTTTTTTACATGAAAACTCCTCACTATTTCTTTTTTATTTTTCTGTGCAATGTCTAGCATAAATGAAAATTGCTTTAGAATATAAAAGAATCAATTAATGTTTCAGTACCTTAAAAACATTTTGAATGAATAACTTTTTCTTTAGTGTTGTAGATTTGTTCACTTCCCACTGACTGTAG
Source organism: Anniella stebbinsi (assembly GCA_029215795.1). Classification (NCBI taxonomy): domain Eukaryota; kingdom Metazoa; phylum Chordata; class Lepidosauria; order Squamata; family Anniellidae; genus Anniella; species Anniella stebbinsi. Next base: position 60,849,201 of record JARDYH010000006.1, on the reverse strand, counting down.
AAAAATAATATTTCATTTTGCCACCTGTTTGTTTAACACTCTTTTAAAGTTTATTATAATGGTAGGCAATTATGAAAATTTGCTTTTACTTTCAAGTGTTCTGGTAGTCACAGGGAGTCCTTTCCATACAAGAAATCCGTTACCCCCAAGAACTTGGAGAAACCACATATATTGTAAATGCAGTAGCCCAGCATTTCCCAATCTGCTACTCTCCAGATGGGTTCAACAATAATTCCCATCATGCCCAGCCAGCATGCCATGATGGGAGGTGTACAACAGATTTGGAGGACATCAGGTTGGGAAAGGTTGCCAGTGTGGTGTAGTGGCTAGAGTGTTGGATTGGAAGTAGGGATCTGGGTTCTAGTCCCCACTCAGTCATAGAAGCTCGCTGGGTGACTTTGGGCCACTCACAGACTCTCAGCCCAACCTACCTCACAAGGTTGTTATTGTGAGGATAAAATGGAGTGGAGGAGAATTATGTATGCCACCTGGGGTTCCTTGGAGGAAAAAAGGTGGGATATAAATAAAATAAATAAATTAAATAAAAAATATCTATTAGAGTGTTGAATTTGAAAGATTTCTTAGGACCCTGTCTCTAGATGAAGTACACCAAAGTGCTTGTCATTCAGTGACCAAGGACCGATCTACACCAAGCAGGATACAACACTTTGAAAATGTTTTGAGAACTGTATATGGAGTGTGTCCTGGGCCCCAACAGTTGTCACTACTGTTATAAACCGTTTTAAACCGTTTTAAAGCAGTAGTGTAGATAAGCTCCAACTGTGTGTTGTCAAGCAACAGCATGTAAGCAGGCCTTCTCGGTAATGGCACCCACCCTCTGGAATACTCTTCCATGTGTGGTTTGAGAGGCAGAAACTGTGGCAAGCTTCAAACACCTCTTGAAAATGCATGTCTACACTCAGGCTTTTTGGGGGGGGGGGCTTGTAATCAATCTGTTTTACTGCTTCTGTTGTAATGTTTTTAAGGATACAATCCTATCCGGATGCCTCTCAGCCTCTGAACTGCATCCTATGCAAAATGAGAGGAGTGTGGAAGTGATCTTTGCTTCTGCAATTTTTTTGCTCTGCATTTTTGCAAGCTGGGTGTTTTTGCCCGTCTACCTAGGGCTCTATAGAGGAGGGGGGAAGCTGGGAATGGAGGGATAGCTCGTATCCCTGCTTTCTGTCCAACCACCTCCCTACTCACAAAACCATCCCCAGGTTGCTTTTGTGAGTTCAGAGAGGCAGCCAGCACAGTTCTCTCTCTGCACCAGCTACAACAGGGGAGGGAGGGAGGGAGGGAGGAGGGAAGCTTGGACTCCAAATCCAGGAATCCAAACTATCCTCTGACCTCCCGATGCTATCTGAGGAACATAGGATTGCTCTCTAAGGTATTTATTGTTTTGATATTGTATTATATATGTTTTTAAGTAAACCACTTGGAAATCCTGGGAGGTCAAGAGGTATCAGAGCAACTTAAATAAAAATAATAAAAAATAATACAAGTTCTCTGGATGACTCATAAAACAAATGCTACATTAAACTATAAAATAAAACAATAAAAAATCTATTAGAACAAGCACACAATTAAAACACCAAGAATCCCAGACTGTAAGACCTGTTATTTAAAAGGCCTGGGTGAATAAGGAGATCTTTATCTGGCACTGAAAAGGCCATAAGGTTGGTGCCAAACAAGCTTCTCTGGAAGGGTACCATCACCAAAAAGGCCTTCCCTCTAGTGGTTACCTGAAGCACTTCACTTTGTGGGAACTCAGGGCAGGCTCTTTGTAGAAAAATCTGAAAGTCTGGATAGGTACATATGTACAGTGGCTGATTATGCATCAACCAAAAATGAGGAAATGTATCGCCGAAAAAGATGACATAAGAGAATGTCAATTTGCATGTGCTCATTTGTACGCATATACACAATTTAGAATTGACTACTATGATTTTAATAGGAAAAATACAGTACACCTGAGAGGGGAAGGCTGTGACCAGGTGCCCTTTTGGCCTACTGAGTTTGCTCTCCAGGTGCTGACTGTTGATGGACAGCTTCAAGGGCAGCTCTCCCTTCTATTGGTTCTTTATTTTTTAAACCGGGCTTGGGATGGGCAGTGCTTCCAACTGAGGATGCCTTGCGAGAGAGGACTGTCCTCTCACAGGCCTTCACATAGAGGACTGTAAAGTAGGACGCATGACCACCTTATATACATGGGAGAAGGTGGTCTTTTAGATTGTCCCCCTCTCTATTATCCTGGTGCATGGAGAACTGCTCTGTGTCTTGACAAGGAGTTTTGATAGGAAGCTCTCTACAGAACTACTTCATGAAGGGATGATAGTTGAAGCCAATTTGTTTTGCCTTCCCTAGGATCTACCGTCAAGGTGTCTCAGACACAAACACACACACACACACACCACAAAGCATATTAAAAATATCATATATGAACATATAGTTCTACCTCCTACACTGTGGAGCCTGGTGTCTCTGAGGTCAGTGGGGTGGTGACTCCACTCCAGGTTTCAGTCAGAACCAGTCACCATGGATAGCTCCTTTAGAGTTGACTGTTTCTGACTGAAACCCAAAGCAGATTCACTGCCTCACTGATACCAAATCCACCAGCCTCCAGAGCTTATATGGAGTCCAACCATTGATCCAGCTATTTCAGTATCACCTGTTCTGACTGGCAGGAATTCTCCAGAGATTGAGGCAGGGGCTTTTCCAGCCCTTCTTGGAGATACTGGGGATTGAACCTGGCACCTTCTGCATGCAAAGCATGACCAATACATTTAGGCAGTGGAGGCTGGAGGCTTCAGTGCCAATGGAGTGGTGAATCCACTCTGAGTTTCAGTCAGAACCAGACAGAATCTAAAGGAACTATCTGAGAGCACCATGGGTAGCTCCTTTAGAGTTCTGACTGAAACCCGGACTGGATTCACTACCCCATTAACATTGGAGACATTAGCCCCCACTGTCTTTAGGCTATTCGTCATCCCTTGAATTAAGTTCAATGTACAGGCAGATAATAGCATTCTGATGGCTAAAGTACACTTTATGTGATTGGATTTTTAAAATATAAACAACTAAAAAGCAGCCATTTGTTTGCAACAGTGGTGTGATGGGTGGATATGTGATGTTACATTTCCTCCCCACTGTTTCCCCAATCTACATCACCCCTTCCCCAAAGCTACCTTTAGTCTCATGGGTACCTGTATATTTTGACTAGGAACCCAGGATGTGGGGAAGGGATATTAACATTTCAGTGGCACTTCTCCAAACAAATTCTGAGTCCCCTGCAACTGTATTCCAGTAAAAACAAAAACCTGAGTTCCAGAGCGTCATCAGATGGGGGGGAAATACTGTCGCTTCTCCACCCCTGCTTCTGTCCCACATTACTTCCTCTTTCTTCCCAGACAAGAAAGAAGAAGTAAACAAAGACTATGTGGACCATTCAGGGCCGTTTTATACACTGGTTTTCTTGTAAACAGCAGAAAATGGAGGCACATTCCATTTCCCAAAAAAAAGTCGAATTAAAAGGGGTCCCTTTTGTGATGGAAAAAAAGGAATGAAGGAGCAGGAGGCATGCAGGAGGCACGGGAGGCAGACACCATCTAAAGGACGTGTGAAAAACTGTGAGTAGGCAGTTGTGAGTGTGCGATAAAATACTCATCTGATCAACCCTCCAGTCATGGATCTCTTTTGGAAAGTCAAGTACAGTTTGGTCCTGGCAGTAGAACACCACAGGCACTTTTGGGTTTCTGTCACATGCCAATCCCCATGAATATTTGGACAATCTTTTCTGACCATCCCCAAGATATATCCAATCCATTTAGACCTTTATACACACTGCATTGCTTGTCAGCCCTGAGGAATCAATTTCTCTAGCTTTGTTGTTTATTTAGGCTATGCACTTAGAACCAGCCATCTAAGGAAGAACTTTGCCGTATTTGAAGCCATGCATAAGGAAGTGGATTACAGAAATATATAGTAATAAAGTTGATTGCAGTGATAAATACTGTCATTGCTCTGTGTTTAATCTTTGCTAGTCTGGATCTGGGTGTTTTTAATGCTCCTGTCTTAAGTTTAACATATTTGATAAGAGTTCTCTATTCTAAATATTTTTAATGAATTTCTTTTAGTTTGGTTATATTGTAGGCTGCTTTTGTGGACACTACTTACCCTGAAAAGTAGGATATAAAGACTTAAATAACTAAATAAATAGTTTTCCAACATCATCTAGATTCCACATATTTTCAGGGTTTAAACATCCTGGTTTTCACATCTTTTTTGTGATGATATGTCATTTTTTCCCAAGCCTTTGGTATGTGTTCCTTTTCAACCCCTCCCCACTATGTGCTGCACCCACCGGGATGTATATGAGTGGGAACTGAAGCCCTTGATTGGGGAGCAGTGGTCAGCTGAGTGTGCTCATATGACCTTTACCTCTGGAACTGGCTTGGGCTCTAGGGAATAATGGCTCAGGTTGTGCTCTATCTTATAGGATGGCCACCTACACTGTACTCTTCCTCACAGGGTGACCATTTCAATCAATCAATCAACTTTATTGCGGCCAACAGGCCAGAAAGGGTGACCATTTATACATCACCAAAAAAGAGGACAAAAGAAGATAAAATTTGCATAATATTTGCATATGCATTTTTGTATGTATAGGTGCAGATTTTAAAATAACAACTATTATTTAAATAGAAATGCAAGTCATTTCATCATAGTGGAGGAAACTAATTAGGTGGCCCATGAGCCTGCTCAGTCTACTGTTCAGGTGCTAACAATTGATGGGCAACCTCAAAAGCTCCCCCTGCTCTCCATTTATATAAATCTTTATCTAAATCAGACTAGGACTGGAAAGCCCATCACATTCAAAGAGAGGACTGTCCTCTGCCAGCTCTCCAAATCGGAGGACAGTCCTCTGTAAAGTAGGACACCTGGCCGGCCTCACTGCACATCAATAATGCTTTGAATACACACAGCCAATCCCTGACTCCCCTGAGGCTAGCATGGTGCACACTTCCCCTAACTCCCATAGGAATCAACTCTCAGCAAGTGATGGCTTGACATTACTTGCCCAAGTGCAATCAATGTCAGCCTCCCCATCGGAGCATGCCGAACATACCTGCACTAATGATGGGCCAGGTGTGATTGCCGGGGCAGATAGGATCATCTGAATCATAATTTTTCTGCAAGGGTAGAGGAGCCATACCATTGGTAAAGGCATTCTCCCGCCCTGTTTAACCCAGAATTTGCATCCTGAGCTGCCTGCATGTGGACAAACGACATTTGCAAATAGGATATAGGTCTAACCATTTTAATGGGCTTCTGGTGTGCCACTGAAGGAGCTCTTGCATATGCAATGAGGGATCAAAGGACTTAAGGCAAGTGCAGCCTGCTTTTTTCATCTATGCTCTAAGGAAGACAGCAGTTCCTTGGTGATGTTTACTAGCTTTCATTATCTCGGCCCAAGGCTCTCTGGGGCACACTCTGGTCTCTCAATGTATCCTCGTTTAATTGCACTCCTTACCTTTTGCTGCCTGTGCTCAGCTAACCAACTGATGGCAGAGATGTGTATCGCCAGTCTTAAATCATTCTGTTTTTTCCCAAGTTCCTCTGCAGTTTTTTGATGGAACATATGGCAGTGTTATGTCTATTTGAAAAAGCCTTTGCATCATATGTTTATACAACTGCTCAGTATCCCCAGACAAAAATTCCTTTCTTGTTATTGCCCATTTGCTGACTAAAGGAATTATCTTCTTCATGTATTCTGGTACTTTACCTTCATACCTTACATGTTTAATTATGTAGCCCTCACTCCATAACCCAGATGATCAATTCATGATGTAGTCTTACACTATTTGTAATTTTTTAACCTCTCCCTTTCTTTTCTATACGTTACACATTTTATGCACAAACCTGGCAAATGCAAAATACTTTGATCATAACATTAGGATCCATCATATCTTGTCTGCTTCCTTTAATTATCCTCTCATATCCTCATTCAACCTTTTTTCTCTTAGTCTTTACTACAACCCAAAATCTAGTGAGGTTATATTTGTGCTTCATTTCATATGCTGAAATCATTATTTAACACACACATATACACACACATACGCACACACACACACATTTTGAGGGCCAAAATAGACACAGGGGGCCCTCATTCTAGAATACGTTTAATTTCTCCAGTGTTTGGGGGTCTTTTAAGATCTGGATTGGGGGCCCTGGACTTACTCTAGGGTAAAAAGGAGGAGGAGGAGGAGATGAAGAAGAAGAAGAAGAAGAAGAAGAAGAAGAAGAAGAAGAAGAAGAAGAAGACAAAGCTGCTAGACACAGCTTTAAAGTAATGTCTGTTTTGGCCCTAGAATGCAGGAAACACTGAGTTCATTCAGCTTTATGTATTTCCCACTGTGGAGTCAGCTTGTCTTTCCCCCACGCCACCTCCTCCCCCCACTACCACCACCACCATTTTTGCCTCTCAAATGACACACATACCCATTTCCATCCTAAGCACTAATTTTCACTTCCTTTTCACTCTCCCCCTTATGCATTAGTTGACTTCTCTGCCTTCTTCTTTTCCTCTCCCCAAACACCTGGCAAGTTGTATTGCGTTAAACGTTATTTGGTACCATATGTCTTTTTCTTTCTTTTTTTTAATTTCTAAAACAGTCCTGAGGAGTGGAGAGCTAGCTTTGTGATATCATAAGGCTGAACCAATCAGTGCTGCACACAGTCAATTTCTGCTGGAAAATAGCAGAGCTGGTTTCTCCTGAGCTCAATCCTGCAGAGAAGATTGCATGTCAAAACAAAATGGGTGAGTGTGGTTCCACAGTAGCTCTAATTATGTATGTCTGTATGTATCCACTATTTGCCAAAACCAGCATGAGTTGGCAGACAGCCAAGTCTTGCTTTTGTGTAAATAGCAAGAGAAGATACCCATTCCTTTCTCTCCCTTGGGGCAAAACACCTTTCCAGATGGAGGCGCACACCTGATTAATGACCTATTCAGATTTCTCCTGCTGCTGAGAAACCCGTCTGACATACCACAGTCTAATGAATAGGTTTTAACCTGTCCCTATACCATGCTGGAAATGAACTCTATCCATTTTTAAACACCTGTTGCCTATACAAGTGCGGTCAGATACATCTTTTCTTGAAGTCTCTTCAAAACTTGGGATGGAAACCATTTCTTGTCCTTTCCCATATATGGCAGAACAGAAAGGCAGATCTCTTGTCTTATGTTGTCCTGAGTGTGGCTCTTTAGAAGTTAAGGTTTATGCTCCTTGCTTTCTTGTGCTTTAATTTTTCATGTGCTTTGGACATAATGGAGGCCCAAAGAAACCTGCCTTTCCTTTCTGCCTCCTGGAACATGAAACCTAACATGGAAATAGACCTTTGACTACAGAACCTGGTAATAAAAGCATGTTTTCCACACTGTTCTTCCTACCACATAGAACAGAGAAGATAACATAGTACAATTCCAGAAACTGTTTATATTCCTTTTTCATATTCTGCTTCTGGTGTTTTCCCCCCTGTCTTTTAAAAATAATGCTGCTTTTAGTGTTATATGTACATGATTGTTTGTATTTTCTTCTTAGATAGTAAAAAAAGCACCTTGTTTTATTTATGATATTTATATATGCTTTTCAACTTATAGTTACAAAACACTGTATATTAAGTGTTTTAAAACAATATTACAAAACATTTTTTAAAAAATAAAATCAATCAATCAAAATAAAAACAGCAGCAAAAATTAATACAACAGAAAAATGGTTGACTACTAAAGACGTGAATAGAACTCCCTTTGCTTGACTATAAAATAGAAACAGAGGGGAACATAAATGAAAGAGTATTCCAGATTTCTGGGGCCACAACAGAAAAGCCCTGCTTCTTGTGGAACACAATTTAGCATCCCTTGAAACAGGCTCTCACTAACTGATCTTAAGTTAATGTATAGGATGAGGCACTTCCTAAAATATCCAGGCCATTCATAGACAAATTAAAAATCAACAAATTACCGGGTGTGAGTGGTATCTATTCTAGGGGTTTTAAGGAACACAAATGTGAATTTTCTGATCTTCTAACAAAAAAAATATAACTTGCCCCTGAGAACAGCCTCCATATCTGAAGACTTTTTAAAAAGCAATCCGTTTTTTAAAAAGGAATCCAGAGGGAAAGCTGGAAATTACAAGCTAATTAGGTTAACATCTACTCCACATAAATTGGTGGAAAGCATTAGTAAAGATAAAATTATCGAGCATATAGAAGGATAAGTCTTGCTAAAGAAGAATCAACATGGCTTCTACAAAGATAAGTCCTGTCTCACTAACCTTTTAGAGTTCTTTGAGATAGAGCTTATCTGATAGACATTGTGTACTTGGACTTTCAAAACAAAGTCCCTTATCAGAGGCTCTTGAACAAACCTAGAAGTCTCTTGTGTTTTTTTCTGAATGGGGAAAATGCAGTATTCCTTTCGAACCACACCATTAAACTACCATTGCTTGCCCATGTACTTCTGCCATTGCACAACGAGCCACTTTGTGTGGGTGATTCTTGCGAGCACGATGTTGCCAGTAACAACAATGGGGGAGAGTGTTGCTTACGGCCTTTTGCCTTTTTGCCATTCCGCTGCCAGTTGGCCTGCAGAACACAACACAGGGAACTCTGTAAGCGCACTAGAGCAGCATAGTGGTAATACAGCATGGCTGAGACTGCTGAGACCATAGCTCTTTATAACGAGATGAGGGGAATTGTAACTGATGCTTCGCTTTGCTCTGCAGTTGCTGCCCAGAAAAGTTTAACCCCTTTCTACTCAATCCCCAGTACACACCAATGAGAAAAAGTGTAACTGCTTGCTTTGTATGTGTGTGTGTATGGGGAGGGGGGGGGAGACCAGACTTCCAAAGTTGCAAAAATACTGTGGATTCTATATAAAAGTGGTCAAGGTAGGACTTGGAGGCAGAGAAATGAAAAGGGGAAGCAAGGAAGTTGAAATGGCAAAGTTCATGCCGAGAGGGCGGGGGGGACAGAAGGCATACAATGCTGCCGCCATCTGATAACGTCCCACCAGGCTCCACCTACCAGTGTAAATGCCAGGTAGCATTATGCATTGAAAGAAAAATGGGCTGTGTAAAAAATCGATCTCAATCCTGCAAAGAATCCAAATGCCAAAGGTGTGGTAAAGATGCAGGATAAAAGCTTCATGTAGAAATGCTCTCAGATACCAGTAGTGTATCTATGTAAGTTTCAAGGGTTGCAGATTCTTGGATTGATACAGCTTCTGGCCACAAAATCTTAGCCCTGGGCTTATCCAAAAAGTACAAAGCTTAACTGATGGAAGCTGGGGCTTATGAAGAGGGAAAGGAGTCAAGAGGAAGCGAGACAACATTTCAGTATGTAGACAAATGTGTATGAAAAAGACAGGGAAAGTTGTACATAAAAGAACCATTTAAAATCACCAGTTCCTGCCTATAGCCCCCTTAGTAGATTTGGCTATATATAGCAGGGGTGGGCAACTTGTGGTCCTTCAGATGGCTGTCTAGAGCTGAAAGGAGTTGTAGACCAAAACATCTGGAGGGCCACAAGTTTGTGATCTGGCTATTGTGTGGCTCAGAAAGAAGACCTTTGCTCTGTTTCCCCTTTATTTCCAGTGGAACCACAATTTTGATATTGTGCTTTTATCTATGAATCATGGTTGACTTGAAAGTTACTTATATGACTTCATGAGGCTCCCTACCAAAGTGTCTTTAAATGTTTTATAAAATGTATGGCTTAATCATCTGACCCTGGAAACCTCTTGGAACCAGTTGTATTACATTAGCTAATGCATTGCAAAAGTCTTATTGGAGCTAGGCAAAACATTTTATATGGAAAGCAAAGCTGTCAACCTGTGGGTTCTGCTAACTTTGCAAAAAGGAATAATAAAGCCACATTCTTTATTCCAGTGCAAAACTAGCTAAAGCCGCAAAGTTGAGGGCTTGGCTTTCTGTGCAAAACTTCGATTGGATTTTATCATTATAACTGTACTAGCATTGACCTGAAGCAGCAAGACAACTTCTGCCATACCTCTTTCCTCTTATAGGTCACTCCTATGATGAAATTCATAACATTAAAAGAACTATAACTGTGTCAATGACAGGACTGGTAAGGCTTGAGGATGGAGGTTTTGGCTTCTACAGCATATTACTATATTTCACATTTCCTTTTAACACCTTAACTTGATATGTCTGTTTACGTAGGACAACTCTGTATACTTCAGATTACATTATGCACTTTTCTTTCCAGGTCAATCCTGCATTTGCACTGAAACCATATTGCAAAACTATATTGACCCTGTTCAGATGACACACTAAGCCACGGTGGTTAAGCATTTTGAGCTAAACATTATGGCTTAGAATATCATGAGAACAATGACTTAGCATGTCATGTGAAGCATTCCTGACTATGGTGGCTACATAACCATGGTTTAAATATGCTCACTAACCATATGCAGCAAACGGTTTAATGGCCTAACCATGGCTTAGCATTATGTTTTACAAACTAGAGAGAGGTATGTAGCAAAGAGTCAAGCATGTGCAACTCTTGTCTAGTTGGGGAACTACCATGATTGTTATTGCCTCATGTTGGGTAGCTATGCTATCCCAAACCACCAGCTGTCTTAGATTAGTCCTAATGTTTCTCTAAATCCCTACATGTATCACTGTTCCATTCCCAGCAGGATACTTGGATGATTGGTGGTGGCGTGAGGAAAGACCACCACTACCACCATCATCCTAAAAGGCATTTTGCTAGTAACATCATGAAAACATTCCATATAATGAAATTATTGTTTGAAATCCAATCATCTATGTACAGTGACCTGAGTAAGTATATACATCTCCTAAGACTTGAAATGTATTTACTGTTGTTTGCACTCTCTTCTTCTTCTTCTTCTTCTTCTTCTTCTTCTTCTTCTTCTTCTTCTTCTTCTTCAAAAATGTGTTCAGAAACTTTAAGATTTTCCCCAGTTATTCTAAGAAACAAAACACAGACAGAGCAATAGTTTCACGTTCTAGTTTTTAAAGGTTCCATATTTTACTAAAATCACTACTTAGAAAAGTTGCCCCCACCTCGGTTATTTACAAAACACACATAGGCCTCATCTACAAGAATTCGGCTTTGCGCCTGGTTAGCCGATTATGCGATATTCACAGAAGCACGTTATCGTAAATGCTTATATGCAGGAGGTAATTGAGCACTCAGCTGGTGACCTTATCGGTTGTTTCAAATGCGCTTTACAAGTAGTTAATGCGGAGAATCGCTTGTTCGCATAGTCAAAATGCGCTTTAACGGCCGGAGCAAAATAAAACTCGCTATTTAACGTGCATTCGATAATGCGCATAATTGGAGAGAAAACGCGCCTCTACACCCGATTTGCGCTCCGTTCTTGTAGAGGTAAATTTTTTAATGTGCCTTGAAAGAGCTTGAAATGCCTCTTGTAGAGGCAGCCATAGATCTCTCAGGGGCCTAGTTTTACAAGAGCTGCAACAGAGCCCAAGTTGGATACAGGTAGGATAATGGTGGTCTCATAGGAGATGTAGTCATGGATCATGGATACTCTGGTGGTCAGATACTGGATGAAGGAACCAAAGGCCAGTAGTTAGGGACAGTCACAGACAAGCTGGAGATCAGATAGTGGGTTGGGCAGAAGAAATGAGATTGGACAGGAAAGCTACAAAGTAGAGTGAAGCGAATCAGGGCAAAACTTCAGTAGAGGTGAAATGGGTATGAAACAGGGCAAGGTGGATCAGTCTGCCCTCCTGCTCATTGTCACAAATCACTCAGAGCACCAGAACAGCCTAGAAGGAATGATGTTATACTAGTACCTGTTGCCTCTTCATTGGTCAGCCGACATCTTCAAACTGTGGGGTCAGCTGACAGTACTACAGCCTAGAGGGAACCCCACGGCCCAAGAAGACTAGTTTGATTGGCTGGTTGAAGGCCTGGAGAGGTGGTAGCATAAGTGGTAAGAAGCTGTTGGCTGATTCCTGACTGCCTTGTTTAAAGCCCCTTCTACCCAGCTCTTTACATTCTAATCAACAATGTTCTTCTGTCTGCTCCACAATGGAAATACAACATTGTGACTTTAAATTGTAATAAACTGAGGGAGATTTCCACACAGGTATGACTACACTATAGGAAAGTATTCTGATAGTAACTGTTTAGGCACTATACTTTCTCAAAATTTACTTATATTTAGGAAGAGCAAACTCCCTCATTTTTCCAGTAAGCCCCTGTAGTGTTTGGTTGTATATTAAAAATATTTATATCCTACTTCTTACATCTATCTTTCCCAACTTGGTGCTTTCCAGATATTTTGGGCTACAACTCCCAGCATTCCTGCCCTTTGGCCATGCTGCTGGCTGAGGCTGATAGGAGTAGAAGTTCAAAGTATCTGGAGGGTACCAGTTTGGGAAAGCTTTCTTCCATGTAAAAACCTTCAGGGCTGCTAACAATATTTTAAAAATAAATAATTCCAAATAGTACACTACAAAAATCAAATAAGCAGCAAACCTAAAACCAAGAAGGAGACCTAAACCACAAAGGGAAAGAAATCCTGTGACAATGCAGGTAGTTCCAAATGCTCTCTGAAACAACACAGGTTTCACCTGTTCCTGGAAGGCAACAATGAAAAGGTGGAACAAACCTCCAACAGGAAGGAGTACTAGAGTTTCAGCCACTGTAGAATGGGCTATCCTAGGTAGTCCCTCAGGGGAATATGGAACAGAGCCTCTGAGAAAGACTGCAATACAGAGATAGGCCCCGTTCAGAAGACACCTTAAACCATGGCTTTAAGCACGGTGACTAAGGCAAAAAGCCTTATTCACTGTGGTTAAAGCCATGGTTAAGGTGTCTTCTGAACACGGCTATAAACACATATGGGAGAGGGCACCCTTTAGGTACTCCAGTCCTTTAGGCCTGGTGGCTGCATTCTGCACCAGTTGTCATTTCAAAGAATTCTTCAAAAGCAAATCCATATAATGCATGTTGCACTAATCTAGCCTGAATGCTAATAAACTAGTAAACCAGACTTGAACACTAGTCTGCATTACACATCAACACGTATTTATACTACAAATTTAAGCCAGTCAGTGTAATGGTTTCCACAGAGAACCCTGCTCATTGCATTTATTGGAGGATGCTGATGTGATTTCCATTAGAGAATTATTTTAGAACTAGGCTGAAGACTGATGTAATATAAGAGGCCTCCTTCTCCTGAATATTCATTGCCTTACAAACCTTCTCAACTGAACAGTCAGATGAGCAGAAGCCTGACAGTCTGGTCCTTCCCCTTTCCCTCCCTGGCTCTCTTACCACTCATTCTATCTCCTCCAGCACACTACTGCCTCTCTATCCAGGAGGAAGAAGTTAAAAATTGCTGTTGAGACATTTTGTTGTCTTTCCCAGGCTAGAGTCAGAACATGCAGCAGTGGAGAGCAGAAGAAGGCGTCAGTGACAAGACTGAAGAGCTTGTGTGACAGTTCCATGATGACCATGTGTTCACACAACTCTGTGAATGTGCTATGACCCCTCTCTTATTTTAAGTTGTCTTCAGTCCTATAATTCTCAGAGTTCTTTATGTGAACTGAAATAGTTAAAACAGTTTTGGAAGTGATTTAAGGTGCAATTCTTTGCATGTTTCGACAGAAAAAAGTCCTATAAGTTCCAGCATTCCCCAGGCAGCATTGAGCTGTAGGACTCGTTTTCTGTTGTAGGACTTGTTTTCTGTCTAAGCATGCTTAGGATTGCATCTTAACCTTGCAGCTGACCATAGACCCCACTCATGATGTGGTGTGGTTTGCACTAGCTCTTGCTTGACTTATTTTGGGGGGAAGTGTTTATGTGGTTTCTGAAAAACCTTATTATTCTCAATAGCCCAATGTCTGATTATCCAAATAAGTGGATAAATTAAGTGTGTGGTGCTAGAATATTGTTCCAGGTAATGATGTGATAAAAGACTGTGCCCATATGAAACAATCCCTGCAGATACGCAGCTTATTAGTTCAATGAATCCCATTGGAGAAGACACTGTATACACAGTGATAGCAAAACAATTGTTTTCACATTATTTAGCATTCATTTTGAGGTTTTATACAGAACACCCGTGATGAGGAGTCCTGGGATTATCCTTTCCCTTTTGTTTATTTCTGTTGTTATTAGGTGCATTGTGGTTTTCTTTTCTATCTTTGCTTTTCTCCCCACCAAATAGTGCTCTCATAAGTTTTATTAGTAGTTAGTTATACAAGGACAAGAGATACACTTGGCGTATTTCCCCGGAGGCAAAGAGTTCTCTCTCATAAGTGCACACGCATACATCCCCTGTATCTTATCTCTGTGTTCCACGCAACTCCAGCTCCTAAAGCCATAGAATTACCCAAGCGCAAGAGGGAAACGACGCATGTGTGTGCGCACTCACATACAAGTGGATGCTGATGGTTGAGGCAAACATTGAGAAGGGGTTTAGTGCAACTTGATGCTTTTAATTCTGTACAGTAGCACAGGTTTGCTAATGCTTATTGTCAGCGGACTCACTGATACTAAGAGCCTATCTACACACCCAGGACACACTCCATATACAGTTTTGAAAACTGTATATGGAGTGTGTCCTGGGCCCCAACAGTTCTCAAAACCACTTTAAACCGTTTTAAAGCAGTAGTGTAGATAGGCTGACAGTTTTGAGAACTGTTGGGGCCCAGGACACACGCCATATACACTTTTCAAAACATTTTCAAAGTGTTCTATCCTGCGTGTGTAGATAGGCAAAAGGCCTAAGTTAGAAAAGGTGATTGCGGAGGCTATATCCGAGCAAGAAAAGGCACATGAACTCTCTGCTGTACCTTTAGGAGGGCAATAACTTGAAGTCCCACAGTTTGCAGTGGTTAGCATGCTAAACCGCTTCTGTTCTGTCCTTGGCCCACTAGGTGTCACTGTTTTTCTACACCTGCACGTCAGTCATTAGATCCCTTGGAAGAACGAGCTCTGGGTGGGCTTTTCCTAGAGGGGCATCTATTTGTTCACCAGCACTGCGTTAATTTTCACTTAGACAAAGAACGCTACATAGCCTCTTGCTCCTTAAGCCTAGTTTTACACAGTATGCTAAGGAACATTTCACTCAGGCTGTGTTCTAATCAGTGATCTCGTATAGCATGTACTGCTCCCAAAGATTAGAACAGAAATTGTGGGAGAAGAGTGGCATTTGGAATGGCTAAGTGACCAAAAGTGGGCTAGAGTGCGGCCGATTTTCAAAAAGACGTTCAGCTCTCAGTGAGCCATGAGCTCTCCTCTAAAGTTCCTCCTAGCGCATGTGTCTACATGTACCAGATGTTCGCTCATTACAACAAAAACAACAAAGAGTCTTTGTGGTACCTTAAAGACTAACACATGTACTCTGGCATAAATTTTCGTGGACGATGGCCCACTTCATCAGAGGCATGGAGTATTATGGGAACGCTGTCTACACTTAGGGATCAAACCAGCAACAGGACTTTTTAAGAGCTAGGCCGAAGCAGGTCAGGTACTACTCAGTTTGACCCCTCTACAAGAAAAATGCCCAGGGTTCACTTTTGTTCACTTGTCTGAGCAACTCAGGCATGTTTAAATAGGAAAAAAAAAACACCTGCAAACCCCAACATCCGTCCAGCCAGGAATGCCGGCTGGGAAATGCTGGCAGTTTTTAGACTTTTTTTCTGTCTAAAAATATGCATAAGGTGGCATCCTTAGGGATTCCCACCCTATCCCTCACTTGACTGGATCTGGGACCTTTGTCTGACAGGTTTGCAGATTTGTCAGTGCCTTTGAAATGATGATAGAATTTCCCTGCTCAAGATCATGGCCCCGAGAATAAACAACAGAAGAGTATTCTTATATAATTTATATAATATGTATTTTAAGGTGTGTGTGTGTGTGTGTATGTCTGTGTGTGTCTGTGTGTGTGTTTTAAGACAGAAAACATCTGGACTATACACAATTGGCACCCACTATGGCACCTTTCATGTTTTCCACCTGACATCCTGAATAAGAGGACCTTCCGAATCAGCACCGGATCATAATTTAGCAAGTGCAGCATTATACATGGTGCTTAGTTAGCATCCATCACAGCACAAAGACACTCATGGTGGGAAATGCAGATCATTCATATCAAAATTAATGAGGTTTCCTGTCTCTTGAACACAGTGACTGAACTGTGTGTTGACTATAAGGGGAAAATCTGTCTATGACTATCAAAATTTGTTTTTTCTCTGTCTATCTTTTAAGAGTACTTCTATAAATGATTGTTCTTTCTGTTTGGATGTGTTTCTGCACGTTCATAATAATAAAAAAAAATCTGCTTATGAAACAACCTCACTTCCCTCCCCACTGTTACATCTAACGATAAAAGTCACAGGATCACCAAACAAGCAGAGCTAATTTTACTGTTAACTTTCTCTCTGACATCCTTCTTGTTTTCAAAGACAATAAATGTGTTATTACAGGACCAGGCTTCCCTCCTATGCTCCCCCCCCCACCACCACACAGAAGGGTATGAGAGCTATTTTTGAAGCTCCTTCAATCAGAAGCCCTAGCTCTTTACAAAAGCCATCCCCACAGGATATCAGAACTGTGTTTGAAAACATATGTGATAGAGAGAGAAAAATATCAAACCATAAAATGAACCGAGTTCACCTTGTAATTGGGCAGAGATGACTTCCTGCTGTGGTTGGTATTTTTTGTTAAATGCCAGCGCTTCTGCATTTCTCACCTTTCGCTAGAAGAGACTGTATACACAAAGTTTTTTCGATAGACAAGTAAATCACAACCAAGCGGAAGACCTCCCTGTCTGAAAAAGACCACTTCCTGCAGCAGTGTCTCAGTAGTGCTAGAGGGGAGAGAGGGGAGACATCTAAAAGAGCGGTACCGATCCACAGCATCTATTCAACTCAAGACACAACACATGAAACTGAATTGTAGTAAGAACCCATACAACTCTTACCATGTAATTATGGCTCCCAGCAGGCCCTGCACTTGTGCCTTTAATCAGCAGCCCGAAATTGCTGACATTTCACATGCGAAGCTTTTCCTATCATTTTATCTCCACCATAGGAGAAGCTACACCTTCAAATTTTCTGCATATATCATGCTATGGGCTCAGGAGCCTGTCTAGTTAAGAAGTTGGAAACCCTAAATGTAATCTTTTCATCTCCAATATATAAAAGCAAACACAAAATTTAATAACAGATGCTTCAACCAAGGAAAAGTCAATAGAGAGCCAGAACATCCTGCAGTAGAATATTATCATTATTATCTCAGGTTGCAAAATTCAAAGCTGTCGAATAGTCTTATACCTTTAAATCTCCCAATGCAGCAGGTTATAAACTAGTTACAGAAGTCCCCTCCCCAGCCCTGTCATCCAGGGAAGCAGGGCCATCCAAGACATTTTATTGCCTGAGGGAGAGCAGCAAATGGTGCCCTAGCCCAGTTGTATACTACCCAAGGTATTTGAGCACTTGAGGCAGAAAATGCTCAAGCACCTCTCTGGCACTAAGAATACAATAATAATAAATAAATAAATAGTGAAGTCACTGCCCCTTCTTGACACCCCAAATCAATTGCTTGAGACACCCACCTCACTCTGCCTAATGATAGGGCTGTCCTTGAATGGCAGGAATGGAAAGAAGAAGCCATGGCTGTTTTATCTCCTGCTGCATCGGGTGATTTAAAGGTACACAAATGTTTCCAACTTTGAATCTGGCCATCTTATTATTATACCAGATCCCCACCTACCTGGCGAGAACATACTAGAAGTTGTAGTCCAATATATCTGAGATACCAAGTTGAGGAAGGTTGTATTATGCCATCAGTGTGCATCGGGATGCAGAAACCATGGCCCTCTGGATGTTGTTGGGCTCCAACTCCCATCAGCATCTAGCCACCATAGTCAACTGTCAGGGATGACAGGAATTGTAGTCACACAACGTCTGGAGAACTGCAGGTTTTCCATCCCTGTGGTACCTGGTGCCAGTTAGAGGTTTAGCTCAAGCGCCAGCTTAACCTTGATCCCAGTGGATGAGTGGCCTGGGCAATGTTGCTGTCTCCCTGGTTTAATTCCCTGAACTATAAACTAGCAATAGGAAACCCACCCTGCAAGGTCATTGTGAGAGGTAAGGAAATATTTTTCAAATGTTGTCAGCTTTAAAATATCTATGCTATGAAACTGCATTCCTGCTCAAAAACTTACTGTTTGTGATCAAGTGGGTATAGCACCTTGTGGGTTTTGAAACCCCTGTAAAATTTTGTCAGACTCAGATAAGATGTGCATATTAAGGAGGAGACTGTCACAACAGAAGACTTACAGTGGAATCCTATACATGCCTAAACAGAAGTAAGCCACGCCGAGTTCAGTGGGGCTTACTCCTGGTACTTATTTCTAAGTAGACATGTAAAGAACTGTGCTGTTAATTACTATCTGTTTCCCCCCAAAAAATGTACTTCCATGAAGAAGCTGGTCTTTTCTTCCTAGATTCTCTATGTCCTGTCATTTGTCAGTCTGTGAAGCATGAAATACGTTACATGTTGCAACATCCCTTCACTACTTTTTCTTGTTGTTCTTTTTTACTATAACTCTTGTAAGGAGGCTAAGATGATGTAGTGCTGATTTTTTTAAAAAAACTTCTAGAATGGCAGAATGAATAAAGTTCTGTGTGTTCTAGAGCAAATTCACTAAAAGTCATCACTTACACATTACACATCCAGCTGCACACTGCACAGAGGTTTGTGTAAACGTTGTAAATTAGCTACTGGACACTGTGAGCATGAGTGGAAGAAGGATGGTTGGAGTGGAAGAAAGTTGGACATTTTCCCTGCTCAAAATTGTTCCCTCAGGCTCCTTCTTTCTCCACAGGGAAAGGGTTATGGGGATACAAATATTTTTTACTGTATGAGGGAAAGCAATCAAAAAAGTTACATAGAAAGCCCTCAACTGAATTGAAATTTCTTCTGTGCCTCAGAAGTAAGTGGACACAATCTAGTAAAAGTTAATTGGATCTTGGGGACCTGACCACACATTAGGTGCTAGCAACCCCAGGTATGGAACTGCATTTACACTTGACAGAGAGCTGCAGCCAATCCTGTGTTCTAATGGTGCTCTATTTGATACAGGTGCTTGGCTCATTCACACATTACTTTTCAAAATCTTAGGTGCACACTGTAAAAAAACCATAATGAGTTAATGAGCCCTGAGTTCCATTGAAATCAGTATGTCTTTAACATTTAGCAGCAAGCTTTGGGCCTGTTGAATTCAGTGGGGCCTCCTCCTAGTTTTCACAAATAGTTCATGAGGTGGTGACCCCTTTTTTCCAGACTGCACCATACAGATGGTACAAAATCATCATCCTCATCCTGGCAGACAGAAAGCTAGATGAGAAGGGTTCTATCCTAGCTTTTTCTCTGACATGCTGGTTTTCTATGACCAGAATATTTTTATATTGCAGAATATTGAGTCATGTGAGCCCCCCGCTTCAGTCTAACGTGGTACAGACCAGAAATACATTTAACAACTCATCAACAATTTATGATTACTAGCCTGTGTTACAACTATTGTTGGATTGCCACCTATATCTTTAGAATCATGGCAGCAGTCTCATTACAGCTAATGGGACTAAGGGTGTAAGTCCTGGTACTACTGGTACTTTTTTCTGAATAGACATTTATGCTGTTGACTGTTTCCCCAAGAAACAACTGGTCTTTTCCATTGAACCCAGTGTGACTTATTTCTGAGAAGTGATAAAAGTGCAGGCATTTCAGTTTTTTTGTTTTGGTTCACATAGGTGAAGAGTTATATGGTGTTTCTGAATTGATATAATCAATGGATTGAAAGATCTACCCCCCCCCTCTCTCTCTCTCTCTCTCTCTCTATATATATATATATATATGAGAGAGAGAGAGAGAGGATCAGTATCAATAGTTGTATATGAATGAACACATCTTTCTATTTAAATACCTTTGCTCATGATTTCTTTTTCTTTTCTTTTATCTCGGTGACTGTACTTTCAGTGAAATGCTGAAAGAATCAATAGTTTGTTATGAATCAGCAAGAAAAAGATAGGAAAGCAGATGGAAGTATTGTTTGTGATGAATGAATTTGAAATGTCAACCATTCATCCTTCTGCCTCCTCACAGGCACCAATTGCTGCAGATCCACGGATCAAAACCATGGCTTGGTTTCCTTTTTTTAAAAAAAACAACTTTCTGGTTGTAAAGGTGTGGATTTTATAGGCATCATTATAAGCAAAATGAGAGCACAAAATTCCCAAGAATAAACATGGCCCCAGCCCCAAATGCCAAATCACATATTTGCCTCCACAATGGGGACTCTAGCATAAGGAAATCCTTCAGGTCCCAAGCCATATGGAGAGCTTTTAAGTAGGCTGACCATATGAAAAGGAGGACAGGGCTCCTGTAACTTTAACAGTTGTAGAGAAAAGGGAATTTCAGCCAGAGTCATTTGTATGCAATTAGTTCCTGGTGAAATTCCCTCTTCATCAGAACAGTTAAAGTTGCAGGCACTATACTAGAGTGACCATATACAAAAGAAGGCAGGGCCCCTGCAACTTTAACTGTTGTGATGAAGAGGGAATTTCACCAGGAACTAATTGCATACAAATGACACTGGCTGAAATTCCCTTTTCTCTACAACTGTTAAAGTTACACGAGCCCTGTCCTCCTTTTCATATGGTCAGCCTAGTAAACACCAGTACTTTGCATTATGCTGAAACAGAACAGAAACTAGTGCAGCGCTAGTGAAAACAAGTTTCCATATACTAATTCCAGTTAGCAGCCTGGTGGCCATATATTGAACTCATTGAGGTTCCAAACAAAAGGCACCCCATATGTAACAAATTAAAACTACCTAATCTGGAAGCTACTGATGCATAGATAACTTTGGCCAGGCTATTTCCAGATTACTCCAGCTAGAGCTCCTAATTCCATGGAACTCCTTCAGATAGGGTGACCATATGAAAAGGAGGACAGGGCTCCTGTATCTTTAACAGTTGCAAAGGACAGGGAATTTCAGCAGGTGTTGTTTGTATGCATATATAACCTGGTGAAATTCCCTCTTCATCACAACAGTTAAAGCTGCAGGAGCCCTGTCTCTTGACCATGTACAAAAGAGGGCAGGGCTTCTGCAGCTTTAACTTTGTGATGAAGAGGGAATTTCACCAGGTTCTGCTTATATACAAATGACATCTGCTGAAATTCCCTTTTTTATGAAACTGTTAAAGATACAGGAGCCCTGTCCTCCTTTTCATATGGTCAGCCTACTTCAGATCTCTCATGAAAGCTGACACAGCATGCAGCCAAAGTGACCATCAACCAAACCGGCAGGAAACCACCGAGCAGTGGCTAACTTTCCAAAGCATAACGAAAGAATATTGACTTGATCTGGAATGCTGTGAAAGAGGGAGCCAAATGAACCACCCACAGGAGACTTTGCCAAAGCTCTGGAACGGCAACAGAAGTGGCTCTCCAGGAGGCCAACATGGCCTGTACATAAGATAAAACTTGAAGCAAGGCTGAAGTGGCAGATTTCAAAAGTTCAGGAAGGTCGATATGAGAGATGTCCAAGTCCTAGAACATTTAGGGTTTGCTAGGTCAAAATGGGGGCTTGAAAACACTCAGGCAGCCAATGTAGTCTGGTTGTTCTGTGCATACTTCAACTTACAGCCATCCATGCAGCAGTGCTCAAACTTCCAAGCTATGTTCATGAGCAGCACCATACAGATTGCATTTCAATATGCTAAATTAGTCTTTATTTTATTATGGAGGTGCTTCCAGTTGGAGGGCTCCTTGTGCTACCAATCAAAATACATTGCATGCTCTTCTGTCTTTTAAGAACATAAGAAGAGCTATGCTGGATCAGACCAAGGGTCCATCTACTCCAGCACTCTGTTCACACACGTGTCTAACCAGGTTCTAACAGGTTCACACAGTGTCTAACCAGGGATCCCAAGCAGAACACAGTGCAACAGCACCCACCCCACATCTAGTGTGTACAGGCTTACTGCTTCTGGGTATTTCACTTAGCCAACAGGACTAGTAGCCATTGATAGCCTTCTCCTCCAGGAATTTATCCAACCCCCTTTTAAAGCCATCCAAATTGGTGGCCATCACCACATCTTGTGGTAGTTAAATTTCATAGTTTAACTATGCGCTTTGTGAAGAAGTACTTCCTTTTATCTGTCCTAAATTTCCCACCAATCAGCTTCATAGGATGACTCCGTCTTCTAGTATTATGGGAGAGGGAGAGAAACATTGATTTTGTACACCTCTATCATGTCTCCCCTTGCCCTCCTTTTGTCCAAGCTGTACAATCCTTGATCATTTCAGTTGCCCTTTTCTGCAACTTTTCCAGCTCTTCTGTCTTTTCCTCCTAAATACAAAATATACTGCATATTGTTCTGTCTATTCCATGATAAGAACCTCATCTGGCAGCACCCATGGCGCTCACACTGGATGAGGACATGTGAGTTGGTGGATATTTGTGTTATCTGGCATAGGAACAGGAGAGCGTGAAATAATTACTATTTTTGTCTGGCCCCAAGTAAAGCCATGTGGTATTAGTTGGGGTGACCATATGAAAAGGAGGACAGGGCTCCAGTATCTTTAACAGTTGTATTGAAAGGGGAATTTCAGCAGGTGTCATTGTTATGCATGCAGCACCTGGTGAAATTCCCTCTTCATCACAACAGTTAAAGCTGCAGAAGCTATCTAGAGTAACCAGATACAAAAGAGGGCAGGACTCCTGCAGCTTTAACTGTTGTGATGAAGAGGGAATTTCACCAGGTGTTGCATCCATACAACTGTTAAAGATACAGGAGCCTGTCCTCCTTTTCATATGGTCACCCTAATAGCAAGGGGTTCTAGTAGAGAACAAACAGACACATCTACGATGGATGAAATGGCTCTTTTGTTCAGATCTGTTCTGTTTGTGGCCACCTTTGCTCTCTGAACTTTGCAGTGTTGAAATTCTTCTGTGCAAGTTAGCAGCCACAGACACGACAAAAACAAAACAAAACACAAAAACCAGCCCTCTGATATGCTTCAATTACAGCAGTTACAGTTCCTGGAAGCATTGACTCAGATGCTTAAATGCTGGATCCAAATCTGCAGCCAAGGAGAGGAACAAAGCCGTTCTGAATAGGCCCGTGTTGTTTACAATGGCTTTGGGGCCGCACGTTGCCACCTACCTCCGTTGCAGTAACACAGTGTGCCGACTGCTTTTCTATTGAGAACTGAAAGCCGTGGAGGGAAGGTGAGCAAGGACGCTGGAGGGGTGGGGGAGCACAGATCTGTAGGTTGCATGTTGGTGAACTTAATGAATAGTTAGCAGGCGAGGACTTGAAGGCCAAAACCTGTCAGGCTGTCAGGCACTGATTGTCATTTCCATAAAGGGCGCGATGGAAGTGTGAGCGATTGAGAGGCTGATTGATTTGTTTTGCTGAGTCTCCTTTGTGGCCTCCTGGGTAAATTTCTGGCCACACCTCTCTGCCTCAAAGCATTTGCTGTGCCTGCTGTTGCTTCCCCCCTCCTCGTTCTCTCTCTCTCTCTCTCTTTTATTTGTGTGTAATGAAAATTTGTTATAAGCCTTCCCTTTCATCTGTACATGGCAGGCTGTCACGCAGAAACAAGCCATTCTGGAACCTTGCTTCCTTCCAAATTGCTAAATATTTTCCTTCAAATTGCTTCCCTGATGGGCTAGTATAATAAGAGTGGCATGCTCTCTGCCCACGCTGAAGATGCCAGAGCATTTGTCCAGTGCACATGTGTGCCGGGCGCAATAAACTCATCGCCTAGACTGGCCCACACTGCAGCGGTTGCCTGCCCATCAAAACCGGGAGTGGGCTTTCCACATGCACAACACGTCCCTTCTGTTTTCCTCTTGCCCCATCCTTGGGGGGAGGTGGCAGGGGAGGGGGAAACGTAGCTCAAAGAGAAGAACTGGGCCACGCAGTCTGCTCTTGGGAAGACGGCTCACTTGTTTCTGTTCCATAAGGTGAGACCTGATGGCAGCACCAGGAGGGTTTGTGCTAAGTACAAAATAAGCCATGCGAGGAGTGACAGAACTGGGCTTGCTAATGGCCTAGCCTGCCCAGGCCAGATTTTTATTGACTCCAGTTGCTGCTTTTCGGAGGGGCAGGCACCAGTGCTCCCCATGGCCAGCCGATCCATGTGCTATATGCTAAACTGTTGCTGACCCACTGCTTTATGAGCCTAAGTGGTTATGCAGGAACAGAAGTGAATAGGTTGTGTGCGATAAGAAAATAATTTGCCAAAAACTGCAACAATAAAGAGGGCCTGATGGGATCTCTTATGGCATGAATAGCCTGGAGCAGCTGCAGATTTCTCTCTGCTTTCACAATTATTTTCATTTTTATAACAGCTAAAAGCGAAATATTGTCCAGGAGCTTCCACAAATGCAGCATTTCCATAGATTTTGTGTGTCTGTAAAAAGTTAAAAAAAAAACACGAGGGGAAGGAGAAAGAAGAAAGAAGTGGAGCAAAAAAAGAAGTTTCTGGATAAGAAGTCCCTTGGCATATCAGTGATAAGGCCAGGTTCCTTTCACAGGCTTCACGCTGGATTTCTTCAGTGTCAAGCCAATACCTGAAATCTCCTGTTACACCAAGTATATTTCTAGCCTGCCTGGTTTTATACAGGTGCTCCACACAGATACCCCTTAGGGGCCCTTGTAGGTCATCATGTGCATATTACAAGCCATCACTTCAGATCAGGATGTAAGAATGAGGCTTCCAAACTAAAAACCAAGGCAACCATGTTGGCATAAGAAAAATGACAAAATCCATATTAAGTGTAATACCATTACTAGGCTAACCAAAGGGTCACCAAGAATGTGCCAGTTTTGAAATCTCCATATCTCTTCAAGAAGTGAGACTTTACAGAAAGCAAGTACGTGGAGGGAGAGAAACATCTGACTTGATATTGAAGTCACTGTGTCTGCATGTTTGGATTCCAACATTTCTTCCCAGTAACCCTACAGTAATCCTGATTTGAAAATGTCTGCAGACCCTTCTTCCACCCCTCATCTTAAGACTCGGAGCATGCAGACACTGTGACACTGTGAGTAGGGGTTTTTTTTCTCTCTCCCCAACCTGCTTTTTGTAACAACTGGCCTGATTAAGAGATCTGTGGATCCTGAAAGCTTGTACATTTTTAGTGATCTTTTGGTCATTTTTTTAAAGGTTAGGTGCAGACGTTGATTTGAAATGGGGATAGAACTTCATCAAGTATACCTCTATCTCACTCAGTCTGCATGTGAGTTCAGTGACCAACCTCATGCAAGTCACATGCCTCCTCTATATAATGCATTAAGTAAAGGAAGAGAAGAAAGACTTTAAGAAAGAAAGTTGGCAGATTTATGTGTGACAAGAGAATAACATCAGAGAAAAGAGGTAGAACAGAAGAATTTATTTATTTTTACACGAAAGGTATCTAGTGTTTGCCCTCCTGACATTACATGGACCCCAATGAGTGCACTGGATTTGGTGGAGATGTTGGTAACACTCCGCCACAGGCAGCCAAGCACACAGATTACTGAACGCATAAACTGTCTGGGGTTGGAACTAGAATATGGAAGGAGCACATTGGAAGATCCACAATAGGGTAGATCCAGCTTGTCTCATGTTGTAGGATCCATGGACAGCTCTCTCCGTGAGTCCAAAGTAAATATGACTACAGCAAGGACAAAAGGTTAAACTTTCCTACTCCTACCCCCCCCCCCCATGTCCCACTCTGAATCTGGGCTACCATACCTGCTATTTTCTCTTTTGGAGCATCATCAGATGAGTGTTTTATAGCACACTCGTTACTGGGCACTGAAGGATTTTTGCTGGTCCCTCCTTCTGGTCATTTTCCCATAAAAAAAAAAAAAAAGACCCCGGAAAATTGAGTTTTTCTTCCTACAGCGAAATGTGCCACCATTTCCTGCTGTGTGCAGCGAGAGCAGTGCAATAAAAACACCCACTTCAATGGGCCACGTGGTCTTTGTTTACTTCCTCTTTCTTCCGCGTGTGAAGGAAAAGGAAGCTGCTCGTCCCTATTGTGGGACAGTAGCATGAGGCAAAGTGACAGGAGGGAAACATGATTCCCCCACCCCCGGTCTGAAGAAGCTCTTAAAAAACATGCATACAACTCCTAAAGTCACACTGAGGGGGCTGTTCTATGCATGCTGGGAGTTGTGGGCCTTTTTTCCGTCTAAACATGCATAGGATTATGCCTTAGCTTCTTTTGCAGCCCAGCTGATCAGCTGAAAGTACGACTATTCCCCTGCTGCTATTACCCTCCCCAGCAATCAGAGGGGATCCCTGGGGATAGGCAGGAGGAGATGTCGCCGTGTGAGAGTCTGTCTGTGTATGTAAGTGCACACATGCACATACATGCCCACATGTACATGGAGCCCACCAACTGCCATGCAATGAGGCCCACCCCTGCCTTAGAGTAATATGTGATTTGGCCTCAAATGTGCGAGAGCCCAAGATCCACAACTGAGAGGAAAGAGCTGTGTCTGGATGATATAAACAGAGCTTTATGCAAAAAGCAGGGTGATATATGCCCAGTCCTCCCCCAGGCAAAAGGGAAGGGTCTGAAACAGGCCAGAGTAAGCTGCAATGTTATATTTGGAGCCCAGACCCAAGAAGTCCAACCACAAGGTCCTGACAAGAGAAGGCAGGGAAGCAGACAGGCAAGGCAGAGCAGACAGGGAAGGAAGCATGCATACAGGGCGACCAGAAGAGCAACACACACACCCCTAGAACAAAACAAGGATGTTACTTAGGCAGGAGTCTGCTTATTGCCTGAGACACAGCCCTAATCTAGAAGCAATTATGGCCAGGACAAATCAAGAAGAATCAATGGGCAATACTTCCCCATCCCTACTCCACATTGTAGTCTGGAGCATGGATGGGCAGCTCATCCGTCACAACCAATTAGTAGACCACACAGGCTGATTTCAGGCTGGCTATGACTGTCCTGCCTTACCAGTTCTCAAACTGCTTGCTTGGAACAATGTTATGTCCTTTGAGGTAGAGCGGGGTACTTTGGAGGAGCAGCCAGTACAAAGCAGGTGGCAGGGCACTATGGTGGTTGCTTTTTCAATGTGAGGCCAGGGAGCCCAGTGACCTGCCCTCCAGGGTCAGGAGTGGTGCCACCCACCCACCAGCACTGCCTGGACACTTGCTGGGTCAGGCCATGCACCGTTAGGGCGGCTACTTGTGAATTGCCAAAAAAAAGAGGACACACATGAACAAAAAGGAGGACAAAAGAGAGGCCTGTTTGCATAGAATTTGCGAATTTATATGTAGCAAATAGATTCACATTTATAATTTAAATAGAAATACAGTTCATATTATCTTCTCTTGGTGACCGATGTGTCTTGCTCAGTCTGCTGGCCAGGGGCAGCTACAAGGCCCAGCTCTTCCTTCAGATGGTTCTGAACTGCCCTTCAAACAGAAGATGCCTTCAAAATAGCAGACAGTCCTCTGGCAGCCCTTTATATGGAGGACTGGCCTCTGTAAAAGAGGACACATGGCAACCCTGTGCCTTCTTCATCTTTAAAATGGTGGCTGTCTGGCTGCTACTGGGGGAAACAGCCTGTTGGTACAGCAAGAACAAAACTCAAGAGCTCTGTGTGCATGTATGTCTGCGTGAGGAGAGAGAGAGAGAGAGAGAGAGAGAGAGAGAGAGAGAGAGAGAAGCAGTGTGTGTGAAACTATGTGCCATGTATGTACATCGAGGTGAGAGGGGAAGCTGTATATATAAATTAGGGCTGTGCACTGCCTTGGGCCGAAGACCTGGATCTGAGGTGAGGCAGGCTGATTTGGCCTTCCTCGGCCTGAATACAAGGCCATGCCAGGTCAGCCCCTGCGATACCCTGAGGCAAAGCAGATCAAGGTGCCTTGGGCCTGGGTGGGAAAGCTGGAGTGAGGCCGAATGTGAGTCCTTTGGACTCACCGGACTCATCTCCCTCCCCTCCTTCCCCCCTCTTCTCCTTCCCCCATCACCCCCTCGAACCCTCCACTGCTGGGACTTACCTTTGCCATATGTCCTCCTCCATTAGAGCCACAATTTAAAGGTAAAAGGTTCTCTTTTTCATAGAGCTTTGGCTGCAAACACCAGCAAACATAAAGGGCCATTTGCCTAGTTTGTGACCATAGATCTACGAAAAACAGAGAATCCCCATCTTACCTTTAAATCACAGCTCTAATGGAGGAGGATGCAGGCGGTGACTGCTCCGGAGAGGAGGAAGGGGAGCGCTGAGTCCAAAGGACTCCTGGCTGGTCTTGTGCTCAGCTTTCCTGGGTGCTTGCCAAGTGGCTGCACTACGGGCATCCAGGAACCCGCAAAGGCTGACCTGCTTTGGGAGGACTGAAGTGAGGCCACCCAGCCCTGAAGCACCCTGAGTTGAATCGGGGCGATTTTGGAGGCTCTGAAATGGCCTCTGAGGTGAGTTGGTGGGCTGTGCACAGCCCTAATATAAATGCCATGCCTTTTTATTTCAATCTCTACTTCAATCCAGTCAATGTGAAATCTACTTGAACCCAGAGGATGTGGCTATTGTGTAGTTATAATCAAATCATATTTTCTAAGTAATTCCTTGTACTTCCCTTTCTTTCCCTTCTGAGACTGAAGAAGGGTTTTGGGTGTGTCTAGAGGAGGGATCCTGGCACTACCAATGAAAAGGCATTGTGCAGCTCTTCTGTCTTTTTCTCCTTAACGGAAAGAAAATAGAATGCCAGGAGGGGGGTGGAGAGATGGAAAAAGGAATGGAAAAACACAGCAGGGTTACAAGTGGAAGACATCATCATCTGGAACTCCTATAGTATTACATGAATGAGATAGGGTGATGGCATGATAAACACCTCTTCGGAACATCTTCGTTCCTATGGGGTGGCAATACATGCAGCGAAGAAAGCTTTCTTCTCTGCGCGCATTGCGTCTGCGAATTCGCGTCCAGCAGAACTGTTCAGGGTGGTGAGGGGTCTAACCCGGGCACCTTCCCCCCTGAATCCAATTTTAGAGCCTTCGGCAGTTCGCTACGATGCCTTTAACGATCATTTCACAGATAAAATCTCTCGGATAAGAGCCGACTTAGATGCCGTCATTATAGCAGAGGATGACGATGGAGTGTCCAGCGACTCCGCGAGTAGAATTACACTGGATCAGTTTCAGTTGGTGAGTACCGAGGACGTGGACAAGCTGCTTGGACGAGCAAGGAGGACGACTTGCCCTCTCAATCCCTGTCCTTCATGGCTGGTCGTCCAGGGAGGAGATGCAGTTAGATCGCAGTTACAATATATTATTAATGCATCTCTCAGGGAGGGGAGTTTTCCATCATGTTTAAAAGAAGCAGTGGTACGGCCGCTTCTAAAGAAGCCCTCCCTGGATCCCCTGGACTTTAATAACTACAGACCGGTATCAAAGCTTCCATTTTTGGGCAAGGTGATCGAGAGGGCGGTTGCCTTTCAACTCCAAGTAGTCTTGGATGACACTGATTTTCTAGACCCATTTCAAACTGGCTTCAGGGCGGGATACGGAGTTGAGACTGCTATGGTCGCCTTAGTGGATGATCTACGCCTTAGTACTGACAGGGGGAGTGTGTCCCTGTTGGTACTTCTGGACCTCTCAGTGGCATTCGATACCATCGACCATGGTATCCTTCTGGAACGCCTGAGGGGATTGGGAATCGGGGGCACTGTGCTTCAGTGGTTCCGGTCCTACCTCTCTGGCAGGTTCCAGATGGTGATGCTTGGGGATAGCTGCTCTGCAAAGAAGGAGCTGCTGTGTGGCGTACCGCAAGGTGCCATCCTTTCCCCAATGCTGTTTAACATTTATATGAAACCGTTGGGAGAGATCATCCGGAGGCATGGGGCGGGGTGCTATCAGTATGCTGATGACACCCAAATATATTTCTCTATGCCTTCGATAACAGCGCCAGCTAAGGATAGTGTGTCTCCTCTGAATGAATGAATGCTTGAGGCGGTAATGGGCTGGATGAGGAAAAACAAACTGAAGCTGAATCCAGACAAGACGGAGGTGCTTGCTGTCAAAGGCCGCAACCTGGGTTTGGAGGTGTGTCAACCGGTTCTGGATGGGGTTACACTCCCCCTGAAAGACTGTGTTCGCAGCTTGGGGGTGCTCCTGGATCCGTCGCTCCAAATGACTGCCCAGATAGATGCGACGGCCAGGAGTGCCTACTATCAGCTTCGGCTGATACGCCAGCTGCGCCCCTTCCTAGAGTTGGAAGACCTTTAAAGCCCTACATGGTTTGGGTCCAGGTTACCTGCGGGATCGTCTTCTCCCATACAATCCGCCCTGCACACTCAGGTCCTCTGGGAAGAATTTACTGCAGTCAGCCAAGACTAGGCTGACAACCGTTACCCAGAAGACCTTCTCTTCTGCCGCTCCCAGACTGTGGAATGACCTGCCGGAGGAGACTCGTCAACTTAACAGTCTTTTAGAATTTAAGAAAGCTATAAAGACTGTTCTCTTCCGGCAGCCATATCCAGTGGAATTTTAGAATGTTTTAAGGATGTTTTTAGGATGTTTTAGGATTTTTTTAATGCAGTTTTAGTAATATGTGTCATGTTTTAATCAGTTTTATGTATTTTATCATGTTGTTGTTCCCCGCCTCGATCCAGACGGAGAGGAGGGTAAGAAATAAATTGTTATTATTATTATTATTATTATTATTATTATTTGTGCTTCTGAAACTCTGGGGCTGTTTTCACGTGGTATCTGAATCTGCACCCCATTGTTTAGATGATGCAGGGGCAAGTTTGCAGCCACCATGGCACAGGGTTTCCCCGTGATGCTGCATTTTGAAAAATTTGGGAATTACACCAACTTTTTGAAAGGGAGTGACGTCAACACGGTGCTTCCACTGTGTAACGTAGCTTTGGGACCAATCAGGGCCCAACCTGGGGGCGGAGCTGGGTGGATGGCAACCAGTGCTTGGGGTGGCTCTGGGACCTGGATGGCTGCCCAGAAACCCTGTGCTTCCTCCTCAGCATCAGGATTATCTAACACTGTCCTGGGAGAGGGAAATGGCGGGGTTGAGGAGAGAGGCAACAGCAACTTGGTGCTGTGAAGACAGCCCCTCTGAGAGCCATACTAAACATTCATTAAAGCATGCATAGTGGAGTAATGCATTCTAGCTTTCTCTACTCTTCTGTGAGCCTATTCAGTCCTGATTTGAATTGGGACCATTGCACTCCAGGAGAGGAGAATATAAATTTTCCTCCATTGTGTGTGTGTGAAATCTGCCCTAGATAGCTGTCCTTACTGTCAAACAAGTTAAATATTATAGGTTGAATCTGGACTTAGTCATACTTAAGAACAGACCTATTGGTTTCAATGGGACACAAGTTAGTCATGACTTACTTAAGTCCCACTGAAATCAACGGGTCTGCTCCAGGTATGACTAAATCTGGAACCAACCCAATCAAGCTATAGTTGCATTACTGCCAACACATCCAAATTACAATATTTGGAGCAGGAACCACCTGCATGAAGATTGGGATGGGCATGGGAGTCAAAGGGCAGGATATAAATGCAGGCAGACAGACAGAGCCAGTTGTGCCTGACTATGCACATTATATTTTCAGATTCAGACATAAGAGTGACATGCACAATTGTTCCCATGTTGTTAGATTACAATATGAGAATTGACCCACTGCATAAAAAGCTCTGAAGACTCCATAGTTTACAACCAAGCTAGTGTTGCTTCTGAAAGACATTATAAACTTGGGTAACTGAATACACATTTTAAAACTTGAGCTTTGAACTTACCCATATTTCCTCTGCAGCCTTTGGATCTTTTTAATAACTCAACTTAGCAAGGCAGATTTGAGCTTCATCTCGGCAGAACCCAAATCCACTTGTTTAAGTGGAATATTTTTCTGTTTATGCTGCAGGCTAAACAAGTAGGTTTACCTAGGGTCTCTTGTTAAAATGAGCCATCTGTGGCAGCTGTGGTAATTATACCAAGCCCACTGTACCTTTCAAGCAGAGCTCTTAAGTTCGTGTTGAAACTTTGAAAAACAAGAGGAACAACTGCTCAGGAGTCAAGGTGATATCAAGGTGCTACTTTTCTTTCCTTTCTTTCTTAAGGTCCATTCTGTACATTGTGAGTCGTGCTAAAATTAAGTTATGGTTATTGCGACGTAACCCCTATATCAGGAACATTACATAAACCCTTCTCAGGCCAAGCGCCACCACTTGAAACCTGAGGGAGGGTTAAATAAAACCTTCTCCCATACAATCTGCCCCACACACTCAGGTCTTCGGGGAAGAATTTACTACAGTCAGCCAAGACTAGGCTGACAACTGTTACCCAGAGGACCTTCTCTTCTGCGGCTCCCAGACTGTGGAATGACCTGCTGGGAGAGATCCGCCAACTCACTAGTCTTCAGGAATTTAAGAGAGCTATAAAGACTGATCTCTTCCGGCAGGCATACCAAGTCAAATTTTAAGACTTTGTTGATTTCAATGATGTATTAATTTTATATGCTTTTAATTAGTTTATGTATTTTATATTTTTTGCATTGATATTGTTCCCCACCTCGATCCGGAGGGAGAGGAGGGTAAGAAATTATTATTGTTATTATTATT
Source organism: Anniella stebbinsi (assembly GCA_029215795.1). NCBI lineage: Eukaryota > Metazoa > Chordata > Lepidosauria > Squamata > Anniellidae > Anniella > Anniella stebbinsi. The sequence goes on along the minus strand of JARDYH010000006.1, from coordinate 60,816,497 downwards.
ATTATTATTATTATTATTCCCCCTAGCTATGAGGGGAAAAGGTTTAATTCAGGATCTTCTTGTAAACTAAACTAAACTGTGGATATAATCTGGTGCGTGTGTGTTGAATAACGTAGGGCAGGTAAATAAGACCAAGCTGACACGAATATAATATCTTCAAACCTGCCTACACTAAACTCTCCATACTAATCCTAAGTCCGTAGAAAACTAAACCCCTCTCATTTCACAAACAAATACCAACCACCCTCCAAACTCCTAACACACACTCCACACCACTCTAACCCACTAAACTCTCTTCAGTCACACTTTAAATACTCCCTCCTACCTATTACATCATAAACTACACCCACTCAGTTCAACATTCCATACTTACCAGATATACTAAACCAGACATATACAAGATAAACACTTGTGGGGTAACGCCACAGTTATTATATATGCTAAGAGAGCAAACAACATAAAAAGATTCAGATGGATCTTCCCTAGGAGAAATATATGGGTTGGCAGTACATTAAAAGTGTGCCACTGGGTAACTTACCTGTGCATACAGCTGTTTGGGTAATTCAGGTACAAAATGCGAATAATTTAATCAAGGAGCATTTTACAAATCCATAATGTCTTTCCAAAATTCTTTCAGTAATCGCTTTACTAATGTTGTAATGGGGTACATCAATGTAATTCATGCTTGCCTTTATTTATTTATTTATTTATTGGTGGTGGTGGTGGTGGTCGTGTAGACAGTAGAACAATTCAGATGACCTACTTACCAAGTGGTAAGGTTTTCTACCACAGTTTTGCATGAGCATATGTATTGATGAAAATGTGGTGCAATTTCTCCCATCACCACAGTAACATGTGATAAAGGTTGGGCGTCTAATCAAACAGTAAAGCAATCCACGGCAAGTGATATTGAATGGGGCACACACAAACCCTGAACTAATGGACAGGTTCGCACTATATATATATATATATTTTCCTGGTCAACACACTCAAAACTAAAGTGAGTATTACAAAACACCTCAGAAAAACTGCAAATATTGAAACCTTTCAAAATATACAAACGACACTGAAATCTGAAACTTAAAATCCGGAAACCACAGAGCAATAAGCCCGGTGGAGGCAATCTTCACTTCCCCATTCTCCATGTTTGGTGATTTTCACTAGATGGGCTTTTCAGGAATATTTTAGCCCATCTAGTGAGGCCATTTCAAAGGGGAAGTGAAGGAGGCTGGACTATGTTTTTTATTATTTTTTAAAGTGAGAAGTTGTAGTCATATCCCTGAAGTTACAGTTCTATGCATGTTGTGTAATGAGATTGCTGGGTAGGATGTGTGTCTAGGTTGTATCCAATGTTAATGGTGATGGTTTAATACAAGACATGAACAGGCTCTGCAGGATGACTTTAAGAGCAGTTTGGACATTACTTATGTTTTTCTTCTGGTCTCGGGGGGTGGGGGTGGCATTTCAGGAGTGAATTTCTACCCCACTGAAGCAGGAATTACTGACCCTAAATAACTACATGTATATATCATAGCAACATACCAAGTTGCAGCTTCCCTATGGGTGCCAACCAATAGTTACACCTGATCCTATTTCTCATGAGCTCTGAGATTTTTATCAAGAAATTGCTGCCTATATCCTTCCACAGGAAGAATTTCCCACTTAGCTGATCTTAAGTCTCTATTAGACAATAAGCTAATGGACAACCATAATCTATTCTGTAGCTTTCTGATATTCTCAGGAGAGTTGAAGCATAGGTTTAGCCTTCCCACAGGCCAGAAAGTGACTGAAGGTTTCTAGAATTGTAACACTGAACCAACAGCTATTTTCAAATGTTTATTCCCTCCCCACAAAAGCAATTAAAACTGGAAGAGGGGAAGTAATTAACTGATTCCATTTCTTTGCATTCACCTTGCAGTCCTTGACACCAGACCAGTATGGTAGTACCACATCAGTAATTAATATGTTAAAAAGCTAAAGCTGAAACTTGCCAGGAACTTAGAAGTCCCGCCTCCTGTGCATTTTTAGAGCCATCACAGTTAACAACATCTTAATTAACTATATGAGTTTTAGTTGATGAAGCAATTAATTCATTAATTCAATCTACATACATTTGCACATGAGAAAAAATAACTTTTTAAAAAAGACACACACATGTATCATGATTTATGCAGGCATCATCTTAGAAGAGGGATCCCTCCTTCTATCTCATGAAGGATGGAATGCCTCTTCTAAGATGGCACATACTGTCCACAGTTTTTATAAGTATTTGTATTAAAATATTTAATTTTAATTTTAGATCTGCTGCCTGGTTGTGGTAACAGAATCCTTCACAAGCCAAAGAAACCAAGAGGCCATCTTTTCTGCCTCTTGAACCACAGGTGGAAGAGTGTTCTAAAGGACACAACACTGAGAAGGTCTGCTTTACATACTGCTACTGGGCAACATTTCATTGGCCCCAGAAGTAATGCATCTTAAATGTATGGATATGCCTGCTGATTTTTGAAAATCCAAAGGTGATATAGTCGCCTTCCTATACTCACCCTGTGACCCAAACTTTAAACTCAGCTTTTCTAAAGCTTACCTTAATTGCCAGTAACTTGCTAATAATCTCAAGTGGAGAAATTAACATTTTGTAGCAGAGTTAGATGAGACTGAGAAGAACAAAATAAATATCATGGTCAGAGTAGATTTTATTTAAGGAAGAAAGGGTTCAACCTTACAGCAAATATATGCTGAAAGGAAATACATTCCATAAGAATCAAAAATAGATTTACTTCCAGTAATGTGTTTAAGATCATTGTGTGTACAAATAAAAAGTGTGTCTTACAACACAATCCTATGTATGTCTATTCAGAAGTAAGCCCCATTGAATTTAATGGGGCTTGCTACCAGATAAGTGTGTTTAGAATTGCAGCTTGCATTTAACTAAATGGGGCTTTCTTCTGAGAAGACATACATAGAATTGCTCTGTCAAAGTGATAGAATTGACAGGGCTTTCTCATCATTTCATTTCTGTATTATTATTATTATTATTATTATTATTATTATTATCTTTATTTGTATCCCGCCTTTTGCTCAATGCTGGGCCTCCAGGCCGCTTTCCAATTAAAACATATACAGTTAAAAGCTATAAACAGAAATATAAAAAAGTTAAAATATAATTAAATAGGTTTCAATATTAAAGCATTTCAATATTTAAAATACATATTAAATTTTAAAAGTCTTAAACATAGATGGAGGTCCATATTATTCACCAAAGACCTGCTGGAATAAGAAAGTTTTTGTCTGCCTCCGAAAACACATCAAGGATGGAACCAGTCTAGCTTCCCTGGGAAGGAAGTTCCAGAGCACTGGAGCAGCCACCTAGAAGGCCCTCTCCCGTGTTCCCATCAGTCGTGCCTGTGATGGTGGTGGGACTGAGAGAAGGGCTTTCCCATGGGTAATTCTAACAAATCTATGCAAAGGCATTATAGAAGATCCAAAATTCAAGTGTTCAGTTTAGTTGTTCACATATACCTGTCTGTAAACACATAAAAGGCCATGACTGTAATCCTGTTCAGTTAAATAAATTATCCCCTCCATGAAATTAATGGGATCAATCAAAAGAGTGTGCCCCCTAAATATTGTCATCATTTATTAAGCTGTTAATATTACTCCCTACTAATAACTGAGCAACTTCACATCAGTACAACCCTAATCAAATTTACTTCCTGTTTCTTCTATTTCAGCTTCTTTGGGCAATTCTTTGGGTCACCCATTCCTGCAAGAATGATCCATGCACATCAGCAGTTTTCTGGGCACATTGCTAATGTAATGCTGTAGTGTAGTGTAATGCTGATCCATGCCAAATTGAACTGCCTGGATGCGACCTTTTTTGCAAATATGGATAAGCATTTATACATGGGGCAACACATGACTAAATTGCTCATGACTACAGGCGCATCCGTACACATCGTTCAGAATATTTCAAGTGTGTTTGCTGTATGGCTTATGTACTTTGCATATTTCTCCTTCTCTGATGCTATGAGTAAGAAAGATGTAGAGTCAGAGATACCAACTTATCACCATTGCTGGTGGCGAAACTAGGAAGTGTTAGCATCTGACAGCATTTAACACAAAGTACAACCGGGCATTTCATTTTGCTGTGGCCAGCTCTGATTTTTCCCTCATTCACTGGATGCATACTGGAGAAGGAAGATAAGGAGACAGTGGCTGTTCCTATCCAAAGCTAGTTCAAGTCTGACAGACATTATATAGACGCCTAACCGCAGAGAGCCAGCAAGGCATAGACAGGGAGACAGACAGAATTATTTCCTTTGCAGGGACTCTCAGTCTGCTGCGGTGCCTTCCTTATTCATAGGACTCTTTTTCCCCAGATGGTCACCCAGAACCACTCAATTACATTTATTATTCTGTCAAATACAATGTGCAATAAAGAGCCAGTCCCCAAATGATGGGTACCTGTGCTCAGAGCTGGAAGGAGCAACCCATAAATCACACATGGAGGGCAATGCATATGTGCTTTCTGTTTCTTGCTTCACCTTTTATTATCTTAGGACTGAAAAGTTAATAACCCAGTGGGTAATCATGCCATTATCAGTTTACATTGTAGTAAAGCCCATTCAAATGATGATTACATATGTTAATGAGCATCGTTATAATACACTACACAGTACATTACCTTCAGTAAATATAATTGTTTATGCACTTTAATGAGGGATATAATGCCCCAAAACTAATGGCATTGACTGAATTGTGATTTATTGCGGAAAACTTTGCCATTAGGAAAGGAAATCTGACAACCCCTCTTTATATTTACCTAACTTCCCCCTCCCTTTTCTAAAAGCTGCCACTCATTTCTCCCTCCCTTGGCTCACCAGAAGAAAACGGCACCAAGCGGTTTTCAGAGTGTTCCTTGTCAAAGCCTTCCTCCACCTGAAGAAGCAGGAGGTGGGTTCATTGAGAGGGCTTAATGAAGATCATTATGTTTACCCCTTAGTAAGGCTTAATGCATTATCTGGCAACCAAACCGATGCCACGTCAGAATGTTGGCTGCAAATCAAGCAACAGGAAATTAAAATGTTTAAAGTGTGGGCTTGGAAAAGAAAAGGAAAGTAAATGATGACATTTTGGCCAAGGGTCGTCCATCAAGCATCTGACTGGCCAGATAATAGTTTAGCTTGCTGAGTATTCATAAATGTCCAGCCGTGGACTGATGAAATGGTAGATGAGACTCTGCATGATAAGTTAGTTCCTAGGTGTGTGTTTTTTCTAGGTAGGTTGGGAATCCAGTTATGAATTGCTCCAGGGACGAAGTGTGTGTGTGATATTCAGGTAGCTCAACATAATTAATTTTGAATGCAATATGATGAGTTATATAGAACTCATGAATCTGTGTATTACGCTGAAGTTTCTTTGATTTAAATAATTATTTATTTTTTATTTCTTTGTGTGCTTTCATTACTGAGACTTTTTCAGTGAAAAACACAAGATGGCTGGGTTCAGATGACACGATAAGCAATGGTTGATTAATTAGGCAATCGTCTGTTGCATTGCTTGTCGTGTCATCTGGGTAGGGGGAGACAACGCACAGTTGCCTAATTTACCAAATTAAGCAACAGAGAAAAACAACAGGCTGCTCCGTTGCTTATCCAGAGACCAGTTGCTTATTGTGTCGTGTGGCAGGCTCCATTGCTTAATTTGACGTGTTGAGTGCACTATTGCAGAAGCCCATAGAGTCCTCCAGCAGGAGCAGCTGAAAGCACCCCAGCCGCTCTTCTACAGCCAGCAGAACGTGCAATGGCTGATGGGATAGCCCTGGGAGGAGGGAGGGCAGAGCAATGACTGGCCGGAAGGACAACAGGAGTTTCAGTCGCTCAGCGGGGGGCGGGGCAACATGTCATCTGGGGAGTACCGGCAGCATAACATACTGTGAGTGCCTGAAGTGTTGTCCGAACACATCTGATGTGTTACCTGTGCTATTAGCAGTTACCACTTCTCCCATTTCACTTAATTGTCTCCTTCACTAGTATAATTCTAGTTTAGGGATGTGCTTGCTTCTGCAGAGAATTTACATAGAAATTCTTTCCTTCTTCCAGTGAAGCTGTATATAGTAAGTACCTGTTTCCCCAAGTCTTACCATTGTGTCACAAACACAAAGTTATACTAAGTATTCATTTTGATATTTGCCAGTTTCAACAGCAGGTAGTATTATAAGCAAAGAAGTATTTAATGAATCATAACGATTAAGAAAACATCCCACCAAGCACCAGTATTTCACAACCACCATTCATCCTCACTTCTCAAAGCACATTGACGACACTATTAAGAATATTAAGCAATAGGGCTGTTACCAGATCCGGATCCGGATCCTGAATCCGGAGCGGATCAGGCCGGATTGGATCCACAATCCAGATCCTCTCTGGGTCCGTTCAGAGCCCTCCCTCCTGCTCTCCCCTCTCCCTCCCTCCCTCCATTTGCCAGTCGCGGCGGGTGATGTCATCACCTGGTGCAAGTGGGAAAGCGGCCAGCCGACATCGAGGAGGCAGGACGAAGCGGAGGACGACGGGGGACAATGTGGAGGAGGCTGCAGGTAAGCAGGGTGATTGGGGGAGGGAGGGAGGGAGTGGGGAGAGTGGGAGGGAGGGCTCTGCACAGACCCATCCGAGGCGGATTGGATCGGGCCCGATGTGACACGGGTAGGATCGGGCCCAATCCGGACGTCCCAGATCGGGATCCAGATCGGATCGGGGGTCCATGCACAGCCCTATTAAGCGATGCGTAGTAGGCTCTGCAGGAGAGAATATGGTGCAAATACAATTTATAGGACCAGTTTGCTCCAACAAGCAATCTCTCAAGAGCTGCTGCTACACTGCTTCAATCAGTTTCAGTTTAGTGATCTTACAATTTGACTTGCTTAAAACATGTGGACTTCTGCTAGAGACTGGATGCTGGTGGTGTGGTTGTTGATGAAGATGATGATGTTGTTGATGTTGATGATGTAAGAAAGTGGGTGACCATATGAACAAAAGGGGGCAGGGCTCCTGCAGCTTGAACTGTTGTGATGAAGAGGGAATTTCACTAGGTGCTGCATGCATACAAATAACAAATGCTGAAATTCCCTTTTCTATACAACTGTTAAAGATACAGGAGCCCTGTCCTCCTTTTCATATGGTCACCCTAAACTTGTACTCTTGTATATGACTAATAACCATATTTGGTGTCAGGAAGGAATGTTAACCCAGATGAACTATAGAGATTCTGGAGAAGTTTTTCCCCTACTTCCTCCCCAGCTTGTAGCTTATTTTCGTAGGTGATTAGAAGTATGCATTTATTTATTTATTTATTTATTATTTTTCAAATGTAATAGGCTGCTCTCCATGTGCTTAAGGAGGCTGTGGGTTGTATCCAATATTAATCTAGCTCAAGTCCCATTCATTTCAATTGATCTACTCTAATTAAGACCAACATTGGATATAAACCAATGTAAACAATTCAGTGAAATGACTGAAATTGCTGTGCTAAAACAATGCACAGAAGATGAAAACAAGGTTGAGTGTTGTGGTACCATAAGAACTAACACATTTAAACTGGGCCAGAGCTCACTTCGTCACTAGCACAAATGGTTGTCCCTATATATCTGCTGTTTTTGCTGCAATACACTAAAATGGTTACCCTCTAGACCAGGGGAAATAGCTTATCTGACTAACTTGTGAAAGCCAACTGGAATAAATGTGTTTTACTTTTACTTTCCCCTCCCTGAAGGCAATTTCATTACCTTCCTAAAGGTAGTTGCCCCACGTTGCATCTGTTTACTGCTTTTAGCACTGTATTGTCCAGGCTGCAAAGGTTGATCTGTGGGAGGTTTGGCAATTGATAGACTGGTATTTGCCCAGAATATTTACCTGGATATCATTTGGTAATTGATGAGTAGGAGTCTATGAATTGGGATTCAAAGCTACAGTCGTAAACATACTTTCTTGGAAGTAAATTCGACTGAAATCAATGAGGATTCACACCACATGTAATTTCCAAGTAAATACATCTAGCATTGGACTGTTAATGTAGCTCCTTAAAGTATATTCCCAAGAATGTGTCATGATAATAATAATCATGTGAAAAACTTTTTCACAGATTGCACTTGTATTTCAACTAGTTTGAAAGTCAGTCGTGTAAAAAAAAATAAAAAATCCCCCAAACCCACTGACATTGAGATGCAATTTGTGGTAAGATCTAATTAATTTTTTTGCTCCTAAGAATAATTTATTATTTACACTTCTTATTATATATGTATTTTAGCTTCATTAGTCTGCAATGCTGGAAAAAATTATACCTTCAAGTCCTATTTATCAAATTAATGGTGCAATTTCATAGTGACACATTCCACATTCATTAAACCAAGTACAGTAAAAATGCATTTAAATTAGATTAGTGTGATGTAATAAAGATCTCAGAGTATGGGGTGATATTCTTGCTCTAAAGGCACGCCCAGGCTGAGTTGAAAGCAACTTTGAGATAATTTTTCAAAATTGATTTTGGCAGTGGTGTAAGGGCAAGAATGAGGAATAATGACTCCTTCTGTTTTATCTGTTGAACCGATGTGATGCTCTAATGTAATAGTATAAGAAAAAAGTGAATGCTCTTCTGTAACTATTATAGAAGCTGAACCCAAACATGGCCCAGCAAAAGTTGACATTATCAACAAAAGTACCAAAAGGGCTGAACCAACAGAACAGACCTGCAGTCAATTTTGTTTAAAAACAGACTTGGAATCATTCTGCAGCCTAGTAACTTGATATTTAAATAAATGAATACTAAGACGCTGATTGCTAAGATGTTGAATTGCTGAAATGAATGCTAAGATGTTCAATTCTTTACCATTCACCTGGTATGAGTTTACCTTCCTAGAGATTTCCCTTGTGGCAACTTTTTTATTTCATAGTACCTGAAACAGAGCTTCATGCATCTATTTCGAGACCACTTTTTAAAAAAATAAAAACCGGCTGATAACTGTACTGGGTGCTTTCTTAAAGGTCTACAACAATCCTCGAGCAAAGAGGAGAATCATGTTAAAACACTATTAGCAGAACTATGTGCACTGCATGAATCTGTGGTTTTCACTGCACAAACACTGGATTTGGTATATGGTCCAGAATTCAGTAATCTGAGAGTCTCAGCTTTTTCCGTTTTTTAATAACAACCCCCTTTACGGCTGCAATCCTATGCACACTTTCCTGGGGGAGTAATTAAGCATCACTGAACACGGTGGGGCTTTCTTCTGAGGAAACATGCATAGGATTGTGCTTGTAAGGCAGTAAAGTCAGGCTTGAAAGTGCCCCATGCTTCATGACGTTTTAGAAGCTGGAGTTGGGGGGAGGGTGCTGAACTGGATTTTAATGGCAGGGGGTAGGGCTTCAATTACCTGCAGAGCCTTTGTCCCACCCAGTTAGCCTCAGTCAAGTAAAAGGTGCAAAATGCTGTCATTGCAAATGGCAACAGCAGCAACTGTGTCAACAGCTTGCCCCCTGCCAATCGCCATACTCTACAATTGTTTGTTGTTGGGTTAACTCTAGGTTGTTTAACCCCAGAACAACCCAGAGTGTCAGGTTTGGATGTCACACCAACAACCTACAAATGGGGAGATTGTGGGTTGTTAATTGAAACCAGAAGTGAAGAACACACCGGAGGCAGCACACTTGCTCACTCCCACCATATTCCCGCAATTCGTGGATTAATTAACCCATGATTGCCGTTATCTGTAAATGGCTCCTGTAAAAAAAAATCCCTTCTTTTCTCATACGCAAGCTGATTGGATGCAATCTTATACAGGCTTACCTGGGAGTAAGTCTCTTTGACCTCAGTAGGGCTTACATCTGAGTAGCCATGTGTCAGTTTGCATTGTTAATTAGACAAAGTAAGCCCATACATTAAAAATTGCTCATTTTACATAGTTTACACAACACAGTTTTATATAATTTAGATTTACATCATTTCCTTGGTGCAAAATTTGGGTTAAAATTATTTTTCTTTTGTTTGGTTTTTTAGCAGGAGTTATACATAGCCTTCCAATAATAGTACACAAAATATGACTCTGTGTGAGACATAGTCAACTCTTTGCTTCATAATTTAAACAATTTGGCAGGTGATCACCCTTTAGTATCCATCACAATGGTTCAATCCAGTGCAAAGATCAATGTATTGTTTATAGATCTTCTATTGTATTGTATCATATCAATACTAATACCAAGAGTAACAACCTTCGGTAAATCCTATTATTTCCACAACTATACTAATAACATGGGGAAGTATAGATAAAATAAAAGTTTATGTCCATAGTTGCTTTGCAGACACCTCCTCTGGTATGATATAAATATAATATATGAGGCTTGGTGGTGTAATACAGTTTTTATTTCAGTTTTTTAGGGATGGCCATGCACATCCATAACTCATGAAAATAAAAAGTGTATTACACTGCCAACTGTTACATATTCTCTAGTAAAGCAAAAACGGCAAGATAAATTTATCTCCCCCCCCTCCCCTCCCCCTCCTCACCCACAGAGTGCTTAATGGATATGGTCATGATGAAGTGATGGAATGAATATTATTTACTGAAACTATTTTTTTTTTATGGCAAAACCAAAGCCAGAGCTGTCGACTTGTCCATCATGTCTGCCAGCCAGATCCTACATATGCTTCCTCTTCCTGTTGCCTTTCGTCCGAATTTGATACCGCTCTCTTTTCTGCTGTTCCCTAGGACTGAAAGGAAGAAAGATGGCTTCCCCCAGTCTCTTCGTTCTCATAGTTGCTGAGGTCCACGGCCCCTTGTGTCTTAAGAGCCCAAACATCTGTGCAACACATGTGCCATAGGCAGCACTTCTGGAGCGCATGCATAATGGAGCAAATGAAGAAGTATCCCAGCTGCACAATGTATATAAAGGGAAGGGGAGAAAAGAAATCCATGTAATTTATAGATAGAATGGCAAACGTGGTAGAATACTCCACACAACAGGCCGGAATTGTTCCTACTCAATGAAGTGGGGAGGAGAGGCAGAAGGGAAAAGCCTGAAGAGATATGCACAGAAAAAACTTACTATATTTCAAAGGTACCCTTCTTTTTGTGTGTGTTAAGTCAGAGATCCCAAGGAAAACATATCTACATATAGTACCAAGTCCATAATCAGAGCGCTGATTCTGAGGTTGGAGTGCTGACTATGACCGTGGATCCAGAAATTCAAACTATCCTATCATGTTCTTCCCCCCCCCCCCAGACTCTGTCTAGATGCCATAGGATTTTAAGATGTAGGGAAATTGCAGAAAACTTGACAAGGCAAGTCTTAAATAGATCAAGTTGAGGTTTTGATTGACACTGTGGCCTGGCTTAACAGTTAAAATGTTTTAAAGTGTTTTAATGACAGCTGTTTTATGGTTTTAAATTTTGTATATTGTCTTTTTAATGCTCAATCTTTTTATTTTTTGTAAACCGCCCAGACAGCTTCGGCTATGGGGCGGTATATAAGTGATAATAATAATAATAATAATAATAATAATAATAATAATAATTGCACCCTCAGCATATTTGTGATTTGGGAGGTCTGTTCCCATAAATCAGAAAAGCTGGCAACTTGGAGTGGGCAAGACCTGCTTTCGACCTTGCAGAAAAAACACAGGAAACTGCCTTATGCTGAGTCGGATGCTTGGTCCATCTAGTCCAGTATTGTCACTGACTGGCAGTGGCTCTCCAGGGCAGAATTCTTTCCTAGTCCTACCTGGAGACTCTGGGAATTGAACCTGGGAACTTCTGCATGCAAAGTATATGTTCTATCACTGAGATACAGTCCCTCTCGAAGAGCATGTAGCTAACGATCAGGCAGTTCCCAATATATAGGGGATCATCAGATAAGCTTTTTATAGCACGCTCTTTACTGGGCACTCACGAATTTTTGCAGGTCCTATCCATGACACCATCCACCTCCCATGCATCTCCCGCTCTTTCTGGCCTTCTCGTTTATTTTTAGAAATGGAACTTGCCGCGATCTCCTGCTATGTGCAGGAGAAGTGGCATGATAAAAATGCCCACTGAATGGACCATGTGGTTGTTGTTTACTTCCTCTTTCTTCCCCGTGAGAAAGAGGAAGTATTGTGTGACAGAAGTGGGGGGGGCAGAGAAGCAACATTAGGGAACCGTGATCCTCCTCCCCCCGGTCTAATGAAGCTCATTAAGGTTCTTGCTCTAGGCATTGGGTTCCTTTAAAAATTCCCTTTTACTTATAACAAGGTAGTCGTTCCCTTCTTGTAAAACATAGGAACAGTGGCTCTTCTTTTAAAGTTGGTAGTAAAGTATTAATCTTAGAAACTTTGCCAGTAAAAGAAGAAGAATTATCTGAACTGCTGATATTTCGAGGGACAGGATGGAATGTGTAGGACACAACTGAGGGAAGCTACATGCCTCTTGCATCTACTTTTATATTTGAATGTTAGCCAACCAGAAAGCAAACTTTGTGGGTGTGAAGTATACCCACAGTCTGTGGACTATAGACTTAAAGCCTGCTTCAGATGGTACTGATTCTAAAGCTCCCAGTCAACCAAATACTCTTTCTAAAGAAACAGTGACTTCAGCATTAGTGGGGTTACTGCAGTTCTAATTTGCTGGCATCATAAGGATGTAGTCCTGCCAGCCAACGTGGCCATCAAAGGGCCTTCCATAAGGGGAGCTCTTTGGATTAGCAACCAGGGAGTTTCGGTAGAACAGCCTTTCCCAACTTGGTATCCTCCAGATATGTTGGGCTACAACTACAGATGTGTTGGACTACAGCTGGCTGTGGGATGATGGAAGTTGTAATCCAACCCATGGAGGGTACCAGGTTGGAGAATGATAGGGTAGGAGAAGGTGGAAGGCTTGTTTAGCCCCTTCCTGGTTCCTGGGAGGACTTCTGCTTCTTTCTTGACCATAACTCCAATTCTGCCACTCTTCCCCAGCCTCCTTCCCCCTGCTTCCTGGCATGTGCAGAGGTGCTATAAAGTTTACAACAGCACAATGCTTCACAAAGGGTCTATGCCACTTCTGAGGTGCAGTACCCCAGCACCCAGTTCCATGCAAGTACATCTCATTTGAAAATGCTGGGATGGATGTGTGCATCTACACCTGAACACAGGAATCCATATGTATGTGGTGTATAAAGGATAAATGAGCATAAGCAGTGTTTGTTCATCATTATCTTACAACATCAAAGGGGTATACCACATTGCAGCTAATTACATTATTTTAATATTAATGATTATGAATTATTGTCACTTTGTATTACTAACACAGGGGCAGCTGGCACACACGGTGCTTTTGCCAAGAAGTATCCCTACTTTAACACTCATTATTTTCTATGGAGCTTTGTGTAATTAAGTTTGAAAAGGAACCTGAACCTTCCTGACAAAGAAGGGATAGGTAATAAATAATGAGATGGAAAAAAGAATAGCGCAAGTAAATGGGTGTTGTTTTTCTTGCTGTAATTGTTTCTATCACCATTGTAGTCAAAGGGCTAAATGGCTTTGTTTTGTTAGCCTACGTTTCCTCACCCTATTTAAGTCCCCTTCACACAATACTCATGCAAGAGGAGGGGGCATCAGGTGACTTATTGGCAGCAACGGAGTTGTATTTCTAGTGTCAGGTCACTTCCCGGCCCCACCTACTGACGTTCGCGCATTAGCATGGTCACATGCAGAGGGAAAGCCTATGCGTGAGCAGCTACTTTTCTGTTGCAGACCCCCATGATAATGCATGAACATCTGCAGTGGGGCCAGGCAGCAGACCTAAGTAGTGGTGCAGCCAGGTAATTTTAGGCCCTGGACTTAATGACCTTATTATGGGGCCTTCAGATGCCATCATCTATACTACTTCAGTTATGAAACACACCACTGATATTTCTCACCTTCACTCCCCCCCGAGCCCCCAACTGCCATTTCATAGTTCTCAAATGCTTCCACATTCATTCATTCATTTATTACATTTCTAATCCCAGCATGCCTTACATTCCTGACATCTTAGAACAACTATAACAAAACTGTTTGCCAACCCTGGTTTGAAACAAAACAAAACAAAAACCTCTGAGTATGTGCAGTTATGCATGTTAAACTCACTTCAGGCATAAGACCATCATAACTGCAGGAACAGAATAGAATTTGCTTCTACTCTGAGGTTCGAATCAGATGCCACTCTCTAGGTAATCATTGGGAGGGAGGAGAGGTAGCATGTGTCCTCTTTTGCAGAGAACACTCTTCTATTTTGAAGGCATCCTCTATGTAAAGGGCTATCTAGTCCAAGTCCAGTATAAAGATGAAGAACCACCTGTAGGGAGACCTGGGCCTTGAAGCTGCCCATCAACAGCATCTGGACAGCAGACTGAGCAAGGCACACAGCTCACCTGGTCGCAGTTTTCCACTCTATGGGGCTGCCATCATGGTGCTGCCCCACCGCCAAACCCCATGGCATCACTACTGGAGGGGTGGCGAATAATCCACACTGGGAAGGCAGCGGGCCTGCCCCTCCCCCTCTTGCAGTTTCCACTGACCAATGGGAGGTTGCCTTCCACCTGGAAACACCCTCAGCACAGCGCCAGAGCAAGGACAGACAGGCCATCCTGACCTCACCCTAGCAGGAAAAGTTGGGGTAAGTCCCTCACTTTTCTGCTGCGCATCTTTGGCTCTTTGCCCCAAGGTGGCTCTGAATCAGCAGCTGCGTCATATAATAGACACAGCATGGATTTGGAGCCACTCCGGAGCAAAAGATGATGTTCAGACAGCTCCCTAATGTAAGGTGCTGTATTTCCAATTAATTTATAATTTATAATAATTATTTCTAAATTTGCATCTATACATGTATATTAGCATCTGCAACTTTTATGTTTATTGGTGTCCTCTTTTGTCCTTTTTTTTCTTTTCTTTTTTTAGAGACTCACAAGTGGCAAACCTATTCAAGGACCTGGATTTTGCCCCCACAATCCAGCCCTAGCTGTGCAACTGGGCTGGATTCTGGAGCAGAGGCAATAATGTAGCCCCATTGCCTATCACTCATGTGATACTTTTGTTTTCCAGTATTGAGTGTATGTATTACATGCTACTCATAGCGGTACACCAGGATTCTAGAACCTTAGGAGATTGGAACTTCCAGATTCGAAGTATTTGTCTACTTTCTATACAGGCCTGATTTACTGGTTTATTTGTTACATTTATATCTCACCTTTCCTGCAATGAGCCCAAGGCAGCGTACATGATCTTCCTCCTCCTCTCCATTTTATCCTCACAATGACTCTGTGAGGTCGGCTAGGCTGAGATTGAGTGACTGGACTGAAGCCACCCAGTGAGATTCATAGCCAAATGGGGATTAGAACCCTGGTCTTCCAAGCTCCAACCCAACACTCTAATCACTATACCACACTGGTTCTTATAAGGTTTCCTACACTTAGACCTTCTACCCTCCCAGACTTTAGTGAGGAGACAGAAGAGTATTTAGTTTTCGTAGCATACTTTGCCCTCATCTCTTCTCCAAGGCATACTGTTTAAGGATTTTTGAAACTAAGAACAAAATACCTGTAGTCTGGCTTTTTAGCCAGCGGTGTTGTTCACAGCATAACACTTCATTTCTGATTGGGGTTGAAGAGGTCAGGCGAGAGCAGAGGGAACTGCTGTTTTAACGCTGAGCAGGACATTTTGCGATCTTTGTTAGGTAGCCCATATGGAACAGCGTAGCACCCTAGCAAGAGGGAGGGTAATTCTTCTGGAATGATCGAAGTGGTCCGACTAGCAAGGGGCAGAGACAAACGTTTGATACTGATGGCTGGTGCCAAGATGAAGGCTGTTACCTACTGTGCTACAATTGCCCTGTATCAGCTTTTAATAAAAATGAAATCAGCACTGCAAGCTATGGCAGGATATAAAACTTCCACAAAGAGGGCCAGGTTGATTTCTCCCATCGCTTGCACCTCATGTCAATTCAAGAATAGATCCACAAATGGCCCTGGAGTTACAAACGACTTATAACTAACTCAGGCAAGGGTGGGCAGGGGAGGAATGCTGACTGAAATGTTCTTGTACTTTTCCCACTGTTTCTAAAACTTCTAAATCAGAGACTTGCAGATGGACTTTGATCATTGCTTGGTGCCCATCTGCAGACTATTCCCCCCCCCCCCCGCCAATTTTGTGTGTGTTGGGTTTTGTGGGGAAGGGGGAACAACACTCTTATATGGCAATCTTCATATGAACCCTTCAGCCTAATTGCAGGTCTTGATCTATTGTTCCTTAAGCATATTGTAATGGCTGTCATCAACAGGATGGGTTTAGCTATTATACTGGGATATAGAAGAGTGATAACATTTACTGTGTTTTATCAGTTTAATGGACTGATTTCTGTATTATTGCCACTCTAGAGCCTTCAAGATCAGGCTGGCTGATGAAGAAATTGCTGTTGTGTGCCCACCCCCAATCCCACCACTTCCATGAGCAATGACAATTCACCTAGGAAGATGCAGCAAGTGTTTCCTGGGTTTGACTTCCTTTGGAGGAGAGAGCAATGGAGAGTTAAAGCTATTTGGGGTAAGATTTGTTGTGTTTATGTAGGGTGACCATATTTTGGAAACCAAAAAGGAGGACAACATGGCCGCCCCAAAGTGGGCGTGCCCACCCAAACATGTCCAGCCCCCAAGGGGGTGTGCCCACCCAAACATGGCCCTGGACACATGTCTGATTTCACAGCACACAATTAAGACAAACCTGTTCTACATAACATCTTAACATTAAAATCACTGAAATAAAGAACAAATGAAACATTCAATGTATTTGAAATTAACTTCACTCCTACTTTTGTAGCTTTTGCTGTACTTTGAAGCTTTTGCTATATTCTGTGTGATACATTCTCTAGGCTGACCATATGAAAAGGAGGACAGAGCTCATGTAACTTTAACTGTTGTAGAGAAAAGGGAATTTCAGCTAGTGTCATTTGTATGCAATTAGTTCCTAGTAAAATTCCCTCTTCATCACAACAGTTAAAGTTGCAGGCACTATACTAGAGTGACCATATACAAAAGAAGGCAGGGCCCCTGCAACTTTAACTGTTGTGATGAAGAGGGAATTTCACCAGGAACTAATTGCATACAAATGACACTGGCTGAAAGTCCCTTTTCTCTACAACTGTTAAAGTTACATGAGCCCTGTCCTCCTTTTCATATGGTCAGCCTACATTCTCTCCTTCACTCAGATATCTTTTCTGACTGCAAATCCTTCACTGAATGACCAGTCTCACCTTTCCTAACATTTAACACTCTTTCCCCATCATCTTTCTCAAACCCATACTCAGAGATTCAGCATACTGCTACCACTGAACAGGTGCAGAAAAATCTAGTACAACAAACTAGCAACCTAGCATTCAGAAAAAGTATAAAATACAATTACCCTGCAAGCATTAGCTATGGAACAAAATTACCACCTCTTAACTTGTTTCAACTTCTATTTATCAATGAGAAATTATCACAATGCTAGACAAGGATCCTTTCCTTCTTTTATTGAATAATTGGATTCAATACATATTTGGAAATTCTGTTCTCAGTGTGTAGAGAACAGAAATTCCAATCAGAGAGTGCTCTGCCCAAAGAAAACTGCCCAAAGTCCCATTGATTTCAATAAAGCTTATTCCCAGATAAATGAATATAGGATTGCAGCCTTAAATGAAGGTGCTTACAGGGCCATTAGTATTTTATTGCTGTTCATGATAAATCTTCACTGTGATAGAATTTAAGCAAGTTGAACAGTGCAACGTTAAACATGTCTACTCATAAGTAAGTCCCACTGACTGCAGTACGGCCTGCAATCCTAAAGTGTTAACATAAATGTAATTACAAACACAAAATAGGATCATTGACAGAATTAGGAGGGGGAAGTTTCTGCAGTTGTGGAGCAAGTTGTCTGTCACACACAAGATGAACATAGTTTGCATAATTTGTGAATCTTCAAGATGCCACAAGACACTTTGTGGCTTTCAAACACAAAAGAACAAGAGGTGCCTCTGCTTCTTCACATCTGTTCATCTTTCTGTAGCAAGTGCAAGCCCTTGCTGTCAAGGAGGACTATGCACCCACCAGAGCCTGGCCTCGTGGATCATGCAACCAGCAGGTGCACTTCAGAAATATGTTTTCAGTGCCTAGGAAATCCAGACATACTCAAACAAGCCCAAACAAGCCACCCTATGCACTCACATATTACCTTGCCCCTTAGTCCAGACATTGCTGCTCACATCCCTTTTTGGAAGCAAAACCACTTCTATCCCCCTATCCCAGATAAGGGACCTGGGCCAGCTTGGAAAAAGCAACAGGTGAGGAAGACCTCTGGCACTCCATTAAACATGACAGCAGCCAGTATACCTGCTCACCCCTTGCCAGAAGCCTCACAGTCTACAATGGCAAAATGTAGTGTTTGGCTGCTGGGCGCCTCTCCCTGCCCAGTCAGACACCAGCTTACAATGGTGTTGTTAAGCAATTTTGGATGCTGGATATAATGGTCGTACAGCCCCCTTTATATCTTAAAATGAATCCTTTCAATTCCACATTGCACAACTGCTACATTTCTGGTGCTAGTGCAGTAATAATAACTTCTGGTTTATCAGTGAGAAACTAATCTAAAAATGTGTTATTACACCTCAGGTTCATTAGCCACATAAACAAACCAGAACAGAACAGAACAGAACAGATGCCCATTATCACAATGCTAGACAAGACTCTTTCCCTCCTTTTATCCAAATACCTCTTGAATTTACACTGCCTCAGTGTGCAGAGAACAGAAATCCCATTCAGGGATCCAAAGAAAACTGTCCAAAGAAACCTCAGAAATAAGTCCCATTGATTTCAATAAAGCTTGATTTCAATAAAGCTTACTCCCAGCCTCTTCACATCTGCTGGAAAACATTGGCAATGTAAAATCCAAGCAATCTTTAGTATTATTCTTAATGGAAAGGCAGGTGTAAATAAAATAAATCCTTTTCTAACTATGTCTCAGTTCTGTCTAGGAGGGAAGGGAACAGGGCCGGGTAAGGGCTTACGAGTGCCGCCGCCACATACCTTCTTCTGATGCTGGTCTGCCGCAGCTGCTGGTTGTTCTCCTCCTCCTCCTCTACCGCTTTTCCGCTGAACGCCGGTGCTGCTCCTGCTGGTTCCTCTTCTGTTGCTGTTGGTACCGCTTCCTTCTTTTCTCTCCTCCTCTGCCTCCTTCTCTTCCTCCGTCCGCCTCCTCCTCCTCCTCCTCCTCCTCCTCCTCCTCCTCCTCCGTCTGTCTTCTTCTCCTCCTCTGTCTCCTCCTCCTCCTCCTCCTCCTCCTCCTCCTCCTCTGTCTGTCTTCTTCTCCTCCTCCTCCTCCTCTGTCTGTCTTCTCCTCCTCCTCCTCCTCCATCTGTCTTCTCCTCCTCCTCCTCCGCCATCTGTCTTCTTCTCCTCCTCCTCCTCCTCCGTCTGTCTTCTTCTTCTCCTCCTCCTCCTCCTCTGTCTGTCTGTCTTCTTCTTCTCCTCCTCCTCCTCCACAACTGTGCTAGCCAAGAACAAGGCCCGGATGGCGGAGGGGAGGAGGCCGGAACGACGCGCACCCAGAAGTGCGGGCGCGCGTTGTTCCAGCCTCTTCCGCGGCCAATCTGGGCCTTGTTCTTGGCCAGCACAACCGCACTAACCAAGAACAAGGCCCAGATGGCACGGGAGAGGCCCAGTTTTTCCGGACTTTGGGGAATATTTTAAAATTTCCCCCCCGGACTCAAATTTGGCCCCCTTTTTCCGGACTTGTCTGGGGGGATCCAGACGTCTGGTCACCCTAGTTTATGGATATAGAAAGTGACCATAGGTGGAGTGAAAGAGCATGTGCACTCCTACAAGACAACAGATCCCACATAAAATCCCCACAGAGGGGCATCTAGCACCCCAATATGATTCCAGGCTTCAGCTACTTGCTGGGGGAGGGGGTTGTGGTTCAGTGGTATAGCACACACTTTGCATGTAGAAGGCTGCAGGTTCAATCCCCAGCATCTCCAGGTAGGGCTAGCAAAAAATCCAGCCTGAAACCCTGGAGAGTCATTGCCGGTCATGTCAACAAAACTGGCCTAGATGGACCAATGGTCTGACTCAGGCAGGATCTACGCTACTGCTTTATAATGGTATTGAAGTGCACTAACAACTGTTGGGGCCCATGACCCATTTCATATACTATTTTCATAGTGTTATATCGTGCTTGGTATAGATGTGACTTCAGCATCCTATGTTCCTATCTTCCATCTCTCCATTAATCAGTATTCAGCTTAACAAAAGGAATGGATGGCCAGAGCCCATAACAAACCACACTATAATGACTTGAGCATAATAATTATCTGGGAGTGTCAGATCCAATTTGTCCCAAGGGCAGGCCAAGATCTCAGTATTCTGTCTGAGGGAATATGGAGTCACCATGTTGCTTAGATCATAGAGCAGGGTCACCACCAGGATGGGAAGAGCAGTAGCCTAATGGTAGAACACATTCTTTGTCTCCCAATAGTCCCAGGTTCAATCCCTGGTATCTAAAAGTAGGGCTGGAGAGGACCCCAGCCTGAAACCCTGGAGAACGGTTGTGAGTTCAAATAAACCCAACCTTATGTCCTACAGATATTCTGGACTACAATTCTCATCACCCTGACATTGACCATGCTGGTTGGTGCTGATAGGAATTGTAGCCTTGAGGGCACCAGGTTGAGGAAGGCTGGTATAGCAATAGTATGTTAGATGGACCAAGCTCACTCAGGGGTAATCACTGAGAACAGCCTTCACCAACATGGTGCCCTACAAATGTGTGGGACTGAAACTCCCATAATTCCATTGGCCATGGTGGCAGGGAATTATGGAAGTTACAGTCTAACACTTCTGGAGGTCCCCAAGTGGGGGAAGGATAGGCTGACCATATGAAAAAGAGGACAGGGCTCCTGTAACTTTAACAGTTGTAGAGAAAAGGGAATTTCAGCCAGTATCATTTGTATGCAATTAGTTCCTGGTGATATTCCCTCTTCATCACAACAGTTAAAGTTGCAGGCACTATACTAGAGTGACCATATACAAAAGAAGCCAGGGCCTCTGCAACTTTAACTGCTATGATGAAGAGGGAATTTCACCACTAATTGCATACAAATGACACTGGCTGAAATTCCCTTTTCTCTACAACTGTTAAAGTTACAGGACTCCTGTCCTCCTTTTCATATGGTCAGCCTAGGGAAGGATGAATAAGAGTGACTGAACTGTTAAGAGCTAAAGGCTCTTCTCTACCTGCTGATCACTTCTGGTCACATGTACAGGCTGATATTTGAACATAGGAAGCTACCTTATGCCAAGTCACACCATTGATCCATCTAACTTAGTATTGCCTGCACCAGTGGCAGAGAATCTCGGGCACGGGGGCCAAATCCAGCCCACTTGGGGTGCCAATCCAGGGGTCCCCAAATGGCCACTCCTCCTTCCCCTTTCACCCACCCACCTACCCGTTTGCTTGTTCACTGGCTTTTGTGCAGTTTTTCCACCATTCTAAAACGTTGAAATGCCTTTCCTAAGGCTTAGAATATCTCTGCATTAAAGGGAAATCGCGCTGCTTACCCGGGGCCTTTGTGCTTCCTGCTTTTTGATGAAATTGTCCTGGCTTGCATTACACAAGTGGAGAGGGGCGACCACATGGTTTGGATTGAATTGAATTGAATACTTCCCCTCCCTTCATTTCAATAAGATAGTGCCATCTAGTAGCAGAAGAACCCACTTTTTCAGGATATTTACCACTTTAAAAGTGGTTCTTTTCATGGCAGAATTTCCAAAGGATATCAAGGGAGATGTCCTGGTCATCGACAATGTCATGTAAAAGACCCGCAAACTTTTGTGAGTGGCCAATCACAACCATGCAATAATAATAATAATAATAATAATAAAAAAATTTTTTTTAATTATTATTATTATTATTATTATTAGGGATGTGCACTGGATCGGACCCGATCCACGATCCGAGTCCGGTCCAGTGGGAAATCGGATAAATTATCCGATTTCCGATCCAACAGCTGGATCCGCCGATCCAGTCCGAACCGATCCGAAAAGGGTCCGAACCGGTTCAGCGGATCAGCGGATCGGCGGGCGCCCACTGGCACCCACCGCCGCTTCCATTGGCGGGCGCCAGCGGGCGCCCGCCGATGAAAGTGGACAGCGGGGGGGGGGGAGGAGGGGGGCCCTTACCTTCCCGGCCCGTCCGCTCCCGTCCGGCGCCAGTGGCTACTACCAGCGGGCTCCGCGGCCTGCTCCAGGGTGGCGCGCCGGGTGATGTCATCACCCGGCGCGCTACTCGAGAGCAGGCCGCGGAGCCCGCTGGTAGTAGCCGCCGGTGCTGGACGGGAGCGGACGGGCCGGGAAGGTAAGCAGGGGGTGCGTGGAGGGGAGGAGGGGGCGCGCGGAGGGGGGGGAGGGGGGGCCCTTACCTTTCCAGCCCGTCCGCTCCCGTCCGGCGCCGGCGGCTACTACCAGCGGGCTCCGCGGCCTGCTCCAGGGTGGCGCGCCGGGTGATCACCCGGCGCGCTACTCGAGAGCAAGCCGCAAAGCCGGCTGGCAGTAGCCGCCGGTGCCGGACGGGAGCTAACGGCCCTAAAAGGTAAGCAGTGGCGGGGAAGGGGGCTTACCCCCCCCGGAGCCGTCCGCTTCTATCCGCTGGCGCCCGCGGGCGCCAGCAGATGGAAGCGGACGGCCCCAGGGGGGGTAGGGAGCATGGGGGAGGGGGCTTACCTGCCGGGGCCGTCCACAGCAGACGGCCCCGGGGGGGAGGGAGTTAGGCCCCCCCTCACCCACCCGCCGCCATTTTTTCCTCATAGACTTGCATTGCAATGCAATCTATGGGGAAAAAAATGGCGGCCGATCCAAAAATTTCCGATTTTTGGATCGGGATCGTACTCGATCCGGTCCGGGGGGGCTCCGATTTTGTCCGAACCGATCCGTGACAAAATTGGAGGTCCCGATCCGGGTCTCGATCCGATCCGGGGGGGTCTGTGCACACCCCTAATTATTATTAAAAAATATATATTTCTTACCCGCCTCTCGGTTTGGATCAAGGCGGGGAACAACAGTAGATATAAAACACAATAAAATACATAAAACTGATTAAAAACATGGCAAACATTATTAAAATAGCAATAAAACATCATAAAAACATTCTAAAATTCCAGTGGATATGCCTGCTGGAAGAGACCAGACTTTATAGCTTTCTTAAATTCTAAAAGACTGTTAAGTTGACGATAGGGTGACCAGATTTTAAAAATCAAAATCCTGGTACCCCCCGCCCCCCCCACCCAAAACAACCCCCCACCAAGCCACCCCCCCCAAAAAAAACCAGCCTGGACCTACCGCTGGGTTCCTCCGCCGCCCGCGCGGAAGAGGCGGGAGAGGGCCTGATCCGGAAGTGACGTAACCGGCCCTGTCCTGTCTCTTCCGCGCGGCCTCTGGCCTTTCTGGGGCTCGTCGCGATGGCGACGAGCCCCGAGGAACCCGGACGCCCGCACAGAAGAGGTGGGCGCGGCCGTCCGGGCTCCTCCGCCGCCTTCGCCGCCGCTGCCGGGCTCGTAAGGCCAGAGGCCGGGCGGAGGAGGCGGGAGAGGGCCGGTTACGTCACTTCCGGATCCGGCCCTCTCCTGCCTCATCCGCGCGGCCTCTGGCCTTACGAGCCCGGCAGCGGCGGCGAAGGCGGCAGAGGAGCCCGGGAAGCGGCCGCAGCAGGTAAGTGCCCCCCTTCGTGCTTACCTGCTGGGGCGGCCGCTTCCCGGGCTCCTCCGCCGCCGGGTCTACCGCTGCTCCTTGCTTGCTGCCACTGCCGCGTGACCCCCCACCACCCCAGTTTGCCCCCCCGCCCCCCGGTTGGGCCGGTTTGCCCCTGGATTCCCGGTTAGGACCGGGAAATCCCGAGCCACCTGGTCAGCCTAGTTGACAAGTCTCCTCCGGTAGGTCATTCCACACTCTGGGAATGGCAGAAGAAAAGGACCTCTGGGTAACAGTTGTCAGCCTAGTCTTGGCCGACTGTAGTAAGTTCTTCCCAGAGGACCTAAACGTGCGGGGCGGATTGTATGGGAGAAGGCGATCCCACAGGTAACCTGGACCCAAATCATGTAGAGCTTTAAAGGTAATGACCAACACTTTGTACTTCACCCAGAAACTAATTGGCAGCCAGTGGAGCGATTTTAAAGCTGGCATAATGTCACCCCTAGGTGTACCAGTGATCAACCTGGCTGCCATATCTTGAACAAGTTGAAGTTTCCGGACTAGGCACAAAGGTAGCCCTATGTACAGTGCATTGCAGAAGTTGAGCCGCGAAGTTACCAGCCCGTGCGCTACCGTCTTTAGGTCTTCCAACTCTAGGAAAGGGTGCAGCTGGCATATCAACTGAAGCTGATAGTAGGCACTCCTGGCTGTCGCATCTATCTGGGCTGTCATTTGGAGCGATGGATCCAGGAGTACCCCCAAGCTGCAAACACAGCCTTTCAAGGGGAGTGTAACCCAATCCAGAACTGGTTGACACACCTCCAAACCCAGGTTGCGGCCTTTGACAGCAAGCACCTCCGTCTTGTCTGGATTCAGCTTCACTTTGTTTTTCCTCATCCAGCCCATTACCAAGCATTCATTCAGAGGAGACACAATAAATCGCTTGCATGCCCTTAGTTACTAGCAGTAAGAGTTTTAAGCTAAAATATGCTGTTATTTTTGGTAGTTTGGCCCTGCCCCTTTTTACCTAGAAAGTGGCCCTGAAGAGGTTCTCCAAAATGGAATTTAGCCCTTGGGATGAAAGAATTTCAGTACCTGTGGTCTACAATGAGTGGCAGCGGCTTTGAGTATCATTTCATTGAGAGGTGGGGTATGAATCACATAAATACATAAATATTATTGTGGTTGTTCTGCACCAAATAATTACATTGAGATGTCACTAGATTGACCAGCTCCTTTGACTGGTAGTCAGTTCATTTTTACACTGCCAGCAGCCAACCATCACACCGTTGTACAGTACACATAGTTTTAACAATATTGATTGAACAAGTTCTGGTATTCTGCCCAGCAAGAAGAAAATTGTGTTGTTATTGCCATATATGTGTTAGTTCAGCACACCTATGCCCAGGTAAAAATGAAATCAAGCAACCTTGATGTTATCTCAATTATGTGCAAGTCGAATTGCTGTTTTTTTGTCAGGTTCCATTCTCAGGAGTGCAACTTTGTATTTTTAATGAAGGGCGTCATCATACGCGGGGTTTGATGCACACCTGCTGCAACTTTGATCCACTTTTTCAGCGCTGGACTTGTTCAGGGTTCGAGAACAGCAGGACGGGGACGATGTCATGAGAGTCCACCGCTGAAAAAGTGGATCAAAGTCGTGGCAGGTGTGCATCAAACCCCACGTATGATGACGCTTAAAGTGAGGGAAGTGAGTAAGCATGTCCTGAAGACATGCTTTTGGATGAATTTTGGATGCCACCTCTCTCAGGCACTCCTATTGCAAAATCTTAGTTTGCTTTATATAAATGATATTTGTGCAGAGTTGCTCCTTGGAGCCCCATTGAAATGTCCCTGTGAATTGCACCCAGTTACACCATTTTCAGGGTTGGCGACTCAAGAGGGTTTTTTTTAAAAAAAAGCCTGCCATTTTACTTTCTAAAATTCTGATGAAAGTATTTTAAATTTAGAAATATAAATGTCCATGTCCATTGTTGGGGAGAAAGTCGTGAAAATACAATGATACAATATTCAAAATTGATTGAGAAACAAAAATCCTCTATCACCATTTTTAAAAGCATAATCTAAGAATTACTGTTATGATTTTAATTCCTTGGTCCTTCGATTAATTCTTATGCAGCCTGATCCTACTTACTTCAATGAATATTTCTTCCAGGCAAATGTGCACAGGATTGCAGCTATACTGAAATGAATGTCACGGTAAAAGTGCATTATGTTGGCTTTGCCTTGCTCCTATGTTGAAGTATATGATGGGGGCAACTGGGATTTCCAGGATATTTCACCCCACCCCTTTCTTATGCTATGCAGGCTTTTGAGCTTCCAATCCTGTTATGATATATTAAACAATGGATACCATTGTTCAATAATTATCTGACATAACAGAAAACAATGATGCATGATAACCGATCACATAATACTTAGGGTTGCAAACGTTAATCACTTTAATTAGTAGATTAATCAAGCTTTAGCTGATTAATTGGTGGAGCAAATTCTAATTTGTGGAACTAAGCTAAAGAGCACACTTTCTTATTTCTTGCAGTCATGTGTTTCTGACGAATGCAAATTTTTTTGAAAGTAATTTATTAATCGATTAAAACCCTGATGATTAATCAACTAACAGCACAATTCTTGGCAGGTCTACTCTGAAATAAGGCCATGGAGTTCAATGGGGCTTACACCCAGGCAAGTGGGTATAGGTTTGTATTGTAAAAAGGGGGGGGGGGAGAGGGAGAGATAAATCATTTGGGCGAACAAGTGATATTATTTTTATTTTTTTTGGGCGAACAAGTTTATTATTTTTAAAATAATAAACAAAAACAGTAATAAAATGAAAGATATCCTCTATATTTCAGTGTATACCATCTCCCACTGAAATCCATAAGACTATGTGAAAAGTTAGTCCCTTTGGCAGGACTGTGCCGGCTCTCTTAAATCTGAACAATAACGTTCCTGTGAAGAAAATGCATTTCATCAACCCATACAGTTTTTTCCTGAAATCCCCCTCCCTCTCCCTCTGCAAAAGCCCTAAATTTAGCTTTAAAATTAAGGGCTTCCATATAAATAAAATGTGGTGCTTTGTTACTTTAATCTTTTGTCAACCTCTCAAACTGACAGCAGTCACGTTTTCGAGCTTCTCTCTATTGAGAAAGAAGATAGTTCTGATTTATAGCGATCATGTGGTTTGAAAGTTTAAGAAACTCTAAATTCACAGGATTCATCATAAAAGTGCCAAGAGTTAAAAATGAGTTGTTAATATTGAGAGCAGACTTAGCGCCCGTTACTGTTATTTTCAAACACAATTCAGTTTTGGGGAGAGTCTGTCGAGGATCCAACCTCCTTTGAAATCCCTTACATCAAATTCTTTCTTGTGCTATTTTCTTGCCTGCCCCCCAGTATTTATTGCTCTTCCCGCTGGACCTCATTGCTTTTTGTCTGCTAACTTTGTTACAAAGCAAATTGCATAGCATGTACCTGAGGATTACATTTTTATTTCTTCCAGTATGAACACACATGACCCAAACGTGAATTGGGACCAATCCCCAACAGGAGGGGAAGATAAAACCTTACCCCCTCCCTGTTTTCACTCCCGGGAGTGTTCGTGTTTTTTTTTAAAGCCTCCATTGTTGCAAATGGAAGCTTTTTTTTACCCCCCCCCACCACCACCATGCAGGATGGAGGGATTTCAGGGAAAACCACTGTGTGTAAGTGGGGAGGTTTTTAGGATGTTTTAGGATATTTTAATTAGGCTGACCAGATTTTAAAAGTAAAAATCCCTGTCCCCCCCGCCCCCCCAAAACAACCCCCCCACCAAGCCACCCCCCCCCAAAAAAAACCAGCCTGGACCTACCGCCGGGTTCCTCTGTCGCCCGCGCGGCCGCGCGGGTTCCTCTGTTGCTGCCCGCGCGGCTGCGCCGGGTCCTCCGTCGCCCGCGCGGCTGCGCGGGGTCCTCCACTACCGCCCGCGCGGCCGCGCTGGGTCCTCTGTCGCCCGCGCAGCCGCGCGGGGTCCTCCATCGCCGCCCGCGCGGAAGAGGCGGGAGAGGGCCGGATCCGGAAGTGACGTAACCGGCCCTCTCCCGTCTCTTCCGCGTGGCCTCTGGCCTTTCTGGGGCTCGTCGCAATGGCGACGAGCCTCGAGGAGCCCGGACGCCCACGCGGAAGAGGCGGGCGTGAGCGTCCGGGCTCCTCAGGGCTCATCGCCATCGCGATTGAGCCCCAAGGAGGCCAGAGGCTGCGCGGAAGAGGCGGGAGAGGGCCGGTTATGTCACTTCCGGATCCGGCCCTCTCCTGCCTGTTCCGCGCGGCCTCTGGCCTTACGAGCCCGGCAGCGGCGGCAAAGGTGGCGGAGGAGCCCGGGAAGCGGCCGCCCCAGCAGGTAAGTGCCCCCCTTCGTGCTTACCTGCAGGGGCGTCCGCTTCCCGGGCTCCTCCACCTCCACCGGGTCTCGCTGCCACCGCCGCGTGACCCCCCGCCACCCCGGTTTTCCCCCGGTTGGCCCGGTTGGCCCGGTTGGCCTCTGGATTCCCGGTTAGGACCGGGAAATCCCGAGCCACCTGGTCAGCCTAATTTTAATGCAATTTTAATAATATGTGTCATGTTTTAATCAGTTTTATGTATTTTATCATGTTGTTGTTCCCCACCTCGATCCGGACGGAGAGGTGGGTAAGAAATAAATAAATTATTATTATTTATTATTATTATTATTATTATTTGGCAGTCTTGTTCCAAATCAGGACTGCACATGCTTACAGTAGAGTAAATAAAAAGCTATCTCTCCATGACATGAAATCTGGCTTTCAGTGTAATGTTCAGTTTGGGAGTTTGATTATAACATCAAAAGGACCACTACAGTGAGGTGACCTGAACTTTTCCCTAATTTACTTCTCTGTGATTCATCACTTACTTATTTTCTTTCTCCCCTGCTCACCTTTCCCTCATACCAAATGTGAGATGGGCTGCGAGAAATGTGCCCGGGGTATGGAGGGGGAGGAGCTATGTGGGGCATTCATGCGCCTTCATTTATTTATTTATTAAAACATTTGCATTCCGCCCTATTATCTCTAGGATCTCAGGGCGGCGTACAGATAGAATCAGAACAATATAAACATAAATAATTTACACAGCAAAATATATTAAATCGTTAACAAATTAAAACCTGTAGTTTTTTTTAAAAAAGCAATAAAACAATTAAAAACAATTAAAACTGTGTAACCATGGAGAATTTAGCCCTCAGGGGCTTTCATGTGCTATTACAGCCCTGCACATATTCACTCTAACCTTTGCAGTGGTCACCATTTTAGAAGCCAGTTTAATGTTTTTTTAATTAGCAGTAAAACAATTCTCTGGCTGCTTTTTAAAAAAAATATTAAAATATTGGCACAATACTGATTTACATTGCAGTCTTAAGCCCTTGCTGTTGATTGCTGGAGGAAGTTATGTCATGGCTGAGATGCCCCTCTGCTGCCGACAAACAGGAGCTTTCCCCCACCCTGTGCAGGTAACAGCTCCACCACCACGGACCCCCCCCCACTACATCCCCCAAGAGTTAAGTGGCAGAAGTCTACTGCCATCAGTCTTCCTGCTAACGGTCACTGGCATAAGGACCCCAAAGAGGGTATTCTGGGGGAGGACAACAAATGGAGAGAAGCAAGTTCTCAAAATGCTAAGATATTTTATTTCCAAGCCCAACGCGTTTCGGCCTATGTTGTTTTTAAGGCCTTTTTCAGGGGATTGATAAGAGATGTCTGCAGAAATACTCTTAACAGGATGATAGTCTCCTACGATAATTACTGCCCTGAGCTGGATGCTCTCCTCCTTTTGGTTTTTATATTCTGGGGGAGGAACCAGCTTTGGCTACGTTGGATCCAATGCTGGTCAGTTCCCCTGAACTGCTCAGTTCCCCCAGAGCTAGCTAATTCCCCTCCCTCTTTTGCTTTTCAATGGGAGGATTTTAAAATACAAAGACCTGCAAGGTTGAAATCTCCACCCACCCACCCCACCACACACACATGTTCTGCCTTGTCCAGAATGAGCTGGCAGGGCTTGGGGTGCGAGGGTAGATCTGCCAGATCCCTCATGCCCAACCCACTTACAATTGCTTTGCCTGTTGAACTCTTCTACTCTACACTTCCAGGCCAAAACAATCATTCAGCGCTGGAGTTTTTTGACATTTAGTAATGATCCATTTCACTTAAATGAATAAGGGCTTAGTGCTAAAATAATGAATTGATTTTTCTTTTCTTTTTAAAAAGATTTCTCAGATATAGATATAGATATCCCTCAAATGGCCACTCAGGTAACTTAGGACATTCCCCACATCACACTTTTTGTTCTGAAATTTACTGGAGCTTCTAGTTCTGGATTCTTTGCGGCATAGATCAGCTCCTTTACATTGGCAGACATGGGCTTTTAATCAAAGACTTCCTCTCTCTGTAAATTCTGTTTCATTAAACAGCTATAGATGGCAATGCTGATATATCTTATCGCTTTATCTCTGATCTTTTTGAAAGCACGATAAAGGGGGAAAGTTGCAGGAGATATCCTGGAGGGTGATGACATCATGTAAAGGATTCATAAATTTCTGAGTGCCCAATCAGGACCATGCAATAAATCACTGGTGTAGAAATGCTCTCAGTAGTTTGGGTGGGGAAATCTGCTAATCCATCTGTGGCTGTTTTTAAGAGGGCTTACAAAACATATTTTTTCTTTGGCTTTTAAATGAAAAAGTGTAATGATATTTGCTGCTGTTAAATATTTGAAATTATATTTTAACTAGCCTTTTTTAAAAAATAATAATTTAAAGGTGCTTTTATATCTTTATATTGCATTTTACTGTTGTATATTGTAAGCTACTTTGGGAAGAGCGTAGTCTTGAAAGGCAGCACAGAAATACTTTAAATAAATAAATAAACAAACAAATGCACATCCTGGATAGTGTGGAAAGTCAATTCAATTCCTGCTCATATTACTTGTGGCTAATAGCAAAAGTGCCATGGTTTATTAGTGCCTAGAGTCTTGTAGCAGCCATTAAGTCAACAAAATGCTAGTAGTCCAAATCCTAGGTGTAGTTAGAAGTAGCCTAGCAGCTCTCAACTCAAGATAAATAGTCAAGCCTTTGTTATCAAGTATGTTCAGCTGTTGATAGCCAACTTATCTATTCCCAAGAGGCCTAGCACAATTACAGGGTTTCCTTGCTCATCCATCGTTGTTTTCAAGCAAGACATGCCCCTGAATGGTTCCATCCGCCTTCTGTTCATAGGAGATAAGAATGTAGCAACAGTATATACAGGCAGAAATGTCACCTCATGGTGCCTCTTTGAATTTGGACTTTCTGGTATCACCACATGAAGACTCCCGTCTCCTTTGATCTAATCATTGTGTCGGGGCATATAATACAGTGTGCCATTTTAACTACTTGTCTCTTCCAAACTCGATCCATAGAATTCAAGAAAACCCCTTCCTGATTCCCATTATTTCAGTGGTTCAAAGAAATTAAAGATGGTGAAGTACCCTAAGACTCCTGGGCACAGAGGTATATAGCCAGGAAACAGCAGCAGAGGCTCTCAGTAACAATGGGACAGGTTGGTTTGAGCAATTTGAGCACCTGCTCCTGTTGCCTTTAGCAGCAATGTGGTACATAGTTATGCTGTTTAAAAAAATGTAAGCAGCTTAACTGTATGCTGTATTGTAGCCTTTATAGGGCAGGCCCAAGACATTTTGCTGTCTGAGGTAGAACAGTAAATGCCATACCAGCTCTGCCCCAGGTCAAGGTGTATAGGTTCAGTTAGTACAAGGTGCATAACCTCTTTCTGCCTAAGGGCCAAATTCCATTTTGGAGAAATTCTTTGGGCCGCATTCCAGTGGTGGGTGGGTATCAAAGACAAAAGGGGCAGGGCCATAATATAAAAATACTGGCATATTTTAGCTTAAAGTTCTTATTGCCAGTAACTAAGGGCTACTCTAAGTGAGCGATTTATCGTATGCTCATGATTTGCCACTCATGGAAGTTTTCAGGTCCATTACTTGACATGATGAACTACCAGGATGTCTCCTGCAGTATCCCCTGGAAATCGTGATATGAAAAGAAGTACTTTTAAAGTGGTTAATAGCTGGGGGAAAGTGGGATCATCCTCCACTAGATAGTGTTGTCTCAGTCGAAGTGAAGGGAGGGGAAGTATTCAAAGCATGTAGTCGCCTCTCTCTACCTGTGTAATGCAGCCCAAAGCAATCTCATCAAAAAATGAGGAAACGAAAACCTCAGGTAAGCAATGTGATTTCCCTTAATGTAGAGACACTTTAAACCAATGGAAAGGCATGTCAACCTTTTAACAGGGGGGAAACAGCACACCAAATTATCAGTTGGTTGGGAGAAAGCAGATGGGGCCTTCTGGTGAACCCAGAGGGCCATTGGGACCCCAGGCAGGTGGGGTTTGGCCTGTGGCCTTGAAGTTCTGTACCCCAGAGTTAGCAATTCATTTAGTGAAAACCACAACTGCCAGACTTTTGTCTGGTGTGTGTTTTACAACCATATAACACCCACGTTGAAACAGCTGTATTGGCTTCCAACCTGTTTCCAAGTTCAGTTCAAGGTGCTAATTTATACCTATAAAGCCTTCAGTGGCTTGGAGCCAGGGTATCTGAAAGACGGCCTCCTCCTCTATAAGTCTACCCAAAATGTGCGCTCAATGTCTGAGGCCCTGTTGCACATCCTAGAGGGGTGAGAACAGTGGGCACTCATGGCAGGGCCTTCTGTGTAGCAGCACAATCGAATACCCTCCCCAGAGAGGTTAGGCAAGTTTCCTCCTTACTGCCCTTTAGAGAACTGGTGAAGATGATATTCTTCTGCTAAACTTTTAATACTTAATGGCTCTCTGTATTTAGAATTAATCTCTGGCTTTTAAATATGTTTTAGGGTTTTATATTTTTATATATTTTAATCTTTGTGTTGTACATTGCCTTGAGCATTTATTGAGTGGAGGGGTGATTCAAAAATATTCTAAATAAAAAATAATTGTTATTATGGAAGATGATCTCCTCTCCCTGGCAGTAAAAAGACAATACTAATAAATTACATAAGGAATAATTTGCTGCCCTTGCTTGATGCCCAAAAAGAGTGTCACCTCACTCCATGTAATGCCAGGAGCAGGCCTGTAATGCCTTTTGACTTAACCTAACCTCACTGTCGTGACTCTGGCTAACTCTCTAAAGTTCTGCTCACGACTTTAGGCACACTGATACACAACAATAACAGTGAGATTTCTTTTATTGTAAATCACACGGAATTCAAAGCATGACGGTTTCATTTCTGCAATCACACACTTGAAGCTGAATACGGACCACACAGCTTTCAGGTAGAACGGCTTAATGCGAACAGCACTCACTCAGGGGTAGACATTTAGAGATTAACCTTAGTCCTTAGAGGGCAGGAGCGGCCACACTGCACTGGAATCCTCTGGAACATAGGGACACTCACGGAAAGCCTCTAGACAGAAGGTAAGACTATCTTGAACTAAATCAGACTCAGCCTGTCAGGGAACGCTGAGCAGATCACCGAAGCAAGACGTCAGGAACTGAACCTCTTCGACCTAGGGAGCCTTCCCAATTCACGTAGCTTTAGCTCTGAGGAAGGTCCTCTCACAGGTCCCAAACACACAGAATTGTAGAACAGCAACAATCAGCCTCTGCCTCCCTCTGCCCGTAACTTTGGCTCCATGGAGAGAGACAGCAGGCTATAGAACACGAATCCAGAACAGTAATCACAAGTCCAAATCTATGAAAAGCCACAGTGCACTTTTCATGGCAGAGTTCTTTAGAAGTTCTAAGTCTACACAGCAATAGAACATGTACAGAGTGCATCACACAATTCCACATCAGATAGTAACTCACAGCAGCAGCAGAGCAGCAAGAGGATAGACGAGATAATTCCTAGCAAAGGAATTACTCTCAGGACAAAGGTAATATAGTGTGGAGGCTGGGCAATTCTAAGCTACTTTGATAGACAGGGCTTCAGGCCTGTAATCTAAACTCACGTGCTAACAGGGCGGCACGGTTCAACCTCTTCTGATGACGCCACAGCGTGAGGAAGATAGCCCCCACCTTTGCAAAACATAGTTTAGTTCCCAGAGAACTTTCAAGGCCTTCGGCCTACCATTTAAGATAAGCACATAACAGAGAAGCAGAGATACATTTTCTCATGACAAATTGCCAAGTCTTCAGTCCACAATTCACAGGGCCAGCCCTGTGAATTGTCTATGAAGAACCTGACACCCAACACTCACTTGCCACATCCATAGGAGTCCAGCCTGACACCAGATAGGAAATAGATATGTGGTCCTGCCCTACTTGGGCACAGGATGTGATGATAGCTTTTGGGCATCTTTACATTAAGGGGAAACTGAATTGCTTACCTGGAGCATTTGTGCTTCCTGCTTTTGGGCACAATTGTTATGGGCTGCATTACAAGGGAGGAGAGGGGTTTGAATTGAATACTTCCCTTCTGTTCAGTTCCATTGAAATAGTACCATCTAGTGGTGGAAGATCCCACTTTTTTCAGGATGTTACCACTTTGAAAGTGGTTCTTTTAACAGAATCATAAAATAGTAGAGTTGGAAGGGGCCTGCAAAGCCATTGAGTCCAACCCGCTGCTCAGTGGTGGAATTTCCAACAGATACTATGGGAGATGTCCTGGTTGTTGGCGACGTCATGTAAAAGACCCGCAAACTTTTGGGGGTGGCCAATCACAAGCATGCAATAAATCACTTATTTAGAGAAGCCCTTTGTTTCTGCTTGCATCACAAGAAGGGATTGGATCACACTGCAGCTTGTTGGCATGAGCTGTCAGTACCCCTAAAAGTAAGCTGACCATATGAAAAGGAGGACAGGGCTCATGTAACTTTAACAGTTGTAGAGAAAAGGGAATTTCAGCCAGTGTCATTTGTATACAATTAGTTCCTGGTGATATTCCCTCTTCATCACAACAGTTAAAGTTGCAGGGGCCCTGCCTTCTTTTTTATATGGTCACTCTAGTATAGTGCCTGCAACTTTAACTGTTGTGATGAAGAGGGAATTTCACCAGGAACTAACTGCATACAAATGACACTGGCTGAAATTCCCTTTTCTCTACAACTGTTGAAGTTACATGAGCCCTGTCATCCTTTTCATATGGTCAGCCTACCTAAAAGGCCGTTCTAGTTACATTTCCCCCAATGTGTATAATTAAGAGAATGCATCCGATACTACCTAATTTTATCTGCAGACCTGATTTTAGATTGCCTTTCAGTTGGCAAGGTACAGCTTTGTTCCGGGTATTCTATAAAATGTCAAATAGCATGTAAAATTTTAGTCTGTAAATGCGGACACTTCATGGATTGCTTTATAAAGCACAAGGAAGTAAAAATGTATCCACCCCAAGTCAGAAACCTAAAGAACAGTGAAGTTAAGGAGTAAGGAAGCGAGGAAATGACAACTAAATGGCAGAAGCCATGTCTTCCAACAGCTAGGCACCATGGTGAGACCTTTATTGACTTTTTATAATGCCCCCCAGTGTGCCTAAGTGTTGGTGGACATATGTCATGTTTCATCCTCAAGGGCCTAAGTGTGAATTTCCTGTTATTTCCCCCCCCCCCCAACTTTAAAAATAGTTTCAATGCAGCGTTTGTTGGAGGGACTTCATGCATTTTATATACTGTCAGTGACTCGCCATGAGAAATCACAGCCGCAGAGAAAAATAATGAGGAAATGTACACGGAGGGAGAAGAAAAGAAAAGCTTTGGAGCAGAACTTTGAGCCCAGGTTCATTGTGTAGGATTGTTCACCAGGGATAGTTTTGCATCTACATGCATGGTGATGCTGTCTGCATTTCGGCATCTGGACTTGCCTTTGTTTGCTGGTGCTCCTGTGCATTGATTCCTTCTGCCCCCATCTGCTGTCTGGAGCTCCATTTTGGAGACCTTGCTACCATTTGGCACCAGGGCAGACACAAATCTAATCAGAATCCAGAGGAAAGACAACTAATGCTGGCCAGGCTGGAGAGGGTGGGGAAGGAGGAGCATAATGTGGAGATTCACTCCAAGCTCCAGCATCCAGGGGAGGGCCAAAATGTCTATAGGGTGGCCATGTGTCCTGTTTTGCAGAGGACAGCCCCTCTTTGAAGGCATGTCAGATGACTGTCAACTATTTCAAAAGCTTCCTGTTTTAAAAGATCTGTTCAGTCCAAGATAAAGAATCATCCAAAGGAAGAACTGGGCCTTCAACAGCACCAGGGCAGGGGACTGAGTAAGGCACACAGCTCACCTGGTCACAGTTTTCCACACTATCATGAGATGCACTATATTTCCATTTAAATTATAGTAATTATTTCTAAATTTGCATGGATACATATAAGTCAGCATATACAAATGTTATGCAAATTGCCGTCCTCTTTTGCCCTCTTTTTTGGTGATTCATGTCGTCTTTTTTTAGCAATTCACGATGGCTAAACTACTCCCTGAGCCTACCTACACAGTACATTGGAACGTTTTAAATAGTATTTTAAAATGTTCCAAATAGGTGCGTTCCAAAACATCTTAGGCCACATTAAGGAGTACTCACATTACAGGATAAAAATTCTTCAGTCTTCAAAGCGGTGTGTGCGGTCTCACACCCTTCTGTCCATCTCTTTCTGTTTCGTTTTTACAATGAGTTTAGGGCTAAGCATTGTGGGTGTTGTAGTTCACTCGCCCACTTCCTTCTTAGCCCCTCTTTCTTCCCCACCAATCAACGGGTAAGCATTTGGGCACTGGTAAACGAAGCACTGCCCCCACAAATCACAAACGGTAAGGAAGGACACATTATTTTACTTAAAACGATTTATTAAAAGTAAAAAGTGTTGTATATAGCTGAAGTGAGTTTTAAGAAACCTCGGGTATACATCGTTCAAGGGAGTTTGTCATGTGGCCCAAAGAGTTTTCGTAACCCTTATAAAATGTTACAAAGCTAGTGTGTAGATCGGCTCCCTAATTACTCCCAAATCCACATAGCTCCCTAATCTTTGAGAATCCAAGAAATTGCTAATACTATACTTGTAAAGCAGATATATCAGACTTGTAGAAGCCCACCTAGAAGCCCACCCATACTATAAGAATGGGCTGGGCAGCTCCGTTGACTTTAACAGAGATTGGAAGCATTGATTGGCAGCATCCCTTACTCCATATACCTTAAAATTTCAGATACACAATACAAAAGCATGCAATCTACTACCTCAGAGATACAGTTGGAGTTTAGCTAAACTGTACACATATGCAGGGATAAATAATTTTAATTCATCAAGACCCTAAACAAACAAATAAAAAATCCCTCCTTCTAAAACAACTGCAGTTCCTAATAGGGAAATTCTAACTATTTTCTTTCTTTGGGGCCCAGTACTTCTTTGGAGTTTTCTGCTTCCTTCTGGGCAGTCTGAGAAATTTGGCCCTATAACTACTATAGAAGTAGTTTCCCCCTACCACCACCATTGTATATCACATATTTTATGTTGTAGTGTAGGTTGTGATTATTGTATTGAGGTCCGCTAGTCATTGTGGTTAGTCTTGCTTTCCTACATAACAATCAACAATAGCTTTCTACACCATTTGCAATAAAGTAGAAATAACAAATGACCGAGGTGGCAATCCTCTACCCACTCACTTGGGAGTAAGCTCAATTGAACTGAATGGGCCTTAATTAGAACTGCATGGTAAACTTTTTGTGTGTGTGTGTCCCATGAGTAGGCTAGTTCATGCAGGTGCAGGAAGAAATTCCTCTGAATTTGCAACACCACATAATGGATAAGCATATGACTAACGATTATTGCTTCTTTTGAAATTTTTGCCATTTTTAAGTTTATGAGGCTCTCTCGGGTCATTTCATTGATCCCCTGGAGCACCAGTTCTTCATAGTGCATGAGAGAAGCTACCAAACTAACTTGCATCCAGCGCTGTAACTCTTTTATGTCTAATGGATTGAGAAAGTGGGTTGTATCACTCCGTGCATACACATCTGGTATCCCTTGGTTGTGAATGTTACTCCAGATGGTGATCAAGAAGGTGGTTTTATAACCCACTTTAAGACAACTGTCTGCTGACGAGATATGTGTTTTCTTCCCTCGAGAGCATGCTGCTCAGATGGATAAGTGCGAGTGGTTGAAATTTGGTTGTTAACTCTGAATAATAATAATGCTTTGCATATCTACAGCATCTTTTATTCAAGGATCTCAAAGCACTTTTAAAAAGACCAGTCATTAATTGGATTTCATCATAACCTGCTGAAGGCAGATAGTTTATGTCATAATCTTCAGCTTACCGGATCTAGAATCTTGTCACTAATGCTATGATATCACTACCTACAATCATATGCAGGAAATGTGGTCAAAGCTAGCCCCAAACAGTTTGCTTTTTGACAATTCACCATTCCTCTGGTTTTGGCTGGCATTGTAATCATCAGAACCCACTGAACTGGGTGATAGGAATCCCTGTGATAAGAACATGCTGGATCTGACCAAGGGTTTATCTAGTCCAACACTTTGTTCACATAGGGACCAACCTCCTGTTGACTAGGGACCCATAAGCAGGACACAAATTTAAGAGCACCCTCCCACCCATGTTCCCAAGCAACTGGTGTACATAGGCTTACTGCCTAGAATACTGGAAGTAGCACATAGCCATCAGGACTAGTAGCCATTGATAGCCTTTTCCTCCAGGAATTTATCTAACCCCCTTTTAAAGCCATCCAAATTGATGGCCATCACTACATCTTGTGGTAGTGTATTCCATAGTTTAACTTTGCACTGTGTGAATAGTCCTGAATCTCTCACCATTCAGCTTCATGGGATGACTCCAGGTTCTAGTATTTTGAGAGAGGTAGAAAAATGTCTCCCTGTCCACATTCTCCACATCATGCATAATTTTGTACGCATATAAAACCAGTTGTATTTTTTGCCTGTCCAAGGACTAGATAGCGAAGATCGCACCTTGTGACTTTGGTTAATGGTTATGAATGGATAATAATGGCATAACAAAGGGAAAGTGTGGTATCTCCTCATTGTCTGAGGGGGATGCCCATTGTCCAAACCATCCAGTCTTTACTGGTCTTTACTTCCCTTGAGCAGAGCAGCCCCTAGATTGTTTAATGGTAAAGAAAACATCATTTTTTGTTTTACTCCATCCCCCACACACCTTGAGCATTTTGCACTATCTCCAAGGGAGTCTATACGGTGCTGCTTCCCCCTAAAACTCACAGTATTGCTGCTGCGAGCAACAACAATAGGGTTACATGGCAGGAGCAGAGCTGGTAATATGCCCAGGCCAGATGGGAAGTGTGTGCCCCCCTATTTCAAACTGCTCATTAACCCAAGGGGGCCATGTGCCCACCAACATGTCCGTTCTACATAACACCTTCATATTAAACCTGTTCTACAACACCTCAATGTTGAATCAGAAATTAACATTTATTTTTAGTTGCTGTACAAATAGAAGCAACAATAATAGAAAAGTTCTTCATCATTATCAAACATGATCATCATCATCACTCTTACGGTATCATCATCATTATTATCATTAATAACTATCATCATCATTACTGCACCCTCCGCTCCAGAGATTAAATGCCATGGAGAAGATTGAGGAAAGAGACACAGTAAGGACAACCATCGCAATTTAGGCACATATATTTATTGATTGATTGATTTTATTTCATTACATTTGTATACCGCCCCATAGCCGAAGTTCTCTGGGCAGTTTACAAAGGATTAAAACAATTAAAAACAATATACAAAAATTAAAACAGCAAAAACATACAACATACACACAATACACACATGCATTTAAAACCACTGCAACAACCCAAAAAGCTACAAACCCAAAAACAAAACAAACCCAGGCTCCTCAGATATAGCTAAATGCCTGGGAGAAGAAGAAAGTCTTGACCTGGCGCCGAAAAGATAACAATGTTGGCGCCAGGTGGGCCTCGTCAGGGAGATCGTTCCACAATTGGGGGAGGCACCACAGAGAAGGCCCTCTCCCTTGTTGCCGACCTCCGAGCTTCCCTTGGGGTAGGCACTCGGAGGAGGGCCTTAGACGTTGAACGTAGTGTTCGGATAGGTTCATGTCGGGAAAGGCATTCCATCAGGTATTGTGGTCCCCACCCCTCATGTGGCATGGCCCTCTGGAGCTTGTAGTCTGACTGTGGTATTCACGACGGACGGCTTCTGTGCAGTTCCGCAAGGCGGGCTCCTTGCTTCTCGATGGGCCACTTACTCTACGGAAGCAGAAGCAGAAGCTAGGGGGGAACACCTCGTCGGAGTGCCCCCTCAAAATCATGGGACCTGGGCCAACTGGCCCCACTGGCCCTTCCTCTGCCCTGCCCTGGGCAGGAGTGAGCACAGGCTATCCAGCCAGAAAAATTTGGAGCACTGTTGCTACATGACAGCAATGCACAGCAAATATCGAGTGACTGAAAATCTCCAAATGCATTTTTATTTTGTTTTCTGGCAACTCTGCGCAACATTAGGCTGACCATATGAAAAGGAGGACAGGGCTCCTGTAACTTTAACAGTTGTAGAGAAAGGGGAATTTCAGCCAGTGTCATTTGTATGCAATTAGTTCCTGGTGAAATTCCCTCTTCATCATAGCAGTTAAAGTTGCAGAGGCCCTGCCTTCTTTAGTATATGGTCACTCTAGTATAGTGCCTGCAACTTTAACTGTTGTGATGAAGAGGGAATATCACCAGGAACTAATTGCATACAAATGATACTGGCTGAAATTCCCTTTTCTCTACAACTGTTAAAGTTACAGGAGCCCTGTCCTCCTTTTCATATGGTCAGCCTACGCAACATTGTAGCTGTACTTCTACAGTTCATTGAATTTATGTGTTATTCATAATAACTGTCCTTAGTTTTGTTCCAGAATGAGACTTTAATGTTGCCATGGTGGCCATTACCAAACACTCACCTGGAATCTGCCCCCTGCCCTGTATTTTTCATCTACCCTGCACTGGGATCTGCCCCCTAACCATTCCCACTCTCTTAGTCTGAAGTGAAGCCACCACTGACATATGCAAAAACAACCACGGTGACATTGGAGCAAAGTAAAAACACACAGTAAATTTACGCATTGAAAATGTGCCACTTCGCATGGAATACTACGATGTGACTGCAAATTGGCGGCTGCGGCATATAAACAATGGAGCACAACTGTACAGCTATAATGGAGTGTATACAGCATATAGACAAGCCCCCCCCCCCATCTCTTAGTAGTACAGTAACTGGAGCTTTTAAATTCCTTTTACAGTTTTGTGCTGACAAGAAAAGTGGGGAGGGGAGGGGGAGGGAGGCTGGTGTTTATTTTTTTGCTCATTGCCTAATACTGATGGTTATTGTGTGTGGTGTGTGTGTGTGGTGTGTGTGTTTTCCCTCCCAAACTCAGACTACTACTCTGAATTATACAAATGTTACAGTGAGAAGAATAGAAGACATGTTCTCCTCATCCCTTGGAGAGGGTGAAGAAACGGCAGGGGAGACAAAGACTGAAGTGTGGGTGGGCAATATTGCCTGTTCATTTCCTCTGCTTAGCTCCTGATTGTCACTCCTGTGCCTCTGAGCTGCCCATAAGCTTCCAGGAACGCTCAGGTACAGTGGCTTAATTATGTAGCCTGCTATTTGCTGAGGTCTGGACTGCATCCCACAAAGAAACGTCCCTTTAACCTGAGCCAGTTTGCATTATTATGCCAATTTATTGACACATTTCACCCCTTCAGCAATACATCCTTTGCTTCAGAAGCACCAACGCCAGCATTTGAAAACGTTGCAGCGTTATGACACAATTTATATTTTAAAAAGCAATATTACATGTAACATTATTCTGTCTTTTTCTTCTCCAAAAAAGAGAGCCAGCCAACAGCAACAACAAAACAAAATCCCTTGAATTTAAAATAATGGATACCTGTAAGTAGGAGCTCACTTGAGAAATTTTGTTCAAGTAACATATAACTATCAGTGGATCACCCCAGGGGAATTACTGCTGTATCTGGCAGAAGCTGTTTGCAGCGGAATAAACAGACAAGTGCCCCATATATCATGTTAAGTAAGACAAATAAAGTTGTGTTTCCGCCTTACAACGATGTCATTGTCAGTTATATAAGAATAATTCTCTATGACTTTTTATGAATCTTTCCCATGTGCAGAACTACAATGGCCTAATTTTCTAGCCTGCATATTATAAATAATTGTCCTTCTTCAGCAGTCTAATGCCAAACCAAAACTACTCTCCTGCTGAGTAGAGAGGTTTGGTTTGTACACGTTGCTAAGGACACGTTATCCACCTTCAGCAAAATGGTAGCAGCTCATCTCTGCATCTTTTGTGCTAATCATTCAAGTTACTAAATGGGGTAATGAAAAGGAAGACTTTAAAAGGGCTTTTCCTGCTGTCCTAGGATATTTTCATGGTACACACCTAACTTTTTTTTTTTTAAGAGAACACCTAAAAATATAGTGTGTGAGTTTGAAAACTCACGGAATAAGTTTGAATAAGAGTTTGAAAACACAGAACTGCACTTGTCAGAGACCTGGGATTGTCCACCACTTCCCACTGAGTGTATACCGCATGGCATACAGGTTTCCTGCTCACTAATGTGTGAGACAGCCTTTAGATTTTGCCACTGCATTTACAAGGCAAACCTCAAAAGTTCCGCAAGGGCTCAGAAAGGGGATGGTGGTGAAAGGAAGCTTATTTTATATTTTCCATGAATGAAATCCCCCAAAGTAGGGATCACCACAGCTTTTGCCTTCCTTACCAGCCCAGATACAGAAATATCCCTATAAACATTTTAGTTATTTATAATCCATTTTGTACTCCACCTTTTTGATGCCTACAATAATTCAAGGTGGATTACATCATTTAAAATTACAATAAAACTACAACATCGGTAAAATACAATAGAAGCAGGCCTGACAGATTGTGTTAAAAAGCTTCAAATAAAAACAGTGACAAGGTTAGCACGTAATGACAACACAGAGTTTGTTGGGACCAGAGTGGAATGAACAAGCACACTAAAATCCATCCGTTTGGCTCAACAAAGTGGATAATTCATCATGATGTACAAAGTGGATTATTTGCCATGATGTGCAAATCCATAACTCTGGATTGTTCAGGGAGAAACAGCAAACCATCAGTTGTTTCTCCCTCAGCAACCCAGAGTTGTGTTCGCATGTCACAAAAATGGAAGTGGCAAGCAGGTGGGAGGCAGTGCACTCGCTTGCTCCTGTGTGGCCCTGACTAGCTATGAGTTGTTTAACCCATAATTACTTGTTAAGTATAAACTGGGTCATTATCTTCCATCCAGCAAGACAACAGCTTGCTGTAATAAAAAGGTTATCATTGGCTGGTGGTCAACAGCAAGAGAAAGAACAAGGGGTTCCAGAACTTGGGTACTGCCATAGAGAAGTAGAGAAAGTGGGAAAAAACCACACACACAGACACACACACACACACACACACACACAGCTCCATCACCACTACAAAGCAAATACATAGTAATGTAGTAGTAGTAGTAGTTGTAGTAATTGTATTTGTATATCATCCTTCATTTTAAAAAAATGTTCCACAGCAGTTTACAGTCAAGTTTAATAAGCGGGAAAATGTCCATTTAAATGACATTTAGTGTTATATATTTGGGGACAGTCTACCTCCAGGGGTACCTTACAATTTAGTGCCTCTGAGTACCAAGTAACTGAGGATTTCCCCAATTCTCTGGCTCTCCAACTGGTAACCTTTATTCTACAAGGCTGAGGGGATAG
Source organism: Anniella stebbinsi (assembly GCA_029215795.1). Classification (NCBI taxonomy): domain Eukaryota; kingdom Metazoa; phylum Chordata; class Lepidosauria; order Squamata; family Anniellidae; genus Anniella; species Anniella stebbinsi. Next base: position 60,772,922 of record JARDYH010000006.1, on the reverse strand, counting down.
GAAGAAATTAATCTGGGGGAAGGGTGAATCTAAGACAAAATAGAGAGCAGCTTTTGTCTTGCAGAAGAAGATCACTGGACAGCAGAGAGGAAGCAGGGACCGCTTGGAGTTGTGATGTTATAGGCCTTCATCATGAGCACAGTGATAATAAACCCTTCAGCAAAGAACGCCACAAATCTCCAGTGCCTTCCTTCTGGGAAACTGAAGTCTGAGTAAACATTGAAGCCCCTGCAAGTTCTCCCCTCTCAAGAGTGGGGTGCAGGAGCATAATAATACTTTGAATGGTTTGGTGAAACACTAGGGGATGAGGTTTCTTTCTTAGGGTGACCAACTGTCAGGTTTTTCTTGGATTTGTCTGGTTTTTGTTCTATCCTGGGTGTCGGGGGATTTTCTGTAATTTTCTATAATGTCCTGGAATGACACACTTTCCCCTTTAAGACCACCATTAGTGTGGTGGTGGGGAAATGATGTGCTTTCCGGAGGCCCCTATTGGAGCAGGGGGGCAGGAATGACCCTCCTCTCCAATCGGGGCCCTTAGGCCCCGATTGGAATGGAGGAGGGGAAAGTGTGCTTTCTGAAGCCTCTGGAAAGAATGTCATTCGCAACCGCCATGCTAATGGCAGCTGCCAATAGGATGGCAGGGGGAATGACACACTTTCTGGAGGCCCTGGAAAGCATGCTCCCCACAACTGGGTCTCCTCTTTTTTGGTTTCCCAAATAAAGTCACCCTATTCTTTCTTATGGTTTCTCTTGTTGTAGCAGGAGGTTTGAATGATCTAATGCGGAGTTGGGTAACCTGGGACCCTCCAGAGTTTTTTTGCCTACAACTCCCATCATCCCTCATCATTGATGGGCATTGTAGGCCAAAACATCTGGAGGGCCACAAGTTGCCCAACCCTGCCCTAAGGAAAGAAAATAGTAGAAATGATATTCAAATCACGGGACATTATTTGAAAAATATCTTCCTGAGTCCCTCATGATTGGTTTGTTGCTCTGACAGGAGTTGATTCGCCAGTAGTAAGCTAAGCAGGTCTTTGATTGCTGAGCATCAACCTATGTTCCCTCTGCGTGCCTTGTCAAGGGCAAGGAGAGTTCAGCTCAGACATCATTTCCAGTTTATATGTTAAAACACATACCACCATTGAGGTAGCACAGATGAGATATATACATAAAGAAATCTCCCATAGTATACATGTGTTTCTATATATAGATACATGCACACACACACTCTATGATACTTCACTGATTGGAGTATGTGTGCTGTTGCCATCCACATAGGATCAAGCATGCCTTCGATTACATTTATTGTGCACCTTTATCTGATTCCCTTGTACCCTACTAATTAATCTTTTCCGGCAAGGACTACTTATTATACTCATTATATCACTTCTGAGCAGTTCAAACGCCTTCAACATTTTAAAAAAATAATGCTCTGAGAATTCTTTTTCTTCCCTGTTTCTCATTTCTCCACCTCTGTCTCTGGTGAACAGAGCAGGGCTCGCCCCACTGTAGCCCGCTGCCCACCATGGCTGCCAAGATGAAAATGCACTAGTATTCTCTCACACAACATGTTACTCTTACCATTGCAACTATGGCATGTTCAGAGTGTTTTTTCCCCTCTTCCACTGCTTCTCACCTCAGTCCCAGAAGTGATAAGGAAAATAAAATATATGGAAATCAAGGGAGTTCAGAGTTAACCATTTTGGATTTATATTAGACTTGAGGTGGTAAAATGTGTCCTATGATTAGAACAGAGGTGGGCAACTTCGAGTGATCCAGGGTTCAATTGCCTCCCAGAGGAGAGCTGGAAGCTGCACCCCACTGCAGCAAAAACAAACAAATAGATGGTTTAACTATTGCAGGGCTTACTGAGAACAAACTTAGTGAAATTTGTCCTAATTAAGCCATCATAGTGGTTCATCACCGAGTGTTGGTGGCAACCACTGATTTAAAAAAATAATCTGACTTTCGGAGGGCAATGAAGAGCATCAGGGACAACCCTGGGGATAGCATGGGTTGCATATGGCTCATGAGCTGTGTGTTTTCCACCCCTGGATTAGAAGGTCGACCTGTCAGTCAATCAACAACCCCTGCCCCCTGCCCTTCCCCTCTTCAGAGTTTAGGGGATAACAGGAAAAGACTATTTTTGGAGACACACCGTCTACCTTTCCAAAGCCAATTCATGAACGAAATTCATGCAGGGTCCAGCTTCAATTCTGGTCACTTCAGAGAGAAGCCCATTTCACCATGGGAAACATCAGAAATGGATTCAGCTCAGATTTTGGCCTTCAGCTGAATCTGACGCACAGTCTTAGTAGGGATGTTCGTGTAACCTTTCTTTCCCATCAATTCTTTCCACTGGTGCTATATGTTTACACTGTACTGGGATTCTTCTGTAGCTCATCAAGTAGCTCTGAAGTCTTTCAGTGTTTTGTTCGCTCCCCATGGGACCAGTTGGATGAATTTTATTTCTAGTTGTTCACCGGGGTGATCAAATTTCCTGATTATCCATAAGCAAATTGATCATGCTGTATGCTACAAGCACCAGTTTGGGCTGCATATTTTTCAGCGCAATGCTGCCGTTATTTTGTGCAAACACAGCAAGCCTCTGTTTTATGGCTCTCCAATGGAAGCATTCAAAGTGTCAGTTCACAAGAGAGAAAAGGTATCAATTTATATTTTGAGATAAGGTCGCTTTTAATTATATTTGCTTACCTGGGAAAAAGATTCCTTCGGGCAACCTTGTGTAAAGATAATTTCTAAGGATACATGGTCAATTCTTGGCACAATTTGTCTAAATGCATCATCAAGTATGACATGAAGCAGCTTTAAAATTAAAATTCATATTTTCCTATATCTCTATAACAAAGGATTAGACAGAAGGCCAATATCAGTTTAAGTTTTGTTCTGTCAGACTTAGAAGATGAGGTTGAGAATCCAATATATTTGTTCATATTGGGTTGTTATAACTTCATAAAAGAAACAAATGTCAAACACACTCTAGGGTTTGGCAAGGGATAGATATGCATAAGGAATTATTTCTCTCGGGAGATACATTTTCACCCTGGAATTCATCATAGGGTTCATAGTGATATTACACCTTTTCTTCCCCCTGCTTTTAATATGCACAGAGTATAGCCCTTTAAACTTGAACTCCCTCGTGAAGAGAGGAAATGGGCCAATTACGCAATTGTCCCAATTATCACAGTCTCCAAGGAGTAGCTGCTATGGGTAGGTAGTCACTTTTATGTCACAGTCTGTAAAAACAAGCATGGCAAGAAACATTATATATATATATATATATATATATATATATATGTTTCAGCAACTAGAGGAGAAAGGGGGCATGAAGAAAGGCAAGCTATACCTTCAAATGCCACCTTATTAGACCTAGGTAACTACATTATTACTAAATGCATTACCTATTATTGTTACTACTGATACTTCTATTTAACATTTATTTGATGTGCCGGCTTCTTTACATAACAGAGGAAGCAACAGAGTTTTGCTCAGACACTCTTTGTTACTTCAAACATCAATAACACTGTCATGTATCCTAGCTTGTAACTCCCTCTTCCTTTCTCTTCTAGCCCTTACTTCCTGTCTGGGGGCTAAACTACATTCTACATTAAATTAGGCTGACCAGATAAAATCCAGGTCAGGGCTCATGTAATTTTAACTGTTGTAGAGAAAAGGGAATTTCAGCCAGTGTCATTTGTATGCAATTAGTTCCTGGTGAAATTCCCTCTTCATCACAACAGTTAAAGGTGCAGGCACTATACTAGAGTGACCATATACAAAAGAAGGCAGGGTCCCTGCAACTTTAACAGTTGTGATGAAGAGGGAATTTCACCAGGAACTAATTGCATACAAATGACACTGGCTGAAATTCCCTTTTCTCTACAACTGTTAAAGTTACATGAGCCCTGACCTGGATTTTATCTGGTCACCCTACATTAAATATGTAGTGCACATATGAGCCTCATTTCCTCCCCCCCACCTCAAAATAAACTCATGAAGTCCAATCCAGATTAGCTCCACCATGTGCAGATAGGAGAGGATTAAACCTTCCCATTCAGTTGCTTTCTTCTCCTAAAGCCCCTCACTGCATGGGGACTAAAACAGGAGGGGAACTCCATTGATACCAATGGAGCGTAGTTATTGTTTTCTTTTTTCGGTTTAAACCTCCCCAACCTGTGTGCACTGGTTCTGATCTGGATTGTGCTGGAGATGGGCAACCACGTGGTCTATAATGGGAAACGTTCCCTCCTCTCAGTGCTCATAGACCTGAATGGGACAGCACCCTCTAGTGGGTGATTTGCAGCACAACTTCCCAAGCGCAAGGTAGGAAATCCTGAGATATTTCAGCAGAATCCGGATATTGAGGTTTTTTTAAAAAAGAATAGAATTACCAGGGGAAGGTGCGGGAGACATGCAAGAGGTTAATAGTGTCATCAAAAGGACCTGCAAACTTCTGTGAGCGGCCAGTCACGAGCATGCCTTATTTCACTCGTGTGAAGATGTATAACACTATTCCCGTATAGAATGCTCACAGCCTTTAAGACCAATGTGTCTTGAACGAATAAACAAGTCATGAATGAGCATATTTAGGATAAAAAAAAATCTTAGTTGCTTTGGCTTATGTTGCACTTGTATCCTCTGTCTAGACACGCCCAAGACTCTTTGCTACCTGAGGTGGAAAACACACATGGTATCTCTTCCCAGTGACCAACATGGGATACAATCCACTGGGTACAATTCCTGTGCCAATGTTGTTGAAATTAACAGCAGTTGTGCAAGAGCAGTGCTTGTTCACCACCTCTGACTTATCTCCTGCTCTACTGCCCTTAAGAGAACCTAACATTTGTCGCCTGAGGAAGCTGCTTGCCTCTCTTTGCCTCATGTTCAGGCTACCTCTGTGGCTAGATGTGAGCATTCCATATTCAAACTATATCTTGTGTCTGCTGCCAGTAGGACTGCTCAGGACAAACAGGACTTTGCATAGCCATGGTTTCATTTTCATTCTCCTCCTAGGCTTCAGCTTTGTTGGTTAATCACTAGTAGGGCCTGTGTAATCATTTCTTGTTAGGCAGACTTCACATCTACTTATTTTTCTGCAACTACAAAAAAAAACCTATTGAGAAAATCAAAACAGAGATAACATTGCCCACTGGAAAACAGAGGGACTACAATGCAAGCATGGCTAGGCGTCCTACTTTATAGAGGACGTTCCTCTATTTGAAGAGGTGTCGTGTCGAAGACTGGTTTAAAATCAAAGTATCCTAAGGAGGGAGAGCAGCTGAGGCCTTGAAGTTGACCATCAACAGTGAGCAACTTCTGGTCAGCAGTCTGAACAAGCACACAAGTCACCTTTTCACAGCTTTCCCCACTATGAGATATATTCTGCTTATAGTTCGGATGTTTTTAAATGTGTATTTAAAATGTTTTAAAATGTTTTAAATATTTTAAAATTGTACTATGTTTAATTATATTTTTAATTTTTGTATATTGCTATTTGTTTTAACTGTATATGGTTTGATTTGTAAGCCACCTTGGGCCCCTGTATTGAGAAAAACTAGGTGGAATATAAATAAATATAATAATAACATATTCTATCTTTATTTAAATTATAGTTATTATTTCAAAATTTGCACCTATACATATAAATTTGCATATGCAAATGTCATGCAAATTGGTGTCATCATCTTTTGATGATGCACAAGTGGCCACCCTAACTGGTAGTCTTTGTGTCAGCCTACTTGTGTACCCTATTGCCTGTATCTGCTTGCACTGCTATGGAGCCATAACTCATTTTTCAAAGCACAGGTGAGATTAAGACAGCTAGAGAAATTACTACTCCTCTACTCCCACTTTTATACATTGGCTTTTTTTTTCTCCCCCAAGTGTTTCCACTGTTACCCTCGCCTGCAGTGTAACTTCCTTAACTTTGTAGGGGCTAAAATAAACTAAATCCCTGATTAGCAGTTTGAGTTTAGTAATAAAAACACTAAAATACTCAGGCTCCCATTCCCAAATCCATATATGCAGAACTAAATTTGGAATTAGGCTTGCTCAGTGGAGGCCATACAGACATTTTCTCATATTGTTTTTATATTGTCTAGTGGGCAAGGCCATTAATCCAGGATTATTGGAGCAGCAATTGGGTTTCCAAAAGAAACAAACTGTTCTTTGGCCATTATTTTATTTTTTAAAAAGAAAAGCTCCGATTTTACCCATTTATTTGTTGCTAGCAAAATGTTCATTATGGTGGTGGGTATGGAGATAAGGCCTGATCCCACGGGGCCACTATGCCAACATTATACTGATGTAAGATTGTCATGATTTAGTGGACCCAATAAATCAGCCCTCCAGACTTGCTAGACTTCAAGACTTAGCATGCCCCTGCCAACACGGCTGGCTGGGGCATGCTGGGACTTGTAGTCTAACATGTCTGAGAGGTTCTAGGTTGGGGAAGGCTGCAGTAAATGGTCCAGGGGGTGATAATGATGCATCTTTGCTGAAGCTAAGCAGGCCAGTCCCTTGGGTGGAGACTACTGGGAGTACCATGTATGAGGAGGATGTATAAAATAAAAGGATGTAAAATGAAAAACATTGTCACAATCCTATGCTGTGCTAGCAGTAAAGTTAAAAAGGGAAGCAACACCAGTGGAAATAAGAGCTAGCATTACAAAACTGACAAAAGTACCACCATGCACCAATCATGATCACATTGGTTGTGATGCCCCACATTAAATACACATGGAAAGTACCAGTCAAGGCACATCCAATGGGTCGAATAACCCCATGATGTCACCCACACCAGTCTATCTTCCAGGCAACCAAGGAGATCTGGCAGTGCCTTCTCTAGCAGTGGGGAATCACTGTTGCCTGTAGTCACTAAGTTTGCATGACACAACAACCCACCATGGGCAACCAGCCGTGGTGGGTTGTTGTGACATCCAAACCTGGAGCATTTTCAGTGGGGTGGCTTGTTTTTTGGGAACAAGCCATACCAAGAACCGATGGCTTGTTGTAGGGCTATTGTTACCCACAATGGGATATCATGTCGTTCGTACCCAGAAGATCAATTTTATCTTGGGTTGCAGCAATCAGCTACAGAGCCGCTTGGCAAGAGTGCCCCAAAAACCCATGCTGCTCACTTTTCACAATCTCACCAGTGATTGCCCTTCCACCAATACTGATATGGCATTTTGGCAGGACTGTCATTCTTTCCCTGCCTCTTTTTTTCCTTTTTTCTTCAATGCCTCAAAAATGTACAGTTGCGGTCGTAATTTTCTATTCTTATTCTTATTCTTTTGCCAGTTTTTACAAGTACGCAAGTGTGCACTTATGGCTGTCTGAAATGCATAGTCTTGCCTAGTGTGGTGTAGTGGCTAGAGTGTTGGACTGGGAGTCAGGAGGTCCAGGTTCTAGTCCCCATTCGGCCATGGAAGTTCACTGGGTGACTTTGGGCCAGTCACAGACTCTCGGTCCAACGTACCTCACAGGGCCTTTTGTTGTAAGGATAAAATGGAGAGGAGGAAAAGGATTATGTATGCCGCCTTGGGTTCCTTGGAGGAAAAAAGGCAAGATATAAATGTAATAATAAAATAAATAAAATAAAATAGTCAATTTCCTTTATTGTTTCAGCTGTCAAAGGGAGCAGCAAAATGGTTTAGGTAACATACAAAGAAATTGACAAGACAAAGTTGCATATTGACTAATTTATGGACAGATGCAAAGGACAAATATAGAAATAATACTAAGGGAATGGAGGGGGCTGTAGCACAATTCAGAAGAACTGCAAATGGGTAAAAACAGCCAAGTAAATGCACCAAAATGGGGGGAATATCTCCTCCTTGGTGATGTGATCCTCTCAATTTTAAGGGTTTGACTCTCAGTGTCCCTAGTCTTTTCAACATTTCTCAACTCTCCAGATACTCTGGAAATGGGAGATATTAACTCCCACTTCTCCTCAGTGATGAAAAGGTGGAGGACACTGAGAGGTTTCAGTTCAACACTTAAAAGTGAAAGGCTCATATTGCCAAGGGGAAGATATTGTTCCCCTATCACCTTTTGGTGCACTTACTCTCTAGGCTGCTTTCTCCATTTTCAGTGCTTCTGAATCATGCTGCTGGGTTCCTCCTTTCTCTTACTATTCTTTTCTCTCCTGGCCCTTTGCAGCTATGTGCAAATTAGCCAATATGCAACCCTGTCTTGCCAACTTCCTTGTATGTTACTCCACTGTGTCCTTCCCTTTGACAGTTGAAACATACAAGGAAATTGGACAGGCAAGGCTACACATATTGGACAGCAGTAAATGCACAATCGCACACTTGTGAAAGAGTTGGATATACATAGCCTGGAGAGAAGATGATTAAGGGACAATATGATAGCCACCTTAAAGAATTTGAAAGGCTGTTTCCTAGATGATGGAGCAAATTTGTTTTTTTGTTGTTCCAGGAGGTTCAAATGACAAGAAAGGGGGTTTCAACTCAACATCGGAAAGAGCATGTCTGACAAGCTGTCTGACAGTGGAACAGACTACTTCAGAAGGTGTTGGGCTCCTGATTTTGACTATGCATCTACCTCCAGTCTGTCTGATCCTTATTTGCTGCTCTGGAACTCAGCTCCTACCTATTTTGAACCACACAACTGCTTCTGGCCCACTTGAACTAACAGTCTGCTCCCCTGGGTCCCAGAACCTGAACATGAGGAACTTGACCTGTGGTGAGTCCACTACACAGGGCAGATCCCCAAATACACAACCAGGGTAGCAGGCAAAAGAGGGGCTCACAATGGGACCTTTGGAGACTCCCATGACAAGGAATGTAAGCATCAGAGCCATATAGCCCCAAACTGAAGTGCCATGTGTGGGGCTTTAGCACAGTGGGCACAGCACAGACTTAGCATACAAGAGGTTCCAGCTTAGGAGGTGTAGGACGAGTAGGTATAGTGATTGTGTTTGGAGACATGGGCCATGTCTACACCAGGGAATTATCACGGGGTTATCCCTAGGTCACTAGGTCATCCCTGTGCATCCACATGACGTACAGGAGATCCCAGGGGCAGCTGGGGATGACCTAGGGATGACTCCAGGATAACGAAAATTGGGCATATCCCAGTTTTTCTGCCATTCCAGGTCACAAAACAGGCACGGAGCTGCATGAGGTGGCTCCGTGCCCATGTGGGGGGAAGTAATTTTGCCATGCCCAGGATGGGGGAGGGGGGCGTTTGGGAGCAGGTGTTGTGTTTTTTTAACTTACCTTTTTGGGCAGATTGGGGCCGTGTAGCTCCTCTTCCTTTTTTTAAAAAAAGGCTCCCATGACGTCCCTCTTTCCTTCTGGGATGTCGCACGGCGGTGTAGACATCTGAGGAAGGATCACAGAAACAGGTAAGTCCGCGATCCTCTCCCTCCCTCCCTCCCTCTACACCCTTAAGGTTTCACCCTCTCTAGAAAAAAAGATTGAAAATACATAAACTTCTTACTGAATTGCTGACTGGCTGGAAAGAGTGATCAGAGAACCTAATGAATATTATATCACCATGGGTTTGTTTAGAAGACATCTGCAAGGGTTTTTTGGACAACTGTCTCTGCAGTATGGAATATCCTGGTCATGAGACAGATAGACAGAGAGAAAAGAAAGATGTAACAAGAAAAGCCTGAACCTAGAAGGAGAAGAGAAAAGGGGAAGAGGGTAGGGGGGTGTCTTTTTAATGAACTGCAGAGCTGCGAGGATAAAAAGTGACCTGGTAATGGTTGTAAAGTTTAGGAGCTACTGTATTAGGGACGTGATGTTGCCGTGCCAAGCTTTTTATTCGACACGCTCGTTGTAGCCCTGGGGCATGTCACACACTTGTGAGAACTTTACTGGAGTGTTGATGCAATATTGTGTCAGTAACTGAGTGATTTGTTTTTCCTCCGGACATTGATTGAAGAAATTCTTATTACATTTTATAGCTTGCTTGGCCTTACTACAAGAGTCAAGACATAAATTGGGCCATAAATTGGCTTGTGTCGGAATCTACATTGAAATGACACCAAATACATGTCATCCTGCCTCCATTTCGGGGAGCAGCAGGAATCTGCCACGGCTTGTCATCTTGATCAAATGCTAGTCCCCTCACAGCTTCGCCATGTGCCACTCCTTTGAACAGCATGCACGCCTCAATATAAACAATCACTTTTTGACAGTCGCTATAATACCATTGGTAGGTCACCGGTGTCATTAATTCCTGTCAGGGTTGCTTACATGGCAAAACGCTACTGTGATAATTAGCAGCTGTAATAACTACTAGGGCTTCAGATACTTGACCAAATGCCACCTTTCAGTCGTCATTCTTTTCTTTGCTGGTGTCACATACATTTTCAGAAGATTAGATTGGAGAAGCAAGATTACTACCAGTGGTAGAGCACAGTGATAATCAGAGGCACTGCTTGAATGTTCACCCTTACTAATATTAATGCTATATAACTGGCATAGCACCAGAAGTACTCATTGTGCAGATTATGCAGCTCCCTTAACATAGCTGGTAAAGCATCATATATCATAGCAGTTTTAAGTTGATAACTACTAATGTTTGGTTGCATATACATGCTTAGCAGGAATTAACCACCCTACTTTGGTATGTAATCAGAGTAAAAAAAATGGTCAAAAAGCCTCAGATATATGAGGGCTTTTACATGATCAAGGGTAGTTTCTTAACTATTTTAAGTGGTAAGGGAAATAGCATTGGTGACAAGCATGTAATACAACTCAGTAAAAACACACAAGGTGTAAAGGACCTTACAGGACTCCACTTAATCAATATATTATATAGAAGAAGTAGATTTATAGGGGTTTATAAACATGTGTATAAACAAATAAGGCATAATTGTTTATGCACATCAAATTACAGAAGAAGTAAATATTTCCAACACACCTACATCATATCAAATATATCAATCAATTCCAATACATGCAGATTGTATCAAACATATCAGTATCATATCAAACATGACAGTCCGATGAAACTCTGGTGTGTTACTGTTTCAACTAGAAATTGTCTTCCTCAGGAGTTAAAGAGATCACTCTTTTTAATTAAGTATATAACATACTATGGAAATTGATATCAGAAGAAAAAAATCCTACTTCCTAAATATTATAAATTTTCAGTGGTGTGCCAGAACGCCAATTTTTGCATATTAAGTGGAACTCTACATCTCATGGTGACTATAATTCTTATTCAGAATCTTTGACTGTTAAATTGTAAAACAGACAATATCTGATTCGGATAATCCATGAAGCGAGAAAAAGAGCAGGCAGAATTCCAGATCAACAATTGTTCACTCGACAATTGTGTTGCTCCCCTGATGTGTTGAAATTGGGGGTCCTGCCTTTTCTTTTTTATAAGCAGATCATACAGCAAATCTAAAACTTGATGGCTACGTTAAATTTGCTCACATGGCAGTTCTTTCAATGTAGATGCCACATACCAAATAAGATAATTTTGTAGTGGATTTGTGGTGATTTTCCACACAACAGCTGCTTCATAAATGGATCAGTAAGAACTGAGATCTACCACATCAGTACATTTGAAACATGATCTATGGCATTCACTTGTATCTAGGGCTGTCTAGAGCAGGGGACATATTGCCTCAGGTACACGAAGCAACCCCCACACACTTCAGCTGATGTACATGCCATTACCTCTTGCCCCAGTTCCTGCCACATTGGTCACCCTAGTGCTACACACAGGTGCATCCTTGTAGGGAACTGTGGTAGGACCTTCTACATCACATCTGCCCCTGGCCTCATAAACCATCAGAACGACCCTGCTTATATCTCCCCACCATCAATATGTTTCTTTGCCAATAGTGCTCTTTATTTTACATTTCTTCTTATTTTCTCACGTAACTTCAGGTCTCTCACATGGGCATCTGCAAGAATTTTTCCAGGTGGGGGCAAAGTATAGATGAAATAACTAGTTTCAGAGACAAGGTTGTCATTGCTGGTAGAGCTGATAACTGAGTCACAGAGAGATCAGGGCACTATGGCAGGATCTACACTACCACTTCATAATGGTATTGAAATGTACTGATAACTGTTGGGGCCAGGACACATTTCATATACCATTTTTAAACCGTTTTCAGAGTGTTATATCTTGCTTGGTGGAGATCTGGCCAGGTCTACCCAAAATCAGTATATGGGTCTACACTGTTGTTTCTCACTGGTATCTGATGTTGTCTTTCCACCTGTGGCAGAAATCCTCAGTTCTTTCCCTGGCTCCCTCCACCTCCACCGGCCCTAATGTAATTGCACTTCTTCTACTACTATCATCTTCACAGAACCTTTCTGCATTTCCGTAAAAACAATGCCAGGATTGTCATGCACTACTCTAATTCCCCGCTCTCCCTCCCCTACACCGCCACCAACACTGGGTTGCTTTGCAGGGCTGGCATAACCCATGCTCTCTCAGTCACAGCCCACCCTCTGCAAAATGGGTATAATAATTATGGCCTTTATCTGCTTTGGCAAAGTAATTTAAAAATTTTTTTTTACAGACTCAGAATGATCGAGACTTCCTGCTTTTGCTGCTACCTTTAGTTCATAGGTAGGCAACCGTTTTGTGCCCATGGGAACATCTGGCATATTGAAAAAGTGTCTGTGGGCCCTTTCATAAATTGCCATTTGGCATGGGTGGGCACACTTTCCTCATCTTTGCCTAGGATTTCCCCCCTTCTCCTCCCACCAACTCAGGATTTCCTTCCCCCACCCCCGCCACTGCCTCTGCCAACTACCACCACACTCACATCAGATTTCCTCCGCCCTCATTTTGTGGCTATGAATTTTTTACTTTAAAAATTCCAAAAAGTTTAAAAGTTCCAGCACCCCCTCCCCCGCCTTCTCCCCCCTCTGTTAGCTGTCAAACCCACCGTATTTGAACTTTTGGAACTTTTAAAGTAAAAAATTCATAGCCACAAAATGCCTGAACCTATCTTTCTGAAATTTCCTACACATAAGTACCTCAAACCCATCAGCCATGTGGGCAAGTTTTATGCTTCTATATTTTAAAATAAAAAAGTTTAATGCATTTCTCTCCTCATTTCTCCAAAAATACCTTGCCTCTACACGCTTGAACCTATGTTTCTGAAATTTCTCACACATCACTAACTACATGCCATCTCTAATGTGGCAAAGTTTCATGTTTGGATCTTTAAAAATAAAAAAGTTGTAGGCAGAACTGCATTTCCCCACTGCTACCCATTTTTCAAAAATTAATTGCCACCCAAGGCAAGCACCTATGTTTCTGAAATTTCACACACATGAATAGCAACATACCATCTGCAATGTGGCAAAGTTTTATGTGTGGATCTGTAAAAATAAAAAAGTTATAGGTATTCCAGGTTTATTTTAGAAAACATCACAGACACAAAATTCTTGCACCAATCTTTCTGAAATTTCTCACACAGAAGTAACTCTAACCCATCTGCAATGTGGCCAAGTTTCGTGCTTCTATCTACAACAATAAAAAAGTTATAGACATTTCTTTAAAACAATACTAGGTTATGGGGATAATAATTCAAAATGGCATCCAATTCAAAAATCGGACATCTGATTTTTGTATCAGTATCGGATCCAATATGATATGATGGACCTCCGATTTTTCTGATATGATACTTTACAAAATCTGAAGTTCCGATTCCGATACGATTTTTGCATCCGTGCACTTCCCTAGTTTTTTTGTGGTGCGGAGAAGGCTAGACGGGGCAGGAGACACATGGGAAGCAGACAACATTGTGAGAGTGACCCACAAAAATCTGTGAGTGCCCAGTAATGAGCATGCAATAAAACACTTGTCTGCTGGAGCTCATAAGGACCCTACAAAAGGAATGTGTAATTGTTACTTATTTGTTGAGCATAGTGTAGATTTATTTGTTTGTTTTGTTTGGGGTTCTTATTCGCCACACTTCACTCAAAGCGCTTGAAGTGGCTTACAAAAAATTAAAACTTTTTTTTAATGCTGGGAGAGCATAATATACCAACTTACCTGGTGTAAGATCTGGCATAGCAGTGGACATCTGAGCTGGGCCATAGTACTGCCCTGCCAGTTCTAACCATTTTGAAGTAGTACATGCACTTGTAAAAATGTTTGATCACACTTGGTTTCAACTAGCACACTCTGCAGAGCTAATACTTAAGATTACTTTTATTGTACATTGCTCCCAGCACCTGGTAGCCAGAGGATGCAATTTATAAATTTAACCAAATAAATGAAGACAATATTGTCAGAATTGGCACTATAGACATTTACTAGGCAGCAAAGGCTTTTACACATTGGTCTTGAGCCCAAACAATGGTTTCAGAGAGGTGATAAATTTGAGGACCACAGATTTATCTAGCTGTGGAAGACAGAGCTTGGGACACAGGGACAACAAAAAAGCCTCATGAGTCATACATGTCACGACTAGATAAAAGTTGAGCGGAAATATATGTTAGTACAAGCTAAGAAGGCAAAGGATGCACCCAGATACTTTATGCCTCTCTGAGTTGGCTATGACACATCCGGAGAAAGGGACTTGTTTTTCAACTCCATTTGACAAGGCAGAAGAAGGTTCCATAGCAAAGAAGCACCTCAAGTCAACTGTAAATTGTCTGCCTTGTTATCTTTCAGAAATCTGTAGAGTTGCAACAGGGAAAGAATGGTGTGTGTTTTACAAGAACCCTGCAAAGAGAAATTATATTCGTAAGTCTACCTAAGCTGTAGTTAAGGGGCTCTTGGCACTGCTGTCCAATGGCCAAAGTCTCTGGGGCTCGAGAGGGAAGGAAACACAAATGTAGTCTAGGCTGAAACTTGCAACAGCTCCTATTAACAGCTAATGATGGTGACTCCGGGAACTCTGCCTGTGTGCTACCTTGGACAGAACAGACTAGGCAATCTTGATTTTAAAAGCGACACATCAGATCAAATTGCTACTTTTCCCACAGCTTAGCTTTCCATCACCACAGCCAGTCTTTATTATAAAGATTGATTTAGAAAACCCACATCACTCAACCGGGGGGAGGGGGGATTAAAAGGAAGGAAGGAAGGAAGGAAGGAAGGAAGGAAGGAAGGAAGGAGAAACACCCATATATTCAACGGCCTTTCAATCTTAAGAATCAAGACTATTGAACTCTGGTTGAAAAATGGACCTTCATTCCTTTGTTAAAGATGCAACGGAATTTTGAATGTTGAAAGTTGGAAGTTGAAAGTTGTGCTTTTGCAATGGGAAGGGGAGGGCATTATTTTGGAGTACTAGGTCAGTTACAAAGTTATTTTGCAAGGGTTTGGGGGGTTTTCTGCACATCGATTATTTCAGAGTGATAATTAGCCTTGACAAATAAATAAGTTTCAAGAAACTATGTCTATTTTTCAGTTGTCTTTAATCTTTTAGAGAAATAAAAGCAGAAGAACTGAACACTTTAAGTCCAGTGCTGAAGCTATTCCACTTAGCCAGTCTCTGTTGTCTATATTTAAACAAAATCCCATGATTTAACTAAAAGAGCTTGTGCAGACTAAAATAAAAGTTACAGCAATCAACATTTACAGTAAATCTGATCATACTACTCTCATTCAGACAGTCTAACATTCAGACACTGGTATGTATAGTACGATAGATAGATAGATAGATAGATAGATAGATAGGTAGGTAGGTAGGTAGGTAGGTAGGTAGGTAGATAGATAGATAGATAGATAGATAGATGCTAGTATAGTAGAGCCAGTGTGTTGTAGTGGTTAGAGTGTTGGACTGGGAGTTGGGAGATCCATGTTCTTGTCCCACTTGGCCATGGAAGTTCATTGGATGACTCTGGGCCAGTCACAAATTCTCAGACCAACCTGCCTCACAGGGATGTTTTTCCTTGGAGGAAAAAAAGCAGGATATAAATAAATAAAACATTAAGCATGGATTCTAAAATATGGAATCTCTCCAGGGTCCACCACAGAGCAACCTGGTTTGGGTGATCATATCTCAGCTTAAAAAGCCAAGATATAAACTAGCATTTTGCTCCACTTTGTCGCCTGAGCAATCAAACCAGGAAGCCTCTTGTCTGAACCAGGAAAGGAAAGGTTGCTTCCCTGTAACTGTAATTCTTTGAGTGGTCATCTGGGAACTCACACATATGGGCAATGTGCTTGCAAAAAATAGTCATTTGGAACATTCTAGAACTAAACAGAGATTTAGACAGAGCTCTCATCCACCTCCTCTGCCTGCCTTTCTGTTCTGAGTCCATCACAACAGAGAAATAAGGAAGGTGAGTGGAAGAACGGTCCTTTCTTCAATTCTGGTGTGACATCTCCCTTGTCTAGTAAGTCTTTTGCTTTTCAGGCACTTGTGTGTGAGTCACAGAGACCATGAATAAGAACACCAGCTACTGGGGGACATGGGTGGGAGGGTGCTGTTACACCATGTCCTGCTTTGTTGGTCCCTGGTCAATAGCTAGTTGGCTCTGTGTGAACAGAGTGCTGGACTAGATGGACCTTTGGTCTGATCCAGCATGGCACTTCTTATGTTCTTAACAGGTTGCTTACTAGTAGCTGTAGTTTTTCAAATGGTCATCTGTGAACTCACACAAACAACCCTTCTCCCCACATCAATGCCTTCCCTTCCTTATTTCTCCATTACGGTAGACTTAGAACAGAGAGGCAGGTGGGAGACACACGTGGAGTGTGTGCAGAGGAGGTGGGTGGGACTCCTGCCTAAAATTCTGTTTAGTTCTGGAGTATTCCAAATGACTGTACTGCACAAGTGCATAACCCATATGTGTAAGTGACAGAGACCATGAAGTAGAACGTATGATTACCAGGTATGGAACAAACTAGGGTTTTAAACCAACTTTAAAACATAGTTCAGTATCTTGGCTTGTTCCAAAGCTCATAACCAGAGTTTCTAGGATAAAACAAAATGGGAAGATATGGTCAATTGGAGGTTTCTGGTGTACTCCTGGCTTATGCAAAAGGGAGAAGGGATTGTATGCATTGGCAAAATGATTGCTCATCTGAACCATCTCAATAATTGAAGTAATAATGAAAGGGAATGCCTCTGAGAGCATGCAAAGTGATTTTCCTTCACAATTAGTGAAGAGGTAACAGGAAAGGTCTACAAGGACAAAGGCCATGAGCAAGGCAGAATTGGACCTGGACCTTTTACCTTACAAATGAAGCTCTAGTGCAAAGGGGGTCATGAGGCAGCTCTGGTTCCATTGGTCAAAAGTTCTGCACAAATGTTAGGTTGTCCAGGTCTCCTACTTTACAGAGGGCAATCTTCTATTTGATGGCATCTCCTATTCGAGGAGCTGTCAGTGGAAGGTCCTCTATTTGACAGCATCCTCTATTTGAAGGGCTGTCCTGTCCAGGGCCAGTTCAAAGATAAAGAATGTCAAGAAGAGCCTTGCTCATGGCCTCTCAGTAACTGGCTGAGCAGGTGCACAGTCTTCTCTGCTATGGTGAGATGTATTTCTGTGATAGTTAAGCGGTAGTATCCAATGTTAGTCCTACTTAGAGAAGAGCCATTGAAATGAATGGAACTTAAGTCTCATTCATTTGAATGTGTCTACTCTATGTAGGACAAACATTGAATGGTTGGTACCCATTATTTCTAATGAATCTATACATATTTCTAGTTATACATATTCATTAGCACAGGCAAATGTTATGCAAATTGTTTTCCTCTTTTTTGGTTATGCATTCCTCTTTTGGGTTATGCATAAGTGGCTGCTTGCAGAGAGCTCCTGCATGCAAGGACGGCCCTTGAGTGGCTGGAGTCCCTCCTCTCTTGTAGGAGCTCTATGTGCATACATCTGGATGCACAGAGAACACTTCCCAACAAATATCAAAGGGATGCTCATCAAAGGATTGTGGTGGCAGTGGACTAAGCTAACCAACGCAGCAACACAGCACCACAGCCCTCTCCATGCATTCATCCAACACATGGAGGGAGGCATGTGCATCCCCCTACAATATGCATTTAATAAAGATGGAACTTTATTGCATTTCCATCCTTCTTTTCCTCCAAGAAGCTCAGGGCACTGTACAAAGTTCCCTATCTCCCTCAATTTTATCCATACAAAATCTCTTTGAGGTAGGTTAGAATGAAAAGGTTACTAGCTTAACCCTCTCTGGATGAACAGGGATTTAAGCCCAAGTCCTCCTGGCACTAGATCAACATTCGAACCCACCAGATATCTGTGACATCTTTGGCTCCTAGGACATATTGGTTTATAGGCCAGTTCTTATACACAGGATACAATAGCTATCTGCATTTTATTTTTAAAAGATTGTCTTGCAGAACAAATACTCCCCAAGAAAATAAAACTTTAAATAATGATGTCTCTCTTTGGCCATCCATATCGATGGATCAACTCAGATTGTCAAAAGCCGAGCCATCTAAATATAAAAAAGGCTCATTACTTTACACCCAGTTATGCCCTGCAGGAATATGCAAACAGTAGGCCATTGCCCTTGCCATATGTGCTGTCCTTTTGGAACACAAAAAGGGCACTTAAGGACGGTATTCTGGCCTCTCCTCGGTCTTCCCTGGTGCTTTTGCAGGTTTAATGATGAACCTTAGCATTATCCAAAAGTATTTTTGTTTGCTTTAATAAGCATTTAATGGAGCTCTTGGGAAAGCTAATGGAGTTGCCTTGGGGACTTGAACAACATCCCAGTATGCTCTGCATAAATTTGCTTTAGCTGCAGGTGAACACAAAGTTATGTTAAGCAAGAAAGAGAAGGTAACAGCTGCCGAATCCTTTTTGATAGCCTAGGGACAATTGGCTACCCACCGATTGGCAAATCCTTATCCTCTTCCAACCTACAAGGAGAAAGAAAGAAAGAGTCATTCTTAGCACCTGAAATATTTCTCTCTGATTTATCACAGAAGGGGAAAAAATGTGAACAACAACGAATTGGGGGTGGGGATAATGTTAGAAAGGCCCCATGTGATAAACACAGTTTTGTGATGCTTTTACTTTAGCCCTCCCCTGAAGTCCCCCCCCCCCATTCTCATTGAAGAAGATAACTTTATATTTTACTGTCTTATTAAAGAAATGCATTTTGGAAGTCTGCCACTGTTAACAGTATCCGAAGGATTTAGGGTCGCTGAAATGCACTTCGAGATTTAATTCTGCTGACTTCAGCTCTGATCCGAAGTAAAAACTGTAACCTTAGATTAAATGTTTAGCACTAGATATTGCAATTGCTGTTCCTTGTCATAAATCCTTGTGTCTTTTGCTGCTCCAGACACCTCTCTGAGGGCTTTAGCCTCTGTAGGTAGCACAATGTTCCTGTCATTTGAATCTCTTTACAGTTCTGGATCTGTAGTTTAAAACTCTTAAGTATGTGATCCTTAATATCTGGGACAATACTGTGACACTAGCCCTTAACTTATATGCCAGAAGGTTCATCAGGTGCCATCCATTGGCCATGGGCATGGATGTCCGGATGCTCCCCAAGCATCATACATATCTGTGTGCATCTGGAGGACAAACACAGCCGAACACACAGGCAGAATGAAATAAGACTTGAAGCTTAATGAGAAGGAAGGAGACCTATAACAGATAACCCCCTTTTTCCTGCATTGGTCATGAGAGAACCTTCCAAGATCAGCTGTGATCGACCTGAGGCCTCATAAGAAGAATGGGGCCATCTACACCTGGGCTATTCAACCTGTTTTGATTGAACTACCAGATATTTTGAACTACCACTCCCATAAGCCCCAACCAACATGGTCAGGTATTATGGAAGCTATTGTCCAAAACATCTGGAAGGCAAGAGGAGGGTATGTGGGTGATCAAGAGAGGGAGTTGGTTTTCCTACAGCATTCTCTACCCTCTTAGAAGAATAGGCAGGTATGGAAATGGACAGGAACTCAATTAAGATTACAATATTGAAATCCTACACATGTTTATGCAAAAGTAAGTCCCACTAAGTTCAGTGGAACTTAATGCCTAATAAATGTGTGTAGGCTTATAGACTAAATAGCTCTTTACAAATATATTCTAGAGACAGTGAATTGTACTATACTATTTTCCTCATTTTTATTAACTAATTTCAACAGTTTTCTTCTCTGGGTTATGTCATGATGTCAACAAAACATTACCCAGAGAAGAAAACGAATATATTATGTTCATAGCTATCATTTAGCTTTAAATGCTAAAACTTCATTATGATTATTCTGGAGTAAACATCATGAAGATTGTGGCTTACATCTCTTAGAAGTTGTGGCTACAAACCTATGCAAGACCAGTGCGATAAACCAATATGGACAGGAAAAATAAATTTTATATGTACATCAAAATAACTGTTTAACTAAGAACCTATCTACACAGTACCTTGGAACATTTTAAATAGTATTTTAAAATGTTCCAAATAGGTGCGTTCCAAAATGTCTTAGGTCACATTAAGGAGTACTCACGTTACAGGAGAAAAAATCTTCAGTCTTCAAAGCGGTGTGTGCAGTCTCACACACCCTTCTGTCCGTCTCTTTCTGTTTCGTTTTTACAATGAGTTTAGGGCAAGGCATTGTGGGCGCTGTAGTTCACTCGCCCACTTCCTCCTTAGTTCCTCTTTCATTCCCTAGCTTTCAATGAGTTTAGGGCAAAGCATTGTGGGAGTTGTAGCTCACTCACCCACTTCCTCCTTAGCCCCTCTTTCTTCCCCACCAATCAACGGCTAAGCATTTGGGCGCTGGTAAACGAAGCACTGCCCCCACAAATCACAAACGGAAGGCCACCTTATTTTACTTAAAACGATTTATTAAAAGTAAAAAGCGTTGTATATAGCTGAAGTGAATTTTAAAAAACCTCTGGTATACAACGTTCAAGGGAGTGTGTCATGTGGCCCAAAGAGTTTTCATAATCCTTATAAAATGTTACAAAGCTAGTGTGTAGATCGGTTCTGACTTTCTTATGAAGTTAACAAGTTTTTTTATATATCTTTAAGAAGTCCTTTTAAGATTTCTGCATCCATTGACATTTTAATATTTTCAAAGTGGTCATCTGATTTACACTTGCCAAGGGGTTTCTTCATTGCGAGTACCACTCTGATTATTGCACTCATATCAAGTCATGCTTAAAATGTTCTCATAGTCCCTTGCCCAAAACCAATCTGTTGTCTCCGGTGACCTTGAATATGTACAGTCCATTATAAATCACAGCATTTCTCTTGCACTTTCGGCTAATGAATGAATGCAAAAGGTATAACCAAACAGGTTTTCAGCTTATCCTGGGGAGTGAACCAGATGAAAATGACTGAGAGTTATAGCACCCATGTTTGTGCAAGAATATAACAGATGGTGCATTTGGGTGCCAGGCTGTTGTCAAGGGACTGTGCAGCATAGTGTCACATTTTTTGACCAGAACATGTTGGGGGTGAGAGGAGGATTTCTTCTAACCAACCTGAAACATTTCTGGTTCTAATCTAAGAAGAGAGGACAGAGCAATATTAGGCCACAGTATGCTGAATTTGATTAATTGTATACCAATATCTAACTCTGTATTAGCTTGTAGCCAAGATGTTTCATTGTTCTACATGTGAGCAGTTATGATTGTGCTCACGTACATGCCCATGCAGAGAAATGTAATGTGTGAGCCACAGAATCATAGATAATGGCATTTATTCCCAGGATAATGGCAATATTTTCCCCATCCATTGGGATCATGAGAATTGTTGCTGGTTTTAGCTGTTCAGCATGTTGTCCACACAAATACATACCCAGGGACAGTCAGGACCTCGCACATATGATCGAAATGTCATGCGTGAGCTGGTCTAGAGACAGAGTTATTTTGAAAACCAATAGATTTAATTTGGTGTTCATCCAGAGTTGGATCTACCATTAGCTGTTTTCTAGGGTGACCAGATAAAATCCAGGTGAGGGCTCATGTAACTTTAACAGTTGTAGAGAAAAGGGAATTTCAGCCAGTGTCATTTGTATGCAATTAGTTCCTGGTGAAATTCCCTCTTCATCACAACAGTTAAAGATGCAGGCACTATACTAGAGTGACCATATACAAAAGAAGCCAGGGCCCCTGCAACTTTAACTGTTGTGATGAAGAGGGAATTTCACCAGGAACTAATTGCATACAAATGACACTGGCTGAAATCCCCTTTTCTCTACAACTGTTAAAGTGACATGAGCCCTGACCTGGATTTTATCTGGTCACCCTACTGTTTTCGGGTATTTTGTGAGGTAGCTCCCAGCAAGGGAAGGGTCCCAACAGTATGGTAATGGAATGAAGATTTGAACGAGGCCCAATGAGAGCATAACATTACACTGTGATGAGGTGAACAGCATTTGATAAGCAACTAGGTCAGCCTTCTCCAGCATTCAGACACGTTGGACTGTAACTCCCATAACTCCCAGCTATCATGGATAAAGGTTGCATCTGGAGGGTATCAGGTTGAAGGCTGGGCCATTGCAAAGGCTATCGCTAGTGGCGGGGCAGAAGTGAGGGGGGAGTTGTATGTAAATATTGTATGGGTTGTCAAAAGGCAGGACATGTAACACTTTCAGGGGTCCTATACAGGCATTCTCCAGGGCTACCTCACAGTGCCTCACTTGAGGATGAATGCCAGCTTGCACAAGGGAACTCCTCTGACCTGCCCCATTCCAGAAAGAAGCATCTGCTTGTTTCAAGGCTTGCCCGAAAAGCGCTAAATCTCTCTTCTGCAAGCGGTTGGCGCTGCTCATGGAAAGGAACTGTCAGGGCTGGCTGCTCACAGAACAGAATCAGTGGTGGTCCCCACTTGCAGATGGGCAGCATTGCATGCTGCCCAAAGTTCCAAATATCACACATACACACATTGTACATTTTGCACTCTGTTTCCAAATACAATTGGGAGCACAGTCTGTAACAGAACATGCGTACTTGGCAATGGTCAGTGTCTATTTTCTTCCAAGAACATGTGAGCAAGGGCCTTGGTCACTACATACGCTGATACGTCCTTCTTAATATATGATGCAATACATCTGTATTTTGTCCATGGGTATCAGAACATAGATATAGAATATAATTTGTATACATTTCAATTAGTTCTGTGTCAATTGTGTCTATAGGACCAAAGCAGACATTACATTAAAGGTGTATCTCGTAGCTCTATCTTCTTTTCATTTTTATTCTAGATCATGCACAGGGGCCCTGATCCAGATTTTAAAGCTACCCACCCCCCACATTAGGAGTTCAGTGCCTACTCTCAAGTAAAAAATTAAAAAGTGTTTTAAAAAGCATAGCTGCTAGACACACATTTAAAGTAATGTCCTTTTGGGTCCTTAGTTTGCCAGGGATTGTGCTGATAGATCCAATGGATGTTGCTGAGAAAAGTTCTACTGCTTAGCTCCCATTCATGTGCAAGAGAAGTCCCAGCAGACTATTCTGCTATCTAGCTTATGCCATTACTACAATAGCTGGTAAGGGACAGAAGCTAAAAGAGGGGGAAAGTTTCTGAAGCGATACACCTATATATGTGTCGAGAAAGGCTTCCAGCCCGTTAAACTCACAGTTCACATAACAGTAAATCCTCTTGGATCTTTCATGCACACACTTGAAGCGTGCCTGCATTTTATTTGCTTCTTTTGTGATGCTCACTACAGGCTGTCTAGAACATCAAACTTCTGTCATGAGATGAAATGTCAGAAGGAAAGATAAAAAGGCTGTACACAGGTTTACACTGCATGGCCTGCATTCCGCAGAAAAATGAAACAATCTCACTTCACCTTCTTTTGTTCCTCTCCAACATGGGCAAAAAAATGTCATTTTCATTAACTCTTTTTTTCCTTCTTACAGATACAGCGTTTGCTGTAAAGAACATCAGGAATACACATCACCTTCTCTTGTTGCTACAGGTGATACAGAATGGATGGTGTTCTGGGTGCCAACAGGACAGGGGTGTCAGACATTTGTTTGCAAAACTGGCTTCCTGACAAACGGAATGATGGAAATAAACTGGAAGTAATTTTTACAAAATCAAATTTAAAACTATCAATGGCATATCCCAAGAGTGTCTGCTTCTTCCTCCCCATTGTCCTTGGCTTTGCCCAAGGGGTGGCTGAGGGCATGGACTCCAGCTCAGTGGTAAAGCAGATGCTTGGCATTCAAAAGGTCCCAGGTTCAATCCCCAGCATCTCCAGATACAGCTGACTGACACCATAGGGAACCAATCAGTGTAGATAATGCTGAGTTTGATGGACCAACCATCTGATTCAATGTAAGGACACTTCCAGTGTTCCTCTGATAGCATCAAAATGTGTCTGTTATGAGTTGGAAGATTCATTTCATGCATTGTCAGTATAATATACATTCAAAATGAGTTAGACACACTTTGGCTAATTTGTATTTGCTTGGGGGGGGGGGGTATTTAAATTGTTGTCAGTCAACTCCTAGGTCAGTGCACTACTGAGTCACTGCTTCCGTAAGAATTTGGGAAACAAAAAGCTATTGGCATTTGCAAATATAAATTAACACCTGAATGAATTTAAATTTCTTGTGCAAATAAATCCCCAGTGTCATTTATTTCTTAAAATGGTGGAGGGGAGTTGTGAATATGGTTTTTGCTAATGCCTCCTACATACCTCCAGGCTTCACCTAAACTTGTGCATAATGGACTCACTTGCCTGAACATTATGCATGTGTTTTTGTATTGTAAATGTGGTGGGTGGGCGGGGGGGGGGGGAAGAGGGTGGTTACTCTTTGTTGCTGATGATGTTACAGTTGCTTTGGCTAGTGCGTTTAGGGTGGGTTCCCCCTCTCAAGTGTCCATGCAGATAATGGACCAGATTCAATCTATCTGGCACACAGATGTGCAAGCTCTACCTCATTGGGGCAGGCTGGCTCCTGAAACTCCCCTGGGGGCTGGTCCTACGGGAGGGCAGATGGTATCACTGCTGCCGCCGCCAATCTCTCCTTCTTGGTTTTCTGCCAGGTGGAGCTGATTTCATTTCCAGCTGGGAATGTGACCCTTCCCTGGCTTCTGCCTTTACTTAAAAGTTTTGTTTTTTTTTGTATATATACTGCTTCCCTTCTAGTCAGCCTTTGCCACTACAGTGTTGATGGGGGTGAGAAATAATTGCTGAATGCCAACCTTTAACTTCAATCAGGCCAGGAACCACTTATGCCTTTGACCCAAAAAAACAGAAACTGAAATAGCTGGAGGGCTGCTCTCCTTGCACCCAATTGTCAGACACTCCCGGGAGAGGTGGGGTGTTTTTGTTGTTGTTTGCAGCTAGGATGTAAAAGGGAAGGCAACAAGGTTGTAGCCACACTGCCATACAAGATACACACACCCTTCTCCGGGACCACATATTCTTAAGAAATGGGGATATAACTTCTGGTTGTAATAGATACACTCCACAGCCCTGCCAGGTACTCTTTATTTAAAAATGCCTATTGATTTCAGTGGTGGAGAGTTATGTTTGTACTTGACTCTGGCTTTCCCTTTTTTGACTACCTTTATCTGAATGATTTATTTTACTTATTTTTAGTATTTCTATACCACCTTTCTGGGGGTGGTGAATACAACAAATTAAAAATAAAAACGTCATCAAAAAATACCTCATTGAATACATTAAACACTGCAGTGCTTCTGAAAAAGTCAAGTTAAAAATATGTACGTTTCTTGGCACACCTTTTCTAAAAACAAAAGTAGAGGCCCATATTCTTTATGCTAATCAATAATATGGAAAAACAAGGGGGGGGGGGGAGACAGCATCATCCTTTCAGCTTCCAGACAGTAACCTGAAGACATATTATGGGCATTTATATTTGCTTCAGCCAAAAAGACATGACATAGCACAGGCTTTTATACAATATAATTCCTGGGCTAAATGTGACCTTTTCCCTCTCTATTTGAGACACCACCACCACCATAGAAATTACAAATACCCATTATGTATGGCCATTTCCCACATCTTTACGAAAACATCTAAGGGACTCCTAATCCCATCAAAACTGGGGAGGGCAGTTTGAGGCAAGCAAATGACTGCAATATTGTCTACAGTCCTCCTCCTCTCCCTGGATTCAGACACGTATGGTGGCATTCTTTGGCACTGAGGTTCGTTTGTTTTTGTAGCCTGTTGCAGCCAGACATACTCCATGACCCACCTGCATCTGACTGACTCTTTCACTGTTGTGAATTGATGGGAGAGGGAAAGCCTTGCCCTCAAACTCAGTGTGAGGAAGGACAAATGGAGGAGGGGGGAGGAAAAGAGGAAAAACAGAGCTTTAACTTTGAAATGGAGAGAATTGAGAGACCTGTGATGGTTTGGAGAGAGGAAGCGGTGGGGGAAAGTGCTATTGAGTGAGGAGACAGAAATGGGAGTTGCTGAGAAATGGAGCTGCAGAAATGCCCTTGAATAGGGAAACATAAAATGGGGTTACAGATGTAGGGCATGGAGGAGGAGAAGCCACTTCCATGGGGTAGGTGTGAAAAAGGAGAGTATTATGGGGAGGAGAGAGAAAAAGAAAGTTAATGGAGGGAGGTCTTCAGAGAGACCTGCAGCAGTACACAGAGAGAAGTCAACATACATTGAAGAATGCAGAAACAGAAAAAAGTGTGAACTTGAAAAAAAAGACAGAATTTTGAAGCACCGTTATTTATTGTGTGATATTGCCTTCTTGAATAAGCCTTTTGAAAAGTAGCACTCAGAATAATGTGAGATGTGCAGTCCTCTTCTTCGGAACGCAGTTTCCTTTTTTTTTTTTTAGACCCCTGTTCCTCCAAATCCAGCCCTGTATCACCAACCCTTCATTCAGCTTTAGAGTCGATGCTCATAATAATTTGTTCTTGTTCTGGATCTGTAGCCCCAACAGTTTATAGATCTGTTGGCAGGTTTTCTCTCAGACAAGCAGAGAGCCTGGCTTTCTTGCCTTCGTTTTTCTCTTCATTCTCACGGAAGAAAATTATTGAGGATGCAAATTGTATCCAATAACACCAAAGCATTGATAAACCCTGAGCAGCATGATAGTCTACACGGAATGGCTGTTTTCTGTATATTGGCTTAAAAGCATCATAGATCCATGCACAATATGCCGATATGAATTCTTCACAGAGTTTTGTGTTATCAGGACATGAACGTTTGCTGCTAGTCTCTTCATCTCATTTAATTGGGCAAACATGAAATCCTTAAATGTCCCCATAATGGTCCCCTTGAGGGTTGCACTGCACACTTTCCTCTAGTGGGAACCTGCTTTTCAGCCATGGTGTTTTGTTTTGTTATGTTTCAAATGTTATCCCCACTTCAGTTTGGGCCACCCGCTGCTTTTCGCTTCAGTAGCAGACTGCCATGTGGCACTTTATCATGAGCTGTCCAAAACTCTCCAGTAAATATGGTATTTTGCCATACACTGCAACCTGTTCAAAATGCTGAAGAGGGTTGGCCAGGAAGCCTCTGTTATCTCTTAACACCATGACTGCTCAGGTTAAGTGCCAGTGTCCTTTATCTGTGCATTTTCGCACTATCAATCAACCTCGAATGGGACTAAGACGCAATAGCGGAGTGGTTCAAACATATTTTTGGCTTCCTCTATTTTGTATACTCTCTTTTCAAACAACTTCACTTTATATTAATACGACCATAATAAATCACAGTTTTCCTTTCAGGCATATTTTTAACATTCAGCATCACTTTCTCCAGCTCACTCAGATAGCCTAAATTTCAGCTTCCTTAAGTAATTTCTTCCTTTGGCTGTGTAACCCTGACACAGGCTGACCTGTAGTAAATGACATCTTCCTTTCTAAGGCTCAGTTTGAAGCACTCTGAGAATTATTCATCATTTGAATGAAAGGGGAAAGCCTTAGTAGACTCTTCGTTTCCGTTTCGTGTAGCATTGACTGCTAACTTTCTACCCCACTGGTGCCCATTGCTTGTACAGAAGATAGAAAATCTATCCTCCTTTGTATCTCCATTGAGAAGTTTTTAAAAAATAATTTAAAATTGGTTTTTTTTATTATCTCTTGAAATGAGTTTACCTTTGGATGTGTGCTTTTGCTTAATTTTGCCTGTTTTATTTCTGCAGTGATATAACATTTTCCCCATCATCTCATGAAATAAATGTTGCATGGTCTTCAATATTTCTTAATTCCATGATGATTCTTAATATTTTATATTTTAATATTCCATGATGAGATCCACCCATCTACTGTCCCTTTCCTTTATTGTGTATTGATCCCGGTCTCTACATTTAAACTATGAGCATCATCACACGGGGGGAAATCGTGTTTCCTTACCATTACTTCTCTGCACTTCCTCACTCTTCCTGAGGGGAAAGAAGAAGTAAGCAAAGACCGGCTGGCCCATTCAGAGGCTGTTTTTATCACGCGGCTTTTCCTGCACACAGCAGGAGATTGTGGCACGTTCCGGGTTTTATTTTTTAAAGTCAGAATAAAAGGGGTCTATTTTGCTACAGAAAAATGAGCAGAAGGAGCGGGAGGCATGTGGGAGGTGGATGTCGTTATCTCAAGGATACACGCACATCAGTGATAAAACACTCATCTGATGAACCTCTATAAGCTCATTAGATCAGGGACTCACCTTTTATGGTGTTATCTAAAAAATAGATGAGAATACATTCATCTCTAATGTAAAACTTGTCAAATTTCTAGGCCTGAGAAAACAGTCAGGTCTTGAGCGTGTCCTGTATGCTCTTTGGAGGCATTCTCCCTTCCTTCAATTACTCACTGGCCCCAGCTGTGCCGTAATGTCCTTGCTCCTGCCGCCATTCCCCCCTGTCATCCATATTTGGGGGCAAGGCCTGAAGTGGGAGCCTGCTGTATACATGTAGATTCCTCACAAGATTTGGAACCCTGATTCAGGCCATACTGTCCTTCTCATGCTACTGTAATCACATGAGGGTAGAACACCCCAAAAGGGCTATAGACATTATATGAATGCCAGTGGGGAATTATTTCCTGCCACTACAGCAACAAAAATAATCTACACCCAGCCATTAGTTAGAGGAACATGCTGCATGGAGCTTCACCATCATTGAATCATTCACTATGGGTTCATTCCTTCTGAAAAAAGTATATTTTTTGGAGCTGCTGCAGCCATAGTAATCATCACAGCAGGACTGTATCCATGGAGTGCTGGTTCTTATACCTCTTCAAGTCATCTTTATACAGTCAGAAGGGATTGCATTGAGGCTGTTTGCCCCTGTAAACCAGTCCTAAATACATATGTTTTCTTGGTTGTGGGGAAGACACAATAGGGAGGTCATCAAAATATGAATTGTATATAGCAAGTGAATTGAAATAATGTATGTGTCTTTCACAATTACTAGAACTTGCAGTCAGCTAATGAACTGGTGCCAAGACAAATAAGGATTTGGGATGGGATTAAACAAAAAAACAAACACAAAGTAATTCTTTATCCAGAATGCAAGCTCTAATCATGTAAGAGCTTTTCTAGATGAGGCTGTTAACCTGTTGTATCTACTTCTGGTCTCATCCCAGAATTAAGATCAGATCTCTACACAAAGAGCTTTTCCTTTCCTGCCTTCCCATACTTTCTGCTGCATAACCTCTAGGTGGTGCTGTGGTATAGTGTAATAACAGAATTACACTAGTGGGGCATTACACTTTGTTTTGAGATTTAAAAATACTATATTTCCCCCCTAGGTCCAAACCCCCTCCCACACAAAAGTGCTCTTAAAAACAGAAGCAAAACTGGGAGTATCACAACATGTAAAATTTCCAGAAGTTTTGAGGCCATGAGGGAGAATGGGTTTTTTTCCAGGTGATTTCAGGGAAAAAAATGAAATTTGGGGGAAATTGAAAAATAAGCAATACTTATTTTTGTAGCACTCTTTACAGATCACTTTGTTGTTTTAAGACAGTCTTCCCCAACCTGATGCCCTCCCGATATTTTGGATTTCAGCTCCCATCAACCTCAGGCAGCATGGCCAATGGTCAGGAATGCCAAGCACTGTATTCCAAAATATCTGGAGGATACCAAGTTGAGGAGTGCTGCTTTAGGAATACAAAACACCCTTTCTGTTTTTAAACTTATTTTATGTATAACTTCACTTGCTCATAAAATTCTCATTCTATTTTAAAAGTTCTAAAGGTAAACTCAGTTAGTTAATTCATAATTATTGTCTAAATAGATTAGAACTACATCAAATGACTGCTACAGCATCAGAAACACAGGACTCTATAGAACAAAACCCAAACTGTCAAGAATGCACATTTACTGTCAGGAATGCACAATGGAGACTCTACTCACATCATGGGAAACTGAACATAAATGTCTATCAGTAAAATATACTTTAGAGCAATAATTTTAATAAGAAATAAAAGAAATAACTATGCTGGTAATCTGACAGAGAGGATTAAAAAAACATTTTCCCCATGGCTTCATTATTTCTAGACAGTTTACATCGCTAGCCTTTCTATTAGGGGTGTGCACGGACCCCCCGGATCGGATCGGGACCCGGATCGGGACCTCCAATTTTGTCACGGACCGGTTCGGACAAAATCGGAGGCCCCCCGGACCGGATCGAGTCCGATCCCGACCCAAAAATTGTAAATTTTTGGATCGGCCGCCATTTTTTCCCCCATAGACTTGCATTGCAATGCAAGTCTATGAGGAAAAAATGGCGGCGGGTGGGTGAGGGGGGCCTAACTCCCTCCCCCCCCGGGGCCGTCCGCTGTGGACGGCCCCGGCAGGTAAGCCCCCTCCCCCGTGCTCCCTACCCCCCCTGGGGCCGTCCGCTTCCATCCGCTGGCGCCCGCGGGCGCCAGCGGATAGAAGCGGACGGCTCCGGGGGGGGGTAAGCCCCCTTCCCCGCCACTGCTTACCTTCTCGGCCCGTCCGCTCCCGTCCGGCGCCGGCGGCTACTACCAGCGGGCTCCGCGGCCTACTCTCGAGTAGCGCGCCGGTTGATGACATCACCCGGCGCGCCACCCTGGAGTAGGCCGCGGAGCCTGCTGGTAGTAGTCGCCGGCGCCGGACGGGAGCGGCCGGGCCGGCAAGGTAATGGCCCCCTCCCCCCCTCCGCGTGCCCCCTCCTCCCCTCCACGCACCCCCTGCTTACCTTCTCGGCCCGTCCACTCCCGTCCGGGGCCGGCGGCTACTACCAGCGGGCTCCGCGGCCTGCTCTAGAGTAGCGCGCTGGGTGATGACATCACCCGGCGCGCCACCCTAGAGCAGGCCGCGGAGCCTGCTGGTAGTAGTAGTCGCCGGCGCCGGACGGGAGCGGCCGGGCCGGGAAGGTAAGGGCCCCCCTCCCCCCTCCGCGCGCCCCCTCCTCCCCTCCACGCACCCCCTGCTTACCTTCTCGGCCCGTCCGCTCCCGTCCGGCGCCGGCGGCTACTACCAGCGGGCTCCACGGCCTGCTCTAGAGTAGCGCGCCGGGTGATGACATCACCCGGCGCGCCACCCTGGAGCAGGCCGCGGAGCCCGCTGGTAGTAGCTGCTAGTGCCAGACGGGAGCGGACGGGCCGAGAAGGTAAGCACCCCCCTCCTCCCCCCCCCCCGCTGTCAACTTTCATCGGCGGGCGCCCGCTGGCGCCCGCCAATGGAAGCGGCGGTGGGCGCCAGTGGGCGCCCGCCGATCCGCCGATCCGCCGAACCGGTTCGGAGCCTTTTCGGACCGGTTCGGATTGGATCGGCCTATCCAGCTGCGGGATCGGAAATCGGATAATTTATCCGATTTCCCACTGGACCGGACTCGGATCGTGGATCGGGTCCGATCCAGTGCACATCCCTACTTTCTATAAAAGTGTTCTTATTACATAGTGTTTAGAAATCATTTTGTGGTGAGAAAAGGCTGGGTAACAATATATAAATACTTGTTACCCAGCCTTTATATAAAAACTTCATCTTAAATTCTAAAAGAAAATATTTCATAATCCAAAACCGTTCAATTTTTCCAATTTCTTTTTGGAAAAAAAACAAGAACAGTTCTTGAAAAAAGGGGGTGCTACTTTTTCTCCCCAAATTTTTCTAGGCCTTCACATCTCTAGTCACAACTTCATCTACAGTACCCACAACTGTGAATAAGGAATTATGAGTACACAATAAAAGCCTTGTGTAGAAAAGCTCTAAGACCCTCACATGTAGGTGGTGCGGAGGTGGAGGAGCACAACAGCAACAGTCACTACCACCAGTGTGCAAGTGTTTGCTTCACCATGTGTAGCCTTGTTATAGACGCTAAAACAAGAATGTGCATAGGTCAGGGGCAGAGACTGCCACTGCAAAGCCATACCCATGCCTATGTGCATTGATTAGAACATCTGTGAAGGGCTATAATCAATTTAGAGAATTTATTACAACATGACGTTGTAGCATCCATGGCATTGGAATAATCACAGAAGATGCATTTAAGTTAAGAGTAGAAGCGCCATATTCAGAGATAGTATACCTCTGCTATTTTATCATGCCTGCTTGAGATTTTCCCAAAGTCATTTCACCAACTGCTGATAAAGTGCTAGACTAGGTGGACTTTTGGTCTGATCCAGGAAGGTAGTTTTTGGTTATTATATGCAGCACACTGCTATCTATGAACCTTTCCATACAATAACCTATCTCTTTTTATTGTTTCATTATAGATAGGAAATTGCTCACGCTCAGTCTTACTTGTTACTTTCCAAGATAGCACCCAGATAAATATCGTTACAAACAGTTCAGTCACCTGTTACATCAAGAACAATTGTTACTTTCTATACCAGGGGTGGGGAACCCATGGCTCCCTAGATGTTCTTGGACTCCAACTACCATCAACCTTAGCCAATGTAACCAATGGTCAAGGATGGTGCGAGTTGTGATCCAACGACATCTGGAAGGCCATAGGTTCTCCACCTATATTGACACGAGCGTCCTATTCCTAATGAATGCCTCTGTCCTCTATGTGGCTATGATAAGCTAACCTTCTCACTGAAAACAATAATACAAACCCTTCTCTCTCTTCTGTACCATTTTTGAAATAAAATGCCCATCCTCTTGCTGTTTTCTTAACTAGTAGGCTGTGCACAACTCAAACAGGCTTCCCATGTTATTTCAACCCTTTTTCAAGTCCCTGTCCCTAATATGCTGATCCCCTTTATCATTTCTATTTCTAGAGTTTGTCTTTCAAAGCCACCTATGGTTGGTTCCTCCCTGTTGCATTCCAAGATAAGACTATCTATGTTGACTTCTAACTCTGAACGTTCGTCCCTGGCATCCAGACAACACTTCTATTCTCAGGATGCTTTCTGCTGAACATCCTGTCTATATAAAATGTACTCAGGGAGCCTCTTGGTTCTCCAGCCTATTTTATCCCCTCCCAGAGCTTCCCCTCCCCTTTCTGAACTAAGCAATTACTCTTATTAATTATTCCAGCTAGCAGTAATTATCAGCAGAATGCTGCACCCCCCAGTCACATTCATAACCGAGATCTCCAGGACACTGAGGAACGGCATGGGAAGACTGACTTCCCCATTTGGATTTCCAAGCCTCGCAAAGCAAGTGATTTGGTTTTGCGCTCTCTCCCTCCCCATCTTCATAAAGACATTCACACAAGCATGGATATGGTACTCTTAAATCAGCCATAGCATGATATGCCAAGTAACAAAAAGTACTAAGATATTGTTATGTGACTCCACTCCAACAAATAAGTATTCACAGTTGTAATGGATCCAAATCTCCACATCAAGGGATCTCTCGTCAGTCACCTAATGAATGAATGGATGAGACCCGCAAGTTTAAGTCATGGAACTACTTGTACTGATTGGAACACGAAAAGCTCCTTTAATCTACACATTGTGTCATATCATTACTATCCCATCATGGTAAAGCTACGTCCCTCTTGCGCATTTATACCTCGTTGGACACACAATTGCATTTGTTATGGTATTTTGGATAATGTGGAATGAAAAGCAGGAACATGAACCTACCCGAACACTACGTTCAACATCTAAGGCCCTCCTCCGAGTGCCTACTCCGAGGGAAGCTTGGAGGTCGGCAACAAGGGAGAGGGCCTTCTCTGTGGTGGCCCCTTCAATTGTGGAACGATCTCCCTGACGAGGCCCACCTGGCGCCAACATTGTTATCTTTTTGGTGCCAGGTCAAGACTTTCCTCTTCTCTCAGGCATTTAGCAATAGCTGATGAGCCTGGGTTTGTTTTGTTTTTTAGGTTTATAGCTTTTTAAAGTTATTACAGTGGTTTTAAATGTATGTGTATATTATGTGTATTGTATGTTTTTGCTGTTTTAATTTTTATATATTGTTTTTAATTGTTTTAATCTTATGTAAACCGCCCAGAGAACTTTGGCTATGGGGCGGTATACAAATGTAATAAAATATAATATAAATAAATGTAAAATATAAATATAATATATGGAATGTGTCCTGTGCCCCAACAGCTATCAGTGCACTTCAGTACCACTATAAAGCAGTAGAGTAGATCTAGCCCAAGTTAAAACACTGGTCCTTCTAGCTCAGTATTGTCAACACTGACTGGCAGCAGCATTCCAGGTTTTCAAACAAGCTTCTTTCCCAAGAATTCCTGTAGATGTTGGGGATTGAACATTTTAAAGGCAACTTCTCAGGAAAGGAAGGCGGGGATTGATCCGAACATGTCTTGAAATATTTGTTACAGTTGTATGCATGTGGAGAGGACATCCGCCAAGATGTGATTAGAAAGTCAGTCTGTGAATCTATCCTTAAAGTCTTTCCAGAAGTATAGGTATTGTATGAACACTTAGAAGCACTTCAAATGGACGCTACTGAGGATCCAACCATCTCAGTGGGCTTTGGAACCAGACAGGCAGCCACAACAATAAAACTCCTCAGGATTTAGAGAGCACTTTTCTTTAATGTTCAAAGTCTTTCACATACAGTGACCAGTTCTACACCTCGTGTCATATCGATATAATCCCATCATGGTGACACTATATCCCTCTTGCACATTTATATCTTATAGTTCACACAAGGGCATCTGTTGTGGCATTTTGAATAATACAGACTAAAAATAGGGAAATTGTGCTAGAAAAGCGGTATATGGACTGCCCCAACAGTTATCAGTGCACTTCAATACCAATAAGAAGCACTAGTGTAGATCTAGCCCAAATCTCATCAGTTTTTATAACAAACTGTAAAGTAGACCAGTATTATTATGACCATGTTATGGATAACCCCTTTCCTAAAAAACAGTGAACTAGCAAAGGCGACTCAGTGAGGTCGTAGCCAAGGTAAAATTTGAACTGGAGACTTCCTGGCTCCAAAATCAGTTCACTCAGCCACTACACTGTGCTCCTTTCCAAAAAGCTAGCCATTTAAACATCTCTAGCCCTATTTACATTGTGTTTGTCAATAAATTACATTTCTTCCCTATCCCATTCATAGAAACGTAACAAAATTAAGTTTGGAAACCAAGGGAAAGAAAAAGAGAATGTTTAGATTTTGGATAAGGCTTCATATACTCATGTTTGGACCCCATCGGGCTGATATCACCATATTGACATCATTGTTACCAGAACATTTTTATGGTGGCAAAAAGCTGCCATAGGACTCCTTAGGAACATAGGAAGCTACCTCATACTGAGTTGCAGTTTTTCTACACAAGGCATGTTTTATGCACTCATGATTCCTTATTCATGGTTGTTGACAGGTTCTTTAGATGATGTCATGATCCTCCAGTTTTGCTTCTGTTTTTAAAGAGCATTTTTGGGATGGGTGGGTCTGTTAGGGTGAGGAATATACCCACTCTATAAAAACTCCATAAAGGAGGACATTATTTACCAGATGGAAGTCAAATGCATTTATATGTGATAGTAGCCACATCACACCTGTATACTGTAAGTCATAGAAACTGGCTGGTCTTAACCATGACTGTTCAATGGTTATCTTGCAAATATGCTTGTCCTGCACTGTTTGGGCTATAATGTGTATTGGACCAGCATTGTCTGAGTTTACATAATACAAATGCTGTATTACTAAAGTTTAAAAAATGCAACTTCCCTGCTTTAACATTAATAATTTCAAAAATATGTGTAAATTGTGTCTTTTGTCTACTCCTTGTGATTTAAAAACACGGTTTATGAATCCCCCCGTATACTATCTGACTTGTGTAAATTCTGCATTAATAGTATTTGCAATGCGAAAGTAACATCGAAAAAGTTGTCTCTAGGAAAAAAGGATAAGATTTAGGAAGATAGGGCAAGCCATCCATAGATCCTTCCCCCGCCCCCAAATAACCTACAACATGTGGGTATATATATATATAATGTGTTTTATGTATTTGTACGTATTTACATATACAAATGCCTATTTACACCAAATCCCCAAATCCCT
Source organism: Anniella stebbinsi (assembly GCA_029215795.1). Classification (NCBI taxonomy): domain Eukaryota; kingdom Metazoa; phylum Chordata; class Lepidosauria; order Squamata; family Anniellidae; genus Anniella; species Anniella stebbinsi. The sequence continues at coordinate 60,736,639 of JARDYH010000006.1, read as the reverse complement.
GTCTAATGCTCGCTCCTACAAATGACCAAACATTTCTGAATCACATTTTATTCCCCAGGATGAGGTGCCACAGTTCTGGTCTTGTTCAGTCAGTCTCAGTACTAAACAAAATTCAGAGGTATCAAGTATACTAACAGTCCAATCAGACGCAGCAATCCTATGGCTCTATATATTCAGAAGTTTACTTCCAGGAAAGTATGTTCGGCCGCTTCTAAAAAAGCCCTCCATGGACCCCCTGGACTTTAATAACTATAGGCCAGTATCAAATCTTCCATTTTTGGGCATGGTGATCGAGAGGGTGGTTGCCTTCCAACTCCAAACAGTTTTGGAGATTTTCTAGACCCATTTCAAACTGGCTTCAGGGCAGGATACAGAGTTGAGACCGCTATGGTCACCTTAGTGGATGATCTACGCCTGAGTATTGACAGGGGGAGTGTGTCCCTGTTGGTATTCCTGGACATCTCAGCAGCTTTCGGTACAATCGACCATGGTATCCTTCTGGAACGCGTGAGGGGATTGGGAATCGGGGGCACTGTGCTTCAGTGGTCCCGGTCCTATCTCTCGGGCAGGTTCCAGATGGTGATGCTTGGGAATAGCTGCTCTTCAAAGAAGGAGCTGCTATATGGTGTACCACAAGGTGCCATCCTTTCCCCAATGCTGTTTAACATTTATATGAAACCGCTGAGAGAGATCATTCGGAGGCATGGGGCGGGGTGCTATCAGTACGCTGATGACACCCAAATATATTTCTCTATGCCTTTGACAACATCATCAGCTAAAGATAGTGCGTCTCCTCTGAATGAATGTTTGGAGGCAGTAATGGGCTGGATGAGGAAAAACAAACTGAAGCTGAATCCAGACAAGATAGAGGTGCTTGCTGTCAAAGGCCCCAATCTGGGTTTGGAGGTGTGTCAACCAGTTCTGGATGGGGTTACACCCCCCCTTAAAGATTGTGTTCGCAGCTTGGGGGTACTCCTGGATCCGTCGCTCCAAATAACAGCCCAGATAGATGCGACGGCCAGGAGTGCCTACTATCAGCTTCGGCTGATTTGCCAGCTACGTTCCTTCCTAGAGTTGGAAGACTTAAAGACGGTAGTGCACATGCTGATAACTTCGAGGCTATACTTCTGCAATGCACTGTACATAGGGCTACCTTTGTGCCCAGTTCGGAAACTTCAATTAGTTCAAAATATGGCAGCCAGGTTGGTCACCCGTACACCTGGGGTGACCACATAACACCAATCTTAAAATCACTCCACTGGCTGCCAATTAGTTTCCGGGCGAAGTATAAAGTGTTGGTTATTACCTTTAAAACCCTACATGGTTTGGGTCCAGGTTACCTGCGGGATTGCCTTCTCCCATACAATGCGCCCCACACACTCAGGTCCTCTGGGAAGAATTTACTCCAGTCAGCCAGAACTAGGCTGACGAGAGTTACCCAGAGGACCTTCTCTTCTGCCGCTCCCAGACTGTGGAATGGCCTGCTGGAGGAGATTCAACAAATTAGCAGTCTTCTGGAATTTAAGAGAGCCATGCTCTCTTCCAGCAGGCCTACCCAGTTGAATTTTAAGATGGTTTTAATAATGTATTTGTTTTTATCTGTTTTAATGGTTTATCTATTTTATGATTTTTATATTTATATTTGTTGTTGTTCCTCGCCTCAATCTGGATGGAGAGGCGGGTTAGAAATAAAATAAATAAAATAAAATAAATGTGTTATATCAGTTGCAATCCTATGCATGTCTTCTCAGAAGTAAGTCCAATTTGCTTCAATAGCACTTACTCTAAGGTAAGTGGGTACTGGATTGCAGCACACATGTATATTTAAGCCAGCAATCCTATATACACCTACTTGGGAGTAAGGCCCATTGAATATGGTGGGATTTACTTCTTAGCAAATATGCATAGCATTGAGCTGTAAGTCCCATTAAATTTAATAATACATTTAATTTGTTCTGCTTTGCACTTGTAGGGTGCAATTCTGCCATTCAGTTATGTACTGATAGGTCTCATTGATTTTGAATGCATTTGTGCTTGGCTAAGGTGTAAGAGTGTAACCTTTGTCTCTGCATTATTATGCTTTGTCAAACTTTGCTTTTCCTCTCTGCAGAACTCTGAGTGTGTGTGTGTGTGTGTATTTATTAATGATGTGCAATATAACAAGGAACAGAATCAAAATTCCATTCTTTGTAGAATGTAACTGACAACAATTGAGTTTCTGACTGAACTGCAAAGTTGTTTTAATACCGTTCTAGTGGAAATGAAGCATTCTGGCTATATTCCGTAAAAATCTAATAAAGCAGATGACTGGAAGCCGTAATGGAACTGATGTTGTCAAATGCCTTTGCTTTTTGAATGTGACCATGTTTTGGGTTACTGGGGAAAAACAAGCAATGCATGATCAGCATAGCTTTTGACAAGGGTATTGGAATCCATCTGGTTTATGGAGCCATCTCTTCCCCCACTCTCCTCCCCCATGCTTTTTCCTGTTAGCCCAAGATGATGAAATTGTAATGCTATAGTTTAGCTCCTGGCTTTCTGCAATAGCAAACTGTCAGCAAGCATTCAATGGACTGCAGCCCAGGGTGTGAGTTCGCGAAAGAGAAATGCATTACGAACGAGGGCCATGCAATGGCAGTCAGAGCCACTAAAGAAAAAGGTTTCCGTTTTATCAAAGGCATGCCACTGCCGGTTGTTTCCAAGTCAGCAGATTGAGATGCCACTTCTATAAGGCACAAGACACCTTAAAATGTGTGAATCCGTGAGGTGAGAGAGGATGATATCATTCAAAGGAGTTTTACAATGCTCCTATAAATGGACCTTGATTTACCATCAGTATGAACTGAACAGGCTACTTTTCCTATTTTAAAAAACAAAACAAAACTTGGCATGGCAGTTGATTTAAAAAATAATCCCCCTGTCTTCCACAGGTTTGTTTTGTGTGTGTGTGTGTGTGTGTGTGTTTAAAAAATTAAATAAGCTCCTACAACATTGGGGGAATTTGTTCTCTCACTGTGCTTCATTAGTGGAGCTTACCACCACGAAGACTGGCTGTATTGAGAAAGATTGCACCATTATCAAATAATTAGGGATGCCTTAGCAGGTGCATACACTTACCTTTGTAATTAAATCCTTGTTAAAACACTGAATTTCAGAGACTTTAAATGGTTCCTTGATCCCAGAGGGTGTAGCCCAGAAAGTTATTCTATAAGGCAGAGATCATTTGGGAGCAACAATATTAAGAAGAAATTGTCTCTTTTTCGTGAGATATTTATAAAGCACACTTGAAATGAAGACGGCAGTGGCCGATCCAAAACAAATGGCTACTATACAATGGACCTGAACAGAATCAGAAGATTTACGATCTTTGCTTAAATGATAGAAATAATTTTGCAGTAACACTGAGAATGTATCAGATTGTTGATCTGAACTGATCATAGCAGTCTGCCAGCTGCTTCAATGACTTTTGAGTTTGAGTATAGATAGCAAATACTTTTAACACATATGTATATCTGTACTCATCTCTTGACCCTAAATGTTGGAGTCTGTGCTTCTACTTACATTTTATTTATTTATTTATTTATTTATTTATTTATTTTAATATACCACTTTTAATTAGCATTTTTCTATCCAGTCTCTATCGGCCTTGATCCTGCATACACTTAGGAGGCTTAAATCCCATTGATTTCAATGAGATATAACTTAACTATATGCTGGACAGGACTGTCTTTGACCTCTTCTTATTCCATTTTTACATATGGGGAATTAGACAACAACTACTTCATTTTTAAAATTACATTTATATCCCACCTTTTCCTCTAAGGAGCCCAAGGTGGCATTCAGGATCTTTCTCCTCCTCTCCATTTTATCATTACAACAACCCTGAGAGGTAGGTCTGGCTGAGAGTGAGCTTCATGGCCAAATCTCCCCATGGGAGCATTTCTGGGAATAGGATGTAACATCCAGCCATGAGTAGATTGGCAGGTGTTCATTACATGCACATACAGCAAAATGCACAGATGGGGATATTGGTGATTATCTCCATGTAACTGAATGTGATTTTCTACATGGAAATGCTGTCTGTTCAGGTAAAAGGTTACACATGAAGTGACCTTTCGATGTGGTGACAGGAAACAGGATGGAGGTCTCCTGCATTCAAGTCTCATCTTCTGTCCACTTGTATTTTGTACTGAGCACAATCTTGTATATAGCTATGACTGCCTAAGTCTGACTGAAATTCATGAGTCCTATATGACAATCTTGATGTACAAGATTACAATCACTGTATGTTTCAGTACCAGAATAATTAGGAAAATGCAAAATAAATAGCACTTTTGCCTTAAAGAATGATGACCTTTAAAAAAAAAATCTCAGAAAGGGATACCTTCATATTTGTTGGTGTTTAGAAATCTTCAGTATGAATTGTTGCAATTACAGTAATTCAGTATGGTTGAAATATAAGACTGTATATTTTTCTGTTACACACACAAGTATATATAATCCAAAATGATACCTGGGAGAAAAGGAAGCCAATCTCATGGAGACAAAAGACAATATTTTTGACAACAATCTGGTGTTTTGCTAGTACAGTATCCACTTTAGAAGCAATTAAAAGAATATGTTCACAGTGAAAGTTGGTACAAGTCAACTTGATGCTTTAATAGCAACATAAACAGCACGTTGATGGTGATTTTAGGCAATAGGGTAGTATTAAAATATTAATAATAAATAAGTAATAAAAATAGCACAAGCCCTTCAAACAAAACTTTGACTGATGACAAACTGCAGTGTAGGTGAGTTCCACAAACTAGCTACAAAACTCACTCCAAGAAAGTTTTTGCTTTAAAACAAATAGGACAGGTATCTCTTATTGCTCTTCTTTCTCTCTGTCATTTGAGAATTACAGTTTAATGAATTAGAAATTTGATTCAAATAAAACAAGTCAAATCTGGGGAGCATATTTTAATTCTCAATTTTCTCTTGTTTCACAACAGATCAGGCTCTTACAGAATTCTTAAAATATTGTGAGATATGTCTCGGTTTGTAGACTTCAGAAGAAAGACAAGCCAGTTTCTGGAATGGGATTTTTAGACAAATTGAGTGAGTCTTAGAAAATCAATTTAGACAAATCTGTAGCCGTGTGGGTAGGAGGATGCACCAATTCTCTACCTAATTTGAATAAATGGGACTCGCGATGGCTCCTGAGAGCAGTACTGACAGCCAAAAGAATTATGCTGATGGACTGGCAAAGGAAAATCATGCCATGAGTTGATTTATGGCCTATTGCCCTTCTGGATATAACTAAGTGGGAGAGAACTCCCTTTATTTGTACTAATAAAATGGACATCAGTTCTCTCATACAAAAATAATTTCAGAGGTAGTGGTGTGAATAGCTGGCATCGAGGATGGCGGTTTTCACACTTGCCTATCATATGTGACCTTGTGGTGGCCTGTTTATGTTGATATTAAAGCCTCAAATGGCAAAAACAGGAGCCGCTGCTGCATTGCTTTCAATGCCTTTCTTCCAAATTAGCCTGTATTCTCTTCATTTGCAGCCTTACACTGCTGATGAAGAAAATGAATTCTTTTTACTTTTCCATATTTATGGTGACATCTGGGTTATGTGTCCTTCTACATTAAATATCTACAGGCAGTTTTCTCTGCTGAAAATATTTTACCAATCGGACCCATTGCTTAGAAAAGCAAAAAAAATAAAATTTAAAAATGCCAATATTATGTATGCGTTCATTCTACATGCATGATGTTTACATCTGAGTTTCTGATCTATCTATCTATCTATCTATCTATCTATCTATCATCTATCTATAGGTTTTTTGAATGTGGGCCCTCAGCAGATGCCCAACTGTGCCTATCCTTGAGGCTGGCCCTGCTGGCACTATACTAGAGTGACCATATACAAAAGAAGGCAGGGCCCCTGCAACTTTAACTGTTGTGATGAAGAGGGAATTTCACCAGGAACTACTTGCATACAAATGACACTGGCTGAAATTCCCTTTTCTCTACAACAGTTAAAGTTACATGATCCCTGACCTGGATTTTATCTGGTCACCCTATTATGGAGGGCTAAGCACTGTTGAATGAAGGATATTCTAGACAGCTCGTCCCCAATAGGTTGTTTATGTGAAGTGGACATATTTTGTCCTATTTCAACGTATCACTTTCAATCCATGGGCACGTGCAACACAGAAAAGTTTCTGAAGGAAATATAGGCAACAAATTCTTACAATTATTTGTGCCATCTTTAGGTAATGGAGGATACTTGACAATTTAAAAGCAGCAATTGTCAGGCACATTAGAAAGGATGAATCGCAAAAATAGAATAGTGGTCAGTTTAAGCATTCTATACATTACCATTTACTATGAAATGCAAAACAAAATCCAAACACTGAAAAGAATGGATCTGCAAGCTGAGAATTTTACATCAATATTTACATTGATTATTATTATTATTTCATTGATAAGCAGTATGAAACACTTTGCATAACAGGAAAATGATCAAATATTCTGATATGGTAAACTAACCTGGGCAATGTCAGTGACTACAGATTTAAGTTGGATTCAAGCATCTCACTGAAAATTGTCATCACCTAATGGATGTTCAGTGATTTATCTCAAATTGTATCCATTGAGATAAAAGACAAGCACTACCTAACCATGCCCAGATCCAGCATTCAAGAGTTTAGGACAGGAAACAGACATGTGTTTGGCCTAGGCATGTGAAATGTAATAGACATGGAAATATTTAGGATGGTAACTTTGGTTAAGATTCCTGCTCTTAGGGTAAGTACTGTGCATGTAAGTAACAGTAATAGATAAAAAAAATCTTTGTGCCATGAGTTATTTTTGGAGGGCTTTAGAAATTCATACGAATTTCTCACTTGTATGTTTTCTTTTTCCGTTTGGTCTTCATTATACGAACATACAAAATGTCCTTATACTGAATCCAACCATTGATCCATCCAGCTTAATCTTTTCTGCTTTGGCTGGCAGTAGCTCTCCAAGGTGAGATCATTTTAACTGGCTATGCCAGGATTAACCTGGGATCTTCTGCATGCAAAACATGTGCTGTACTACCAAGATACAGCACCTCCTCCTTACTGACATAATTTAAAATAGAAACATTGTTTCCTGAGCTATGGACTAAACATTTGGAGGGGATCGAGTGGGGGTGGGTGGGATGCTAATGGGGGGCTTAATGATCTCCAGTTTTGCACTAATTTTGATGGGGAAATGGAAGACACTGCTAAAATGAGCTGAGTTGTTCTTTCCTGCAAATTATTGGAAAGTACATTGGGCTCAGTACAGGTATGTTCACAGGATCCTAGCAAGCACAAGGTCTGCCCCCACCACCACAACACACACACACTTCCTAGCTAGCGGTTCTAAAATCAACCCGAAATGAGAGGAAGCATTTGTTTCCAGAACAGGGCAGGTCATTCAGAAGAAAGGTCTGCTGATCTGTCCCAATCCAAAAACAAGGGATTCCGGTCATTTCTGGGGATGATTTTTTTTTAACTGCTAGCTCCCCGTCACACAAGTGGTGTGTCCTGTTTGTGCATCAGTTCGAGCAGGAGCACAGAAGCAGTATTGGATGCTGCCCACAGTCTCTACAACAGTAAAATTAAGTCTCTGAATTGGATTTTGGACGGGCAGCACATGAAAACTGCTCCATGTTTGAAAAACAAACATAGTGGAGAGAACAGAAGTCAGAAGCTGGCAATCGATTACAGAGGACCAGAAATAATAATAATAATAATAATAATAATAATAATAATAAATGACGATGATTATGATTTTGTTTGGAAAACAGGATTTTGTTTGGAAAACAAGGGGTGTGCCGGGTGTGCCCAGAAACGCCCAAATGTCTCAAGCAATAAGCACCAAATTGAGGGGGGCATTGAGTAGGGATCCAGAGGGGGATCCAGAAGCAGTGGGAATGGTCCTCCTGCTGGGAGCATCTCTGCCAGGAGTGGCGCTTCAGAGAGGTGTGAACAAGGGCCCCTGGAAGCTAATATCACCTTGTCAGCCCCTTCTCTGGCCAGTGTCACCACAAAGCCCCAACAATGCTGGGGCTTGAGGAGCATCTCCTCATTCCCCACCCCCTCATCTGCAACAGCCCTCCCATGGTCAGGCAAGTCAGGAGTAGGACATCAGTGTCTACAGTGTTTAATAAATAAATGAATAAAAATAATGTACTTTATGACTGAGTATTCAATAGATGTTTGCCTTTAAAAAATCCCCCAGTGCACACCCTAATGAAATGAACTGTGCACGCCTATGTATGTATGACAATACCCAAATCCATGTACACGGCCTAGGAACTAGGGATGTGCACTGGATTGGATCCGATCCACGATCCAAATCTGATCCAGGGGGAAATCGGATAAAATTAGCCGATTTATCTGATTTCACCACTGGATCGGCCGATTCAATCCGATCCAATCCGGAAAGGTTCCAATCCAGATTGGATGGATCGGCGGATCGGCGGGTGCCTCCTGGCACCCGCCGCCGCTTCCATTGGCGGGCGCCAGCGGGCGCCCGCCGATGGAAGCGGACAGTGGGGGGGGGCTTCCCTAGTGGGGCTGTCCACTTACATTGGCGGGCGCCAGCGGGTGCCCGCCGATGGAAGCAGACAACGGGGGCAGGGGGCGGAGGACAGGAGCAGATGGCCAGGAAAGGTAAGCAGGGGGGAGGGGGGGCGCAGCGCGCTTACCTTTCCTGGCCGTCCGCCGTTGGCTGCTACTGCGAGCAGGCTTCACGGCCTGCTCCTAGGTAGCGCACCAGGTGATGACATCACCTGGCGCGCTACTCAGGAGCAGGCCGCGAAGCCCGCTCGCAGTAGCAGCCAGCGGCGGATGGGAACGGATGCCCCCCGAAGGTAAGCAGGAGGGAGGGGGCCCCGCACGTGCGCGTCGCTTACCTTCTGGGGATGTCCGCTCCCGTCCGCCGCTGGCCGCTACTGCGAGTGGGCTTTGCGGCCTGCCCGTAGGTAGCACGCCAGGTGATGACATCACCTGGCATGCTACTCAGGAGCAGGCCGCGAAGCCCGCTTGCAGTAGTGGGGAGTGGTGGATGGGAGCGGACGTCCTCCGAAGGTAAGTGGGGGGGAGGGGGCCCCACGCGTGCGCCGCTTACCTTCGTGGGATGTCCGCTCGCATCCGCCGCTGGCCGCTACTGCGAGCAGGCTTCACGGCCTGCCCGTAGGTAGCGCACCAGGTGATGACATCACCTGCGCGCTACTCAGGAGCAGGCCGCGAAGCCCGCTCACAGTAGCGGCCAGCGGCGGATGGGAGCGGACGTCCCCCGAAGGTAAGCAGGGGGGAGGGGGCCCCGCGCATGCGCACTGCTTACCTTCGGGGGACGTCCGCTCCTGTCCGCCGCTGGCAGCTACTGCGAGCGGACTTCGTGGCCTGCCCCTAGGTAGCGCGCCAGGTGATCATCACCTGATGATGGTCAGGTGATGATCACCTGGCGCGCTACCTAGGGGCAGGCCGCAAAGCCTGCTTGCAGTAGTGGCCAGCGGCGGACGGAAGCGGACACGGAAGGCAAGCAGGGGGAGGGAGCTTACCCCCCCCCGGGGCCGTCTGCTTCCACCTGCTGGTGCCGCGGGTGCCAGTGGATGGAAGCGGACGGCCCCGGGGGGGTAAGGAGTGCAGGGGAGGGGGCTTATCCTCCCCGGGGCCATCCGCTTTCATCCGCTGGCACCCACAGGCGCCAGCGGATGAAAGCAGACGGCCCCAGGGGGGGGTAAGGAGCGCGGGGGAGGGGGATTACCTGCCGGGGCCGTCCACAGTGGACGGCCCCAGGGGGGAGGGAGTTAGGCCCCCCCTCACCCCCCCGGCCCCATTTTTTCCTCATAGACATCCCCCAATGCAAGTCTATGGGGGGGGGAATGGCGGCCGATCCAAAAATCAGAAGTTCTGATTTTTGGATCGGGATTGGACCCGATCCGGTCCGGGGGTCATCCAATTTTGTCCGATCCTATCCGGGACAAAATTGGAGGTCCCAATCCAGGTCCCGATCCGATCCGGGGGGTCCGTGCACACCCCTACCAGGAACCGCCCTGAGGATTTTCTCTATAAAGTAGATAATTATGACATAGAAGCAAAGCACATCTGGTTATAACAGACAGTGCTAAGTTATTAGCATTACAAACACAGACAGTGGTCCTTATCACTATCCCACTGTTTCAAAAAATAGATAGTAGATCTTTGCTGAGATCCAGAAGCTAAACCATGAGGACTTGGGCCTAACCAATGGGACAACTGACATTTCGTGACCAAACAGACCCCAGTCAAAAACTACTTTTGAAGCTCCTCTCAGTTTGAAAATAATTTTACTATGTGGTTTAAAGAGCTGCTGTTTTGATATGAACAAATACTATGCTTTCTTAGGCATATGGAACTGATCAGGAAGTTGTTTAGTTCCAGGTTATCATTTCAGGACAAAAGTAGAGAGCATGAGTATTGTTAGTGGACTACTTGTTTACTGTACTTATTGGGGGGGGGGGGGTTATACCTTAAGCACGTATGACAAAACTAAATTAGCAAAATATGGAAAATGTCATGGCAGGTAATGGGTTCAGGTGTGTTGACCAAAAGTGACTACTTCTCCACTGTAATCTTAATAACGATGAAGAGCATGACATGATTATCATTGTTCTTTTACGTGCAGCATAGCACACACACACACACACACACACACGCATGCAACCAAAGCAACTTTCCTGCCTGCCAAAGTCAAACTGATAAAGAGTTCCATGGTCATCTAGCTGCCAGATGTCTGGCTGTGCAACTCCCTGGCACTAAACTGAACATAGAGACAGAACTATGGATGGAATCTATTAACGTTATAGTTACCATCTGACAACTGTTTCGTGGCCACAGCCCAGTTCCTAGCAGGCAGGTGTTCCCATCACACACACACACAAAAAACAGTATCACAACTGGTACTGCTAATTGACGAGACTGTTGGCAGTCACAGCAGAGAGGACAGGGACTGCATTAACGCAGAGAAAGAACCACTCTTTCATCCAGGAAATTAAGAGTGTCCAAGGTCCATTGGAAGTCAAGGGTCAGAAGTGTAGGCCTCTGTGGGTTATCAGTATGGTTCTCTCCAAGTGAAACTTTGCAGGCCCCTTGGAGACTATGGAGACACTCCAGGAAGCCCACAGAGCTGTGTGAATGCTGGTGCTTCCCCACTGCCTCCACGCTCATCTCACACTTCACCTGTCAAGTGTGGTGAAACAGAGCTTATCTACACTCTCGCTTTAGAACGGTAAATATGTGTTCCCAGGACTCATTTGGCCACATGACGCACTGACTAAAATGGGTAATACGGGTTGCATTTTTAGTTGCGATTTAAAAAATGAAATGGGTCTCTTTTTGGTTGAAATCGGTTTTTCAGTAAGAATGTGTCCTTACTTACCGTTTTGGAGTCAGTGGTAGGAGTTATTTTCATGCGCTGGCATGTGGGCGGGGCTTAGTTGACTTCCTGGCAAATGCTTTGAATGTCCGTTCCTTTCCGTTGATTTTGAAGATAATTGACAGCTAGGCAAAGGAGAGACTGCTGAGCCAGAAGTGGGAGGGTCTAGAAGCCTTGCAGGAAGAAACGGACCAAGAAGACATGAAAGAAACAGTGCGTGAGCCCACACTGAATGTTTTCAAGAAGGGAGAAGTAGTATGAATGAAACGCAAGTACAGCGCAGTGTGCCCTTAGATGGAAAGAAATTACTTAATTAACCCCGTTGTAACCGCAGATTTGAGTCGTTTCAAGTGCAGTGTAGTTAGTCTCACAGTCTAGGGATTGGGGGAGGAAGTGTGTGTGTTGTAGTGGCAGAGCAGACCTTGCACTTGTAAGGGCCCTGTGAAGAAATACGGGCCGAGCCCAACATACTTTCCAATAATTTGCAGGAAAGCACAAGTCAACTCAACAAGGGTTTTAAAGGTTGGCATTCAGCAAGAGAAATGAATAACCCAATTCCATAGGTCCTGGTGACTGCCTTGCCTGAAACCTTTTGAAATATTGGTTTCACTCCTTCACACACATGTGCAATACCAGGTGTTTCGAGTTTTTTAACTTAGGGTGCAAGCCTATGCACGTTTAGACAGAAAAAAAAGTCCCACAACTGACAACTCCCAACATGGCTGGCTGGGAATTGCAGGCCTTTTTTCCTGTCTAAACGTGCATAGGCTTGCACCCTTTGACAGGATCTACATTACTGCATTATAATGGTTTATAATGGTTTTGAAAACTGTTGGGGCCCAGGATACACTCCATATACAGTTTTCAAACCATTTTCAAAGTGTTCTATCCTGCTTGGTGTAGATCTGGCCTTAGTGTTTTGAATAGCAGCCTCTCCAAGTTGCATCAAAAGCTGTTTTTAAATCTCAGGAGAAGAGGGAGCTGTACTTCAAAAGAGTTGCCCACTTCTGATCAGGGCTACTCACTGTAAAGTATAGGCACAACTCATGTGAACAAATAAAACCACGTGTCAGCTAATCCATGCAATGGTAGCATCAGGAGAGGAGTTTTGGATAACAATCCACAGCCCCACTCAACAGAATGTGCAGGAGAAGCCCCAAATGAAGCAGGGCTGGCTTACCGTATTTTGATTTAAGTGAATTGATGCTAGGGATGTCCGTCGTTAGATAATCCAGCCCGACAGATCCCCCCCCCCCGGTTCGGCTTGCATTTGCAAACTGAGCTGTGCAGGCTTTTCTTGAAATCTAGCAACATTTGTGTGTGTGTGTTGGGGGGGGGGGGTGATTCCCACATCAAAAGAAAGTTGTGCAAATTTCTATCACAATTTATAGTAGAATTTCTGCAAATTACCCAAATTGTGCCAACAATTTGCATAACTTTCTATTAAGCCAGATGGGGGACACAAAATCCTCAAGCTGGCCTGACTCCTTCATCCCTGGACAGATTCCTCTGACATCCCTAATTAATACACACAACCATCTGGAGGTTGGGTATAAGACAATTAAGTCCAGAGTCTAAAATTATTGAACTGTGCTACTGGATCCATACAGCGCATTGTTCACATAACCATTCACCCTGTGCATTACTGGATTGCATGATACCAGAAGAGTCCTGCTGGATCAGACCAAAGGTTCTTTTAGTTCAGTGTTCTGTTCAGGGCTGGTCCTACCATAAAGCAGAGTGAGGCAACTGCTGAGATCCCCAGACTGTTGATTTTGGAAGGATTTCCAAAACTCAGGATTTCATGGTCTCCATGACAACCAGGGGACTGTCCTAACATGCCATGGCCCAATGCATGTAGCAGGGCACACTCTAGACCTGGTTTTCGAAACTGGACATGGAGATGGTGATCTGAAAGTGGGGGACCTCACATCAGTCCCTTTATCATGGTCAGATCACTGCTTGCTGATGTTTAGACTTACAGCAGCTTTTCCCCCCTGCAAGAGTAGGAACCTATTAAGATGGTCCGCCCCCAGAGGCTAATGGATCCAGATGATTTCCAAAGGGCTCTGGGGAGTTTTCCGGCTGATAGGGCTGGCGCTCCTGTAGAAACCTTGGTTGATCTGTGGAATACAGAAATGACCTGGGTGGTTGACATGATTGCTCCTGAGCATCCTCTACTGTGTAGAGCTCATATGGCTCCATGGTATACCCCAGAGCTGACAGCAATGAAACAAAATAGGAGACAGCTTGAGGACAGATGGAGATGAACTCCTGGTGGATGTAATCAAACACTGGTAAGTGCCTATGGTAAGCTGTATTCATGGGCAGTGAGGGCAGCAAAAAAGCAACACTTTGCTGCCACTATCAAATCATCAATCTGCTGCCCAGCAGAGCTTTTCAGAATTGTCCTGGAACTATTGCATGCTGGCCCCAAGGACATGGTACAACCATCTGAGGCCTGCTGTACTGAATTTGCTAGGCACTTCCAGAATAAAATCTTTGGCATCCCCCAGGACTTAGACTCCAGAGTTATAACAGGTGAATCTAGCGAGTTGTCCAGAGCACAGGCTTGTCCTGTTTTCTTGGATGAGTTTCAGTTGATACAGCTCGAGGATGTTGACAAGGTGCTTGGACAGGTTTGTGTAACCACCTCTGTATCAGATCCTTGCCCCTCTTGGCTAATAAAGGCTAGCAAGGATGGAACTGCCAGCTGGGCCAGGGAAGTGAATGATGCCTCTCTGCGAGAGGGAGCGGTCCCAGGCCGTCTGAAAGAGGCGGTAGTGAGACCACTCCTGAAGAAATCTTCCCTAGACCTGGAAAATCTTAATACTTATAGGCCAGTGGCAAATGTTCCATTCCTGGGCAAGGTCCTTGAGTCAGCTCCAGACACTCTTGGATGAGACTGATTATCTGGATCCATTTCAGTCGGGTTTCAGGCCTGGCTTGGCAGGGAAACAGCCTTGGTGACCCTGTATGATGACCTATGTTGGGAGAAAGACAAGGGGAGTGTGACTCTGTTGATTCTCCTTGATCTCTCAGCGGCTTTCGATACCATCAACCATGGTATCCTTCTGGGATGACTGGCTGAGTTGGGAGTGAGAGGTACTGCACTGCAGTGGTTCCGCTCCTACTTGGCAGGGCGGTTCCAAAAGGTGGTGCTTGGGGAACATTTCTCGGCCCCGTGGATTCTCCAGTATGGGGTCCCACAGGGGTCAGTCTTGTCCCCCGTGCTGTTTAACATTTACATGAAACCATTGGGTGCGGTCATCCGGAGTTTTGGAGTGTGTTGTCATCAGTACACTGATGACACCCAACTCTATTTTTCCTTTTCATCTTCATCAGGTGAGGCTGTGGATGTGCTGAACTGGTGCCTGGCTGCAACAATGGACTGGATGAGGGCTAACAAACTGAAACTTACTCCAGACAAGACTGAGATGCTGTTAGTGGGTGGTTCTTCTTCAACCTGTTCTGGATGGGTTGCACTCCCCTTGAAGGAGCAAGTTTGTAGCTTGGGGATTCTCCTAGAACCATCTCTGTCACTTGAGGCTTAGGTGGCTTCTTCCAACTTCGGTTGGTGGCCCAGCTACACCCCTATCTGGACAGGGATAACCTGACTTCAGTTGTCTATTGTCTGGTAATCTCCAAGTTGGATTACTGCAATGCGCTCTACTTGGGGCTGCCTTTGAAGACGTTTCAGAAGCTTCAGCTTGTGCAAAATGCAGCAGCCAGATTGATAACAGGAACCAGAAGGTTCGAACATATAAGACTGACTCTGGCCCTCTTGCATTGGCTGCCTGTATGTTTCCGAGCCCGATTCAAGGTGCTGGTTTTAACCTATAAAGCCTTACATGGCTTGGGACCACAATGCCTGATGGAACGCCTCTCCCAACACAAACCTACCCATACACTATGATCAACATCTAAGGTCCTCCTCCGGGTGCCTACTCTGAGGGAAGCTCGGGGGATGGCAACAAGGGAGAGGGCCTTTTCAGTGGTGGCCCCCCAATTATGGAATGATCTCCCTGATGAGGCTCACCTGGCACCAACATTGTTATTTTTTCGGCGCTAGGTCAAGACTTTTCTCTTCTCCCAGGCATTTAACAGTGTATGTTGAGGGTTTTGTTGTTGTTGTTTGACCCAGAATAGTTGTTTCAAATGGATATAGTATTTATAATCTGTTTTATGCTTGTTATGCTTTTTAAATTTTGTATATCGTTTTTTTAATATTCAATGTTTTTAATTTTTGTGAACTGCCCAGAGCGCTTCGGCTATGGGGCGGTATATAAATGGTATAGATAATAATAATAATAATAATAATAATAATAATAATACTAATAATAACTGCCTCAGGCACCACTTGGCCATTCCCCTCTCTTGGAACACAGAGCTGTGTGTGCCATATGCCCTGTCCTCCACCCCATAAGCTAGCCTGCTGGCCTCAGATGCAATGGAGGATGCTCACCTGTTGCCAGCATTGAAGTAAAATTTAACTGTGATATCTGTTGGCTTCTGAACATAGAACAGAGGGCGGTGCCATATTGTCCTTTGCCTCTGGCAGCAAAATGTCTTGTTCCAGCTGTGATTCTGTTCCTAGAGTGGCCAACCAGATGCCTATAGGAAGTCCACAAGCAGGACATGAGCACAATAGCACCCTCCCCAGCAACAGATATTGAGAGGCATACTGCCTCTGATACTGGATCTTGACTAGTTAATGCCATTAATGCTACTAATATTCTGATCATGAGTAGCAGCCATTAATAACACCCTCCTCCCCATGACCACTTGTATTGATGAACGGGACCATGCATTTTCCTACAGATCACACTCTCAGATATTGTCACCAAACATCTCAGTCACAAAAAATGTAACAACAACAACAAAATCCTAACCCAACCCTAAATTCTTAGAAGTGCCTTTCTATCCTAGGTTTCATCACAGTCTTTATTCAGCCAAAAGCACCCTTGTGACCCTTATCATCTGTGCTTACCCATAATAAAACTCACTGTGCTCAATGGGACTCACTCCCAGGAAGGTTTGCATGGTATTGCAATCAGAGTTGGGGGTTCCTGGGGATATTTGGGGGCAACTCCCATTTGTTTCAATGGGGCTTGCACAAGGGAACCTGCCATTCAGTTGTGCCATGAATTATTTAAATTGGGGTTTTATTTATGGAGGTTTAGTCCATTTTAAACTGAAATTTATCATAACACCATAGCCCTCGGGATGAGACAGGCTAGAAATCCAAATAAATGTATATTTTAGAATTTAAATGCTCAGTCCATAATCCCAAAGTTGTAAGAACCAACTCTGAAGTATGATGGTCAGTTATATGCCAGCTAAACAGGTGTTGCGGATCTCCAGTATTAAGTAGCAATACCATACAGCTGGTAGTATTATCTCTGTGAAACAGGAAACTTATTATTGGCATAAATAGACTCTTTGTTGGGCCAGAATCATGTGTACAACTCCTGAAGAGGTGGCTAATGCCATCTTCTGTGGGAGAAGGAAGGAAAGAAAGAGGCTGTATTCGGTTCCACCGCCATGTTCCAAATAGCTTATTGACATTGTTACAGCTGATAGTATGAGCTGTCCATTCAGTGTCTGTATTCATAGTCCTAGTGATCAAGTCCATCGCCATCAAGCAGCATCATATGAGCAATTTTTCTCACCAGAGGGATCAGAAAGGAAGACCAAGCTGGTCAGTCCCTATATGCTGTCTAAGTGGGACACTACCAAGGAAGGCATCTGTAAGCTTCTCTGAGCAATTCAGAGGAAGATCAGAATGGACTGACTGAACAACTTTCTAATCACAACATCCCTTTCCATACATAACTGCATTCAGCAAAGCAATCATGCAAAGAAGGACTCCCTCTCTTTGGCAAGTAAGGTCCTAATCTAGCAAGAGGGCCAGGTCCTTTTGATCTCCTTGACCCTGAAAACCTATAATTTGATACCAAACACAAGATAGTAATTTCTGTGGTTGATGAAAACTAGCAACCTAAAGAAAATTGTCCGCCATTCTGAAAATAGCACCTAAAAAGTTTCGCACAAGAATCAGAATGTCTTCCCAAATTATTATGTTAATCCAATACTTCAAGATCACTTATCAGCAGAGAAAATCTCTGGACCTCAACATTTTTATGGGGGTATATTGTGGGGACTGGATTATTACACTTCCTTCAGGCCTGCAAGAGTCTAGTTGATGGTTTAGTATATTTCCAACTGACTTCATTGATTTTAAAGAGCTTTAGCAGGCACAGCATAATGATGCCCAATGATGCAAATCTTGCATGCAAGAAATGCAGTTTGTTCAGAGACACTGAATATTTTGCAAGCTGCGTGGTGGTGGTGGGGGATGAGATGAGACTGGCTGTTCAGCACTGAGATTTCCCAGCATGTTTAAGGGTTAGAAATAGCATGAGAAAATCTTCTCCTCTCTCTCACTCCCATTCCCTGGTTCTATAGGATGAAAGATGAACAGACAGGAGTCAAAGGTATTTCTTCAAACAAAAGCACTTATATGGTAAACAGCAGAAAACCAGAGGATGCTAGTTGTTGTCTGTTAGCTTTGTTTGAAAGGCATAATTAACATTAATTTTGACAAGTAGCCTCTCCTAGGGGAGGCTGCGCTTGATTCAGCAACCCTTTACTTATGCATGTAATCCTTATTTAGAGGGAGGCTGCTTGATGGTTAGGATTTGCCTAATCCTGAAATAAAAACATATACTTGAAGGTGGATGATTTATTGAAGATTAAGAAAAACAAAAGGAAACAAAAGGCTGAACTAATATGAGGTATGGAAGACCACCGTTAGATTAATCCTTCCATTAAACAGGCTGTAGAGAGCAATGTCCCACTGTGGTTCATTAATAGATGTCTTAGAGAATGATGTTCCTTTATCAAGAAACAAAGGCCTTGTTTCTCAAGTGTTCCCCATTTTGTGGCTTCCCTCATTGGCCTCCCTGCCACCTTTATATTCCATCAGCTTGTCAACATTCAGAAACTCGATGTTGCCAAGTGCAGAATGCACATTGTTATGCTTAATCCAATATTTCCTCATCTCCCGTTTTGCTCAGTAAAGGCAAGACAAATCGGCAATTACGGAGGTTTGTCTTTTTGAGATAAAACTAGGCAATAACAACAACAACCATAATAATATACAATTTTGCATTTGTATCATAACAATCAATTCCTTCACCACCGTCTGTCTGTCAAGTTATCCATCCATCCATCTATCCATCTGTCTAAATTTATTTCTAGGCTGCCTTTAAGGGAAGAACTCATTGTTACGTTTCACAAACCTGCCATTCCTTACTTCAAGTTTCCAGTATCTCTTTCAAAACGTGCTGCTTAAGAACATAAGAAAAGCCCTGTTGGGCCAGGCTGGTGACCATCTAGGCCAGCATCCTGTCTCCCTCAGTGACTAAGAAGATGTCCCCCAGGGGGTTCAGAATAGCCCTCCTCCTTTGCTGCACCACGGTAGCATCAGATATGGAGGTTTCATTTAGTTATCATGGTGAATAGCTGTGGAATGCCTATTCAAACACAACTCTTACTGAGTGACCTTGTGCCAATCACAGCCTCCAAGTCTAATCTACCTCACAGAGTTGCTTCAAGGATAAACAGGAGGGTACGCCACCCTGAACTCTTTGCAGGATGGTGAGCAGGATAAATATTTGACTGATAGATAGATCAGTCTTCCATTAATTTGTCTAATCCTCCTCACTTTAAAAGCTATCTAAGCTAATGGACATCACTGTATCTTGTAGTAGAAAATTCCATAAACTAATATTGAATTGTGCAAAGAGCTATTTTCTTTTGTCTGTCATAAATCTACTGCCAATCTATTTCTTTGGGAGACCCGAAGTTCTAAAATTAGGGGAGAGGGGGAGAAAGTTTTCTCTGTTTCCATACCACCACAATTCTATACACTTACATCATGTTATCCTCTTTATAAATTAGAAAGATTCAAATGCATTAGCCTTTCATCATATGAAGGTGCTCTAAATATCATATCCTTTTGCTTGCCATTTTTTGTGCCTTTTCCAGCACCACCTCCTCCTTTATTTATTTATTTATTTATTTATTACATTTGTATACCGCCCCATAGCCGAAGCTCTCTGGGCGGTTTACATAGGATTAAAAACAATTAAAAACAATATACAAAAATTAAAACAGCAAAAACATACAACATATACACAATCTATACATTTAAAAACCACATCAACACTTCAAAAACTACAAAAACAAAACAAAACAAAACAAACCCAGGCTCCCCAGATATTGCCAAATGCCTGAGAGAAGAGGAAAGTCTTGACCTGGCGCCGAAAAGATAACAATGTTGGCGCCAGGCGGGTCCCGTCGGGGAGATTGTTCCACAATTGGGGAGCCACCACAGAGAAGGTCCTCTCTCTTGTTGCTGACCTCCGAGCCTCCCTCGGAGGAGGCACTCGGAGGAGGGCCTTAGATGTTGAACGTAGTGTTCGGGTAGGTTCATGTCGGGAAAGGCGCCACCTCCTCCTTTCTTGAGATGGTGTAACCAGAACTATATACCATATTCCAAGCATGGCTATATTGTAGATTTGAGTAACGACATTTTGATACTGGCTATCTTGTTTTCAACCCCTTTTCTAATAATCAGATGCCCTTTTCACCACTAATGCACACCAACCCCAAGATCTTGTTTCTGGCTAATCACCATCAATTCAGATCCTATCGATATTTAAGAGAAGTTAGAGGGTTTGCCCAGTTGTGTAGCACTTTACCTTATTTCTCTGCCCTTCACTATGTGCAAGTTCATCTCTGGTGGCCATCATATTGAAGGTGCTGGAGACTTTTTTGTGTGGCAGTGGGTCCATGCATTGGCCATAGTGCAAGATCCACTCTCCACGTGGATTGCCCTAGTCATGTGAGTTGTCTCCGCTGGCATGGAGTCCAGTGACTGAAGCAATCTACATGGTGACCAGAGCCACTGCCTTATGCCAGACCGAAGCATTTCCAGGAGCTGCCACAGGGAAGGCACCATGTTAGAGCTGGTCTAGTATATCTACCCCCTTGCTTCTTACCCTCTGCATTCCGCACTACCTCATTTATTGTCAGCCCTCTTTGTCTCAGTCTCCCACGCTGCTCTCAATCCCTAGAAGAGGATAGACAATGCCTGTTTCTTTTTATAAAAGAAAAATCATTGCCTTAAGCATCCTAGCCTCACCTTGCTTGTTCCTTGACTGCCAACAGACTCTCCCCTAATCAATCTCACTGTGAATCCTCTCCAGTCTGTCTACTATAGGCTGTAATTCCCCTGGACAGAGAGGAACCACATCACATCTGTGTTATCTACAGAAGCCAGCATATTGTTGGTACTAGATAAATATTAAAGAGGAGGAGGAGATCTGCTGCAACTGCTAGCAATAGTAGTAGAAGTAGTAGTAGTAGTAGTAGTAGTAGTAAATGTAGTCATAGTATTGACACCAGCCTGTTGGCATTGCATTCATAAAAATGAATTTAAAATCTTGACACTGTTGTAGTACGACTGTTTTATTCACCACACTACAGATACAAGCATGTTATACATTCCACTTGAGAGGACAGCACTGACTTCAGGCATGTTGGCTTCCTTTGATGATTCCAGGGAAAAGAAAGATGCCTTGCCATGTTCTTTTATTTTTTCCTAGCTCAGTCGTGGGGCACGGTGGATGAGTTTCATGTTCCTCTGAGCTTCATTTGTTTAGAGGTCACACTGCATCATCTTATGCTCTCTTTCTTAGCTACTCTGGACCGTTTTGAGCCAGAATTAAAATAATTTGGTCCTCTGGTTTTCAGAGAATACTAACAAGATGCAATGAACAATCTCTTTGTTTAACATATTTTCCTCCTACCAGTGCATTGGTGCAAATAGTGCTCCTCTTTGAAGTGAGCAACTGTGATGTTTTTGCTGCTCTTTTTACTTACTCTCGCCCTTTTATAAATGATAGATGGCACATCTTGTAGGGCAGCAGCTCTGTTCTGCAGCAGGCAAGATAACGGGGGAAAGTGAAAGAATACTTAATGGTATATTCCCATGAGTGAGAGATGACAGCATATCTCTCAGGTGGCTAAGCAAAGTGGAGCCACAACTAGGTCAAGTCAGCACCAAAAGTGCTATTCTCTTTTCCATCATCCTCCCTAAGGGACCCACTTCCATCCATTTGATATATATTTATTTAACATACCTCTGAAAATAATGACACATGGTTGTACCTTTGTTCTGTATTGTCTTTAGAAATATCAAATGATGGTTAAAACAGCTTCATCTAGGAATCAGGCTTGATTTCTACACCCACCCACCTAACTAATGCTTCTTATGCTATAATCAATTTATCCTCACAAAAGATTCTCCCAGTTATACTCACACAATGCTTCAGGGACTCACTTCTGACAGATAGCTATTTGTGTTTGACTTGAACTGCTCACTAGATTATATTTGATCAGAGATCATCTGAGAGGAACTACAGAAACCAGGTTTAGTGCCATCGACATTTTATGGCCAGTGGTCCTGCTTCAACACACATGGTGAGAAAAAGTCATCCAAAGGAAGCAAAAGGTACTGCAAATGGGTCCAATTCATTACTTCCACCTTTCCTTTGATAATACAATACAAAACGTATGATAGTTCAGCCAAGCCCAAGGACCGTCAAACGCTAATGTTGATCCCTTGGACTGGCATCCATGATTTGGAAAGAAGAGTCTTTACGCAGGTAATTGAAGATACGTGTCTCCATAGGGGAATTACTTGGTCAGAGTACAGAGTCTTGGCCATATTACAGAGTCTTTTGGCACAAAGAAACAATGGTTGTTTCCCTATATTTTTTTAAAATATAAAATCTATCAATGGCTGAGATCGATCTCCAGATCGGAACATGCAGCTTCTCGTGAGGCAGAGATAAAGAGAAACATGGTAGTTTTTATATTAGCAAAACCAGATATTAATTTTAGGTGAAGCATAATTGGGAGTTTTGCTAGAATGCAGTTGTTTCTCATAGGTGTCCCTTAGAAGTCTTAAAAGCAAAAGTACCCAGAAATAATGCAATGTTAACTACTGCTAGGTCTGTAAAATGCATATTTAAAACTCTGTTTTAAAAGTCCATAGTGTCATGCTTTGTGAATAGGTATATGCATCACTTAACTCCCTTCACATCCTTAATCAACTACAGAAAGGAAAGAATTAGATCGATTGGTTTTACTTGCAGTTGAATATTCCCACAAACATGAGCAGGACGAAATTCTATAAAACACTGTCATTTTACTTGCAACCCAATTGGCTTTCTCACTATCGTTTCATGTGGTATAATCCTGTACATGTGGCTCAATCCTCAATCCGATACATATCTACTTGGAAGCACATCCCACTGTGTTCAATAGGGCTTACTCCCAGGTAAGTGTGCTTAGGATTGCACCCTTAATATAAAACAAGGATGCTCACTCTCCTGTTAAGTATTGGGAGTGTGTGTGTGTGTAGAGTTCACAAAACTAAACTTCTGTCTGCCCTGCCACTTCAGGCTACTGTCTCTGCTTCCTTAAAGGAGGAGAGTTATTTTTATTTTTATATGAATTCATCTAAATAAATGAACTGAAGCTGAGCTGGGGAAAATACCCTAGTTAACAAAAGGTCTGGCAAGCAAGCAAGCAAGCAAACAAACAAACAAACACCTATCCAATGACAACCCTAATGCCCATATGCCATCTAATTCACACCCAGAGCCCAAAAGGCAGCTCTACATACCTGCACATATTTTAGGCAATCGAACACATATTGCTGAGGTTCAACAGCCTTCATTTCAAAGAGTTTTGCGCAGTCTTTCTATGCAAGTAGATTTCATGTTTTTTCTGAAGAAGAAATGTAAAGCTACATTTTGATCACTGACATTAATCATTTCACAAAAGCATGGAAGTCTGTGCAAAAGGGGTTATATACAAAATATGAAAAGGTATCAAGCACTTGGGGCAAGGGGATAAGCAGACCCACTAGTTGCATTATTAAAAGAAATTGCTCCTCTAATTTCTTTTCCTGCGGCTGACAAAACCAAAAGACCCCTCTCAAATGTCAAAATGCCAGTGTTGTTGAATTTCATGTAGGAGACAAAATTCCCAATGCTTCTACAGGTAAAACAAACTTTAAGAAGGATTCCAGCACTTTTGTAATGATGGAATACAACCTTAGGCAATATACATTCATAATCTCTCAGGACGAATGGCCTTTAAAAATGCAACAAATTACACCATTCATGATTTGGGAAAAAGAGGGGGGGTCTTATAAAATGCATGTAAGGCAGAGCGTAAAAATTGCAGGTTAGCAGGCTACTTTCATTAGCAATTATTTCTTCATGCCAATTCTATACCCCATCAATTATACTATAAGAATAGCAAATATTTTAGACCAAGAGTCTAGATCCTTCCCTTTGCTTGAGTTGTTTGCTCAGCCAGAAAAAGCATCTCAAAGGTACACTGAAAGGCAGATATTGATTTCCCCAGTGAAGGGAAATCCTCACGTTGCAAAAAAGCCAGCATGCCTAATGCTATGACCGGTGCCACACAGGAAACTAAAAAATGCCTTTTGCTTTTCTCACGTTTGGAATGGGAATGTAATGCCTACATTGGCTTTAAATGAGCAATTCTGCTTTCAAAATTTGCTTTCTTCTGCTTTCTATCCTGCACTAACAGTATCCACATGCTCACCATATAGAACACATACATTGGTAATGGGGAAACACCAAGAATGTTGATAGGATGTTCCAGGATATACTTGCTTGAAGATGGAATCCTCACCTCCTAAACATGTATTCTCCCTCATACATCTCCCTCCAAAAGTAGGACGTTCCATATCTTGCCATTAACTACAGTTTTCCACCCAATTGCAGACCATTGCTTCTCATTCCACTCACCTCACCTCAAGATGAGAATGTGAAGATACTACTATAAGAATAAGTGACAACTCCACCATGATCTTATATTATTGTCATGACCAAGAGAATACCAGACTATGGGACATTAAAATGTGCACATTTTTAAAATACCCACCATGGCAGAGAAGAGCAGGATCAGGAACACAGAATCTGCACTCCTGAAGAAAGCCCCATCACCCAAAGCTCTTAGGCTTGGGAGGGAAACATCTAATGACACCAATAGAAGTTTCTCTCCCTAGACTAATAGCAGCTTCAGGATAGTATTTTTTTAGTGGGTCTACAGCAAATGTTGGTCAGGATCTATGTCAGGATCTAAACAGGGGGGAGTACATGTTTGTTGCTTCTGTTAGAATTCTCAGAACATTCGATACCATTTACCATGGCATCCTCCTGGGACATTTGATTAATATGGGACTTGGGGGGCACCATTTTCCATTGTTTCCAGTTCCATTGGTTGAGTATTACCAGAAGGTTCTGCTGTGGGATTACGACTCAGCTCCTTGGCCATTGGAATTTCCCGGGACTCTGTTTTATCCCTTTTGCACTTCAATATCTACATGAAGCCACTGGGAGTGGTCATCTGGAGTTTGGGGATTGGGTCTTATCATTATGATGGTCTTCCCATGAAGCTGACTGGTGGGAGATTCAGGACAGATAAAAGAAAGTAATTCTTCACACAGTGTATACTTAAACAATGGAATTCACTTCCACAAGATGTAGTGAGAGCCCCCAATTTGGATGATTTTCAAAAGGGAATTGGATAAATTCATGGAGAAGAATGGCTACTAGCCTTAATGGCTATACGCTATCTCCACTATCAGAGGCAATATGCTTATGTACATCAGTTGCTGAGGGGTGGGGGAGTTGTTGCACTCATGTCTTGCTTGTGGGTTTCCCATGGATAGCTGGTTGGCCACTGTGTGAACAGAATGCTGGATAGATGAATCCTTGGTCTGATCCAGCACAACCCTTGTCATGTTCTTCTGTACAACCTGCTATAACTACACTCAAAATAGCATATATCTATTTGTGGCATAGTTTAGATATAGCTGTTTTAGTATAAACTAGGATGGCCAGATGAAAAAGAAGAGAAGGTTCTTGCAGCTTTAAAAGTTGTGTAGAAGAGGGAATTTCAGAAATTCCCTCTTCTATACAGCCATTAAAGGTGCAGGAGACTGATCCTATTTTTTCACCTGGCCACCCTATCTATTATGTGAACAATGCAATCAGAACTATGTCCTCTTTAGTCTACAATATCTAAAATACCTGGAGTGATCTAGCGGGATTACTTTCATGTAATTAGTGTTACCATTGTCACTGACACATCAGTCCTCTCTGCTGAACAATTCATAATCTGAAATCCCACAACTAGTAAGAAACCGGTGGATTCCTGTGAGTCTTGCCATCTCTTTTCTGTGCAGGCACAGCATTGACAATGTATAAGAATGAACAGCACTCTACACGGCAGCTTTCCACACAAAAACCAGCATTCTACACATAAAACACAGTATTCGACAGTCATAAACTACTCCATGATAGCTAAGAGGAGGACAATTATGGTTAAAGAACTGAGGGTTTCAAAGAGAATGGGATGCTGCAGGCCAAATTATACAAGACTATGTTTATCTAGTTAATATAATCATTTAATAAAATTATAGGCAGATTTTCTACTAAAACACATGATTCCATCGATGATTAATTTGTGCACAATGTTACACTTGTCTGTACAAAAGTACCATTGAGTTCAATGAGGCTTACTTCCAGGTAAGTGGTATAGGATTGGAAGCCTATGCAAGCAATCGTATGCATGCCTCAATGTGTGCCCCCTCATTTTTCATTGTGTCGTTCACATAAGGATGCACCATGGTTAGCTAACTTTTGGAAGCCTTTATGGCTGCACATTAACGTTTAGCACACTTTGAGCCTATCTACACAGTCCCTTGGAACGTTTTAAATAGTATTTTAAAACGTTCCAAATAGGTGCATTCTAAAACGTCTTAGGCCACATTAAGGAGTACTCACATTACAGGAGAAACTTCTTCAGTTTTCAAAGTGGTGTGTGCGGTCACACACCCTTCTGCCCTGTCTCTTTCTGTTTCGTTTTTACAATGAGTTTAGAACAAAGCATTGTGCATGTTGTAGTTCAGTTGCCCACTTCCTCCTTAGTTCCTCTTTCAATCCCTAGCTTTCAATGAGTATAGGGCTAAGGATTGTGGGTGTTGTAGTTCACTTGCCCACTTCCTCCTTAGTCCCTCTTTCAATCCCTAGCTTTCAATGAGTATAGGGCTAAGGATTGTGGGTGTTGTAGTTCACTCACCCACTTCCTCCTTAGCCCCTCTTTCTTCCCCACCAATCAACTGCTAAGCATTTGGGTGCTGGTAAACGAAGCACTGCCCCCACAAATCACAAATGGTAAGGAAGGACACATTATTTTACTTAAAACAATTTATTAAAAGTAAAACCATTGTATATAGCTGAAGTGAGTTTTTAAAAACCTCGGGTATACATCGTTCAAGGGAGTGCGTCATGTGGCCCAAAGAGTTTTCGTAACCCTTATAAAATGTTAAAAACCTAGCGTGTAGATTGGCTCTTTAAAAAAAAAATCCTAGTATCTGGGCATCCTATTATTGCTTCAATTGCATCAACTTGAAGCAAATATGGTGTATTTTCCTATCATCACGGAGCCAGGGTAAGGTTTATGTCAGCCTTCCCCAACCTGGTGCTCTCTAGATGTTTTGGACTACAACTCCATCAGCTCCAATGGTCAGTGATAATCAAAGTTATTGTCCAAAACATTTGGAGGAGACCAAGTTGGAGAAAGTTCTGTTATGTGAATCAATCATAGGATGACCATATGACAGGGCTCTTGTAACTTGTATCCTTAACAGCTCTTATTGGTTTACTAGCAGAGTTTTAATTGTATAGAGTGTTTTTCCCCCCTCCTTTGTAAGTGTGCATAATGGCAATTTGCTAAGACACAATAAAGTATGTTTGTTTTGTTTTGTTTTGTTTGAATAGCAAAAGGAATTTCAGCAGATGTTATTTGTATGCATGCAGCACCTGGTGAAATTCCCTCTTCATCACAACTGTTAAAGCTGCAGGAGTCCTGCAGGGCTCTGCAGCTTTAATTGTTGTGATGAAGAGGGAATTTCACCAGGTGCTGCATGCATACAAATGGCACCTCCTGAAATTCCCTTTTCTATACAACTGTTAAAGATACAGGAGCCCTGTCCTCCTTTCCATATGGCCACCCTACTTTAGCCCCATGCTTCCTGCTTTCTACCTGTGGCTGCCCCAGTGAGACTTCCTGGGGCCAGCAAACACTACCTCTTTGCAGGACCAGGCCCCTGACATTGCACTCTCTCCAAGAGAACTGCCAGCTGCAAGAGATTGTTCCTACAGCTGGTGCATAAAAAGCTGGGTAGACTCAGGAGAAGGCCCATATGTGGTCTGAATTTGTAGTTTGTTACAGAAATATGATGTGACTAATGGCCTCAAATCTAGAAGGGGGGCTTGCACCTTTAATGGCTGTATGTGGTCTTCCCCTTTGGTAGATGTAACTATCAGTGAGTTAGGAGTGCACCAAGCAAATATAGTGAATGTCAAAACAGTGGCCCTGGAATATGTCCACAATCGATGGGATCATTGTTGTATGGTATACATGGACGACTCTAGGGATCCCATTAATGGTTTGTTAGTGCAGCATATTATATCCCTAGTTTTGGGAAAAGAAAGGATATTGGCTAATCAATTGGATTTCAGTTATGTCAGTTGAGTTGGTAGCCATAGTTTTGGCATTGGAATGGACTATGAATGTGTGGCCAACTTTTGCCCTTGTATTGTCTGATTCACTTTCTGGATTAGTAGCTATTCAGTCGGGAGGTTAGATTGTAAGGATAATCTTGTAAATGAAATAAGGGCCATGTGCCCTACATTATGTTCAATGGAAATTTGGATTGGAGTCTGCTGAATCCCAGCCAACATTGGTATATTAGGGAATGAAGTAGCAGGTAGTATGCCGAAGAAGGTCTTGTATAAGTCTTTTGTGGAAGTTCACTTGCTCTTGTCACACAGTGATATGGGATTATGTTAAATATTTGGGAGAGTGGGAGCCTTTTCTTCATTTCTTAAGGGAGAAAAGGGCTCGTGTTGGGGACTTGTGTATTCTCCTTAAGATTCCCGAGTATCATTCCTGTGTAATATCTGCCTTATGGCAATTTTTACTATCTTGTAAACTAGTTGGTAATTTGTAATCCATTTGCCAGAGCTAGTAGGTGGCAGTAATAG
The DNA here is from genome assembly GCA_029215795.1 of Anniella stebbinsi. Taxonomy (NCBI): domain Eukaryota; kingdom Metazoa; phylum Chordata; class Lepidosauria; order Squamata; family Anniellidae; genus Anniella; species Anniella stebbinsi. The sequence goes on along the minus strand of JARDYH010000006.1, from coordinate 60,707,966 downwards.
GGCCTTTAGGCCTTGCTTCACCATTGAACTCAAGGAGGAGGAGGAGGAGGAGGGGCAACCCAATACTGTGGGGATGCCACCAAGAAGGGTGCACCTTTGGGGGAGCCACTTCAGAGGTGGATAAGGGCCATCCAGTCTGTTGGGAAGAGGGAAGGGATTGCCTCTACATCTTGCTGCATATATTGTTATTAGACCTACAATTACTGCCTCCTAGGGGTAGGGTGACCAGATAAAATCCAGGTCAGAGCTCATGTAACTTTAACAGTTGTAGAGAAAAGGGAATTTCAGCCAGTGTCATTTGTATGCAATTAGTTCCTGGTGAAATTCCCTCTTCATCACAACAGTTAAAGGTGCAGGTACTATACTAGAGTGACCATATACAAAAGAAGGCAGGGTCTCTGCAACTTTAACTGTTGTGATGAAGAGGGAATTTCACCAGGAACTAATTGCATACAAATGACACTGGCTGAAATTCCCTTTTCTCTACAACTGTTAAAGTTACATGAGCCCTGACCTGGATTTTATTTGGTCACCCTACCTAGGGGTTGCTTTTAAAAGGCATGGAAAGGTGGAGGGGTCCAGGGAACAGTCACTGGAACAGTAGAGGACAGAGGGAAATATGGTGGTGGAGGCAGGTGAGTTGTTATGGGGGTAGGGAGCACAATAGAGATGAAACTTGGCACCATGATAGCTCTTCAGTAGGGCTTAAGATAGAGATCTGCTGCGTTCCTGGACTGTTTGCTCTAATGGGGTGAAATGGGGGGGGGTCCTATAGCAGATCTCTATTTTTATAAACTGGAGATGCACAGCTGTGCATCAGCAAAGGAAAAGATAAAATCTGTGCAGTTTCAGATATACATTGGGGTGAATTAATGCAGAATCAGAGAAGTTAATTAACACAACCCTGCCCTCTACCCAGCTTCATCCACCCCGGCTCAGTTTTCTCCCTACAAATGACACCCCCCCCCAAAAAAAAAATAAGGTTTATAAATCTATACACACCACTGGCTTTTCTTTTAATTTTAACTTTAAAAAGAAAAAGAAAAAAAGATGCCACTGATATCTATTTTTCGCTCCCTTTTTCTTTTCACTTGTCTTTCCTTTGTTTTAGGAAGCTGTGGGGATAGGATGGTGTGTGTGTGTGTGTGTGTGTGTGTGTGTATGAGGGGAATGAATGTAAGGGTGGCTTTATCCCACAAGGAGAAAAAATACCACCCTTTCTGCACCTTAGAAAAAGATGGAAAATGGAGGGGAAGAGGCGGGACGACTGCAGGACAGGGCTGACATCGTTTGAGTGTACCGGGGCAAAACAGTAAACAAGGCAGGATGACAGTGCGATAAAACTCTGGTGTGATGGCGCTCTAGAGATACCTTCATCTTTATACAGCAAAGGGGCCTGCTGAGGCATAACCAAAGGAGATGGCAGAAACACTTGGCATCCAGCAGCCCCTTATTGGTGTGTCACTTGGGAAAGATGCCCACTGAAAGCCTTGCCTTTGCAGCCAGAGAAAGCCGTTTATATCCAAGCAAGAGTTAAAAGAACTTCCAGTTTGCAAAATGGGAGGAAAAAAATAAGCCCCAATGTTACCTGTGCTTTTCCGTCTTGGAAGAATTCGCCAATACACTCAGCTGATTACCTCTACCACTGTATAATAAGTTTTAGTCCATGGTACATGTGGACATTCAAGGTTTAATAAATCTTCAGAGGACAGTCCAGGCTAGAGTCTGTAAAGCAGAGAATTAAGGTTCTTTACCTGGCGCTCCGATTAGTTTTTTTCTCAGATGCTCATTTATTGATGTGAGGTTTGGACTTTAATGCCATAACTTTAAAGCACAGCTTAGCTTGCTTGTGTAGAGCTAGTCCTCTCCTGAGGTTTGTTTCGGAAGTGCTGGAAACCAATTTGCCTTACTTGCTCAAGTGCTTCAACTCAAACTGGCAAAGTAATGGGTTCACATCACAGAATCATTTTTATAGCTGGTGTATGAGAATAAAATATTAAGAGCCCTAGGCTTACTTTTTGTATATGCGTGTGTGGGGTTCCCCCCCCCCCTTCTTCCTTATGAGCATCCATAATATGGAGAAAACAGAGAATTTTATCTTTGACTACCAAAGGCATGCAAATTCAGGCAACTTCAAACCTTTCCCCTACAGTGCACCTCTGGACTGAGCAAGCCAAAGTCATACTGGAAGAGACACACGAGGAAAGAGACCTTGAATTTTCTTTTCAAAGCTTTCTCTAGCTATCCCTCACTACTAGGATTTGGAATATTCCATTCATTGCAAACACACCAGGCTAAATAGAAATTGCCATTCCTAGGAGGATCAAAGATGGGTGAACACATTCCGAAAAACACCACTGCTGTTGCTTTAAATGGCCTTTTCCCCCCAAAGGCTTTTAAGCCAAAGTTTAAAACATTCAACTCTTGACAATAATCAGTGGTTCATGGAATTTTATGGGCAGACTAAAGACCAAATCTAAATTGTTAAGATCGGATTCTCATATCCAGCAAGCTCCCTTTTAAAAACAGAATTCCACTTCTGACTGCTGTTTGGAAGGAAATTCTGCCTGTATTAACAATAAAGTTACCTTCAAGAAAAAAGACTAGCAAAAATGGAATTCAAAACAGAATATATAAGGGGGAAATGTCAAGCCAACATGTATATTCTGAATTGCAAGTCTGTAAAGCATTATTTGTGACTATTAAGAACAAAATGTAGTGGATCTTTTCCACCTTGTGGGTTCTGGAAGTTGCCTCTAAATCCACAGTTATATGGATATGCGTGTGTGTGTCCGTGTTTAGTAGAGAAAGAAAAACACATTCCTCCTGTGTCTCTATTTTGAATGTAGAATAGAAAATAGGGTGGCGGCATAGACCATTAAACTGCATTAAAAAAATCAGTGTAACTAGAAGAGCTTGTATATGCTTTGATCTTACATTGGCTGGCTTGTAGAATGTACAGTTAGAGTAAAACCCCCTTTTTTAAAAATTGGCAACCTTAAAGTTTATTTGAACTACTGGCATGGGGCTAACCCACATAGTCCTCCTGAGACTTCCTAGTTCAGTAGAGAAGTGAAAGATACAAGCTTCTGCCAGGATGGCTTGGCAGCATCTGCTGCATTGCCCCCACCCCCAGAATGAAGTGTTATCTTGCAGACATGCAGTTTCTTATTATCAGGAAAATCCATTTTCTTCCATTTAACTACCACATGGCATCTGGATATCTTTGCACAAAGATCTGAATCCAAAACACAAACATTTTCAAATTTCAAAATCCAGCATAAAAATGAGCTACGTTGTGAAATTCAGAGCCAAAAAAAGACAGCTGTTAATGTTGGCAGATCCAGGATACAGTAAAAACTGGGTTTGATCTGGCCGCTAAGAACAAAGGGCAGAGCAGGGTATTTCGGAAGACCTAAGGCGCTATCCATCTTAGATCGAAAGCTTAGACTGAAGTTTATTGTGTCATTATTTGGATTAATAATCCCCAGGAAAGTGATAACTAAGTTTGACATTATACAATATGAACAGAGTTCATTTGTGTCAGGGTGGGAAAGCCAAATGCTCGCACGAGTAAATTGAAAAGCTAACCTGTCTTTAAATCATACCATTGTGTTCGGTTATTGCCTATATCTCCCAGCACAGCATGATCTTATATATTGTATGCAGCAATTAGGCTGAATAGTGTAAGCGCAGGATACATTGGCAGCCGAACTGGGTTTTGCTGCTTTTATCATAACAACGCTCCCACAACAATGCCCCCTTTTATGGACCAACCCCCTGATGTCCCCGCTTAAGAAACAGATGCTCCCTGCAATGTATGTGTCCAGCAGAGGACAGAGAAGTAACACCCTGACATACTCCCTTCAATTTGTTAACCTTTACACAGGACAGAGTAACGGAATCTGGAGGCAGTGCAGTTTTGTGAAACTAGCATTTCTCATCTCATGCTAGGCAGGCAGAAACTGTAATTTCTGAAAAGAGTGGTGAAAGTCATCTCTGTATCCTGTAGGCCTGGCCCTACCATTAGGTAGAATGAGGTGGCCATAGAAACATAGGAAGCTGCTTTACTGAGCCAGACCATTGGTCCATCTAGTCCAGTATTATCAACATTGACTGGCATTGTCTATCCAGGGTTTCAGGCAGGTTTCTTTGCTAGCCCTACCTGGAAAAGCTGTGGACTAAACCTGGAAACTTCTACATGCAAAGCATGTGCTCTACCTGTGAGCCAAAGCCCCACCCCATCACCTGAGATGCTGGATGTCACACGGTTTTGGAAAGACAGAGCTGAGTGTGCCATGTTGGGCGCCCTGAGTCACCTAAAGTAGCCTCCTGCCTTCAGACGATGCTGTCCTCTCACCAGTGTTGAAGTATGATTCAACTGCCAGGCATACACACACAATATGCACATGCACATATACATAGATGGAGGCAGAAAAAGGAAATGGGATTCTAACCCCACCTCTCTCTTGCAGTTCTAACTGGACTTCCTAGCCTCACTTTGTAATAAAAGAAAGCACCTACCCTTGTTTCTTCCAGATAAAGAAACACTTACTGCATCTGACCTAATGGGCTCTGACAAACAGACACTTAGCCTAGGATGGCGAAGTGCCCTACTTTTTTTTTAATCAATTTTTATTCTAAAGTTTTAACAAAATAAAACAAAAAAACAAAAAATTGCAAGTGTAACTGCATACTTCAAAGGCCTCTGTTTCAAATATTACAATGTTCTAAAAGAAAAAGGGAAAAATGGAGGAAATTACTAGGGGTGTGCATCAAATCGGATCCGATCCACGATCCGAATCCGATCCGCCCCAAAATCGGAAAAATCTGATCCGATCCAATCCGATCCGACCAACCCTCCGATCTGATGAGGTCCGATCCGGATCGGATCGGATTGGCGGATCGGACGCCATTTTGAATGCTTTTTCCCATAGCAAAGTATTGCTTTACAAAAATGCCTATAACTTTTTCATTTTTAACGATAGAAGGATGAAACTTGGGGACATTGTAGACTGGTTAGGGATAGTTATCTGTGACAAATTTCAGAAAGATTGGTGCATGCGTTTTGTGGCAATTAATTTTTTTATAAATAACCAGGAATGCCTATAACTTTGTCATTTTTAAAGTTACACACATGAAACTTTGCCACATTGTAGGTGGTACCTTGGGACCTACGTGTGTGAAATTTCAGAAACATAGGTGCTTGCTTTGTGTGGCAATTAATTTTAGAAAAATGGGTAGTAGTGGGATAAATACAGTTATGCCTCCCATTTTTTATTTTTAAAGATACAAACAGGAAACTTGGGCACATTACAGGTAACACATGGCTTGATATGTGTGTGAAATTTCAGAAACATAGGTGCTTGCCTTGTGTGGCAATTAATTTTAGAAAAATGGGTAGTAGTGGGATAAATACAGTTATGCCTCCCATTTTTTATTTTTAAAGATACAAACAGGAAACTTGGGCACATTACAGGTAACACATGGCTTGATATGTGTGTGAAATTTCAGAAACATAGGTGCTTGCCTTGTGTGGCAATTAATTTTTGAAACAATGAGGAAAGAAACACCTATAACTTTGTCATTTTTAAAGTTACACACATGAAACTTTGCCACATTGTAGGAGGTACCTTGGAACCTATGTGTGTGAAATTTCAGAAACATAGATACTTGCCTTGTGTGGCAATTAATTTTAGAAAAATGGGTAGTAGTGGGGTAAATACAGTTATGCCTCCCACTTTTTTATTTTTAAAGATACAAATAGGAAACTTGGGCACATTACAGGTAACACATGGCTTGATATGTGTGTGAAATTTCAGAAACATAGGTGCTTGCCTTGTGTGTCAATTAATTTTTGAAACAATGAGGAAAGAAATGCCTATAACTTTTTTATTTTAAAAGTTAGAAGTTTGAAAGTTGCTCACTTTGTAGATGGATTAGGAGTAGTTGTCTGTCAGAAATTTCAGAATGATAGGTCCAGGCATTTGGTGGCTACGAATTCTTTAGATTAAAAGTTATAAAAGTTTTTCCACAGAGGCTTGGGCTGTCAATTGCACCCCCCCTCCCCCTCCCTTTTTTATCTGTCAAAACTCCGTGTTGTTGTAAAGGCAATGTTGGGGACTGGCTGGGAGCTTCCCCTTGGGGAAAAGCACAAGTCCCATAGCTTGCTCGAGAAGGGCGGCGCGCGCTCCTCGCAGGTAGGATCTTCAAGACAGCAGCATCAGCAGCATCAGCATCAGGCAGACATTCAAATGGCAAAGTCCAACATTGGGGACTGGGTGGGAGCTTCCCCTTGGGGAAAAGCACAAGTCCCATAGCTTGCGCGAGAAGGGCGGCGCGCGCTCCTCGCAGGTAGGATCTTCAAGACAGCAGCATCAGCAGCATCAGCATCAGGCAGACATTCAAATGGCAAAGTCCAACATTGGGGACTGGGTGGGAGCTTCCCCTTGGGGAAAAGCACAAGTCCCATAGCTTGCGCGAGAAGGGCGGTGCGCGCTCCTCACAGGTAGGATCTTCAAGACAGCAGCATCAGCAGCATCAGCATCAGGCAGACATTCAAATGGCAAAGTCCAACATTGGGGACTGGGTGGGAGCTTCCCCTTGGAGGCAGCTCTGTCTCCCACCTACCCACCCATCGCAGGTGGAGAAAAAGGGGGCGCACACGGAGGAGCTGAGCACGGAGGGGAAGGAGGCAGCTTCCTGATTTACTTCTCTGTAGCAACTGCTCTGGGCAGAGAAACGGATGTTCGTGGGGAGGGGGGTTTAAAGGGATTCATTGCATAGCACTTCCCCACTGAGAAACCATACTTGCCCATAGGGATTCATTGCATAGCACTTGCCCATAGGGATTCATTGGACAGCACTTGCCCATAGGGATTCATTGGACAGCACTTGCCCATAGGGATTCATTGGACAGCACTTGCCCATAGGGATTCATTGCATAGCACTTGCCCATAGGGATTCATTGGACAGCACTTGCCCATAGGGATTCATTGCATAGCACTTGCCCATAGGGATTCATTGGACAGCACTTGCCCATAGAGATTCATTGGACAGCACTTGCCCATAGGGATTCATTGCATAGCACTTGCCCATAGGGATTCATTGGACAGCACTTGCCCATAGGGATTCATTGCATAGCACCTTCCCATAGAGAAATCATACTTGAAAGATCAGGAAACAATTAAGTTAAGGAATTGGATGGAAAGAATGAAAGATAATGAGCAAATCAAAGAGATATTAAAAGGACAAAAGATAGCCTGGTTCAAATGTTTGCAATTGTGAAAATGGACTCAGGAATGGAAAATGAAAAATAAGAACTGCAGAAACAACACAAGATTTGAAGATTTAATTGAACTAAAAGGAAGAAAAGAAGAAATTAGAAATAAGAAAGGATTGACTAGTGAGATATATAAAATATTGATAGACGATGATCTTCAGGACTCTACTAAAGCTATAAAAACAAACTGGGAAGAAGATGTAAAGGAAAAACTTAATGACTATAACTGGGAGAGGTTGTGGAATGCAAGAATGTTAAAGCTGTTGTCGATTAGAATTAAGGAGAATTTTTATAAGACAGTGTGGAGATGGTATCTAACACCTGTAAGATTTCAGCAAGTGCTAGGCAATGAATCCCTATGGGCAAGTATGGTTTCTCAGTGGGGAAGTGCTATGCAATGAATCCCTTTAAACCCCCCTCCCCACGAACGTCCGTTTCTCTGCCCAGAGCAGTTGCTACAGAGAAGTAAATCAGGAAGCTGCCTCCTTCCCCTCGGTGCTCAGCTCCTCCGTGCACGCCCCCTTCTTCTCCGCCGGCGATGGGTGGGTAGGTGGGAGACAGAGCTGCCTCCAAGGGGAAGGTCCCACCCAGTCCCCAATGTTGGACTTTGCCATTTGAATGTCTGCCTGATGCTGATGCTGCTGATGCTGCTGTCTTGAAGATCCTACCTGTGAGGAGCGCGCACCGCCCTTCTCGCGCAAGTTATGGGACTTGTGCTTTTCCCCAAGGGGAAGCTCCCACCCAGTCCCCAACATTGCCTTTACAACAACACGGAGTTTTGACAGATAAAAAAGGGAGGGGGAGGCGGGGGAGAGGGGGTGCAATTGACAGCCCAAGCCTCTGTGGAAAAACTTTTATAACTTTTAATCTAAAAAATTCGTAGCCACCAAATGCCTGGACCTATCATTCTGAAATTTCTGACAGACAACTACCCCTAATCCATCTACAAAGTGAGCAACTTTCAAACTTCTAACTTTTAAAATAAAAAAGTTATAGGCATTTCTTTCCTCATTGTTTCAAAAATTAATTGACACACAAGGCAAGCACCTATGTTTCTGAGATTTCACACACATATCAAGCCATGTGTTACCTGTAATGTGCCCAAGTTTCCTGTTTGTATCTTTAAAAATAAAAAAGTGGGAGGCATAACTGTATTTACCCCACTACTACCCATTTTTCTAAAATTAATTGCCACACAAGGCAAGCACCTATGTTTCTGAAATTTCACACACGTAGGTCCCAAGGTACCTCCTACAATGTGGCAAAGTTTCATGTGTGTAACTTTAAAAATGACAGTTATAGGCATTCCTGGTTATTTATAAAAAAATTTATTGCCACAAAACGCATGCACCAATCTTTCTGAAATTTGTCACAGATAACTATCCCTAACCAGTCTACAATGTCCCCAAGTTTCATCCTTCTATCGTTAAAAATGAAAAAGTTATAGGCATTTTTGTAAAACAATACTTTGCTATGGGAAAAAGCATTCAAAATGGTGTCCGATCCGGATCGGACATCCGATCCACGGATCGGGATCGGGTCCAATCCGATCCGACCATCCTCTGATCCGATCCAATCCAATCCGACCCCCCAGGTCCGATTCCGAACCGCTATTCGATCCGTTCCGGGGGGTCAGTGCACATCCCTAAAAATTACATGTAGGTAGGATCTACACTACTGCTTTAGAACAGTTTATAATGATATTTACAATTGTTGGGGCCCATGACACATTCCATATACTGTTTTCAAAGTGTTTTGTCCTGCTTGGTGTAACTTCGAGGCTCGACTTCTGCAATGCGTTGTACATAGGGCTACCTTTGTGCCTAGTCCGGAAACTTCAATTAGTTCAAAATATGGCAGCCAGGTTGGTCACCGGTACACCTAGGGGTGACCACATAACACCAACTTTAAAATCACTCCACTGGCTGCCAATTAGTTTCCGGGCAAAGTATAAAGTGTTGGTTATTACCTTTAAAGCCCTGCATGGTTTGAGTCCAGGTTACCTGCGGGATTGCCTTCTCCTGTATAATCCTCCCAGCACACTCAGGTCCTCTGGGAAGAATTTACTCCAGTCAGCCAGAACTAGGCTGACGAGTGTTACCCAGAGGACCTTCTCTTCTGCTGCTCCCAGACTGTGGAAAGGCCTGCTGGAGGAAATTTGACAAATTAGCAGTCTTCTGGAATTTAAGAGAGCCGTGAAGACTGCTCTCTTCCGGCAGGCCTATTCGATTGAATTTTAAGGTGTTTTCAATAATGTATTTGTTTTTATCTGTTTTAATGGTTTATCTATTTTATGATTTTATATTTGTATTTATTGCTGTTCCCCACCTCGATCTGGATGGAGAGGCGAGTTAGAAAGAAAATAAATAAATAAACAAACTTCCATAAAGGCAGGCCAGATATCCAAATACAAGTCCATTCGTAACTGATGCCTATATACCACACTTTCAAATGTAGCTAGTGTGGTTAGGTCTTCAATCCATTGCTTCTTAGGCAGTGCCAAGCACCCCACTTGACAGAGGACAGTCCTCTATTTGAAATGCTGTCAGAAGACTGTCCTCTGTTTGAAGGTCTGTCCAGTTCAAGTCCAGTTTGAGAATGAAGAACTGTAAGAAGAGAGAACAGCAAAGGCTTTGGGATTGCCCATCAATAGTACCTGGGCAGAAGGCTGAGAAGGTACACGTGTCACCTGGCCTCAGTTTTCCCTTCTAAAGGAGCTGATGGTTTCCTATAAGGTTTTACTTGTAGCTGAACAAAACTGTTCTGTATTTCTATTTAAATTATAGTAATTATTTCTAAATTTGCATCTGTACAATACTCATGAGCTCATGCAAGTTTGGGCAAGTCTGTGTCCAATTGTGTCCTCTGCTTTGGTCATGTACTTCCACTCTTCTTTCCCTTTGTGCAATATGTAGGGTGACCATATGAAAAGGAGGACAGGGCTCCTGTATCTTTAACAGTTGCAAAGGACAGGGAATTTCAGCAGGTGTTGTTTGTATGCATATATAACCTGGTGAAATTCCCTCTTCATCACAACAGTTAAAGCTGCAGGAGCCCTGTCTCTTGACCATGTACAAAAGAGGGCAGGGCTTCTGCAGCTTTAACTTTGTGATGAAGAGGGAATTTCACCAGGTTCTGCTTATATACAAATGACATCTGCTGAAATTCCCTTTTTTATGAAACTGTTAAAGATACAGGAGCCCTGTCCTCCTTTTCATATGGTCAGCCTAGCAATATGTAAATAGCCACCTGAGCCATGATAAATGTGCCAATTTTTAATATATTATTGGTTATTGTTTCACATGTTCAAGGCTGCAAGTTTAAGTGCCATGGCTTCACTTAGACCTGGGGAAGAGGCAAAGTCGAAAGCTAGTTCAAAGTGGAGAAATGTTCCATGGCAGCTGTATTATTATTATTAATCTTTATTTATATCCTGCCTTTTGCCCAGTGCTGGGCCTCAAGGCAGCTTTACAAAATTAAAACATATACAGTTAAAAGCTATAAATAAGAGATATACAAAAGTTAAAAATATAATTAAATAGGTTTCAATATTAAAACATTTCAACGTTTAAAATACATATTAAAATTAAAAGTCTTAAAACATAGATGGGGGTCCACATTATTCGCCAAAGGCCTGCCGGAATAAGAAAGTTTTTGTGTGCCTCCGGAAACACATCAAGGAGGGAGCCAGTCTAGCTTCCCTGGGAAGGGAGTTCCAGAGCACTGGAGCAGCCACTGAGAAGGCCCTCTCTCACGATCCCACCAGGCGTGCCTGTGATGGTGGGTGGGACTGAGAGAAGGGCTAGTAAGGTAGGAAACTAAGATTGCTAGACTGGAAGCTAGTGAGCCTCTGATGTGTTGAGCTATCCCAAATATAGGTCGTTATCACATGGGCGTTTTAAGCGCACCACCTCGGCTTTGCTCCACTTCTTCAGTGCTGGGTTTGCATGATGTTGTCTCCCTCCTGCTGCTCTCTCGCCCTGAGGGCGCAGGTTTTAATTTCTGTTTCGATTTAACCCTCAACGAGCAAAGTCCGAAACAGGCAAGTTCCAACAGACAAGCTGAGGTATCACAGCTATACCGACCACGTGTGATTCAAAATGCTAGACTCGAATACGAAACGGAGGGGGAAGCCGCAGAAGCAACCCGGGGGAAAAACAGTAGGTGTGATAAAGCCCATAATGCGCACTGTCACTTTCCACTATCATAGGAAAGTCTTAATGTGATTATGATGATGACCCACCTTTTGACTTGCCTCGATCCAAAAGACAGCTTACAATACAATCTTTAAAACGATATCAAACATAAAACCAAAAACAAATGTTATGAAAATGGACAGCCCAGATCCAATAGCCCACACATTGTTAACACAAAGGCACATTGCTCCTTCTGAGTGCTGAGATGGAGTCGGATGGGGGGTGCTGGGCTGCCATTGCACTATATAAACTGTAGTGTAAGGCTCTAGCTGAATGCTACGGTTGCTCAGGTTGAAGGATCTGGAAGTGTGCTCACTGCAATGGGTTTATTTTAAAATTCCCCATGGGTCAGAGTAGGCTACACCCGACATGAATAGTCTGGGGGCACCACCTTCCCTTCCCTTTGGAGTTCCAGCTATTCAGGATGGAGCCTGGTGATTAATGTGACCAATTCAAATAGATTAAGTGGCCACCTCATTGAATCAAGGGATCCTTCAAGCAGAGCGGCAGCAGAGCATGATTCAGTGCAGAGCCCACTCCCAGCTGAGACTGGAAAGACATCCACTGTGACACACCTTTACCCTGTCACTGTTCCTCCCCAAACCTTCCTTGCTTGTCTGGTTGAAGGGAGAAGAGAAGGTACATCTAGGTACAGTGCAGAGCCATAGTGAATGCTAGATATTATTATTTTGTCACCCAGTTCCCTGGCCTACTGCTGATCTGTTCTTATCCTGAGTGTAAAGGGAATTAGCCACATTATCTTACACAGGTGTATATATAGGAAGGGCTGTAGGGAGAGAAGAGAAGAGAAGAAAAGGCAGAAGAAAGGGGTGGCATTCTACTACCACATGATTCGGTTTTAAATGCAATCTGGTTGCCAATTCATTTTTTAGAAAGATTGTGCCACAGTCAGGGCTGGGCTTTCTATGAAGCCGAGTGAGCTGCTCGCATCAGGCGGCGGAGTGGGAAGAGGGACAAATTGTGCTGCTCCCCCCTGTCCTGACCAGGTGCTCTGGAGAGCCTTGCCAGCCGCTCTCCCACCATGGCATTTGCCGCAGCAAAACAGTGGCCAGCACGACTCCATTGAGCAGCCACCTGCCTTCTGTTTCCCTCACTGCGCACACACCCATTATTTTTGCTGCCACCAGCACGTCAACTCTATGGAACGCCACGTGGCTAGAAAAAGTGGCTGTAGGGCTCTCATGTGACCTGGGTGAGCTGTGGCGATAGCCCCACACCCACTTATTCCAGCCACGCATTGCTGGCAAGAGGAAGGGGCATGTGAAGCGGCAGGGAGAAGGAACACAATGTAATGGTAAGAGAGTGGTTCAGCGGAAAGGGGCACAATGCAGTGGCAGTGGAAAGGAGGGCAATGCAGTGCTTGTGGCAGCGAGAGAGCTTGCGCCAGAGCTGGCCATAGTAAATAAGCTAGAGCCAATTCACAAAAATGTGTCATGTTGTTGTTGTCGTCGACATTTTACTACTTCTATTGTGGCTGTTTAGTTGGTTTTAATTGGAATCAAACTGTCCTCATCTGGTAGATATTTTGAATGACATTCATTGTATGCTGATATACCACTCTGAGAACCTTTTCTGGGTTATGTAGTGGGTATTAATTTAAATGAATAAGTATTCTGAACGGGGACTGGTGGATTACCTGCTCTGCCTTTTGTTTTCTGACATAGAGCAAAAGAGGAGTGGGACAAGGGGAGGATTGATATGCCTCCCCACTTACAAATATGTGTGCCAGATATCCTAGAGATGGTCAGTATGCCTGCACATGACTCATGAGTAGAATGTACATGAATCTTTCTGACATGACAATTTTACGCACAGGAGGGGTTTTCAGGGACACTTTCCTAAGCGAGAGAATCCTAACGTGGGAAGCCGTTCCAGACCATCCTCAGCATTTCTGCCAGCCAGAGCTATCTGATTTTGACCCCCTGATAATATGGTGACATATTATGTTGCTGTTGTTCCCAAACAAAGCGGAGCTCGTCAGTCACCGGAATTTCTAAAAGCTCCCCATAAACTGTAAACAAGGTGGAACGGACAGGATTGTAATGAGCATTTTCTTTGCGGAAGTGATGTTCATGTGGTGATGAGTCCCCTCTGTTCATTTGATATATTCTCACCCTATGACACGCACCTCTTTCTCACAAGATAATTGCCATGAATCCACAATGGTGCCACAGCACGTACATGCAGATGTGGATGCACACAATGTGAGCTGCACTCAAGTTTGAATGTTATCATTAAGGAGTGGGAGAGGCAGCAACATGGAGTTTGGTACCCCTCCCCAAACCTGACTGAATGAGGTTAGGAATAGCTTCAGAATGCAACTACTCTGTGTGATTTTGAAAGTTGCACAGTATGTCTGTCATGAGTTTAGTCATTTATAAAACTTCCTATGAAATATATGACTAGACAAGTCAAGGTAATAATTAATTCCTCTGAGGAAACGTTCATTTCCCCCTTTTCTTTTTTTAAAAAAAACTGTTCTCAGAAAAGAAAAGAAGTCATGAAAAGCTAGGAGATCACAGTGTAAGCTAACTGCCAATTAAACCTTCGTGGGGTTACAGAAGTAAAAATGAAGAAAGCAATATAACTTTGGAAATGGGACTGGATTTGATTTCTGAGATAACCTACAAAATGCAATGTTGCTCTTATCTGTCCCCCTAGTTGATTGTGGCATAATACTGGACATCCATCCAGCATTTATTACTCATAAATATAGTTACCTTTGAAGAGAGAAAAAGGCATCCTGCTTCTGTTTAAAGTGCAAACACCTTCTGTTTTCCACATGGTAATTTTTGTTCAGTTGTATTGTGAGAACTGAGCCCTAATTCACACTTTACATTTTTGTACTCAAGTATGAATACTTGAGTATAAAATACAACTGTGAAGATCATGGACATGAAAATCACTACATAGCTGAAGTGGATGCTGGATCCCTAAAAGGAAATGCACTGATTTTACACATGTGAGCTTCTTCTTTTCTGTACTACTTATCTATACCCAAGTACAAACTGTAATGAAAATCAACCCAGAGAGTTTAGGGTTCCCCCCCCCCAAATAATTGCATCATTGTTACCACTGAATATTATATGAATGTATGTCTAATAGCTAGCATTAGAGTGTGGTATTTATATGAGTAGTTATTTAGCAACTGATAATCCTGACCATCCGCCTGCTAATACAGATCAGGGTTGTTCTTTCAGGCCTATGTATTTTTCAGATAATTGCTAATAGAAAGAATGACATAGCTGTCCACCCCCACATTCATAGCAATTGTCGAACTGTTCTTTTAAAATTATTATTAAGTGCATGAAAAGATGTCCATATCCATCCAGCTCTATATAAAATAGTGTGAAGCATCTCTTATTTTCAGCAGTACTCCACCATTCAAGAATGTTGCTTCTTGTTCTTAATTTTTTTTTCTTTGTGAAATTGAATAGACCAGAAGTTGCTAGCAAAGTGGTCTAGTTAATTTCACCAACCTACTGGTTGGTTTTAGATAGGTAAATTACAAAGGAATCAACAGTCTTTTTCTGACTGCAGTGAGGCACCCACCAACACAATTTTATCTTATGCATATCAAGCTACCAGTGTTCGAACAAAGATAGCATTTTGATGGTGAAAATGACTGTTATCATAAGATTAAAAATGGAAAAGAATTAGAAATGCGGAGTCTTAGAGAATGGAAGGCATCCGCCAAATGTAGCACCAAATAATACTGGGCCCCACTGTTGCTGGATCTCAGGGTATTTGACCACCACTGGGGCTAGGCGTTTTGGAGAGCATTAAGTAGCATTCAGCAGTAGTAGCTTTCAGTAGAACACCATTTCTTCAGAAATGATTGTCTGTACACACTATGCAATTTCAGCACTAGGCTGTTAATTAGGGCCGATCTACACAGTCCTTTGGAACGTTTTAAAAAGTATTTTAAAATGTTCCAAATAGGTGCGTTCTAAAACGTCTTAGGCCACATTACTGAGTACTCACGTTACAGGAGAACAGTCTTCAGTCTTTAAAGCGGTGTGTGTGGTCACACACTGTTCTGCCCTGTCTCTCTTTCGTTTTTTCAATGAGTTTAGGGCAAGGCATTGTGGGGGTTGTAGTTCAGTCACCACTTCCTCCTTTGTTCCTCTGTCATACCCTAGCGAGTATAGGGCTAGGCATTGTGGGTGTTGTAGATCACTCACCCACTTCCTCTTTCTTCCCCACCAATCAACTGCTAAGCATTTGGGCGCTGGTCAACGAAGCACTGCCCCCAGGAATCACAAACGGTAAGGAAGGACACATTATTTTACTTAAAACGATTTATTAAAAGTGAAACCGTTGTATATAACTGAAGGGAGTTTTAAAAAACCTCAGATATACAACGTTATAGGGAGTGCGTCATGTGGCCCAAAGAGTTTTCATAACCCTTATAAAACGTCAAAAACCTCAAATGTAGATCGGCCCTTAGACAAAAGGATGAAATAGGGAATAAAAGGATTTGATAACGCTGTTTGTTGTTCAGAGTGGAGGAAGTATGAGAGTAACTTGTGATATTCCCATTGCTTTCTAATAGCTACTTGCCCTAAGAAAACAGATAAAAAGCCCCTCCTGTTGCCATCTTTGTGCAAAATACATTTTATGAAGATAGTCAGTGCTCATTGGGAGCCAGTGTGGTGTAGAGGTTAGAGCGTTGGACTGGGAGTTGGGAGATCTGGGTTCTAGTCTCCACTCAACCATGGAAGCTCACTGGATGACTTTGGGTCAGTCACAGACTCTCAGCCCAATGTACTTCACAGGGTTGTTGTTGTGAGGATAAAATGGAGAGGAGGATTATATATGCCGCCTTGGGTTCCTTGCAGGAGGGAAAAAGGCGGGATATAAATGTAATAAAGAAATAAATAAAATCCTATATGGATTTTCTACATGAAGCTTTTAACCAGCACCTTTAACTATACTTTTGCTTCAGGATTCTTTGCAATATTAAGATCTGCTCCTTCTCACTTTCCCACCCCAGGGTTTTTCTTTCTCTGCCTTTCTACATGTTCCATTATACAACCTCTATGTGGCACAGTGGTCTAGTGGAATTGCACAATTACACAAGATTTGTATGGCATTATAGAAGCCATTCAAAAAAAAAACCCCATACTTTCCTCATTAGGGGGAAAAACATGATTAACAGTTGCAACGCACAGGAGGCCCTGGAGGATGACAAAGGATTCGCAAACTATCATGAGTGAGCAATCACAAGCACACAATAAAAAGCCTTGTGTAGAAAGTCTCTATATGTGCCTATCCACATTGGCCTTAAAACGACTTATATTCTGTTTAAAAACGTGGTTTTTAAAGTCATTTCATTACATGGTAGGACACACTGAGCAGTACTTACGTTTCATAGGGTGCCTCTTCACGAGAGGTTTAATGCTCTTTGAAGTCTCATTAAAAAATTTACCTCCACACCAGCGGAGCGCAAATGGGGCGTAGAGGCACGTTATCTCTCCGATTAAGCGCATTATCGAATGCGCATTAAATCGCGAGTTTTATTTTGCTCGGTCCGTTAAAGCGCATTTTGACTGTGTGAATATGCGCTTATGCGCATTAACTACTTGTAAACCGCATTTTGGACATCCATGAATGCGCTTCGCCGCCTCTCGACGCCTCTCGTGCAGAGGGATTAGGCGTAAATGCGCTTCTGCGATTATGCGCATAATCGGCTAACCAGGCGCAAAAGCGAATCCTTGTAGAGGGGACCCCAGTGACTGCTTCCTCCGTTCTCAAAGTGTTCACTGGTTGTATTACAGGGTTAATTCCTTGACTCGACTTCTTTAGTTTTTGTTTTGCAGGCCACTTGAGTTACGGAAACAGAAGTGGGCAGGTCAAGCAGCATGCAAAACAAAAAACGAAAGAAGATGAGTCAAGGAATTAACCCTGTAATACACCAGTGAACACTTTGAGAACGGAGGAAGCAGTCACTATGAAACGTAAGTACTGCTCAGTGTGTCCTACCACGTAATGAAACGACTTAAAAAACCACATTTTTAAACAGAATATAAGTTATTTTAAGGCCAATGTGCATAGGCTCCTCATGAGAATTATGTCCCATTGAGTTCAGTGGATTTCATTCTCAGGTGAGTATGTATAGGATTTTGGCCTCACACAGCTATGCAGAATCCCAAAGAAGCCACTGAGGGATGGATCTTTTCTCAACTTGAATGAACTTTGGCTCAAGCTGTTTGAGAAGCTCAAAAACTGAAGCAACTACACAGTAACATAGAGGAGGTAAAAACACAACAGGTGCCAAAGCAGTCAGAGCCAAGCTGAATCCCATTTTTGAACAAACAGTTTTTCCTCAGGACAAATGGCTCAATAGCTAGACAGATAGAGAAGCAGTGTTTCTTGGAATAAATGCTCTCTCCAAGTTGTGAACTATACCATTTCTTGCCGAGAACACTGATAACTTGTTTCAGAAACAGCATGAAGAGCTTTTGTATCTAACTGTTGAGCAATACTTCTGGAGAAAGAACATTTCAGGGTTAGATACATTGGGACTGAACCTGACATATGTTATTAATGTTAATTAATTGCTAATGAATGGTTAACAATGAATTAATCAATTAACTAAGCAATGCCAGGATGTTTATCAGCACGACTTTGTGAATAGTCACTATAATTATTTTACATACATTGAAGCTGTAACGTAATCTCACTGTCTGTGTTTCTTGCATTTCATGCCCCTCTGAGCTTTTCTACACAAAGTTGTTGATCTGCTATATCTATTTCCTTCCCTTTGTCTGTCCAGAATCTCCCACCAGTCAGCTTCATGGGATAACCCCAATTCTAGTATCATGAGAGAGGGAGAAAAATGTCTCTCTATCTGCTTTCTTCACAACACGTATCATTTTGTACACTTCTATCAGGTCTCCCCTTACTCACCTCTTTTCTAAACTGTTGTAACCTTTCCTTGTAGGGGAGTTGCTCCAGCCCTTTGATCATTCTAGTTGCCCCTTTCTGCAGTTTTTTTCCAACTCTACAATATCCCTTTTTTAAGTGTGGTGACCACGGCACTGCCTTCATGGTGCTGCATTGGTGACGTGTTTCTCCTAAAAATGCACAGTTTTGTTCCTGCAGGGTGGCATCGAGTAATCCTCACCTGGAATGGAGCATGGGGTTTCTGGCGGTCAGTCATCTGGGTACTGGAGTCATCCCCCCTCCACCAGTCACCATCTGCCCAGAACCCCCACCCCCACCATCACCAGGATTGACCATGGAGCAAGGTCAGATGGTGAAAAAGCCGGGGTGGCCTCGCTCCCAATGAAAAAGTTGGTGTAAGACCCCAAATTTTTAACAACGCTGCTTTGTGGAAAAGCCCTGCTGTTGCTGCAAATCTGTGGCTGTGTCATATAACTGCAGGGCTTTGAACGTGTATAGACAGCCCCCAGAATACCCCAGTATTCCAAATGTGGTCACACCATAGATTTGTATAAGGCCAGTATGATGTTGGCAGTTTTATTTTCAATTCCTTTTTTAATTATGTGCCTAACCTGGAATTTGCCTTTTTCATAGCAGCCTCACACTGGGTTGGCATGTCCATCAAGCTGTCCACTACAACCCCAAGATCTCTTTCTTGGTTAGTCACTGCTGGCTTCATTCCCATCAGCTTACACTTGAAGTTGGGATTTTTTGCCCCAAAGTGCAAAAACTCCACCCTGCAGCATTGAGCTCATTTTTAAACTTGTGATGTACATGCGCAACTTTTCTCTTCTATCTCCCCATCCAAAACATTGAGCCTATCTACACTTCTGCTTTAAAATGGTTTATAACAGTTTTAACCGGTTTTAACTGGTTTAAAACTGTTATAAACTGTTTTAAAGCAGTAGTGTAGATAGGCTCATTATCTTCAAAGTCTCCCCATACTCCAAAACAACTACTTCAAACAGTATGTCATGATATTCACCTGAAGATTGTTTGTCCTAATTCCCTAAAGGTCTTTTGGAACAAAAAGAATTGTTTGGTCCTCTTTCTAAACAGTAGCCTCTGTACAGGAAGAGAATTCCATAAGCAACAGGACCACACTGATTCATGCATTAGCAGTTTTAATGAAAAGAAAAAATGCAACCTAAAGCTGAACTCAGTGCACAGGAAGTCATAAATGTGGAGAGCTTTCCTTAAGGTGTGCACATCCCGTGCTATTTAGGACTCTAAAGGTCAAAACCAGCCCCTTGAACTGTTCCCTGGAGGACCTTAAAGAGGTAGTAATTTTCACGTAATGGTAGTCTGGATTTCTGGACAGAAATCATGAGAACCACTGACCCCATTAAGCCTGTTGCTTGAAACAGCAAGTTGGAATGCCTACCTTTGAATGCATTTACTTTTGAGTAAGTGCCTCAAACTCCTTTCTTGCTCCACTTTGTGGGGCTTTCTTTATGTTTTTGTTGCCCCTCAGTGGCTGTGCAGTGATCCTGTGCCGATAATACGACAGTCACCGACTCGCAGCCGACATGGGGTTTTCCCCCAAAGTGCGCCTTTAAAAAGTTGCCGACTTACCCTGACTTTTTCCTTTGAAGCGAAGTCAACATGGCCCTTCCACTGTGTGACCTTGCTTCAGCGTGAAGCTGAGGGTGTTCTGGGGCGGATAGTGACTGCTGATTGGTTGCCGGAAGCCAGGCAGAGGGTGGGCTCAAGTACATGGATGGCTGCCGGAAAGCCTGTGCTGCCTCCTGCAATGGGGGTTACCTGCCCCCACCCCGCAGCAGCGAAACTGTGGGATTTAATGACAAAGCAGTGGCAAAGCAGCACTGTGAAGGCAAGCTCACAGCCTCTTGACCTTCATTTTTCCTTTGATAGTGTTTGTGTGTACTGCAAAGACATAAAGAATAGCACAGGAGTGAAGAGGGACAATGAGAGATGATGAAAAACAAATAAAATTGAAATAAAAAAAATACATGAGCTGCAATCCAGGAACTTTAATGTCGACACAACTGCTTTAGTCACTCTGTAAAAAATGT
Source organism: Anniella stebbinsi (assembly GCA_029215795.1). Taxonomy (NCBI): domain Eukaryota; kingdom Metazoa; phylum Chordata; class Lepidosauria; order Squamata; family Anniellidae; genus Anniella; species Anniella stebbinsi. Next base: position 60,687,483 of record JARDYH010000006.1, on the reverse strand, counting down.
GAAGGGGTTCGGTGAGAGTCTACAATACTAGCAAATGCTACTTGTCACACTAGAGGGAAGGTCATTCTATGAACTCTCCACTCAGGCATATTTATAGTCATCAAGAAGTTAGGTTAAAACACAGATGTAGCAAGGTCTGCAACATTTTATTGCCTGCAGCATGTCAATGAAGCGAAAGCAGTGTCTCAGATAGCAATGATATGTCATATCTTCAGAAGTGTCTTATATGATATACCTTTAAATTCACCACAAGTAACAGCACAGGGCGCATGCATGCACGCATGCATGTGCACACGCACACACATACACATACACACACAGGCAATCCTGTTCACTCGGTGTGAGCAAGGATTATTCTACTATGTAGCCATTTACACTGGAATGATAAATAAAACTTAGCAAAAATATTTTAAATTATTTATTCCTATTATGTCTTAAGTCTCCTAGCAGGGAAGAACATTACTCCATATTTGAACTGTCAGTGATAGGAAAAAGCAATGTTCCTATCCGCATGGGGAATCCCATAATTAAACTATTGACTCATACTCTTTTGGAAGCTACAGCAATTTTCTCTTACATGCCAAATGTGGGATATTGTACTTAATTTGTGCCAAAGCTGGAAATGTGGATGAACACACCAAGCTGCGTTCTTATTTCTGAAACAATTCTCGTCTTCACTAAATAACACTCAAGAAATACTTCAGTGATCTAAAAAGGAAAAAAGGAAAACAGAGACCTGTGATACCTTGAATTCTAACATATGTGATCAGAGGTGTTGTATGATGGCACATGATACACCTACTTTTCTGAATTGCAAGTCTAGAAGCCAATTCAGATGGGGGGAAATAGCGTTTCCCTCCCATCACTTTGAATAATGAGGAAGTAAATAAAGACCAAGTGGCCCATTGAAGTGGGTGTTTTTATCGCGCTGTTTTCCCTGCACAGCAGGAAATGGTGGCACATTTTGCTGTAGGAGAAAAAATTTGATTTTCTGGGGTCTTTTTCTTTAATGATAAAATGACCAGAAAGAGTGAGGGGCACATAGAAGGCAGACAGCATAGTGAAAAGGACCCGCAAAAATCTGTGAGTGCCCAGTAACGAGCATGCTATAAAATGCTTGTCTGATGACACTCTAAATCAGAGCTGGATAGGAGATTGGCTAGGAATTTCATGCATGCTCCCTTGAGTGCTGTATGCTCCCTTGAGTTCTGGGAGAAAGAGGGATGAAAAATAAATAAATAAATAAATAATCAATGAAATAGTAGTATAAGCTTTTGTGGTATAAGCTTTTTGGTAAAGTATACTTTGCTCCATGAAAGTTTATTTATCTAATTATTCATTCCATTGTTAAACCACCCTATAGCTGAAGCTCTCTGGGTGGTTCACAACAATTAAAAGCCAAAAAAATACAAGACAATAAAATACAGATGATAAAATGCAATATGAAAGTTGAAAACTACAATATAAAAATAAAAATGAGCAAGCAGAAGCTAGCAGCAGTAGATGAAACTGAAATATAATACCAGTTAAAAACAAACTGAAAATCTAAAATGCCTGAGAAAATAAAAAGGTCTTCACCTGGCACTGAAACTAACACAACATAGGGACCAGGTGAACCTCTCCAGGATGCTTATTTCACAACTGGGATGCCATAGCAGAAAAGGCCCTCTTCTTTGCCGCCAGTAATTTCACTTCCAGGTGTATATGGGAGGAGACAATCATTCCGGTAGCCTGGTCCCAAGCCATTTAGGGCTTTGAATGTTAATACCAACACTTTGAATAGGCTCTGGAAATGGACTGGCAGCCAGATGAAAAAGTTTATGCCACAATATATGCAGAACCCTTGTTACAACATATTGCCTCTATGGATTCAGTAATCTAAATAGAGGATTTCGTCTGGTGGTGAGCCGATCTGAGGTCTACCTGCTCCATTTTGACCCAAAGTACTGGAAATGTGGCGTTGAAATTATGGCTCTGTCAGTCTGGGCTAACAGCTCAAGTCATGACTAACATAAATGCTATTGATTTCAGTGAGTCTGCTCTAAGTATGACTAAATCTGGATCCAACCCTAGGAGTGGGGGATCTTGTTTTTTCCTTGTCAACTTTGCAGGAGGGAATTTGATTAATTAATTTCCAATGTGGCATGCTTGACTTCAGATTCCCCCCCCCCCCCGCTAAAGTAGCAGATCATTTTCTAAAATACACACTCATGCACACACAGCTTCCTTCAAACTTCACATTCTGTTTTTATTTTATTTTGGGCCTGTTCAGAAGACACCTTAAACCCTGCTGGTTATTATTATTATTATTATTATTATTATTATTATTATTATTGCATTTATATACCGCTCCATAGCCGAAGCTCTCTGGGCGGTTTGCAAATGAAAAACATTGAACATTAAAAAAAAGATATACAAAATTTTAAACCATAAAGAGCATAAAAACAGGTTATAGATACAATATCCATTTAAAAACAACTATTCTGGTTAAGGCCTTTGGTGACCATATGAAAAGGAGGACAGGACTCCTGTATCTTTAACAGCTGTATTCAAAGGGGAATTTCAGCAGGTGTCATTTGTAGGCATGCAGCACCTGCTGAAATTCCCTCTTCATCACAACAGTTAAGTCTGCAGGAGCCCTGTTCTCCTTTTCATATGGTTATCCTATTCACCAAAATGAAAGGGAAATTGAGATGCTTAAATAATTGCACCAAGTGAAATCTGGCACTTCACAGTCAGTGGAAACAGCAGTTTGATATTGTGGAAATACATTAATGCCCTAATATACATAATTATTAGTGCAACAGCTGTCCCATTCTGTGCTTACTTGATTCTCACAGGGGAAGCTGGTAGTATTTGATGGCTGTCCCATCCCAGTAAGCAGAATCAGGTCACAGGAGGCAAGGTCAGGTTAAACTAGGCTAACCAGATAAAATCCAGGTCAGGGCTCATGTAACTTTAACAGTTGTAGAGAAAAGGGAATTTCAGCCAGTGTCATTTGTATGCAATTAGTTCCTGGTGAAATTCCCTCTTCATCACAACAGTTAAAGTTGCAGGGGCCCTGCCTTCTTTTGTATATGGTCACTCTAGTATAGTGCCTGCAACTTTAACTGTTGTGATGAAGAGGGAATTTCACCAGGAACTAATTGCACACAAATGACACTGGCTGAAATTCCCTTTTCTCTACAACTGTTAAAGTTACATGAGCCCTGACCTGGATTTTATCTGGTCACCCTAGGTTAAACAATATAGTCTGGTCAAAACAGAGAGGCCAGGGCCTGACAGGCAACATCAAGGCTAAAGAAAATAAGACTTTAGATCACTCCAAGTAGATCCTGCTGGCTGGAACTCTCTTCTGCTAGGGCAACAGGAAGACATTGGCTCAATTCGGACGACACAATAAACAACTGGTGTGGGGGAAACAATCATCAGTTGTTTTGACTATTGTGTCATCCGAATGCTGCCATAGTAAACTCAGTGCTGATCTTCATCCACACCACAGTTGATTATTTATTACCATGTTGTGTGGGGAGTACCCCCTAGGGTTAGGGTTAGTCAACCCACCATTGACTATCGTGTTGTCCAAATTGAGCCAGTGTCTCAGCAGGGAGCTAGAGTCAACTGAAGCCTTACGAAGGCTGACTGGAATGTTAAAGGACCCTCATCTGATTTTGTATCCTGAGACTTCTGCAAGGTTGGGGAGATGATTGTTCTGTCAAGAACTCATTCTCTGAGTCAGAGGATCATGGCAGGGCTGCTGCTTCTTGCAAGGAAGGCCTGAAAAAGGCTCTGTCTGTCCTGCCTCCAAGGAAATAGCCTGTGCCTCAATCTCATCAGAATCCTCTGCTGCACACTGGAAGGTCTGAGGGCTGAAGAATATGATAGTAATGCATTGGCGTGGGTAGAAGGACAGTAACCTTTGGACAGCCTACAAAAACAATTCATGAGGTACAGATTAATAGTCCAACTCAGGCTCTCAAGACTTACATGGAATTTTAAAAGCAATTTAGCAGGCACCTATACTATGGTTTTCTGCAATCTGCTACTGATTTTTCACTCAAGGATGTGATGCAGTCTGCCCAATGTCTTCTGATCTCTCATTTTGCTCCCGTTTTCAAAGGTGCCCACTTCTACCTCATTGGAAAGGCAGAATCCATCTATCCATCCAAACTTCCTTCCTTCCTTCCTTCCTTCCTTCCTTCCTTCCTTCCTATGGCATAGATGGAAGTCCCATGCTATTTGTCTTCCTGTTGCCCATTGTCCTGCCCTACCTTGATTATAGGAATCTTTCTATATTTTATGCCAACCTTGTACCATTGCATTCCTGCAACCATTTACCATAGGTGCCTTTTTGATTCCTTCTGATACCTGTATTTTAAACAAAAGTGAAGCTCATCTACTTTTTGGCCTCACAACTAAAACCCAGCTACTTTATGATCCTGTGGCAAAGTCTCCTACCCTTCCTTTTAGGGCATACTTTTGGCATATTGCAGCTAATTTATTGAATGTGTATATAGGGATGTATGGTGCGCATGATTGCAGTTGTGCAAATTTAATATTATTTGAGAGGTGGTAATTAGGAAGAAGTGCATAGGAGCCATGAAATGCATGAAGCTTTGTACCATGACAGCGAGAAACAATGTAAGGTGAAATGCAAAAAAAAATGGTGGCTAATAAAGCTGTCTAAATATACAATTATTGTCAATGTAATCAGGCTCAGGAAAGAAAACAAACTGATGCTTGGTTGCTGTTAAGAAGACTTTGTAAAGTACTTCCTTCACCCCCTCCTATTCTCTGTCCATTGCTAAGGGCCGGGGATGGAGGAATGGAGCGGAAGCCCAGCATTTGAATTCCTTGGCCGTTTTCTCCTTTTTCAGTCACTTGATGCACAAGAAACCATTTGTCAGTCATCCTAGGGGTGCCTCTAGACAGCTTATTTGCGCCTCATTGAATGTGCGCTGGCGGCATTTCGGACAGACGAGCAGGGCGTAAATCAGACGTACAGCCGATTTAAAGTCTCCAATAAGGTTAATTCTCGAGGTGTCAATTTACAGTGATTTAAATTTTTTCTCCATAGTTAGATCACAGTTTCTTACTGTGACCAATGTAGAGACCATTCGGATTAATGCTAATAGTGGCCGTAGTCTGGAGGACAGGGCTGGTGATGTCATGAGTGAATGACTACCCCTTTTCTTCCTGTACCAGGCCACCCCTCCCACTTCTCCATCCACGTGTTGTGCTGTGTTGTGATGGCTGCGAAAGGAAGGGGAATTTCTATGTGCTTGCCATTTACACATGAGCAACCGGTGTTTTTTTTTGTTTCTGATTGGATGACCCGTCTGCTGAGATTCCTCCTCAGTATACCCCCATGCTTGCTCCAATATTGGTTTTTGTTGCTGTAGCAACCACCTCCTTAGCACATCTGCTCTCTGAAGGCCACGTAGTTCTGTTGTCCTTCGATTACATTGTTGCTTTTCACAGAGAATGTGCCGTTTTCAGCAAAAGTGCCCCTCAGTCAAGGAACCGCCCGTCGAGATGCCACCACACTCCAGTTATTCTGGGCACTTTCATGGCCGGCGGAGACTTCTCAGGGAGGCGATCGCCCAACAGCACTGCCACATGGCTCTGCGGCGAATAGGTGGATTAATAGCCAGGTGGGAGTGGGGTTAGCTACCCCTAAGAACTCCCTGACACTGATGGCTGCTTTTTCTCCTCTCCCTCCCTTCTCTTCCCCACCCCCGTGGAACTGCTGTCCTTCCGTGTAGCTATTCTCAGCAGGCAGCAGGAAAGGTTGGTGCGCTGGCTCAGCGCTATGGAACAAACCATGCGCGAGGTTATGCATCGCATTGCACGCTTGGAGCGGACTGTCTGGCATTGCTGTCTTGCAGTCCCCATGCATCCACAAGCTGTGCCATTGGAGTGACCGAGCAGCACCCCTCCCCCCTCAGTAGTGCTTTCTCATTCCCTCTCTGGAAGGTGTGCAGTAGACTTGTGCTTTCGCTCTGCTCCGGAAAGCCATGGCCACTGATTGTGTGTTCGGACAACATGTGGTCACAGATGCAGAAGTCCCCCTCCTTCCAACCCTCCCTTTGCGACGCTTGCAGCTTCGAAGTGCCATGCTCTGAGATGACCTAACTATTGTGCCTTACTAGTCGCCTTCGCCCAGGGCGACAGTGCCTTGCCTTTCTGATTAATCCGGCAACACTTTGCAAAGCCCAAGTACCCATTATGTAACCATTTCTATGATACTTCCAAAATAAAGATAGTTGACATTGCCATCGTTCCTGTGTGTCTGGGACAGGCCACTTGGGGTGGGGTGGGGAGCATCTGGGATGTGGGGAGGGCTCACTGATGCCATGCAGCCCATATGGAGAGGGATAGGGAGCGATTGGGGGTGGGGCGTGCGTGCATGGGACTCTGTCGCCCGCGTGCGCAATTTGGCTGGTGCTTGCATGAACGTTGGGCAAGCGCTGCCTGTGAGTAGTTACGCATCTCAACGAAAAGAAACACTCCAGTGGTGATTTAAAAGAAACTGTACTTTAGGAACAGGTAACTTTCCATCCTGGGATAGGATGGCTCAGGTCAGCCATACACTCATCCGTTCATGAGACAGGGAACAAGAAGGAAGTAGAGAGAGGAAACAGGAAAGGGTAGAGCAAAAACATCCCAGTAATCCCCTCCCACCTTGTTCAGCTACACATTAACCCTTTAGCGCCAGGTTCAGTGACCTGTAGCCCGAGTTCTGCTAACAGCATCAAGGATACGGAGCGATTGGGGGTGGAGCTAACAGAATTGTCTTTATTACTAAATAATAGTTTGAAAAGCAATCCAAACGAACAGCGGGAAATTCTAGTGGGCAGGGGTAACCAAGGGTGGGAAATTCAGGTGGGAGGTGCCAACAGCCACTAGGGCGGTCCTTTCAAAAAGTTTTCCTCCATCAAACCTACACCACTTATCCGACTCTACTGTGAAACTCCCATATAAACAATTGCAAAGCGTAGTATATAAAGCCAGTAAATCGACTTCATGGCTCTCATCTGTTGCTAAAGACGCAGATTCGAATAAAGGAAAAAGCGCATATTCGGAAAAACAGGTGCCAAAGCGACGGGTATAGAAGTGGCCTAGGTCCTCTCTGCTACATATCTACAATGGAGGTAGTGTCATATTCCCAGAAAACCAATAGCTGGCATAAAGGGTTGTCAGCTGTTACAACCATCCACAGCTCCAGGCCAGATCTACACCGAACAGGATATGACACTTTAAAAACAGTTTGAAAACTGTATATGGGGTGTGTCCTGGGCCTCAACAGTTGTCACTACTGTTATAAACCATTTTAAAGCAGTAGTGTAGATCCTGCCTTCTCAAGCATCCAACTGAGTTGTAGGAAGGCAGCCAAGAGATTCTCTTGCAATGAGTACTTCAAAGGCCAGAGGCCAGGGGTGGCACCTCTTCTGCCAGTAATCAGGGAAGTCCTTTGCTTAGATCCTGCTGGCTTGCAAACACCATACTGCAGGAAGGAGAGAAAGATAGAACGCCAAATGGGAATAATAATAATAATAATAATAATAATAATAATAAATATATTTATTTATTTATAACCCGTCTCTCCCTCCGGATCGAGGCGGGGAACAACAATAAATATAAACACAAGAACCACAAAATACATAAAATATTAAAACAAATAAAAATGAATACATCATTAAAAACATCTTAAAATTCAACTGGGTAGGCCTGCCGGAAGAGATCAGTCTTCACGGCTCTCTTAAATTCATGAAGAAAGGGGATGAGCTAGGAACACCTTGCTAATTTCCATTTCAAACATTTAAAAATAAAGTACTTTTGCTAAACATTGGAGTGAGGAATGATGTGACCAAAATATACAAGCAAAGATTCCATATCTCACTTTTGGTATATCAAAACCACCCCTATAGCCAGCTTTCTGCTTCCATGTAATCATTCTATTGTTGTGAATGTGTGGGTGGAACTGAGGTAGCTTCAAAAAGAAAACAAAGAGAAGAGGACCTCCACGTTTCCTAGACTGCCCTCTGACCTATGCTGACCTTCCTTCTATTGCTAGACTGGTATTCTTAGGGTTACTGACCTCACTTCCTCCTCACTCCTTCATGCTGTTGCTTCTCAGAGAGGAGGCATCTTTTCTGTCTCACTCCATCCTGGGTTGGAGAACCTCCTATCCAACATCTATTTCCTGGAATAAAATGCAAGCTTTCATATTCCTTTGACCCAGAGTCACAATTGTGATTCATCCAGGGTAAAGCGTGCTCCTTCAGCCAGGATTTCACACAGCTCATCCTGGACAGGTTCTTGCTGTTCTGTTAACAGTGAGAGTATCAAATTAGATATTGTTCTAGCAGCACAGCAGCGTCCATACAACCTGCCTTAATAAAACAAGCGAACATTTTTAAAATTTAATTTCAAGGGATATTTATCCTTCATTATAAGATCAGCAAGGATGTGTTCTATAAAAGGATATAAAGCTTCTTTCTCAACAGATTAGACATTTCACTTTTTAGCTTCTCCCAAAGATTCCATGGTCTCCACACACACACCCAACTGCAATCCTTCTCTATGATTTTAAAAGGAGGGTTGATCTTTAAGAAATGCATGTGATATTAGTTTTCCGTTTTAAAATAATCACATTATTGCAGACATTTTAATAGCTGTAGAGGTTGCTATGTATTAACATGATTCATGGTCCTTGACAGCAGTGTCTCAGAGAATCCCACAGGAATGCAAAATACAAAACTCTACACACGTTCAGATTTTACAGCCTGCAGCTAAAAGAAAGGGGGGCGGGGAATCCTTAAAACTGTTGAAACCCGTCAACTTTAAAAGCATTAATAGATGGTCCTGGGGGATTAAATCTAAATCTTAATGTGTAAAAATCAAGTTAATAACCACAGAGATTAATATGGTTGCATTTGATTATTGTGATAATGCAAACAATTAGTACTGCTAAAGTGAGATATATGAGCTTCCTACTTGCCCCACACATCTGCAAAGTACTGGAAAAAAATGGAAAAAACCACTGTGCTCTGAGAAGGCTTTTTTTTGCCTTTGTCTTATTTTCTCTGCAGTTGAATAATTTTTTAAATTATAATTTTCAGTGTCAATTGCTCAAGCTTCCCTTTTTTAAAAAATTAAACCTGTATGAAGTACATGTGGTTAGCAAAGGGCATATGACCACTTTATACATTACTATTTTAGCTAATACTAAATTTTATTTATTTATTTGATTTGCACCCAGTCTTTCTACCAAAAAATGGCACTCATGGCAGCTTACAGGCACAATTAAAATGGATTAAAACAATTTTAAAAAATTATGGTAGTCCAAACAGGACATAACTAAGGCATGCGTGACCATGACCAGATCAGACTTCTTTAGGAACAGATGCAGTTGCTGCACTAGCCTCAGCTGTGCAAATGCACTCCTGGTCATTGCTAAGACCTGGGCATCCAGGTTCAGGGCAGAGTCCATCCAAACTGCAAACCTGAGTCTTCAAGGGAAGTGTAACCCCATCCAGGTCAGGTAATATCCTTTTTCCATGATCTGCCTTTCAACTGACCAAAAGCACCACTGCCTTGTCTGAATTAAGTTTCAGTTTGTTTGCTCTCATCCAGTGCATTACAAAGATCAGGCACTGATTTAGAACCAGAATGACTTCCTTGGACTTAGTTGGGAGGGAGAGCACAAGTGGACCTTAGACATCCTACTGAGCTCCTACCTATCAGAAATAAGAAGTAAGGCCTTCCATGGTAGTGACTTGGGGCTCATCTACACCTTAGGGTGTAGAGGGAGGGAGTGAGGAGGATCACAGACTTACCTGCTTCCGCGATCCTCCCCCTCCGTCTACACTGCCACGTGACGTCCCAGAAGGAAAGAGGGACATTGCAGGAGGCATTTTTTTTTTAACCAAAGAGGAGCTGTGCAGCCCCGACCCACAGTAAAATGATTTTAAAAAACCCAGTTTCCAACCCCCAACCTCTGCCATCCTAGGGATGGCGAAATTGCTTTCCCTCCCCCCTTGGGCACAGAGCCACCCCGTGTAGCTCCCTGCCCGATTTACAACCCAGGACAGCAGAAAAACTGGGATAACTCCAGTTTCCATTATCCCGGGGTTATCCCGGGGCCATCCCTAGTTGCCCCCGGGATCCCGTTTTTCATGTGGATACACAAGATCGACCTAGGGACAACCCTGGGATAAACCCATTGTGTAGACATGCCCTTGGAGACAGCTTTCATTTTAATAATTACTGCCTCAATCAATTCTGGAACATGGGGTGGAGGATGCAGAACAGATTGAGAAAAGGGGATGGAGAAGGGATTGGGAGAAAGAGTGAATGTGAAGTGTAGATTGTGCTAACTAGAGGTGAGCACTGACCACAAGATTTGACTCAGATTTGGTTATTCAGAAAGGGCCTGTTCAGAAGACACCTTAAACCATGCTAATTGAGGCTTTTGGTTAAGCAACAGGGTTTAAGGTGTCTTGTGTGATGCGTTTAGCTAAACCCTGTTCACTCACTAACCACAGTCAGTCCATCTGCAGCAGGGTTAGTGGCTCTAACCGTGGCTTAAAGTCTTGTGTGCGACAACACGGCTTGTGGTTAGTGCTAACCCCAGAGAACCACAGTTTCGCTAACCACAAAGCCTGAAGCGTCATCTGAACAGGCTCATTATGGCCCAATGTGTTCGGACCAATTCGGCAGCTCTCTTCTTAGACCTAGTACTAAACCTGAGTCAAGATTTAGCAATGCAAGGCTTCGTGCCTCCCATTGACTATCATTGGAAATTTTAAAATGGCTATAGTTGTTTGTCAGAAGTGGTTGTAATTTGCAGCCATAGAAGGGGAATATGCCTGCCAAATTTTAGAAAAATAGACGCAGTGCTTTTTATGCGACACACCTTTTCATCTGATTTTTTTAAAAAGGAAACTTCTTTGTAAATTTCAAATGTTGACGTTGGCCTTTAAAGTGCTAAACGGCCTGGGACCAAAGCTTCTCAGGAACTGCCTTCACCCATGTGAACATGCATGTACTAGTTTTTCACTCAGTCTCAGAGGTTCTCCTCACTGTTCTCTCACCAGTTGAGATACAGCTGGTGAAGATGAGAGGGCCCTTTCAGTTATGGGGTTTATGGAATACCCCCCCCCCCAACAAAGGCATTTCTGGCCCCTTCTTTGCCCACTTTTAAGGGGCCTCTTAAGATTGTTTATTTTGGCTCCTAGATTAATTTTTGTTCACTTTTAATCTCTTGTGTTATTATTGCTGTTTTGCTGCTGCTGACTTTTTGTTATTCATTTAGAACTGTATTTTAGATTATCTTTGTTATTGTTGGAAGTATCCAGAGGTGTCCATCTGCTCGCACTCTTTATGTTGCACTAGCAGAAACTAAAATGTGTGCAGTGTTAGTAGCACTTTCTTGTGCAATACATCATGCTAGCAAGCGCTATTGACACTGCACAAGCATTGGATGGACACACTGGTATATAGATATATTTACATCAAATGTAAATATTATTACATCACAGAATTCCAATAGATGGCAAACCTGTATGCACTTACCAGTGAATAAGTACCATTGAACTCAGTGGGACTTACTTCTGAGAAGATGCATATATTTTATTTTATTAAAATGATTTTAGGCCACTTTTAAAGGTAGAACCCTCTCAAGGCGGCATATAAAACTGCATAGAACTGCACTGTTAAGCACATGCATATACCTAAATCTCCCCCATTGAAATAAATGTGAACAACTGCAGGTCTACTCAGACATAAGTCTCATTGAGTTTAAAAGGACTTCCTATCAGGTAACTATGTATAGGATTGCAGCCTAGAAGCATTTACGCTTAGCTGGATTGTGCCCACAGTCTTTGGTAAAGCAAATGGTAACCTCAACATAGAACCTCTGCATTTGCTTTACAAATTGCTTTAAGTAAGGAATACTTTACCATTGTCTTGCAAGAGTGAAAACCTTGGAGATGGTAATTAAGGTGATTTAAAAGAAAAAGCCCAGCTAAAGAAGAAAATGAATTAAAAGGGAAAAGATTTTTCCATCATTTCCTTGAATGACTGGGCAGATGTGTGTATAAAGGAATAATAGGTGTTGACAGAAAAGAAACACAGGCAGCTATATAAATTTGCAAAACTTCACCATTACAGAGGACCTGTGGATTGAGCCCAGCTTTTTGTGGTGTAAACTTTTGTATCCTTCAGTTTTTAGTTACTGATTATGTTCATTTACTAGGTACATGCACCCAAAGGTCACGGAGTGCATTTGTAGAAATGTCGATTACAACAGCAGTAATAAACATCAGGGACTGCACAGAAATATTTTAACAGTTGTCCCCGAGGTTATGGCACTTTTTCATAACCAAAGACATAAAAAGTGAACGAAAATTATTTGGCAAAAGAAAGAAAAGAATATGGATATCGAGGGTGCCATTGCTGAGCATTGCATTCTCACAGCAAGATATAAAACTCATAAATCCTGGAAAAAGCTTTCTAAATGTGCCAGCGTATCTTTACCACAGCCTCTCACCACCACCACCACCACTGCCCCCCAATAATTGCTGCAGGACTTGGTTGGTCCTGCTAACAAATCTAATTTTGGCTGCAAAAACATATGATGGAGTGGTGGTGGTAGGGGTGATAGACATATTGAACTTTGTTCTAGGGAACCTCCTATTTCAGAATAACCTGGCTTGGACATCCTCAAAAAAAGGCAAAGCAGAAGTAAAATAATTTCTCAGCTAGCAATGTTCAGGAATTAGGCATCTTGGATAGCTTCTTTAGAATTCTGAATGGTTCTGACTCCCCACCCCACGGACATCAGAGCCACCAGCCTGCACTGGATGGCACCATCATTTTGACTAATCTTTAATGTTAGCCAGAGGTGGCTTTTCCACAATAGCTCTCTTCATATGTTCTCTGCTTGTGTTCATTGAGGGGGAGGGGGCTTCTATCCAGAGACTCCACCACAGGCCCCCTCTATACAATATCTGAATGTGCTGCATATGTTGTGAAAGGGGTTTCTTTGTGTGTTTAGGTGTACATGTGTAGACTCTCCAGTCTCCACACCATCCGGATCATGCAGATTCCAGAGGCAGAACATTTGAACAGGGGTTTTGATAGGGTTTCAACAGTGGAAAATCTTGTTTGCTTGGGTGTGGAATGCTGAAAAAGTCCCATCATCTGACTACTTCATCAAACTGTGCAGTTGAGTCTGTTGGCTAGAAAGGACCGTGAACATCAGGGAAACCACATTGTCATCCCAGTTTTCGGAACACATTTCGGAAAGGAAAGGAAGCATTATTGAATGGATACAACTTAATGCTGATCCAACTGAGGTCTTGCTCACATTGTGAGCTAGAAGCTTATTTCCTCCACCAGTAATTTAATCTGTCCTGTGTATGAAAGTGTGAAGTAGGCTTTACAGCAACACAACCCACAGTTATCAGCAGCCATTTCCAGTATTATGCTATGATGGGATGAATCTTGTGGAGAAATAAACAGCCAGCTGGGAAGTGTAAATAATAATACAATAAGAATGGAGAAAAGTAGAATTTATTCTCTCTAAATTAGTTGCAAGAGCAGAGTAATCAGGATTCAAGCCAGCAGCAGGTCTTGAACTGATGATCTGAGCCTATGTATATCACCATCTGCCTCTGACACAAGCAGTACACTACAAGGTGACCAGTCATAACATCCACGAAGCTGCTTTACACTTCCAGGCCAGAAGAGATCAGGCAATACTCCATCCTTCTCCAACCTGGTACTATCCCAATGTTTTGGACTTCAGCTCAGCCCAGCCAGCATGGCTAATGCTCAGGAATCCTGGAAGTTGTAATCAAAAACATCAAGAGGGCACCATGTTAAGAATAAATTAAGAGGCATGTGGGATCAGACCAACGGTCCATCTAGTCCAGCATTGTGTTCACACAGTGACCAACCAGCAATTGGTTTGAGAAGGCTGTAATACAACCTGACCCCATAAATCTTCCAGGTCAGGCGAGTGTCCTGGTGTAAGAAAATATTGGCAGTTTCATGAACTTTCAGCTTACGATTGCATACTATTTTCTCCACAAAATCTAGAGGCAAGTTTGAGGATATTTACATGAGTGAAAGTCAGCAGTAGTAGGAGTAGCACAGGTGTGAACTAAACACAAGTCATACCATCTTTTCCACATTATACTTACTCTCTTCCTAATAAGAACGAGGTAGGGGTGTATATATCTAGTTTCTGTTTATAATAAAAAGAAATGGCTGTACTTCAGAGCATTTAACTTCATAAGAAAATATAGCAAAAAATTTTTTAAAAAGGCAAATGCTATTGATGTATTTGAGATGCCACAAACATGTCTTCTGTATTCTGTCACATCACACCTTGAATTTAGCTAGGGTGACCATATTTTGGAAACCAAAAAGGAGGACAACATGGTCGGCTCACATGGTTGGCTCCCAAGGGGACATGCCCATCAACATGTCTGGCCCCAGGGGGCGTATCCAGCACCAAGGGGGGGTGCCCACCTGAACATAGTCTTGGTCACATATCTGATTTTACAGCACACAATTAAGACAAATCTGTTCTACGTAACACCTTAATGTTAAAATCACTGAAATAAAGAACAACGTATCTGAAATTAACTTCACTTACTCCTACTTTTGTAGCTTTTGCTGTACTTTGAAGCTTTTGCTATACTTTGTGTGATACATTCTCCCTTTCCCTCAAATATCTTTTCTGACTGTATCCTCACTCTGCTGCAAACTGCTGCTGCTTTTAACAGGGCTTGTTGCCAGCTAGCTGGCTGGCTGGCTTTTTTATTTTTAAATTTCATTTTTTTTAACCTTGTGTATAATTGTCACAAGATTCTCTACTCTAACATTAGGGTGGGTGTTATGGGCAGCAGATGCTACTTCGCCCATTCACACTTCTCACTTATATACATTAGTTTCTCAAGGCTTGCGCATTGAACTCCTGTCTACTTCCTGCACAAACACGTGACTCTGAAACCCTCTTTCTAATGCCCTGCATTGCCTGCCAGCACCTTAGAGCTAAGTTACAGCAGGAGTCTCTGGGTTGTCTGTGCAGCCTCTGTCGTCTCTCTCTCTCTAACTCATTGCAGCCAATCCAAAGCATCTAGCCTCAAACAATCTCCCCCCCCCCCCCCGCCAAAGGTCCAGCTAGGCCGCATACTTGTGGCCAGGGGTATTGCTTATTGTTTGGTCATGTCTGGTGAATCTTACTTTAAAAAACTCCGCCGCCAGCCACCTCCACCTCCTCTCCTCCTGCACACCTGCTCAACTCTGATGCACTCTTAAAACACTCTGGATGGCAAGCCAGCCTCTCAGTGCCAAGCTACAGGTGAATCTGGGTTGCCTTCAGCCTCTCTCTGCCTTATGCCAGCCAGCCAATGTCTCCAGCTTCCAGCCTCAAACAATCCCCCCTTCTCTCTCTGCCAAAGTCTCCCAACAGTCCAGTCTGGCTGGGCACTTGTACCCTGTGGCTGGGGGTAGGGTGCCAGCTTATAGCTTGGTCAGATCTGGTGACTCTTGTTTTTTTAAAAAAATTCCACCGCCAGCCACCTCTGTCTGCACCAACACTGGACCCTGAGATGCTTTTAAAAGGCTCTGTGTGGCACGCCAGCCTCTCAGGGCTAAGCTACAGTCGTCTCTGAGTTGTAACTCTGTCTGAAACTGATGCCAGCCAAAGCCTCCAACCAGCCAACACCTGCACCAACACTTGATTCTGAAACGCTCTTAAAAGGCTCTGTGTGGCATGCCAGCCTCTCAGGGCTAAGCTACAGCTACCTCAGAGTTGTGTCTTCAGTCTAACTCTGTCTCTAAGAGATATGCCAGCCAGCCCAAGCCACAAATCTATTTTTCTCCAACACGCACTTCAAACGTTCTGCATTGCATGCCAGCAGTGCAGAGCTCACAAGTGAACAAAGTGAAATGGAAGGGAAGGGGTAGCAAAGCAACGAAATGCCAGGTTCCAACATCTGCATTAACGGGACGTCCGCAAAGATGAGAGCCTCTCTCTCGACTGACACCTCACTGTTGGTCGTGAGAGTTTTTCTCTAAGGATGACCCTTCATCGCCCATGATGTGGAATACTGAGAAAAAGGCCTCTGACCTGTTCCATTTTGCCCTGTGGGCTGCTTTGACTGACCTCTCCTTTCCCACATTTTGATCCGTGGAAGCCTTGCCTCTGCTGAGCTCCAGGTGCCTGACTGCCCACCAGATCTGCAACAGGAAAGGTGCCCTGCTCACCCAGCACTTCTTAACTAAAAACTTGAGATTCCCTTGATGCCAAGGGCTGAAAATTCTCAAGATGCAAAACCCTAAAGAGGAGGCTTGACAACCTGAGTTTGAAGGACGTGGCTCCTGCAGTTTTTTAAAAAAATATATTTTAAAATCTCAAACTTTTCAAAATTCCTAAAAATGAACGGATGAACAAATCTGCTTCAAACTTGGCAAGGATAAAGCCCTACCTGAGGTCTATCATGGTGCCAAGTTTCATCTTTTTATCTTTAAAAATGGCAGAGCTGTAAGCGTTGTTGTTAATTCTCGTTAAAGTAGAGTTGCCCTTTGGCTGGGGAGGATGGGAAAAATCCAGATTTTTCATCAAATTTCATAATTTGCCCCCTTCCCAGATTTGTTACCAAAAATCCTGACAAATCCAGGTTTTTCCTGTCATATGGTCACCCTAATTAGCTTTAGCAGGAGCTTTCCTTTTTGTGTTAGATCAATGCCAATATTTTCATTCAAATATATAAGAAAATATTGAACAGTGCAACAGTTGCAACCCTGTAATATTTGTTCACTAGTTTTAAGCAAAGTTATATGAAAGGCACATTTTGGAGTATGGGGAATAGCTTTCAGTAGCTCCAGCTCCCTGACTTTGAAAAATCTCTTGACAATGACTTTCAGCAGATTTAATTTATTTAGCCTAATTGTGAGTTGTATGTGTGTTTTAATTTTCTGCTTCAGAAATGCAAGTTGGCTCAAAAACAAGTGATGCATGCACTCTCTTTTTGTGCTGTACCAAAATTAGAAAATTGTCAGTTGTGTACACAATTTGAATTATATACTTGGTTATTTCAACAAGCCGGAGATTGTTTGTGGGTTAGTCACTCAGGGTGTGAACATAGGTGAAAATGTAATTACTTCTGAGAAACATAAGTTCAGTAGCAATCCAGTCTTCATCAGGTTTTGTGGATATATATCCCCCCCCCCCGGAAACTGCATTTATGTTTTCTTCTCTCTTAGCCAGTTTAGTTCATCTCTGGGGTTCCTACAGTTGTTCCACTGTCTTCTAAAATAAAGTTTTTTCTTGTTCTTGACTTGAACATACAGAATTAGAAATAGAATGGAACCCAGGAACTGTTGGATTTGAGATTGAGCTGTTGTAATTGTTCTGTCCTGTTTTATTTTCATTTAACTTAACTTGCATTTGTGTGTGTGTGTGTGTGTGTATGTTGTAATGATAAAGGAGAAATAAATATATTGTTCAATATTCCAGTTTTCTTATGTTTTATGAATGCAAAGCAACTTTGACTTTTTCAGGATGTAAAATTTACATCCCTTGGTAATGTCATCACTGATACCAGTTTAGGAGCAATTTTATCTATTTTTATTGTATTTTTGGCACCTGGTCAAGCTTTTCTTTTTCAGCTTAGCCTTGCTACTGAGTGGTCTTAAGTGTGCTTTTCCTCTTGCATAACTACAAGCACTTCACATTATATATATATATATATATATATATAGCATATGAATGAATGCTTTTTTGCAGAAGGAATGTGTGGAACTTTCCCAGTATTACTAAGGCGTAGAGACTCAGAGTGAGTAGCGAAGTTCTATATAATAATAATTAATAATAATAATTATAAATTTATTTATTTATTTCTTACCCGCCTCTCCCTCTGGACTGAGGCGGGGAACAACAAATATAAAATACATTAAAAGCACATACAACTAATACATTATTAAAATACCAATGAAGCACCAATAAAACTCTTAAAATTCAACTGGGTAAGCCTTTATTTGTCTCTTCTACATCTGATTGCAAGATTCAAATAAGCTGTTCTCTTGGTTTATGTGCAAGAACAACAATATAATTTTATAAATGTACAATGCAGTTGTTGAATTGTTAAACGTGAATGTATTAGAGAATATGTATGACTGAAGAGAAGGTCTCAAACCACTTCAATCTTACAAACAATCTTACAATCTTCATTTTTACTTGACCCATAGCCCTGTACAGCTTTAAAAACTGGTGGCCTGGTTGATTTCAAGGGCCAAGGAAGTACATGCACGGAAAATAGAAACAGTCCTACTTACATTATCCCCCAACAATAATAGTAGCCAACCTGCCTTTAGTGGCTGCTCCCCCAAATTGCCTTTGGGGGAGCAATTGAGACATGAGGGTGGGTGTGGTTGCACTCAGTTCCAATTAGTCCCCCAATTAATCCCCAATCCTAACCAACTGGCTCATCAAATAACAGTTGATGTTGTTGTATCCAGTCCATGAAGATCAGCAGTGTGGAAACTCTATGATGATCAGTGATTACATTCTTTTCAGGCACTTATTTATAATTCTACTATATTGTATTAGGTGTAGTGAGATCTGCTAGATTGTTATGGCCAAGGTTGATCATACTCCAGTGCATGGGATATGGGTAGGCTGGATGACCTTTCAGGACTTTTCCAAACCTATGTGCCTATGATTCAGGGAGACGCAGACATAGGCCACGTTCGGATGACACAATATCCAACCATGTGTTAATAGTCTACTCCACGGATGACTATTATTATGTCATGTTGGGAATAACCCCTAAATAGTCATCCATGAGTTGACTATTAACACATGGTTGATTAATGCCCACCCCTCTCTGCCCTCCCTACCAAATAGCGGCACTGGTTCCCATGAGAATCTCCTTTTATACTGGGTCCCCTTCCACTGTCAGGACCCGGCACAAAGGGGGATTCCCATGGGACATCCCATCCTTGGGTGGGGTGCCAAAAACAGGGATGGTGGAGCAAAAACATATCTCCTGAGGCTGTCAAGATCCTTACACTCCACCCTCCCCGTTCTCCCCAAAGTAGTGGCGAACGGGGATGGTGAGCGCAAAGTTGCATCATGTACATCAGAAAACCAAATGCCATTTCAGTGAGCGATCAGTCTATAGCTATCTTTCCCCAAATGGCACCCTCCAGATGTGTTAGACTATAACTCCACCATCCCCAGCTAGCACATGCCAGTGCTGTTCATGGGTGATGGGAGTTGCAGTCCAACACATCTGGAAGGGGCCAAGTGGGGAATGCTAGTCTAGAGAAACAATTCCAATGTGAGGATGCCCACTTCTTCGTAATACCCCTATCCAGTACAAACATCATGCATTCTGTTGGTAACTAGAAGTATTTCTATAGCGTTATTGAGTCTGCCACGCCTTGTGCAAAACTGCTCTGGGGATTTGTTGGGGGGGGCAATATTGATTGGCTTCAGCCAATCAGTAATGACAGCAGCCAGTTTCAGTCGTACTGCCAGATTCTTCAAAGCTCAACTCTGGAGTGGGGGTAATTCTGTGTTAAACATGACAAGCATGCTTTCCAACCAGCAATGCTGGATATCTGTCTTCAGTTACATTATGGGAATCTAACGCCTAATCTTAAACATATGCATTTGGATGGAAGGGCCAGTTCACATGACACACACAACATGGAATTCAGCACATATTGCTCCTTCTGGAAGTTATCTCAAGACAATCAGATAGGGACCATAATACTACAAAGCTCTCCAAGAGGTTTGCGCTGGATTGCCCTATTTGCACTTGAATGGCTTGCCACATGGAGGCAGCCACCATAGGGAGGCTTCATGTTTTGACTTTATGTGTGCAGTGCCTCTGAAGTCCAACCCATTGGAATGTAAACAGTGATTGGGATCTCAGCCGTGTTAATTTTATAAAACACTAGATTAACACATATTTGTGGCACAGTCACGTTAACAAAATAGCCCAGCCTCCAAAAAATGTAAACTATTTATATAAATTATTTATATATTTATGTAGATGAAATTCATATTGTGCATAACACACATTTATGGTCCCCTGAATGATGATGATAATGATCATGATTCCAGATTTTAAATCAAAGAGTATTGTAATTATATTACAGCTTCCAGAATGCAGCCATTATAAATGGCACCTTGCAGTATAACTAGATAATCCTGCTTTTTAAAAGAGGCATCTAAAATCAAGCCTGCCTAAAGGGGAATTTGTGAACACAATTATTCCTGCCATATCTTTGCCAGGTCAGTGGGCGGTGTAAGATGCACCCATCGTTCTTGGAGCAGGAGGATTTCCTGCTGTTTTTTTCAGTAGTGACCTAGAAGGAGGTTAATGATTCCAAAGAATGACTTTTCCCTTAGGGAAAATTTAATCTTCTGACCTTTTTTCTCTATCTGTCCATTCCTTTCAAGTCACAGGCCTCCATTCATTTAGCTTACATCAAGCTGTTTTATTTTCTTCAAAAACATGGATAAAGTGATTGCTTTTCCTTTCATTTAACCCATGAACTGGATGCATTTCTAAACTTACACATTGCCCAGCATACAGAATAATCACAGAGCACTGCTTTCAGAGCTTGTGTTTGCCTTAATAATGTGTCAACCTTCAAAATGTCTTTTGACAACTGACTACTGCAACTCTTTAGTGTAGTTTTCCTAAGCTGCCATCCAGATTTGGGCTAGTGGAGACGGGGAGGAGAGTAATAGGAATAAAAAACACAAACAGGGATTGATTTAAATTGTTTTGTTAATTTTGCAAATTCTTTTCTAAATGCAATGGCATTTAAAACTTAACAATGGCTGTTGTGTTTTTCAGATTATAGATTTGAGATCCTGAAATATTATCCAGTTAAATTGTGAGCCTGTTGCTTTGTTTGAACTTTGTAGACATTAGTAGATCACATTTACTGTCAGATTAGAGTAAAACAAAATTGTAACTACTTATTATTCTCAGGGGTTAGACCCCTGAGTTAAAGAGTTCTTGGGGGTAAGTGGAAACAGAAGCTATCGTGTGCTCTGTGCTGTGGACTTCCTTTTGCACTTCAACACACCTTCCCCCACCCTCTGCCCCCGCCACCTCATGCTACGCTGCGTTATTGCCATCAACATTCTAACTTGAATGCTTCTCCATGCTCAGGACGATTAAGGGTAGGCTTCAAAACATGGACAAACTAGTGAAACTCCACATCAGAAACATGTACAGAAGTAGAAACATTAACAACAAAACCAGACATACTGGAGAAAACCAGATGGTCATCGTGTCTTGTATTTCTCTGTTTCAGGTTGTGTTTGGTGCCTGAGGCTTCTGGGAATGGCATAAAGGCTGCATAATACAACTAATTGCAATACTCTTCTGCTGAGGGAAACTTCTCTTCGACCTCAGTTGGCAATCAGCTTATGCCTTGAAGTATAAGAATGGATTTGCCCTTATTTGTTTTTATATATCAGCTACTTGCTGCAGAGGCTTAAAGTTTTCTGAAACTCAGACACAGCTGACTATTCCCATTCTCTTGAAAATCTCAGGAGAGAGATTAAGGGTAATTATTCATGATGCTCAGAAGAAGAATTCCTTGGAAATTTCATTTTATTCCCTCAAAGGAGGTGTGCATTTTCACTGAGGGAGGACAGGCATAAATGTTTCATATGGACATACGTCCCATTCGTCTTTTCAGACTCTGAGTTAATCTCCACTTACATTCACCCTAATGTTATAAATCTATAATTCTGATTATAGTTGCAAGACCCGTTTTATTGATGGGAGAAAATTATGTTTTGTTGATGGGAGAAAATTAGATGCTGAAACAAGGGTGGTCACATTAGGATAAAGCAAGGTTCATTGTATCTCAATTACTGCTTCGCCCAGTGAGCACTAAGGGCATTTTTACATGGAAGGTTTACACTAGTTTTGTGCTTGCACTGGCCTAGGAATAGGAATGTGGCACCAACAATTGCAACAGTGTACATTTTATTTATATTCAACAGTCTGTTCTGCAGTATTAACATATGGCATAAAAGTAAGAGTGTGGTTCAATTCTATGCATGTTACTCCAAAGTTAGTTCCACCATGTTCAGTTAAGCTTACTCCCAAGTAAATTGATGTCCTTAAATAACCTAAGTTGCAGATGTGGGCAACTTGTGGTCCTCCAGATGTTCTAGCCTAAACCTCCCATTCGTCCTATTGGCTATGCTGGCTAGGATTTATAGGAGCTGTAAACTAGGGTGACCAGATAAAATCCAGGTCAGAGCTCATGTAACTTTAACAATTGTAGAGAAAAGGGAATTTCAGCCAGTGTCATTTGTATGCAATTAGTTCCTGGTGAAATCCCCTCTTCATCACAAGAGTTAAAGTTGCAGACACTATACTAGAGTGACCAGATACAAAAGAAGGCAGGGCCCCTGCAACTTTAACTGTTGTGATGAAGAGGGAATTTCACCAGGAACTACTTGCATACAAATTACACTGGCTGAAATTCCCTTTTCTCTACAACTGTTAAAGTTACAGGAGCCCTGACCTGGATTTTATCTGGTCACCCTACTGTAAACTAAAACATTTGGAGGGCCACAAGTTGCTTGCTCCTGAAAGAAATAGCCAGGAATTGTGTTTGGGAAGTGAAGCAGAGAGAGAGAGAGAGAGAAAGAGAGAGAGCATAGAGGCCTGCATGTCTGTGTTTAAACTGCTGTTGCTTTAGAGACAAGGCCTATGACAACAATTTCACTTGTGGAGTAGTACTGTAACCATTCCTCCCAATTGGCAAATGAAGCATCTTCTGATTTCTCAAACCTGGTCACTGCCATTTCTTGAGAAGGAACCTACCTGGCTGAATTGCTAGAGTTATTCAACTGTGGTGATTGTGGCCCCTTAAGTCAAAACAGGCAAAGACGAAAACGGCCATTAACTGCAGCAGTGAAGAGAGTGACATAAAGCATAGAGCCTGAGGAGCCACAAGTGGTAGTCTGAGATACATTTTTCAGCTTGAGACATTTTCTAGAGTTGAAGAATGGGGTTCCTGGTCAGTATTCTGGGTGTCCTGTCAGGATGAATCAGTGATAGAATGAGGAAAGAGAGGATTTCTTTGTGTTGTATCTAAAAGAAGGAGACTGTGTTAAGAGTTTACTTGCAGGCCTTACTAAACTCAGAGGAATTATAAATAATTGAAAACTGCCTCAGAACTCCTGTTTGAACCCGATCTCATGAGAACTGGGACAGGGCAGCATTTGAAATATATGGGAAACTAATATGGGAGGAATCACAGTATACCTGGGACATCACTCATTCATTCATTTTCTTACCTACCTATATCATCAAAACAACAGCACAAAAACAAGATGCCAAATAATCTAAAAGCAAATTACAACCTAGTTATGAAAGCAGCAGCAGCCATGAAAGCCTCATTAAAAGCAGCTTCTCTGAAAAACATTTGCTTCTTGTCTGATGCCGTTTCAAATTTGGCATACCACAGCCTACACAGATAGATAGATAGATAGATAGATAGATAGATAGATAGATAGTCTCTAATGCTCACCTGCCATACTGGAATGCAGACACATATGGAAGGAGGCAATTTTTGAAACATTCCGGTTCCAAACTACTTAAGGATTTACACTTAAGGCAAAAAAAACACCTTCTCTTGCACTGAGCCTCAAAACAATTTGGCAACAAATTGGGAAGCTGGTGAACTATCAGTGCACTGGTGATCTGATCTGTCAGCATGTCAGAAGCCTGGCTGACAGACTCTGAATCAATGGAAGTACCTGGACTATCTTCCAGAACAGCCACATACAGAGTTCAATACAGCAAACCAGACGGGAGGTGACTAGAGACATGAATGACTCCGGTTAGATTTGCTTCTTTAAGCAACAGGTCCTTTGTTAATTTTAGCTTTTCCCAGATTTTCAGGTGGATTTATACCTGGGATCCATGACAGATTAGGGTGACCAGATAAAATCAGGTCAGAGCTCATGTAATTTTAACAGTTGTAGAGAAAAGGGAATTTCAGCCAGTGTCATTTGTATGCAATTAGTTCCTGGTGAAATTCCCTCTTCATCACAACAGTTAATGTTGCAGGGGCCCTGCCTTCTTTTGTATATGGACACTCTAGTATAGTGCCTGCATCTTTAACTGTTGTGATGAAGAGGGAATTTCACCAGGAACTAATTGCATACAAATGACACTGGCTGAAATTCCCTTTTCTCTACAACTGTTAAAGTTACATGAGCCCTGACCTGGATTTTATCTGGTCACCCTATGACAGATTGAAGCCTAACCACTCCCCCCTTCACTTTCTTATTCATCATTTTGATCTAAATCATGATCACATCCTAATAGCAACTATCTCTAGAATACTTGATTACATTGATTTATATTTTTCTTATTGTAATCTGAGGATCATTGTTGCAAAGGTAGGAAATAAATATTTAAATAAACAAAATGAAGACTTTCTGAAGATCAGACGAAGCTACTACTGACATGGCAACCCATAGTGATTTCAGCTCCCAGAAAGGATTTGTGGCAGGCTTCAGTCCACACAAATTATGCTCCCCTATCAATTTAAACGATCAAATAGTTCAGCTGTCTCTACAAATTCGGACATGAATTGCCTGTATTATGCTGTGAATACTAGAAAATTTCACAGTAGTTCTACCCTGTAGTTAACCAAACTCATGCTACTTTCACTTTCTCACTGCTTGTTGCTATTCCATGTAAGAAATCATGAAATATTGAACAATTTACTGAATAATTGTTTAAATACTGGGGTTTAAATGTCTCGGCACTCAGGAACCAACTTGAGAGTATACACACATGTGTTCTGACAATGGCTGGCCAAAACAATTATTTCATCCAGATACACTAGACATGTAATCTGTTGCAAGTCAGCAAGGACTATTTTCATTAGTCTCTGGAATTTGCTGTGAGATATTACATAATTCAAAAGGCATTACATTCATTGAATACAAAAAGACCTACATGGCTCCATCCTATCCTCACTTGGTTGCATCTAAAATACTGAGGATATTGCAGGATGATGCAGCAGGTCAAAGATCAAACCTGCAAACACCTTATGCGATGTCCCACAGGTGGAAAGGTGCACAATGTATATAGTGTGTATGCGTGTGTATATCAGGATCATGCTTATTGGCTCTATGCCCTCATCATGCCTGTCTATATATTCAAAATCCTGTCCCGTCTCTTCCAGTGTACTCTCACTCTGTACTATATGTGTGGTACATATATATGTCCTTTTGCAGCCAGGACATTGAAAGCCTCGTGCTTGGGTGCAGAGAAGTGACACAGGATGGTGGGTACAATCCTGATCACCTTACTACCTTGCTCACTTCTGCACAGAACTAAATTAACAGGGGATCTCTTTGCCTTCGAAACAGACACAAACAGTGTGTAATTCCACTAACATTACTTTTCCACATATTGTAAATACATAATATAATGCATACGTAATGACTTTGGAGAGTCATTTAGGGATTGCAAAACTAACAGCCAACATCCCTGTAAGATTCTATTGGTCGGGATGTTAAGATGCTATGCAGCAATGGTGGGTCCCACCAAAGGAGCCTCTCCGATTGGAGAAGAACCACATTTCATTTCAACCAGATATACTGGGACCTCTGCCAGTTTGTAAAAATCAACAGTGATATATTAAAGTGATTGCAGGCTACTAATTGGACAGAAGCTTTTCCTGTGTCTAACTAAAAGGCATCCATTCTGGCTAGCCATTAGTGAAAGAAATTGTCAATTTGGAACATCACATATCGTACATACTGATCTGGGTTATAATTTTGAATCAACACTGTTCAAGGAGCTGTGTGAGCTGCTGCAAATAGATAAAATGTAGACTCCATCATACTATTTCTAATCAGGTAATATTGTTGCAGATTTGCAGGGGGGGGGGCTTTGAGAGAAGCCTCTTACTGGTGGAGTCAAAGTTCTGTACCCCTTATCCATTCCATTGTTCCCCTCCTAAAACACGATCCTTTGCCCTCTCCCTACTCCCACCCCTACATACTTCCTCTATGATTGTGGCAGATCTGGATTCAAGACCTGGATCTTTTGCCATCACATCTACTTTGGCTGGGAAAGACTCCTGCCCAAAAGCTTGGAGAGGCACTACTAGTCAGTATAGGCAGTATTCAGTTAGATTAAGCACCAGCTGTCTGACTCCATAGTTTCCTGTGTTCCTATGTACACAACATACTAGCCTTGCATGTGGCCTGCAGGTTTGTTGCCATCCCAGGCTTATCTAGCCTTTAGTGAACTGCCATACATGGCTGGTAGATTGAATTTGTCTTTGTGCAGTCCACCTCCAGTATCGGATTGGGATGGAACAGGGCCTTCCCTTTCCAATTACTAAGGGGTTATGCAGCAGCACAAGCTACTATTCATTTCATTAAAACTAGAAAATCTATAGGATGAAACTGTTAGACCCACTGATTTTCCTGGATCTTACCATCACAGCCCCAATACTAAGGTCCCCTCCACAAGGATTCGCTTTTGCGCCTGGTTAAGTGATTATGCGCTTCCAACGCTGAAGCGCATTTATGCCTGTCTCTTTAAGGCAGGTCCCTGCGAGTTGTTATGCTGGAGAGCGAAGGAACTGACGGGGCGATTGAATGAAACGGAGCAAAGGGGGGGAACAGGGCAAGAAAAAGGGAAAAGGGAGCTGGAAGATGGAGAGCGAGAGCGAGAGGTGAGCGGGAGCCCGGTAGGAGCGGAGCCAGGAGCCGAGCGGGGGAGCCAGCAGCAGCAGCAGCAGCACTCGGGAGGCAGGGCGCCGGCTTCACATCCCGCCGCAAAATAAAACTCGCTATTTAACGCGCATTCGATAATGTGCACAATCGGAGGGATAGCGCGCCTCTACACCCGATTTGCGCTCCCTCTTTGTAGAGGTAAAATTTTTAAAGCGCCTTGAAAGAGCTTTAAACCTCTTTTGTAGAGGCAGCCTAAGCTAAACCTCTCCAAACAACTATAATATTTTAAATACAACCCTATACTACACAACAAAATCTTTTTTTTAACTTCCTTTAAATTACACTGAACAGGTATTTTCATTCTGCCTTCTACAATAATACAGTTTGCAGTCTGATTTTATGCATATCTACTTGGAAGTAAGGTTCAAAGAAAGCATATATAGGTTTTGCAGCCTTCCATTTATATACGTGTTTTCCTTGAGCATTGATAGACATCCTAATCCAGCAAGGTTGGCTCGCACATATGCGCTACCATATGCATGATCCAATACATGTTTACTCTGAAGTAAATCCTACTATATTCTGTAGACTGTATCCCAAATAATTGTGCATAGGATTGCAGCTTTATTTATTTACATTTTATACAGCCCAGTAGCCAAAGTTCTCTCGGCAGTTCACAACAATTAAAATAACGAAAGGCATAATAAAATGCAATACAAAATGTAAAAGCTTAAAACGACAATGTGAAAGTACAAATAAAACCTAGCAGCAATGCAGAAATTTAGAATACAATAACAGGTTTAAAACAACAGAGCTAAAAGACTAAAATGCCTGGGAAAACAAAAAGTTATTTACCTGGCTCCACAATGAGAATAATGTAGGTGCCAGGCGAGTCTCTCTCTCTCTTGGTGGCCACCTGCCTCACTTCCTTTGGCAGGGCTCCTGGAGAAGGGCCACTGAAGATGGTCTTAGGGTCCAGGCAGGTAGATATGGGAGGAAATGATCCTTCAGATAACCTGGCCCCAAGCCATTTAGGGCCCTGAATGTTAATACCACAACTTTTAATTGGGCCCAGAATAAATTAATTCAATAAAAATGCAAAGGACCCTCAGATGATTGGCACAATAGTTCAAACAATGCTTTGGTGAGGGGGCTGATTCTAAGGATCACCCTTCTCAAAACAGTTGATTGTGCCAACTATCAGTTTGGGGGGCAGGGAGGTGGGATCCTTGAATGCTTCAGTGTGCATTTAGTTGTTTCCTAGGTATAGAGATCCCAAGATTGGGGGGAAATTCCTTTTTTTAAAGTAGAGGAAGTAATCATAAAGGAAGTATGCTTATTTCATATCACATGCATGGCATCGTTTCTTCTGCTCCATTAGCTTTATCTTTGTGCAGCTTGATTGTTCTGGATTCTCTCTTAAAACTGGTGGTCACATTAGGGGTTTCATATTGATGCCACATTAAACCACCACATAGAAGCTGAACAAAATGTTTTTGCAGAAAGAAGAATATTGAGCCTTTGTATTCTAAATATGTATGATGCCACCTAACAAGTGGTCTTTAAATATGCTAAGCAGCATCACTGCTATAGTGATATTGATCACCTGAGCATTTCATTAACCTTTCTCCCTGCTATGAACCAATCAGTACATCATATATTGTCCTAATGGAATAGGAAATAATCTAAAGGTAAAATCCTATGCACAGTTAGACAGAAAAAAGTCCTGTAACTCCTAGCAGCCTTCTAGGGAGACAATTGAGGCATACTGGGAACTGTATAATTTTTTTCCAATTCAAACATGCATAGGATTGCACCCTAAGTGGCCCTAATACACTACTGCAGGAACTCACACCATTGTTCCATCTATAGCTCTGGCTGTTTCCTTTTATAGTTTCGGATCAGGCAGTTAATCTTATGCCTCAGTCTCCCATTTGCAAAATTTTAAATGTTAACTAGCTTCATAAAGAAATATGGCAGTTCTGAGGATTGTAGATATACATTCATGTATTTATTACTTTTGTCTTTCTTACTTAGCTTTCAGACAAGTTCAGACAAGATGTTAAAACATGGTTAGGCCACTAACCCTTTTGCAGTAAATGATTAGTAGGTGTGTGTAAACCATGGTTATGTAGCCACCATGGTTAGGAATGATTCACATGACACACTGGCCCTGTTCAAAAGACACCTTAAACCATGGCTTTAACCACAGTGAATAAGGCTTTTTGCCTTATTCACCATGGATAAAGCTGTGGTTTAGGTGTCGTCTGAATACGACCTGGCTTTCTGGCTTAACCACCATGGTTAAAGCCATGGTTTAAGGTGTCTTCTGAACGGGGCTATTAAGTCATAATGTTTAACTGAAAATGATTAACCACCATGGCTTAGCATGTTGTCTAAACAGGGTCATTGTCTTAGAAATCACTTCCCTTGATTTTGGTGGAATTTGCTAGTTAAGTGTGTTTTCAGTCCGGAGACATGCAGTTCAATCATATGCAGATTTACTTGAAAGTAGGCCACAAGCCCAGTTAAATCTCGTGTACAGGATTGTAACCAAAGATTTGGGAGTAACCCCACTGAACACAGTTGGTTACATTTTTGAATCAACATGCCTAGGATTCTGCTGAACAAGATTATTTTGGTATTTATCTTCATAAGAGCATGTTATATGAAACTTCAGCACAGGCTTTTAAAAGTTTAAAATAGATTCTTCTCTACGTCAGCTTTCATGAACTGTTAACTTGCTAGCCAAAAATTATATACTGTGAAAGAAAATGGTCAAGATTTACATATTTTCTGGAATTTTAATTTTAGATCTTCTCTCAAAAATCGTTGATACCAAAATACAAATCATCAGTGTTTAATTCCCAGGATCATCATTAACACCTTTTAGAAAGATGGGTACAACCTTGGCCAATCTCCAGTTTGCTGGTAGAGTAGCTGTTTTCAATGATAAATTACATATTTTTGTTAGCAGCTCAGATACATTGGTTGTTAGTTCCTTTAGAACTCTCTGATGAATACCATCTGGTCCTCGTTGATTGATTGCAATTTAATTTCTTTAGCTGCTTATCATTTTTTGATATTTGTGTTTTTGTGAGTGCCTGACTTTCAACACATAGAAACAATAAAACTTGAGCATACAGCTCATTTTCTTTGGTGAAGAATAGCACAAAAGAAGAATTGCATGTCCCCTTAAGCTTTCTAATTCACTAACACAGAAAAACTAGTATAAAGAATGCAAAACCCAAAACCTTTGGGTCATTCCTGTTTTTAAAAGTTTTGAAGAATTTAAATAGAAATAGCGGTGAAATGTTCTGTCTAGGTGGTTTGAAGAGGTACTATTTTGATATTAATGGATGCTTTCCATTAAATATAAGTAACATGGTTAACAATGGAGTTCACACAATACAACACAAGCATATGGAACATTTTAGCGATGTATGAAACTATGCACTTATGTGCAAAAACTCACACATTTTCATGGATTAAAAATGAGAGAGGGAAATGGGAATTCACAAGACAAACATCAGAGAGAAAGAGAAAGAAAGAGAGAAAGAGAGAGAGAGAGAGAGAGAGAGAGAGAGAAGGTGAAGCAGGAACAAACAAATAAAGTTATGAAAATGAAGGATGACTATAATAATTGATTGCCTATTTCCCATCTATAAATATATCTATCCACCAGCTCCACCTTCTTGTGTTGTCTTGATTTATTGTGCTTTCTGCTTGCTTTAGACTGTCAGCTTCTCTGTAAAGTTCCAGACACACCAATAATAGAGTTTAAATAATGAAACTTGGTCATTTTAACAAATCCTTGTTCAATTCAAATGTAACTATTAGTTTGAAACAGCCTCAGGAGCTACCCTAGCAAGCCTGACCTTTCAACCTACAACCAGACCAGCCAAGTTTATAGTGTCTCGAGGTCAGGTCTCCTATTTCACATGACTTCAGGGGTTTTAAAACCACACTGTGTTGAAGAAAATCTCAGCGAATTTTGTGATAAGTAAACTTTGCACTCCTGCTGTCCATGGAGACATAGCAACATGATTCTAATGAATTGTGGTGGCACAATATACAGAGGCAAAATTCATAAAAGATAGGAAAGGAGATTAAAAGAAAGGGAAAAATAGCCCGAGACATACTAACCTGTAATGAGAGCAGTGGGTTACTTACTTTTTTCTCCCCCCAAGTGGTTTGGACCTCAGGATTGCAACTTTGTCACAATGATTTGAAACCTCTCAAAGGGATTTATGTTTTGCAGCTGACATTTTAAATTGAAGATTTACTTGGGCTAGTATTGAATATTTCTTAATTCTTTGGAGGCCATATATCATGAACATTATTTTTTTACCCATTTAATCTGGTTAAATCCATAATGCATACTGCCAAAATATAAATATGTGAATACTTTAAAACACTGTTAAGGAGAACCCCAATTCTATGCTTGAGATGTAATTAGATGGCTTTTTCTGTAGCTAGATAAGAGTCTAGTTTTGTCTGATATTACAGCTAGTAAAGAGAAAGAAAAAAGTGAATGACATATGACAGTACATAAATCATGCATCAATAATATGTAAAAGATAGTATTTCAATAGTTTTTACGTCTTCTATGTTTGTAGGATTGGAGGGGAGGTTTTTTGGGGGGCTTTTGGGGGGGGGAGAGATTATCCAGGTCATGTACAGATATTGCCTGAAGCTTATGGAAAGCTTTATGTTTTGCTCTTCTTCTCTAGTTTTTGTTGTGCATTTAAAGAAACAGATTAATTTTTGATGAATGCCTGGATTCCTGAAGTGAGATTTATTCCTGGAGGGGGAAGGAACATTTTGAAAACTGGGGAGATAGTCACTTAACATGTTTGT
The DNA here is from genome assembly GCA_029215795.1 of Anniella stebbinsi. NCBI lineage: Eukaryota > Metazoa > Chordata > Lepidosauria > Squamata > Anniellidae > Anniella > Anniella stebbinsi. The sequence continues at coordinate 60,655,841 of JARDYH010000006.1, read as the reverse complement.
CTCCTGTTAGTACACTTCCTACTCAAAGCTTCTACAGCCCAAACCTAAAAAGCTAGTTCAAAATCGTGCAGATTAGTATATTTATACATATTCACTACAATATGTCTTCAAGCTTTTAATGCAGTTTCAGCAAAGAAAATTAGGCCATATGTAAGAATCTAGGATATATTTCCTTTAAATATATATATATATATATATATATATATAACATATATATATGACTGCAGAGTCTGAAAGCATTATTTCTCTCTGGGACAACAGGACCAATTTTTTTTTTATTCTGTATATATTCCCAAAGTGGTGTTGCTCCCTATCACAATTTACCTTAGAAACCGATCCCAAAATTACTTTCTGCTTATGAAGGAATTTCAAGCCAAAGTGTATCAAAGTTTACCTTACCTAGGTCAAGTTGTACTAGCACCTTAGGTATCAAACAATACTCATATCCTGAAATAAAGAGTATACAATTTCCACTGCATAAATATATTTATCAAGTTTCCCCTGGGTTTTAGTAAAATTAAAGACGTGTTTGGTTTTGCAATTGTGATTGTATAACTTTAGTGAGAGCTCTGTTTCTAATGGAGATAACATTTCACTAGATTGAAGAAAGATATCCAAAATGTTGATCTAAGTAAAATACTAATTGTTTCAAAATGTATGTATGTATGTATGTATATAAAGTTAGGAAGGAAATAAAATCAACATGTTTATAATAGTAAAGATTAAAAAAACAAGACAACAACAAAAATAGTTTATAAAAAGAGACATGTCATAATGTACTTAGTTGTATGTGGAATGTTGCTGCCTGCTGTGTTATATTAAATACAGTAGCAATAATTAA